>OU342733.1:491503698-492910901 GCA_910589765.1 Avena atlantica | reverse complement strand
AGTCTGGTATTTTCCTTTCAACTATGTAACATAATATGACACACGCGAAGGATTTTCATTGTTCGGATTTTTTTTGAATTTATTATGCCCGTTTGAATTATCTGAATTTCTAAACTATGGTCGAACCGGTGTGCATGAAGATAGGGGACGGGCATGTTAGAAACTTGCATTGGATCTCTGAAGAAGAAACCACATATTGCGAGTCTAAAAATGATTTTTTTCAAAAAATCACGGGCGATAGATCATGTACCTGTAGTACAAACCGGACCCACTCCTGCGATTCGGCAGACATTTTGTCCTTTTTACCCGGATGGACGAAAAGGTTTGAGATGTACCGGTTGGAGATAGTCCCATGTAAGGTGGTCTAGTATTTTAGGAAAATGGGACGGGTAGCATTGTGAAACGGCATTTTTGTGGTTACTTCACAAAACGACCCGTTTTTTGCGCTCGGAAAATGGAAAAAGGGCTTTTCCGTGCGACAAAAAAGGAAAACTTCCTCCTGCAACATTGTTATCCATACCAATGTCCACACACATGCATAATATGGGCACAACATCACAAACTATGCCGTGATTCAGCACATAACATCGGTCATTTGGACCGAAAGCCATGAAACCTCGAACATGATAGGTCATTTTGTGAAGTTTTTTTTCGAAACATGCTCAATATACCAAGTCTGGTATTTTCCTTTCAACTATGCAATAATATGACACCACGCGCGAAGGATTTTCATTGTTCGGATTTTTTGAATTTATTATGCCCGTTTTGAATTATCTGAATTTCTAACTATGGTCGACCGGTGTTGCATGAAGATAGGGGACGGGCATCGTTAGAACTTGCATTGGATCTCTGAAGAAACCACATATTGCGAGTCTAAAAATGATTTTTTTCAAAAAATCACGGGCGATAGATCATGTACCTGTCGTACAAACCGGACCCACTTCCTGCCGATTCGGCAGACATTTGTCCTTTTTACCCGGGATGGACGAAAAGGTTTGAGATGTACGGTGGGAGATAGTCCATGTAAGGTGGGTCTAGTATTTTAGGAAAATGGGACGGTGTAGCATTGTGAACCGGCATTTTTGTGGGTTACTTCACAAAACGACCCGTTTTTGCGCTCGGAAAATGGAAAAGGGCTTTTCCGTGCGACAAAAAGGAAAACTTCCTCCTGCAACATTGTTATCCATACCAATGTCCACACATGCATAATATGGGCACAACATCACAAACTATGCCGTGATTCAGCACATAACATCGCGTCATTTGGACCGAAAGCCATGAAACCTCGAAACATGATAGGTCATTTTGTGAAGGTTTTTTCGAAACATGATCAATATACCAAGTCTGGTATTTTTCCTTTCAACTATGTAACATAATATGACACCACGCGAAGGATTTCATTGTTCGGATTTTTTTTGAATTTATTATGCCCGTTTTGAATTATCTGAATTTCTAACTATGGTCGAACCGGTGTGCATGAAGATAGGGGACGGGCATCGTTAGAACTTGCATTGGATCTCTGAAGAAACCACATATTGCGAGTCTAAAAATGATTTTTTCAAAAATCACGGGCGATAGATCATGTACTGTAGTACAAACGGACCCACTTCCTGCCGATTCGGCAGACATTTGTCCTTTTTACCCGGGATGGACGAAAGGTTTGAGATGTACCGGTTGGGAGATAGTCCATGTAAGGTGGTCTAGTATTTTAGGAAAATGGGACGGTAGCATTGTGAAACGGCATTTTTGTGGTTACTTCACAAAACGACCCGTTTTTTGCGCTCGGAAAATGGAAAAGGGCTTTTCCGTGCGACAAAAAAGGAAACTTCCTCCTGCAACATTGTTATCCATACCAATGTCCACACACATGCATAATATGGGCACAACATCACAAACTATGCCGTGATTCAGCACATAACATCGGTCATTTGGACCGAAAGCCATGAAACCTCGAACATGATAGGTCATTTTGTGAAGGTTTTTCGAAACATGATCAATATACAAGTCTGGTATTTTTCCTTTCAACTATGTAACATAATATGACACCACGCGAAGGATTTTTCATTGTTCGGATTTTTTTTGAATTTATTATGCCCGTTTTGAATTATCTGAATTTCTAACTATGGTCGAACCGGTGTGCATGAAGATAGGGGACGGGCATCGTTAGAAACTTGCATGGATCTCTGAAGAAGAAACCACATATTGCGAGTCTAAAAATGATTTTTTTCAAAAAATCACGGGCGATAGATCATGTACCTGTAGTACAAACCGGACCCACTTCCTGCCGATTCGGCAGACATTTGTCCTTTTTACCCGGGATGGACGAAAAGGTTTGAGATGTACCGGTTGGGAGATAGTCCATGTAAGGTGGTCTAGTATTTTAGGAAAATGGGACGGTAGCATTGTGAAACGGCATTTTTGTGGTTACTTCACAAAACGACCCGTTTTTTGCGCTCGGAAAATGGAAAAGGGCTTTTCCGTGCGACAAAAAGGAAAACTTCCTCCTGCAACATTGTTATCCATACCAATGTCCACACACATGCATAATATGGGCACAACATCACAAACTATGCCGTGATTCAGCATATAACATCGGTCATTTGGACCGAAAGCCATGAAACCTCGAACATGATAGGTCATTTTGTGAAGGTTTTTTCGAAACATGATCAATATACCAAGTCTGGTATTTTTCCTTTCAACTATGTAACATAATATGACACCACGCGAAGGATTTTCATTGTTCGGATTTTTTTTGAATTTATTATGCCCGTTTTGAATTATCTGAATTTCTAACTATGGTCGAACCGGTGTGCATGAAGATAGGGGACGGGCATCGTTAGAACTTGCATTGGATCTCTGAAGAAACCACATATTGCGAGTCTAAAAATGATTTTTTCAAAAAATCACGGGCGATAGATCATGTACCTGTAGTACAAACCGGACCCACTTCCTGCCGATTCGGCAGACATTTGTCCTTTTTACCCGGGATGGACGAAAAGGTTTGAGATGTACCGGTTGGGAGATAGTCCATGTAAGGTGGTCTAGTATTTTAGGAAAATGGGACGGTAGCATTGTGAAACGGCATTTTTGTGGTTACTTCACAAAACGACCCGTTTTTTGCGCTCGGAAAATGGAAAAGGGCTTTTCCGTGCGACAAAAAGGAAAACTTCCTCCTGCAACATTGTTATCCATACCAATGTCCACACACATGCATAATATGGGCACAACATCACAAACTATGCCGTGATTCAGCACATAACATCGGTCATTTGGACCGAAAGCCATGAAACCTCGAACATGATAGGTCATTTTGTGAAGGTTTTTTCGAAACATGATCAATATACCAAGTCTGGTATTTTTCCTTTCAACTATGTAACATAATATGACACCACGCGAAGGATTTTCATTGTTCGGATTTTTTTTGAATTTATTATGCCCGTTTTGAATTATCTGAATTTCTAACTATGGTCGAACCGGTGTGCATGAAGATAGGGGACGGGCATCGTTAGAACTTGCATTGGATCTCTGAAGCCGGGATGTATTCTGAAACCGGGACTAAAGGGGGCGGCTTTAGGCCTGAGTGTTAGCTAGTCCCGATTTGTCCCGGTTTTTAATATTAATAAATGTCTTAAGTGTTACCTAATAAATAGAGGGAAATGCCTATATAAAGAGAGGGTTCATATTTAGTATCGGTTGGAGAAACCAACCGCGACTGAAGGGATTGCGGCAGAGTGGGCCAGACAACACTAATAATAGGGGTGAGTGTCGACATTATGTCGTGCGGCTTGTACCTTGTCCCGGATGGTGTCACCAACCGGGACTAAAGATGAACCTTTAGTCCCGGTTGGAGACACCAACCGGGACTAAAGATGAGTCAGCACTAATAATAGGGGTGAGTGTCGACATTATGTCGTGAGTGTCGACATTATGCCGAGCTGCTTGTACTATAAATATGCATCCTTGTGAGTCCAGTCCTCCAGCCAGTTTGAGGCATCTCCAAGATGGTTTTAGAGAGCAGGGACACCACTATGGCCAGTTTCAGGGAGATGCCGACGGAGCCCAGTCCTCCGGCATCTCCGAGAAACTGGTCATAGAGGCACTCCCTAATATGTGAAATTAGTTAGCTCCGAGGCGTATTGATCTAGTTAGTGAAGTTACAAGCTGCAAGATGGTTTTCGAGAGCAGGGACACCACTGCGGCCAGTTTCAGGGAGATGCCGACGGAGCCCAGTCCTCCGGCATCTCCGAGAAACTGGTCATAGAGGCACTCCCTAATATGTGAAATTAGTTAGCTCCGAGGCGTATTGATCTAGTTAGTGAAGTTACAAGCTGCAAGATGGTTTTCGAGAGCAGGGACACCACTACGTCCAGTTTCAGGGAGATGCCGACGGAGCCCAGTCCTCCGGCATCTCCGAGAAACTGGTCATAGAGGCACTCCCGGTCCAGCCACAAAATGGGACTAACACTCAAGACATTTATTAATATTAAAAACTGAGACTACAAAACCGGGACTAAAGGCCACAAACCGCGAAAGATATCCTTCGGTCAAGCCACAAACCGCGAAAGACATGAACTAGAGTTACATAATATGAGCATGAACTTCTTGGCATATGTCATTCCTTATGACCGCTTCAGACGTAACCATGGAGCATCTTCTTTACTTAACGGAATGCTTGGGTCAGTTTTCACTGTGAAGGGCGGAATTTCATCAAACTTATTATAATCTTCTGACATGTCTGTCTTGTCCTCGATTCCCACGATGTTTCTTTTCCCTGAAAGAACTATGTGACGCTTTGGCTCATCATATGATGTATTCGTTTGCATATTTTTTCTTTTTTTCGGTCTCGAGGACATGTCCTTCACATAGAAAACCTGAGACACATCATTGGCTAGGATGAATGGTTCATCTCTATAACCAAGATTGTTGAGATCCACTGTTGTCATTCCGTACAACCGGTCTATCTTTACCCCTTCCCCATTCAGGTTGACCCATTTGCAGCGAAACAAAGGGACCTTAAAAGAGACTCCATAGTCTAGTTCCCATATCTCCTCTATGTAACCATAATATGTGTCCTTTTGTCCATTCTCGTCTATTGCATCAAAGCGGACACCACTATTTTGGTTGGTGCTCTTTTTATCTTGGGCGATCGTGTAGAATGTATTCCCATTTATTTCGTACCCTTGGAAATTCAATACAGTAGAAGATGGTGACGCGGCCAACAAGTATAGCTGATCTCCAACAGTGGTGTCATTCAAGAGATGTGTCCGCATCCAACCACCGACAGACTTCATGTGTTCATCTGTAATCCATGATTCAGGATTTCCCGGGTTTTTGGAGCGTACAATATTCTTGTGTTCCTCCATATACGGAGCTGCCAAGGTGGAATTATGTAGAACTGTGTAGTGTGCTTTAGTGAAAGAATCCCCGTCCCTACATATCATTGCTTTCTTTCCCAGCGTGCCTTTTCCACTTAGTCTTCCCTCATGCCGCGAGTCAGAAACACCAATCGGCTTAAGGTCAGGAATAAAGTCAACACAAAACTCAATGACCTCCTATGTTCCATATCCCTTGGAGATGCTTCCTTCTGGTCTAGCACGGTTATGAACATATTTCTTTAAGACTCCCATGAACCTCTCAAAGGGGAACATATTGTGCAGAAATACCGGACCGAGAATGGCAATCTCTTCCACTAGATGAACCAGAAGATGCGTCATAATATTGAAGAAGGATGGTGGGAACACCAATTCAAAACTAACAAGACATTGTACCACATCCTTCTATAACCTTGGCAGAATATCTGGATTGATTACCTTCTGAGATATTGCATTGAGGAATGCACACAGCTTCACAATGGGTACTCGAACATTTTCCGATAGAAGCCCCCTCAATGCAATCGGAAGCAACTGCGTCATAATCACGTGACAGTCATGAGAATTCAGGTTTTGGAACTTTTTCTCTGCCATATTTATTATCCCCTTTATATTAGATGAGAAGCCCGACGGCACCTTGATACTGTAAAGGACTTCAAAAAAGATTTCCTTCTCTGCTTTGGTAATAGCTGGCACGACTTAAGTGACGCCCTTTATCCGTCTTGTTATCTGTATGCATGTTCTTTGGGTCTTTCATAATTTGTTGGTCCTCCCGTGCTTCAGGTGTATCTTTTGTCTTCCCATACACGCCTAGGAATCCTAGCAGGTTCACGCAGAGATTCTTCGTCACGTGCATCACGTCGATTGAAGAGCGGACACGCAGGACTTTCCAATATGGCAGCTCCCAAAATATAGATTTCTTCTTCCACATGGGTGCGTGTCCTGTAGCGACGTCGTTCGGAACTGATTGACCGCCGGGACCCTTTCCAAAGATTACTTCTATGTCCTCGACCATACCAAATACATCATCACCAGCTGGGAGTTCAGGCTTCTTCCGGTGATCTGCCTCACCTTTGAAATGCTTGCCTTTCTTTCTTACGGGATGATTGGTCGGAAGAAATCGTCGATTCGCTAGGTACACAACCTTCTTGCATTTATGCAAATATGTACCTTCGGTCTTATCTAAACAGTGGGTGCATGCCTTATATCCTTTGTTTGTCTGTCCTGAAAGGTTACTAAGAGCAGGCCAATCATTGATGGTTACGAATAACAACCCTCGTAGATTAAATGGCTCCTGTTTGTTCTCATCCCACGCACGTACACCTGGTTTGCCCCACAACTGTAAGAGTTCTTCAACTAATGGCCTAAGGTACACATCAATGTCGTTGCCCGGTTGCTTCGGGCCTTGGATGAGCACTGGCATCATAACGAACTTACGCTTCATGCACAACCAAGGAGGCAGGTTGTAGATACATAGAGTCACGGGCCAGGTGCTGTGACTGCAGCTCTGCTCCCCAAAAGGATTCATGCCATCCGTACTTAGACCAAACCATAAGTTCCTTGCGTCACCTGCAAAGTCTCTCTCGATTTTTCTCCACTGTGACCCATCAGCAGGGTGTCTCAACTCCCCGTCTTTCTTACGGTCTTCTTTGTGCCATCGCAATAACCTGGCATGCTCTTTGTTTCTGAACATGCGTTTCAACCTTGGTATTATAGGAGCATACCACATAACCTTAGCAGGAACCCTCTTCCGGAGGGGCTCTCCCTCAACATCACCAGGGTCATCTCGTCTGATCTTATACCGCAACGCGTTGCATACCGGGCATTTATCTAAATTCTCATACTCCTTACCGCCGTAGAGGATGCAGTCATTAATGCATGCATGTAACTTTTTCACATCTAATCCCAGAGGACAAAGAGTCTTCTTTGCTTCGTAGGTACTCTCGGGAAGTTCGTTATGTTTTGGAAACTTCGGCTTCATTATTTTCAGCATCTTTTCAAATGAGGAGTCAGTTAGACCACACTCTGCCTTCCATCGCAACAATTCCAGTGTCGTACCGAGCTTTGTTCTGCCATCTTCACAATTTGGGTACAACAATTTCTTGTGATCTTCTAACATGCCCTCTAACTTCAACTTCTCATTTTCTGTTTCACAGTCTTGCTTTGCATCAGAAATGACCCTACCAAGTTCATCAGCCGGCTCATCTGATGCCCGTTATTCACCTTTTTCCTCTCCATTATCTTCCATTGCAGTATCACTGTATTCAGGAAACATATGATGATAGTTGTTATCATCATCTTCTTCTTCACCATCTTCCATCATAACCCCTCTTTCCCCGTGCTTGGTCCAGCAATTATAGCTGGGCATGAAACCTTTTATAATCAGGTGGCCGCGAATGATTTTTGAGGAAGAGTACTCCTTGTTGTTCCGACATTGAACACATGGACACCGTATAAATCCATTCTCTTTGTTTGCCGTAGCCACATCGATAAATTTATCCACGCCTTTGATATACCCGGCTACCCGCCGGTCACCGTACATCCATTCCCGACCGTTCATCTGCATCATATAAGTAGGTTTATCAAAAAACAGGACATCATAAATAGTGAAATAACCAATTCACACCGACACATGAATTGTATCAATGACCTAGAAAAGATAAGATTGCTAACCTCGATCGAGGGAAATAAAGAGGAGAAAGCTCAAGTGCGTCTCGGACACCTTCTATATTTTTGTTCTATGAGAAATTCAACGGGATTTTTCACTCAAACATTTCAACAAACACCTTCAATGCATGCATGAAAAAAAACTAGCACACACCCTCACACCTTACACCATTCGAAAAAACAGAGTGGAGGCAGAGGGGGCTGGGGCATTGCATTTATAGAGGGCAAGGGGTCTTTAGTCCCGGTTGAAGCCAGCAACCGGGACTAAAGGTGCGTGCCAGGCCACGTGGCTGTGGCCAAACCTTTAGTCCCGGTTGGTGGCTCCAACCGGGACGCATGCCCCCTTACCAACCGGGACCCATGCCCCCTGGCCCCGTGCCCGCTCCAACCGGGACGCGTGCCAGCATTAGTCCCGGTTGGTGGCGCAACCGGGACTAATGCTCCGAGGGGTCGCGAACGGATGGCCCTTTTTCCTCTAGTGTATGTACCTTCAGATTTGCAGTTGGCGAATTTCTTTATAAAGGCACAAACTAGAGCGCAACATGACTTCTTACTCTCCAAACTCAGTGTTGTGGATCCACCATGAGTTTGAGGGGGGATGTTAGATGTATATTTGTATATGTGTATTTTTCCCACCTGTTAGGGGGTTTCCTGCATATTCTCACCTGTATATGTAACTATATGTTATGGCCTTGGCCCCAGGGAATACAACTTGTCTATTCCTAACATTTACGAGCATTGATTTGCAGAAATCTAGTGTACACGCAAGCATATTGATGGAAAAAACTCCCAGAAAGGAATGGAAGGCATGTCTGAACATAATTAAGCACCAGGACACATAGACCAAGTTCTTATTACACGATCGGAACACTTTCTCGAGGGGTAGCACCTATAACGACTTCACCAAGAGGAGACCGCTCCAGTGGTCAATGGTTTAACAGTGGCAGCAACCAGAGCTGTACAACTATACTAATACTCCATCTATGAGTCCAAATTAATTGACTCAAATTTTTCTAGATTCGAATATATCTAGATATGTTTTAGTACTAGATATATCTGAATCTAGACAAATCAAAATCAACTGATTTGAATCAAATTGTTTTCTGACAAACTTCCTTATACATTCACTTTCCCTTCTGGAACACCCGACTGACGAGCGAGCCATGGCCATTCATGCAGCCAACAGCTGCAGAACCACTATTATGTTGCATCCATCAACGCCCTCGCACAGATATGTCTTCTTCCCACTCACCATACTCTCCTCTCCTCTATGAGCGCGTGTTCTGATTACTTAGTTTATTTCATTCATTTCCTATGGATCTCAGCCCTATAATTTATTCACGTACGAGACTTGATTGCCCTGTCACATGACGCCAAACCGTAACTTTTTTTTTGAAATGGGGAGCGGAGTCATGGCATCTGCATCAAGTAATGCACACGGCTTTTATTCATTATTAGAATCATATTATTTGACAAAGACCATTACAAAGAACATACAAATCGGAACCGCTAAAACAAAACACCAAGCAAAAAAATAACCGTAGCACCAGCTTTCCAACGAGATCTATAAAACACCTAGCTTCGTGTTTTGACCCCTCCTCATGGTCACTCACACTGTTGCCACTCGCCAAGAGAAGCTAGAGTGTCTAGGCGCGACAGCTCGAACTCAAGCAAAAGTAGCCCTAGAACTGCACAACATATCCACGGAACGGCGCCCATGCACACGCTCTGAATGTCACTGCCTTCATTATCTTCCGCCAACCCGTCGTCAGCATGTAGATCAATGCGCAGACTCACGCCACACCAGCCACCGAACCACCACGGTGCCAAGCAGCACCCCCCCACGCTAGCCGCTCCACCTCTCCTACCACTTCCATCCAACGCTGCTCCATTAGCAATGCTCCCAGGACAGAACGCGATACCAACACTGCGGCACCGCCATCGCCTGACCCGAAGATCTTAAGGTTTACCCCGGAGTAGCACGATTGAGGTCGACACAAGGTGCACGGCGATGCCTTCATCAACGTAATGGCGTGGTAATGCCGCCATCGCCTGCCAATGGCTCAGTTTTCACCGGCACCTTGGTCTCCTCGTCTCGCTGCTGGGACTAGAACATGGATCGCGAGATCCGCCAATCCAGCCACAGGCCAGCCACCTTCAATGGAGAAAATGTCCACCTCCACCAAACCCAGGGCCTCCGCCCGGGGCGTCCTCGTGATGCAAAGTAGGCCCAAGAAGACCTCCAGACGACACCGGCCGACGTCGAGGAGGCGAAAAAGTCGGCGATCTAGGAATGCTAGATCCCGCCACCATCCGCCGCCAGAACTCCAGTGCACACGGATTGCCACCATGTCAGAGATATGTCAAAAGATACAGGTGTTTCTTTCTTTCTAGATCTTCCAGTGCACAAGGATTGCCACCATGTCAAAGTCACTGCGTAGATTTTTTGTTCCCTTTTTCTTGGTCATGTGAGACACACCAATGCATGTTTCGTGTTCTGGAAAGTGGCGCCATGGATGGTGAAAGTGATACCATACCAAGAACGAACCGGACACCAAATCTGATGAGGGAAACAATCGATAGTGCACCAAGAGATGTGTGCAATCCATGCATCCTGTTGAGCACATAGCCATGGGTAGTGCACTATTCTCCATTTCTCTAGGGCAGAGTCTCGCGTCGCTCCCGTGCTCCCCACCCCTTTCCTCCCTCCCGCCGCCGCCAGAGGGGGTCATCGGGCAAAAACTGTGTGGCTCCGGTGGCGGCAGGGCCGTTCTCCCCCTCTCGTGGTCGTGGCGACGCGGGATTCGGCGGTAAATGAGGGTGCTACGCTGGGTGTCGGGAACGGCGACGCGGTGCTTTGGCGGCGACGTGGTGGCGACACGGTGGCGGAGTTGTGGTGGCGGCGGCTCCCTGGAGTCCCGGCGACAGCGGGCAACGCTGGGCTCGGGTGACGGTGGTCCGGTGAGGACGGGAGATGGTGTCGCGGTCGCACGGATTCAGGCAGCGGGGTTGCGCTGTACGTGGTGGGCGGAAGGCGACAGTGTGGGTGCGCTGACCATCCCCAATCGTCCTAGATCTGGGCCCCTTGGGCTCCATCTGGGTCTAGGGCGGGCTGGTGGGCCCGACCCTCTACTTGATCTACGGGAACTTGCAGGGTAGCTCATGCAAGGATCCAACGGCCGCTATGTTTGGGCTTGTTGCAGCATGGCGGCGGACTTTTCAGGCTCGTCTGGGCCCGACCGGACCCTCTTGGGACTGATGTTCCCCCGTGGTGGCTTCACGAGTCCGCTAGACCCGTCCGGATCTAACTGGGACTAGGGTGTCTGTGACTACCACCCAGGTGGTGGAGGTTGTTCCCTCCCGCGTGAACGTGGCTCTGCTGGCCTGATTCTAGCTACCTCTCGCCGCTGCTTGATACGTCGGAAACGTATCTATAATTTTTTATGTTCCATGCTTGTTTAGTATCTACTTTGCATTGCATTGTCTACACTTTGAGGTGTTTTTATATGTTTTCTGGTACTAACCTATTAACAAGATGCCACAGTGCCAATTTCCTGTTTTCTTCTGTTTTTTGGTTGCAGAAAGGCAGAAAATCAATATTCTCGGAATTGGACGGGACAAAAGCCAAAGTCAATATTTTACCGTGGGCAACACGGAGTCTAGAGGAGAGACGGAGGACCACACCCCCTGGCCACGCGACCAAGCCTGGTCCGCGCCTGGGGGGGCAGCCGCCCTGGTGACCCCCCTGCCTCGCGTCTTCGCCTATAAGAAGGCCCCAATGCAGAAACCCTAGACACTCGATCAATATTCCACAAAACCGTTTGTAGCCGCTGCCACCATCGTCGCTAGATCGGGGGGGGGGGGTCTGAAGTTCTTCCCAGCACCCTGTCGGAGGGGAGATCATCCCAGAGGCCTTCTTCTCCGGTATGAAGCGTGAGTAGTTCCACCTTGGATTACAGGTCCATGTAGTAGCTAGATGGTTGTATCTCCTCCTTGTGCTTTAATGTATAGATCTTGTGAGCTCCGTTCATGATCAAGATCTAATCTATTTGTAATCATGCATGTTGTGTTTGCAGGGATCTGATGGATATTGAGATTATTATGTCAGATTGGTTAATGGTTTTGTTTATTTGATTCTATCATGTCTGTGTTGTTTGTGATCTTGCATTCTCTCCGTTGTTAGTAGCTATCTTGGCCGAGTAGTTGCTAGTGACTCCAAGTGGGGGTATTTATGCTCGATAGTGGGTTCATGCCTCTAGTTTTCAAGGGAAGTGACAGAAATATCTTTGATGGTAGATGTGTTGTTGCCACTAGGGAGAAAACAACGGTCTCTTGTTCATGAAACAAGTGGATTGTTTACCTTACACACTTTGCTTAAAGCACTTGTCTATTGCTTGTGACTTAATACCGGAGGGGGTTCAGATGATAACCTGAAGGTGGACTTCTAGTCATAGATGCAGTTGGATGGCGGTCAATGTATCTTGTTCTATTGCCCAATCGAGTCTCATAGGATCTTTCTATCTAGTATTGCATTGTTATGGCTTGCTCAGTTCCTGTCAATTGCCTTGCTGTAATTTTTTTACCCTTCATGTCATGTTGTTTATCTAAGGAGAGCACCTCTAGTGAACTATAGACCCCGGTCCAATCTTTACCATTGATACATCTTCCACTGTTACTGTTTACTTGCTGCAAACCATCATTACCTTCCACACCATACAATTAATCCTTTGTTACAACAAACCAATGAGCTTGACAACCTCACTGTTCGTTGGGACAAAGTCTTGAGTTTGTGTTGTGCAGGTTTCTACGTTGCTTGCAACATATTTGAGACGTTTCCTTCCTCCTTCTGGTTCGATAACCTCGGTCTCTACTGAGGGAAAACTTGATGCTGTGCTCATCACACCTTGCTCTTGGGGTTTCCAACGAAGTGCACCGCGCATAGCCAACAAGATTTTCTGGCGCCGTTGCCGGGGAGGCTAAGGATGTCGTCACAAGGGGAGTCTTCCCCTTCCTTTCTCTTTACTTTGTTTTTAGTTTGCTTAGTTTCTTTTTCTTGGTTTTGTTTGCCTCTTTTTATCAAAAATTCCAAAAAAAATTAGTCTAGTTTGGTTTGCTTTCTCTATTCAAAAACACAAAAAAATAGTTCCTACTCTAGTTTCCACCTTGATCTATCTCACCATGTTGTTTCCCAAGTTCGCCCTGAAGGATCTTGCATTAGGTAGTGGCTCCATAATTGGGAAAGATAATATTGAAGAATTCTTTAATCATGTTAGCAAGCATGAGGATATTGAGGATAGATCTATAGCAGAACTTTCTCCTAATTATGAGATTGTCGTAGCTTCTTTAGTTCATATGTTGGAGGCTAGGTTTGTTAACCTTAAACCCATGATACAATTTATGTTCCTAAAACTAAAAGAAGAAAAGAATGCTGAAAAGAGAGAGTTTATTCTTGAAACTTTACTAAAAGAGTTCCATGATGTTACTAAGGAAGCCAAAAAGGTCTTTGAGCGTTTTAATATGCTAGGATCATGTGTAGATGTTGTGGGTACTTCAGATAAAACCAAACCTAGATAGGATTACAAGATACTCGTACACTTTAAGCTTGTTGGGATGCATGAAGCCTTTGAAAAGAATTTTGATTGGATTGTTCCTGAAAATCTTTTTGATGAAAGTACTAAACCAAAGAGAGATGAGAAGGGATCCTCCAAAACTCATTTGGATGAGATACCTTTCATAGTTGAAGACTTTGCAAGTATTGATCTCAATTCCTCATTTGAAAATACTTGATTTTCTTGGTTCTTGTACCTAACTTAAAGGCGTTAAAGAAAAGTACTTGTTGGGAGATAACCCAAGAGTTTCCTTGAGCCTTGGAAATTATTACTTCAGTAATGACCTCTTCTTATCCTTTTTGTTTCCTTTTTGTGCCAAGAATGACCTCTAATGAGAGGGAAGTAAGATTTGGGGAGTTGCTGTTCCGAAACAGAATTTTGTCTTCCACCATAAAATTTCGTGAGGAGTATCTGTAAGTCGGATTGAGCTGATATTTTATGAATAAATCCTCCAGTATGTTAGCTAACTGTATTTAGTTCAATACTTTTTTATTTGAGCAACAGAAGGTCTTCGAAAAAATCGGTTTCTACCTGCTGGTCTGTTTTGACAGATTTCTGCCATTATTTGCATTTGCTTCTTATCAATTTGTTTTTGAGTTCTCTTTCTGGGAGTTGAGCTTTTTAAAGGAAGTTGCTTCAGTATCTTGTGTTTTTAGTGAAATTTTTTCTGTTCTAAAGCTAAACCCAAGGGTCTATTATCATTTGAATACACTAATATTGCTAATGAAGATTGTGTGAAGTTTTATATGAAGGAAAAATTATAGGTGTAGCGAGAGAATGATGTAATGAGATGAAGAATGGACAAAAGCTCAAGCTTGGGGATGCCACCATGGTGTCACCCCAAGAAATATCCAAGAGGTACAAGCGTCAAAGCTTGAGGATGCCCAAGGTATCCCCTTCTTCATCAATAAAAAGCCCAGGTCTTTCTAGACACTTCATTTTTATTGTTTCATGCACTGTTGTGTTGTTCTTGGAGCATCTTAGTTTTCGTTTGCTTTGCTTAGTTTGTTTAGTTTGCTTGAGTAAAGTATTTGGGACCCCCGTTCTCGCTCTGTTGTTTCAAATAAGTCGATTGGTGTTGGAAAGGAGTAGAAAGTTCTTGCTTGGAAGTACAAGAGAAGCTTGCTTGGACTGTGACTTAGACTTTATCATGCCATGCTAGGTGTTGTTTTGAACTTATGCTTAGTGATTATGTTGTAGCATGACTTGCTCCAAGTCATTGAGATTGCTTAGTGTGCCTTGAAAGAATCATGTGTTGATTTAGCATAGAAAAGCATAGTATTTGGTATTCTCCTTTGATGTTTTGTTTGGGTTGACTTGTCACATGCTCACACCATGTTATGACTATGAACAAGTCACCATAGCCTCTATGATAATTTAGTCCTTGACTTGTAGTACCACTCTATGCTTTGATTAGTAATGTTTTGTCGCTCTGCATGATTATGGCCATTATTGCTCTTTTAGTTGGTTGCTCCCAGTCTTTTGCTAGCCTCCACTTGTATGAGTAAGCTCTATTCATGTTTCCAACTCCCAAGAAATCCAGTTATTCCAAAGTGTCCACTATTAATTCCTATGCATGGTGTGTTACACCATTCCAAGTATATTCTTGTTTTTAGCTATCTTCCAATTAAATTTTGTTATGTGAAAACTTAGTGATTAAAGCCCTCACGAACTTGATGGCACACTTTATATTCTTTGCCCCTAATAAACTTGAATCATTGTGTCATCTATGTTGTATATCCTTACACTTATACGTTGGAATTAACAGAATCATGCTGTCATGGGGAACGTTTTCAACATTGCACTTATACTTTGTACTCAGTTGATATCATGCTCTTTTGGCTGTGGATGTCATCGGTGTGAAATAAAAAGAGAGATTGTAAGTCCATGTAGTTATGTATTTTGTGTTAGAGAAACGCCTGGGCCGCTAGCCTAAGCCATGCCTAATCAAGGAGGAAACTTGCAGCATCACCATAATGAGCTATCTGTGAAGCATCCTCAATAAAAATCTATGCATATAGTAAATAAAAAGATCGTTGAGATGCTCATTGTCTGCTTGCCTTGTCATTTTGGTTATGGGATAGCTCATGTACCATGTGCAAGGGGTACCCCGTTGGCGGTTCTCTATGATTCGCATGTACTTACTATGACAAGAACTTAAATGTGACTGAAGTTGAGTAGCATGAGGTGTGGCCCTCATATTTAAGGGACATGAGATTGTCAACTTATACTTTGTCAAGCATATACTCCATAGTTTGTTCACATTAACCTTAATCACTTCAAGATGCTTATGATAGGGGCAATGAGGACTGAAAGCTAGCAAGTACCATAATTTTTGGAAGCTCTTTTTGAAACTTGAAATCCCTGCTTCCCTTTATAAAGGGCCTTTATTCCACTATTATGTTGAGTATCCACCTTCTACCTTTAGGCACCATTAAGAGAGTATAGTGGCCATTCTTAGTTCTATGTGGAGTGTTCCAAAACTTATTGATTGATGCTTATTGTTGTATTGCTTGTTCTTGTGCTATTTATATCTAGTCACTCTTATGAACTTTGAAGATGTCCTATGCATCTATTTGCTACTCCATGAGGGACAAGCTGATTGCCACTATGCTATGTTTTATGTATGTGAAACAAACAAACGTTTTACATTGCATGCTATTCATGATCTTTGTTTGTAGCCTTTCATGTTGCATGCATAGTTACTTTGTCTTACTGTTAGAACTCCATCTTTCATGCTCATGTTTAGATTTCTTTGATCCCAGCTTTAAATGCTTGCAAATGGTTTGATCTTTATTGTGAAGGTGTATGTCACCTCAAAAATTATTCTTTTATCACTTACCTACTCGAGGACGAGCAGGAGTTAAGCTTGGGGATGCTTGATACGTCGGAAACGTATCTATAATTTTTGATGTTCCATGCTTGTTTAGTATCTACTTTGCTTTGCTTTGTCTACACTTTCAGGTGTTTTTATATGTTTTCTGGTACTAACCTATTAACAAGATGCCATAGTGTCAGTTGCATGTTTTCTTCTGTTTTTTGGTTGCAGAAAGGCAGAAAATTAATATTCTCGGAATTGGACGGCACAAAAGCCAAAGTCAATATTTTACTATAGGCAACACGGAGTCCAGAGGAGAGATAGAGGAGGGCCACCAGGGGGCCACACCCCCTGGCCGCGCGGCCAAGCCTGACCCAAGCCTGGGTGGTGCAGCCGCCCTGGCTACCCCCTGCCTCGCCTCTTCGCCTATAAGAAGCCCCCGATGCAGAAATCCTAGGCACCCGATCAATATTCCACGAAACCGTCTATAGCCTCCGCCACCATCGTCCCTAGATTGGGGATCTGAAGTTCTTCCCGACACCTTACCAGAGGGGAGATCATCCCGGAGGCCTTCTCTCTGGTATGATGCGTGAGTAGTTCCACCTTGGACTATGGGTCCATGTAGTAGCTAGATGGTTGATCTCCTCCTTGTGCTTTCATGTATAGATCTTGTGAGCTCCGTTCATGATCAAGATCTAATATATTTGTAATCATGCATGTTGTGTTTGTGGGGTTCCGATGGATTTTGAGATTATTATGTATGTTTGGTTAATGGTTTTGTCTTTATGATTCTATCATGTTTGTGTTGTTTATGATCTTGCATGCTCTCCGTTGTTAGTAGCTATCTTGGCCGAGTAGTTGCTAGTGACTCCAAGAGGGGGTATTATGCTCGATAGTGAGTTCATGCCTCTAGTTTTCAAGGGAAGTGATAGAAATCTCTTTGATGGTAGATGTGTTGTTGCCACTAGGGAGAAAACAACGGTCTCTTGTTCATGGAACAAGTGGATTGTTTACCTTACACACTTTTCTTAAAACAGTTGTCTGTTGCTTGCAACTTAATACTGGAGGGGGTTCGGATGATAACCTGAAGGTGGACTTCTAGTCATAGATGCAGTTGGATGGCAGTCTATGTATATTGTTGTATTTCCCAATCGAATATCATATGATTTTTTTGTCTAGTATTGCATTATTATGCGTTGCTCAGTTCCTTTCAATTGCCCTACTGTAATTTGTTCACCCTTCATGCCATGTTGTTTATCTAAGGAGAGCACCTATAGTGAACTGTGGACCCCGGTCCAATCTTTACCATTGATACATCTTCCGCTGTTACTGTTTACTTGCTACAAACCATCATCAGCTTCCACACCATACAGTTAACCCTTTGTTACAGCAACCGGTGAGATTGACAACCTCATCGTTTATTGGGGCTAAGTCTTGAATTTGTGTTGTGCAGGTTTCCACGTTGCTTGCAACACCTGTGTGACGTTTCCTTCCTCTTACTGGCTCGATAACCTCGGTTTCTTACTAAGGGAAGACTTGCTGCTGTGCTAATCGCACCTTGCTCTTGGGGTTTCCAACGAAGCGTCCCACGTTAATACTGGGCGCCATCAAGTTTTTCTGGCGCCGGGAGTGTGAGGATGTCTTCACAAGGGGAGTCCTTCTCAACCTTTCTCTTTACTTTGTTTTTAGTTTTCTTAGTTTCTTTTGCTTGGTTTTGTTTGCCTCTTTTTATCAAAAACTCCAAAAAAATTAGTTGCAGTTGGATGATAACCTGAAGGTGGACTTCTAGTCATAGATGTAGTTGGATGGCGGTCTATGTATCTTGTTGTATTGCCAAATCGAGTTTCATAGGATCTTTCTGTCTAGTATTGTATTGTTATGCCTTGCTTAGTTCCTGTCAATTGCCATGTTGTAATTTGTTTACCCTTTATGCCATGTTGTTTATCTAAGGAGAGCACCTCTAGTGAACTATGGATCCCGATCCAATCTTTACCATTGATACATCTTCCACTGTTACTGTTTACTTGCTGCAAACCATCATTACCTTTCATACCATACAGTTAATCGTTTGTTACAGCAAACCGGTGAGCTTGACAACCTCACTGTTTGTTGGGACAAAGTCTTGAGTTTGTGTTGTGGAGGTTTCCACTTTGCTTGCAACACCTTTGAGACGTTTCCTTCCTCCTTCTGGTTCGATAACCTCGGTCTCTACCGAAGGAAAACTTGCTGATGTGCTCATCACACCTTGCTCTTGGGGTTTCCAACGAAGTGCACCATGCACAGCCAACACTGCTTTGCAGACCTCGCGATGGGTGTCTCGGTGAGCTGACGATGGTAGCCTTGTGACCGTGGTGGCGTATGCTCGTGAAAGGCAAGTTTTGGTGGTGACGAGGCCTCTTCCTCGCGGGGCTCCTATGCAATGGCTCGTCCGAGGGTGGTGTAGAGAGTTTTCGGGAGAAATCCTTGTCGGCTTGCCCGACACCAACGCGGTGCCACCCGTGGGTGGCATCTCTCCTTCCTGAAGGGCGTCATGGCTACCCTTCTTCCACCTCCCTCTGTGTTGCTTGGTGCTCGACGAGTTGAGGCAAGAAGCATGGTGGTCATTCTTCGGAGGGCGCAACTGTTACGGGTTACCGGCGTTTAGTTGATCCGCTTCGGTCTCTATTCCTTTTTCTTTTTCTTTTTTTCGTTCGGGCGTGTGTGTGCTGCTGCTCCTGCACCGTGTACCGTGTTGGGTCTATTTCTTTGGACGTTTTGCTATCTGGCCCACCAGCGATCTCACCTCATCTGTGTACTTTATTTGTAAATTGTAAAGTGAGACGAAAACCTGTTTTGAGGAGCACGTCGCCACGCCGCCTTATCTTGCCTTCATTCACTCAACACAGTGCCCACTACCGCACCGTGTCCTAGAGCTAGCTGGAGATATTGCGAAAGTGATTGCGAAGACTCGCAGGCTTCAAGCACAGGTCTCCTCCTCTGCATCTGGCAGTAACATAGACAAGCGAAACACATAGTACATAATTTTAAGTATGTAGTTTTCACTTTCTTAGACATTATATATAGTCAACTTCTACAACACCATACTAAACTAGAGAAACATTGCAGCATCTGGTGTTCGACATCGGCCTCCTTCTCTGACATCTCAGTCTAGAGCTTGCTTAGGTGATTCATCAGCTCGATCTTCCTGCTTCGGTTACTATATTTCTCTGTTAAACCAGAAGCCGTAAAATCACGCCCAAGAACAACTGATCGAGCAGTGTTAATATTTACCGTATCCGCGTCTCCTCTGTTTGGCGCCTTATCTTAGTACATTGTTCTTGAGATCCTTCTTCCTCAATCTAAACCATATCCCTTGGCGCTTTAGCTTGGTACATTGTTCTTGAGGTCCTTCTCCACTCGTCGGCCGGTGCTTGTTCATCCGAGCAGCCAACTTGGAGGATGCATCTCCCATCTCTGCGAACATCAAACTAGCCTGAAATTTATAAATTACTTGTTAGGAATAGACAAGTTATATTCCTCTGGGGGCCAAAGGCCACAATATATAGTACAGGTACATGCGCAAATATGCAGGAAGCCCCCTAACATATGGGACAATACAATATACAAATATATACATCTAACACCCCCCATCAAACTCATGGTGGATCCACAACACTGAGTTTGGAGAGTAAGAAAACATGCTGCACTCTGGTCTGTGCCTTCGTAAAGAAATCCGCCAACTGTAAATCTGAAGGCACGTACTGAAGCACAACAACCCGAGCCTGCACCTGAGCACGTGTATAGAAAGCATCAACACCAATATGCTTAGTAAGCTCATGCTTGACCGGATCACGTGCAACACTAATAGCACCTGTACTGTCAGACAAAACCAGAGTAGGTGTGGTAATAGAGACCCCAAAATCCGCAAGTAACCACCGCAACCAGGTCACCTCAGCAGTCAACAAGGCCATAGCACGCAACTCAGCCTCAACACTCGAACGGGAAACCACTGTCTGTTTCTTCGTCTTCCAAGCAATGAGCGAACCACCAAGAAACACACAGTAAGCAGAAAGTGAACGGCGACCCGAATGATCACTCTCCCACGTAGCGTCCGAATAGCACTGGAGCTGGAGGGAGCTGGAACGAGGAAAGAAAAGGAGACAAGTGATTGTACGCCGAAGATAACGAAGAACACAGAGAAGATGACTATAGTGAACGGTGGCGGGAGCGGAAAAAAACTGACTCAGAATATGAACAGGATAAGAGATGTCAGGACGAGTGACAGCAAGATAAACAGGACTCCCAACAAGATGACGATAACGCGTCGGATCAGGAAGAGGATCACCATCAGTAGGTTGAAGCTTAACATTAAGCTCCATAGGGGTCTCAACAGTGCGCTCATCCGCAAGCGCTGCACAAGCAAGAAGATCCTGAATATACTTTTCCTGGAAGATGTAAAAGCCATCAGAAGTGGAGGAGACCTCAATCCCAAGAAAGTATCGAAGAGGACCAAGATCAGTCATAAGAAACTGATCACGAAGACGAGCCTTAACAAAGGCGATATACTCGGAATCATCACCAGTAATGATCATATCATCAACATAGAGAAGTAGAAGAGTGCGTCCACAAGGAGAAGTGTGAAAAAACAGCGCTGGATCATGAGCACTAGGGGAGAAACCAGCAACAATCACTACATAAGCGAAGCGCTCAAACCAGGCACGGGGGGACTGTTTGAGGCCATAAAGAGAACATCGAAGACGACAAACCATCCCCTCGGGAACAGAATATCCAGGAGGGGATGCATATAAACCTCCTCACTCAACTCACCATTGAGAAAGGCGTTCTGAACATCAAGCTGGGACACAGACCAGTGACGAACAGAAGCAACAGCAAGAAGAGTACGTACAATGGTCATATGAGCCACAGGAGCAAAGGTCTCATCATAGTCATGACCATGCTCCTGCTGAAAACCACGAGCCACAAGTCGCGCTTTATAGCGCTCAAGAGACCATCAGAGCGGGTCTTAATCTTATAGACCCGCTTACACGTGATAGGACGAACACCGGGAGGAGGAGAAACAAGATCCCAGGTGCTAGTGCGCTCAAGCGCAGTAATCTCCCCAGCCATGGCCAGCTGCCATTTAGGATGATGCTCAGCATCCCGATAAGAAGTCGGCTCGGAGGCAACAGAAAGACCATACTGACTAGGAGAGTAACGGTTAGGGGCACGACGCTGACGAACAGGACGAGTAGAGGGAAGCTCATCAGAGGAAGACGACGCAGGAGATAACGATGAAGAAGAAGGAATAGCAGAGGAAGACTCCGGAGAACGAGGAGAACTAGATGGAGCAGACGAGGATGGTATCGAAGAAGAGATGTCAAGGGGAGGAGAACCGGAAGAAGACACAATAGGAGTAGAAGGAGGTGTGTCAAGAAAGATAAGAAAAGAGATATCTTCCACCGGGTAGGTACCAGCGGTGGGACGAGGATAGTAAGGACGCGTCTCATCAAAAGTAACATCACGAGAGATACGCATCCGACGACCAATGGGGTCCCAACAGCGATAGCCCTTATGCTCATCACTGTATCCAAGAAAGACACACTCAACAGACTGAGCGGTCAGTTTGGTGCGTTCGCGAGGAGCAAGGAGAACATAGCAAACACAACCAAACAAGCGAAGCATGGAGTAGTCTGGAGACTGTCCAGATAGACGCTTAAGAGGGATACCACCCTGCAGAGCGGCAGAAGGCTGAATATTGATGAGGTAAGCCGACATAGCGACAGCCTTAGCCCAAAAATGCGGCGAAAGAGAAGAAGCAATCATCATGGCACGAGTGGTCTCAAGAAGATGATGATGCTTACGCTTAGCAACGCCATTTTGGGCATGTGCACGAGGACAAGAGAACTGAGCAAGAGTACCCTGCTCAGCAAGAACACTGCGCAACATCTGGGAGATATACTCACCAGCAGAATCAGCACGAAACACATGAATGGGGGTAGAATATTGAGTACGGACCATGGTCGCAAAACGCAGATATATGGAGAGCACTTCACTGCGAGAGCGCATAAAATACAACCAAATGTACCAAGAAAAATCATTGATAAATAAAATATAGTAGTGATGGCCCCCTTTCGAAGCGAAAGGAGCCGGACCCCAAACATCGGAATGAACTAAATCAAAAGGTCGTTGAGATACAGACGCGCTAGTAGGATAGGGAAGATGAATCTGTTTACCCAACCTACAACCCTGAAAATGTAAAGACCCATCTCCTGAGAAAGACCCCAGAAGACCACGATGAACTAATGACGACAGGCGAGAGTCACAAAGGTGACCAAGACGATGGTGCCACTGCTGAAAGGAGCTGGTTGCAGAGGCGACGACCGGAGTAGAACTGGCAGATGAAGTGGCAGTGGAAGGAACACGAAGCCAGTCTAACTCCCAAAGTCCTGAAGAGTCACAGCTGCGAGGGCCAGCTCCAACCAGGGCCTGTGTGCGACAGTCCTGGACAACACAAGAATCAACATCAAGAATGATGCGACAACCAGAGTCAGTAAGCTGGCTAGCAGAGAACAGATTCATCTTAAGAAGAGGGACATGAGAAATATCAGGAACAGAAAAAGAAGAAGTAGAAAGGGTGCCCCGACTAGAAACAGGAAGAGAGGTACCATCAGCCGTAAAAACACGGACAGGATAAGAGAGAGAACGAAGAGCGGACATAAAAGAAGACTTAGAGGTCATATGAAAGGAAGCTCCAGAATCCAGATACCATGGAGACGTACCTAACTGTGTAGAAGGTGGTGGTCGCGCAGTGCCTAAAGAATCAGTCACAGAACCAGCAGAGCCCGTCGAAGAAGAGCCTGTAGCAGCAAGAAGACCGTGAAGACTCCTGATAATGTCCTGATCAGAGAGAGCAACTGCTGAAGACCCGGAAGGATCCGACTGCCCACGAGCCTGGTGCTGCTGACGTAAACTGGGGTCCCGTGTATGACAGGTGGCCCAAGTGTGGCCATCCCTGTTGCAGTAAGAGACGTGACAAAGAGAACCACGGCGACCCTGACCACGAGCCTGCTGGTGCTGACTCTGACCCTGAGGCTGTTGGTACTGAAGCTGACCCTGACCCTAACCTGGAGGAGTGGGTAGTATTGGCGGCGGCGGCAGCACAGGGGACCGCGACTGAGTCGAGGGAGCAGACGGCAAAGGAGCACCACGAGTAGCAAGCACAGATGGAACCGCAAGAAGACCAGCACTACGGAGACGGGTCTCCTCAGCCCGAAGCTCAGACAACACCTCAGAGAGCGGAACACGACCACGAGCATTCAGCTGAGCATGCCGAGGCTCAAACTCCTGGCGAAGCCGAGATAGAAACTCATAGATGCGGTGAAACTCCAAATCCGAGCGCACAATCTGGCAGCACGAGCATGTGCCACAAACAGCAGTACGGAGAGAATCAAGCTGACGCCAGATAGCAGCACTCTGAGTATAGAACTCATCAATAGTGGAATCACCCCTACTGAATAGCATGCTCCTGGCGAACCACGAACAGGTAAAGAGCATCCCCAGACGGCTGATATCGCTGACGAAGATGTGCCCACTGAGCGGCAACAGTAGGGAGACTCATGAACTCGGAAGCATACTGGGGCAGAACACTGGAGGTGAGAACAGAAGAAGCATGAGCATCCTCATCGACCCACTTAGTGTAGGCAGTCAGAGCGTGGCGATAGGTCTCGAGATCAGCAGAGTACTGTTTGAACTTCAGGTCATAAGCAGCAACATCACTATCATCGACACTCTGAGCAGCATCCTTGGCCTCCTGAGAAGCATCAGCACCGAGAACAATTGGCGTCGGCGGAAGAGGAGCCACAGGAGCAGGGGGACACGGCGGACAGGAGACCTCGCCGGAGAGCACACCCCAAAGACGGAGACCGCGCATGTGAACGCGCATGAAGGCAGCGAAATCAGGATAATTCGTGCCATCGAAGATCACCGGGCAGCGAGGAATCGTAACATAGCCCGATGCAGAAGACATCTCTCTCTCTCTCTCTCTCTCTCTCTCTCTCTCTCTTTTTCAACTCTCAGATCCAAACAGGGACCGTCGAAAACCAGCTGTTAGATCCGTCGGGCGAGCTGGAGTCCGGCGGTCCAGCGGTCAGCAGGCAGGAGGTCCCTGGCAGGAGGCGGCGTCAGGGCATGACGCAGGCGGGCATCAGGCAGGAGTCAGCGGGGTCCCGCGCGTTAGAGGCAGATGGCGGGCCCTCGCACGCAGGCGGTGGCGGCAGAGCAAGGCAGTGGATCGGCGGGTGCTTGCAGGAAGTGGAGATGCCCAATCGAAGCTGGTGGGGGCCGATCGGCAGTGGGAGGGCAGGTGGATCGGCGGGTGTAAATCAGCAGAAGGCAGCAGATCGGCGGGTGCGCGCAGGAGGCGGCGGTGCCCAATCGGTGCTGGTGGGGGCCGATCGGCAGTGGGAGGGTAGGGCGGATTGAGGTGTAGATCCGATCTGAACGAAAGGACAAGAACGAATCAGGGAAGCAGAGGACTAGAACGAAAGGACCTCACGCAGGCGGTCAGAACGGGAACCGGCGGATGGCCGGGGCGAGCTGACGGCGGCGATCACAAGCAGTGGACCGGTGGGGACAGGAACCCTAAAACCGGCTCTGATACCATGTTAGAAATAGACAGTTATATTCCTCTGGAGGCCAAAGGCCACAATATATAGTACATGTACAGACGCAAATATGCAGACATTAAGAAATCCAGAACTTAATTACATATTATATGTAGTATCATTATCATTACCTGTAGTGTCCGGAGATGATTTTCTGTCAGGCTGGGACACTAGGTGAGCTGAATCTATGCCCAACACACAACACAACAACAGCCTGGAGCTGATGCAATCTCGTTGCAGTTTTGAATTGGACATCTTCATCTTTTCTTTCCTCACCTAATGCAGAAAACATCACTACTACACATTCACATAAATACAAGTGTTAGTAATAAATATACTAATATGCAGAGTTGCCGTTCATGCTTTCTTTAGTCTTATATGACAAACTAGAAACAGGTTTATTGCAAGCAAGTTTCATGCACAAATGAAAAATTGCAGAGATTACATGTACAGTCTGTTTGTCCGGAAACTAACGGAACCCTCAATCATTTCACCGGAGCTATCACAGTTCTTTTGGCGGCTCCGTCCTACCCCAGCTTCCTGGGGAAGCCGGTTCAAAAAATTTACAAGGCTTCCAAAGTGGTTAAGTCTAAACTAACTTCCAAGGGAGTAGATTTTGCAGGAAGCTGGGGATAGGGCGGCTTCTCCGAGAAGCCGCCAAAAGAACTGGGCCTTATTGTTCTAGAAAACGCCATAGGGTTGTGTATCTTCAGCATCTAAGAATTTACATAACAAAGAATTAATTACCAGGCTGCAGGGTGGAATCACGCATCATCAAGAATTAATTACTGCTCTGCTGTTCTCAAGTTGGACGAGGATGATTATTTGGGTTTGGAAGGTGGGACAAGAAAGAGTCTGAAACCCCCACAGGATGATAAATAACTCAAGGTTTTTGACTGGATCCGTCGGCCTCTCTTCTCCTTTCGGCCGAACAAGGAGGTCCGAGCCACAAAGTCTCATCGACGTTTGTTTCAGGCCCTGCCCATTCTGATCATGGAGCAGAGGGAACTCCCTTCAGGTTCGCCTTCCCGTTCATGTTCATGTTTAGGTCCACCTCCTCTGCAGCAACATAGACCAGACACACTGCGGCACCTGGCGTGTCACGTCGACCTCCTTCTTGGGCGTCTGAATCTGGAGCTTTTTCAGGCAACTCCTCTGCTCCTCTTGTTCAGCAGTCAGACCAAATCAAACTTCATAGTAAGCTCAGAAGCTGTAAAATCATGCCTAGAGCTAATGATAAACAGTCTAAATCCCTGAGCTATCATATCACCGTAGTTGTCGAAATAATACTCCGTACAAAAAAGAGCAGTGCATTCTGCGCACAACAACACAAGTGTCAGGCATATATGCCGAGTTGATCAGACAGATTGACCTTTCATATATGCAACTGTGCATTAAGCAGATTTCTCTTTTATGGTCACACAAACAAGAATAAAACCACCATGGGAAGATTAGCAGAGCACATACCATCATGGGCAAATACCAGTATCGGTATGGCAGACAGAAAGATTACAAGTACGATCTGTTCAGTAAAAAAAGGTGGAACTAACAGAGCACCAAGCATTACAAGTACAATCTGTTCAGTAAAAAAACTAACAAGTATATTTTATTGTAGAATACGCGGCAGGACAACATGTTCATAAAGTAAAAAACATATGAAATCTCATAATTTACAACGAAGCCGTAGAATTCGGTGGACTGAGCAGGTCGCTCCTAAGCAAAAATAGTAGACGTTGGTGTCAGGTTGTATGGAAGGAGGTGAGCACAAATAGCTCTGGTCTCTTCTATAAAACAGCAACTAGAAGATGCTGAACCTGCAGGGCTCCCTGCAAAATCTACTCCCTCAAGATTCCAATTCCATGTAAATAACGTTAAAACTCCTGAAGATGCATTGTATCAAGGGTCTGTCGCATCTTCAACAACAGGTGCTTATGAAATGACGTAAAAACTCCTGATGGTCCTCCTTCGACTCAATGAAGTTAAAGCAGCTTAACCAAACTCTTGGTTGTTGACTCGGGCCCTTAGTTTTGCAATAGGGAGTGTGTTAGTCACTTTCCATACCTTCTGTATCATATTCCCGAATAAAAATCTGAAAATTGAATAACATCAATTAGTTTATTAGCTCGATTCTAGTTCAGATCAAGAAAAATGTACCAAGTGAACGCACTGGTCGGTGCTGCAACCAAAGTTCTATGCTATTGCGTCTTTACAGCGATTGTGGGACACGGCCACTTGACATAGTCTAGTAAACAATCAAAACATATGTTGTAGAAGGAGCTTCTTAACAAAAGGAAAATCGCAACAAAAAATGAATTGCACAAATATCTAGACATTTCTGCATTAAAGTACCTTCTAAGAAATGCAAGAACACATAAATTCTATTATAAGAAAAGCGGTATACATACGTTCAGATCAATACACGATGGTTCCAAATGTGATTCACTAGCCGGTACTGCAAGAAAAACCCCAAGTTACTATGCTGATCTATACAGTAGTAGTGGCTACTGCCATTAGAGGTACTCTAGAAACCAGAGAATCCATCTTTTTTCTACTGCTACATTTTGCAAAACAAGGTGCTAGTTAACAAAAGGAAAATTGCAAGGCAAATCGCATGGATATCTAGACATTTCTAAATCAAAGAACTCTCTCTAGGAAATGCAAGACAAGATAAGTTCAAGTTCTAATATAACAAAAGAAAAAGTGTGTGTTGCAAAATAAGATTAATGCGGCAGTACATGGCAGGACACATACCTTGTGTTCTATGTGAGCGAGCTTCATCTTGTTCCCCTCCAAGTTACACCATTGCTTTAGTTCAGGGCACTCGCGAATTTCTAGATATTGGAGGTTGGTAAGTTGTTCCATGCCCTCAGGCAAAGACTTGATACCATTACATCCCCAGATTTTAAGTGTCTTGAGAGAGCTGGGTAGGAGACATACCCTCTCTTGGTTATGAGTGATCTTCATCTTTCCCTCCTCTGATTCCAATACAAGCCTTAATTGAGGACATAAAATAATTACTAGTGTCTCCAGACTGGTGAGTTGTTGTATGCTTTCTGGCAAACACCTCAAGACTTTACAATCCCTCAATTCAAGTTCCTTGAGAGAGGCTAATTCTCCTAACCAGTTCGGAAGTGATGCCATGCTCTTGCAATATGACCGTTCTAGTGTCTCCACAGAGGAGAGATATTTGCTGGTCTCTGGTGAGCCGGTTAAGTCACCACCACCATGAATAGACAAATAAAGGATTCCAGGCAAGTGCTCAAGCAACCTCCAATGACGCAGAGCCACTTTACAGTACTGAACTGATAGCCTAGTAATTACCGGAGAATTGGAGGAGGAAGCATTGGTGTGTGATCCAGCACACTCTTCCCATGATGACAACACATTATCACTCTTTGATATCACCCACTCTTTAGCTTTTGGTGGAAGGGGTTTCATCCTTAAGAGGGGGCAATCATATATTTTCAATTCTTCAATCACGTGCTCCTCACCATTGGAGCATGATGTGTTCCACAGTTCCAGGTTTGCCATACCTCTCAGGACAAATGACTCTAGGTCTGGTAGTTGGTCCAGTACTAGCCAGGCTGGAAAGCTCACACCCTTGTAACCACATATCTCCAACCTCTTCAAAGTGCTTGGTGGCACTAGTTTTTCTAGCAACATTTTGTCATCCACACATCTCTTGACATGTTCCGTCCACTCCAGTTTCAAATCATAAAGCCTTCTCTTTTCCATTAGCTTTATACGATGTGCCTCTCCTACGGACTTCACATTTTCAAGTTTACTTATTTGTAGCACAGTAGGATCAGCTTGTTGTAGTTGGACGAGGTTGCTACTAGAGTCACTATTACCAGGCTGCACCGCAAGGTGTGGCAGTAATACTGCACCGCTACCGAGCTGAGGGACTTTGGTAATTGGACAACCATTCAAATATAGAAACTTCAAGCTCTCAATTGTACCTATACTTGATGGTAACTTCCAGAGATTAATGCAGTTGGAGAGGTCCAATGTATGCAGCTTTCTCATGCTACAAAGACTTTCAGGTATACTATAAATAAACCAATTACCGGACAAGTTCAAATGCTCTAGATCGGACATATTACGACACACATTGTTGATGAAACTTGCAAAGTCAACTCGGGCAGCTATTCTCATGGCTAGATTTAAATACCGAATTTTGTTCAGGCCATCTGGCAGAGAACGGAGTCTCGTTTGTTTTAGATTCAAATACTGCAGATTTGTAAGACCAACCAAAGCTGCATGTAGATTATTAACCATCTTACAATTTGATAAATCAAGATGAACCAAACATTTTAGACTCCCAGATAATATAGGCAATTCTCTCATAACCAAACAACCTGATAAGTTCAAGTACTTTAGTTGAATAAACCTTCCCAAAGCATCAGGGAGCTTTTCGAGATCACACCCCTCTGAAGATAAGTTCAAATACTCGAGTTTGGTGAGGGCGCCCAAAACATATGCTTCTTTGCAACCTTTAAGATATGAGCTGAATGAAAGGTTCAAATACTGCAGTTTGGAAAGGCCTCCCAAAGCTTCTGGTAGCTCGCCGATATTTGGGCAACACGATAAGTTCAAATACTGGAGTTGTGTGAGGTTCTCCAAGAGTACCGATATACCTCCAACACTAGAGCAATTTGACAAATCCAAGTGCACCAATTTTTGTAGCCTCCTGAATGATTCTGGTAGTTTTGCAAGTCCTGAACAACCTGATAAATTAAGATACACCAGACCTTCAATATCTCCAATTGACTCTGGCAGGTCCAAAATTGTAGGAGAACCTTGAATGTCCAGATAAATTAATTTTGAGAGTTCGGTGACACTATCTGGAATAGTTGTATGTTGGACTCCTGGAGCGTTAAGATACCTCAGCTGATTCAGCACACCAATAGAATCTGGCAACTTATGTATGATGCACTCACTCAAGTCCAAGACACGGAGGGAATTAGCAGGTAAAAACGCAGCATCGTGGAGTTTAATTTTGTTACACTTTATAAAATGGAGTGCCCGTATCTTGGATAACTCCGAGATCAATGGCTTGCTACAATCATCGAGTAATGCATAGTGATAGCATCTTCCCTCGACATTATCGCCTTTGCTACTGACAAGAATTTCATCATCCATGACTAACCTTGCTAAATCATGCACCAAGTCATGCATGGTTAACAATGCAATATCTTTATCATATAACTCGATATTCTGCAACAAAAATCATTCCAAGGCGTCAGATTTTCTAAGTCGATATATTCTCTCTCTCTCGAAACAGGCTTTCGCCCAGCTTTATAAATAAAGCACATCGGTGAGACCGCTGCTGGGCCAGACAGCACAACGCCCAAGAACAAACACACAACACGATACACGATGCTGGGGCAGCAGCACACACACGCCGGAACTAAAACAAGGAAAAACAAAAAGAACCGGAGACAGAGACGGGTCGACTAGACGCGAAAGACCGCAACCGCTGCGCCCGCCGAAAAATGCCCACCACGCTCCAAGCCCCGACTCGTCAAGCACCAAGCAGCACCCTCAAGAGGGAAAGCGACCGCTGCTGCCCGGACCAGAAACTGGCCCTAGGATTTCCCCCGGCACACAGATGGGAATGGATGAAGGGAAGCCACGACGCCCTCCAGGAAGGAAGATGCCACCCGCGGGCGGCACCGCGTCGGTGTCGGTCGAGCCGACAAGGATTTCTCCCGAGAACCCTACCCCTAACCCTCGGACGAGCCGTCGCGCCACCACCAAACCTTGCCTCCCACGAGCATGCGCCACTCCGGTTCCGACTTCGTCATCATCGTCTCACCGAGCAAGCCGACGCGAGGACTGCAAATCGCGGCACAGATAGAAATGGAACGGGACCCGTAGTACCGCGGCCGCGCGGGAGGGAACTTCCTCCACCGCCTCAGGCGGTAGTCGACCGGACGCGATTGCAGACAAACCAGTCGGCCATAGGTCCGGTCGGGCCTAGCAGGCCCGTAAAGCCTCCGCGAAGGCAAACCAGTCCCATGGCGGTCCGGTCGGGCCCTGACGGGCCCGTAAAGTCCGCCACCACGCTGCAACAGGCCAGCCGAGGACGCCGAGGATCCCGTCCACCCTAACCTGCCAAGATCTATAGCACAGCCAAAGCAAAGCGGTCGACCCGCCAGACCCAGATCCAGGTCCAAATGGGCCCGATCTAGGCCGCCATGGCCACACCGCCCCGAGCTTTGCCTGCCGCGGAAGCACTGCTCTGCCCCGCCGTCCATGGCCGCGCCACCGCGCTGGCTTGCTCCCTGTCGACGCAGACCCACTCAGGGGACGAGCCGAGGCCGCACAGGGCCAGATCGGGCCCGGATGGGCCCCGATCTGAGCCGCGTCGTCCTGGCCGCCAGCTCCCGTGCGAGCCCCGCCACAGCCACCACAGATCGCCGCGCCGCCGCCGGAGGCCGCGCCGACGCACCCCTAGGCCAGTGCGCCGCCCCGGCCGAGGCTGCAGGCCCGTGCCGCGAGCCCAAGCGAGGGGGAGAGGGGGCCCCGCCGCCGCCAGCGCCCGACCTTCGGCCGGCGACGCCCTCCGGCGGCGGCGAAGGGAGGGAGGGAGAAGGGGGAGAGGACCTAGCGGCGGCGGAACGGGAGCCCTCCCGTCGCCCACGGGAGCGACGAGGAGGGGCCAAGTCGATATATTTAAGACTATTTATGAATTAATTAACTTCTTTACATTATTAAATTATTAATTATGGAAATTAATCGTGTCTCCGTGGGGGTACCTACCCACATGGCCATCTAGCATTCCGATGGGCTCATATAGCAGCGAACCGATGGGAACAAAGAGCTATTCTGAATCATGTGTACTCTGCAGCAACAAGCATTGCAGGTCGAATAGGTAGTGCTCAGGGCTAATCTAGAGGAGTAATTGCAGTTCCACTACAAATCTCATCTAATATACATCTTCCAGCAGACCCCTTATCCGTCCCGAAATCATATAATAACCGTCGGTTTGGGTCAGAAAAAGGGGCCGGAGGAGACATTGCAAAAGTCGCCGGAGGAGGCGTTGCGGAAGGGGAAGGTGGGGGACAACCGCGCGGAGGTGGGAGAGGCGGGGGACGACGACGCCGTGGAGGTGGGCGAGGTCACCGCCAAACCTGAAGGGAGGACGACACCGTGGAGGTGGGTGCGACCGGAAGGGGAAGGTGGGGGACAACCGCGCGAAGGTGGGAGAGGCGGGGGACGACGATACCGTGGAGGTGGGCGAGGTCACCGCCAAGCCTAAAGGGAGGGCGACACCATGGAGGTGGGGGCGACCGGCGGAGGAGCTCGCCAGGCAGCGGGGTCGGGCCAACGCAGCGCATGAGAGAAGATGGGAAGGGAGGATGGGGGCATGGGGCAAAGAAAAAAAGGGAAATTCTATCGATAGGCGCCGCACGCGCGTTGCTAGTTTTCATTTTAATTAAGAATATCTGATAGTGCCAATTTTTGCTTTAGCATGCTAGTTTTACACTACTAGGTACTACTACCTAGTAAAACGACGAAAAACAAATAAAAAACCTTCAGACTTTACTCGTTTCATACATTTGTTGTCATAAAGTCTAGAAGTTGTATAAACCAACCACGTAGGTGCAAAAGAATCCGGCAATTTGTGCTCAAAACTCTAATAGATGTATAAACCAATCCGGTAGATATGTTTAGTAATCTGGCAATTGCTCTCGTTAAACCTATTAACCTGGTAGATGTGCTTAGTAATTCGGTAGTTGCTCTAGTAAATCTGATATGTGTATTGAATCAACCTGATACTATGTTTAATTAATCATGTAATTGCTCTCGTAAAACCTGGTGGATGTATAAAATTAATCTGATAGCTATGTTTAAGAATCTGGTGATTGCTCTCGCAAAACCCGGTAGGCGTATGAAATTAACCTGATAGCTACGATTTAAGTAATCAGATAATTGCTCCTGTAAAACATGGCGGGTATATCAAATTAACCTGATAGTGGTGTTTAATAATTTGGTGGTTGGTCTCGCAAAACCTGATAGGCGTATGAAATTAACCTGATAGATGCGTCTAATAATCCGGTGATTGTTTTTGCAAAACCCGATAGACGTATGAAATTAACCTGATAGCTGCATCTAATAATCTGGTAGTTGCTCTCGCAAAACCCGGCAGGCGTATGAAATTAACCTGATAGCTGCATCTAATAATCTGATAGTTATTCTCGAAAAACCTGATAGGTGTATTAAATCAGTCCGGTAGCTGCGCAATAATCTGATAATTGCTCATGTAAAATCCGTAGGTGCATCAAATCAACTTGGTAGATGTGTTTAACAATATGATGTTTGCATACTATCTAGTATACTCATGACAGTCGACGTTGTTGACAATTTTGGTACTCCTTACAATCCATATTAATTGACATAAGTTTAAGTCAACTAATATGGGTAAGAGAGAGTACTAATAAAGATTTTATACGTGACAGCCTACAAAGTTGTCTAACCATCTGATCTAGAAATGTCGCTCTCACAAAAGTACTAGTACTTTGACAGCCTACAAAGTTGCCTAGCCATCTGATCTAGAAATGTCGCTTTCACAAAAGTACTAGTACTTCTCACTTCAGCTTTGAGAGGTATGACCCGAGATGCCCTCCGCATGCAGATTTTTAGATGTCTGTTGTGTGCATGCTTGTCAGGACCGGGCACGCGAGTTTTTCGGGTTTGATTACAGCCGCCGCACTGGGAGATTAACATGCGGCGCCGCGCTATAGTCTTGTCCAAGAAAAAAAGGGCGGGTGGGTGTGCTGTGACACTAGCATGTGGGGTCGGAAGAGGACATGGAAGGACTCGGACCGAGCCATCGATGACCCAAATTTGGTGTGCTGATGGGTCGTCTGGCCTGAATCGGTCCGGGTGGGTAATCCTGCTCGGGCTGTGTTTTCGAACCAGCTGTCTGACAGAACCAAAACAGACAGCGGTGGACCGTTTGGGTCTCCGCGCTGGGATTCCCTAGCGAGCACCATGGAGAAATCCACTCTTTTCTGTATTCACTCATGTGTCAAGAAGAATTATTTTAGGTCCTCCACTACTTCTCATGTCTATTTGCGTCTCGAAATCATGTCATTTATCTAATGATCCAGTAAGTTTGTTTGAAAGATCACAACCTCATGTGTCTTTTCTATGAAATCTATATATGAAGACCTAATGAATGGTTATACTAGGACACCTCGCAAATACATGTGCATATTAAATCTCCACCGAAGAAAAAGATATTTGTGTGGTTCTTCGATAGAGATGTCTTACTTACTAAGAATAATCTGGCTAAAAGAAAATGAAATGGGTGTAAAAAATGTTATTTATGTGAATCGGAGGAAATCATTAGGCATTTATTTCTCCCATATCCTCATATTGTTTTATTTTACTTGTAATATTTCTCCACCAACCAGTATAACCAATATGTTTGGAAATTTGAAAATGGAAATTAGGCGTTTTCTTTTAGCTTGAAAATGAAAATGGAAATCAATAAGAAAACTAAGCGTAGAATACACATAAGAGTTTTAACTTTAAGGTTGTCAAATGGAATTGAAGAAACAATAGTGTTTTTAAGAAGGCTCCTTATTTCAACTTTTTGCAGCCATATGGCCGCACAATGGATCCAGCATTGTTCCTTCCTACTCGCATCGAATTAGCGGGAGATTACTCATATTGGATGCACCCGTTTGTTGACTGTCAATCAGGATATCTACAGTTGGGCTAGATGATGACATATTAGTAGATTACACAATGCATAGTTGTTATATGCTTGATCTTTCTGTTTGGTTGATTCATGTACCAACCTTATACGATCCTGAACTTATTGTAACTTGAATTGTGAGCTATATGTGTGCATTTTAAGAAAAATATACTTAAGTTTCTACGACATGCATTTTAAAAATAACAAAGGTTTAACTTGTCCAACCAAGTAATCATGCTAGCCGCGGTAGGCACGAGAGCTTAGATTTGTAAGTAATAGAATGTTAATGAAAAGTCATATATTACATGTGAATATGCAAACTCTGCATCTCACGGTGGCAATTTCCTACAACTAGAAATTACCTTTCTATTATAGCACTAATAATATACTTATTTTATTGAACAAGCATGCCGCAATAGAATCAAATATCTAATTTTATACGGATGTGCTAGGGCGCCTATGAACTAATATGAAAATGAGCTTTCTTTGTGCATATTAAACCCATGTGATACTTTTGAGCAGTTTAAAAATATATGTGTTCTAAGCAACAAATCTATGATGTGCTATGCTCTCATATTATCAATATATTTGAGTTTATGTACTTTACAAATATGCACTAGAAATCATATGAACTATATAATCGAGTTTATGTACACTAACTTGGACAAAAATAAAAAAAATATTCAATTGCATAAGGTATGCATAACTCACCGATTGCGAATTTGAATGGTCAAGAAAAGAGAGTCCCAAAAGCTGATCAATGTATTTCTCACCATGTTGCCAAGTCGAGAAACCAAGAGAAACCCACTGGTGAATAAGCTCATCTTTAATTATCTTGTGACCTTTTGGAAATATTGCACAATAGGCAAAGCATAGCTTCAAATACGATGGCATAATAGTGTAGCTTAATTTCAGAGATGCAAGAACTTGTGTAGAAGATGTATCTCTCAAAGTAGATACAGTCCATATATTGCTATCCTTCAAGGATTCCCATTCTCCGAACTTTATATATTGTAGTGTGTGTCCAATTGATTTAGCCGCTAAAGCCACACCACCACACTTCATTGCAATATCATTTCCTATCTTCTCGGATTGTTCTCCGCCACCTCTAGATTCAAATGCACACTTCTGCTTTATTATAGACCAGCACATGGCATCACTCAATGGTGCTAATTTGTACGGTTTTGATGTACATATTTTCTTTGCAATGCCCTCATCGCGTGTGGTTACAATAACAACCACTTTACTGCCCTTCCCAACCTTTAGCATATTCATGAGGCTTTCCAGATGAAATTCTTCACCCTCCCAGAGGTCATCTAAAACAATAAGAATCTTCTTATCAGCAAGAAGCTTTTGAAGGGATTTGTGTATCATCTGAATTTCAGTGTATTCACTCTCCTTCTCTTTCTCTGATAGTTGTGTTATTATAGAATTGCCAATATTCTTCAAATCAAATGTCTGAGACACATAAATCCACACCTGAGAGTACTCTTTGAACTGGGAACTATTGTACACCATTTTTGCCAAGGTGGTCTTGCCAAGGCCTCCAATTCCATATATAGGAAGGATTGTGATGTCTTCTATCATGCTCTCAAATAAAGAAGCCAAAATTTCTTCTTTATCATCAGTCCTTCCAACAATTTGTGTCTCCATGATTGACGACGTTTCCCTTATATCAGTAACCTTCAGCTCGTTGGTATTAGGGCCTTCTGTTAATTTAAAGTTTTTGTGTTGATCTGTTATCACTTCCAGATCGGTCCTCATCTTTTCCATCTTATTGGCCATTGTAATCTTTGGACGAATTGTGAGACAAGGGATCATAATTGCCAAATACTTTTTGAAGGAGCACTGCAATACAATTGATTTCTCAGTACATTGTATGTATACTATTTTTTTTTCACAATATAATATTCGAAAAAAATATGCTATTGGTACGTATCCGTAAGAAATATAGATTCAGGATATAAAAGTCCTACAAAAGTTTAAAATGTAAATTACATCAAAAAAGTGTTTCATGTGAGTATATATAAATTAACTCATTGTACTGCAAACTTTTGACATTTAAATTAGGTCCAGCAAGTTTAGAAAACAAAACTACATGACGAGCTGAGTTTTCTATTAAAAATAAGTAACCGGTAAAAGGGAGAGTATCCGTACCTTGCGCGCAGACGGCTGGGTGATAGCCTGTGTATCAGCCTCAAACTCATCAATCATGTCGGAGATGGCATACATGAAATCCTTAAGCCGCTTCAGCCACAGAAGCGTTGGTTCGTCAGTGATTAATCGCCTCTCGGAGGCCTTGAGCACCGCGTCGACAGAGTCCAGCGCCATCTTCATCTTCTTCAGGTCCTCGTCGAAGTTATTTTGTAGGGTGATCTGACCTCCGATCGCTGAACCAATCTGGTCACCCACCACCTTGAGGATGGCAGCGGCAAGCATGCCGCCGAGCTCCGCCATGGCCGCCGCTGGTCGTGCAGAATCAGATGGGTGTGGGTGTTGAAGGTCGTGGGAGGAAGAATGGAGTCTGGGTGCCTGCAAGTCTCTGTGTCTTTCCTTACCTTTTGTGGATCGTTTCCGCATAGCTGTACGCATCTCTGCTTTGAGTAGGAAGAGAGAAAGAATCAATTCCAAAGCAATGGGTTATGTACTACCAGGATGGAAGCCAACTAAAGTAGAAAAGTGAACCGAGATGCCAAAGCAATTGGTGGGACAAAGGGCTGCCCAAGACACGAATAGCATTTCAAAGTTCTTTCCCTCGGGGCCTCAAACTATCAAGTGCAAGAAAGCCATGCTTTGATGGTGCAGGAGAAACCTCTTGACAAAAATTCCAGGCACTATCAAGTGCAAGAAAGCCATGCTGATAATTTGAGCCAGTGCAGCTCGGTCTGGCAGTGCAATAGCTCGTATTCTGGTGATAAAGGCAGCTCGGGCAATTCTAGGAAGCGACATCCTCAGTATGCAACCGTCTCCGCGTCTCCTCTGGTTGGTTACCTGGAATTTTCAGACCTGGGTTTGGGCCATTGGTTTACTCTGATGGGTTTAGAGCATTCAACGAATCAGTTAGCTAAGAATAGCATTGGAAAGGGTGGATATGGAACTCATTTTGCAGTAAAAAAGCTTCTCTATAACATGTTGGGACTATGGAACTCTGAATTATATTTGATCTTAGAAGGACAACAGTATCTTTACAGAACTTGAAATTGTATACGTACTTTTAAGTACGTATGTAGTTTTCACTTTCTTGGACAGTATATATAGTCAACTTCTTCAACACCGTACTAAACTAGAGGAACACTGCAGCACCTGGTGTTCGACATCGGCCTCCTTCTCTGACATCTCAGTCTAGAGCTTTGCTTAGGTGATTCATCAGCTCGATCGTCCTGTTTCGATTACGATATTTCTCCGTTAATCCAGAAGCAGTAAAATCATGCCCAGGAACAACTGATCGAGCAGTGTGAATATCTGAGCTACGACTTTACCTTACCGTAGTCGTCCAAGACATCTCTCATGTCCCTGATGGTGTCCTTTAAACGGAGGAGGTGCATGGTGTTGTTGTTCATCAACCTGAAGGTTTTTCCTCACTCAAACCCTCTCCCTTGGCGCCTTAGCTTGGTATACATTGTTGTTGAGGTCCTTCTGCACACAACACCGAGTTGATCAGACAGATTGACCTTTCATATATGCAACTTGTGCATTAAGCAGATTTCTCTTTTATGGTCAACACAAACAAGAATAAAACCACCATGTGGAAATTAGCATAGCACATACCATCATGGGCAAATTCTAGTATCTGTATGGCAGACATAAAGATTACATGTACGATCTGTTCAGTAAAAAAAAGGTGAAACTAACAGATCACCAAACATTACAAGTATATTTTCTTGTAGAACACGCGGCTGGACAGCACGTTCATAAGTAAAACAACATACGGAATCCGGTATTTACAAGGAAGCCGTAGAATTCGGTGAATCCAAGCAGAAACAACAAAAACTAAACCCAGGTCGCTGCTAAGCAGAAATAGTAGAAGTTGGTGTCAGATTGTATGGAAGGAGGTGAGCACAAATAATAGCTCTGGTCGCTTCTATAAAACAGCAATTAGAAGATGCTGAACCTGCAGGGCTCCCTGGAAAATCTACTCCGTCAAGATCCCAATTCCATGCTGCAGATAAGAGCGTGTGACTATGAAGTAACGTTAAAACTCCTGAAGGTGCATTTTATCAAGGGTGTGTCGCATCTTCAAGAATAGGTGCTTATGAGATGACGTAACAACTCCTGTTCGTCCTCCTTCGACTCCATAAAGTTAAAGCAGCATAACCAAAATCTTGGTTGTTGACTCGGGCCATTGATTTTCCAATAGGGAGTGTGTTAGTCACTTTCCGTACCTTCTATATCATATTCCTGAATAAAATTCTGAAAATTGAATAACATCAATTAGTTTATTAGCATGATTCTAGTTTAGATTGAAGGCAAATATAATTGTTGCACTTAATTGATTTGTCCCACGGCTGGGATTATAAATAGTAAGAGGAGACTTGGTTGTCAAGCTATGAAGGCAAATATAATTGTCGCACTTAATTGATTTGTCCCACGGCTGGGATTATAAATAGTACGAGGAGACTTGGTTGTCAAGCTATGAAGGCAAATATAATTGTTGCACTTAATTGATTTGTCCCACGACTGGATTATAATAGCACAAGGAAACTTGGTTGTCAAACTAGCTAGAGATTACAATTTGGAACCTATATAGACGTGTCCTATAGGTACACGTCTAACACAGATCATGAAAAATGTACCAAGTGAACCCACTGCCCGGTGCTGCAAACAAATTTCTATTCCATTGCGTCTTTAAAGCGGATGTGGGACACGGTCACCTGACATAGTCTAGAAAACAATCAAAACATAATTTCGCGGTTGTTAATTGTTGCAGGAGTTGTTTAACAAAAGAAAAATCATAGCAAAAAATTGCAGTGCACAAATATCTTGACATTCCGTGTCGCAGCTGCGCCGCCAGCTCTCCACCCTCCCCTCCTGTGCCCCCTCGCCACCACTGCCGCTGGCCCCTGCGCCGCGGTGGCGGCGGCCCCCCGCTGCCAAATGGCTCTGTGGGGGAGGCTCCTTTCTCGCGGTGGCATCGATGGTCGTCTCGTCTGGCTCGGCTAGGAACGACGACGGTGGTCCTAGAGGCGTGGTTGAGGCGCTGCCGTGGCTGTCCGGCGGTTCCAAGGCGCGCAGGATTCTGGCGGTTCCGGCTCCACGGTGGGCCACCGTGCGTGGCGGGCTGGGCGGGGTGTGGCTCCTCCGTCCGGCTGTTGTTGATCCGCGGCGGTGGCGTTGTGCCATGGATCGAGGAAGGTGGTGCGGCGTCGTCACATTGGTGGTGGATGTGCGTTGGATTTGGGCATTTTGCCCATATCTGACGGCCGGCCCGTGGTTCTCCGACGAGGCATGGGTGGCCATGGCATTTTGGAGAGCTTGGTCGGCATCGGGGGCAGCTGCATCTGTAGCTCTCACGCATGGAAGCCGGAGCGGCGGCTCCGGGAGCGAGGTGGCTTGCCAGAGTTGAGGATGTCGGGACGGAGGCCCCGGGGACATGGTGGCGTTTGGTTGGTCAGCGGCCATAGTTTGCCTCGACACGGTGGTGGCATGGAGGACGGCGGGTCTAGGGGTGCCTCGGTGTGGTGGTCTCGTGGAGGCTGCGCCTAGCTCCGTTGGTGTCTTGGCGACTGTGGCGGGTCATCGTGGGTGGCAGGCTGGCTAGGGTGCGGTGGCCCTGTCCGACTGTGCAGGTCCGTGGTGGAGGTGTGCCACGGTTTGTGGACGGCGGTGCCACTTTGGTGGACGAGGCCCTCGTTCCCGGCGTCTCGCGGTCGGTGGCAGGCTGGCATGAGGAGCTTCCCTGCGATGCGAGGAGGCCAAAGCGGCGGCGGCTCCGGAGCCAGGTGGTGTGTTTGCTTGCCCTGGCCGTGTGGGTGGTGGGGCAAGCCACCATTGGCGTGGGCTTCGTCTCTCGCCGGTGGCCGTGTTTGTCGAGCGGCATGGGTTGTCCTTGTGACTGTCCATTGGAGGTTGTGGTCCCAGGTCTCCGAACGAAATTCTTGCCCGACGTGGTCGGTGCCGACATCAGCGGCGCCCGTGGGCGCCGTTTTCCCTCTTGAGGGCGTTGTCGTGGAGACCCGACCCTCCTCCGTTCCTCACTCTGGGGTGAAAACCCAAATATGGCTTGCCAGATTGGATGACGGCGATGTCTCCTAGATGTCGTCACCTCTCTGGAGGTGTCATTTTTCGGAATGTAGGAAGCTTTTCTCGGTGTTGCTTGTGCTACCGGTTGTGTCGATGTCTTCGGGTCCTGTCGACGTTCGAGTGGCGCTGGCGAGTTTGTTGCGGCCTGCCTCTCACCATTAAGCCTGAGAGGCCTAGCCGTTTCCTTCAGCTCTAACTTTCTCTCTGGGACGCGGACCAGGCTTTTCGTAGCTCTCGCTGTTGCCGTTGTGCTGGTGTCTGTCGGCGGTGCTTCAGGCCTAGTCGAGCTAGGTAGTGTGGCCTCGTCTTGTATTTGCCGGTTTTTCCTGAAAATCTGTGCCGCTTTGGGTATTTTTCTGGTCCGGTTCCCCTTTTAATCAGACCGTGTGTATATACGTTTTTATCTGGTTTTGACCGTTTTCTCTTCCAAATCGGCCAATTCTCTTCTTCTAATAGAAAAGGCAGGGCTCCTGGTTGCTCAAAAAGGAAATGCTAGACAAAAAAAATTCTATTATAAGAAAAAGTATGGAGAAAACGACTTCTGTTCAGATCAATAATAGGATGATTCCAAATCTGATTCACTGGCCGGTACTGCATGCAAATCCCCAAGTTACTATGCCGATCTATACACTAGTAGTGGCCACTATCATTAGGGGTACTCTAGAAACAGAGAATTTGTCTTTTTTCTACTGCTATACCTTGCAAAACGAGGTGCTACTTAACAAAAGGAAAATTGCAAGGTAAATCACATGGATATCTAGACATTTCTGAATGAAAGAACCCTCTCTAAGAAGTGCAAGACAAAATAAGTTCTAATATAACAAAAGAAGAAAAAGTGTGTGTTGCAAAGTAAGATTAATGTGACGGTACATGGCAGGACACATACCTTTATTTTCTATGTGAGCGAGCTTCATCTTGTTCCCCTCTAATTTACACCACTTCTTTAGTTCAGGGCACTCACGAATTTCTAGATATTGGAGTTTGGTAAGTTGTTCCATGCCCTCAGGCAAAGACTTGATACCATTACAGCCCAAGATTTTAAGTGTCTTGAGAGATCTGGGTAGGAGACATACCCTCTTTTGCTTATGAGTGGTCTTCATCTTTCCCTCCTCTGATTCCACTACGAGCGTTAATTGAGGACATAAAATAATTGCTAGTGTCTTCAGCCTGGTGAGTTGTTGTATGCTTTCTGGCAAAGACCTCAAGACTTTACAATCCCTCAATTCAAGTTCCTGGAGAGAGGTTAATTCTCCTAACCAGTGCGGCAGTGATGCCATGCTCTTGCAAGATGACAGTTGTAGTGAAAGCAGTTTTTTCAGTGGCCTCATGTTCTCTGGTGAGCCGGTTAAGTCACCACAACTATGAATGGACAAAGAATGGATTCCAGGCAAGTGCTCAAGCAACCTCCAATGACGCAGAGCCACTTTGCAGTATTGAACTGACAACCTAGTATCCCAAGAAAAAAATGGCAACACATTATAACTTGTTGAAGCATTGATGTGTGATCTAGTACACTCTTCCCATGATGACAACACATTATCACTGTTTGATATCACCCAGTTTTTAGCTTTAGGTGGAAGTGGTTTCATCCTTAATAGAGGGCAATCATGTATTTCCAGTTTATCAAGCATGTGCTCCTCACCACTAGAGTATGACGTGTTCCACTCTTCCAGGTTCAACATACCTCTGAAGACCAGTGACTCTAGGTCTAGTAGTTGGTCCCGCACTAGCCAGGCTGGAAAGATGACACCATTGTAACCACTTATCTCCAACTTCTTCAATGTGCTTGGTGGCTCTAATTTTTCCAACAACATTTTATCATCAACAAATCTCTCAGCATCCCCCGTCCATTCCAGCTTCAAATCATAAAGGCTTTTCTTTTCCATTAGTTTTATATGTTGTGCCTCTCCTACGGATTTCACATTTTCAAGTTTACTTATTTGCAGGACAACGGGATCCACTTGTTGTAGTTGGATGAGGTTGCTGCTAGAGTCACTGTTACCAGGCTGCACCACAAGGTGTGGCAATGATATTGCACTGCTACCGAGCTGAGGGACTTTGGAAATTGGACAACCATTTAGATACAGATACTTCAAGCTCTCAATTGTACCTATACTTGATGGTAACTCCCCGAGATTAATGCAGTTGGAGAGGTCCAATGTATGCAGCTTTCTCATGCTACAAAGACTTTCAGGTATACTATAAATAAACCAATTACCGGACAAGTTCAAATGCTCTAGATCGGACATATTACAACAGACATTGTTGATTAAACTTGCAAAGCCAATTCCAGCAGCTATTCTCTTATTCAGACAGGCTAGATTTAAATACCGAATTTTCCTCAGGCTGTCTGGGAGCGAACGGAGTCTTGTTTTATTTAGATTCAAATACTGCAGATTTGTAAGACCAACCAAAGCTTCATGTAGATTATTAACCATCTCACAATTTGATAAATCAAGATGAACCAAACATTTTAGACTCCCAGATAATATAGGCAATTCTCTCATTGCCAAACAACCTGATAAGTTCAAGTACTTGAGTTGAATAAATCTTCCCAAAGCATCAGGGAGCTTTTTGAGACCACAACCCTCTGAAGATAAGTTCAAATACTCGAGATTGGTGAGGGCGCCCAAAACATCTGCTTCTTTGCAACCTTTAAGATATGAGCTGAATGACAGGTTCAAATACTGCAGTTTGGAAAGGCCACCTAGAGCTTCTGGTAGCTCACCAATATTTGGGCAATACGATAAGTCCAAATACTGAAGTTGTGTGAGGTTCCCCAAGAGTACCGATATACCTTGAACACAAGAGCAGTTTGACAAATCCAAGTGCACCAATTTTTGTAGCCTCCTGAAAGATTCTGGCAGTTTTGCAAGTTCTGAACAACCTGACAAATTAAGATACACCAATCCTTCGGTATCTCCAATTGACTCTGGTAGCTCCACAATTGCAGTAGATCCATGAATGTCCAGATACATTAATTTCGAGAGTTTGGTGATACTATCTGGAATAGTTGTATGTTGGACTCCCGGAGCTTTAAGATACCTTAGCTGCTTCAATACACCAATAGAATCTGGCAACTTATGTATGATGCACTCACTCAAGTCCAAGACACGCAGGGAATTAGCAGGTGAAAATGCAGCATCATGAAGTTTAATTTTGTCACACTTCATGAAACGGAGTGATCTTATCTTAGATAACTCTGAAATTAATGGCTTGCTACAATCATCCAGTAATGCATAGTGATAGCAGTTTCCCTCAACATTATCGTCTTTGCTGACGACAAGTATTTCATCATCCATGGCTGCCCTTGCTAAATCATGCACCAAGTCATGCATGGTTAACAATGTAATGTCTTCATAATATAGCTCAATATTCTGCAACAAAATCATTCCAAAATGTCAGATATTCCAAGTTGATATATAGGCTACTTACAAATTAATTAATTTATATTAATTATAGAAATTAATCGGGCCTCCATGAGGGTACCTACTCACAAGGCCAGCCATTGAGAAGTACCGTCCGATGTGCGCATATAGAAGCGGGCGGATGGGAACTAAGGGAATATACAATGGTAGAAAGGCATGTACTCTCTTAGCCTTCCACATCATTTGAAGAAGGCAGGAGCTACAATGTGTATAATGCATCATCTCTCATTGCGATATCTTATAATTAATAACATTAATTAAATTAAAAAGGCATGTGGTATAATCGGGAAAATAGCCTTCTCTTATTTTTTAAGAGAATATAAGAGATCTAGGAAAGAAAAGCTCCTCTTTATTAATTATCTCTCTTCCAACACAGCAAAAATCCTATATGGTAGGTCTAAGGGAAGGCTGATGTCACCCCATTATACATGCCCTAAGAGCTATTCTGAATCATGTGCTTATCAAAAATCACTATAAGAAGTTGCCCAATTGGTAATGCTCGGGTCTACTCTAGATCTCATTTAGTACATATCTAGATACCCGCAAAATATAGAGCATGCTTAGAGCATCTCCAATAGGCACACTAAAACACCGCCGTGCGCTAAAAACCATCGATTTTTGCACAGGAGGCAGGAAAAGGCGCTCTAGCGTGCGACATATTTTGTGCGCCGGCTCTAGCGTGCTAGAAAACTCTAGCACGCGCAAAAAGCTCCAACCGCCGATCTAAATACTCATCTTCCCTAGTTCCCTGTCACCACCGTAGCTCGAATGAGTTGATTTGAGCTCCGATGAGCATCGATTCGGTGCGGAAGGGTTCCCTCGTGTGCACGCCTGGCGGTGGAAGCCATTCGGTGACGGGAGCCCTTTGCGCGACCGCCGATTAGGACCGTCCGCCGCCGCACTGCTACGTTGCCGTTCCACACATATTCAACATCTAGTGCACTCAGCAGTCCGACGACCAGCGCCCGATAGCCATCAAGCAAATCGGCGCACACAAGGTGTTTGATACAATCAATGCATGGTATATCTTCCCGCCAAGTCGCCGCTTTTTATTTCTTGAGTGTTGTGGCTAGTTTGAGTAAGTCCGATTTTATTCTTGTAGATGGGTTCATCCTGCGATTCATCTGATAAAGAATGGGACCTTGAATAAGAAGAGAACATAGCTATGCTATTTGGCTATGCATGTGAATAAAAGGCCAAAGCACGGTGGTTCCGTTTTTGGTTGATGGAATTTGTGAAGGAAAAGCATAGAAGGTCACAACAAGTTGATGCAGAGCTACTTCGTGGACAATCCCACATGCCCCAGAAGCTATTTTTGTCGTTGTTTTAGGATGAGCATCAAGTTATTCAAGGAAATTTTGGACTCTGTGATGAAGCATGATCAGTATTTTGAGCAAAGGAGGAATGCCGCCGGAGAACTTGGGCATAGCACTTACCAAAAGGTGACTTTCGCCTCGCGTATGATGGCATATGGTATTCCGACGGATCTAGTTGATGAACACTTGGTAATGGGTGGAAGTCAAGCAATCAACTGTGTCAAGCGCTATGTAGTAGCAATTGTGCAAGTGTTCGGTGAGTACTTGAGAGCCCCCAATGCTCAATACACGGCTAGTCGTTCGGAATTCAACAAAGCTAGGGGCTTTTCAAGTATGCTTGTCTTAATTGAATGCATGCATTGGAGTTGGAAGAATTGTCATGTGGCATGGCATGGACAATTCAAAGGCCATAAAAAGGATTTCACTATTATCTTTGAAGCAGTGGGCGATTATGAGACTTGGATTTGACATGCTTTCTTCAGAATGTTTGGTTCTTGCAATGATATCAATGTTCTTCAATGATCACCACTCGTGACACAGATTACAATGGGTGAAGGTCCACCGGTGGAGTTTCTAGCAGACGGCCGCACATACAAGTAAAGCTACTACCTTGCCAACAACATCTACCTAAGGTGGCAAACATTTGTGAAGTCGGTACACAAACCACAAGGTAAGAAAAACTAGGTTTCCATAATGCACAAGCAGCGGCTAGGAAAGATGTGGAGAGAGCATTTAGAATTTTGAAAGCCCAAATTGCTATTGTGAGAGGACCGGCTAGATTTTGGGATCAAAAGATCCTTTGGTATATCGAGGACGAGAGTGAGCAAGACTTAGACTGCTCCTATAACTTGATGGGACAACTCGTGCGAGTGCATAGGTGAGAAGAGAGGGTGGCCTGCTTTACTGCCTTGTATCATTCGATTCGATAGGCCGATGTGCATGATGATCTTCAAAAAGATCTCATCGATGAGCGGTGGTCGTGGAATGGCCGTCAAAACCATTAGTTTCATCTTATTTGTATGTTTGTTATATTGTTGATGAACTATTTGTTGTATTTTTTTAGGAACTATTTGGTGTATTGGGGAACTATTTGTCTGTGTTGTAATAATAATGAAACTATTTGTTGTTGATTTATTTTGTGCGTGTTTAATCTTCCGTGTTCTATATTTGTGTGTGTTTGGTATTTGTGTTGCCTCCCGCACACTGCATAAAGCATTTCTTGCCAATTGCCACGTTGTCGCCTGCCGCGCGCGCTAAAACATCAAGACATGCGCCCAAAAACATTTTTAGCGCCCTGGTATTTTAGTGCGTCTCTCCGAGACATGCGCCCAAAGAAGAACAAGAAGACTCAGGTGCAGGAGTCCACCGTGCACCGTGCAGCAACAATCTGGTTCTGGCCAGCAGATCCATCAGTCGTGTGGGCAGCAGCCCCTCCCTCTTCAAAGCGAATCAGCACAGCCACAGCCTTTCTGCTGAGCACGGCCCTCCCATCGTCCAGGTTCCCAGACAGCAGGTACAGCATCCGTCTCAGGGTCTCAGCTGGTCATCTGCAGCAGTTTGAGTCGCAGAGTTCAACTCGGTCTGTTGAGGAGACTGGGAACGTCACCGTGGGTACTACTAGTGTTAAATCCAAAGGCAAAGAGCTGGGTTGTCGTTGAAAGTGTGCAGTGGATACTACTGAATATATATATATTGTTCGACCTCTTTCGGTCTTTTGAAATAATTGGCTAGTGTATAAATCCTTTAGATACTCATGGGCCCATCCGACTTTACGTTGTCCGGTGCTAAAGCTACCGAGGCCTACAACTTCCATGGTCAGTATTGGTTGTGAAGAGACTTTGTTCGCTCAGATCCTGACAATGTGGTGCAAGATCATCTGTCACCTAATCTTTCACCAGTTGCTCTAGGTCGCCACCGCCAGTCCACGACGGTCAGATCCTGAATTGTTTAATAATTTTTGTTCAACTACCAACACTAAAGTGCATGCACATGCATGAGGAGAGGAGATAACACCCATTCTCTATGTAACTTTATTCGGTTGTGGGAACTGTTGTACAAATATTTGGAACTAGCTACATTATGGTGTTGTTGCCAAATTTTACACCAACGCCAAATAGTACTTTATCAGAAATTTAGCTATGGCAACGTTGTGGATGCCCTTAGTAGACTATAGAATGCATAGTTGTTATATGCTTGATCTTTCCAGCTGGTTTATTCATATGCCAACCTTATGTGATCTTTGATTTGTAACAACTAGAATGGTGAACTTGATGTGTGCATCAGTGAAAGTAGAGGCCATGGTTGTACTTCCTTTTTGAAAAAAAAAACAAATACTACAGTTTTTATAATGTGCATTTTAAAAATAACAAGTGTTTAACTTATCCAACCTAGTAATCATGCTAGCTCCCGGTAGGCATGAGAGCTTAGATAGGTAAGTAAGAGAATATGTTCATAAATATTCATATGTTAGATGTAAATATGCAAACTTCGTACCTCACGATGGACATTTCCAACAATTGTTAATTACCTTTCTACTGGAGCCATAGTAATATACTTATATATTTGTTTAACTAGCATGCCGCAATAGAATCAAACATGTAATGTTCTACGAATAGGATGTGCAAGGGTGCCTATGCACTAATACAAAAAGATGCTTTGTTTGTGAATATCAACCCATGAGATCTTTTAAGTAGTTTTAAAAAATGTGAGTTCTAAGCAACAAATCAATGGTGTATTATGCTCTCATATATTTCAATATATTTTAGTTTGTTTACTTAAAATGTGCACTAGAAATCATATGAACTATATAATTGAGTTTTCGTACACTAACTCGAAAAAATAACAAAATTGTTCAATTGCATAAGGTGTGCATTAACTTACCGATTGCGAATTTGAATGTTCAAGGAAACAGAGTCCCAAAAGCTGACCAATGTATCTCTCACCAAGTTGCCAAGTAGAAAAACCAAGAGAAACCCACTGGTGAATAAGCTCATCTTTAACTATCTTGTGACCTTTTGGATATATTGCACAATAGGCAAAGCATAGCTTCAAATATGATGGCAGAATACTGTAGCTTAATTTCAAAGATGCAAGCACTTGTGTAGAAGACATATCTTTCAAAGAATGTAAAGTCCATATATTGCTATCCCTCAAGGATTCCCATTCACTAAATTTTATATATTGCAGCGTGTGTCCAATTGATTTAGCTGCTAATGCCACACCACCACACTTCATTGCAATGGTCTTCCCTATCTCCTCGAATTGTTCTCCGCCACCTCTAGATTCAAATGCACTCTTCTGCTTTATTATAGACCAGCACATGTCATCACTCAATGGTGCTAATTTGTATGGTTTGATGGTACATATTTTCTTTGCAATGCCCTCGTCCCGTGTGGTTATAATAACAACCACTTTACTGCCCTTCCCAACCTTTATCATATCCGTGAGGTTTTCCAAATGAAAATCCTCGCCCTCCCAGAGGTCGTCTAAAACAATAAGAATCTTCTTATCAGCAAGAAGCTTTTGAAGGGCTTTGTGTATCATCTGAATTTCAGTGTACTCACTCTCCTTCTCTTTCTCTGATAGTTGTGTTATTATAGAATTGCCAATATTCTTCAAATCAAATGTCTGAGAAACATAAATCCACACCTGGTAGTATTCTTTGAACTGGGAACTGTTATAAACCATTTTTGCCAAGGTGGTCTTGCCAAGGCCTCCAATGCCATATATAGGCAGGATTGTGATGTCTTCTATCATTCTCTCAAATAAATAAGCCAATATTTTTTCTTTATCATCGGCCCTCCCAACAATTTGTGTCTCCATAATTGACGATGTTTCCCTTGTATCAATAACCTTTGGCTCGTTGGCATTTGGGCCTTCTGTTAATTTAAAATCTTTGTGTTGATCTGTTATCAATTCCAGATCTTTCCTCATCTTCTCCATCTTATTGGCCATTGTAATCTTTGGACCAATTGTGAGACAAGGGATCATCATTGCCAAATACTTTTTGAAGCAGCACTGTAAGACAAATGATTTCTCAATACTGTGTGAAATTACAGGTAGTACAACATGGTAGTGCAAATGCACTCTGGCCAACAAGGCACTTCTTCTTCAATCAATTGGATTAAATGTTGTTTCTTATTTTGTGAAGATACACAACATAGCTATTGGTACAAAACTGTAAGAAATCAAAATTCAGAATGTAAAAATCCTAAATTTTAAAAAATAAATAATATCTAGAAAGTATGTCATGTGAAGATATAAAAATTAACTCACTGTAGCACAAATACTTTTGACATTTAAATTAGCTCCAACAAGTTTAGAAACCAAAACTATATGACGAGCTTTTTATTAAAAATAAGTGATCAATGACGCTATTGTTTCAAGAGTACCCGTACCTTCCGCGCAGATTCGGACTCGTCCATCATGTCAGAGATGACATACATGAAATCCTTAAGCCGCTTCAGCCACAAACGTGTCGATTCATCAGTAATAGACCGTCTCTCGGCGGCCTTGAGCACCGCCTCGACAGACTCCAGCGCCATCTTCATCTTCTTCAGGTCCTCGTCGAAGTTCTTCTGCAGGGTGATCTGACCTCCGATCGCTGAACCAATCTGGTCGCCCACCACCTTGAGGATGGCAGCGGCAAGCATGCCGCCGAGCTCCGCCATGGCCGCAGAATTGGGTGGAGGTGGGTGTTGAAGGTTGTGGGAGGAAGAATGGAGTTTGAGTATGCCTGCAAGCCTCTGTCTTTCCTTGCCTTTTGTAGATCGTTACTGAATAGCTGTAGGCATATTATTTGCTTTGAGTAGGAAGAGAGAAAGAATCAATTCCAAAGCAAAGGGCTGCGTACTACCATGACGGAAGCCCAACTAATAAAGAAGAAGAGCGAACCGAGATGCCAAAGCATTGCATTGGTGGGACAAACAAAGGGATACCCAAGACACGAATAGCATTTCGAAATTCTTCCCCTCCTCTCGGACTCCTTTATTAGAATTGGTTAGCTAATTCTAGGTGTATTAATATGTATTGACACCGATTGATTTGTGATCCCGTGTTTGTAGGGATCCGATCTCTCTCCTGTAACCGCTCCTGTGCATATATAATGGAATAGCTCCGATGGGGTATGACACGGCAAAACACGTTTCTTAACTTGATATCAGAGCGAGGCCCCCTATCGATCTAGGGCTTCGACTCGACATCGCTCCCTCGCGCGCCGCCTTCACGCGCGCCGCCATGCACTACGGAAAAACACGGCGTTGCTGTGCGCTAGGCCTTTGCCGTGTGTTCGCGCACGGCAAAGAAACGTTTGCCGTGTGTCCTCCTGAAAAACGCATGACAAAGACAAAACGTACGGCAAAACAACACGAGGCACACGGCAACGAAAAACACACCACAAAGATAAACAAAGATACACGGCAAAGAATGACACACGGCAAAACAGCAGAAAAGCGTACGACAAAGAAAAAGCCCATGGCAAACAGGCAAGGAGTGGCTTTGCCGTGTGTTCGTGGCCAAAGATACATGGCAAAGGTCGTTGCCGTGTGTTTAGAATAGACACACGGCAAAGGACATTTTCTCGGTTTTTTTTTTCATTTCAACACACATTTCATCTCTATTATCACCTATATTGTAGCTATTGACACGTGCACCCATATCTTATGTCTACATGCATTTTTTTATAAAGAGGAATATATCTTGTGTCACAAAATATTTTATCAACGCAAAATATTTTATAAGATGCAACCACTAAGAGATATATCTTGTTCTACAAGAAGAAGAAACAGAATTGTTCTCATTGGCTAGAAACATGTGCCATGGATCGAGGCCACGGATTGATGACATGGCGGAAATCGGTTCAGCTAGACCCCATCCAAACCATATCCTAACCACACATGCCCACCGGGATACCACAACCACACAAACGCACACGATGGGTCACATACACCACACCATAAGCCGCCCAGATGCTCTCATCTGGTTTCGCCGCTGCCATCCTATGGTTTCCCCGCCCCGACCCAATCCTCCTCGCCGGCGCAGCGGCTTCTTCTCGCAGGCGCTGCCTCCTCAACGACGTACCTCCTCGCTGGCGCGGCGGCCTCTCCTCGCAGGAGCGGCAGCCCCTCCCGGCATGGCGTCCTCTCCTTGCAGGCGCGACAGCCCCTCCCACCGCAGCTCCCGTCATCTCTCCCCTTCGCAGCTGCATCCCCTCCCTACGCGGCTCCCGTCATCTCTCCCCTTCGCACGGATGGAGGAGACCTCCAGCCAGCACAGCCATGGCACCTCCGTGAGCCCAAGAGCAGTCGCGAGAAGGCCTCCCCAAGAGTCATGCACGCGCGCGTAGGGCACTGTTGCCGGCAAGCGCCGTTGTGAGGCCTAGAGCAGCCGCCGGCTTTTCCTGCGAGACGGCCTCCCTGCGTTGGGCGCTGCCGCCGGCGAGCGCGACAACGACCTCCAGCTAGCACGACGATGGCGACCTCCACCCTGCCACCGTACTAGACGACTGATTCAGGCGCCGCCGCCGCCGCTTCACCTCCATGGCGCCGCCACCAGGTCGTGGACGACGACAGTCACCGATTTTTTTGGACCGGACTTTGCCGTGCGCTATGGAAGGATACATGGCAAACCTTACCGGAACACACGGCAAAGGCATATCCGCGGTTGACCTGCTGACCAACAGTTTGCCGTGCGCCCCTCCAATACACACGGCAAAGACTGTCTATTGACAAACTGACACGAATGAAGGTCGTCAGGTCAGCTTACGTCGTTAACTACGTTACTTTACCGTATAATGGGAATAACACACGGCAAAGAACTTTGTCCTGCGTTATTTCATAAGCACACTGCAAAAATCCTTTGCCGTGTCTTTCTTTGTCGTGCGACGTTTGCCGTGTGCAGCCATATGGCAAAGGCTTTGCCATGTGGTTTTCTTGTGTTGCCGTGTGTATTTGCCACAGGGCAAAGATCTGTTTTCCCGTAATGATGGGCACCGATCTGCACCTTCAAGTCTCCACCACCCCGACGTTGATCTCCAGCGCATCCTCCTCCACTTTCAGCACGATCAACTCCTCCACCATCACCGTGCGTCTGGATCGGAACAATTTTCTTCTCTGGAAAACCCAGGTGGTGTCGAGCATCGCCGGAGCTGGTCACTTCGGCTACCTCGACGGGAGCTGCGCCGCAGTCCAAGACCATCAAGCAGGGAACCGGCGAAGCCGCCGTTGACGTTCCAAACCCTGCCTATGCGATCTGGTATGCTACCGATCAGCGTGTCCATAATGTCCTCCTCGGGTCCATGACCGAGGACATCCTAGGCCAGATGGTCAGGAGAAACACTTCTGCGGCGGTCTGGTCGTGCCTCACCGGCATGTTCTCTGCTCAAGGCCGTGCAGGTGTGCGCCAGATCCGTCTCCAATTGGCGTCGATGAAGAAGAAGGACATGACGGCGGCCTCCTACTTTCACCTGATGAAAGAATTCGCAGATACGATGGACACCGTCGAAACTCCGTTGTCCGACGACGAGCTGATTGACTACATCGTCGTGGGCCTCGGCAGTTAGTTCGAGGCTCTCCAGGCGTCCCTCACCATCCTCAACAACTCCATCTCCGTCAGACTCATCCTCACCGACTTCTAAGCCATGTTACTCTCGTACGAGTCGACACAGGCACAAAACACGAAGGGCGCAGACTTCGTATCCTATGCAAATGCCACAGCTCGCGGCGGTGGCGACTATGGACGCGTCATGGGGTATCATGGCGATAATTCAGGAAACCGCACCGGTGGGCGTCTGGGTGGCGGCTCCTCTGGCCAATGCCAGGGCAACACCTACCAACATGGTGGGCATCAGGGCGGAGGCTACCCCGCTGGTGGCGGCAGCTACCATGGCGGGGGTCAACAAGGAGGACACGGTGGCCCTCTGTGGCATCCCGCAAAAACCACTACTAGAAAATCGCGTTGAATTTGTGCATTGCATCGTCATCATCATGCATTGGTTGCCAAAACCATTTTCGCAAACCCCGATTTGTTTTCCAAACGCCCCATCTTTATTCAAACGCAAAACCCCGGGTCTCCGGAGTATTTTGTTTTGTTGCTATCGGGTTGCAAACGGCCCAATTAAAATCAATAAAAACATTAATTATTTTAGCGGGGCAGTCGAACGGGCCGGTTGACCCGAACGACCGCCCCAGAAATTTAATCGGTCCAATCAGACCAGCCTCTAAATCCTAAGTCCACCCATCCTAATCTACCCAACCCAGCCTCCACCTCACTCCCACCAATCTAGGATCGCCACCTCAGCGCCCCTCTCCCCTCTACCCAACCCCCACCTGCCACGTGGCCTCTCCCTCTCTCCTCTTTTCTCTCCCTCTCAGCAACCCACACCCTCTCTACACGCCACGCACGCGCCAGCACAGCAGCCTGTCCCCTCCCCTGGCCCCGCGCGGCCCCACTTCCTTTCTCCCTGTCCCGCTGCCACCTGGGTCCCTCCTCCCTGGCTCCACGCGCCTCCCACGCGCCAGCCACGCGCCCGGCACGCGCCCGCACGCGCCCGGCACGCGCCGGCACGCGCTCGGCACGCGACCGCCACACGCCCGCCTCCCCTCCTCCCACTGACCCTCTGGCCCCACCGCGTGGCCCTCTCCCCGCGTGGCCCCTCTCCCCGCGTCCGCCCTTCCCCTGGGACCCACGCCGGGCCCCACCACCTCGTCTCCCTCCCCGCTCCCTGCCTCTCTCCCTTCTTCCTCCCCGCGTGCGACCATCTCCGGCCTCGCCCACCGCTTCCGCGCCCCGCCGCTCCGCCGCCAGGCTCCCCATCTCCACCAACCGCAAGCTCTCTCCCCCCCTCGCCCCAGCGAGCCGCGAGCCCCGCCGCCGGAGCTGCGCGCGCCCGCGCCGCGCTCGCTCGCTCGCCGCCCTCCGCCACCGCGCTACCTCGCCCCCACCTCCCCAGAGCACCTCCGCACGCGCCTGCGAGCAAGCCGCCGCCCCGGCCGCTCTGCCCGCCTCTCAGACCTCCCCCGCGGCCGCTCCCCCCGACCCGCTCCGCCCTCCGCCAGCTCCCCGCGGCGCCGCCCTCGCCAGCCGCCTCCGCCGGCCTCCGCTGCACCCCGGCCAGGGCGCGCCGGCAGCGAGCAGCCGCCCCCGTCACCAGAGCCCGCCGGCGACCCCGTGCTCTCCCCAGACCCGGCGCTCCCTCACCTGCCCGCGACGCGCCGCCGCATGCGTCCTCCGCGCGCCCGCCCTAGCCTCCTCCAAGCTCGCCGCCGGTCTCCCCGCCTCCGAGCCGCGCCCCCGTACGTCGTCCCCGGCCCCGACCCGCTTCGCCGGCCCGCGTCTCCTCGCCCCTTCTGGCCGCCTCCGCCGCGGACGCCAGCGCCACCCCCGCAGGCGCCAAGCTCCCCTCGCTGCCGTCCGCCGCCACCGACCCGCAGACCCCCTGCACCGCACCGCCTGTGGACCCCGCGTTCCGAGACGCCGCGGTATCCGACCCTCGAGCTCATCCGCGAGACCGTTGACGGCAAAGACTCGCGACCCTCGGAACATCAAGGTCTCCCTCACGGAATCGAGGACCGAACCCTCGACACGCCAAGATCCATCCCAAGGACGCCCCCGACAAGTTGCACAAGGCCCTTGGACTCGACACCCTCGAAGCGATCTTCTACACGAAGCATGGTCCGATGGTTGGAACCCCCGAAGACCGAACTCGGAGCTGGATCCGAAGACCATATGTGCGACAAGTACTCCGTCATGGACCCGATTGAAGCAAACCCGAGGACACGACGCAGAACGCCAAGCTCTTTTCCCGAACGCCAAGAACGCCGATGCGGATACAACAAGTGCTTCACCCCGAACGCCATGACTGACGACATGACCCGAAGACTGCGAATGCGACAAGAACGACACCAAACCAAGTCCTTCCCGGAATCCGAGGACGCTTCCGTCGAGACCGATCCCGTCGAACCCTGGATCCTGAGACCGACCCCGAACCCCGGCACCCCAAGATCGTCGAGAGACCCTAACGTGTGAACTCCTTCCCGAAACCCTATTTTATCACATAATAACAACTTGATGCATTTTTAATCATTCTTCTCGCATACATTCATGTGGTTTGGGGGCCTTATGCCGATTCACCTAATAATTAAATATGGGGCCCATATGCGGGCAAATCTAGTCTCATATTGGCCTCATTTAAATTGGTGTAGCGAACCGTTGATATATTTCGCCTTGTTAAGACAACATTTAACTTGCGGGGTTTTTAAACAACTTGAACCACTTGATTAATTGTCGGGACCCCGGTTCCGCTTAATTTGACCTAATTGCATCGCACCTTTGCCATGTCATACATCATACATGCATCATGCCGATCTTCTGCCGTTGTATTAAATATTGCATCCGGTGTTCTTCTAGTGTTTTTGCTTCTTCGAGGATAAGGCCGTTGAGTTGATGTGAGCTTCGCCCCGATCTTCGGTTGAACCCTTCGACAATGTTTTCAGGCGAGCATCTCCCCCTTTCTACCTATCTTACTTTTATAGTATTTATTCCCTCCTGTTGATCTATTGCTATCTGTGTTGCGATGCTTTAGTTTCCGTACCTGGGATATCCCTTGCAGCCTTATATTGCCTTGGCCACACCCTATTACCTGTTGTTTGGTAGATAGTTGGACTTGCGCGTCGTAGTTGCTTGCTCAAGTGCGGATGTGTGTCGTCATATGCCACAGTTGCTGATGTATTGCCGCATGTTGCTGATGGAGATGATCATAGTTTTACTTATCGTTCACTTTAAATTCTGTTTAACAACTAAAATTGAATTAAGCAGAGGCATCGGTGGGTGATAGAAAATATTTGGTTTCCGAACGCCCACTTGTGTCCCGTAAGACCCCGAGTACTTGATACATGTTCCTTGATTTATCGCGCTATCCACATCCGGGAGGTATATGGGACCCCCCTGAGCCAGAGCTTGATTCATTCTTATTTCTTGGGGCCACAAACTAGTTTGAGGTGTTTTTACTATCCTGTACTTATGCCATGCTACTTTCTGTATTTAAATTGTGCGAGGTACTGCACACTGTACTGTTTAGGATCGGGACACGATTCCGCGGTGTCGACAAGCCCAGCCACACTTTCGGGTTCCCAGTCGTTCACAGCCGTCTACCCAAACCTTGAGCCCGTCTCGGAGTCAGCTGGCTTCGTTGCGGGATCTACTTAAGGGGTGGCCCCCTGAAATATTTCTGAATCCTTTGATTGTTCAGTCGTGAAAGCCTCGTTGGGTTTTGATTTGGTTTTTCCGAGGCTGATCGAGTGTGTGTTGCTATTGGTGCACCCCGGCCGGGTAAAACTTTCTGAAAGCCGTGTCCGCGGATATGGACGACTTGGAGCACAGTATCTCGATCATAGACAAGCATAACTAAAGTTTACTGCTATAAATTTGACTTATAATGACTAGTAATCAGCTTCACTATAATGGAATGGCTAAATAATACTGCCCACAATTGCTTGTTTGGGTCGTCGCCAGCGACCATTGTACCTGACTAGTAAGTATTGCAACTACAACGGAATGGCTGAATAAAAGTACCAACAACTGCTGGGTTTATGGGTTATCTCATGCTATTCAAATCTGATTAGTAATTGCTGCAACTACAACGGAATGATTAACTAAAAGTACCCACTGCTTATCTTATCAGGACGATCATCTATACCTGACTAGTAATTGCTGCAACGATAACTGAATAAATAAAACTGCCAACCGCGTGAGTTCCTCGGTGGACTTCCTCGTTTGGTCTCGAGGGGAAAATACCGGGGTGGGTTTGTTTGGTGTTAGCTTCAGGTTGGATCCGAATAGGTCTTTCTTACCCCTCTCTGATTGCCGCCAGTTGTATCGAGTCTCTATAGGTTGTTTAGTGCATGCTGCCGCTGCCGCTCAGTCCACCATACCTATGTAGGCGAGGACCGCCGAATTCTAGCCTCGCCGTGTACTGGCCTCAGTACTGACGCTCCTTCTTTTTCCTTTGCCCTTTGCCGGCACCCCTTTTGTTTAAGCAGGTTTTGAGATCGACGTCGTTAGCAGGGTTACCCTTCCGGCTTGGCCTGGGCAGGGTTATGGACGCCATTGGTTATTCTTCAGGGCTCTTAGCCCCATTTGCATCTTGTCCGTAGTCGGACGCCCTACCGTTTTTCAAAGTGCTTTGTATCTCGTATATTATATTTGTATTCCTGACTCTTTGAGTCGCTGTTATATATATCTGTTTTGTGGGTCCCATCGAGGACTGTTGTGTAATGTTATTACTTCGTTTTCCACCCGCACGAAAGTGCCTGGTGGGCACCTTTGAATCGTTTCTATGCGGGTTTGGCGAATTTTGCTAAAACTTGCATAGGTCCGATTCTGAGGGTGTTACAGAGTGGTATCAGAGCTCAGCAGTTGCGATACCCCACAAGTCCAGCCTGTAGGATAACCTAGCTAACGGCCGAAGTAGAAGTGTCAAAAACTATTTTGAAAATCGGTTGGATAGTTCTGATTAGGTCTGATTTTACTCCTTACCCCTCTGCTGATCCCCTCTTATCTCGACGTGTTTTGAATCTGCTCTCTTATCTTTTCTTCGAGTCCAGGATTTCTCGTGGTTGGGTTTCCGTCGTACCTTTAGGGTTTCGTTTCCTCCTTTGGTAACGGTGTTCTACCATCTGGTCTTCAAGCTGCCTGATGAATCCGTCTGCTGTGGTACCATTCTTTGTTCCTTGTTTGTGTTTCCGGTGTTTTCCGACGCGACGACATCCTCTATGCCAGATCCGATGCAGAGTCTGCATCACTCCGTTGTTCCGAACCTCGCTTGTCGAGATCTTCAGTCTAATTCCGAGAGTTGGTTGCATAATCCGCCTATTCGTGTGCAGAGTAATGGTTTGGGTGCGCGATGGACTGATCACCATCCGACTACTCTTATCATTCGCTCTTGTACATCGAATCAGTGGATCCAGCAGTTTTACTCCGTCCACGGAAGTTAGGGGTGGCTTTATTTGTTGATACCCCTACCTTCGACCTTTTTGTCCCCGGAGTGTTCTCTCGACGATCACGGACAACGACCCTTTGTTGGTGGTGTCGCCGTTTTCCAGATGAAGAAGGAACCATCGTTAGTGGTGTCGCGAAGATCTACACGAAGCGCAACGGATCAGATCGCCGACCTTCCTTCCGGTACCATGAGGCGGATCTCGAGGGCGAGATCCATTGTTAGTGGTGTCGAATTGTGGCATCCCGCAAAAACCACTACTAGAAAATCGCGTTGAATTTGTGCATTGCATCGTCATCATCATGCATTGGTTGCCAAAACCATTTTCGCAAACCCCGATTTGTTTTCCAAACGCCCCATCTTTATTCAAACGCAAAACCCCGGGTCTCCGGAGTATTTTGTTTTGTTGCTATCGGGTTGCAAATGGCCCAATTAAAATCAATAAAAACATTAATTATTTTAGCGGGGCAGTCGAACGGGCCGGTTGACCCGAACGACCGCCCCAGAAATTTAATCGGTCCAATCAGACCAGCCTCTAAATCCTAAGTCCACCCATCCTAATCTACCCAACCCAGCCTCCACCTCACTCCCACCAATCTAGGATCGCCACCTCAGCGCCCCTCTCCCCTCTACCCAACCCCCACCTGCCACGTGGCCTCTCCCTCTCTCCTCTTTTCTCTCCCTCTCAGCAACCCACACCCTCTCTACACGCCACGCACGCGCCAGCACAGCAGCCTGTCCCCTCCCTGGCCCCGCGCGGCCCCACTTCCTTTCTCCCTGTCCCGCTGCCACCTGGGTCCCTCCTCCCTGGCTCCACGCGCCTCCCACGCGCCAGCCACGCGCCCGGCACGCGCCCGCACGCGCCCGACACGCGCCGGCACGCGCTCGGCACGCGACCGCCACACGCCCGCCTCCCCTCCTCCCACTGACCCTCTGGCCCCACCGTGTGGCCCTCTCCCCGCGTGGCCCCTCTCCCCGCGTCCACCCTTCCCCTGGGACCCACACCGGGCCCCACCACCTCGTCTCCCTCCCCGCTCCCTGCCTCTCTCCCTTCTCCCTCCCCGCGTGCGACCATCTCCGGCCTCGCCCACCGCTTCCGCGCCCCGCCGCTCCGCCGCCAGGCTCCCCATCTCCACCAACCGCAAGCTCTCTCCCCCCCCTCGCCCCAGCGAGCCGCGAGCCCCGCCGCCGGAGCTGCGCGCGCCCGCGCCGCGCTCGCTCGCTCGCCGCCCTCCGCCACCGCGCTACCTCGCCCCCACCTCCCCAGAGCACCTCCGCGCGCGCCTGCGAGCAAGCCGCCGCCCCGGCCGCTCTGCCCGCCTCTCAGACCTCCCCCGCGGCCGCTCCCCCCGACCCGCTCCGCCCTCCGCCAGCTCCCCGCGGCGCCGCCCTCGCCAGCCGCCTCCGCCGGCCTCCGCTGCACCCCGGCCAGGGCGCGCCGGCAGCGAGCAGCCGCCCCCGTCACCAGAGCCCGCCGGCGACCCCGTGCTCTCCCCAGACCCGGCGCTCCCTCACCTGCCCGCGACGCGCCGCCGCATGCGTCCTCCGCGCGCCCGCCCTAGCCTCCTCCAAGCTCGCCGCCGGTCTCCCCGCCTCCGAGCCGCGCCCCCGTACGTCGTCCCCGGCCCCGACCCGCTTCGCCGGCCCGCGTCTCCTCGCCCCTTCTGGCCGCCTCCGCCGCGGATGCCAGCGCCACCCCCGCAGGCGCCAAGCTCCCCTCGCTGCCGTCCGCCGCCACCGACCCGCAGACCCCCTGCACCGCACCGCCTGTGGACCCCGCGTTCCGAGCCGCCGCGGTATCCGACCCTCGAGCTCGTCCGCGAGACCGTTGACGGCAAGGACTCGCGACCCTCGGAACATCAAGGTCTCCCTCACGGAATCGAGGACCGAACCCTCGACACGCCAAGATCCATCCCAAGGACGCCCCCGACAAGTTGCACAAGGCCCTTGGACTCGACACCCTCGAAGCGATCTTCTACACGAAGCATGGTCCGATGGTTGGAACCCCCGAAGACCGAACCCGGAGGTGGATCCGAAGACCATATGTGCGACAAGTACTCCGTCATGGACCCGATTGAAGCAAACCCGAGGACACGACGCAGAACGCCAAGCTCTTTTCCCGAACGCCAAGAACGCCGATGCGGATACAACAAGTGCTTCACCCCGAACGCCATGACTGACGACATGACCCGAAGACTGCGAATGCGACAAGAACGACACCAAACCAAGTCCTTCCCGGAATCCGAGGACGCTTCCGTCGAGACCGATCCCGTCGAACCCTGGATCCTAAGACCGACCCCGAACCCCGGCACCCCAAGATCGTCGAGAGACCCTAACGTGTGAACTCCTTCCCGAAACCCTATTTTATCACATAATAACAACTTGATGCATTTTTAATCATTCTTCTCGCATACATTCATGTGGTTTGGGGGCCTTATGCCGATTCACCTAATAATTAAATATGGGGCCCATATGCGGGCAAATCTAGTCTCATATTGGCCTCATTTAAATTGGTGTAGCGAACCGTTGATATATTTCGCCTTGTTAAGACAACATTTAACTTGCGGGGTTTTTAAACAACTTGAACCACTTGATTAATTGTCGGGACCCCGGTTCCGCTTAATTTGACCTAATTGCATCGCACCTTTGCCATGTCATACATCATACATGCATCATGCCGATCTTCTGCCGTTGTATTAAATATTGCATCCGGTGTTCTTCTAGTGTTTTTGCTTCTTCGAGGATAAGGCCGTTGAGTTGATGTGAGCTTCGCCCCGATCTTCGGTTGAACCCTTCGACAATGTTTTCAAGCGAGCATCTCCCCCTTTCTACCTATCTTACTTTTATAGTATTTATTCCCTCCTGTTGATATATTGCTATCTGTGTTGCGATGCTTTAGTTTCCGTACCTGGGATATCCCTTGCAGCCTTATATTGCCTTGGCCACACCCTATTACATGTTGTTTGGTAGATAGTTGGACTTGCGCGTCGTAGTTGCTTGCTCAAGTGCGGATGTGTGTCGTCATATGCCACAGTTGCTGATGTATTGCCGCATGTTGCTGATGTGGATGATCATAGTTTTACTTATCGTTCACTTTAAATTCTGTTTAACAACTAAAATTGAATTAAGCAGAGGCATCGGTGGGTGATAGAAAATATTTGGTTTCCGAACGCCCACTTGTGTCCCGTAAGACCCCGAGTACTTGATACCTGTTCCTTGATTTATCGCGCTATCCACATCCGGGAGGTATATGGGACCCCCCTGAGCCAGAGCTTGATTCATTCTTATTTCTTGGGGCCACAAACTAGTTTGAGGTGTTTTTACTATCCTGTACTTATGCCATGCTACTTTCTGTATTTAAATTGTGCGAGGTACTGCACACTGTACTGTTTAGGATCGGGACACGATTCCGCGGTGTCGACAAGCCCAGCCACACTTTCGGGTTCCCAGTCGTTCACAGCCGTCTACCCAAACCTTGAGCCCGTCTCGGAGTCAGCTGGCTTCGTTGCGGGATCTACTTAAGGGGTGGCCCCCTGAAATATTTCTGAATCCTGTGATTGTTCAGTCGTGAAAGCCTCGTTGGGTTTTGATTTGGTTTTTCCGAGGCTGATCGAGTGTGTGTTGCTATTGGTGCACCCCGGCCGGGTAAAACTTTCTGAAAGCCGTGTCCGCGGATATGGACGACTTGGAGCACAGTATCTCGATCATAGACAAGCATAACTAAAGTTTACTGCTATAAATTTGACTTATAATGACTAGTAATCAGCTTCACTATAATGGAATGGCTAAATAATACTGCCCACAATTGCTTGTTTGGGTCGTCGCCAGCGACCATTGTACCTGACTAGTAAGTATTGCAACTACAACGGAATGGCTGAATAAAAGTACCAACAACTGCTGGGTTTATGGGTTATCTCATGCTATTCAAATCTGATTAGTAATTGCTGCAACTACAACGGAATGATTAACTAAAAGTACCCACTGCTTATCTTATCAGGACGATCATCTATACCTGACTAGTAATTGCTGCAACGATAACTGAATAAATAAAACTGCCAACCGCGTGAGTTCCTCGGTGGACTTCCTCGTTTGGTCTCGAGGGGAAAATACCGGGGTGGGTTTGTTTGGTGTTAGCTTCAGGTTGGATCCGAATAGGTCTTTCTTACCCCTCTCTGATTGCCGCCAGTTGTATCGAGTCTCTATAGGTTGTTTAGTGCATGCTGCCGCTGCCGCTCAGTCCACCATACCTATGTAGGCGAGGACCGCCGAATTCTAGCCTCGCCGTGTACTGGCCTCAGTACTGACGCTCCTTCTTTTTCCTTTGCCCTTTGCCGGCACCCCTTTTGTTTAAGCAGGTTTTGAGATCGACGTCGTTAGCAGGGTTACCCTTCCGGCTTGGCCTGGGCAGGGTTATGGACGCCATTGGTTATTCTTCAGGGCTCTTAGCCCCATTTGCATCTTGTCCGTAGTCGGACGCCCTACCGTTTTTCAAAGTGCTTTGTATCTCGTATATTATATTTGTATTCCTGACTCTTGAGTCGCTGTTATATATATCTGTTTTGTGGGTCCCATCGAGGACTGTTGTGTAATGTTATTACTTCGTTTTCCACCCGCACGAAAGTGCCTGGTGGGCACCTTTGAATCGTTTCTATGCGGGTTTGGCGAATTTTGCTAAAACTTGCATAGGTCCGATTCTGAGGGTGTTACACCCTCGTGGAGGGGGCAACGGTGGCGGCGGCAATGGCGGTGGCGGTGGCCGAAAGAACCGTCCTCGTTGTCAGCTGTGCAACACCTGGGGTCACAAGGCGTTGCAGTGCAAGCGCTTCCTTCAAGCCGACAACCGGTCTGCCAACTCCGCTGCCACCCACGACCGCGACGATCAGCCTCCTCCACACTGGATTATGGACAGCGGCGCCACCGAACACTTCACCAACGATATGGCACGACTGGATATTCAGGAACGCTACAATGGCAAGGATCAAGTTCAGGTCGCCAACGGCACAGGTTTGTCTATTGCGCATGTTGGTCATTCTCGTTTAGCTGGTCCTACGCATAATCTCTCTTTACGCAATATTCTGCATGTTCCTGATATTAGCAAAAACTTGCTTTCCATTCATAAAATTGTCTCTGGTAATCCTGTCTTCGTTAAATTCCACCGTTCTTTCTTTTGTGTAAAGGACAAGGTTACGAAGAGTCATTCTTCGCGGTAGAAGTCGTGGCGGTCTCTACCCAATTCCTTTTGACAGAGCGTCATCCGCATCCACCCCACATCATGCGTCATGTAGTATCAGGCTTTCCACCAGCAGTGACACCAGCGTCTTGGTCATCCACCAAATAAAGTAGTTCAAACAGTTGTCAAGAATAATAATTTTGTGTGTTCCCCAAACTCTTTCAGTATGTGATGCTTGTCAGCGTGCAAAGAGTCACCAATTACCTTATAATCACTCTTCTCGTGTTTCTAGTGATCCACTAGAACTTGTTCATACTGATGTTTGGGGACCTGTTTTGCCTTCTTCCGGAGGTTACAAATATTGTGTTAGCTTCATCGATGATTTTAGTTGCTGCTGTTGGATATACTTGATTAAGCATAAGTCGGATGTTGAGGACATTTTCTACACTTTCCAGCGTCATTTTGAACAATCTCTTAATGCTAAAATTCTTGCTGTGCAATCCGACTGGGGAGGTGAGTATCACCGTCTTCATAAATATTTTCAGCGCACCGGTATCTCTCATAGAGTTTCCTGTCCTCATACTTCGCAGCAGAATAGAATTGCTGAGCGTAAGCATCGCCATCTTGTCGAGACTGGGCTCGCCCTTCTCGCTCACTCCTTCCTGCCACTTCGGTTTTGGATGAGGATTTTCTTACCGCATGTTATCTTATTAATCGTATGCCCACGCCTGTCCTCCAAAACACTACACATGTGCACAAACTTCTTAATCAATCGCCACTTTTCTGCGCGTTTTTGGCTGCGTCTGTTGGCCTAGTTTGCGTAAGTACAACTCACGCTCCGTTCCAAAATGTGTGTTTTCTTGGGGTACAGTCCCATGCATAAGGGATACAAATGTCTCGATCGGTCTACCGGTCGTATCTACGTCTCGCGTGACGTTATCTTTGATGAGCAAATTTTTCCCTATGCTACACCAGGCGTAGTCGTTGATGCCTCCAAATTGCGTCCCGTCACTTTTCCTATGCATGAACCAGCTATTTGAGATGTTAACTTGCGTCAATATGACGTTTCCATGTTGCCAGTTGGTCCGCTTGTTTCTTCTCCTGTTCTTGTGCAGAAACAGCTCACGTTGCCGGTTCAGACATCTCCATCGATCGACGACGAGCGGCATGTGCATGGGGTCATTGGGGTGGATCCCCAGGCCGCATCGCCCATGTCTGCTACAGAGCCCAGACGCCCCGTCTTGGAGCCACGGTCTCCCTCACCTGGGCCTTCTCCGTCCACGCCAGGCCCATCACCTGGGTCGTCGATGCTGGCTCCATCGCTAGGCGAGTCTTCTACTGGCGAACCCTCTGCTGATGATGCAGCGGCTCCTTCAACTGGTAGCCCCCCGTCATCTACAGCTCCGCCTCGTCAGATGGTTACGCGTCGTCAAAATAATGTTCATCGCCCGAAGCAGTACACGGATGGAACTGTCCGGTATGATCCATATCGCAGGCGTGCTCTATTTGCTACACATGTGTCACATCGTTCAGTCTCTCTTTGATCCCGAGCTGCATCTTCATAACTGCTTGTAGTCCTTTCATGAACTTTCTTTGCCATTTCGCCTCCCTGTTTACTTTCTCACTTATGTACTTGGATAAACGGTTAAACTCTCGTACATGTTTCAGGACCGGAAGATTCTTTTTCTCTAAGGCTTCATTATCCTTCATTTTCCCATTGTTCTGATGAACAAATTCTTCTCGAAACTTCTTTTTGAACTCAGCCCAGGTACTGACAACTCCCTCTGGAATCACGAACTTGGACTTTTCCCAACACATGGCTACGGTTCATGTCAATAGATAAGTTGCATAGCGCATTTTTTCTTCATCCTTGCATCCCACACTTTTAAGCTTACGGGATGTATCCACTAACCAATTCTCCGCCTCCATAAGTTCTTCAACCAGGGAAAAACTCCAAGGTTTGGTTTCTAAGAATTCCACTAGTTTAACCCTTGGATGTAATTTCTTGAATTGCTTCTCTTGCCTAACCTTTAATGTCTCCTGATAGAACTGGTTATGCCTCTCTATTTCAACCTTTCTTCCTTCTTCAATACTCCTCATATACTAAAGAACCTCCTCTTTGGTGGTTAAATACGGCTTTTCACTTGGTCCTTCCTTCAGAATTGCCTGTTAGCCTCCTTTTGTTGTATCACCAACATCTCATGAGCCTTCATCTTCCCAACATTAAAATGATAATTCGCCTCTCCCTCACGCGAACCCATTTTCCCTTCTAGACATGTACATCAAGTAAGGACTCCATGAAACATCATGCATATGCCCATAAAGTTCAAACTTCATGCACAGACCTAGTCACACAATAAAATCCAACAAATCCAAATGTTACCTCTAGCAAACATACATCAAAATCCTGTAGAAACAGTACTTCGAGTAAAACATCTCTTGTACTTAGGCTTTGATGTTATACACTACAATGTTTACATCTTAGTGTATGGACTTCTACCGTTATACACTTATTTGTATGGCTCTTAATGTTCTTTGCTTCCTAAATTACACCATTTGCCCATTTGCAAAGGAATAACTTTTGGCAAAATTGGACCCGACCCTAGAGATGGTTGGTTAATTCACACTATAATTGGTCATAACCTAATTATCCTTGGGAGTTATACTAAACATCATCCTCACATTTCTACCCTTTGTTTCTAATCTTGACTTCTCTAAGCACATTTATTATAACAACAAATAATTCTCAATTTTTAACCAGTTTCATAACTTATATAGATCTACTTATAATACAAGAATACTGCCTTGTCATTCATGCCACTATGGATTTGGCATATTATAGGGGGTTAGATAAACATAACCCTATTTATTACTCTTGATAAGATTCTATTCTTCATATAATAGATTTTACTTAAACAAAACATTAGTTACTTCCCCTACAATAACATGTTGTTTAAAGTTTTGGGGCATACTCCCCTGGTATTTACCACTAGTATAAAGATAATAACAAAGTGTTACTTCATTTCATGGCTTCTCTTAGTAAGATAGCACCATGATTAACCACTCCCTTATGAGGTACTCTGACTTGGTGATATACTACTCTAGTTTAGTTATAGTATAGAATAGTCTAGTAGAAGATATATTATCTACTTACAAAATACTGGTTAGGTACTTCCTACTGCAAATAGTAGATAGGTAACCATCCTATAAGGAAAATAACCCAAAAATTCCACTAAGGTGTGACAATATTATTCTGAAGTGAATATTCATCACTTGTATAAGGAAATATGGTGTAGATAAGATGGCTTCCTATAGTCACTATCCAACCTACAGGTTCTACCCATTTACTAGGTTTCCAACCTAAGGTCAAAGCATATGCTCTGATACCAACTGCGGTGACCCAGCATACCACTGCATGATGTAGTATACTATAGTCGTTGACATAAAACCAATGAAACACCGTTCCATTCGCATTATATCCCTCAGAGTGGTACAACAGAAACATCGTGGTTCCAAGACATTATTTTAAATTACATATAACATATTACAAAAGATCCAGAGAACTCCCTCGAACAATGAGGAATATTATATAGAAAGAACCAGAAAGATCCACTCGGAGTTTACTTTAGAAGTACTACTATTAGTATATGGATAAGGCTTGAAAGTACTACTATAGTATTGTTCTACAGAAGTAGGTTTTAGATTCTAGGAGTTTCATTTATGTTCTACGCTTCAGCTTGTCTTTGATAGATTCCTATAAGGTCTTCGACTCTGTTGATCTACATCAGATATCTTCAACTCTTCAAGTAACTTATTTCCTGGAAACGCCATTGGTTTCTCCGAGATCTAGCAAGGGTTAAGAAGATACATTGAGTACGAGCTGAAGGGTTTTGCGGCATAGTAAATCAAAATTTTCTACGGATGCGAACAGAGGGAAGCCAAGATCTAATCTAGGAGATGCAAACAACGAGAGAGATTGGATTAGATCATCATACCCTTGAAGATTGGCACAGCGGAACGTTCTTCGGAACGTGGGTGATGTAGTCGTACTCGCTTCTCCTCCTCGCGATCCGATCCGATCTCGCACCACAAGTGGCGATGCCTCCGTGAGATGCACACGTGCATCACCTCGGCGTCTCCTCCTTCCTTGGTCCAGCAAGTATGGTGGAGAGACGGATTGGATCTACAACATGACGACGTGGTGCAAGTGGTGGAGAGTTTCTGCAGCAGGGCTTCGCCTACACGCAGTTGGGAGGGAGAGAGAGAGAGAGAGGAGGGGCAGCAGGGCGGCTAGGGTTGTAGGGGAAGGTGTGTGGGGTGGTGCGCCCCCAGCCCTCTTTATATAGAGGGGTGGGAGGCAGCCCTAGCCCCTCCCCCAAGCCCAAACCGGCGGCCCCAAGGAGGAAGAGTGGGGGGCAAGGAAACCCCCCCTTCTAGAAGCTCTATCTAGGGTTTAAACCCCTCTTGGCCGGCTGGGCCCTATGGGGCCTTGTGCCCCTGGCCCAATGCGGCCAGGGCACTCCCTCATAGGCCCATGCCCCCTCCCGGAAGGTGGGGCCACATTGGTCCCCTTCCAGAAGGTTCAAGAAGCTTCCGGCACAATACCGATTAACCCGGAACAATTCCGAACTCCAAAAACTGCACTGCCTTATATGAATCTTATTCTTCGGACCACTCCGGAACCTCTCGTGATATCCCGGATCCCATCTGAGACTCTGAACAAAAACTCATAAACCAATTATCCAATCTATCCTAGCGTCGAGACACGTTAAGTGTGTGACCCTGCGGGTTCGAGAATATGCAGACATGATCTTCTATCAATAATCAACAGCGGGGTCTGGAAACCCATATTGACTCCCACACATTCATCGATGATCATATCGGATGAACCACAATGCCAGGATTCAATCAATCCCATATTTATATTCCCTTCGTCTCGCGATATTTTACTTGCCCGAGATTTGATCGTCGGTATCGTCATACCTAGTTCAATCTCGTTCACAGCAAGTACTTTAATCGTTTCGTAATCCGATATCACTTTGTGATTAACTCCTTAACCACATGCTTGCAAGCGGTGTTGATATCGATTACCGAGTGGGCCCGAAGTATATCTCTCCGACTTGGGAGGGACAAATCCCATCTCGATACATACAACCCAACAAGTACTTTCCGATCACCTGAGAGACACCTTTATGATCACCCTCTCATAGGATGACGTTTGATGACCTCAAATCTTTCTTCCGATACCAGGGAGTTGTATTATCTCATGGTCTAAGGAATACAATATTTGACATAAGAGAAACTTCGCAAAGATGAACACGATGACACGATCTAATTGCTTTGCTTAGTTTGGGTCTGTCCATCATATCATTCTCCCAATGATATGATCTCATTATTAATCGACAACTCATGTCCATGGTTAGGAAACCTTAACCATCATTAATCAATAAGCTAGTCCGTAGAGGCATACTAGGGACACGGTGTTGTTCATAAACCACACAAGTATTAAATTTTCCGCTTAATACAATTCTAGCATGGAATATAAACATTATCATGAACAAGAATTATAATAATAACATCTTTATTATTGCCTCTAGGGCACAATTCCAACAGTCTCCCACTTGCACTAGAGTCAATAATCTAGTTTACATTTGGCAACAATCTCACACCCATGGCACTGAGGTGTTGATCATGTTTTACACGTGGAAGAGGTTTAGTCAATGGATCTGCGACATTCAGATCTGTATGTACTTTGCTAATCTTCATATCTCCATCTGCTATATAATCTCGGATTATATGAAACTTGCGGTTGATATGCTTGGTCTTTGGATGATATCTTGGTTCCTTAGCGAGTGCTATGACGCCAGTGTTGTCACACAATATATCCAGTGGGTCCAATGCACTTGGAACCACGCTAAGCTCAGTGATCAAGTTCCTGATCCAAACTCCTTCACTTGACGCTTCTGCAGCAGCCATATATTCCGCTTCTACTGTAGATCCCGCAATCACGCTTTGCTTGCAGCTTCTCCAGCTCACAGCTCCTCCATTCAAAATATACACATATCCTGTCTGAGATTTAGAATCATTCTTGTGGTGTCGAAACTAGCGTCGACGTAACCTTTTATGACGAGCTGTTCATCGCCCTCATAGACTAAGAACATTTCTTTAGTCCTATTTAGGTACTTTAGGATGTTCTTCACGGCTGTCCAGTGTTCCACTCCTGGATCACTTTGATATCTGCTCGTCAAACTAAGAGCATTGGACACATCCGGTCTAGTACACAGCATGGCATACATGATAGAACCTATGGCCGAGGCATAAGGCACTTTGCTCATAGCTTCCCTATCATTTACCGTAGCTGGACACTGAGCCTTGCTCAATGTCTTACCTGACAACATAGGCACTGAACCTTTCTTTGCCTTATCCATTCTGAACCTTTTCAGAACTTTGTCTAGGTATGTACTCTGGCTTAAAGCTATCAGGCGTCTTTGTCTATCTCTATAGATTTTGATGCCTAATATATAAGCAGCTTCACCTAGGTCTTTCATTGAAAAACACTTGTTCAAATAACTCTTCACATCATTAAGCATGTTAATGTCATTTCCAATAATCAATATGTCATCCACATATAATACCAGAAATGTCACCGAGCTCCCACTCACTTTCTTGTAGATACAAGCTTCGTAGCAATTTGGAACAGATCCAAAGCTCTTGATCACTTGATCAAAACGAAGGTTCCAACTCCGAGATGCTTGCTTCAGTCCATAAATGGAACGCTCAAGCTTGCATACTTTATCAGCATCCTTAGGATCGACAAAACCTTCGGGTTGCATCATATACAACTCTTCATCAATGTTGCCATTGAGGAACGCAGTCTTGACATCCATCTGCCATATTTCATAATCATGAAACGCAGCAATTGCTAATAGAATCCGAATGGACTTCAACATTGCTACGGGAGAGAAAGTCTCATCGTAGTCAACACCTTGAACTTGTCGAAAACCTTTTGCGACAAGCCGTGCTTTATAGACGGTAACATTACCATCCGCGTCCATTTTCTTCTTGAAAATCCATTTGCACTCAATGGCCTTTCGGTCGCTAGGAGGGTCCACCAAAGTCCATACTTGGTTTTCGCTCATGGATCCCAATTCGGATTTCATGGCTTCTAGCCATTTCTCAGAGTCTGGGCTCATCATCGCTTCCTCATAGTTCGCAGGCTCACTGTCATCTACTAATAAGACAGTTAAGACAGGGTTGCCGTACCACTCAGGAGGGGCACGCGACCTTGTCGACCTACGACATTTAGTAGTAGCATCGTCCGAAGCGTCATGATCCTTATCATTAGCTTCCTCTATTATTGGTGCAGGCGGCACTGGAACAATTTCAGGTGCTGCGCTACTCTCCAACTCAAGAGAAGGTTCAACAACCTCGTCTAGCTCTACTTTTCTCCCACTCACTTCTTTCGAGAGAAACTCCTTCTCAAGAAAGGAACCATTCTTTGCGACAAACACTTTGCCTTCGGTTCTGTGATAGAAGGTATACCCAATAGTTTCCTTAGGGTATCCTATGAAGACGCATTTCTCCGCTTTGGGTTCGAGCTTGTCCGGCATCAACTTCTTGACGTAAGCTTCGCATCCCCAAACTTTAAGAAACGACAACTTAGGTTTAGCACCAAACCACAGTTCATACGGTGTCGTCTCAACGGATTTAGGTGGTGCCCTATTTAAAGTGAATGCAGCGGTTTCTAATGCATAACCCCAAAATGATAACGGCAAATCAGTAAGAGACATCATTGATCGGACCATATCTAATAGGGTTCGATTCCGGCGTTCAGAAACACCATTGCGTTGTGGTGTTCCGGGTGGCGTGAGTTGCGAAACGATTCCGCTTGCTTTAAGATGCGTGAGAAAATCGTAACACAAATATTCGCCTCCACGATCGGATCGTAAAAACTTAATCTTTCGGTTACGATGGTTCTCCACTTCATTCTGAAATTCTTTGAACTTTTCAAATGTTTCAGATTTATGTTTCATTAAATATATATACCCATATCTACTCAAGTCATCGGTAAAAGTGAGAAAATAGCGATATCCACCGCGCGTCGAAACACTCATCGGTCCGCATACATCGGTATGTATGATTTCTGTTGCTCGCTCCATCATACCAGAGAACGGGGTTTTGATCATCTTGCCCATGAGGCATGGTTCGCATGTGTCAAATGATTCAAAATCAAGAGACTCCAAAAGTCCATCAGAATGGAGTTTCTTCATGCGCTTTACACCAATATGACCTAGACGACAGTGCCACAAATAAGTAGTATTATCACTATCTACTTTGCATCTCTTAGCCTCAATGTTATGGATGTGTGTTTCATCCCTTTCGAGATTTAGAAGAAATAAACCATTCACTAAAGGTTTCATGACCATAAAAGATATTACTCATATAAATAGAACAACCATTATTCTCCAATTTAAATGAATAACCGTCTTGCAATAAACAAGATCCAGAAATAATCTTCATGCTCAACGCAGGCACATAATAACACTTATTAAGGTTTAAAACTAATCCCGAAGGTAAAACTAAGGAGAGCGTGCCGACGGCCATCACATCAACTCTTGATCCGTTGCCAACGCGCATCGTCACCTCATCCCTCGCAAGCCGGCGTCTATTCCGTAGCTCCTGTTTCGAGTTACAAATATTAGCAACTGAACCAGTATCAAATACCCAGGCACTACAACGAGGGCTAGTAAGGAAAACATCAATAACATGTATATCAAATATACCTTTGATGGTGCCAGCCTTCTTGTTCGCTAAGTACTTCGGACAGTTGCGCTTCCAGTGACCCTTGTCCTTGCAATAGAAGCACTCAGTGTCTGGCTTAGGACCAGACTTGAGCTTCTTCTCAGCAGGGGCAACGCGCTTGCCGACTCCTTTCTTGAAGGGCTTCTTTGCACCCTTACCTTTCTTGAAGGTGGGCTTGTTGACCATCAACACATGATTATCCTTTTTGATGTCCACCTCCGTAGCCATCAGCTTTGCGAAGAGCTCGGTGATCGTATCAGTGGAACCAATCTGATTGTGAGTCACTACAAAACTTTTGTAGCTGGGAGGGAGTGATTGTAGAACCCTGTCAATCTTGAGCTCCTCCGGAATCGTGCATTCCAGTTGCTCGAGGCGTTGAGTGTAGCCCGTCATCTTAATGGCATGCTCACTAACGGAACTCCCTTCCTCCATCTTGCAGTTAAAGAACTTCTCAGAGATCTCATATCTCTCACAACGGGCCTGGGTCTGAAACATGGTTTTCATCTCCTCGAGAATCTCAAAGGGCCCGGGATAGTCTTCAAAACGATTTTGAAGTTCCGGTTCCATAGCAAACAACATGGTGCTCTTAATCACACCATAATCATCTTTGCGCGACTGATAGACGGCTTTCTCATCAGCCGTCGCAGTTGCAGCAGGGGGGTCACCTAACGCTTTACCAAGGACATAGTCCTTCTGACCGCCAGATAGAATGATTCTTAGATTGCGGAACCAATTGGTGAAGTTAGACCCATTGTTTCTAAGCTTTTCCTTCTCAGCAAAAACGTTGAAGTTGAAGTTGGACTTAGCCATTTGATCTACAATATTTGCAAGTACAAATTAGACTATGTTCATGATAACTAGTTCAACTTTTAATCAAATTACTAGATGAACTCCCACTAAATTCAACATCCCTCAAGTTGTTTAGTGAACACGATCCAAATTCACCACACCTAATCCGATCTTCACGAGAAGAGATGTGGTTTCAATGGTGGACAACAAAGTGTCGATCATATCATTCATATGACTGATGCTTAACCTTTCGGTTAATGTGTTCCGAGGCCATGTCTGTACATGCTACGCTCGTCAAGTAAAACCCAAGTATTTCCGCGTGTGCAAAACTGGCTTGCACCCGTTGTATGTGAACGTAGAGTCTATAGCACCCGATCATCACGTGATACTTGGACACGACGATCTTTCGCAACGGTGCATACATGGGGAGAACACAGTTTTATCTTGATCTTTAAGTGAGGAATCATCTTATAATGCTACCGTCGCGATCTAAGCATAATAAGATACATAAAAGGATAAACATCACATGCATATAACTTTATGTGACATGGTATAGCCAATCTTCGCGCAATGATCTCCATCTTGTGCGTGCCGGCATGATCTCCATCACTCCACCATGATTGCCTCCACCACGAATAGCAACTACAACTATTGCTAACTACTTAGCGATGAAGTAAAGCTATTACATGGCGCATAAGAAGTTGACAGACAGGTCATACACAATTATAAAGACAACCATATGGCTCCTGCCGGTTGTGTACTCATCGACATGCAAGTCGTGAAACATTACAAAACATGATCATCGCATACATTATACACATCACATCTTGGGCCATACCATATCACAGAAAACACTCCCTGGAAAAACAAGTTAGACGCCTCTACTTTGTTGTTGCATGTTTTACGTGGCTTATGGGAGTAGCATGCTAAGAACGATTCTTACCTACGGAAAGCCACAACGGTGATATTATGGTTGCCAAACTCCGGTGTAAATCCCATGACAACTATAGTGAGAGAAACAGGCATCCACCAGCCGCATGTGTGGAACAAGCCACACGTCAAGTGCGGAGCCGGTCTCGCGAACGACATCGTGTAAGGTTGGCCTGGACCGCTTTAATCTCACTATCTCGCGTCATAAGAAGAACACAAACAAGAGGCTTGCAACAGAAAACATCAACGCCCACAACAACCATGTTGCGTTCTACTCGTGAAACACATCTACGCATAGATCTAGCTCTGATACCACTGAAGGGTTTCGCGGCATAGTAAATCAAAATTTTCTACGGATGCGAACAGAGGGAAGCCAAGATCTAATCTAGGAGATGCAAACAACGAGAGAGATTGGATTAGATCTTCATACCCTTGAAGATTCGCATAGCGGAACGTTCGTCGGAACATGGGTGATGTAGTCGTACTTGCTTCTCCTCCTCGCGATCCGATCCGATCTAGCACCACAAGTGGCGATGCCTCCGTGAGATGCACACGTGCAGCACCTCGGCGTCTCCTCCTTCCTTGGTCCATCAAGTATGGTGGAGAGACGGATTGGATCTACAACACGATGGCGTGGTGCAAGTGGTGGAGAGTTTCTGCAGCAGGGCTTCACCTACACGCAGTTGGGAGGGAGAGAGAGAGGAGGGGCAGCAGGGCGGCTAGGGTTGGAGGGGAAGGTGTGTGGGGTGGTGTGCCCCCAGACCTCTTTATATAGAGGTGTGGGAGGCAGCCCTAGCCCCTCCCCCAAGCCCAAACCGGCGGCCCCAAGGAGGAAGAGTGGGGGGCAACGAAACCCCCCCTTCTAGAAGCTCTATCTAGGGTTTAAACCCCTCTTGGCCGGCTGGGCCCTATGGGGCCTTGTGCCCCTGGCCCAATGCGGCCAGGGCACTCCCTCATAGTCCCATGCCCCCTCCCGGAAGGTGGGACCACGTTGGTCCCCTTCCAGAAGGTTCTAGAAGCTTCTGGTACAATACTGATTAACCCGGAACAATTCCGAACTCCAAAAACTGCACTGCCTTATATGAATCTTATTCTCCGGAACCTCTCGTGATATCCCAGATCCCATCCGAGACTCCGAACAAAAACTCATAAACCAATTATCCAATCTATCCTAGCGTCGAGTCACGTTAAGTGTGTGACCCTGCGGGTTCGAGAATATGCAGACATGATCTTCTATCAATAATCAACAGCGGGGTCTGGAAACCCATATTGACTCCCACACATTAATCGATGATCATATCGGATGAACCACGATGCCAGGATTCAATCAATCCCATATTTATATTCCCTTCGTCTCGCGATATTTTACTTGCCCGAGATTTGATCGTCGGTATCATCATACCTAGTTCAATCTCGTTCACAGCAAGTACTTTACTCGTTCCGTAATCCGATATCACTTTGTGATTAACTCCTTAACCACATGCTTGCAAGAGGTGTTGATATCGATTACCGAGTGGGCCCGAAGTATATCTCTCCGACTTGGGAGGGACAAATCCCATCTCGATACATACAACCCAACAAGTACTTTCCGATCACCTGAGAGACACCTTTATGATCACCCTCTCATAGGATGACGTTTGATGACCTCAAAGCTTTCTTCCGATACCAGGGAGTTGTATTATCTCATGGTCTAAGGAATACAATATTTGTCATAAGATAAACTTCGCAAAGATGAACACGATGACATGATCTAATTGCTTTGCTTAGTTTGGGTTTGTCCATCATATCATTCTCCCAATGATATGATCTCATTATTAATCGACAACTCATGTCCATGGTTAGGAAACCTTAACCATCATTAATCAATAAGCTAGTCCATAGAGGCATACTAGGGACACGGTGTTGTTCATAAACCACACAAGTATTAAAGTTTCCGCTTAATACAATTCTAGCATGGAATATAAACATTATCATGAACAAGAATTATAATAACAACATCTTTATTATTGCCTCTATGGCATAATTCCAACACGAGCGTACTCAGCAAGTTCACTAAAGAGAAGTGTTTGATGCATTATTTACAGCTACAGACCATAGGTCGTAGGCAATGCAAGTTTTCGAAAACATTTATTCAAAAGTTGCTTTTATTCTGAAAAGCTATTTCCGTCAGCCTTCACAGGCTTACCAGAACTTTCATGGAGTTCCTTTCCTGCCGCGTTCGTATCTCCTTCACAAAACAGGGAGTAACAAGTTACAGTTCTTACACTCTGCAGAGGTGCGTTACTTTACCCATAAGAGATCTTAGCTTTGTTGCACATCCGAGTTATAGGCTCGTTCACACTTCCTTGGTGTGAGTCCCAGACTAAGATCCATGCCAATCACTGTCCTTCTCCGCGACCCCGCATACCCGACGGATTGCACATCAGGCCTAGGATAAAACTTGTTTCCATTATCAGCCTAAGGTGTACAACCCTCATAGATACCAGAAGCCGTGGGACGTTGAGGGATCCCACCCATAACCTGCTAACCCTCTACAAGAGGAGTTGCAACAACGGCTCGGTCATCCGTTGGCATGCGAGAGAGAGTCGATCCAGCTGACTTCTCTGTCTCATTCCAAATCTCATGGTTAACGCGTAATATACGGCGCAAGAATCACTGACGACATTGGTTGTTAAGTCCTAGATAATATGTTCCTTTTCCACTAGAACTTTTCATAGTTGGTTATTACCTCATGGTAAATAACCTATAATCATATTATTATGAAGATAGTGTTTTCTGACCTTTTTGAAATGCAGGTGATGATAACACTGGATTTGCAAAATACTTTCAAGAAAATAATCAAAGGACATGAGCAAGTGTGAACTTGCCTTTTGTGATTGCAAGATTATGCACTCACGGTCTTCGAGGTAATAGAAGATCCAATATCTGAAATCATCATCATTGGTCCGGTAAGAAATAATGTTTAAAGAAGCAAGATGCCATTATGCATAAATAATGTTATGCAATTTTATAATTCCCAAAGTGAAACCCTCAGCATTATAAATAAGGTGATCTTAGGTATCTTCTTTAAGATTGGGTTAATCTTTAAGTTTAGTTCATAAGCAATGGCATTGATAAGGAACTTAAGTGTTAACAATCCAAAATATACAAGTACGGATATGGTAATGTGATTATGAGTAATTGTTATCTGGTGACTAAGATAAAAATGTCCTTGGGTTGAGTTCTTAAGATCTGAAGGAACTATTATAGACTTGTTTGTGTGAAGTGGAAAAAAGAATAACATTTGAAGGAACTAGCGTTTAGTTAAAGTTAATCAGTCTTGAGGGTTATTAGGTTTTACATTAGGGTTGGTGATGGTTATAAATGATATTAAGTTATCATATTTTAATTGAAGGTACAAGTGACTAAAGTTAAATTTAAAAACATGAATAAACTTCAAATGAGATGTTTATGATGGTTTAAACCAAAGTTAACTATAAAAATAGAAGTGAATTGTAAGATATAATGAGTTTTACAATATCATTTAGTTTTAGGTTTTCGACAAATATGATTATGGATGATGCCTTTTAATTTAAGTAAAAGATGAATTTAATAATATGTAATTTATTAATGGGAGCATAATGAGATGATCTTATAGATTTATTAGGGTTTAGAGTCATTTTAAGAGTGGTTAAGAGATGGAGATTATTCACCATCTTATACATGAGTGATATATAATATTTATTTAAAAGGATTTTTATTTGAATTTAAGATTTAATAAGAGTATTTAAAAGTTAATAGTTATACTTAAGTTTTATTATGAATTATGATTATGGAATTAGACTTAATAATTAAATTTAAAGGATTTAGTGTTTTTACTAAGAAATGTGATTATTTCTTTCTTAGTAAATAATTTTAGAGAATTAACAAAGTGGTTACTTTATTTTAGTAGAATAAGTAAATGAGTTTTATTATCTAAGGTTATTAAAATGTTTTTGAATAATATAAATAGTATTTTTCTAGTAAAATATACTTATTAAAGATCTTAAAAATGAATTTTATTTATTTTTAAGTATTATATTTATTTTTATAAAATTCTTCAAAGAATTAAGTGTCTTTAAATATTTGCTTTATATTTTATTTGTAAAACTCTAAATTAGTATTTTTATAAAATAGTAGAGTTATTTTTATACACAGAAATGACTTTTATTTATCTTTAGGAGTTTTTCTTATTTTATGAAATTTTACTCAGAATTTAATGATGTTAATATTTATGTGCTTTATATTTATTTTAAATAAATAAAGTTATATTTTTATTAGATGGATCTTATTTTTATGATAATTTTAACAGATTAAATGTATTTTTATGATTTTTCTATAATTTTCTATAGCTAAAAAATGTTTAGAACTTATTTTGGTAATTTATTTGTTTACTTTTATTTCATTTCTTATGCTAATTAACTTGGGCTGTTTGGTTGGGCACATGGGCCAACCTGACCCATTTAGGTTGGCCCATTTTAGGATTGGGTCCAACCATCTCACCCCTGGCCCTTCTCTCATCCTCCTCGCACCCAGGGCACTCCACGCACGTTCCTAACCTTGACTCCCCTCTCTGGTTCGTCTGCCTCACCTGCACATGCCGCCACCGCTCTCGTCGGCCAACGCTGGCCAAATCCGACGTTGTCGGTTACTGCCGTGCGCTGGCGCTAGCTAGCTACTGTGTAACTACCTCGGTGAACTACGCTCCTAGATACAAGCCTGGATGAGTGATAGCGGTTGAAATAGTACGGTGGGGCCCCAAAAGCCACTCACTGGTAGTCCTTTCAGACGTCCCAACCGCTACCCTCTCAACGGGACCTGTACGGGCGGCGTAGTCGGCAGGCGAAGGGATCAACTACGTACACAAGTGGGTATGTACGCAAGCCACCATACAAGAGTACATCACAGCCATCCCATCTAGAAAGAAAGAAAATATAGCAACGCCATACGGCAAGGTTCAAATGACCTAGATAAATCTATATTTTACGATAACTCCTCATACAACACACATCAGAGTATCATGCGGAAGCGGCAAACAGAATCCGAGTACGGATAAGAAGCAAATCAGCATAAGATGCCATAGAAATAAGCACATCCCAACTACAGGTCTCACGGATCCCCGTTCCCGGAATCTCTACACCATACGATCGTTGCCCACATCATCGGCTTCTTCCACCCAGTATCCGTCCTGAGAAGGTACCTGTTCATCTGAATCAAGAATTTATCGTGTGAGACCCTAAGGGTACTCAGCAAGTCTTAATGCCTCTAAAGGGGACACAACCTGGGGTGACGCAATTGCAGCAAAAGATAAACCCTAGCAATTCTACAGATAAACGCTAACCATCCGCCTAACCAATGATAGACGGATGTCCGTGAATTTAAGTACAACAGTTATAATGGTAATCTCATCCGATCCATCCTCCTCCCTGCTTACCAACAAGGAAGCGGACGAACAACCCCCCATCCGTTGGAAATTTTATTAACCATTCCATGAGTATTGCACTATTTACTAGTCAAGTTACTTTAGTCATATTAAAAGCGGTACTTTAGTTATGCTTGTCTATGATCAAGAAACTGTGCTCCAAGTCGTCCATATCCGCGGACACGGCTTTCAGAAAGTTTTACCCGGCCGGGGTGCACCAATAGCAACACACGCTCGATCGACCTCGGAAAAACCAAATCAAAACCCAACGAGGCTTTCACGACTGAACAATCACAAGATTCAGAAATATTTCAGGGGGCCACCCCTTAAGTAGATCCCGCAACGAAGCCAGCTGACCCCGAGACGGGCTCAAGGTTATGGGGACGGCTGTGAACGACTGGGAACCCGAAAGTGTGGCTGGGCTTGTCGACACCGCGGAATCGTGCCATGATCCTAAACAGTACAGTCTGCAGTACCTCGCACAATTTAAATACAGAAAAGTAGCATGGCATAAGTACAGGATCGTAAATAAAACCTCAAACTAGTTTGTGGCCCCAAGAAATAAGACGGAATCAAGCTCTGGCCCAGGGGGGTCCCATATACCTCCCGGATGTGGATAGCGCGATAAATCAAGGAACAGGAATCAAGTACTCGGGGTCTCACGGGACACAAGTGAGCAGGAAAAACCAAATAGCAGAAGTTGCTCACCGGTGCCACTTTCTTTAGTTATCCCAGAACTACTCAGTTAAGTTGTTTAGGTACCTCGTTATCCAACAGACACTCACATACCCTACACATGCTGTTCTACGACTCGCATGGCTCAAACAACTCCTATAGTAAGGGCTCATGGGATGGAGGAACAAGCTTGGTGGGGTTTAAAAGTAAAGGCTATGCATACTTGGGATTCAATTTAATGCAATCGCGACTCAATGATGCAAGAATAAGATAGAGGCAATAGGTACTGTATGTATGCAAGCATGTGGTAGTGCTTGCCTGGTATCTCTGTTGAAGCAAGGGACGGTTCTGGGTAGTGCTCCTGGTTCTCTTGATACAGCCCCTGCTCAGTGTCTATCCGAGAAAAACCAAACAAACAAGGCCGACATGAATATAGAGCACAAGCATTGGAATTAAATGCGTCAAGCAACAATCATGCCATGATGAATGATGCACAAGTTGCATGGCAATAAGTAGCATGGCATGGGTGAGGTGTGGAGGACAAGAAAATAACATTTGAATTGGGTTTTAGTCATATTTTGTTGCCATAATAGTTGCTGTTCATTATATTTTTATATGATGCATGCTGCAATTGAAGTCAAGGATAGCATAAACGGAAAGGTCTCGTCGAGCTGATCATTTTAGACTACTCATTTGCTTAATTTGGAATTATAAAACAAAAGTTATTAAATATTTAAATTCTAGTGGCAAAAGTTGTAATTTAATTAAACTTGGAATTTTACTTGTGCAAAAGTCAAAATAGGTGGCATATTTGGAATCCTCTCATTTTGCTAATAACCATACATATATTATTTGCCAAAATTGGATGAAGTATGACAAAGTTATTAAAAACTGAATAGAATTTGAATTTGGAATTTATTTAAACAGGTTTTGAATTTAAACCAACCTCTGAAACGTTTTCTACCAAACTACTCACTCCTGAGTCGCTGACAGGTGGGGCCAAGGGTGTCCTGCGGCCCACGCGACAGCGACTGAGACAACCAGGGACCGCGGGTTATTTCTAGTAAAAGCCAGGAGCCTTTTTGCAAAGCTTCCTAGACACCGACGAGTGGGCCGTCTGGACTGCGGGTTGGCAAAACAAAACTGGGAGGGGGTTTTCGCAAAAGGTCTGCGGCGCACTGTACTTCTTCCCTGCCTGACGAAACTGAACCGCGGCGCGACAGGGGAAAACAGGGGGGCGCGCTGGGGCTCGATCCCGCGACCGCGGGCGCGCCAGCGAGGGCGGTGACCACCGGGCTGGCCTCGGGTTGATACTAAGCGGACGCTCGCGTGCTAGATAGGGTGGCCGCGCCTGGAAGCTGGCAGGAACGCGCTCGCCGCCGGCGCACTGAGGGCGCTCGACGAAACGAACGGAGCAACCAGGAAGCAACTGAGGATGGGAGGTTGTCAGGAAGGGTCAGGAGCTCACCGCGAACGTGCCGGTGTGGTCGACGTGGCGCGGGGAGCAGGCGATCACCGGCGAAGCTCGCGAACTGAAGGCTAGGGTTCCGGCGTGGCGCGGCAGTCCCTGGCGGCTCCGGTCCTTCTCCTCCTCGACGGCGTGTGCAGGCGTGGTGCGGGGGCTCGCCTGGTTCTCCTCGGCCACTCGCAGCAGCACTCCACCGGGTAGATCGACGGGGGCAGGGGGTAGCTGGCGTGGGCGGCGAGAGGGAGCTGGGGAAGAAAGGGGAAGAGGCAGGGTGCTTGCGGGTAGATCTGGGGAGGCTCTGAGAGGGGAGGAAGGGGATAAGAACGCCAGGGGGAAGGAGGCTAGCGTGGGGGAGGGGTTAGCTGCCAGGGTGGCATCGGCCACCTTTTTGGCTCACGTGCTCGGCACGATCGGCCCAGGGCGAGGCAGGCAGAGCTAGGGAGAGGAGAGGGGGCTGGCAGGTGGCCCTGGGGCGCTGGGTCGCAGGCAGGTGGGGTAGGGGCGTGGACAGGTCCTGGCAAAGAGGGGAGATAAGAGGGAAGGGGACACTCGGGCTAGGGCTGGTATGGGGTGATCCTCGACGGGTGGGGTAGCTAGGGGGTCGCTGGGGGTGGGGTCTGCATGGCAGAGGCCAAGGCGAGCTGGGGTGGGGTGTGGTTGAGCAAGCAAGGTAGGGAAGGTGGTACTTTAGCTTGCTTAGAGAAGGTAGATTAGGGGTAAGAGGGGTTTAGGGTTTGGTTTAGGGGATGATCAAGATGAAGGGGAGGCCACTTAGGGTTCTAGCTATAGAGGAGAGGGGGAGAGGGAGAGGGTTAGATGGTAGCTAGGTTTTGTTTAGAGGGAAAAAGGTAGTTTAGGTTTTAGTTTTAGGATAGATGTAAAATATAGGGTTTTGGTTTTAGGGTAGAAAAGAGAGAGGCAAGGGGTGGTTTTAGAGGTTGCTAAGAGGGGAAGGCAAAGGATGGTGGTACTAATCTTGGTCATACAAGCTTCAACTAGCTCTAGCAAGAAAAACAAGAAAAGAGGGAGAAGAGAGGGATGGTTAAGGTGATGAGGCACTTCTTTAGTTCATGCATGATCCAAATTAATGGCCAAGCAAGAACCAAGAGAGGTGAGGGTTTTCTGGTTTAGCATGCCCGTTAGCACAAGTGTGTGCATGGGACATGGGGTAGGGTTTTAACTAAGGGATGAAGAGGGAGAGAAGATGAGGAGAAACAAACTACAAGCCAACACATGTTTTAAACCAAGGAAGAAACTCCAACTAGGATTCAAATAAAACCAAAAACTAGATTAGGTGGCACCTGCATGGCCCATGCAACATAATTAATGCCCCATGGTTATATTGTGAAAACAACATTATTTCATGTGGCTTTAGTCCTTGCATTCCCAAAAAGTGGGCAAAGGCCAAGCAAAGATTAGGGTGGATCCAACCAACAACATGGGCTAGGGATAACTCAATAAAATGCCAAGCCCATATTATTGGATGGTGGAATTATAAGGTGGTGAAAGATAAGGTGGTGGAGTCAAAAGAGAGATGCCCCCAACTCAACTTGGGCATTTAACAATTTAGTAAGAACCAAATACAATATCAAGAGGCAACTACAATTAATCATGCACATGAGATAAGAACCAAACAAGAAAAAGGTTTTATATGATGCTCAAATGCAAGGGGACATGATGACAGGAGCATGATATGATGATGATGCAACAATTATATGTTGGAAGTGGCCCTTTTTATTATTATGACATGTAGCATTACAGGGGTTAGACAACTGGGATGCTACAACTCTTCCCCACTAAACAGGAATCTCGCCCCGAGATTCTAGGAAGAAGAAGACACAAAAAGAGAAGGATGGTTGGCACGGAGTTCATCTTCACGCTCCCATGTTGCTTCATCAACAGAATGGTGTGACCACTGCACCTTGCAAAACTTGATGGACTTGTTGCGAGTCCTACGTTCTGCGGTCTCAAGGATTTTGGTGGGGTGTTCCTGATAAGAGAGATCTTCTTGGAGGTCGATTAGCTCATGATCCACGGTCTTGCCGGGGTCTTTGAAGCACTTCTTGAGCTGAGAGATGTGGAAAACATCATGGACTTTGAGTTTTTCCGGAAGCTCGAGTGCATAAGCAACTTCTCCTCTTCTACCACGTATCTTGAAAGGACCGATGTATCTAGGAGCCAACTTTCCTTTGATACCGAAGCGGTGTGTTCCTCTCATGGGAGTAACACGAAGGTAGACGAGATCACCAGGGGCATATACCATATCTGTGTGCTTCCTGTCATAGTTGCTCTTCTGCCGACTCTGAGCAATCTTCAGGTTCTCCAGAATGATATGCACCTTCTCCTCTGCTTGAGTCACAATGTCAGGGCCAAACCAGATTCTTTCTCCTGCACCTGACCAACCAATTGGAGTTCTGCACTTCCGACCATAGAGAGCCTCGAATGGTGCCATCTTCAGACTCTTCTGGAAGCTGTTGTTGTAGGAGAATTCAGCATATGGAAGGCATTCTTCCCACTTCATGCCAAAAGAGATGACGCAAGCTCTAAGCATATCCTCCAGAATTTGATTGATCCTCTCCACTTGTCCTTGAGACTGAGGGTGGTAAGCAGTGCTGAAGTTCAACTTCGTTCCCAAAGCTTTTTGGAAACTCTCCCAGAACTTTGAGGTGAAGATGCTCCCACGGTCTGAACTGATTTCAAGTGGAATCCCATACAAAGAGACAATCCTGTTGATATAGAGCTCAGCCAACTGAATTCCAGAAATTGTTTCTTTGACTGGGAAGAAGTGAGCCACTTTAGAAAGCCTGTCGATGACAACAAAGATTGCATTGTTGCCCTTCTGCGATCTTGGGAAACCAGTGATGAAGTCCATCTCTACTTTCTCCCATTTCCATTCCGGAGGTTTCAATGGCTGTAGAAGACCAAATGGTTTCTGATGGACAGCCTTCACCCTACGGCAGACATCACATTCTGAGACATACTTGGCGCAATACCGTTTCAACCCAGGCCACCAGTATTGTGTTTTCAAGTCCATGTACATCTTTGTGCTGCCAGGATGGATAGAAAGAACCGAATCATGTGCCTCCTTGAGAACTTGGTCTCTCAGGCCCGGGTAGTTTGGAACAAACATCCGATTATCAAAGAAAAGCGAGCCTTGATCATCAACATGGAAGGATTCATACTTCGGAGTGCCAAGCTTAGAGATGAGCTTTCTGGTGTGCGGATCACCAAGCTGACGAGAACGAATTTGTTCTTCCAAGAGAGGAGTAGCCAGAAGGTTCAGAAGATGCCCTTGTTCCACAATCTCCAGGTTGAGCTGACGGAATTCCTCGCACAAGAGAGGCTGCTGCTCTTCCACCATGAGGTTGTTGACATAAGCTTTACGGCTAAGCGCATCTGCCATGACGTTTGCTTTGCCTGGAGTGTAGTTGATGGTCACATCGAAGTCATTGATGGCTTCAATCCATCTCCTTTGCCGAAGATTGAGATCAGGCTGAGTGAAGATATACTTCAAACTCTTGTGGTCCGAGAAGATCTCACAACGGTTCCCAAGCAAGTAGTGCCTCCACAGCTTCAAGGCAAAGACCACTGCTGCTAGCTCAAGGTCATGTGTGGGATAGTTGACCTCATGCGTCTTCAACTGACGAGAGGCATAAGCAACCACCTGTCTCTCTTGCATAAGTACCGCACCCAATCCTTGCAAAGAGGCATCGCAGAATATCTGGAAAGGCTTAGATGTATCCGGAGGAACCAAGACTGGCGTGGAAGTGAGCTTCTCTTTGAGTGTTTCAAAACTTTCTTGACAAGCAGGAGTCCACAGGTACTTCTTGCCTTTCTTGAGGAGATCGGTAAGAGGCTTTGCTATCTTTGAGAAGTTCTGAACAAAACGACGGCAATAGCTAGCCAAGCCGAGAAAACTCCGCACTTCCTTGACATTAGCAGGAGGAAGCCATTCAACTATTGTCTTCACGGTTTCCGGGTTGACTGCAATGCCCTTGGCAGAGATGACATGTCCCAGATATGTTACTTCAGGCAACCAGAACTCACACTTTGAGAACTTTGCATACAAGCGGTTCTCACGAAGCTTGTTCAGGACACACCGCAGGTGCTCTTCATGCTCCTCCTTGGACTTGGAATAGACCAGAATGTCATCCAGATATACCACAACAAACTTGTCCAGGTACTCCATGAAAACGGAGTTCATCAGCCTCGAGAAGGTAGCAGGTGCGTTGGTGAGACCGAAAGACATGACCGTGTACTCATACAGGCCATAGCGGGTGGTGAAAGCTGTCTTGGGCACATCCTCTTTGCGAATTTTGATTTGGTGATAACCACTTCTCAAGTCGAGCTTAGAGAACACCACAGCTCCTGCCAGCTGATCAAATAGATCATTTATCCGAGGGAGAGGGTATTTGTTCTTGATGGTTTTAGCATTTAGAGCCCGATAATCAACACATAGCCTATCAGTTCTGTCACGCTTCTTCACAAAGATTGTTGGGCTACCCCAAGAAGAAGTGTTGTGTTGAATGAAACCCAATTTCTCTTGTTCATCAAGTTGTCGTTTGAGTTCAGCCAACTCAGAAGGACCCATTTTATATGGCCTCTTGGAGATAGGAGCCGTCCCAGGTTCAAGCTCAATCACGAACTCAACCTCGCGATCCGGAGGCATACCTGGCAACTCTTCAGGAAAGACATCCGGAAACTCACAAACCACTGGTACACCCTGAATGGCTTCCATAGCATCATTATTCAGAGCAACCAAGGAATAGAGCTGGACAGCAGGAGTTAGACTTGGAGAAAAGACTACATGGCCTTCAGGAATCTTCAGAGACACAGAGCGTTCAGCACAATCAATCACAGCTGCATTTGCTGTCAACCAATCCATGCCCAGGATGACATCAATGTCAGAATCGCCCAGAACAATCAAAGAAGCCAAGAATGAAGAACCACCAATCTCAACTTGGTTGCCATGGCTGATATACTCGGCCCTCATGTTGGAACCAGGAGATAAGACCATCAGCTTCTTAAGGAGAGGATCCAGATTCAACACATTCTCATATGCAAACTTGTGAGACACAAAGGAATGCGATGCACCAGAATCAAAGAGAACTCGTGCAGGGACTGAGTTAACTGAAAGCATACCCATGACAACTCCAGGTGCGAGCTCAGCTTTAGAGGCGTTGACGCAGTTGGCGCGAACAACCGCAGACCCGGGCTTAGTGTTGATGTTGAGAGCCCGAGGCGGTGGTGCACGAACCGAGGGAGAGCTTGTTGCAGATCTTGGCGGGGGTTGAGGGAGAGCTTTGTTCTTCAATGGACAGTTCCAGTGGGGATGTCCAGGATCTCCACACGTGTAGCAGGCACCAGCTGGACGTGGAGCAGAGTAGCCAGGGACTCCGCCAGGCGCTCCAGGGTAAGGGTTGTTGTAGCCCCTGGGAGCCGCAGTGGTGAAGTTTGATGGCCTTGGCACGTAAGTTGCAGGTCTTGGTGGAGCCGGGAGCGACGGTGGGGTGTTAGGAACCCAGACACGCCGCTTAGAAGGAGATGCCATTGCTGCCGAGCTTGATGCATCCCTGCTGTGTTTCTTGGACTCCTCGAACATCTGCCTACTAGCCTCCTCTTGTAGTGCCATATGCTGCAGTTCCAGGAAGGTTGCCGGTCTTGCATGTGTGATTGCATACTTGATCGACGCATTGAGCCCTTGCCTGAACCTTTTCTGCTTCTTTTTGTCATCAGATACCTCATCACCACCATAGCGAGACAAGTTCATGAAGTTCCTGATGTAGGTGTTGACGTTATCATTCCCCTGCTTCAGGTTGAGGAAAGCATCCTTCATCCTTTCCATCACAATCTCTGAGAGAAACTGTTCTTTGAAAGCTGCAGTGAACCTCTCCCAAGTAGGCTGGAACCCAGTGCCACTTGCCTTCAAGTAGTTTTCCCACCATAGAGCTGCATCTCCCTTGAGAAGGTGGGTAGCACACTTGACCCACTCCTGTTCTGGAACATCAGCAGTCTCGAGCAACCTTGAGATCTCGCGCAGCCAATCATCCGCGTCAAGAGGTCGGTCAGACACATCGAACTGACGAGGGTTGAACTTGAGGAAGCTCTTGATGTCACCACGCTTGGGAGGTGGAGGAAGTGGAGTGAACTCGTTCCTTCTGACGCTCTCCTCAAAGCGCAGCTGGTTCTCTTGCATTGCCGCCAAAGCATTAGCTATGCTTGACAGCGCTGAGCCCAGTTCTGGAGGTATGTCCTCCTCAGTCCGGCGTGGGGGAGCCATCCTGTCATTGATATAAAACTCAAGTCAGTACTATAATGGAAGATGATAATAATCCAAAATAGTACCAAGATGGAATTAACCAAGATTAAAGGATACAATTTACTGAGATGATATTAAAATATCAACAAAGTTCATAGCACCTAGAGATATTAAGCATATCGCACACGACTGAAAAGGAGTGTGGTACACAAACATATCAAAGAAAAAAAAAATTTCCACAAATTTCGGCATTAAAATACCAATAGATGCGCAAAATTACTTAACGAATCAAGATTAGTGACTCTACCGATTCAATATACAAAAGCGAATGATACAAGTAGTGGTATGGTCGCGACTCCATCCCGCACTCAAATCATTACTCCGCACATGAACAAGTGGAACACATATCCTAACCCCTTCTTCTCACGACGAAACCTAAAGATTGATAACTACGGAAACGAACACCCCAACAAGATAGCGTCGGATACAAAGAGGAAGATAGATTGCGTCGGTTTACAAAAGCCTGTCGGTATGGAATGTACCAACAGTTGATAACCAAAGGCAGATAAGAGAACAACTTGGATGCAACAGATAGACAAGGGATTACACACACACACACACACACACACACACACACACACAACCTATGGTACTACGGAAACCCAGAACACGTGAATCCTAGTTTGAACTTTGAGACGAGAATTGAAAACGTTGCACCTCCTTACCAGAAAAGGGTGGGTGGGAGGGTAAGAAGAAAAATGAAGCAGTCCTACTCTCGCGTTTTGTTTTTCCCTATATACATAACTACTAAAATATTTGCTAGACTGACAACGACCGTTTGGCTGAAACCCTGAAGGTCGGGATGGCTCTGATACCAATTGTAACTACCTCGGTGAACTACGCTCCTAGATACAAGCCTGGATGAGTGATAGCGGTTGAAATAGTACGGTGGGGCCCCAAAAGCCACTCACTGGTAGTCCTTTCAGACGTCCCAACCGCTACCCTCTCAACGGGACCTGTACGGGCGGCGTAGTCGGCAGGCGAAGGGATCAACTACGTACACAAGTGGGTATGTACGCAAGCCACCATACAAGAGTACATCACAGCCATCCCATCTAGAAAGAAAGAAAATATAGCAACGCCATACGGCAAGGTTCAAATGACCTAGATAAATCTATATTTTACGATAACTCCTCATACAACACACATCAGAGTATCATGCGGAAGCGGCAAACAGAATCCGAGTACGGATAAGAAGCAAATCAGCATAAGATGCCATAGAAATAAGCACATCCCAACTACAGGTCTCACGGATCCCCGTTCCCGGAATCTCTACACCATACGATCGTTGCCCACATCATCGGCTTCTTCCACCCAGTATCCGTCCTGAGAAGGTACCTGTTCATCTGAATCAAGAATTTATCGTGTGAGACCCTAAGGGTACTCAGCAAGTCTTAATGCCTCTAAAGGGGACACAACCTGGGGTGACGCAATTGCAGCAAAAGATAAACCCTAGCAATTCTACAGATAAACGCTAACCATCCGCCTAACCAATGATAGACGGATGTCCGTGAATTTAAGTACAACAGTTATAATGGTAATCTCATCCGATCCATCCTCCTCCCTGCTTACCAACAAGGAAGCGGACGAACAACCCCCCATCCGTTGGAAATTTTATTAACCATTCCATGAGTATTGCACTATTTACTAGTCAAGTTACTTTAGTCATATTAAAAGCGGTACTTTAGTTATGCTTGTCTATGATCAAGAAACTGTGCTCCAAGTCGTCCATATCCGCGGACACGGCTTTCAGAAAGTTTTACCCGGCCGGGGTGCACCAATAGCAACACACGCTCGATCGACCTCGGAAAAACCAAATCAAAACCCAACGAGGCTTTCACGACTGAACAATCACAAGATTCAGAAATATTTCAGGGGGCCACCCCTTAAGTAGATCCCGCAACGAAGCCAGCTGACCCCGAGACGGGCTCAAGGTTATGGGGACGGCTGTGAACGACTGGGAACCCGAAAGTGTGGCTGGGCTTGTCGACACCGCGGAATCGTGCCATGATCCTAAACAGTACAGTCTGCAGTACCTCGCACAATTTAAATACAGAAAAGTAGCATGGCATAAGTACAGGATCGTAAATAAAACCTCAAACTAGTTTGTGGCCCCAAGAAATAAGACGGAATCAAGCTCTGGCCCAGGGGGGTCCCATATACCTCCCGGATGTGGATAGCGCGATAAATCAAGGAACAGGAATCAAGTACTCGGGGTCTCACGGGACACAAGTGAGCAGGAAAAACCAAATAGCAGAAGTTGCTCACCGGTGCCACTTTCTTTAGTTATCCCAGAACTACTCAGTTAAGTTGTTTAGGTACCTCGTTATCCAACAGACACTCACATACCCTACACATGCTGTTCTACGACTCGCATGGCTCAAACAACTCCTATAGTAAGGGCTCATGGGATGGAGGAACAAGCTTGGTGGGGTTTAAAAGTAAAGGCTATGCATACTTGGGATTCAATTTAATGCAATCGCGACTCAATGATGCAAGAATAAGATAGAGGCAATAGGTACTGTATGTATGCAAGCATGTGGTAGTGCTTGCCTGGTATCTCTGTTGAAGCAAGGGACGGTTCTGGGTAGTGCTCCTGGTTCTCTTGATACAGCCCCTGCTCAGTGTCTATCCGAGAAAAACCAAACAAACAAGGCCGACATGAATATAGAGCACAAGCATTGGAATTAAATGCGTCAAGCAACAATCATGCCATGATGAATGATGCACAAGTTGCATGGCAATAAGTAGCATGGCATGGGTGAGGTGTGGAGGACAAGAAAATAACATTTGAATTGGGTTTTAGTCATATTTTGTTGCCATAATAGTTGCTGTTCATTATATTTTTATATGATGCATGCTGCAATTGAAGTCAAGGATAGCATAAACGGAAAGGTCTCGTCGAGCTGATCATTTTAGACTACTCATTTGCTTAATTTGGAATTATAAAACAAAAGTTATTAAATATTTAAATTCTAGTGGCAAAAGTTGTAATTTAATTAAACTTGGAATTTTACTTGTGCAAAAGTCAAAATAGGTGGCATATTTGGAATCCTCTCATTTTGCTAATAACCATACATATATTATTTGCCAAAATTGGATGAAGTATGACAAAGTTATTAAAAACTGAATAGAATTTGAATTTGGAATTTATTTAAACAGGTTTTGAATTTAAACCAACCTCTGAAACGTTTTCTACCAAACTACTCACTCCTGAGTCGCTGACAGGTGGGGCCAGGGGTGTCCTGCGGCCCACGCGACAGCGACTGAGACAACCAGGGACCGCGGGTTATTTCTAGTAAAAGCCAGGAGCCTTTTTGCAAAGCTTCCTAGACACCGACGAGTGGGCCGTCTGGACTGCGGGTTGGCAAAACAAAACTGGGAGGGGGTTTTCGCAAAAGGTCTGCGGCGCACTGTACTTCTTCCCTGCCTGACGAAACTGAACCGCGGCGCGACAGGGGAAAACAGGGGGGCGCGCTGGGGCTCGATCCCGCGACCGCGGGCGCGCCAGCGAGGGCGGTGACCACCGGGCTGGCCTCGGGTTGATACTAAGCGGACGCTCGCGTGCTAGATAGGGTGGCCGCGCCTGGAAGCTGGCAGGAACGCGCTCGCCGCCGGCGCACTGAGGGCGCTCGACGAAACGAACGGAGCAACCAGGAAGCAACTGAGGATGGGAGGTTGTCAGGAAGGGTCAGGAGCTCACCGCGAACGTGCCGGTGTGGTCGACGTGGCGCGGGGAGCAGGCGATCACCGGCGAAGCTCGCGAACTGAAGGCTAGGGTTCCGGCGTGGCGCGGCAGTCCCTGGAGGCTCCGGTCCTTCTCCTCCTCGACGGCGTGTGCAGGCGTGGTGCGGGGGCTCGCCTGGTTCTCCTCGGCCACTCGCAGCAGCACTCCACCGGGTAGATCGACGGGGGCAGGGGGTAGCTGGCGTGGGCGGCGAGAGGGAGCTGGGGAAGAAAGGGGAAGAGGCAGGGTGCTTGCGGGTAGATCTGGGGAGGCTCTGAGAGGGGAGGAAGGGGATAAGAACGCCAGGGGGAAGGAGGCTAGCGTGGGGGAGGGGTTAGCTGCCAGGGTGGCGTCGGCCACCTTTTTGGCTCACGTGCTCGGCACGATCGGCCCAGGGCGAGGCAGGCAGAGCTAGGGAGAGGAGAGGGGGCTGGCAGGTGGCCCTGGGGCGCTGGGTCGCAGGCAGGTGGGGTAGGGGCGTGGACAGGTCCTGGCAAAGAGGGGAGATAAGAGGGAAGGGGACACTCGGGCTAGGGCTGGTATGGGGTGATCCTCGATGGGTGGGGTAGCTAGGGGGTCGCTGGGGGTGGGGTCTGCATGGCAGAGGCCAAGGCGAGCTGGGGTGGGGTGTGGTTGAGCAAGCAAGGTAGGGAAGGTGGTACTTTAGCTTGCTTAGAGAAGGTAGATTAGGGGTAAGAGGGGTTTAGGGTTTGGTTTAGGGGATGATCAAGATGAAGGGGAGGCCACTTAGGGTTCTAGCTATAGAGGAGAGGGGGAGAGGGAGAGGGTTAGATGGTAGCTAGGTTTTGTTTAGAGGGAAAAAGGTAGTTTAGGTTTTAGTTTTAGGATAGATGTAAAATATAGGGTTTTGGTTTTAGGGTAGAAAAGAGAGAGGCAAGGGGTGGTTTTAGAGGTTGCTAAGAGGGGAAGGCAAAGGATGGTGGTACTAATCTTGGTCATACAAGCTTCAACTAGCTCTAGCAAGAAAAACAAGAAAAGAGGGAGAAGAGAGGGATGGTTAAGGTGATGAGGCACTTCTTTAGTTCATGCATGATCCAAATTAATGGCCAAGCAAGAACCAAGAGAGGTGAGGGTTTTCTGGTTTAGCATGCCCGTTAGCACAAGTGTGTGCATGGGACATGGGGTAGGGTTTTAACTAAGGGATGAAGAGGGAGAGAAGATGAGGAGAAACAAACTACAAGCCAACACATGTTTTAAACCAAGGAAGAAACTCCAACTAGGATTCAAATAAAACCAAAAACTAGATTAGGTGGCACCTGCATGGCCCATGCAACATAATTAATGCCCCATGGTTATATTGTGAAAACAACATTATTTCATGTGGCTTTAGTCCTTGCATTCCCAAAAAGTGGGCAAAGGCCAAGCAAAGATTAGGGTGGATCCAACCAACAACATGGGCTAGGGATAACTCAATAAAATGCCAAGCCCATATTATTGGATGGTGGAATTATAAGGTGGTGAAAGATAAGGTGGTGGAGTCAAAAGAGAGATGCCCCCAACTCAACTTGGGCATTTAACAATTTAGTAAGAACCAAATACAATATCAAGAGGCAACTACAATTAATCATGCACATGAGATAAGAACCAAACAAGAAAAAGGTTTTATATGATGCTCAAATGCAAGGGGACATGATGACAGGAGCATGATATGATGATGATGCAACAATTATATGTTGGAAGTGGCCCTTTTTATTATTATGACATGTAGCATTACAGGGGTTAGACAACTGGGATGCTACATACTGCCTCCTCTTCCTTTCTCCTGGCCGATTTGGTTCAATCGCGGCCTCGCACGCATCTGACCGAAACCCTAATTCTGCTCTGGTACGGCAGTTGTCGATCCTGGTGGTGCTATTGTTTCGCTATGACACTCGTTACACTGCAGATGTTGCTGGGACGGCTTGGCGCGAGGTGCTTTGGTGCCCACCGTGCCGACGTGTTGCTTCATTCGCGGCCTCTGTCTCCTCTTCGACGAGCTAGGACTCGCCCCAGGTAGGTGCTCCTTCTACCCCCTCTCTTCTCTGTGACCAACCTTCATGCTGATGAACTCTTCTGATATGGATTTGCGATCCCTATGGATTTAGGTGTAGGTTTTGAGAAATCTATTTGTGGATTTGTAGTGATGATTTCGTGCTGATTCAGGTTAGGAGTGTATGCACCGATTGTTTGATCTAATTGGTCCACTGGCTGTGTAGTTAGGTGTGGATGGATAAGTCATGTTCTACCATTCTAATAGTCATAGGAAAATGATTAAATGGCTAAATAGGTTTCTGGTATTATGCTTTAGTTCTAGTATGATCAAGGAAAGGATTAGGTGCTTTTGTTCTTGATAATTAGCATATACGCATGAGAATGTGCTTTGAAATATAGGAGATGCTTTTCTAGGTTGATCAACCTAGCATAATAATTCCCAGATCTCATGTACAAAATCTGGTATCTAATACCTTGGGCTTTATGCATCCCCATGTTATATCCCAATTGATATGTAGGTGTGTTGTATAGTATAGATAACAAGCATTGCCATGTGTATGTGAGATGTAGAATATGCTGGGATTGATTTTGACTGTCTGGTACATACTTATGCATGATAATATAAATAGTTCCTACACCTATTGGTTGATATGACTTATTTCCTGTTCGAATTATTGGATGTTCTTGATCCTTGTTTGTGAATTCACATTGGTTTGGATGTTGTCCAGTTGATAATTACCAGGATGTGGTATTGTTGCTAAAAGACCATTTGTATCCAAATTTTAGTATTAAGATAACTATATTTGATATCTATTGACTAGCATGGATCCAGGCTATGGCAATGTCCATTTAGTAGTGCATAGTTATGCTGCTTATTTGTTCATGTTGGGATATAATTTATTTGGGATTAAAACTTCCCAGATTGGAATCTAATTATTGTGAACATTATCTGTTGACAATATGATAGGGAATAATCTCTGAGTTGATTCCTAGTATAATCTAGGAGATGATATGGACTTATTCATAAGTGATATTGTGATTCATTTAAAATGGAATTGGGTTTGTGCTAAAGATGTTCTAAATCTACTATCACAGAGGTGCTACCCTCTGGGAATGTGCCCTGTAGCCTAGCAGTTGTGGTAATGCTTGTCTAGTAAAACTAGAGAATAAAATGATGATGCTATATCATGCAAGGCATGATCTTGGATAAATATGAATCAGAAGATGTAAAGTAGATTTATTTATCTACATAATTTCTTGATGACTAGATATATGATTCCTAGATCACATGATCTGGGAAGATGATTTGAATTTCCTAAGGTTGATAGATACCCTAGTGTTGTGCTTGGCCTGCTACACATCTGATCTGTTGTAGCCTTTCTTAATAAGCTTCTTCTTGTGCCATTTTAAAACTAGTGACTTCTAAATTTCTTGTTGGTAATCAATACCAACAGAGAAATACTCAAAATTTCAAAAGTTGCCTTTTTATTTAGGAACTGAACTTGGTTAGAGGGATTGATTAGTTGCATTGTTGCCAATGAATAAATGGATCAAAGTGGCTGCCTCTGTCCCTTTCCTGATATGGATCGTCCAATGTTGCCTTGTTGCCTACTTGTACCTGATGTATCCATCGATCTAGATGATTCCAGCACGATCCATAAACTATTGTTGTTTTAGATTAAAAATTGATCCCTATAGCCAATACTGTGGAAATCAAGACTAGTTCTTGATTCCCCTAAGTTGGGTTCCAATATTGATACTGCCTCATATTTGATGAGGGGAATATTTTAATATTAACCCAATAATCCCTTCTTTTTTTCCATTACTTGACTGCAGAAAATAAGAACAGATACTATAGCTTGATTCTGGTGGTTAACCTGTGATTATGGAGTTGTTGCGGTTGTTGGCTGGTGTTGATCTTGATCAGCCACTGTTACTTAGTGGCATACCTTCCTCCCTTCTTCTGATGTAGATCCCGCTACTTCTCTTCTTAACATCTAGGCCTCCTCCTTGTGCTCCTGACTTGATTTATTGAATCTGCTGCTGCTTTTCCTTCTGCTGGTGATCCTAGATCTGTCTTCCCCTGATTCTAGCTCTTGGATGGCTCCTGGGAGCAACCAGGGCTAGAGATGGTTTGGTGGAATGATCTGGTTTATAGTTGAATAAGCTGGATAGATCAGTGATCATCTGATTCTATATTGTGGTTGTTCATGTGTGGGCTTGGGAGTGATTTGAGATAGATTAGAAATGAATAGTCCTGGGTTGTGTGGTGTGTGGAGAAAATTTGATCTGCTTCTAGCTTATTAGCTACGGCTGTGTGCTTACCTTTGTACTCCTTGTGATGCCTCTGGTGCTTGACAGCACATTACTTGCATGCTGTGACAGTGCTGCTGTCAAGTGGGACCCTCTTGTGGTTTAAGTTTCAATAGAGAGATATTTATTGGAATGGATCCTCTCGGCTGGTTTGCTATTATCTCAAGTTTGGATTTATTTTTGTGTTGCCAAAAGGAATGGACTCCTTTACTATTCTACCAAGGTGAAACTTGCCCCTTTTAGACCCATGATGCTTTAGTCTAAGGTCAAAACTTTTTATGAGAACAGATCACATATGGCCCCTAACTAATACTCAGTGATGTGATTAAGCAGTGCACCTCACTACTAAAACTGAGAGTATCACTAACCCCCTCTAATCCCTTTTATTTTGTTTGTCTCTTCCTGTTTATTGTTTTAAGTTACAGGAATCACTAAGAAGAGATGAAGATGTTGGAGGTGAAGAAATGTAGTTAGGAAATAGTTTTAGGTTTTCTCTTATATATATATATGTAATTTATTTTCTGATTGAATAATGTTGAGACATTGTAATTTATATTCTATTGTATTTTATTCAATAAAGTTTACTTATTTCATTTTTCTTTTACAATTCTTTTGTAAAAACAATGTCATATATATTTTGTTGTAATAAAGAATTCTTTTAGTTATTTTAGTAATGTAATTCCTTTTTCTACTTATTTGTTTCCTAATACTTTACTTTTATTTATTGTAAAAGTTCAGTATAATACTATATGTATAATAATATAAAGAATCCTTTTTATATCATTTTTGTAATCATTTAATTTCAAGTTATTAAATATTTCCATTTCCTATTTGTGAATTTTATAAATTCATTTGAATTTCATATTTGAAATTCAAATAATGTTTGAACAAATTTTCCCCGAAACAAAGAATTCTACAAAGGTCATGTCGAAATCTATCGCACTTGCTTCGAAGTTTCCTTCAGTACAAGAGAGATCCCGATCCCTTTATAGCTCTTTTAGTTTTGCGCGAAAATTCTCCGGATTTTTTATGCATGAATGCAATGCACAAACCTGTGTCCTCTCTATTTTTAGGTGCTAATCCTAGGATGTTACAAACAACCTCCCGGTTTCGAGGACTCACAGTTTCCCCAGCATGTGAGCAAGCTTCAAAGAGCTCTTTATGGACTCAAACAGTCTCCTCGCGCCTGGCATGCCCGGTTGAGTGATAAGCTTCATCAGCTTGGGTTTGTTTCTAGCAAGGCCGACACTTCTCTCTTCATATTTGATCATGGGGGTGTCACCATTTACATGCTGGTTTATGTGGACGACATTGTGCTTGCTGGTTCGTCTGGAGCTGTTGTTGATCATCTTATTCATACCCTTGATTCCACCTTTCCTATCAAGGATTTGGGGCGTCTTGAGTATTTTCTTGGTATTGAGGGAGCCTACAATTCAGGGGGTATGGTCCTTACATAGCACAAGTATGCACTTGATTTGTTGTAGCATGCAAATATGGAGAATTGCATGGATGTTTCAACACCCATGTGTACCACAGAGAAGTTGTCTTGTGATCTTGGAGATATGCTTGATAGTGGCGATGTGTTTCGGCACAAAAGCTTGGTTGGAGGTCTCCAATACTTGACTTTGACGAGGCCAGACTTGTCTTTTGCTGTTAACAAGGTATGTCAGTACTTGTCACAGCCCAGGACTGTTCATTATGAGGCAGTCAAACGTATCCTTCGATATGTGAAGGGAACGGTGTCTACGGGGTTGCACATTCAGAAGGCATCTTCAGTTATTCTGAATATCTACACTGATGTTGATTGGGCAGGGTGTTCTGATGATCGACGGTCCATAGGAGGCTTTGCTATTTTCCTTGGATCGAATCTTGTTTCCTGGAGTTCTCGCAAGCAGCCAACAGTGTCCAGATCAAGCACTGAAGCAGAGTATAAGGCTCTCGCTAATGGCACTGCTGAAGCAACTTGGATTCAGTCAGTGCTTACTGAACTTGGCGTTCATCAGCCCAGGTCGCCTGTTTTGTGGTGTGATAACCTCGGAGCGACCTATTTATCAGCCAACCCCGTGTTCCATGCACGCACTAAGCATATTGAGGTCGACTTCCACTTTGTGCGTGAGAGAGTCGCCTACGGAGCACTCGATGTTCGGTACATCGCTACAGGAGATCAGCTAGCCGATATATTTACCAAGCCAGCCACTCAACAGCTGCTTCGCAGATTTCACGCCAATCTCAACCTTGTCGACGACTGTTTAGATTGAGGGGAAGTATTAGTATTGGTTAGCTAATTCTAGGTGCATTAATATGTATTGACACCGATTGATCTGTGATCCCGTGTTTGTAGGGATCCGATCTGTCTCATGTAACCTCTCATCTGCATATATAATGGAATAGCCCCGATGGGATATGACACGGCAAAACACGTTTTTTAACTTCCTTGGCAGGCGGAGGCCGGAGAATTATTTTGAAAAGCGGAAGTGCTATCCACGCGAAAGTTTGCATGGACGATTCATGTCCGAAGGCCCATATGCAAGGTTGAGAGCGGATTGATCGAAAGTTTTTCCCCTAGGTTTCAAGGGTTCCCGACCTCCTCTTGCGCTGCCGCAAGAGTCACCAAATCCTACCACAATCTGATCGCGATCGACGACTGGTTGGAATCCCAGCGAAGGCGGAGCGATCTTCCAGGTTTCTCAGGCACGTTCCTTGGGGGAGTAGTAGGTTGCATGGCGGAACCTCCGGCGGAGCCGTCGCTAGCGGCAGAAAATCTCTCTGAGCAGGTCTCGGCGACGCAACAGAACATGGCAAAGAAGGGGAACAAGGCGAGTGGATCTGGCACAGTAGATTTTGAGAAAGAGTTAGAAGATCGATCTGAAGGACTCGATCTCCACGGAGAGGAAGAATCTGATCTGGATTTTTCAGAGGAAATTGATGAACTAGTTGGGGATGTGAGATGGCTGGCGATATTTAGGGTTCATACCTCAAAACCCTTTAGTCATGCAGCTCTCTTTAAGCAGATGAGGAATGCATGGGCCTCGGCGAAGGATGTCACGTTCAAGGCAAAAGGATCAAACTTGTTCTTGGTACAATTCCAATGTCTTGGTGATTGGAATAGGGTTATGGAGGGGGGTCCATGGCTGTTTCGCGGAGCTACTATTGTGATGGCTGAGTATGATGGATTCTCTAATGTTGATGATTACAAACTGGATAAGATTCCTATATGGGCACGAATACAAGGAGTTCTAGAGGGTTTGATGAAGAAAAAAGAGCTAGCAGAGAGGGTAGCCAAGAAGGTGGGTGAGCCCCCCATTAATGTCATTGTAAATGAAGGTTTTATTAATCCTGCAAAATATCTGCGAGCTAGGGTTTTCCTGGATTTGAACAAACCATTGGTGCGATTTGTCCCAATAACTTTGAAGGAACGAAAGAAGTATCCGGTACAATATGAGAAACTCCCAGAGTTCTGCAACTTTTGTGGGGTGATAGGTCATGAAGTGACTGAGTGCGGCGATGGGATACATGATGCCGATGCGTGTCAATGGGGAGATTGGCTAAAAGTAGTGTTTGAACCTCCTGCCATGGGAGCCGGGAGAGGTGCTGGTAACCGAGGAGGTTTTGGAAGAGGTGGAGGCCGGGGTAGGGGGTTTTCCCCTGGGCACCCGAATGAGTATGAGGATGATCATATGGATATCGCTACGAATGACTTTGATGGGAACCAACCTCGGGTCCCGAGGAAACGAGCTGGAGCTGGGGATGCAAATGCTAGTAAGGGTCGTGAAATCCCCTCTGTGTCAGTGGCGGACAAGGTTCTTTTGCTTGAGAATTCTATAAGTTCTATGGTTGATAAGATTATGTCGTCCCCACAAAAGATTCAGGATCCAAAAAGAAGGAGAACAGTTGGGGAAAGTGCAAAGGATATGGAGACAGATATGATATCGGCGGCCTCCTCTGGGGAGGACCGCCGGGAGCAATGATAACGTCAGGATGGAACTGCCAGGGGATGAAGACATCCCCGGCAGTTCTAGCGCTTCTGGAGATCCAGAGGCAAATAAAACCTGATGTGTTGTTTCTGTCTGAAACACATCTGGGAAAGGTTAAGGCAGAAAAACTAATGAGGAAACTAAGGTTTGATCGCATGCTGATTCATGAGAGTAATGGAAGAAGTGGTGGTCTTATTCTCTTTTGGAGAAAAGAAATAAAAATTGTTGAGAAGAGGGTTGAAAAAATTTTATAGATGTGATTTTTGATGGAGATATCTCTTGGCGGTTGACAGGGTTCTACGGTGAACCCAAGTGGGAGGACAAACATAAGTCCTGGGAGTATATTAGAGAATTGCACGCACAAATGAATATGCCCTGGTTGATACTTGGAGACTTTAACGAAATATTGTTCTCATGGGAGAAACAAGGAGGTGCACCCCGTGCACAATGTTACATGTCAGCTTTCCATGATTGTTTAACTTCATGTGGTTTAGAAGATCTTGGGTATACCGGTGATAAATTTACTTGGCAAAGGGGGAAATTGAGGGAAAGGTTGGACAGGGCTGTAGCTAATGCGGATTGGAACAATCTATTCACACAAGCTAAGGTGATAAATGGAGAACAAACAAAGAGTGATCATAGGACGGTAACAGTGGATACCGAATATCTTGCTGGCATTCATGCCACAAAACCTCTATCTAAGCGTTTTGAAGCACGCTGGTTGCAAGAGGAGACAGTTGAGCTTATTATCCAGAATGCATGGAATAGAGCTTCATCGAGGGGATTATATCCTAATTTTATGGAGAAATCGGAAAAGATTCACGCGGAGCTGCACGCGTGGGATAAGAGGGAGCTGAAGGGGCCTCGAAGACGAATTGATGCCCTTAAAAAAGAATTAGAACGGCTGAGACGTGGCCCTCTATCTGATGACTCTATCGCCGAGCAAAAGGAACTTTTGCTGAAAATTGAGCTCTTATTAGAACAGGAAGAATTGCATTGGGTGCAACGGGGGAGAACAAACTGGTTACGCCATGGTGATAGTGACACCAGTTTCTTCCATAATTTTGCAAGTGCAAGGAAAAAACGAAATACGATCAAGTATCTAATTGATGACGCTGGAACAAAGTGGGAAGATCCCAATGGTTTGAATCATCTGATAAAATTCTACTTCGAAGGCCTTTTCACCTCGGAGGTGGACGATCCAAATGATGACGTCCTAAACAAAGTCCCAACAAAGGTAACCGAGGAGATGAATCGGGACTTGGTTCGCCCATTCAGGGGAGAGGAGGTTAAAAAGGCTATGTTCCAAATCGGGGATTTGAAAGCTCCGGTCCCTGATGGACTACATGCCATCTTTTATAAAAGATTTTGGCATATTTTGGGTGATGAGCTAACAAAAGAGGTCCTAGAGGCTGTCAATTATGGAGTTATCCCACAAGGCTGGAATGATACGGTGGTTGTCTTAATCCCTAAAGTTGAAAGCGCAGAGAGGATTACTCAATATCGTCCCATCAGCCTTTGTAATGTGGTTTACAAGGTTATCTCTAAGATGTTGGCTAATAGACTCAAGTTGATTCTTTCAGAGGTAATTTGTCAGAACCAAAGTGCTTTCGTCCCTGGTCGTTTAATAACTGATAATATTCTTATTGCTTATGAGAGTATACATACAATTAAAAAAACAAGGCAAGAAGGGGCTCTGTGCAGTTAAACTTGATATGCACAAAGCATACGATCGTGTGGAGTGGTGTTTCTTGGAGAAAATGATGCTGAAGCTTGGCTTTCACCACCAATGGGTGAGATTGATGATGTCTTGTATTACATCAGTAAGATACAAAATTCGGTTTAATTCAAATGAGACTGAGTTCTTTACGCCATCAAGGGGTATTCGGCAGGGCGATCCTCTCTCGCCATATCTTTTTTTGCTTTGTGCAGAAGGACTTTCCGCTCTACTTAATCATGCAGAAGTGGAGGAGACCTTGGTAGGAGTCAGAGTGTGTCGTGATGCACCTATGGTATCGCACCTCTTGTTTGCAGATGACTCGCTGATCTTAATGGAGGCTACTAAAGACAATGCAAGAGTTGTAAAGCAAATTCTTAACTTATATTGTGATAGCTCTGGACAGCTGGTGAGTGCGGCAAAGTGCAGTATCTATTTTAGTCCCAATACACGTGTGGAGGAAAGGGTGGAGGTGTGACAAGATCTAGATATTTGGACCGAATCTCTGAATGATAAGTACCTTGGTTTACCTGCAATGGTAGGTGCACAAAGAAGTGACTGTTTCAAATACCTGGTTGAAAGGATTTTGGCTCTTATTAGTGGATGGAAGGAGAAAATGCTCTCTATGGGGGGGAAAGAAACACTTATTAAGGCGGTTGCTCAAGCCATTCCAGTATTTGCGATGACAGTATTCAAGATTCCAAAAAAAAATTGTAAAGGAATTACTAATGCTATTTCGCAGCTTTGGTGGGGTGATGATGAGGACCACAGAAGAATGCATTGGTTAGCTTGGTGGAAACTGTGTGTTCCGAAAGAGAAAGGAGGCATGGGCTTTCGTGATCTTCGTACTTTTAATTCAGCAATGTTGGCTAAACAATGTTGGAGACTGATGGAGCACCCTGACTCCCTGTGCGCAAGAGTTCTAAGGGCTAGATATTATCCATATGGAAACCTCCTAAATGCCAAATTAAAAAGTGGTAGTTCCTTTACTTGGCAGAGTGTCCTTCATGGTATGCAAACTTTTTAACGTGGGTGTATTTGGAGAGTTGGTGATGGGACTCAGATCAACATATGGGAAGAACCGTGGATACCTACAAGTCCGACGAGGAAATTGTATACACCGAGAGGAAACGTAATATTGACTAGAGTGAGTGACTTGATTGATCCAATCACAGGCGTGTGGGATGAGGAAATTATTAGAGAGAACTTTTGGCCAGTTGACGTGAGCAGAATCCTAGAAATTCCAATCTCCCCAACAGGTATGCAAGATTTTGTGGCTTGGCACTATACAAAATCTAGGTTTTTTTCGGTTCGATCTGCATATCATATAGAGTGGGATTATCAATTTGGCCGCCGCCATCCCGATGTGATGAGCTTGGGAGGCTCAGATGGAAACAAAGTGTGGAGGAAACTTTGGCAGTTGAATATTCCAGCTAAGATTAAGATTTTTGGATGGCGTGTTTTACATGGCCTTCTTCCTTGTCGAGGGGTTCTAGCAAATCGGCACATTGGGAATAGCAGTTTATGTCCCATGTGCAATGTAGGGTGTGAAGATATCTTACATACGCTATTTAGCTGCCCTAGAGCTAAGCAAGTTTGGACGAATCTTGGTGTGTGGAACACAATCTCGGAAAGTCTTCAAGTGGATCGGTCGGGTTCAGTCATCTTAGAGCACATGATCATGAATCTTGGTGAGTGCCTTGCGTTAGGAAAAATTGGATATTCTGAACTCATCCTAACGGGAGCTTGGTACATCTGGTGGGAAAGGAGACAATTTACTCATGGTGAAGATATTCAGCGCCCACATAGAAGTGCTATGTCTATTGGTGTGCTTGCTACAAATTATTGGAGAGCTAAAAAGAAGTCTGAAGAAAGGAAAACGGAGACATGGAAGTGTCCACCGGAAGGAGTTCTAAAAATTAATGTTGACGCTGCATATAATGAGGACCAAGGTAAGGGGGCAATGGGAGTTATTGCAAGAGATTACACAGGTAAATTTATTGCGGCGAGTTGCATAGAGCTCCACTTTGTTACTGATGCTATGATGGCTGAAGCTTATGCCCTGAGGGAAGGGTTGAGCCTAGCTCAACACCTTGATGGAAACAAATTTATTATTTAATCCGACAATGCTTTGGTTATTGAAACTATTGAAGCTGGAGGGTTTTCTGCAACGTCTTCAGCAGCAATTTTTGATGATTGCAGACTTCTTTCTTCAGGTTATAGAGAAATTATTTTTGAGAAGTGCCAAAGGGAAGCGAACGGAGTTGCACATGAGCTAGCTAGGCATAGTTTTTTAAATCATTCAGATTGTTTCTGGGACGATGAGCCCCCTAGCTTTTTACTTTCTAGTATCATAAACGATGTAACTCTTGTTTAAGAGGCTGCAAGTTTCTGTCGCACTCCTTTTCCTTACCAGGGTACCTAAGAGGACTGGAAGGTTTTAATGAGGCGGCTTGCATGCCTAATATATAACTGTTCAAAAAAAAAGAATCGTGCATAACATGTCGTGTGCATAGCAGTGCTCAAACGATCAAATACAAAGCAAACGGCTACGTGCTAGCACAATGCATGGAAACCAACTAAAGTAGAAAAGTGAACCGATGCCAAACCCAACGAAGGGCTACTGAAGGCACGAATAGCATTTCACAACTCTTTCTAGATACAACAGGTAATCAAGAATAGAATTGCAGGTTATATATATATGTATCTGTATCATTTTTTTTGGAAAGAAGCATATATTAATATCATAAAGACATCAATTACACCCAACATCAATAACAACGCATTTCCCTGGCGATCTTATGGATGCACACAGTCTGAAAAAAGAAGAAGAATTATAAAAAAGAAAAGTCCCACTACAACGATCAATGTCGTGTAGAAGCGATACTAACACCACCAAAACTACACCAGAAGTCCAACCTCTCCAACAACGACGCCTTCAAAAAGGAAATAATGCACAAGGGTCATTGTCGTCCGATCTGAGATCATAGGTTTCACCTTAGAGAAAGTCCTCGCTCACAAAACAATGCCTTCAACAAGACTATTGTCAGGCACAACTAGTGAAGGTCAGACCTTGGATTTTCACCCTGCAAGGTAAGACTGTGAACTTCTCATGTGCTTCCACCCCCACTAACAGTCGCTGCAACGAATGATGGATCACCAAGCCAGTTTCTCATCGCACAAAGATTCAAACCACCATCGCTAGCCCTCATGTCCCTGTTTTCATGACATTCTTCGCATTTGACTTCACCATGGATGGCCAAAGACATGGCATATGATGGTAATAAATAGCAGAGCTTCATAACGCTTCATCTGAAACCAATCGGTCAGAAAAAAGGGTGTGCACGACCAAATTCTTTCCGATCCAGCAATCTCCAGGTATGTGTCACTCATGGGAGCTCACTGGCGGAGCCTTCTGGAACAAGCCGCTCCAGGTCAGATCAACGAGAACAGGCAATCAGTGGATCTTCGTCTTGGTGCGAGAAGAACCCTATGACCGTCCACTTCCTTTATTGTGCAAGGCATGGAATCCGAGATCCACCATGTCTCGCCTCCCACCTCGGGCGGAAGGAGGAGGCTGCCTCCACCATGCCTGGGGGCGCTGCTCTGGAACTGAGGTTATGCGGGCAGAGCAGCAGGCCATCGATGCCACTTGTAGGACGGACTTGGAAGGGGATTGGGGCCCTCAAGGCCCAAACATGTCCAGTTCGGGCCCAACCACCCCGCCACCTCTGACCGCTTGTTGCTCCGCCGGCCAAAAATGGACCGGTGACGTATATGTAGGTTTTCATGCATAAATACAAAATTGCGGATTATATAGAACTTGCTTGATTCACCTGCAACGGGTGGTCGGTTACATTTTCACAAACAGATTTCAAAAAACCTGTACTACTACTATCGGGGAAAGCAACGTCGTTGTTGTCGTCACCGGTTTTCATGCCCTTCCCATCTGATCAGGGAGCAGAGGAAACCATTTCAAGTCCACTTTGTCGTTCATGTTCCTCGGCAACAACATACTGTACTCGGCAGCACCTGAGACAGAGGAGATCCCCTTCGTGCTTACTAGTATCGACATCGCGCTAGGGACAGACGGGGCGGCAGGTCACCACTGGGGGTAGCAGTTCCCTGAGGGACACCTATGCCTGATAAATTTTGTTCGAATCTACTCCCTCACTCCGTTTCAAATTATATATAAGATGGTTTAGCTTTGTAAAAATAATGTATTTAGACGCATTCTAGTGTATAGGTATGAAGTGAACCTCTCCGAACGTATAAACTAAAAGGAGCTAAAACATCTTATATTATGAAACGGGGGAAGTACGTGTGAAGGATGAATTCTCTTAGTTGATTCTATCTACAACAAACTAGTCCAGCCAGAATTACCAGTTGATAATAACAAAAAAAATCTAGAAGAGAAAATACCTAAAGAACAAAAAAATTGCTTGGGTATCTTGGTCGTGGGGTTATTTTTACTAAAGACAATTTTGTTATACGAAATTGGCACGGGAGAATGAAATGTGTTCTTTTTTTCATGATGAGATAATTAAGCATATGTTCTTCCAATGCGATTTTGTCTGCTCTATATGGTTAGTCATCCAAACAGTTTCATCCTTATATCCATCATGTAGTATTGATAATATATTTAGGAATTGATTATATGGTATAGATTACAAGAACAAAATTCTTCTTAGGGTAGGAGGGATTGCCAATATTTGATCGCTATGTCTATCTAGAAATGATAAAGTTTTTAATAATAAAAATAATTCTCTCTTGCATGTTATGTGTTTATGATCATCCCTACATTGTTTGCAGTTTTTCAACCTATTTATAGAGGTATGTACACTACTAGAGGACATGGTAAGGGACTTCACTACAGCACGCGACGGCTACGCCGACGGCGAAAAGCCCTCGGCGTAGCCAGCTTTTCCGTCGGCATACGCTACGCCGAGGGCTGCTGTCGGCGTAGCCCCCTCGGCGAAGGTCTCCCTCGGCGGAGTAAAAATGGCCATCGGCGTAGCAAACAACCGTCGGTGTAGAGCTACGCCGACGGCCGAGGCGGGCCGGGCCGTCGGCGTAACGGCCGTCGGCGAACGGCGGCGCTGCCGTTAGACGGCCGCTAACGGCGCACCGTATACGCCGACGGCCCTACCCTCGGCGTACAGTGGCCACGTGGCACCCGCTGGGCCTCCCCGGGAGGGGGCTACGCCGACGGCCTCGCCCTCGGCGTATGTGGACGCGTGTCCACCGCCTGGGCCTCCCAGGCTGGCGCGAGGCTGGCGCTAGGCCGACGGACTGCCCTCGGCGTAGGCGCAGGTGCTACGCCGACGGCAGTGCCCTCGGCGTAGCCCTGACCATATGGCACATGGCAGAGGGCTACGCCAAGGGCATTGTCGTCGGCGTATGACATGCACAGTTTTTTTTTTGAATTTTTCACAGCAGCAACAGCACTCACAGCAGCCATACATCATCCATACATCCATGCATACATCCATACATCATCATCCATACAGCCATACATCATCCATACATCCATGCAATATATATTCCACACCAATTGAAACAAGATCACATATGCCATACATGTATCAACATCAGTCATACAAGATCATCCATACATTAGTCATACAAGATCATCGACATCATCACACATGCCTACAACTCTGGAGGAGAGGGGGTGTACCCGAGATCTCCCCTGGTGAAAAGTGGCGACCTCTGGCGAGGGTTGCGTCCAGTAGAAGCGGCAGAAGAGCCACCTGGCGCGGCAGTAGGAGAAGTGTGAAGCTCGGGAGAACCACCTGCAGAATGGCCAGGAGATGGACCATTTTCATGAAGCGGTGTGATCTGACGCCCATCCGGCGAGGCGTGGCCAAAGTGCCGGTTCCCAGAAGCTCCCGTTCCCTACATGTTGCCTACATGTTAGCAACTTGCGAGGCAAAGTAAAGCGATAACCAGTGGTTAGCAAAGAACTTACCGGTGTCGATGCATAGTAGGTCCTAGCGAAGCTGTCCTTCGATTGCAAAAATGGCATCGGACCTGGCATGGGAGGCACGGGCCCTAAATCTCTATTCTGGCCAGTTTGAATATTCACCATCATGGCCTGCAAGATAGTTTAGAAGTCAGGCCGTAGTACAACAAACGGGGGGAAGTGGGACTTGTATATTTTGCAAAAAAATAAAGGTTCGGACTTACATTTACGTATTGCATGTAGATCGCATTCGCCTCCTGATGTTGCTGAAAGGCCACCTGATATTCCTCATAAGCGGCATCGTAGGCTGCGTCTAACTCAGGCTACAATTTCAAATACAAGGAATCTCGTCAGCGGTTAGCCATGCAGGAACAAAAGTCATAAAGATGATGAAAACGAGAAAAACTTACATCCTCGACGGAGCGACGAGGCTGGCCACGAGGCGGGATAGGGGGGCCATCGGCGGGGTAGGTAGCCTTGAGACGGCTGAAGCTCGTGCTGAGGGTAGGCTTGACCTTCTTATTCAGAATCTTGAGGCGTCCATGCTGCAATCCGTGCCCCGACAGGACCAACGACTCCTCGTCGATCTCCGCATGAATGGGGTCATCCACATGGGGGTGACGAGCCTTCACCATCGTGCTGTAGTTCCCCAAGTCGTTCTGGGCAGTGCCAAAGTACACGAGCAACGAGGGTTGAGGCTCCTAGTAATTGGGCTTCTTTCGCCGCATCATCTCATAGACGGCGACGTCATGAATCACCTCCCCGGGTTGTGCCTCGGCCACCTGTATCGTGAAAAGAAATATTATGCATATGAAGTACAAACATGACGAGAAATACACGCAGGTCGTTCCATGTATATACGTACCACCTTCCCCTTGAAGCTGTCAAAGTTGCGGTTTCCCGCGCAGTGCGTTCCACCATCGCCTCGGTTTATCCGCGTTCCGCCTCGACAAGGCTGCAAACTCCTCGTCTTCTCTGAGCCACCTCGTCCTAACCAGCTCCTCCCATGCGAGTCGATGCGGCTTGGCCCAATCGGGGATAACCTGAAAATACAATACTCAACTCCAGACAATGCAATGGCAACTTAGAAGCAATGTAGAATATCATTGACATTTTACTCACCGACATGTACTCTTCTGGCGTCATCGAGTACTCGGGATTAGGGTTCCTACCGACAATGTCTTCCTTCCTGACCCTCATGCTCCTGTCAGCCCAGAAGTGGCTAGCGGTCGTGACCTTCTAGTTGTACCACACCTGGGGGTCAACTTCACACAAGCCCCAAGCAAAGTCCTCTGCGCCTTCTCCTGGTCCTCCTCGGCCACACGGTAAAAGCACTTCAATCATGCATAAGAGTCATGAGTTAGCACGGTGGGGTCATCAAGTATGAACATAACTCGAGAAATATGCCTTATCCAAAACTTGGTGATGACAGCATCAGCAGCTGTCGTAAAGCCCGGGACACGGGTAGTCTGGTAGTCCGCCCAAGTAGTAGCTAGCTTCCTGTCACCCTCGTGGGTAATGTGATAGCCCGGCTAGAACTTCCTAATCAGAGCTCCAACGAGGCTGTTAGGAAGGCGAGCCTTGGTCCCCGGAGGAAATGTCAAATTGCTACACAATAATAAACATTAGTACACAATAATTATTTATGACCAACATGAAATAAAATGTTTTAAATTGCCAAATTAGTACACTTATTCAAGACCATCTGGAATAATAAGGGCTTTCGCCTCCTGAGTCCTAGGCTCAAACTTCTCGTCAGGGACTCCCGATTCCCCACGATTCCGCAATTTCTTCGGCCCCACCAACTCGCGGCTAGTGTCCGCCTCCGTATCGGTCCCCGACTCCCTCCCGTTCCTCGCCTCCCTCTCAGACTCTGCCTCCCTCTCGGACTCTGCCTCCCTCTCGGACCTGAAAGGCTGCTCTGTCAGGAACAACTCAGGAGCCACATCGCCAGAAGCAGAGGGTGGTGGGTCAAAGTCCACGCCTCCTCCCGTGGCACCTCGTCCTCGTCCTCCTCGACCTCGGCCTCGACCCCATCCTCTGCCAACAGGAGCAAGATCGGGGTAACACGGATTGGGATTTGGTTGTCTACCACTCCGTCTAGCTCTTTTCTTGCGCTGCTTCAGCGCATTAAGCAAGGACGAACTGGTTGCCTTGCCGCTGCTCATATTGTTCAATCACCTGCATCAAGTAAGAGAAAACAGTTAAGCACAAAGACATAATAAAATGTATACACAAAGAATAAAGGCATAATGCAATTAAGAAAACAGTTAAGCACAAAGACAAAATAAAATGCATTAAAAAATAAATACTCACTATCATTTTCATTCTCACTCTCATTCTCACTATCACTATCTTTTGAGTAGAAATCTGGATTCTCATCGAAGGGTGTAGGCTCATCATCGTTGTCATTCTCGGTATGGAGCTTCTCGAGCATACTTATGTCATGTAGATTCACCACTGACTCACCCCGAGTTTCTACATCGTTCCCAAGGTCCTCAAGATCAACCGGTTCTAAATCAAAGTGTCTGAAGTCCTCTTGCTCTTGATAGAAAATTCCCTCGTACGTTACAGGGTTAATGTTGTTGTAATCGTCCTCGGAGGGAATCGGTAGGTTACCATGTGGCGATACCTGGAACACGACTTCCCAGCCCTGGAGTTCCGCTTTCTGGCATGGGTAGGGCAAATAATAAACTTGGTTGGCTTGGTGAGCAACAACAAAGACGTCGGCTCCGCTATAGTTGGTTGAAGGCCTAACTTCAACTAACTCAATGGAAGAGGTACTTCTCAGTCCACCCCTTGGGTCAAACCAGTGGCACTTGAACACAACAAGATTGAGTTCGACATTCGTACGATTGAAGGTCAGCTCGTACACATTCTCTAACCTTCCGTAGTAATCAAGGGAATCGGCTCCTTTGGTGAACACCCCAGTATTTACCGTTTTTGCATTCGGTCGCCCTTTCTGGTGCGTCTCTGTATGGAAGCGAAACCAATTCACATCATACTTCTCATACTTAACGACGACACTGTTACAACCTTGGGAAAAACATTTTAGCTCATCTGACATCTCAACGTTGGGATCAGCTCCCTACAGGTACAAGAGGAATTTGTTGTGTTCAGTAGTTACGTAGAATAAGAGCGACAAGTCACATATTGCAAGGTAAGAGGGACAGGTTAGAAATTACTTTTTCCATAAACCAGGACACAAAGTTTTTTTTATTTCCGGGAGCACCCTCTTTCAGTAGAGTGTCCAACTCCATGGGAGAGGGATCCGTCGGTCCCGGCCACTGTTCATCCGTGAAATCGCTAAGAAGGAGAAAATAAGCATTAGACGGAGACCGAGTTACTAGATGCATAGAGAAATAGGGTGTTCACCATTTTACCTAATGAAATCGACCACTTCCTTCATGTTCATAAGCACATAGAGCATTATGCAATCCTTCTCTTCCTTCGACAACCTATATTTTAGTCCTTTACCGGCCTTGCCACCGGGAAATTGGAATAGTTTGAGATCGGGGTCATTCTTGGGCAGGTCGACATTGTAACGAGAGACCGGGTTATGCATAGTGGGAACATCATCGGGCCAGTAGGTTGTCGCGGCGTCTGCCATCTCCCGAAGGCATGTTGCTTCAGCTATGCATGCTTCAATCTTGGCTTTGTTTCCAGTTATCTTTCGAATATACTTAAAATCTCTCTCAATACAAAATTGCCAACGAAATTGCACCGGCCCCCCCAAGAGTGCCTCGTTCGCGAGGTGCACAATGAGATGTGCCATCGGAGTAAAGAAGCCTGGCGGAAAGATCATCTCCAAATTGCATAGAAACTCCGAGACCTGAACTTGCAGCTTCTCAATCACCAGAGGACATATCTGCTTAGCACAGAGGGTGCGGAAGAAATGGCTCAACTCCGCAAGCACTCGCCATACTTTTTCGGGGAGATACCCTCAAAACATCACCGGCATCAGCCGCTCAATCCATATATGATAGTCGTGACTCTTGAGCCCGTTGACTTGTCCCGTCAAAAGATTGACTCCCTTACTTATATTCGAACAATAACCGTCAGGGAACATCATGACATATTTGAGCCACCTAAATGACTCCTTCTTTTGGACATTATCAAGGCAGTAGCAGGCATGCGGCTTGAACCAATTCTTTCGACGGACAGTAGGAGGCTGCATGTGTAATCTCTTCCTATCACAAAGCTTATCAACATCGACTCTAGCCTTGACATTATCCTTTGACTTCCCAGGAATGTTCAGGACTGTGTGAAAAAGGGACTCCCTGACATTCTTTTTGGTGTGCATCACATCGATGTTATGGGGAAGTTCGAGGTCCTTGTAATACACGAGATTCGTTAAGGCTGCCACGTGAGTCCAATTATGTGTTACACCATATCCCGCAAATTGATGGCCAGTTCCCGGCGCCGCGGGCACGAGAGCACGTATCTCGGCATCAATAGCTGCACCCTGGAACTTTGGTACCTATTTTACTTCATGCACAACTTTTCCCTTCTTGAAGTTCTTTCTATCTTCTCTGAACGAATGATTTCTTTTGAGGTACTGTCGATTCGTGTCAAACGCAACATATTTCCGACCCGACTTTAGCCAAAGGAACTCAAGTCGGTGCCTGCACACTGGGCATGGCCACTTACCAGCTGTACACCATACGCACGTTAGGGCATACCCGGGCATGTCATGCATAGTATATTGTAACCAAACTTTCATCAAAAAGTTTCTCTTTGATGCTCGGTCGTATGTCAACGTCCCGTGTATCCAAGAGTGGTTCAAATCATCCACAATCGGCTGCATGTAGACACTCAAGTTCTTCCCCGGATACTTGGGTCCTGGAATTATCAGCGACAAAAACATGGTCTTCCGTTGCATTAATACTCCGGGAGGGAGATTGAGCGGAATAACATACACCGGCCAGCATCTGTACAAGGCCGTCGACATACCATATGGGTTGAAGCCATCTGTTGCTATCGCAATTCTAACATTCCGAGCCTCTTCTGCCCACCGGGGGTATTTGTCATCGAAGTTCTTCCATGCCTTACCATCAGATGGATGTCCCATCTTCTTCCGTCCGTGCTCGTCCTCGTATCTTTTCCCCTTCTTGTGCCACGTCATCTGTTTGGTAGTCTCCTCACTCAAGTAAAGCCACTGGATTCTTTTTATGAATGGGAGATACCGAAGTATCTTCTTAGCGACCTTCGACTGCCTCACCTGACCATCCTTCCCCTTTATCTCTTCATATCTAGAGGCCTTACAAATGGAGCAGTACCTGTCACCCTCAAACTGTTTCCAAAACAAAAGGCAGCCTTTTGGACAACAATCTATCTTTTCATAATCCATATTGAGCTCCTTCATGAGTTTCTTCGTTTCGTGAAAGGTTTTAGGCAGACAATGCCCTTCGGACAACATGTTACCACATGTTCTCAGATTAGCTTCAAAGTGAGAACGGGTGACGGAGTACTGGCACTTGTCGGCTAGACACTGAGAGATGGCATCGAGCTGAGAAATCTTTGCACCCTCGTACAGAGGCCTCTTAGCCGCGGCCATCATATCAAGGAAGGCCTTCGCGGTTGGCTCCGGTTCCTCCGGTTCTATTTCTAAATAATTTTCTACCTATTCTATTTCTAAATAAATTTCTACCTATTCTATTTTCTACCTATTCTATTTCTACAGGAGGTTACAGGAGGTACCTGCGGGGACGACGAGCTCGGGGCGGCGGTGCTGGGCACGGGAGGCAGGCAGGAGGGCAGATGGCGGCGCATAGCAGCGAGGGAGGGAGGGAGGGGGTGGCGGCTATGGGGAGAGGGAAGGGGGCACACTCCCGGAGAACCTTGACGGGGAGATTCCCCCCTTATACGGGTCCGGAACCTTGGCCTCTAGGTTAGAGCGTATGCATGCGAGGGGGGACACATGCAAGCACCTATACCAACCTCTCACCACACTCACACACATATGCTAGGGACACATGCAAGTTTTCATCCGATGTTCTCGTGGTCTTCCTCCGGCGAAAACCCTGATCTCTGTGCACACTCGGATCGTCTACCCCCTAGACGTTCCTTTGACAGGGGTAGCCCGGCGTAGCTCTCTCTTGTTTTGTGTTTGTTTAGGTCATAGGGTGGTGTAAAACCATATTGGTTTACAAGTTGGGACACTATCCTACCCGGTTTCACCTCGACGGGGAGATTCCCCCTTATACGGGTCCGGAACCTTCGCCTCTAGGTTAGAGCGCATGCATGCGAGGAGGGACACATGCAAGCACCAATACCAACCTCTCACCACACTCACACACATATTCTAGGGACACATGCAAGTTTTCATCTGATTCCGATGTTCTCGTGGTCTTCCTCCGGCGAAACCCTGATCTCTGTGCACACTCGGATCGTCTACCCCCCTAGACGTTCCTCTGACAGGGGTAGCCCGGCGTAGCTCTATCTTGTTTTGTGTTTGTTTAGTTCATAGGGTGATGTAAAACCATGTTGGTTCACAAGTTGGGGCACTATCCTACCTGGTTTCACCTCGACGGGGAGATTCCCCCCTTACACGGGTCCGGAACCTTCGCTTCTAGGTTAGAGCGCATGCATGCGAGGGGGGACACATGCAAGCACCTATACCAACCTCTCACCACACTCACACACATATGCTAGGGACACATGCAAGTTTTCATCTGATTCCGATGTTCTCGTGGTCTTCCTCCGGCAAAACCCTGATCTCTGTGCACACTCGGATCGTCTACCCCCCTAGACGTTCCTCTGACAGGGGTAGCCCGGCGTAGCTCTCTCTTGTTTTGTGTTTTTTTAGGTCATAGGGTGATGTAAAACCATGTTGGTTCACAAATTGGGGAACTATCCTACCCGGTTTCACCTAAACGAGGAGATTCCCCCCTTATACGGGTCCGGAACCTTCGCCTCTAGGTTAGAGCGCATGCATGCAAGGGGGGACACATGCAATCACCTATACCAACCTCTCACCACACTCACACACATATGCTAGGGATACATGCAAGTTTTCATCTGATTCCGATGTTCTCGTGGTCTTCCTCCGGCGAAACCCTGATCTCTGTGCACACTCGGATCGTCTACCCCCTAGACGTTCCTCTGACAGGGGTAGCGCGGCGTAGCTCTCTCTTGTTTTGTGTTTGTTTAGGTCATAGGGTGATGTAAAACCATGTTGGTTCACAAGTTGGGGCACTATCCTACCCGGTTTCACCTCGACGGGGAGATTCCCCCCTTATACGGGTCCGGAACCTTCGCCTCTAGGTTAGAGAGCATGCATGCGAGGGGGGACACATGGAAGCACCTATACCAACCTCTCACCACACTCACACACATATGCTAGGGACACATGCAAGTTTTCATCTGATTCCGATGTTCTCGTGGTCTTCCTCCCGCGAAACCCTGATCTCTGTGCACACTCGGATCGTCTACCCCCCTAGACGTTCCTCTGACAGGGGTAGCCCGGCGTATCTCTCTCTTCTTTTGTGTTTTTTTAGGTCATAGGGTGATCTAAAACCATGTTGGTTCACAAGTTGGGGCACTATCCTACCCGATTTCACCTAAACGGGGAGATTCCCCCCATATACGGGTCCGGAACCTTCGCCTCTAGGCTAGAGCGCATGCATGCGAGGGGGGACACATGCAAGCACCTATACCAAACTCTCACCATACTCACACACATATGCTAGGGACACATGCAAGTTTTCATCTGATTCCGATGTTCTCGTGGTCTTCCTCCGGCGAAACCCTGATCGTTGTGCACACTCAGATCGTCTACCCCCCTAGACGTTCCTCTGACAGGGGTAGCCCGGCGTAGCTCTCTCTTGTTTTGTGTTTGTTTAGGTCATAGGGTGATGTAAAACCATGTTGGTTCACAAGTTGGGGCACTATCCTACCCGGTTTCACCTAAACGGGGAGATTCCCCCTTATACGGGTCCGGAACCTTCGCCTCTAGGTTAGAGCGCATGCATGCGAGGGGGGGACACATGCAAGCACCTATACCAACCTCTCACCAAACTCACACACATATGCTAGGGACACATGCAAGTTTTCATCTGATTCCGATGTTCTCGTGGTCTTCTCCGGCGAAACCCTGATCTCTGTGCACACTTGGATCGTCTACCCCCCTAGACGTTCCTCTGACAGGGGTAGCCCGGTGTATCTCTCTCTTGTTTTGTGTTTGTTTTGGTCATAGGGTGATGTAAAACCATGTTGGTTCACAAGTTGGGGCACTATCCTACCCGGTTTCACCTCGACGGGGAGATTCCCCCTTATACGGGTCCGGAACCTTCGCCTCTAGGTTAGAGCGCATGCATGCGAGGGGGGACACATGCAAGCACCTATACCATCCTCTCACCACACTCACACACATATGCTAGGGAAACATGCAAGTTTTCATCTGATTCCAATGTTCTCGTGGTCTTCCTCCGGCGAAACCCTGATCTCTGTGCACACTCGGATCGTCTACCCCCTAGACGTGACAGGGGTAGCCCGGCGTATCTCTCTCTTGTTTTGTGTTTGTTTAGGTCATAGGGTGATGTAAAACCATGTTGGTTCACAAGTTGGGGCACTATCCTACCCGGTTTCACCTCGACTGGGAGATTACCCCCTTATACGGGTCCGGAACCTTCGCCTCTAGGTTAGAGCGCATGCATGCGAGGGGGGACACATGCAAGCACCTATACCAACCTCTCACCACACGCACACATATTCTAGGGACACATGCAAGTTTTCATCTAATTCCGATGTTCTCGTGGTCTTCCTCTGGCGAAACCCTGATCTCTGTGCACACTCGGATCGTCTACCCCCCTAGACGTTCCTCTGACAGGGGTAGCCCGGCGTAGCTCTCTCTTGTTTTGTGTTTGTTTAGGTCATAGGGTGATGTAAAACCATGTTGGTTCACAAGTTGGGGCACTATCCTACCCGGTTTCACCTAAACGGGGAGATTCCCCCCTTATACGGGTCCGGAACCTTCGGCTCTAGGTTAGAGCGCATGCATGCGAGGGGGGACACATGCAAGCACCTATACCAACCTCTCACCACACTCACACACATATGCTAGGGACACATGCAAGTTTTCATATGATTCCGATGTTCTCGTGGTCTTCCTCCGGCGAAACCCTGATCTCTGTGCACACTCGGATCGTCTACCCCCCTAGACGTTCCTCTGACAGGGGTAGCCCGGCGTAGCTCTCTCTTGTTTTGTGTTTGTTTAGTTCATAGGGTGATGTAAAACCATGTTGGTTCACAAGTTGGGGCACTATCCTACCTGGTTTCACCTCGACGGGGAGATTCCCCCCTTATACGGGTCCGGAACCTTTGCCTCTAGGTTAGAGCGCATGCATGCGAGGGGGGACACATGCAAGCACCTATACCAACCTCTCACCACACTCACACACATATGCTAGGGACACATGCAAGTTTTCATCTGATTCCGATGTTCTCGTGGTCTTCCTCCGGCGAAACCCTGATCTCTCTGCACAGTCGGATCGTCTACCCCCCCTAGACGTTCCACTGACAGGGGTATCCCGGCATAGCTCTCTCTTGTTTTGTGTTTGTTTAGGTCATAGGGTGATGTAAAACCATGTTGGTTCACAAGTTGGGGCACTATCCTACCCGGTTTCACCTAAACGGGGAGATTCCCCCCTTATACGGGTCCGGAACCTTCGCCTCTAGGTTAGAACGCATGCATGCGAGGGGGGACACATGCAAGCACTTCATGTGGGCGTGGTGAGTGCTATTCAGAACCACATGCGATAATAGCACTTACAAACATATAGAAATTTCTCGGGGTGTGAGAAGATTCGCAACGACATTTCATTTGGACGTGTTGACTGCTATTTAGAGGGTACAAAATTATCCAATTAATAAAAAAATATATAAATAATTGATACAAATATTAAATAAATGAAAAATACAGAAGGCTACGCCGAGGGTGACCGTCGGCGTATGTTGCTGGTACGCCAAGGGTCGTCGTCGGCCTAACGGACGGCACCGTTAGCGCGCCTCCCGTGTCGGCCGGCATATGCCACGCGTCCACTTGCTACGCCGAGGGCCGCCACTACGCCGAGGGTGACCGTCGGCGTAGTATACGGCGTAGTGTATACTACGCCGACGGCTTGGCTACGGCGAGGGCCGGCCAGTTGGGCTAGCCTGGTCCGGTGCTATCCTGACGGCCCCGACGTTTGGCCGTCGGCGCAGCAAACGTCGGCGCATCTGGCCATTCCTGTAGTGCTTTAATTTTACCAGACATCATGGTCATATCGGCCCTCCACCATCCTAAGAATTTTGCAATTTTTTATTTTAATATGTGATTTGTCTTTTTATTGTTATTATACGAATTTGAACTTGTGTCAGATATGTGCATTGTAGTTATGTAGAGAGACTGAATGTAATACTTAATTTTCTAAAATTAATAAAATATTTTTTAAATAATAAATAAAAATTATGTGCATCGCTTGATGCAGAGGCCGGGACTCCGATACCCTCCTCATTTCGAAAAAAAAAGATAAACTATACTAACTAGACATAATTAGTACCGCAAAAAAATCTAGACATAATTAGTACCGCTCGTGATACACGGGAAACACATGCTAATCGTTTTTTTTTTTTTTGAAGATAAGATAAGTCCCTGGTTTAGATTCCCGCTCTTGATGCCATTTTGAACCTGCGTACATACGTGCGTACGTACAAGGACGTGGATCAACTTCTCGAACTATATTCTACATACACATGTACTCTTGGGTAGAATCGAGCCAAAGTATTCAGAAGAATATAGGAGGTCTACCGTATATCCCCAAGCAACAGAATTTCAAAATGCGTGCATGATCCTGATTAGACAAGCCTTTAATATGACGACCAAAATCCGTTCGTGCCGGTTCCTCGTGCGCCGAAGACAACTGCGCCGTCGTTACTATCGTCGCCGATATGCGCAAGCAAAAAGACGACCATCATGTCGTCGTTATTAATCGCAAATCAAGTTACCTAGAGCAATATATATGGACACTAAAAGATAAATTAGGATAAAATAATTATTTTGTAAATTATGCAGATTAAGAGACCGGGAAATACAAAACAATCCCTAAGAATTTCTGCACCCATCAAAGCCAGCGACTGTCGCCTAACTCCAATGTTGTCGGGAGCATGCCGGAGTAGACGTCGAACCTCCAATAGTGTGAGATCCAAAAAAAAGTACCATCGCTAACGAGACTTTATAAGTCGATAAACAAGCATGCATGTTGCATGCAGCGAGGCACATGTCACTGTGACATGTCGACCGAAAAGGTCCACATGTTTTCTTGAACCAAGATCCACTGCCTCTCATCCACAAAGTCGGAGAATAACGACAGACCCACTTCCTTCGGACCAACATCCTTGCTCCAAAGAAATCAACTTGTCTTCGTCACGGATAACAACGAACACTAGCGACATACCGAGAAACTGATCTTGCCAGATCTAAAAAGACGAGGAAACCAAGCTGTCAATCTGAAGGACCGACTAACACACCTTGCCATCAACTCTGAGGCATCGTCATGAAGGTCATCGCCGGTGTGAAAATAGAGTTGAGGAAGATTTATTTCCTGGACGCTGCTCCCACCACCCGAACAACGTCCCACAACAGATATACCCTAACCCTAACTACTAGACAGAGAAACGAGTTTCCCCCTCCCTCCTACCAGCGGAGTGGCAAACAGAGGGAGAGGGAACCGGCGCTCTCGTCGGCTCAGATCTAGAGAAACTTGGTCGCGGCCGCCTGTGCCCGTGAGGGAGGGAGAGACGTTCTCATCAACCTTTGGCAATCTAGTTTAGGGATGCTTGCAAAGCTGAAACTTTTTTGTAATTCTATAACCGGTTGGAAATCCAAAATATATGAAGGCTAGCTATTGAAGATGCTCTAACACTTTGTACCGTTGTATCGGTTTTATGCGATGTTTTGAGTGAGTAGAGAACTACTTGCAATCTAAAATAAGGCTCTACAGATATAGTCACCATGGTGCATGTTCTCGTTCCATGGTGCTGACGGAGAAAGGCATGGAGACCGAGATCTAAAGATAGACAATGGTGGTTCGAGTCTGGGTGGCGATGAGGAATTGACTAGGTGACTTGTGAATTGGAGCAATGGCATGCAAGTGGGGGCGACTGCACATGAAAGCTTCATGGTCCTACCTCTCAGGGTCTGACCTTAATTGGTTGTGCCTGGCAATGGCCTTGTTAAAGGCATTGTTTTGAGAGCGTGGACTTTCTTCAGGGTGAAAACTTAGATCTTTGATCGGGCGATGAAGGTGTTTGTGCACTGTTCTTGGAGGCGTCGTTTTTGGAGAAGCTGGATTTCTGGTGCTGTCTTAGTGGTGGTAGTACTGCTATTTCAATGAATGAGTCACTTTTCTTTTTTGTAATTTTTTGTTCTTTCTTTTGCATGTGTGCATCCGTGGTTGCTAGGGCAATGCATCGTTGCAGAGGCTGAGTGTAATTGTTATCCTCTAATATTAATATATGATCCTTTCCAACAAAAAAAGATATAGTCACCATGGTCGACGATGGAAATGAGATTTTGCGGAAACAGCCTACGCCGACGGCAAATACGCCGTGCTAACACAGCTATGACGACGACGGCGGAAACTATTGCCCGTTTCATGTAGTGACTCCTGCACTATAGTCTACAGAGCACAACATGCGCTAACTGTGAGGTCAGAATTGGTTTGGTCGAAGATGGAAAGGGGGGATTTACCATGCACATTATATATATATCTGTCACGTGGAACGGTTGGCAGGGACACATGGCCCCTTACGTCGCCGGTCACCGTCAGAATTTTTTTATGTACGCCAACGGTTTCGTCTACGCCGGCAGCGGCCGTCGGGGGGTTTCGCGCTACGCCGACGGACACCTGGCCCAGCTGACGAGCCCGCCCAGTTATGCCGATGGGCCCGACCTTTAGCCGTCGGCATAAAATAAGGCCGTCGGCGTTTCTTGTTATTCGTGTAGTGTCTCGTCAACCTTTGGCAATCTAATTTAGGGATGCTTGCAAAGCTAAAACTTTTTTGTAATTCTATAACCGGTTGGAAATCCAAAATATATGAAGGCTATCGAAGATGCTCTAAAACTTTCTACCGTTGTATCAGTTTTATGCGATGATTTATTTGAGTGTGTAGAGAACTACTTGCAATCTAAAATGAGGCTCTACAGATATAGTCACCATGGTCGACGATGGAAACGAGGTTTTGTGGAAACGGGCTACGCCCACGACAACTATGCGGTGTGCTAACATACGTAGGGTGTCAGGTGGGATCCCGCCTAAATCCCACTTCTAGTTTATTTTTTAAAATCTAGTGTAAATTTTTACTCAAAATTTATACTAGAATTTGGCAAATGAACTAGAAGTAAAATTTAGATGGAATCCCACTCGACGCCCTAAACACACGCCCGTTTCCTCTAGTGCACTACAGAGCACAACATGCGCTAACCGTGAGGTCAGAATTGGTTTGGTCGAAGATGGAAAGGGGGATTTGCCATGCCACTATATCTGTACAGAACACATGCATGCTAATCGTACGCGTGAGATGGGAATAATTAAGATCATAAATAATCCTGGTTTATGTGCACACACTTGATGTCATTTTGAACCTGTGTGCATGCGTACGTATGATGAGGCTCTAATAACAAGCAACGACGACGAAAAAAATCCTTGTCGTCGTCACTGGTCTGTCTGCTGCGCTTTGGCTCTCAATGGCTTGAGGATCTGGAAGGAGCAGAGCAGGCTGGCGTCGACGTTCATGAGCGCGCCGGCGTTGTTGAACTCCCGGCAGTAATTGGGGGCGGAGAAAATGGTGACCAGCTGGCGGTCCGCGAAGAACTCATAGCCGTCCTCCACCACCTGCAATCAATATATGCCGATCGAGCGATCGAGTTGATTAATAAATAATAATTCTGCGATATGCAAAGTGTAGGTCAACCAAATTTAAAGTGATGGTGGTCGCGGGGCATGCCTGGTGCGCTCGGCAGATGAGGTCGAGGTCGTGCTTGTTGAGGAACTCTGCGACCTTGTCGGCGCCGAAGGTGAAGGAGACGCCGCGGTCGTTCTCGCCCCACCCGGCGCTCTCGCGGTCGGGGTCGGACCAGAGGAGGTCGCAGAGGAGTCCCTGGTCGGGCACGTCGACGGGCCTCTGGATCTCCCTGATCCGGTCGAGGCTGTCGAGGTCCGGCGAGAGGCCCCCGTGCATGCAGAGGATCTTCTCGTCGACGAGCGCGGCGACGGGGAGGCAGTTGAAGCAGTCTGTGAAGAGCTTCCAGAGGCGGACGCTGAAGCGGCGCTTGCACTCGTCGTAGAAGCCGTAGATGCGGTTGATGGAGGCGCACTCGTGGTTGCCCCGCAGCAGGAAGAAGTTGTCCGGGAACTTGATCTTGTACGCCAGCAGCAGGCAGATGGTCTCGATGCTCTGCTTCCCGCGGTCCACGTAGTCGCCAAGGAACAGGTAGTTCGCCGCCGGCGGAAGGCCGCCGTAGTCGAACAGCCGGAGAAGGTCGGAGAACTGGCCGTGGATGTCGCCGCACACGTTGATGGGGGCCTCAAGCTCCAGCAGGTTGGGCTGCGACAGGAAGATGCCCTTGGCCGTGACGCAGAGGTGACGGATCTCGCCCTCGCTCAGCTGCACCTTCTTCCCGGCCGATGACGGACCCTTATTGCTGCTGCTCTTGGTCTTACCGTCCAGGAGACGCCGGATCAGATCCTCCACGGTGTGACCGTCCATCGCATGCAATCTCGACCACCACCACCACCACACCACGGCGCGCGCGCGTGCAGGTACGGACCGCGGGGAAGAAGATCGATCGAGGAGAGGCTGGGAAAGCTCGCGCGCCCGTGTCCATGGAATAGTTCTTTAATTATGTCCACCACCAGTGCTTGCTTGGCTCCTAGGCGCCCTTGCCAAATTAGGACGAATGGCAAATGAGGCGATCGAGCCCCGGCCGCCGGGTAGCTACTGTACGTCCATGGAATTCTTTATGTCGTCCCACCCAATGCTTCGCTCGTACGTAGAGACCGAAAAGCTCTTTTCTACCCACGTTGAGACGTTGAAAAATCAGCTAGTTAAGAGCTGTTTTCTTTTTCAGCTGATTTTTTTCCCTGCTTTTGTTGAGTGTTTAGCATAAAACCACCATTTTTCGCGTTAAATTTTAAAAAACCACCACTATTCGTTTGAATCGCAAAAAACCATCACTTTTCATTCGATTTGTTGCAATGTGCGCTAAACAGAAATTGGAGACGAATTGACACCAGATCCGACAGGCTAGGCCCACCCAGCAGACGGCGCTCGGACACGCCCGTCTATTGCCGTTAACGGAGGGAAATGGGACCCACCTGGCCCGGTCGGACAAAACGTATAGCTAGGGTTCAGTTAGCTCGTGAGCCACACCCGCATCTTGACCCCCTCCATGACGACGGTTATTCCCGGCGGCGACGACAGCCCTCTGTTGGATTGCGATGGCGTCCCGAATGGAGGAAGCGGGTACGATTCATTGGATGGCGATGGCGATGGCGACCCGAATGCAGCAGCGGCTCTAGCGCAAGTTGTCGTGGCCTCACCGGCGAAGACCAGCCACCGTTGGGGGTCATCTCTGGGCGGCATAGAGTAAGTTTCCTTTTTTCCTTCTCTGCAACCACATACATCTAGCATGTTCTTTGTCTCTTAAATTTTACAGCCACATAGAGTAGTTTGATGAATCAGATGATGACTGCAACTGAATTAGCTTGTTAACCTAATCCTTGTCTCAGTTTGATTGCAACTCAGTAAACACTTAAAACATGTTTAGATTGCAACTGAATTAGCTTGTTAGCTTGTTAAGTTTGTAGTTAACTGATTCATTTTTTCTCAAAATTCAGTTTAGATGATGACATTTGGGATATAAGGTTTAATTTCCCTTGTGAAGAGAATTTAGAGAGGACATTGTGCTCCTCTGACTGTCATGAATCTTAGAGCCATGATTCAAGAGCATGGTTATGATTGCCAAGTTGAAATTTATTATGCCAGAGACAAGGGAAAAGAAGTTGAAGGAATGGAAGAAGTCAGCAGCATGCACAAGGTGAAGGAGATGATGAAAATATTTGAGCACAAGAAGGTGCTAGATACACCACCAGTGCTTGGCTCCTAGGCGCCTTGCCAAATTAGGACGAATGGCAAATGAGGCGAGCCGGCCGGCCGGGTAGTGTACGTCCATGGAATCGTTTTATGTCCCACCCAATGCTTCGCTCGTACGTAGAGAACCACTGCCAAATTAGTATTAAGATGACCCGACTCACTAGCTAGGTACACTCTCTCCTCCGAAAATATGTTGCCTGTTATTTTAATTTGGCCAAAGCTAATGCTATCTACAAAGTATGATCAAGTATGTACAAAACAAATATCGGTATCTGCGAAACTAAATCAAAATATTAAAACCAACATCAATGTTTTTATATTATATATGTATTTAGTATTGTATATGCGGTTATATACTCCCTCAGTCCTAAAATATAAATCGCACTACTTTCTTTTTTGCTATAGCGGAGCTTGTCTCAAACTTTTGGCAGGCTCTAGGAAGCACCTGGTGGCGAGGGGACAACTCGAGAGACAGCACAAGGTCACCGATGGCCAAGGACCAGCCCGTTGCGATAGTGCTCGGTAGCGGCCATGATCTTGACAATACCTGGACTTTCGGCGAGGGAAGCGGCAATGCTGGGTGGTGCAGGACAGAGGGGCGGAGGCGTGTGAGTTTTGCTGGACAAGGTTTGGAGGCAAGGGGAGCTAAACGGTGGAGACCATAAATGGGCGGCACCGCCAGCCAAGACGATGGCACCGGCATTCTCGGCGGTGACAATGTCGATGTCAGCATCGAGGTTGTTCTCTCTGTTGAAATACAATTGCCTAGTATGCACTAGTGCAGAACGGCCCATGCGTCCCGGTTGGTAAGAGTCATTAGTCCCGGTTGCCCAACCGGGACGGGGCAATCGGGACTAAAGCTCTAACCATTAGTCCCGGTTGCCCCACCAACCGGGACAAATGGGTGCACGCGTGGCAGCAGCAAAGCGCGAGGGGGGTGGAGCATTAGTCCCGGTTCGTAACACGAACCGGGACTAATAACCTGCTGCCGCGGCAGAGATTTGGCTCATTTCTCTGCCGCGGCAGAGAATTCATTTTTGCACATTTTGTTGCCGCGGCAGCATTTTCGCCACTTTTTGTGCCGCGGCAGAGAATTCATTTAGGTTGTTTTATTGTTTATTTAGTGTTTTGCACTTATCAATGAAGGAACCTTGTATTACACAAGATCATCATGACAATATTACATTCAATACACGGATCGAGTTCATGCACTACATACAAAAGTATTCCCCTTGTCTATACACGGATCGAGTTGCTATTTTTACAATCCCTATTGTCTATACACAGCAGAATAGTATTCCCCTTTCGGGTCTAGGACTTCTGCATCCAAGAATCCCGCCAATTCCTCCTGAATTGCTCGTATGCGATCCTTTGGCAGAAGACCGTCCCGTAGACGTTCGATCTGATTTAAAAAAGGAGTCAGTCTATATGAATGAAACTAAACACAATTTGTTTGAAAATAAAACTATAGAAATTGTTTACATACGTGGAGTTGCTCTAAATTTCTGCCCTTCTCATCGCACGTCTGCCGGATGAACTCGCATACATAGTATCCACATAGATTGTTACCTGGTCCCTGCGTCAGGCACTTTACGAGAACATAGTTCAATCAAAATAATAATCAAGCATGATAATAACTGTATCAAAACTAGAATCAAAGAGATGCGCGGATATAGCTAGTGGTGCTTACATCTAGTGGTTGAAATGTAAGCTCCTCTTTCCAAACACCCCTAGCCTTCTTGGTGAACCGTTTCCAAGCGCTGCCCGGCGAAGAAAACGAATAAAAGAAGTTATTAAGTACTTGATATCATAAAATTCACGAACGTTGCCGATATAGTGTCGTAATGATTAGAATTACCGCTGGAGAAGTATCTGCATGTCCTTCCACGTCTCAAGGGGTTTATGTTTCGAGTCCATGACTAGTACACGCCCTTTGTCAAGTTGAATGATTAACAGAATATAGTGGAAGCTGCGAATGCATAACTAATCAATTATATACTTAACATCGAGTAAGCAAAATAGAAAGTGTATACAAGACAATAACACTCACTCGAAGTTGTAAGGAAAAAGTATTTCCCTTTTGGTTTCTTGAAACCTTAACGCGTGTACTATATTATCCTCCGTATCCTGGGGGCTTATTTTGAGATTAGCTTCATGAACCCAATATGGGTCAATGAAGCCAATATCATAGATTTGTCCTCTGCTGCATTCGAGAATCTTCATTCTGCATATTACAGTATGATTATATACATGCAATAAACAAAGTGAGATAGCTGGAGACTAAGTTAATTACAGAATTAGTACTTACAGACAATAGGCACTGCTGAGCGATTTGTCCAAGGCGTCTTGATTGAATAATTGAAATAGCTCAACAAATTCAATGGATATCATGTCATCACTTTCTTTCCCATGATGCTTTTTTGTAACCCTCAGCACTATCCAGTTAGCCCCGGCACTTGTGGCGTGCATGTACCAGTTATGCAATCTTCGCATTTTTGTTGAAAGATTATTTACCTCCTCAGGTTTGACGAGAGGTTTGCCGTACTGGTATTTGTATGCTACTTCACTCACGGGGAAGAACTCTAACTGGGATAAGTACTGGGCAATACTCATACCTTGAGCAGCGGCAGCTTCTCCGTATTGTGCAACTACCTCTGGATCATACTGCTCTTCGGCCCCATATTTGCTCGACCCCACATTGGTTTGAGAAATCACCTTGAGAGGGGCGCAAGTCTGTTTTGCTTGTTCTCCGAGCTGGGCAACAGATTTCCCGCTTGCATCAGTACTGCTCTTCGAGGCTTTTTGTGCCGCATGTGACTTGAGAATAGAACGCTCATAGTCTGATGACAGCTTTGGCTCGGGTTGATGAAGAGTCTTTAGCATTTTGAACACTTTGGCTTTTTCTTCTTTGGTGCTGGGGAACTCTGGCTCTTTCGGCCGCCTCAGCTTAGCGAAAAACGCTGTCGTTTCCGCATCAACGATCGCCGCAGTCTCCTCTTCAGTACAGTCATAAGCTCTCTTGGGAGGAACCGTTGGTACTTTTGGAAGAGGCTCTTGTTTACGTTTCGGCGATCGCTTACGACGCACAGTAGCGGTACGCTTACGCTTTTTATCCTGAGGCGCCGGCGATGGCTCCCGCGGCGATGGCTGCACCGGAGACGGGTGAGGCGACGGAGCCGGGTGAGGCGACGAAGACGGCTGCCGCGGCGGCGACGACCTCGCTGGAGACGGGTGAGACGGCGGCGAAGATGGCCTTGGCGTGTGATTTCGAAGCACGATACAATCCTTCAGCCATAGAATGGTGACGTTTTTTGCGTCACCCAGCACAGTCACATCCCCTTCACCAGCAGGGTAGTGAAGATCCAAAACCTCAAAGGTGGGCATGATTTCATCCACGCCGACAACAGCGTAGCCCTCTGGAACCGGACGACTGTGGTAAGTTGGTGTGGGTCCAATTGGTAAGGCATAGCCGACCGCCACCTTCATTGATATGTTCACAACTTTGACATGTAGCTCGCAGTGTGTCATCTCTGTGATATCATCCACTGGGTAGCCAACAGGAGCCATCGTCGGTGCATCATCGGCATCGCCATTGTCATCACCCGGGACCTCGGTGGAAGCCACACTGCTTTTTCGATTATTCGATAGGCCGGTAGCATCGAATGCAGTGTGCTGCTGAGATGGGGCGCCGGTAGTACTTTGCTCTTTAAGTGAGTTAATTTCATCTTGTTGTTGCTTTAATCGTTCTTCAATTAAACGCATTCGCTCTTTCTGACTTTCTGCTTCAACTGCCGCCCTGTCCTTACTCCTCTGACGGCTTCTATCAGGATATTTCTTCCTCTCTTCGGGAAACCCAGTCCTCCATGATTGGGAGCCTATTGTGCCTCATGTTCGTCCATCATGTTCCTTATTTCCAAGGGCGAGTGTGAGCTCATCATTCTCTCTATCGGGAATGAAGTCCCCATCTTTAACAGCCTTTACTGCTTTTCTCATCCTCTCGATTGGCAAGGGGTCTTCTTTATGTCGTATGGTATATATACACCTCCCTTCCGAGTCCAACGTGCCCCCATGCCCGTAAAACCAATTCCTTGCACATTCTACCCAATCGTCTGTCTCTGGGGTGATATTTTTATCACGCAGTTCCTGCTCAAGTTTCTCCCACTTAGGAATGCCAGCCCTGTAGCCACCTTGCCCCATAGTATGGTGATACTTCTTGTTAGCAGCATTCAGCTTATTCTTTGCAGACATTTCCTTAGCTTTTCCCGATGTCTTGTATTCCACAAACTCAGCCCAGAATGGTTTTATCTTCTGAAACTGAGTCTTCTTGAAATCCGGAGTCTTCTCTTTCACGACATAGTCAAGGTGCAATCTTTTCTTCCAGTTGGTGAAACACTAGGCCATCTTCTTCAAAGCCCACTCCCTGACCTTAGCCTCCATGGCTCTCCCATGTTGTAAGGCGTCCTCAACTGGATCCTCCGCATTTGGATCCAGCTCTATCTTCGGTAGTTTGAAATTAACCATGAGCCTCTTCCACAGTAAATCTTTGGCGTGGTTAGGGACAAATAAACATGTTCCCTCTTCATCCGCATTAGCAGGCCTATTCCAATTTCTAATGGTGATCGGGATTAAGTCCCTAACGATTACTCCGCATTGTGCCACAAATTTGGTTGCGACAACTTCGGGAGCTGTCGGTCTGCCGTCTTCAGCGACATCTTCGATCCTGAACCTCTCATGGTCTTCCAACTTTTTGGTTGGGCCTCGTCTGCTCTTTTCAGTAGATTCCTTCGATCCGGAGGGCTAAAAGAAGAAAGATCGTCGTTACTATTTCTATATAGATAGCAGATGATTAATTAATGAATTGATTTATATTACATGCACCTCGCCGGAGCGGTCGTCTTCTCGGTTACACAAGGCATCGCCTTCTCCCTCGCGGAAGGCAACACCTTCAACCTCAAACAAGTTGTCTACTCCGGTAAAAAGAGGATCACCCTCACCGGAGTTGTTCAGAAACGTTGATACGTCTAAATTATCTTCCCCACGGATCACACCCTGGATCAACTCTTCCTTTTCTTCGTCTCTGACGTGTGGGTCCATATTTTCTGCATAGGTGGAAAAACGAATAAGTCAAAGCGGCTAAAGGAGAAAGTTACGAATAAGTCAAAGCGGCTAACGAATATTTTCCGGATCGAAGGTGAAACCCTAATATATACATACACAATAATAAAAATGAAGAGAAACCCTAAACCCTAAGGCTATGAGAGGGGAACATGAGTATAAGGCTACAAAAGGTCTTCGATCTATCTATGGTCTTGATCTCGGTCTTCGATCTCAATCTCGATATCGTATTCTACCGAGAAGAACCAAATCACCGAAAAGAAAGGGAAACAATCAACACATGGCATCGATGCAATGCTCAAGCAATGGTGATGATACGACAAGTTAATGTGCATTGGAATGTAACCCTAAAGCATTCTCGACAAGTTAATTGGGGTTCCGAGGGGCGCAAACCCTAACTCAAGGAACTCCGGAATCACCTGTTAGGGTTACTAGGGTGTTCTAATTAAACTTGTCATTTAAGTTGTTGAACAATGCATGATTATAGCATAGATAGATAGTTCTCATTTTTCTGAACATTTTGGTATATTATTTGTATTTTTCTGTATTACAGATTAAAAGTTATTGAATTTACAAGTTTTATTCAAATTCTGAATTATTAAATCAAATGTTTAAACCTTTTGCACCATAGTAACAACTAGCCATAGTGGCTGACAGGTGGGGCCCGGAGCCACCTCAGCAGCCACGCAAGCAAAGGGGAAACAGAGGACAGGCAGGCAGGCCATGACGGCGGGCAGGCAGGGTCGCAGCCTGGCAGGCTCTTACCTTCATAGCACAGGGATCAGGGCCTCAGGGAGAGTCGGGAAGATGGGGTCTGGGGAGCGCCAGACAGCCTGCCGGCATGGCCTTGGACCCTGGCGGCTTGACTGGTGGCGGCACGTTTCCTATAGCGACTAGCGACAGAGAGGGCGAGCTGGACGCGAAGGAGTTGAGCGATGAGGCTTCTCACGGACTCAGGGTCGAGCGAACAGGTAAGATGGGCCAGTCCTGGGGTACACTACGGGCCAAATTTCTTTTTATCGTTATATGGTATATGGTACGGGGGATTTTCGCTGCGCCCCGGGCCATGGCCCAGGTTGCCCTGGGCCTGGATCCGCCCCTGCTCTACCTCGTCTACGCGCCCAGGGCGGCCAGGCTCCGCGCCCTCACCTCCTCTCGAAATAGGCTTTCGCCCCGCTATATTAATATAGCAAGCAACACAAACCGGTACAATCACGAGAACAAAGCTGGGTGCCGACCGGACGCGGTAGCAAGGACACACCAGGCTGAAGGCCCGGCCGAACCCAAACTAGGTCCGTAAAGTCCCTGCCACCACGTTGCAGCACGTAGGCCTACCACCGCTACCCTCATATCCAGCGTCCTAGACCCGGCCGGGCAGGCCCGTGAAGCTTCCGCCACCGTGCTGCAGCAGACGAGGCGCCGGTGCCGCCATCCTCATCACAAGCTCCTCCTCAGTCCAACCAGAGCCGGCACAAGCAGGCCTGACCCGGCCCGTCTGACCCAGATCGAGCCCAAAGGGCCTAGATCTGGGAGAATAGGCCTGCCATCCGCCCCAGCTGCCGCGGCTGCGCCACCAAGGGCAGCGCCCTCCACTCCGCCGCCACCTGACTTGCGCCAGAACGCCGCCCGCCTAGCAGAGATCGGCCACGCCGGCCGACGAGGCCCGCAGACGTGCAGCTCCCCGCCAAACTCTAGCGCGCCCGACCCTCGCGGAGCTCCACGCGCTGCACCACGCCTCCGCCGCGCCAGCTCGCAGTCGTCGCCGAGCCGCCGCACAGCTCGCCGCCGCGCACCACGAACGCGCGCCGCCGCCGCTCGCCGGGCTATGGCCCGCGCCAAGCCACAGAGAACAGGGGGAAGGGGGCCCCGCCGCCACCCACGCCGAGCGGCTTTGCCGCCGGCGCGTTCCGGTGGCGGCGAGGGGAGGGAGGCGAGGGTGGGGGCTGGAGGGCCGGCGGCGCGGAGGAGGCCCCCGGTCGCTCGCGGGAGCGACGCGGGGGGCTATCGCTCCGCCCTCGCCTCCTTCCTCCTCCTCGACGTCGCCGCCTTCGCGCTCATCGTCGCCGTCACCGTCCTCCTCGTGCCCCACCACAGCCGCGTCAAGGTCGCCTCCTCCTCGACGTCGCCGCCTTCGCGCTCATCGTCGCCACCGCGCCCACCACCAGCAGCAGAGGGAGGGGGAGGACAGAGAGGCAGGGAGGGGCGGCGCCGTACCTGACGCGCGGCGGTGGGGGACGGACGCGGTCGTCGGCGGGAAGCAGAGACGCGGGCGGACGGCGGTCGTCGGGGGATGGAGACGCGCGGGCGGCGCGGTCGTCGGCGCGCGGGAAGAGACGTTGGTGGCGGCTGGAGGCGGAGGCGTTGACGACGGAGCCGCTACGGGGAGCGCGCGGCGGTGGCGGGGGCAGCCTGGCGGCGTCGTCGGCGGCGAGGGCACGGGCAGAGGCAGAGGCAGAGAAGTGAGTGGGGAAGGGAAGAAGAAGAGGAGGCACGGTTATAACTAAAGGGCCTTTAGTCCCGGTTCGTGGCTCCAACCGGGACTAAAGGAGCATACGTCCCGGTTGGAGCCACCAACCGGGACCTATAGTCCAATTTTCAGCAGGTGAAGGGGCGCGCGCGCAGGGGACTCTTCCGTCCCGGTTGGTGGCTCCAACCGGGACGTATTCCCCTGTTTTCAAATTTTTTCAGTTATTTTCTCTCTGTTCCCGCCTTTTTTTTTATTTTGGGGTTTAAATTTGTAATGTTTTTTAAATGATAATTAATTTGGAATTTAGAAAAACTTTAAACATAAAAAGTGTTTGGATTTGAATAAATAATTCGAAACCATTTTCTGTTTTGAAAAATAATTAATGTAACCATTTAAAATATGAACCATTTACAATTAAAAATGAATTAACTTATATTTTTTTAATATCAATTTGGAATTTAGAAAAACTTTAAATATAAGAAGTGTATGGATTTGAATAAATAATTCAAAAACATATTCTATTTTTAAAAAATAATTAATGTAACCTTTTAAAATGAATTATCTTATATTTTTGAATATTAATTTGGAATTTAGAAAAACTTTAAATATAAGAAGTGTATGGATTTGAATAAATAATTCAAAAACATATTCTATTTTTAAAAAATAATTAATGTAACCTTTTAAAATGAATTAACTTATATTTTTGAATATTAATTTGGAATTTAGAAAAACTTTAAATATAAGAAGTGTATGGATTTGAATAAATAATTCAAAAACATATTCTATTTTTAAAAAATAATTAATGTAACCTTTTAAAATGAATTAACTTATATTTTTGAATATTAATTTGGAGTTTAGAAAAACTTTAAATATAAGAAGTGTATGGATTTGAATAAATAATTCAAAAACATATTCTATTTTTAAAAATAATTAATGTAACCTTTTAAAATGAATTAACTTATATTTTTGAATATTAATTTGGAATTTAGAAAAAATTTAAACATAAAAAGTGTTTGGATTTAAATAAATAATTCAAAAACATTTTCTGTTTTAAAAAATAATTTATGTAACCATTTAAAATATGAACCATTTGCAATTAAAAATGAATTAACTTATATTTTTTTAATATCAATTTGGAATTTAGAAAAACTTTAAACATAAGAAGTGTTTGGATTTTGAACTTATATGCCGGTTTTTTTTGAATTTATTATGCCCGTTTTGAATTATCTGAATTTCTAACTATGGTCGAACCGGTGTGCATGAAGATAGGGGACGGGCATCGTTAGAACTTGCATTGGATCTCTGAAGAAACCACATATTGCGAGTCTAAAAATGATTTTTTCAAAAAATCACGGGCGATAGATCATGTACCTGTAGTACAAACCGGACCCACTTCCTGCCGATTCGGCAGACATTTGTTCTTTTTACCCGGGATGGACGAAAAGGTTTGAGATGTACCGGTTGGGATATAGTCCATGTAAGGTGGTCTAGTATTTTAGGAAAATAGGACGGTAGCATTCTGAAACGGCATTTTGGTGGTTACTTCACAAAACGACCCCTTTTTTGCGCTCGGAAAATGGAAAAGGGCTTTTCCGTGCGACAAAAAGGAAAACTTCCTCCTGCAACATTGTTCTACATACCAATGTCCACACACATGCATAATATGGGCACAACATCACAAACTATGCCGTGATTCAGCACATAACATCGGTCATTTGGACCGAAAGCCATGAAACCTCGAACATGATAGGTCATTTTGTGAAGGTTTTTTCGAAACATGATCAATATACCAAGTCTGGTATTTTTCCTTTCAACTATGTAACATAATATGACACCACGCGAAGGATTTTCATTGTTCGGATTTTTTTTGAATTTATTATGCCCGTTTTGAATTATTTGAATTTCTAACTATGGTCGAACCGGTGTGCATGAAGATAGGGGACGGGCATCGTTAGAACTTGCATTGGATCTCTGAAGAAACCACATATTGCGAGTCTAAAAACGATTTTTTCAAAAAATCACGGGCGATAGATCATGTACCTGTAGTACAAACCGGACCCACTTCCTGCCGATTCGGCAGACATTTGTCCTTTTTACCAGGGATGGACGAAAAGGTTTGAGATGTACCGGTTGGGATATAGTCCATGTAAGGTGGTCTAGTATTTTAGGAAAATAGGACGGTAGCATTCTGAAACGGCATTTTGGTGGTTACTTCACAAAACGACCCCTTTTTTGCGCTCGGAAAATGGAAAAGGGCTTTTCCGTGCGACAAAAAGGAAAACTTCCTCCTGCAACATTGTTCTCCATACCAATGTCCACACACATGCATAATATGGGCACAACATCACAAACTATGTCGTGATTCAGCACATAACATCGGTCATTTGGACCGAAAGCCATGAAACCTCGAACATGATAGGTCATTTTGTGAAGGTTTTTTCGAAACATGATCAATATACCAAGTCTGGTATTTTTCCTTTCAACTATGTAACATAATATGACACCACGCGAAGGATTTTCATTGTTCGGATTTTTTTTGAATTTATTATGCCCGTTTTGAATTATTTGAATTTCTAACTATGGTCGAACCGGTGTGCATGAAGATAGGGGACGGGCATCGTTAGAACTTGCATTGGATCTCTGAAGAAACCACATATTGCAAGTCTAAAAACGATTTTTTCAAAAAATCACGGGCGATAGATCATGTACCTGTAGTACAAACCGGACCCACTTCCTACCGATTCGGCAGACATTTGTCCTTTTTACCAGGGATGGACGAAAAGGTTTGAGATGTACCGGTTGGGATATAGTCCATGTAAGGTGGTCTAGTATTTTAGGAAAATAGGACGGTAGCATTCTGAAACGGCATTTTGGTGGTTACTTCACAAAACGACCCCTTTTTTGCGCTCGGAAAATGGAAAAGGGCTTTTCCGTGCGACAAAAAGGAAAACTTCCTCCTGCAACATTGTTCTCCATACCAATGTCCACACACATGCATAATATGGGCACAACATCACAAACTATGCCGTGATTCAGCACATAACATCGGTCATTTGGACCGAAAGCCATGAAACCTCGAACATGATAGGTCATTTTATGAAGGTTTTTTTGAAACATGATCATTGTTCGGCACACATTTAGTCCCGGATGTAGTCACAAACCGGGACTAAAAATATTTTCCGCCATTTCCCACCTCTTCCCGCCAAGTTTTCCCGCCCTTTCCTTTCTACTAGAGCTTTTAGTCCCGGATGTAGTCACTAACCGGGACTAAAGATATTTCCCGCCATTTCCCAAAGCTTCACGCCAAGTTTTCCCGCCCTTTCCCTCTATATTTAGGGTGATCGTGTCATGGATATCCACACCTTCCTCTCTTAGAACAATGGACAACGCCTACTGGGCCATTCTGACCCTCGAGGAGACCGAGGCGCTGTGCGCCTCCAACTACCCTTGTCCACCGGGGTACCGGCCGCCCGCCGGCTGGATGCTGAGCGCTGGAGGGGTTCCTGTCCCTCCTGTCCCTCAAGGTTCCGCACGCCAGGAGGCCATCACAAACCACTTCTACCACGAGCTCACGCCGGAGCAGCGAATGGATCCCCAGTGGGATCCCGACAACTATGACACCTGGAATGCCTTCTTCGCTAATAGGCGGGAAAGGGAGCTCGCCAGGTACGAGGGTGATGGCCCGCCACCGGTGAACAACAACGAAGTCGGCCGTCGTCTGTGGTGGGAGAACCGTACTATCATCGAAGTGATGCGCTACATCGCCGGGGGAGACCATCCTCGCCTACGGTGCCCACGAGTCCACCCGCCATAGGCCCCACACTGTCCCGGCGGTAGCGGCATCGTCTTCCAGGAGACCCCTCTCCCACCCGCCGTGAATCCAAGGCTGGAATGGCCCCTGGTATATGCCATGGATGGGCTGAGGATCCCCGGAGTGGCAGGTGACGATGACGATGATGATGACGACGACGATGAAGACCCTGAAGCTGCGTACTATAGGACTAGGCATGATTATGACTAAAGGGGGCGGCTTTAGGCCTGAGTGTTAGCTAGTCCCGATTTGTCCCGGTTTTTAATATTAATAAATGTCTTAAGTGTTACCTAATAAATAGAGGGAAATGCCTATATAAAGAGAGGGTTCATATTTAGTCCCGATTTGTACCGGTTGGGATATAGTCCATGTAAGGTGGTCTAGTATTTTAGGAAAATAGGACGGTAGCATTCTGAAACGGCATTTTGGTGGTTACTTCACAAAACGACCCGTTTTTTGCGCTCGGAAAATGGAAAAGGGATTTTCCGTGCGACAAAAAGGAAAACTTCCTCCTGCAACATTGTTCTACATACCAATGTCCACACACACATGATCATTGTTCGGCACACATTTAGTCCCGGATGTAGTCACAAACCGGGACTAAAGGGATTGCGGCAGAGTGGGCCAGACAACACTAATAATAGGGGTGAGTGTCGACATTATGTCGTGCGGCTTGTACCTTGTCCCGGATGGTGTCACCAACCGGGACTAAAGATGAACCTTTAGTCCCGGTTGGAGACACCAACCGGGACTAAAGATGAGTCAGCACTAATAATAGGGGTGAGTGTCGACATTATGTCGTGAGTGTCGACATTATGCCGAGCTGCTTGTACTATAAATATGCATCCTTGTGAGTCCAGTCCTCCAGCCAGTTTGAGGCATCTCCAAGATGGTTTTAGAGAGCAGGGACACCACTGCGGCCAATTTCAGGGAGATGCCGACGGAGCCCAGTCCTCCGGCATCTCCGAGAAACTGGTCATAGAGGCACTCCCTAATATGTGAAATTAGTTAGCTCTGAGGCGTATTGATCTAGTTAGTGAAGTTACAAGCTGCAAGATGGTTTTCGAGAGCAGGGACACCACTGCGGCCAGTTTCAGGGAGATGCCGACGGAACCCAGTCCTCCGGCATCTCCGAGAAACTGGTCATAGAGGCACTCCCTAATATGTGAAATTAGTTAGCTCTGAGGCGTATTGATCTAGTTAGTGAAGTTACAAGCTGCAAGATGGTTTTCGAGAGCAGGGACACCACTGCGGCCAGTTTCAGGGAGATGCCGACGGAGCCCAGTCCTCCGGCATCTCCGAGAAACTGGTCATAGAGGCACTCCCGGTCCAGCCACAAAATGGGACTAACACTCAAGACATTTATTAATATTAAAAACTGAGACTACAAAACCGGGACTAAAGGCCACAAACCGCGAAAGATATCCTTCGGTCAAGCCACAAACCGCGAAAGACATGAACTAGAGTTACATAATATGAGCATGAACTTCTTGGCATATGTCATTCCTTATGACCGCTTCAGACGTAACCATGGAGCATCTTCTTTACTTAACGGAATGCTTGGGTCAGTTTTCACTGTGAAGGGCGGAATTTCATCAAACTTATTATAATCTTCTGACATGTCTGTCTTGCCCTCGATTCCCACGATGTTTCTTTTCCCTGAAAAGAACTATGTGACGCTTTGGATCATCATATGATGTATTCGTTTGCATATTTTTTCTTTTTTTCGGTCTGGAGGACATGTCCTTCACATAGAAAACCTGAGACACATCATTGGCTAGGACGAATGGTTCATCTCTATAACCAAGATTGTTGAGATCCACTGTTGTCATTCCGTACAACTGGTCTATCTTTACCCCTTCCCCATTCAGGTTGACCCATTTGCAGCGAAACAAAGGGACCTTAAAAGAGACTCCATAGTCTAGTTCCCATATCTCCTCTATGTAACCATAATATGTGTCCTTTTGTCCATTCTCGTCTATTGCATCAAAGCGGACACCACTATTTTGGTTGGTGCTCTTTTTATCTTGGGCGATCATGTAGAATGTATTCCCATTTATTTCGTACCCTTGGAAATTCAATACAGTAGAAGATGGTGACGCGGCCAACAAGTATAGCTGATCTCCAACAGTGGTGTCATTCAAGAGATGTGTCCGCATCCAACCACCGACATACTTCATGTGTTCATCTGTAATCCATGATTCAGGCTTCCCCGGGTTTTTGGAGCGTACAATATTCTTGTGTTCCTCCATATACGGAGCTGCCAAGGTGGAATTATGTAGAACTGTGTAGTGTGCTTTAGTGAAAGAATCCCCGTCCCTACATATCAGTGCTTTCTTTCCCAGCGTGCCTTTTCCACTTAGTCTTCCCTCATGCCGCGAGTCAGAAACACCAATCGGCTTAAGGTCAGGAATAAAGTCAACACAAAACTCAATGACCTCCTCTGTTCCATATCCCTTGGAGATGCTTCCTTCTGGTCTAGCACGGTTATGAACATATTTCTTTAAGACTCCCATGAACCTCTCAAAGGGGAACATATTGTGCAGAAATACCGGACCGAGAATGGCAATCTCTTCCACTAGATGAACCAGGAGATGCGTCATAATATTGAAGAAGGATGGTGGGAACACCAATTCAAAACTAACAAGACATTGTACCACATCCTTCTGTAACCTTGGCAGAATATCTGGATTGATTACCTTCTGAGATATTGCATTGAGGAATGCACACAGCTTCACAATGGGTACTCGAACATTTTCTGGTAGAAGCCCCCTCAATGCAATCGGAAGCAACTGCGTCATAATCACGTGACAGTCATGAGACTTCAGGTTTTGGAACTTTTTCTCTGCCATATTTATTATCCCCTTTATATTAGATGAGAAGCCCGACGGCACCTTGATACTGTAAAGGACTTCAAAAAAGATTTCCTTCTCTGCTTTGGTAAGAGCATAGCTGGCACGACTTAAGTGACGCCCTTTATCCGTCTTGTTATCTGTATGCATGTTCTTTGGGTCTTTCATAATTTGTTGGTCCTCCCGTGCTTCAGGTGTATCTTTTGTCTTCCCATACACGCCTAGGAATCCTAGCAGGTTCACACAGAGATTCTTCGTCACGTGCATCACGTCGATTGAAGAGCGGACACGCAGGACTTTCCAATATGGCAGCTCCCAAAATATAGATTTCTTCTTCCACATGGGTGCGTGTCCTGTAGCGACGTCGTTCGGAACTGATTGACCGCCGGGACCCTTTCCAAAGATTACTTCTATGTCCTTGACCATACCAAATACATCATCACCAGCTGGGAGTTCAGGCTTCTTCCGGTGATCTGCCTCACCTTTGAAATGCTTGCCTTTCTTTCTTACGGGATGATTGGTCGGAAGAAATCGTCGATTCGCTAGGTACACAACCTTCTTGCATTTATGCAAATATGTACCTTCGGTCTTATCTAAACAGTGGGTGCATGCCTTATATCCTTTGTTTGTCTGTCCTGAAAGGTTACTAAGAGCAGGCCAATCATTGATGGTTACGAATAACAACCCTCGTAGATTAAATGGCTCCTGTTTGTTCTCATCCCACGCACGTACACCTGGTTTGCCCCACAACTGTAAGAGTTCTTCAACTAATGGCCTAAGGTACACATCAATGTCGTTGCCCGGTTGCTTCGGGCCTTGGATGAGCACTGGCATCATAATGAACTTACGCTTCATGCACAACCAAGGAGGCAGGTTGTAGATACATAGAGTCACGGGCCAGGTGCTGTGACTGCAGCTCTGCTCCCCAAAAGGATTCATGCCATCCGTACTTAGACCAAACCATAAGTTCCTTGCGTCACCTGCAAAGTCTGGGAAGTCTCTCTCGATTTTTCTCCACTGTGACCCATCAGCAGGGTGTCTCAACTCCCCGTCTTTCTTACGGTCTTCTTTGTGCCATCGCAACAACCTGGCATGCTCTTTGTTTCTGAACATGCGTTTCAACCTTGGTATTATAGGAGCATACCACATAACCTTAGCAGGAACCCTCTTCCGGAGGGGCTCTCCCTCAACATCACCAGGGTCATCTCGTCTGATCTTATACCGCAACGCGTTGCATACCGGGCATTTATCTAAATTCTCATACTCCTTACCGCGGTAGAGGATGCAGTCATTAATGCATGCATGTATCTTTTGCACATCTAATCCCAAAGGACAGAGTGTCTTCTTTGCTTCGTAGGTACTCTCGGGAAGTTCGTTATGTTTTGGAAACTTCGGCTTCATTATTTTCAGCATCTTTTCAAATGAGGAGTCAGTTAGACCACACTCTGCCTTCCATCGCAACAATTCCAGTGTGGTACCGAGCTTTGTGCTGCCATCTTCACAATTTGGGTACAACAATTTCTTGTGATCTTCTAACATGCCCTCTAACTTCAACTTCTCATTTTCTGTTTCACAGTCTCGCTTTGCATCAGAAATGACCCTACCAAGTTCATCAGCCGGCTCATCTGATGCCCGTTCTTCACCTTTTTCCTCTCCATTGTCTTCCATAGCAGTATCACCGTATTCAGGAAACATATGATGATAGTTGTTAGAGGGCATCAGATGAGCTGGGGCGTTGCATTTATAGAGGGCAAGGGGTCTTTAGTCCCGGTTGGAGCCAGCAACCGGGACTAAAGGTGCGTGCCACGCCACGTGGCTGTGGCCAAACCTTTAGTCCCGGTTGGTGGCTCCAACCGGGACGCATGCCCCCTTACCAACCGGGACCCATGCCCCCTGGCCCCGTGCCCGCTCCAACCGGGACGCGTGCCAGCATTAGTCCCGGTTGGTGGCGCAACCGGGACTAATGCTCCCAGGGGTGGCGAACGGATGGCCCTTTTTCCTCTAGTGATGTTCCATTAGATTGTTTTTTTTGTTGAGCTGACTAGAGCATACGATTCTACATTGTACCAAAGCTCTTGGGCTCAAATCCTAGCCCGTAACCTCCCTCAAATTTTTGTTAGTATTTTAGGTGGATCGTTAGTGTTTTAGGTGGATTTGGATGGATTTTTTTAGTGTTTTAGGTTGATTTAGATGGATTTGTTAGTATTTAGGTTGATTTAGATTAATTTGTTAGAATTTTAGCTTGATTTAGATGTAGTTGTTAGTATAATTAGATGATAAAAAAATTAGATGATAATTAGAGATCAGAAAGCGTTCGTCTACATCATCCACGAGAATTGATCTCATTAAAACTTTCATTCTTAGAGGATGATTTTTCTAGATGGTGATCTACTCATTGCATGCCTCTTCTAGATTAGATCTTGGACCCTTTGTTATTCATATTGTAGGAATTTTGTTTTTTATGCCGCGAACCCTACAAGTAGCTCTTCTGTTTTGATCGGGCTGCCTTGATCCTGTCACAAATTATGTGCACTTGCTTCTCAGCTTCCAACATATCATTAGGTCCAAAAAATCTCATTGTCCCTGGTGTTTGACTAGTTGAGCGGGTCCTGCATTTTCTTCCATGTAGCGCCTCAAAAGGTGACATTTTTTAGGTTTTCTTGGTAGCTATCATTGTAAAAAAATTCTACATGGTAAAGACTATCTTCCCCACCGGCTCCATACGCAAGCACACATGAACGGGGCATATCTTCAAGTATTTTATTTACACGCTTAGTTTGGCCATCAGTTTGAGCGTGAAAAGAAATATTAAAAATTAAATTGGTCCCCATGGCATGGTGTAGCCATGTCCAAAATTTGGAGGTAAATTGGGTACCTCTGCTTTGACACAATCTTCTTTGGCACTCCATGGAGCTTGACAATTCGGTTCACATATAGCCGTGGAAGTTGATCTAAATGGAGGGTGGTCTTGGCGGGGATAAAATGAGAAAATTTGTTGAACCGGTTAACAATGACCCATATAGAGTCACTACCCCTGCTTGATTTAGGTACTCCAAAAATAAAATACATACTTATATTTTCACACTTCCATTCAAGCACTTTTCGTGGTTGGAGATATCCTACCGTATTTTGGTGTTCGGATTTGACTAGGTTGCATATGTTACAACATGCAACAAAATAGGAAATTTCTTTCTTCATGTTGTTCCACTGAAATGTTTGCTTCAAATACTAGTATATCTTTGTACCTCCTGGTGAATTGAGTATGCATACTTGTGGGATTTTCTTCAAGATTTGTTGCTTTAGTGAAACCTTATTGGGCACGCACTACGTGTACCAAAATATAGCACACCTTGGTTGTCCACACAAAATCCTTTGACCTTTCCAAGTATTATTTTGGTTTTGACTTCCATGCATGGATGACCAGCTTGCTCGGTCATGATTTCTTCCTCAAGGTTGGGCTTTACTTACAAAGAATTCAAGTAGGCCTTGCTTCCTATGCACAAGTTCAATTTGGAGAACACCTCCAAATCTAGGTGCATAAGGTTGGGTTGCATCAGCCACAACGTTGGCTTTTCCCTGGATGATACTGAATGCTAATATCATAATCTTTAATTAATTCCAACCATGTTCTTTGTCATATGTTGAGGCAAGCTGCATGAAAAACACTTCGGACGTTTGTGATTAGTGTATATTTCACATCTTTGGCCAATGAGGTGATGTCGCCGTAGGGTTCGCAGCATAGAAAACAAAAAAATTCATACGATGGGAACTATGTACCACGATCTATCTACTAGATACAAACAACAGGCGGATGTATATCCATAGAGAACATACCCTTGAAGACCGCAAAGCTTAACGAGTTGAACTCGTGGTTGATGTAGACGATCTCTTGCCGATCTCAAGATTGAGAGGAAGTCTTAGCGCCGCAAAGCAGCAGCGCATCCGTGCTCGCACACACGTACAAGACACTGAGCAACCTCCGCCTCTTCGCTCCAGTGATGCAGCGGAAGCACAACCCTTTCTTGCCGAATAGCCACCAGGAACATGTATCTCGCTAGTCCGAGACCATGGGGATAAATTCTAGAGGGGGAGAGAGATCCTTCACGAGGAGGTGTGAGTGAGAGAGAGGAGAGGGGGTGCCTTTTATAGGAGAGGGGGGACCCCAAGGGGGTGCCCGGCGCATGGGGCTGCCCCCTTCCCTCCCCTCTTCATGTGGGTGGACACTCCACTCACAAAAACCCTTTCAATTTCCTCCACTCAAAATCCCACTCAAACTTGCTATTAAATTTCCATCAAATTTAATGCAAACTCTCATTAAATAAAACTCTTTTATTTATTCAGAATTTTGTCGATTACTTTAATGACAAACATTCGCATATAACCCCTTGCTAGAATTCTATTTCACATGCAAAACCACTTTATGCAATTTTACCCAAAAACCTGTTTCGATATCTAGTGAAATAAATTCCTGCGCTTGTTATTCGTTCCGGCATGAAACATTTGCTCCAACTGGATGTCAGTGTCCCTTAAGTGTGTCACCCTACGGTTCGCGAATAATGCGTACATGATCGAGACCCTTCTCCGATCAATAATCAGTAGCGGGACCTGGAGATCCATACTGAACGATGACTTTCCTGTGATCGTCGGAACCTTTTACGCTTGTATCTTAATCCTTTTGTTTCGCGATATATTACATGTCCGAGATTCGATCATCGGTATCTCCATACCTAGTTTGATCTCGTTACTGACATGCACTCTTTTCTCGTTCCCGTGATATAACATTCTAGTGATCAAATCACTTGCTTGCAAGCTAATCAATGTGATATCACCGAGAGGGCCCAGAGCATATCTATCCGTCATCGGGATGAACAAATTCCACTCTCGATCCATGGGCCTCAACATAACACTTTATTAGTTCTGAATCCATCTTTATAATCACCCTGTTACGGTGTGACGTTTGATGTTATCAAGAAACTCTTCCGGTGTTAGTGATTGACATGATCTCATGGTCTAAGGATTAGGATCACTTCGTAAGTTGTTATAGCAATATAAACTCAATGACTTTGATCGTAATGCTATACTTCGGATGAATGTTCATCACACCATTACACTAATGTTGTGATCCCGTTATTAACAACATCCAATGTCCATGATCAGGAAACCTTGATCATCTTGTTAATCAACGAGCTAGTTTATGAGAGAGGCATAACTAGGAACTTTTTGTTTGTTTATTAAACACACATGTATTAACGTTTCCGTATTAATACAATTATAGCATGCAAAATATCATATACTTGAAATACACATAATAAACACTTTACTATTGCCTCTCAGGACATATTCCATTCAGTCTCCCACTTGCACTAGAGACAATAATCTAGTTACATAGTGATGTATCTAACACCCATGGAGTTATGGTGTAGATCATGTTTTGATCTAGGGAGAGTTTTAGTCAACGGATCTGCTACATTGAGATCCATATGTACTTTACAAATCTTTATATCTCCATCCTTGACATGCTCGCGGATGGAGTGAAACCGGTGCTTAGTATGCTTGGAATGCTTGTGAGACCTTGGCTCTTTGGCATTGGCAATGGCACCATTATTGTCAAAATAGATCACCATTGGGTCCAACGCGTTTGCAACCACACCTAGTTCAGATATGAACTCCTTCATCCAAACTGCTTCCTGAGCCGCTTCCTAAGCAACAACATATTCGGCCTCCATCGTTGATCCCGCCACCACAGGTTGTTTGGAGCTCCTCCAACTAATCGCTCCGCCATTCATGAGAAATATGTATCCGGATTGAGACTTAGAGTCATTCGGATCGGTGTCAAAGCTAGCGTCAACATAACACTTAGCGACGAGCTCTTCTTCACCTCCATATACAAGAAACATATCCTTAGTTCTTCGCAAGTACTTAAGGATATTATTGACCGCTTTCCAGTGTTCCGAACCTGGATCCGATTGGTACCTACTAGTCAAACTAATAGCATGTGCCACATCCGGTCTTGTACATAGCATGGCGTACATTATAGATCCTATGGCTGAAGCATAGGGGACTTTGTCCATTTTCTCTCTTTCTTCCGCCGTAGCCGGACTTTGAGTCTTACTCAATGTCGTTCCTTGTGTCATAGGTAAGAACCCCTTCTTACTATCTTCCATTTTAAACTTCTTTAAAATCTTATCAAGGTATGTACTTTGCGATAGCCCTATTAGGCACCTAGATCTATCTCTATAGATCTTTATGCCTAATATGTATGACGCTTCACCTAGGTCCTTCATTGAAAATTTGATGTTTAGATAATTTTTAACACTATTTAAAAGATCTATATCATTTCCGATCAATAATATGTCATCCACATATAGTATCAGAAATGCCACATTGCTCCCACTCACTTTCTTGTAAATACAAGCTTCTCCATAAGTTTGGATAAATCCAAACTCTTTGATCACCTCATCAAAGCGGAGATTCCAACTTCGTGATCCTTGATTCAATCCATAGATGGATCGCTGAAGCTTGCACACCTTGTTAGCATCCTTAGGATCGACAAAACCCTTTGGTTGTATCATATACAACTCTTCTTCAATATTACCATTGATAAACGCGTTTTTACATCCATCTGCCATATCTCATAATCGAAATATGCAGCAATTGCTAACATAATCCTAAGTGATTTTAGCATCGCTACGGGAGAGAATGTCTCATCGTAGTCAACTCATTGAATTTGTCGAAACCCCTTTGCGACAAGTCGAGCTTTATAGACGGTCACATTACCATCGGCATCAGTTTTCCTTTTAAAAATCCATTTGTTCTCCACGGCCTTTTGGTCGTGAGGTAAGTCCACCAAGTTCCAAACTTGATTTTCATACATGGATTCCATCTTGGATTTCATGGCTTCTAACCATTTGTTGGAATCCGGGCTCATCATCGCTTCTTCATATATCGCAGGGTCATCATTTTCATCAACCATGAAATTCATGACAGGATTTCCGTATAGCTCAGGAGTTGCACGCATCCTACTAGACCTGCGAGGTTCGGTAGTACTTTCTTTCGGAGTTTCATGATTATTATCATTAGTTCCTTCTTCAACTGGTGAAGCCAACTCCGGAACGACTTCCAGCGCTGCGCTACTCGCCATACTTTGAAGAGAAGGTTCAATAACCTCTTCGAGTTCTACCTTCCGACTACTCACACCTTTCATGAGAAACTCTTTCTCTAGAAAGGATCCATTCTTGGAAACAAAAACCTTGCCCTCGGATCTGTGATAGAAGGAATACCCAATAGTTTCCTTAGGGTATCCTATGAAGACGCATTTTTCCGCTTTGGGTTTGAGTTTATCCGGTTGAAGTTTCTTCACATAAACATCGCATCCCCAAACTTTAAGAAATGACAGCTTAGGTTTGTTTCCAAACCATAATTCATACGGTGTCTTTTCAATGGATTTAGATGGTGCCCGATTTAAAGTGAATGCAGCAGTTTCTAGTGCATAACCCCAAAATGACAACGGCAAGTCCGTCAGAGACATCATAGATCGAACCATATCCAATAAAGTACGATTACGACGTTCTGACACACCATTTCGTTGTGGTGTTCCGGCAGGTGTGAGTTGTGAAACAATTCCACACTCTTTCATGTGAGTGCTAAACTCGTAACTTAGATACTCACCTCCACAGTCGGACCGTAGAAATTTGATCTTTCTATTACGATGATTTTCCACTTCATTCTGAAATTCCTTGAACTTTTCAAATGTTTCAGACTTGTGTTTCATCAAGTAGATATAACCGTATCTACTCAAATCATCCGTGAAAGTAACAAAATACCGATATCCACCTCGCGCCGACACACTCATTGGACCACATACATCAGAATGTATGATTTCCAATAAATCTGTCGCCCGTTCCATTGAACCGGAAAACGGCATTCTAGTCATCTTGCCCATGAGGCATGGCTCACATGTATCAAATGATTCAAAATCAAGTGATTCCAAAAGTCTACCTGAATGGAGCTTCTTCATGCGTTTAACGCCAATATGATCTAGACGGCAGTGCCACATATATGCGGATATATCATCATTTAGTTTAATTCTTTTAGCATCAACATTATGAATATGTGTAACATTATTATCGAGATCCAAAAGAAATAAACCATTCATCATCGGTGCATGACCATAAAAGATTTCATTCATATAAATAGAACAACTATTGTTCTCGGATTTAAATGAATAACCACTTCGCATCAAACACGATCCAGATACAATGTTCATGCTTAGTGCTGGCACCAGATAACAATTCTTCAAGTTTATTACTAATCCCAACGGCAAATTAAGAGGCAGTGTTCCGACGGCGATCACATCAACGCTTGATCCATTGCCGACACGCATCTTGACCTCACCCCTTGCTAGTGGTCGCTTGTTCCGCAGCCCCTGATTCGAGTTACAAATATTAGCAACTGAACCGGTATCAAATACCCAGGTGCTACTGCGAGCACTAGTCAAGTACACATCAATAACATGTATATCATATATACCTTTGTTTGCCTTGCCGGTCTTCTTGTCTGCCAAATACTTGGGGCAGTTGCGCTTCCAGTGGCCAGTCCCCTTACAACAGTAGCACTCGGTATTAGACTTAGGGCCAACTCGGGGTTTCTTTTTAGGCACGGCAACCGGCTTTCCGCCCTTACTTCCCTTCCGTTTTCCCTTCTTGTCTTTCTTGAAACCAGTGTTCTTATTGATCATCAACACTTGATGTTCCTTTTTTATCTCCACTTCTGCAGTTTTAAGGATTGACAGAAGCTCGGGGAGAGACTTCTTCATGCCTTGCATATTAAAGTTCATCATGAAGCTCTTATAGCTAGGTGGCAGAGACTGCAGAACACGATGGATTCCTAAGTCAATGGGAATCTATATTCCCAAGGACACAAACTTATCGGTGTAACCCGACATCTTGAGTACATGCTCACTAACGGAGATGTGCTCTTCCATCATGCAGCTAAAGAACTTTTCTGAAGCATTGTAGCTCTCTATAGCAGCATGTGTGTCAAAAATCATTTTCAACTCACCCATTGTATCAAATGCATTGCCATTTTCGAAACGCTTTCAAAGTTCCAGCTCTAGCCCATACAATATGCCGCAATGAACTAAGTTGTGGTCCTCGTCAGGGGCATCCACAAAAGGTGGGGGGCCTAGCGGCGCTTCTAGCACATATTGCTTTTGTGCAGCAGAGAGGAGAATCCTCAAATTCATGGCCCATTCGGTAAAGTTTCTACCGTTCGTTGCAAGTTTCTCTTTCTCCATGAACACATTGAAATTAAAAGCATGTGGTGCCATCTACAATAGAATTTGTAAAGTTTAGACTAAGTTTATGATATATTGAGTTCAACTAATCCACATTACGAATGAACTCCCACTCAAAAACGACATCCCTCGTGCCTTTTTGGTGATTACATGAACCAAATCCACTACACCAAGTCTGATCATCACGTGAGTTGGTGTAGCTTCAAAGGCGAGCATCAAATGGGCATCATATCTACTATATGACTCATGCTTAACCTTTCGGTCCGTGTTCCGAGGCCATGTCTGTACATGCCAGGCTCTCCAAGTTAGAACCTTAGTATTCGCGTGTGTAACTGTCTTACACCCGATATATGGTAGTGGATTCAAGAACACCCGATCATCACGTGATGTCTTGGAGCGACGAAAACATAATCGGTGCATACTAAAGGAAGAACACATTCTTATCTTGATATTTAAATGAGAAATCATCTTATTATGCTAATAAAGCGCTAAACAAGCAATATAAGATGCTATCAAACATCACATGTTTATTAGTGAAATGATATGGTTCGCGCATATGATCTCTATCATGTGCACCGTGGTATGATCACTATCATACCTTTATGTGTAAGTACAAGGTCTATGGAACTTACACGCTATGTGTGTTGTAAGAGTATCATCTCATACTTCTACTTACAACATCACCATATCATAACACTAGCCCAGCAACAATCTAACTAGACGCCTCTAATTTATCCATTGCAAGTTTTACTTGGCTTAGTGCTTTCGAAGATATAACCGTTCTTACCTATGAACATGAACCACAACGAGGATAACCAAATTGTTGACAACTCGTTGCAAAATAGATATTGACTATAGTAGGAGAGACAGACACCCGCTAGCCACTTATGCAAACTAGTTGCATGTCAAGCGTGGAACAGGTCTCATGTGCGAGGACATGTAAAGTTTGTCCGTCCGATTCATCTCACTATGCCACCAATATCCAAGATTACAACTAAGGATCAAAAACATGATCATCATCGCCCACATACTCATATGTGTACTACCCGTGTAAAACATCTATGCATAAACTTGGCTCTGATACCACTATAGGGTTCACAGCATAGAAAACAAAAAAATTCCAACGATGGGAACTATGTACCAAGATCTATCTACTGTAGGGTTTCGTAGCATGGAAAACAAAAAATTTCTATCGCATACAAACAAACAAGCCAAGATCTATCTACTAGATTGTAGCAACAAGTCGATGGAATAACTTACCCTCGAAGATTCCAAAGTGTTTAACGAGAGCGGATTCTCGTGGGTGATGTAGTCGTACTCTTCCCGATCTCAAGATCGCGTAGACGATCCTTCCGGAGCTGCGTTCCGGCAGCGCTCCCGCAGTCGGTCACACGTTCGGTACTCGACGAAGACCTTCCTCTCCCTTGTTCCAGCAGGCAACAGAGGTTGTAGCACTCTCCTCATGATTCCGGCAGCACAACGGCGTGGTACCGGAAGTAGAGGGGAGATCTCGCAGGGCTTCGCCTTAAGCCGGAGCGAGTATGGTGGAGTATGGGAGAGCTCCTCGGCGATCTAGGGTTTAGACATACCAAGGAGGAGAGGCTAGAGCCGACGTCTAGGGTTCCGGGGACCCCAAATCGGCGGCTAGGGCAAAACCCTAGGGGGCGGCGGCTATGGTGGTAGGCGCCAAGCTAGGGTTAGAGGAGAGGTACTTGTGTGTACTAGGAGGGAGCCCTGCCCCTCCTTATATAGGTGGAGGGGCCGGCGGCCAAGGGGAGGGAGGGGAGTCCCTCCCCAACTCGGCTTGGAGGGGGCGCCGCCGGTTGGAGGAGGGATTCCCTCCCCAACTCGGTTTCCCACTTCCTCCTCTTTTCCTCTTTCCAAATTTAGTCGTTTGACTTTTCAATTTAGCCGTTTGACTTTTCAAACTAGGATTTGAATTAATCCTTTATTTGGAACAGCGATGATACTTAGTACATGATGCAATCATTCCAACTTGCAATGACACATTCATGTACCCCTTCCCCTCCGGAGTGTCGGACATTCCGGAACCTTCTAGAGCATTCCCGATGAAAACACCAGAATCATTCCCGAACTCCGAAACGGGACTTTCCTTATATGAATCTTATTCTCCGGACCATTCCAGATCTCCTCGTGATATCCCGTATCCCATCCGAGACTCCGAACAACATTCGGTCTCTTTCTCATAATACCATAACTACTCAAACAACGTCGAATCCTTAAGTGTGTCTCCCTACGGTTCGTGAATTATGCGGACATGATCGAGACACTTCTCCGAACAATAACCAATAGAGGAATCTGGAAATTCATATGGCTCCCACATATTTCTACGATTACTTTGCGATCGAATGAACCACTTACATACGATACCAATTTCCCTTTGTCTCACGATAGTTTACTTATCCGAGGTTATGATCGTCGGTATCTCTGCATACCTAGTTCAACCTCGTTACCGATAAGTACTCTTTTCTTGTTCCCGTGATATGTGATCCCTTGTGAGCCAGTCACATGCTTGCAAGCTAATTGGATGACATTCCACCGAGAGGGCCCAGAGTATATCTATCCGTCATATGGATGGACAAATCCCACTCTTGATCCATGTGTCTCAACCAATACTTTCCGAACACTCAATGCCACCTTTATAGCCACCCAGTTACGGTGTGGTGTTTGATGTCATCAAAGCATCCATCCAGTAAAGGTGATATGCATGATCTCATGGTCGAAGGAATTAGGTTACTATGTATCAGAAAGCATATAGCAATTGAACTATTGAGATGATTTGATCTTTATGCTACGCTTATCTATAGGAGTATGTCCATCATATCATTCTCCTAACGATATGATCTTGTTGTTGATAACATCTCAATGTTCATGATAGGGAAACCACAATCATTTATCAATCAACAAGCTAGTGATGAATAGAGGCTATACTAGGGACTTCAAATTAAGTTTACAAATCACACAAGTATCAATGTTTCTTTTTTAATACTATTATAGCATGAATGTAAACATTTATCATAAACACAAAGATATAATAATAACTACATTTATTATTGCCTCTAGGGCATATCTCCAACAGTCTCCCACTTGCACTAGAGTCATCTAATCTAGATTACATGGTAATATACCGAACACCCATGACAGTTTGGTGTTGGTCATGTTTTGCCCTCGGGAGAGGTTTAGTCAACGGATCCACCACATTCAGATCTGTGTGTACTTTGCAAATCTTTATATCCCCTTCTTGTATATGTTCTCGAATAGCGTGAAAACGTAGCTTGATGTGCTTCAGCTTCTTGTGTGACCTTGGTTCTTGCGCATTGGCTATGGCGCCCATGTTATCACAGTAGATAGACATTGGGTCCAGCGCACTAGGAACCACACCCAGCTCTGTAATGAACTCTTTCATCCATATCGCTTCTTGTGAAGCCTCCGAAGCAGCTATGTATTCCGATTCAGTTGAAGATATCGCCACAACGCTTTGCTTTGCACTCCTCCAGCTAACTGCTGCACCATTCAAAATAAATACGTATCCAGATTGTGATTTAGAATCATCCGGATCGGTGTTCCAACTAGCATCGGTGTAACCATTAACAACGAGCTGTTCATCACCTCCATAAGAAAGAACCATATCCTTAGTTCTTCTCAAGTACTTAAGGATGTTTTTGACCGCTGTCCAATAATCCACTCCTGGATCACTTTGATATCTGCTAGTCAAACTAACAGCATATGCAATGTCGGGTCTAGTACATAGCATGGCATACATTAGAGATCCTATGGCTGAGGCATAGGGAGTCTTACTCATCCTTTCTCTATCTTCTGCCGATGTCGGACTTTGAGTTTTACTCAAGGTCGTATTGGGAAACATGGGCAAGAACCCTTTCTTTCTATCTTCCATTCCAAACCTCTTTAGAACTTTGTCCAAATATGTACTCTGTGACAATGATATTTGGCGTTTCGATCTATCTCTATAAATCTTTATGCCTAATATGTAAGCTGCTTCGCCAAGATCCTTCATTGAAAAACTATTATTCAAATATTCCTTGACACTATTAAGAAGGTCTACATCATTCCCAATCAACAATATGTCATCCACATATAGTATTAAGAATGCTACAGAGCTCCCACTCACTTTCTTGTAAATACAAGCTTCTCCATAAGTTTGTATAAAACCAAAACTTTTGATCACCTTATCAAAACGTTGATTCCAACTTCGGGATGCTTGCTTCAATCCATAGATGGACCGTTGAAGTTTGCATACCTTGTTAGCATCTTTATGATCGACAAAACCGGGTTGCATCATATACAACTCTTCATCAATGTCTCCATTGAGGAATGCTGTTTTGACATCCATCTGCCATATCTCATAATCATAATATGCAGCGATTGCTAACATAATCCTCACAGACTTTAGCTTCGCTACTGGTGAGAAAGTCTCATCGTAGTCAACTCCTTGAATTTGTCGAAACCCTTTTGCGACAAGTCGAGCTTTATAGACAGTAACATTACCATCAGCATCTGTTTTCTTCTTGAAAATCCATTTGTTCTCGACAGCCTTCCGGCCATCCGGTAAGTCCACCAAAGTCCACACTTGGTTTTCGTACATGGATCCAATCTCGGATTTCATGGCTTCTTGCCATTTATTGGAATCTGGGCTCATCATCGCTTCCTCATATGTCTCGGGGTCATCGGTGTTATCCACCAACATGACACTCATAACGGGTTCATACCAATCTGGGGTGGTACGAGTTCTCGTTGACCTCCGAGGCTCTGTAGCAACTTCAACCGAAGTTTCATGATCATCATCATTAGCTTCCTCTCTAATTGGTGCAGGCACCACAGGAACTTCTTCCGGTGTTGCGCTACTCGCAATTTCGAGAGAAGGTTCGACAACCTCGTCGAGTTCTACTTTCCTTCCAGTCACTTCTTTCGAGAGAAATTCCTTCTCTAGAAAGGATCCATTCTTGGCAATGAAGATTTTTCCTTCGGATCTATGATAGAAGGTATACCCAATAGTTTCCTTCGGGTATCCTATGAAGACGCATTTTTCCGCTTTGGGTTCAAGCTTGTCCGGCTGTAACTTCTTTACATAGGCTTCGCATCCCCAAACTTTAAGGAACGACAATCTAGGTTTCTTCCCAAACCATAATTCATACGGTGTCGTTTCAACGGATTTAGATGGTGCCCTATTTAAAGTGAATGCGGTTGTTTCTAATGCATAACCCCAAAATGATAGCGGTAAATCTGTAAGTGACATCATAGAACGAACCATATCTAAGAGAGTTCGATTACGACGTTCGGAGACACCATTACGATGTGGTGTTCCCGGCGGTGTCAACTGTGAAAGTATTTCGCATTTCAAATGCTCGCCAAACTCGTAACTTAGATATTCACCTCCACGATCAGAACGCAGAAATTTAATCTTCTTGTTACGTTGATTCTCTACCTCACTTTGAAACTCCTTAAACTTCTCGAAAGTTTCGGACTTATGTTTCATAAAATAGATATACCCATATCTACTCAAGTCATCCGTGAAGGTAAGAACATAACGATAACCACCGCGCGATGCTACACTCATTGGACCACACACATCGGTATGTATGATTTCCAATAAGTCCGTAGCTCGCTCCATCATACCAGAAAATGGAGTCTTAGTCATTTTACCCATCAGACATGCTTCGCATCTTTCAAGTGATTCAAAATCAAGTGATTCAAGAAGTCCATCGGAATGGAGTTTCTTCATACGCTTCACTCCAATGTGACCAAGACGACAGTGCCACATATAGGTCGAGTTATCGCTCGATTTCAAACGTTTAGCCTCAATGTTGTTGATATGTGTATTTCCACTATCGAGATTCAATAAGAATAGACCATCTATCAAAGGTGCATGTGCATAAAACATATTACTCATATAAATCGAACAACCATTATTCTCGGACTTAAACAAGTAACCGTCTCGCAATAAACAAGATCCCAATATAATGTTCATGCTCAACGCAGGCACCAAATAACAATTAAAGTATAAAACTAATCCCGTTGGTAGATGAAGGGGTAGCGTGCCGACCGCGATCACATCAACCTTTGATCCGTTTCCCACGCGCATCGTCACCTCGTTCTTCGCTAGCTTCCGTTTATTCTGCAGCACCTGTTTCGAGTTACAAATATGAGCAATCGAACCAGTATCAAATACCCAGGCACTACTACGAGTACTAGTGAGATACACATCAATAACATGTATATCAGATATACCTTTCTTCTTGATGTTGCCGTTCTTCAAATCCACCAAGTACTTTAGGCAATTCCGCTTCCAGTGACCTTCTCCCTTGCAGTAAAAACACTCAGTTTCAGGCTTAGGTCCAGCCTTGGTCTTCTTCGCCGGCGAGGTAACTTTCTTACCACCCTTCTTGAAGTGTCCCTTTTGCTTAGACTTTCCTTTCTTGAATTTGGTGGTCTTATTGACCAACAACACTTGGTGCTCTTTCTTGATCTCCACTTCTGCAGACTTTAACATAGCAAACAGTTCTGGTAACTGCTTGTTCATGTTCTGCATGTTGTAGTTCATCACAAAGTTTTTGTAACTTGGTGGTAGTGATTGGAGGACACGGTAAATCCCCAAAGCATTAGGAGTCACTATACCCAAGCTTTGAAGTTTGTTTGCGTGCCCAGACATCTTAAGCACATGATCACTGACGGAGCTACCCTCTTCCATCTTGCAGTTAAAGAACTTTTCAGAAGCCTCATAACTTTCCATTGCCGCATGAGTCTCAAAGATCAATTTGATATCCTCGACAATATCATATGGGTCTGAATTCTCAAACCTTTTCTGAAGCTCCGATTCCAAACCATACAAGATAGCACACTGAACTATGGACTACTGATTCTTCCGAGCGAGGTAAACATTCTTTACTTCATCGGAAGCATCAGCTGCAGGTGGGTCACCCAGCGGTGCATCCAGCACATAGGTCAAATTACCAGCTGTGAGGACAATCCTCAAATTGCGGAACCAATCCGCGAAGTTGCTTCCATTGTTTTTTCAACTTTTCTTTCTCTAGGAACGCATTAAAATTGATGGTAGGGGCTGCCATTGATCTACAACATATTTGCAATAGTTTAGACTAAGTTTATGACAAATTGAGTTCAATTTAATTAATAAAGTTAATCTAGGTGAACTCCCACTCACATTGTTTTAGTGATCACACGAACCAAATCCACTACATCAACACCGATCATCACGAGAGTTGATATAGTTTCAAAGGCGAACAATCATCATGTTCATCATATCTACTATATGATTCATGCTTTACCTTTCGGTGATCCGTGTTCCGAGACCATGTCTGTACATGCTAGGCTCGTCAAGATCAAACCTTAGTTTCCGCATGAGCAAATCTAGCTTGCTCACGTTGTATACACTTGCGGAATCTAACACACCCGATCATCACGTGGTGCTTCGAAACAACAAGCTTTAGCAACGGTGCTAACTAAGGGTGAACACTTTATGACTTGAAATTCATGTGCATGAGGGATCATCTTATAATGCTACCGTCGTCTACTAAGCAATACAAGATGCATAAAGGATTAACATCACATGCAATTCATAATATGTGATATGATATGGCCTTTCTTCTTTGTGCTTCCGATCTCCATCTTCTAGCACGAACATGATCTCCATCATCACCGACATTGCATCAAGGTCAATGACGCCTCTCCATGGTTGTCGTCCACCGGCTTCAACTATTACAACTACTTTGAATAGACACGCGGGTCTTAACATGAATTAAAGATAATCATATGGCTCATGTCGGTTGCCAACTTACAATAAGGAACATTGCATACATCAAATATAATCACAATCATGGCCATATCACATCACTGCACACCCCTGCAAAACAAAGTTAGACGCCTCTGAAGGGAATATGCCCGAGAGGCAATAATAAAGTGGTTATTATCGTATTCCTTATTTATGATAAATGTTTATTTTGCATGCTATAATTGTATTAATACGGAAATGTTAATACATGTGTGTTTAATAAACAAAAGGAAGTTCCTAGTTATGCCTCTCTCATAAACTAGCTCGTTGATTAACAAGATGATCAAGGTTTCCTGATCATGGACATAGGATGTTGTTAATAACGGGGTCACAACATTAGTGTAATGGTGTGATGAACATTCATCCGAAGTATAGCATTACGATCAAAGTCATTGAGTTTATATTGCTATAAACAACTTACGAAGTGATCCTAATCCTTAGACCATGAGATCATGCCAATCACTAACATCGGAAGAGTTTCTTGTTGACATCAAACGTCACACCGTAACTGAGTGATTATAAAGATGGCTTCAAAGCTAATAAAGTGTTATGTTGAGAATCATGGATCAAGAGTGGAATTTCTTCATCCCGATGATGGATAGATATACTCTGGGCCCTCTCGGTGATATCACATTGGTTATCTTGCAAGCAAGTGATTTGATCACTAGAATGTTATATCACAGGAACGAGAAAAGAGTGCATGTCAGTAACAAGATCAAACTAGGTATGGAGATACCGATGATCGAATCTCGAACATGTAATATATCGTGAAACAAAGAGATTAAGATACAAGCATAAAAGGTTCCGACGATCACAGGAAAGTCATCGTTGAATGTGTGGGAGTCAGTATGGATCTCCAGGCCCCGCTACTGATTATTGATCGGAGAAGGGTCTCGATCATGTACGCATTATTCGCGAACCGTAGGGTGACACACTTAAGGGACACTGACATCCATTTGGAGCAAAAGTTTCATGCCGAAAAGAATAACAAGCGCAGGAATTTATTTCACTAGATACCGAAACGGGTTTTCGGGTGAAATTGCAGAAAGTGTTTCTGCATGTGAAATGAAATACTACCAAGGGGTTATATGTGAATGTTTGTCATTAAAGTAATTGACAAAATTCTGAATAAATAAAAGGAGTTTTATTTAATGAGAGTTTGCATTAAATTTGGTGGAAATTTAATGGGAATTTGAGTGGGTTTTTGAGTGGAGGAAATTGAAAGGCTTTTGTGTGAGTGGAGTGTCCACCCACATGAATGAAAGGAGGGGAGGGGGCAGCCCCATGGCTGGGCGCATGGCCCCTTGGGTGCCCCCCCTCTCCCTATAAAAGGAGCCCCCCTCCCTCTCTCTCACTCACACCTCCTCGTGAAGGATCTCTCTCCCCCTCTAGAATTTATCCCCCATGGTCTCGGACTAGCGAGATACATGTTCCCGGTGGCTTTTCGGCAAGAAAGAGTTGTGCTTCCGCTGCATCACTGGAGCGAGGAGGCGGAGGTTGCTCGGTGCCTCGAACGTGTGTGCGAGCACGGATGCGCTGCTGTTTTTCGGCGCTAGGACTTCCTCTCGATCTTGAGATCGGCAAGAGGTCGTCTACATCAACCACGAGTTTGGACTCGTTAAGCTTTGTCGGTCTTCAAGGGTATGTTCTCTACGGATATACATCCGCCCGTTGTTTGTATCTAGTAGATAGATCTTGGTACATAGTTGTTCCCATCGTAGGAAATTTTTTGTTTTCTATGCTGCGAACCCTATAGCCTCTACTTTCTTTGCATGTTTTACGTGGTTTGGGGCTTTCAATAAGTGTCGTTCTAACTTACGAACATGAACCACAACATTGATACTAGTATTGTTAATCACCCGTTGTAAATTGGATCTTAACTATGCTAGGAGAAACAGGCACCCGCAAAGCCACTTATGCAATACAAGTTGCATGTCAAGCGTGGAGCAAGTCTCATGAACGATGTCATGTAAGGTTAGCCCGGGCCGCTTCATCCCAACATACCGCAAGATGCAAAGTACACAAGAAGCAATCGACAATAAAAGCATCAACACCCACAATGACCATTGTGTTCTACTCGTGCAACAGATCTACATATAGACACGGCTCTGATACCACTGTAGGGTTTCGTAGCATGGAAAACAAAAAATTTCTATCGCATACAAACAAACAAGCCAAGATCTATCTACTAGATTGTAGCAACGAGTTGATGGAATAACTTACCCTCGAAGATTCCAAAGTGTTTAACGAGAGCGGATTCTCGTGGGTGATGTAGTCGTATTCTTCCCGATCTCAAGATCGCGTAGACGATCCTTCCGGCGCTGCGTTCCGGCAGCGCTCCCGCAGTCGGTCACACGTTCGGTACTTGATGAAGACCTTCCTCTCCCTTGTTCCAGCAGGCAGCGGAGGTTGTAGCACTCTCCTCGCGATTCCGGCAGCACAACGGCGTGGTACCGGAAGTAGAGGGGAGATCTCGCAGGGCTTCGCCTTAAGCCGGAGCGAGTATGGTGGAGTATGAGAGAGCTCCTCGGCGATCTAGGGTTTAGACACACCAAGGAGGAGAGGCTAGAGTCGGCGGCTAGGGTTCCGGGGACCCCAAATCGGCGGCTAGGGCAAAACCCTAGGGGGCGGCGGCGGCTATGGTGGTAGGCGCCAAGCTAGGGTTAGAGGAGAGGTACTTGTGTGTACTAGGAGGGAGCCCTGCCCCTCCTTATATAGGTGGAGGGGCCGGCGGCCAAGGGGAGGGAGGGGAGTCCCTCCCCAACTCGGCTTGGAGGGGGCACCGCCGGTTGGAGGAGGGATTCCCTCCCCAACTCGGTTTCCCACTTCCTCCTCTTTTCCTCTTTCCAAATTTAGCCGTTTGACTTTTCAAACTAGGATTTGAATTAATCCTTTATTTGGAATAGCGATGACACTTAGTACATGATGCAATCATTCCAACTTGCAATGACACATTCATGTACCCCTTCCCCTCCGGAGTGCCGGACATTCCGGAACCTTCTAGAACATTCCCGATGAAAACACCGGAATCATTCCCGAACTCCGAAACGGGACTTTCCTTATATGAATCTTATTCTCCGGACCATTCCGGATCTCCTCGTGATATCCCGGATCCCATCTGAGACTCCGAACAACATTCGGTCTCTTTCTCATAATACCATAACTACTCAAACAACGTCGAATACTTAAGTGTGTCTCCCTACGGTTCGTGAATTATGCGGACATGATCAAGACACTTCTCCGAACAATAACCAATAGAGGAATCTGGAAATTCATATGGCTCCCACATATTTCTACGATTACTTTGCGATCGAATGAACCACTTACATACGATAACAATTTCCCTTTGTCTCACGATAGTTTACTTATCCGAGGTTATGATCATCGGTATCTCTGCATACCTAGTTCAACCTCGTTACCGATAAGTACTCTTTTCTCGTTCCCGTGATATGTGATCCCTTGTGAGCCAGTCACATGCTTGCAAGCTAATTGGATGACATTCCACCGAGAGGGCCCAGAGTATATCTATCCGTCATATGGATGGACAAATCCCACTCTTGATCCATGTGTCTCAACCAATACTTTCCGAACACTCAATGCCACCTTTATAGCCACCCAGTTACGGTGTGGTGTTTGATGTCATCAAAGCATCCATCCGGTAAAGGTGGTATGCATGATCTCATGGTCGAAGGAATTAGGTTACTATGTATCAGAAAGCATATAGCAATTGAACTATTGAAATGACTTGATCTTTATGCTACGCTTATCTATAGGAGTATGTCCATCATATCATTCTCCTAACGATATGATCTTGTTGTTGATAACATCTCAATGTTCATGATAGGGAAACCACAATCATTTATCAACCAACAAGCTAGTGATGTATAGAGGCTATACTAGGGACTTCAAATTAAGTTTACAAATCACACAAGTATCAATGTTTCCTTGTTAATACTATTATAGCATGAATGTAAACATTTATCATAAACACAAAGATATAATAATAACTACATTTATTATTGCCTCTAGGGCATATCTCCAACATCTACTAGATACAAACAACGGGCGGATGTATATCCATAGAGAACATATCCTTGAATACCGACAAAGCTTAACGAGTTGAACTCGTGGTTGATGTAGACGATGTCTTGCCGATCTCAAGATCGAGAGGAAGTCATAGCGCCGCAAAGCAGCAGCGCATCCGTGCTCGCACACACGTACAAGACACCGAGCAACCTCCGCCTCCTCGCTCCAGCGATGCAGCGGAAGCACAACCCTTTCTTGCCGAATAGCCACCGGGAACATGTATCTCGCTAGTCCGAGACCATGGGGATAAATTCTAGAGGGGGAGAGATATCCTTCACGAGGAGGTGTGAGTGAGAGAGAGGAGAGGGGTGCCTTTTATAGGAGAGGGGGGACCCCAAGGGGGTGGCCAGCGCATGGGGCTGCCCCCTTGCCCTCCCCTCTTCATGTGGGTGGACACTCCACTCAAAAAAAACCTTTCAATTTCCTCCACTCAAAATCCCACTCAAACTTGCTATTAAATTTTCACCAAATTTAATGCAAACTCTCATTAAATAAAACTCTTTTATTTATTCAGAATTTTGTCAATTACTTTAATGACAAACAGTCACATATAACCCCTTGCTAGAATTCTATTTCATATGCAAAACCACTTTATGCAATTTCACCCGAAAACCTGTTTTGGTATCTAGTGAAATAAATTCCTGCGCTTGTTATTCTTTCTGGCATGAAACATTTGATCCAACTGGATGTCAGTGTCCCTTAAGTGTGTCACCCTACGGTTCGCGAATAATGCGTACATGATCGAGACCCTTCTCCGATCAATAATCAGTAGCGGGGCCTGGAGATCCATACTGACTCCCACACATTCAACGATGACTTTCCTGTGATCGTCGGAACCTTTTATGCTTGTATCTTAATCTCTTTGTTTCACGATATATTACATGTTCGAGATTCGATCATCGGTATCTCCATACCTAGTTTGATCTTGTTACTGACATGCACTCTTTTCTCGTTCCTGTGATATAACATTCTAGTGATCAAATCACTTGCTTGCAAGATAACCAATGTGATATCACCGAGAGGGCCCAGAGTATATCTATCCATCATCGGGATGAAGAAATTCCACTCTTGATCCATGATTCTCAACATAACACTTTATTAGCTTTGAAGCCATCTTTATAATCACCCAGTTACGGTGTGACGTTTGATGTCAACAAGAAACTCTTCCGATGTTAGTGATTGGCATGATCTCATGGTCTAAGGATTAGGATCACTTCGTAAGTTGTTTATAGCAATATAAACTCAATGACTTTGATCGTAATGCTATACTTCGGATGAATGTTCATCACATCATTACACTAATGTTGTGATCTCGTTATTAACAACATCCAATGTCTATGATCAGGAAACGGTTATCATCTTGTTAATCAACGAACTAGTTTATGAGAGAGGCATGACTAAGAACTTTCTGTTTGTTTATTAAAGACACATGTATTAACGTTTCCGTATTAGTACAATTATAGCATGCAAAATAAACATCTATCATATACTTGGAATACACATAATAAACACTTTATTATTGCCTCTTAGGGCATATTCCCTTCAGTTGCCATGTCTTCAAGACGAGAATAACTACGACAGACTCCAAATCTTGAGTAGGATCTTCATCGATTTTAAGTTGATGCGACGAGTAGGCTAAAACCTGCCTTCTTGCATAATAACAGGCCAAGCCCACTTTTAAGGCATCACAATATACATCAAAATCTTTATTCTCATTACAGAGTATTAGTATTGGGGTTGTAGTCAACCATGTCACAAACTCATTGAATCTTTCTTCACACTCGTCTATCCAAGTAGACTTGCTCTTTTTCTTCAACAACTCTGTCACGCGCTTGGATACCTTAGTTGAATTTTCAATAAACCTATGGTAATATCTCACCAGGCCTAATAAACACCTGATCTCTGACACATTAGTGGGTGTCTTCCAATCCAACAAGTCATGAAGTTTGTTGGGATTCACGGTTACACCTGCTCCTGAAAATATGTGTCTAAGGAACTCGACTTCCTTTAACCAACACTGGCCTTTTCTAAACTTGGCATAAAGTGTTTGGTCTTTCAGTCTGACGAGGTTTAATCTCGTCAATGCCCATTGTTATGGACTTGGGTTTTGGAGAAGATGGGGATGCTGGAGATCGTGGCACAGTTAACAGACAAGCAACCAGGGGACACAAGATTTACCCAGGTTCAGGCCCCCGGAGGGAAAACCCTACTCCTGCTTGTCTGCTCTTTGATTACGGCGGAACCGAAGGTTACAGGGTACGCAGATTCGATCTGGTGTGGATGCGTATGCGAAAGTATGAGTCAAGGTTGGTTGAGTTGCCCTAGGACGTGCCCTCCTGGCCTTTATATAGACTTAGGCAGGTCCCGGGCATAGTCCTAGTCGGTTACAAGTTCTAGGGCGTTTGCCCTTTTGAGTTTCCTATCTAAACTAGTCTTGTTCTCCAAGGATCCGAAGATGTCTTGGGCCTTGGTCACCCGAAAATCTTCATGGGCCAGCGTACGCCTGTAGTGGGCCTCCCTTGAGCTGGACTAGGTATGCTGAAGTTATGTACCCGTAGGGTATAACCATGTCACAGTCTTCCAAGCACCACAATGAATTTGTCAAGATATTTCATATATACTTTGTTCATAATGCCCATGAAATATGCGGGTGCATTTTTGAATAAAATGACATTATTGTGCACTCATACAATCCATATCTTGAAGTAAAATGTGTCTTGGGAACATCACTCTCATGGATTTTTAGTTGTAAATAACCTGTCTGAAGGTCAATCTTTGAGAACATACGAGCAACACAAATTTTCTCGAACAAATAATTGATCTAGGAAAGGCTGGAAGCAGATACTTGTTCTTGATGGTGACCTCGCTGAGATCTCGATAGTCAATACAAAGTCTAAGTGTGTGATCACTTTTCTTCCCAAATAGTACGGGTCATCCCCAAGGTGATGCGCTTGGGTTGATAAATTTCATTGCAACTAACTGATCAAGTTGTTTCTTTAGTTCCAATAGCTCGGGACTTGTCATGTGGTAGTGCTTCTTGAAAACCGGGTTGGTTCCGAGTATCACTCCAATAGCAAACTCGACATCTCAGACAGGTGGTGGTCCGATAATTCTTCTAGGAACACATCTGGATATGCGTTGAGATGATGCATGTAAAATGCATACTTGAAATTTTTAGTTAATTGTGTTATATTCCAAAAAACATCTTATATATAATTTTATCATGATTTTTCAGAAATAATTCAAATTTGAACTACAAGTGTGTGATAGATTGCTCGTAAAAATGGTAAAATCATTTTAAGGTACCCAAGTAGTCATTGTATCAAAGAACCACTGATATTTTTGAAAGATTTAACCCTACTATGAATAGCCACACCATCCTTTTTATCCTATTGTGAAAATATCAAAGAAAATAAAGATTCTAAAAAAATGCATTCCTTATACATGGAGTTCTTTTATTTGTACTAGTTACTAGAAAAACTACCAAATTTTGAATATAATTTTTCTGAAAAACATATATTCACAAAAGAATTTGTTATGTATGAATATTCATGAGCTTCAAGCCAAATTACCATGTTCATGACCATATCCATGGCATAAGTAATGATAATGTGCTCATGTTTAGCATATAGGTGCATCTTGGCATGGACAGTTCTGAAGTGAGTTTTCAACTTTTTTGTACAAAAAAATCATTTTTAATTTCTCAAGTGCCTACAAATTAGTTTTTGTGAAGCAATTACAACAACATCGGTGCAATGGCACCACTCTAATTGTCAGAAACACTAGACCATATTATATTCGGTCCAAATGCCCTCTTTATTTTGATTTTTTAAGCTTTCTAGATACTTTTGCCCATTTTAATAAACTCATGTCAATTTATCAAAAGTAATTCAAATTTGAACTCAAATGTGTCTTAAAATTAATTCATTAAGTTGATGAGAAAAGTCCTGGGTGTTCTACTGGACCCTACTCACTTGTTACACAACAACTCAAAGTGGTTAAGAAGCGAGGTATTCAAGTCCAAAAAATTGAAAGCGCGGTGACTACCTGACGAAACCAAAGTTGACTATACTTTTCTACAAAAAAATCACAAGAATTATTTTAAGATACACATGTAGTTATTATATCGAATAATCACCAAGAGTTTTGAAAAATTCAACCCCTTGACAGGAGTTGTCCGGCTGGCTTGACGCCCTCGATCATGCTGTCCCGATGTGAGCTCCTCCCGTGCTTTATCCGGTGTCGGCTGCTTATAGGCCCATCGACGACGTCCAACCTGTCCATGACCACCTGAGTTCTTGCGAGGAACCTACCTTAGAGCTTCCTTCCGGAGATCTAACTTGGTCCACTGTTTTATAAGAGGAGAGCTAGATTGAGGCATATCTCCATGCCGCCGTCAAGGACTAGGCACACCTCCGCGTCCACACTACTGGAAAACAGGCCTTCGGTTCGATCTGAACAACGTCATCAGTCCCGGCCCGTCACGAACCGCGACTAGTGCTGGCACTAGTCCCGGGCCGTGAGGCCTCCAACGGCTAGAAATAGCCAAAGACACTAATCCTAGGCCGGACCAGAGCTCTAGTCCCGGTCCGTAATACGGTCCAGGACTAATAAGCTGGAGCGGGCCAACAGCTCTTTTGGGGGACTATTAGTCCCGGGTCGTATCACGGTCCGAGACTAGTTGTCCATCAGTATATATACAGCTTCCTGGCCAGCTGCTCCCTAAGATTTGGTGGCCATTTTTCTCAAAGAAGCAAGAGAGTTCATGCCATTTTTTTCTCAAAGATTTATCAAGATTTAGTTTGCAACACCTAAATCCAAAGCTTTAAAAGGTTAGAACTTCATTCTTTCATCTCTTATTGCTACTTTAGCTCTATAATGCTCTAGAAGTATAGAGATATGGATCAAATGCATGCATGCTCTAGAAGTAGCTAGAAGGATTTTGATATATATGTGTAACAAATTTTGATTAGGCACATAGTTACTGAAAATTGAAATGTGTAATTTTAGAGTTTCAGAGCTTAGAATGGAATGAGGTTTTCACTGATAGAACAATAATAAAAAACTCCACATTTATCATGTTGATTGTTTTCTCCAATTCACAAATTGGTGCATGTAAATTTTTCAAAATTCAAAATTAATGCTCTAGAAGCTCTCAATATAACTTGTACTAATTTTATCATGTTGTGTAATGGTTTTTGATATACTTTTACTATAATGCAGATGGTCCGGGAATGGATGTAAAGTACTGACCGACGCTCTGGCGAGTTCATTAATGGCGTGCATGAATTTATCCGTGTTGCTGATGCAAACAAGCACAATGGTTTTGTATTCTGTCCATGTAATGAATGTAGGAATCAGAAGGATTACTCTGACTCAAAAACCCTTCACAACCACCTGTTGAAGTCCGGCTTCATGCCCAGTTATAATTGTTGGACCAAGCACGGAGAGAGAGAGGGATTATATGGAAGACAATGAAGAAGAGGAGGAGGAGGATGACAACTATCATGGTTTCCCTGAGTACGGAGATACTTTCATGGGAGATGCTGAAGGGGAGGATGAAGAAGAGACACATGATGAACCCGCTGATGATATTGGTCGGACTATTGCCGATGCACGAAGAGATTGTCAAACTGAAAAGGATAGGAAGAAGTTCAATCACATGCTAGAGGATCACAAAAAGTTGTTGTACCCAAATTGTGAAAATGGTCTGAAAAAGCTGGACAGCACACTGGAATTGCTGCGATGGAAGGCTGAGTGCGCTATACCTGACTCCTCATTTGAAAAGTTGTTGAAAATGATGAAGAATATGCTTCCAAAAGATAACGTATTGCCCGCCAGTACGTACGAGGCAAAGAAGGTTGTCTGCCCTATAGGTTTAGAGGTTCAGAAGATACATGCATGCCCTAATGACTACATCCTCTACCGTATAATTTCAAAACATGTAAATGCATCGATTATATGATTGATTATATGTATGTTTGCAAGGGATCGATTAATTATATAAATGCATCGACGTGTAGTGTGTATGTAGTAGCGTATAATATGTATACTGAAATATATGTTTGTTATAGTGAAACACAAAATGAAAAAGGAACGAAATGGCAAAAAAAAAAGGAAATACACAATCTCTGCCGCGGCAGAGAAATGTGATGTTTCTCTGCCGCGGCAGGAAACCTTTTAGTCCCGGGTGGTGTTATAGCCCGGGACTAGAGGGTTTCCGCCCCCGCGGCGCTGAAACAGCCACGTGGCTGTTATCACTCGCGGGCCGTTGCGAGCCGGGACTAGAGGGGGGCTCTAGTCCCGTTTTCGCAGTCCCGGGCACAAAACCGGGACTAGAGTCCGTTGCGGCCCGGGACTACAGCCATGTTTTCCACCAGTGCCAGGTTAACATCCTTGTCCTCTCTTATGATTGTTCTTGCTCTATTTTTTTTTAGAGCAATCGGCAGGAGCTCTGCCTTTTCAAATAGATAGAGGGAAAACGAAACACACGGTACATGGGAGCATGTTTTGGTTAAGGTGAAAACATGCGGAAAAACACCGCAGAACAAAAATCCAAAAAATGCCTAATCAGGCTCCGGCAGGAATGGCAGGCCCGATGGCCACAAAAGCCCGGGCGCGTTGCCTGATATCCTCCCTAGCGATCTCAGCCACCTCGACATAAGTTAGCCGCCGTCCGGTGAAGATTCGTCTGTTTCTCTCTTTCCAAGCGTTCCAGAGGACATATAAGAGTCGACCACTTAAAGTTCTTTTTGTGTTCGATGGTATTCTGACAATCAGATTGTCCCACCATTCTATGAGGGAATGGAAGTCGTGGCCATGAAACACCCCTGCAGCGTTGTCCCAAACTTGGGTGAGGTTTCAGACTGCTGTAGTAAAAGGACAATCTTTGCAGAGGTGATCGGTCGTCTCGGGCGCGCTAAGGCAAAGAGCACGGATAGGGTCGTGCGTCCACCCCCTAGCGGCTAAGTTATCAGCCTGCTTGCCATGCATGGCCGCCAACCAAAAATCTTGCATTTGGGTTCGGCATGGGCAGTCCACAACTTTTGGGCAATGAACTTGGGGTGACTGCCGTGGAATTGCGCAAGGTACGCAGAGGTAGCACTATAGTTTCCATCCGCCGTCAAAGTCCAAACTATCCCATCTTTTTGTCCTGGAGTCGGCTGCGTGCTCGCAACCACGTTCCAAACTTTGATGAACTGGACAAGCTGCACCGGAGTGGTCAGGCTAAAAATGGCGCGTATCTAGTTTCTGTCATTCGTAACCTAGAAGAACTCCTACAAAAATTGTTATTCTATCATATTCAAACAAAAATCAATCGCATGTGTTTTATCAAATGGTGTACGATCGAAGCTCGCATTGCCCACTCTCACCCGCAGGAAGACGATTTGAGATGGGTCGCATTCACCCGTGTGTATAGGGGTGCATGTTAATAGTGTAGTCCTCGTAGCTCCACCCGCGAAATCTCGAAATTCACATGGTTTTTCTCCATCTAACTCCCTAATCACAACATGTGTCACGATGACAGATTCTTGCACGATTTGCAAGGAAGAAAATGCGACACTTAGCGAAGGTGATGTTTTGGGAGCAGGAAGCGAGGCCTGCTTTATTCTAAAGTTTTGTCCATTTGAAAAGACAAAATATAAAAAAGATCATGGCAATGTGCATCACACGTGTGAATGATCGGCCTTTCGATGTCGAGGTCGGACTCGCGTTCGGTCGGCAAGACACGCCAACACACGGCCATCCACCCATCGTTAGATTTGGCCGACGGTACTAATTAAGTCTAGCTAGCATATAGTCAGATGCGAAAAGGTACGACCGGCGATCCGTCGCTGTACGATTTTATAATTGGAAAGTCATCGTTCGGTAGCAGTGTCCTTGATTGTAAACAGTAGGTACTGGTGGCAAGTTGCTGATTATTAAAAATGAAGAACAATTACAATGTCAAATTACTTTACCATCTACTTTCTCCGTTTAAAAATATAAGATGTTTTAGGTTTATAAAAAAAAATTAGGCTTCTTTTAGTATGTAGATTTATCCTAAAGTTGAGTGAACCTACATACTAAAACAAGTCTAGATTTATTTTTTTCATGTACCTAAAACATCTTATATTTTGAAATGGAGGGAATAGAAGTATAGCACGGATGCTCCATCTAGGGAATGTACATATCAAGATTTTTTATCGAGATTGAAAAGATCGAGGTCCTCCAAAGCAGCAAGTTTCGAACACGGAGGATTGCCTAAAACAGTTCACAAAAGCAAAGAAAGGGGTGTCCAATTGTTTAGCATATACTCTGCTAGAAAGACTTATATTATAAAATTGAAGTAATAGTATTTTATTAGTCAGAGCTAGTTAAATGTTCTTTCTGCTAAAAAGGAACTGAAGTGGTAGTATTTTATTAGTCAGAACTAGTTACATGTTCTTTCTTATAACTCTGTAAGATCAGACAGACACACCGAGGATTGCCTAAAACAGTTCACAAAAGCAAAGAAAGGGTGTCCAATTGTTTACCATATACTCCCTTCGTTCCATAATATAAGTATTTTTTAGCAAAATAAAACAACTTACAAGAAAAACTTATATTGTGAAACAGAGATAGTAGTATCTTATTAGTCGAAACTAGTTAAATTTTCTTTCTTATAACTCTGTAAGATAAGACCGACACAAAGAATAAACATGATGCGTGCACAAATTGAATGAACTAGTAATCCGTATAACAGCAAGCTAAATTCAGACACTCCCTTTGTTTCATACTGGCTCCGTCCCAGAGCTTAAGCTTAAGCTAGAAAAAAATGACTAAACTTTAAAAAATAAATATCAAGAACTATGATATTATATAGATATCATGTAAAAATATGTTCATGATGTATCAAAGGATGTGGATTTCGTATTATAAATATTAATATTTTTCTCTAAAAACTTAGTTAAACTTTTGCCTAGTTTGACTTTTGAAGAAAAAAATAGTTATCGGATGTAGTGTTAGTTATCGCTGATTTTAAAAAGAAAGAAGTACGTACTTATCAAAGATGAAAAAAATTACAAGTCAAAATACTTTACCATGTAGCAGTACTCCAATGCACGAAAGGCTCCATCGTCTAGCTTGCCGCTTCAATAAAGTGCCACATGGCCATCCGAAACACTCCAAAGCAACGTCAACAGAATACGTAGGAGCATAAAAGTCCTAGTACCATGGAAATGACCGTTCTACCCCTGGGCCAAAATATCGAAGAGAATATCCTGGTCTCCCCTGTGGCGCACGGGCGGGCGCCGACCATTTCCCATTTCCGCCCTCCCTTCTTCCTCCCGGCCGGCGACGCGACGATCCCCTCCGCTGCCCGCTCCAGGCGTCGCCGACCGCGAGCGCGTCGCCCGCACCGCCCCGGCCCGTAGGCCATCATCCTCCACTTCCCCTCCTGGTCCTTCTGTCCACGGATACCATCCGGATCCGCCCCTGCCGGTACGCGAAAGGGGGGAGGAAAAAATGGCGGTGGTTCTCGCGTGGCTCAACGCGAAGGTCGTCGACCCCATGCTGCAGGTGATCCAGAGGTAAGGTTAGGTTAGCCCCCCCCGGTTCTGATCACGCCCCTGTGTTCGTCCAGTTTACACCCCATGATCGGTTGGTCTTACCTGCTCCTGTCTGTTGCGACGCCGTTGCAGGGGCGCGGAGCCGAAGCAGCTGGCCTTCTCCGCCGCGCTCGGCCTCACCATAGGGATCTTCCCGATCTGCGGTACGGTGTGCCGTTGGTTTCCCCTCCGTTTTTTTCCATCAAGCTGAAAGTGTTTTCAGCTAACCGACTGAGATAACATGTGGTAGCTGAGGAAAAATATATGCAGGATTGCACAGTACAGAAGCATGCTATGAGCCAGCCGTCCATTTCTTTACATGCCGCCTAATCAATCAATGGATGCTTTTCTATCAGAAATTGTCTAGTGTTTTGGCCACTGTAATTTGTAAACTGGTGACTGAACCATGCATCTACACACTTGTGCTGTAATCGTGCGTGTTTTACTTCGCAACATGAATACATGATTTAACCTGGTCCTCTCGTGATTCTAGGGACCACCGTCATCATCGGTGGATTTGCCGTAGCGATATTGGGGGCTCGCTGCAATGCTGTTACTGTTATGGTTCTGAATTTGGCTGCTACTCCTCTCGAGCTAAGGTGAACACACACTCCACATTAAATTACAGCAGATAAAATTCCGTTGTCTCATTCTCCTATAAAGATATTCACCTAGACGGATGTCATGCTTTATTCTGTGTGGTAATAGTCGGTTTGTACGCTGTAGCACCTGAAGATACAGACTAGAACTGTGATGTTTCATTTAGATACCACTCATATTCTGGAGTCCAGACTTTTAATAGGTGTACCATTTCCATACGCTTAACCACTTTAAGTCCAATATGTCCTTCCTGTGCTATAGAACCATTTAGCTTAATTATAAAAATAAGTATATGTACACCACATAGCTCAAGCTCTGCTCATAACTGGACCGTTTCATTTGTTTAATTTCTTCCTTTAAGTTTGATGGTCTCAGGCTTTTTATTTCTGGGGCTTACTTTTTTTATATGTAACATATGTTAGTGTGCCAGTATGCTCCTAATCTGCTTTGTTTCCTAATCACTATGCTGTTTGACAAGAATGTGGCCAATGTTAATGCATGTGCTGTAGTTAGTTGCCAGGTAAATGGTCTTGAGCAACTGATATCCTTTTCATTACTTGTTTAATGACGTACGAAATTCCTCAGTGGAGTAATAGATTTCCTTAGTTTGGGGTTACACTCGTTTCAATCTAAATGATAAAATATAGTTAAGAAGAAACTATTAGGTGAATATGGGTCAAATATTGCAAGGAAAAAGAGATATGGGGAGGGTATGTTCTATGTCTGCAAGGACTCGGGTTTTTTTTGCATCTTGGAATTGCAATATGTTTGATATTTGATAAATTGCACGGCATAGAACTTGTGCTCCCCTCTGCTATTCTTCATTTTCTTAAGGAAAATTCGACTCCCAGCTTTTCATGGATTCAGCACATTTTCATCAGATATATGCCCTTCTACATAACGCAGTAATGTAGGCTATGCTCAGTCATGTTTTAATTAATTTATATAGCTACCGGTGAATTTACACTTACCGCATCCTTCCTATCTGGTTTCTGTACATTTGGCAGCGTCATATCCTGATAACATTTTTCTCAGCTTGATCATTCCTTTCTTACGTTTGGGAGAAGCACTCACGGGCTCCCCGCCCTTCCCCTTGACATCTGATGCGTTCAAGATGGTCATCACCGGCCACGCCTCAAAGGATGTGCTACTTAGTATCGGTCACGCGGTTAGTAAAAAGCTTCAGCCATCAGCTTATCACTTTTCATATGAAAAGAACACCGTGTTGTCTTCCTCGCAGAAACACTGCCATGACTGTTAAAATTGTCGAATGCAGGTTCTCGGTTGGCTGGTTGCTGCACCGGTTGTGATGGTGGTCCTGTACACCGGATCCATCCCTTGTTTCAAGTACCTGGTTGGCAGGTTTGGCGGCATTCCCTCGAGCCCTAGGACGCCAATGAAAGCGGTATAGTGTTAGCTGTTTTCCCTAGAGCAACCTGCTAATGCTTCTGAAAGCCATGTATCTCGATTCTTTAGGCTGTCCTAACTCCAAAATGCTAGCGTGTCACATGTTGAGTTGAGGTGGTGTATTTCTCAGTATGCTTTAGTTGCAGCAATTTTTTTTCTTTCAAACACGTGTTCTACTACTCGCTTATTTCAAACCTGATAATATTCAATTCTTTTGGCAACTATGGCATGTTCATCTGTTTGAGACCTGTTTCTATTTTCTCTAGGTTTTGCTTTGCCCAAACGAATCTGATTCTGAATCTGAAAACGGGCTTGGACCATTACTCGTCCATGGCGACTGATCTTACAGCGCTGTGATCTGGACATCATCGGTCATTCGCACCCACATTTGTTACCCATGAGCACATCATCAGTCATTCGCACCCACATTTGTTAACCATGAGCTTCTGTGGACTCAATTGTCTCATGTTATGTAAGCCGCGGGCCTCTGTTGTCTGCTGATTGTATGGTGCTAACTGTATTGTGATGCTTTACTCCCGTTAGGGATAGCTTGTATATTCTAGTGGAACTCTAGGCCAATATGTACAGGTAACAGCAGGTGTTGTGTTAAAGATACCTTTAATACAGTATATACAATACACAACAATATGTACAGGTAACAATTCTGGCGAGCAATGCCCCGCACCTGTGACCTCATACAGAAAGCATAGACACTGTATGCTTCATCGGCTGTTTCAGCAATGCTACGCGAGCCCACTCGGTGCCAGTAGAGAAATGGACTCTTCACAATTTTAGGCCTCAAGAACTCAAAAAATATTGCCACATGAGCAATAGTTTTAAGACTAGTATCAGTAAAAAAAAAGAGAGGATTAAGAAGAGAAAACCACCAGACTTCTAGGCTGATCTCTATCTGGATTCTCCTGCAACTATAATTGCCACAACCACAAGAAATCTACTTTATCAGCTCCAACTTTGCATTGTGCTGTGAACCTGCACCCAAAAACTATCTGCCCAAGAACAATCCGGCCACCAATTACAAAGCACCCGACAAGACGATACTTCACTGCTTCAGGGACACAAATTCATTTTAACCTGTGCCCCAAACTATTCTTTCAGCATATACTGATCCGAGATATAGCAAAAAATGATGCAGTCCAACAGCATATCCTGGTCTGAAATACAGTGCAAAGGAAAATGGATGTACAAGGCTTGTCTTGGTTGACTGACTTATATAAATCAAAAAGGTGAAAGAACCTCTTTAAGTCATGTATGTAAGTAATCAGCGAACGCCTACCGAAAAAATACACCAACCCCATACTAAGCACATGACCCGTACCAAGAAGGATCTGTGCATACTCTGGCATGTGATTTCATATAGAAAACATCAACACCAACATGCTTTGCGAGCCTATGCTTCATTGGTACTTCAGCAATACCACGCGAACCTGATACATAAATGCGACCTAATCCTCAAGCAAACTCACCGTTCAGAAAGCCACTTAACGCAAGCAGATACATGGACTATTCACAGATGAAGGCCCTCAAGAACTCAAGAAGATTGCCACATAAGCAACAGCTCAAGACTAGTACTGCAAGGAAAGGGATATTTAAAAGAGAGATATCACTGGACTTCTATCTGGATTACTATCTGGATTCTCCTGCAACTATAATTGACATACACAAAAAGAATCGTTGTACTTTATCAGCTCCAACTTCTCACCGTGCCGTAAAACACTGCACTAAAACTATCTGTAAAGCAAAGAAACAACAATTTGACACCGCCCCAGGCAAGACAAGTACTTCACTACCTCATTTTCAGAACCTCATTTCAGCTTACTGATGCAAACTAGCTCTATACCTCTTGGCATGCTGGAGACAAAGCACTACGCAGGAGTGGATGCAACATGAAAAGATGTGGTCAAAAAGCATACACTGATCTAAAATATACTCCCTCCGTTTCAAAATATAAGATGTTTTAGGTTTATGAAGAAAATGAATCTAGACTTGTTTTAGTATATAGGTTCGTACAACTTTAAGGTGAATCTAAACACTAAAAAAAAGTCTAGATTCATTTTTTTCACAAACCTAAAACATCTTATATTTTGAAACGGAGGGAGTAGTACACAAGAACATGGATGTACAAGACTTCTTTTGGTTGACTTGCTTATTCATCGAAAAGAGAGGAGGTTAAAGAACCTCTTGGCACGATGGGAGATAAAGCACTATGCATGGATGCAATAAAAATGATGTCGTCCAACAGCATACACTGATCCGAAATATAGTACACAAGAAAACATGGATATATACAGTACTTGTTTTGGTTTAACTTGCTAATCCGAAAGAAATAGAGATGATATAACCTCTTACAATCACGCAGTCATCAGCTCTTACCCACCGACAATGCACATACCCCATACAAGCTGACGATCCATACCAAGAAGAAATATAGGGGATTAAATTGTGCATGAAGAAGTGGTAATTTTCTGAGTGCATACGAAGAGATAGCGACTAGAAATGACTACAAAAGATATACCTATAAGGAGGGGGGGAGAGGGTCTCTAGTACCAACAGATATCCTGGTATTGCTTATGCGCTAAAAGCCAGGCTGGCTGCCAACATATATATTCATATAGGACAGCAGCAACACTAACAAGAAATAGAGTTCGATGACACACCATACTCGATTAGATAATAGGATTCACTTGCACGGAACCGTGTTCACCAGTAGTCGCCACAAGAGCACTTCCCCTCCTTGAAATGGTGGAACCGCTTGTTGTCCCTCACGATGAGCTCTCTCCCAACGATCCTCGACATGATCTTGATGGCGTTGTGGCAGTCCCCGCATATCCTGAGGTTCTTGATGATGCGGAGGGGAGTCCTCGCAGGGGTGCTGATCAGACCATAGGCGATCGCCAGCCTCTCACTGTGGTACAGCAGCGCCTGCTCCTTTGCCTCCTGGTCGATGTCATGGAGCACGTACCTCGTGTCTGGGACGTAGCGCTGCTCATTCACCACCTTCTTCTCAATCTTGGGTGGCAGCCTGTACTCCCCCAGCTTGTTCCTACCGTCAAGCATGTTGATCCCAAGGCGCCTCTTAGGAGGAGGGGTCGGGAGCTTCTTAGGGTTGGCTTTGGATGGGTCGAGGGAGACCAGCAGCTCCTCTGCCCGGTCCTCGAGGTCCACATCGCCGTTCATGCGCGCCAGGTTCAAGAGCGACTCCCAAACCATGGCATTGGGCTCGAACGGAAGCTTCTCAATGTACTCCACTGCCTCGTTGAGGTGCCCGGACTTGCCCAGGACCTCGATGATCCCGACATAGTGCTCCACGCCAGGCTCGATGCCGTGGTCCCTGGACATGGCATCAAAGTAGAGGAGCGCCTCCTCGATGGCCTCCGAGTTGGCGCACGCGTTGAGCACCAGCTCGAAGGTGTGCGCGGTCGGCGCCATGCCACACCGCTTCATCTCCTCAAAGAGCTGCAGGGCGGCGTCCCCAAGCCCGTTGGCCGCGTAGCCATCGATCATGATGTGCCAGGAGGCCATGTCCCGGTCGGGCATATGGTCGAACGTCCTGCGGGCGTGCGTCATGTTCTCGCACTTGCCATACATCTCCAGCACCTTGTTGTTGACCTGGAGGTCGGCACGGAAGGGTGAGCGGAGGATGAAGTCGTGCACCTTCCGGAGCTCCTCGAGCAGCTTCGGATTGGAGCAAGCGGCGGCGAGCGCGTAGAAGGACGGCCCGTCGGCGCGCGCCCCCTCCTTGTCGAGCAGCTCCACCGCCTCCTTCACCCGTCCCTCCCGGCACAGCTTGATCAGATCCTCCGGACCCGCCACCGGCGGAGGCGGCGGTGCCTGATTCTTCTCCTGTGCGGGCGGCGCGGGAGGAGGCGGGCCATAGTTGTGGCGCGGCGAAGGAGGACCCTGCTGCTGCTGCTGCTGCTGCTGCGGGAGCGGCGCGGGAGGAGGCGGACCATAGCTGTGGCGCGGCGCCAGAGGCCCCTGCTGCTGCTGCGGGTAGTTGTTCCTCGGCGGGGGTGGCCCCTGCTGCTGCTGCGGGTAGTTGTTCCTCGGCGGGGGAGGCGCCTGGTGCTGCGGGTAGCTGTCCCTCGCCGGCGGCGGAGGTGCCTGGCGCTGCTGGTAGGGGTAGCTGTTCGGCGGAGGCGGAGGCGCCTGATTGTGCTGGTAATTGTTCCTCGCCGGACCGGGAGGCGCCGGGTGCTGCTGGTAATTGTTCGCCGGCGGCGGAGGCGGCGGGTACTGCTGGTAATTGTTCGCCGGCGGGGGAGGCGGATGGCCCTGAGGCGACCACTGCGGAGGGGATCCTTGGGGAGGCGGCGGCCCCCACTGCTGCTGGGGCTGGGGCTGGTGCTGATGGGCGTGGCCGGGGACGGCGGTGGCGGAGGGGTGGTAGGCGTAGGACGCTGTCGACGACGAGATGGCGCGGACTGGGGAGAGAAGGTGGAGGAGGGATCGGGACCTGGACGAGGAGAAGGCCAGGGAGCGGAGGGGGCCGGCGGCGCGGTGGATGGAGGCGGCGGCGGCGGCCATGGCGAGGCGAGAGGCTCCAAGGGTCTTCTGGGAGAGAAACTGTGCGGGGTTTAGGCGGAGTAGACGGATGAGATATTTCCGGGCTCACTAATGGACCGTCGATGTGTACTGGGCGAGGCCGAGGCCTTTAACATTAGGCCCAATATTCACGCTGTGATGACCCATGAGTTCAAAAAAGGTTCCTCAAAAAACAAATTAGTTATGGTTTTTCTACATAGCATGCGCCTGCTAGTTTCGCTGTTCTCGGCGGGTTCGACATGTGAGCGATACAAGCGGCAGCCAGCGAGGCAACGCCCCTGACGTACGAAAGCGAGGTATGTATCGATCAGTCTGATCGGCAACCAACTCAATACAAAAGTTTGAATTCAAAAAGTTTTGTAACTCAGACCATTTATCCGATTAAAAATCTGTTTTCATCGTTGGACTACTCGCAACGAGATCTTCGAAGCTACATCCCATATCTTTCGACAACTTTTTTTCAGACCCAAAAGTTATCTATCCCATTACATGTACATTACCCACGATGTAATAGGTAAATAACCCTCCTTTTTAAATAGAGATGTTTGATGCATTTTTTCATGTAGTATGTCATTAGTATTTGTTATACAACGTGCGTTCGAACAGACGTCTTACAGGGCCGTGCGTTCGATCCGGATTGAATGACCCATACAAAAAGTATACTCCCGCGAGCAGTTTCTGTGGTACACAGCTGGGTACACCCATGATTTACTCCTTTTCTCGGCGAAGCACCCCTCTATGCACTTCCACTCTCCAAACCCCTGCCCGCGCTGCTGACGCCCTCCCGCCCGCGTCGCCGAGGCCTGTCACCGGTGCTCCCTCCCAACCTCGCCCCTCAGCTCGATCCAGTTTCTCTCGTGCTTGCATCGCCGTCGGCTCTACCTCCCAACCTCTGCGTCATCTCCCGGTGCCGGAGCTCATTATCCGGAAATGAAGATGAGCTCTGTGCCATCTTCCGGCGCGGCCTCCGGGCCTGGCAACCGTCGGTCCGGTTAGCTTTAGTGTTTCATACTACTAGATGGTTAACTAATACACACTATGATGTACCATTTTCTTGTTATATAGCACGAGGTAAGTTCAGCGTCAATATATGGATAACTTTAATGTTAACAAGAGGATAGCTTTAGTGTTAATAGTTGGGTAACCTATAAATATTAGTATGTGTTACTTTTGCTATAGCATGGTGTGAGTTTAGTGCTAAGATATGGGTAACTTTAGTGCTAACAGATGAATAACTTTTAGAAATAACATGTGGATAACTTATACTAGAATGTATAAGTTTAGGGCCAGTAGTTGGATAACTTTAGTCTTAACAGGTGGGTAACTTTTACATACCGTGGTATGTAAATAGAGCATATAGAATAGCTTATGGATGACTTCAATGTTAATAGGTGGGTCACTTGTTTTTTATAGCAGGGCGTAAGTTTGGTGTTAGTAGGGATAGCTTTTATGCTAAGGGTGGATAAATTTAGTGCTAATAGGTGGGTAACCAATACAAATTAGTATGTGTTACTTTTGCTATAGCATGGTGTGAGTTTAATGCTAAGATATGGGTAACTTTAGTGCTAACAGATGAATAAATTTTAGGAATAACATGTGGGTAACTTATACTAAAATGGATAAATTTAGGGCCAATAGTTAGATAACTTTAGTGTTAACAGGTGGTAACTTTTACATACTGCGGTATGTAAATAGAGCATATGGAATAGCTTATAGATGACTTCAATCTTAATAGGTGGGTCACTTGTTTTATATAGAAGACGTGAGTTTGGTGTTAACATGGATAGCTTTTAGTGCTAAGGATGGATAACTTTAGTGCTAATTGGTGGGTAACCTATACATATTAGTATGTGTTACTTTTGCTATAATATGGGGTGAGTTTAGTGCTAAAATATTGGTAACTTTAATACTAACAGATGGATAACTTTTAGGAATAACACATGGATCACTTATAAGGATAAGTTTAGGGCCAGTAGTTGGATAACTTTAGTGTTAACATGTGGGTAACTTTTACATACTGCGGTATGTAAATAGAGCATATGGAATAGTTATCTAATATATTCATGTGGGTAACTCTTAAATACTGAGGTATGTAATACTGTAGCCGTCCCTTTCCTATAACCCTCCCTCCCCCGTGCGATAGCGTTGCACCGCCCCTAGGAGTCTCCCTCTGTGCTAACCTTGACCCCCTCACACCTCCCCACTCTGCCGCTGACATCGCCGAGGACGCCGAAGGCTAAGCTTGTGAGGTGAGGAGGCGGCGGTGTCAGCACTGTCCTATGTAAGCAGAAACTCGAGGAGACGGTGGCGTCCATCTCCTCCCCCTCCACTGTGGTGTTGCGGGGTGGTGGCGGCCAGATGGATCTCCGACGGTCGTTTGGGGTGGATGGCGTGGAGATGTCAACGGTAGTTTTGTATTACATGCAAAAAATGCATTCACACAGCTCTTCAAAACAGGTGGGTTATTTACTTATTACATGGTGAGTAACTTACATACAACAGTGTGGGTAACTTTTGGATCCAAAAAAGTTGTCGAAACATATCGACATGGGATCTAGTTTCGAAGATCTCGTTGCGACTTGTCTAACGGTGAAAATGAAATTTTAATCAGATTAACGGTTTGAGCAATAAAACATTTTGAATTCGAGTATTTTCATTGAGTTAGAGAGATGGGAGTCGTACATGTGCTGCATCTGGGCCTCGCCCGCGCGTGGCCGCACTCGCGCCGCCGAAGCGAACCGAAAATTCTGGCGACACAATAAGACTTCAAAACGTCAGCCAGATCGCTAAAATTGGCAGGCGCCAGCCTCCTAGACGCGTCCATTAGTTAAGGTCATTTCAGTTACAAGCACTCATTTTACATCACCATTTCAGATCATCAAAAAATCAATATTATCAGCAATCAGTATATACTTGCTCCAGCCTAAAAGAGGATCACCATTTCAGCCTAAACGTCACCAAAACAATACCGAAGAACATGTTAAGAGAGCCAGACTAGAGTATGCGTCCCCTCCCTCTTTCCCATGATAGTTTGTAGCTCTCGATCGTGATCAGCATTTGTAAATCTTGATGCATATATTCAAGGCCAGCAATCATTTTCCTCTCTCACGGCCATCGACGAGGACATCAATTGCGGGAGCTTGACAAAGATTGTTGAGGTGGCCAAGAACATCAATCAATGCTTGAACTTTGAGTATATTTAATACTTTTAGCCAAATATTAGGAGATGTCTAAGGAACTTTGAGTATATTTAAAACCGAGTGACCGTCATAAAATGTGGTCTACCTTTCGGGACATCAAACCTCGCTCTGATAAACCTTGGCTTATGTTAGGCGATTTTAATAAAGCGATGTGGCAGGAAGAACATTTCTCCGGGACGGGTCGTTCAGAGAGACTATAGCGATCTAGGATTGCCTGGCTCCGGGATGGTGATCGGAATACGAAATATTTCCATCGAAGACGTCCTGGAGACAGAAGAAAAACAAAATTCGCAAATTAAAGCGACCTGATGGAACTTGGACTTGTGATCGGGCTGAGATGGAGGGTTTAGCGTCAAGATTTTTTCAGAATCTTTACACTCGCGAGGAGGCCGTAAACCCCAATATTATTACTGACATTCTTGGCCCTTGTGTTGATGATGAGATGAAAAACAACCTCTATGCTCCGTTCTCAAAGAAGGAGATTAGCGATGGCTTGTTCAAGATTGGCCCCCTGAAAGCCCCTGGCCCTGATGGTTTTCCGACGCGGTTTTTGCAAAGGAATTGGGATCTCTTGAAAGTTGAGGTGATAAAGTGGTGCAACAGTTTTTTGCTAATGGGGTTATGCCTAAAGGGGTCAACGATACAACAATTGTGCTAATCCCAAAGAAGAATGACCCAGCGGAGCTAAAAGATTTTAGACCTATCAGCCTGTGCAATGTCATCTTTAAGGTTGTATCGAAGTGCTTGGTAAACCGTTTACACCCCCTGTTACAGGACATCATGGTCTCCACTCAGAGTGCTTTCATTCAGGGGCGTCTTATTACGGAAAATGCTCTTATTGTCTTTGAGTGTATTCATGCAATACATACGGGTTTCGCAGCTCGGAGAAAGTTTTGCGCGTATAAGTTGGATATGGCTAAGGCGTATGATCGTGTGAATTGGCGTTTCCTCGAGGGAGTTTTAGCGAAGCTGGGCTTTCACAGCCAATGGGTACAATGGATGATGGCATGCATCACGACTGTGTGATATTCAATTTGCTTTAATGGAAATATGTTGGACTCCTTCACCCCTACCTGCGGTCTTCGTCAAGGTGATCCCCTTTCACCGTATCTCTTCCTCTTTGTTGCTGATGGTTTGTCTTGCCTCATTAGGAAGGAAATTGAAAACAACTCGCTTCGTGAGCTCCACATCTGCCAAAGAGCTCCAGGGATCTCTCATCTGCTCTTCGCCCAGATAGCCTTCTCTTTTTTGAAGCCTCGGTGGAGCAGTCTATGGTGATAAAATCAGTCCTTGACCGTTATGAGGAAGGCACAGGCAAGCTTGTCAATATGGGAAAATGTTCAATCATGTATGGTGAGGGTTGTCCTGCTGATACACAAGAGCAGATAAAAAACATCCTAAAATACGAGACCGAGTTTTTTGAAGAAAAATATCTCAGGATCCGAGTACCTGAAGGAAGACGGACAAAAGGTAAATTCAAAACAACAAAAGGGAAATTCTCCAAGCATGCAAGTGATTGGTCGGAAAAGTATATGTCAGCTGGTGCCAAGTAGACACTCATAAAATCTGTCCTACAAGCAATATCGACCTATGCCTTTTAAATTTCCAATGGGCATGATTGATGATTTGGAACACACTATACGGGATTTTTGGTGGGGCGATGAAGAAAACAGAAGATGCATGCATTGGACGGCCTAGAACAAACTTACCAGACCTAAGTCTCGCGGAGGTATTGGATTCCGTAACTTGCGGATTTTCAACCAAGATATTCTTGCGCGCCAAGCCTGGCGACTGTTAAAAGTTCCCGACAACCTATGTGCCCGTCTTTTAAAAGCCAAGTACTATCCATCTGGAGATCTCCTAGATACTGCCTTCATACAACAGCAATCTCAGTCCTTTCAAAGGGTCCTCCACGGACTTGAACTTCTTAAGAAGGGAATTATATGGAGAATTGGTAATGGCTCCAAAGTCAGAATTTTTCGGGACAATTGGATACCAAGACATGATGCTCTTAAGGTCGAAGGCAAAAAGGGTAACACTTGGAGGAGATGGGTGTCAGAGCTCATATCCCACTAGACTCGAGTATGGGATGAAGTGGTTGTGCGAGAGTGTTGTTTCCCGAGAGATGCGGCTGCCATTCTTAGTATCAGACTCTCTGCTAGGGTTACAGAAGATTTCCTGGCATGGACTGGAGAGAGCAACGGAGAGTTCAGTGTGCGCTCTGCATACTGCTTGGGTATGGAACCAATCTGGAAAACAAATGATCAGGGAAGTCAAGTTCCGATCCAGAAGGTGACCAGCGAGTCCGGGATGTAATTTGGAAAGCACTAGTGCCTCAGAAGATTCGTGTTTTTGCTTGGTGTGCTGCAACTGGTTCTATGGCTGCTCGGTTAGGCCTACACCAACGCATATTCTCTGTTGACCCGCTATGTGCTATATGTGGGACGGCTATTGAATATGACCATCACGCTCTGATCAGCTGTTCATTGTCGAGTGCTCTGCGGTATGAAATGCGGTCTGTCTGGCCCCTTCCAGAGGAGGAAGTTTTTCAAGCAAATGGGAAAGAATGGCTACTTCATTTACTATGCAATGTTACTAATGAGATGAGGCCTAAGATTTTATTCCTGTTATGGCGTGTCTGGCACCACAGAAACAACATAGTCCATGGTGACGAGAAAGCTTCTGTCTCGGCTTCGGTGAGTTTTTTGGCTAATTACTTGTCCTCTTTCTCAGCTGTCCATGCAAATGCATCGATCATGTCGAACAATACCACCTCCTGGAGTGCCCCGAACTTTGGATCCCTGAAGGCGAATGTTGATGCGGGATGGGATGCACACTCGAGAGATGTTGGCCTTGGCATTATCATTGGGACTGACAAGGCAACGTGGTTTTGTCGAATTGGAAATTTGTTCCAAATTGTGCTAGTGCGGAAGAAGCTGAAATTCTGGCGTGCCTTAAGGGTTTAAAGCATCTTGTTTATCTGCGTCTTCGGCCAGCAATGGTTGAGAGTGATTGTCTTAGGGTTGTGCAAGCTCTCTCCTCGAACGGCACCAAAAATTCAAGCAGCTGGGCTCTAATCCTTGAAGGGCGCGAGCTACTGCGTGTTTACCGTGATTTAAAAGTGAGTAAAGTAGACCGTGTGAACCATGGGGTAGCACATGTGTTAGCACAATTAGGGAAGAAGGGGTCTAGTGGGTTACTTAGGTATGATGCTCCCGACTGTGTTAAGGAGCTCCTTTCTTATGACAAGTTATAATCCTTTGTACCGGTGAAGCAGCAAGTTTCAGACGCACTCTTTTCTTTACCAGGGTACCTACGGAGACTGAAAGGTTTTTAATGAGGCGACTTGCTTGCTTAATTTATGGAATTTTAAAAAAAACAAGAATTTTCTAGAGTAGTGTATGGGGGTCGATGCCCCCTTGGCCCTATGGAAGCTCCGCCACTGGAGGAGATCGGGTTGGCACAACATTAAATTAAGGGACGTCTCAGAAAACATTAAACAATGCAAACTTAAATTTTCTAATTCTTCCATCTCGTTGCCCTTGGAGGGGCCATTGTTCTGGCCCGTTACGACGACACTCCTTTTCGTTAGAGCTCTAGAAGTGGGGGTACGAGTTGGGTAGGCACCGGAGAAGTTCTGGGCGTCGGTGAGAATAATGTATTCCCTATATGCTTTTTACATGTTTATTATATTATATTAATTGTGAGATGTTTGTACAATGTTTTATTATATCAAAAAATGACCACCATCTACAATATCAAATGCATACAGTATAGAAGTATATCCCACTCCGATACAAGATCCACCCTCTCGCATGAAAACGTACTTACATACTTTTGCATAGCTAGTTCACAGTGCCCCTGAAAGTAGTATTAGACTCTGCCCAAACATAATTTTGCAAGGCCGGCCTTGTTGTCCCAATGCAATCTATATGTTTCTCATATTTCTTTCACTATATATAGTTTTCCGGAGTTAGAACTCAAAAGACTAATCTGCTCAGTTAGCTAGCTCATATTTAAAACGATCTTGACAATCTCTCAAACAAAACTTTCCGTTTAACAATATCAGGATATGCATGCAGAAAAAGTTGTACAAACAAAAGTACGCAGCACAATGAACTGGCTAAAACATACGGAAATCCAATTTAGCTAATAGGTGAAGATGAACGCATTGTTTGAAAACATATTTTAAAATGTGGCTCGCTACCCAACTGTTTGAGAACATATTGTGCAGATGAACCCCTTGTTTGAAAACATATATATTTCGAAATGCCAGGACCAAGCATTCTCATTCTCGTAAGCTAACGCCACATATCCTGCAAACTTTCGCAAGGAATAGGTCCTGCAAACTTATGGTTCCTTCACGTTTCCATGGAAACTACAGACTATGATGTGGCTCGGCGTGTCCATGGAAACTGAATATGATCCTCTCTTTATGCTGGAGCAAGTGACTGGAATGCATGGGCCAGAATCACCATTCCAGCCTGATCGATCGTCACAAAAACAATACCAAACAAATGAGTAATAACAACCTTAAATAATACTAATACGTTTATTTGTTCAAGAGATCCTAGTAGACAAGAAAAAAGAATGGAAAAACAATCTGTACATGCTGCCGCCGGAGCAGCAGAAAGCCCAATGGAAACTACTAGTACTAGAAATTCTCATGGGATGATCATTCAGCACTGCTCTCTACCGCCTACAGTACAAAATGAAGCGCAATGCCCTACAGAAATGCTCATCATCTTGCTGCTAATCTCTACCCTCGGACGGAAGGCCCGGAACTGAGTTCTTGGCCGCCCTCGGAACATGTCCTTCTCAGGGCTGGAATCTCGTCGACGGGCCTGAGTCGCCGCTGACCTCGAACTCGCTCGAGCTCGCCTTGGACTCGGTGTCCGCGTTGCCCGCGTGGCCCCTCCGGCTCCTCCGGTCCTGAAATGTAAGGCCAGAAAAAAAGATTCAGATATATAGTCAGGAAATGGGAGAATATTTACACTATGACAGTGTTCGAGGAGCGGTGGGTGAGTGGGAACCAACCTCCCGTGATGGGACGTCTTCTGCCTCAAGCATCCGAACAACATGACCCATCGAGGGTCTCTTCTCGGAATCTGGGTCAACGCACCTCAGTGCCACTAGGAGGGCGCGCTTCAGAGCCCGGATGGTAGGTTTCACCTCCATGTCACGGTCCACCACCTCCTCGGCTCTTCTCGTGCCAACCATCATTTTCAGCCACTCCACTAGATGCACCTGCGTCCATGATGTCATCGTTAATTAGCGTTGACAGCTGCTGACGTGGAAAGTTCCACAAGTAACAGAACTAAACAAGGTTTAAATGGACCTTATGAGATATACATACAGCGATACAGTTGAAAACGAACTGTCTTCGCTAGCAGATATTACTTTACTGTGAAACAGATTACAAATGGCCAGTTGTATGGACTACTGAGCACGCATGATACACTTGAGATAGTAGAATATATGCCCACCTCATTAGCTGGCCGACCATAATCGACAGGATCCCTCCCAGTCACTGCTTCCAGTAGCAGCACACCAAAACTGTAGACATCGCTCTTCTCGTTTAGCAGACCTGTGTTGGCATATTCAGGGGCGACATATCTGAAATAACAGAAGAACGAAAGTTCAGTGCTCCCATAAGGCTAACATTTCAAATCCCCTACTGTATATGATATCAATTATCAAACATTAGCATGACTATAGTCAAGGACTACAAATTATAAAAATAGCAATAACATACCCAAAAGTTCCCATAACTCGAGTTGTGATATGGCTCTTCCCTGCACCCAACAGCTTGGCCAATCCAAAATCAGAAAGCTTTCCGTTGAAATCCTCGTCAATTAGGATATTGCTTGATTTGATATCACGATGCACGACTTTTGGTTCTATGGCTTCATGCAGATAAGCAAGCCTGTATATCATTTAGTTTCAGAAAAATGTCTTACCCAACTAAAACTATGCATAAACAGAAGGGGCAGAGAGATGGATGGTTTGATTCTTACGCCTTAGCAATCCCAAGAACTATTTTCATTCGAGCTTCCCAAGTAAGAACACCGTGTTGGCGCATGGCGCCATGGATCCACTGTTCTAAGTTTCCGTTATTCACATACTCATACACAAGCATCCTGGAATAAAAATATAAGTTCAAGAAAAGGATGGAGGATGAAATAAATCATACACCAAACGATGCATAACTAGATAGATTTACACGATTTGCATCCACCATAAAAGTGTTAACACATAGAGTTGAATCATGATGGCGAAAGCATAAATCATTAGTGGATTTTCCGTATGTAGTAAAACAAGGGGCATGGTGCTGGTATGTTCACTTTATCATGAAGTGGAATACAGAAATACATTGTTGTCAATTACACAAGAAATTCTCAGCCTGCTACCATAAATGTCATGGATGTTTTGTCGAAGGGAAAATTAACTAAATTGTTGAACAATTTTATCTACTTCTTCAGCAAGATGTCTCAGCAACAATGATGGATACCTAAGAGAAGAGGAACTACATATCAAATTTACTAAAAAGAACAGCCACCTGTATGCAAGTGCAAGAGAACCAAATCCTGGGTGGTGGGGATGTACACCCACACCTTCCACCAACTGAGCTAAGCTCAGTTCCTAATTATATCTCCAAAATAACAATTTAAAAAATTAAAAAAATGTTTCTAACATATGCATATAGTGGGTTCCATGTAAAATTGTGAAACCTGCTTGAGTAAGACACCAGGGATGTAGTTATTAGGTAATAGATGCTAGGGGCTTTGCTTCCTTCTCGAAAAAAGGAAACTTCCTATCTTGATTCCTCAAGTAACCTTGACTAATGCCAAGCCCTATTGCTTGATTTTCTGTAGAGCCATACCGAGCAAACCATGACAGTTTACTAGGTTAGGTGAATGGTGGCAACCTAAATTGTGGTTAAGGGTCTGTTTAGTACAACAGTTTGTCACCCTAACCCTAGTATTATGGAGGAAATGCCTGACTGTGATGAGAATGAGACATGTGCACGCCTATGCGGCTATGCCTACAGTAGCTCACCCAATTAGACGTTCATGTATTTAGGTTGGTTTCCAATGAAGTATCTTTATGATCCAAATAACATTTCCAACATGTTTATATACAGTCCTCTGTCATGCCACCATTGACCATATTATGTTAGATAATTCTTGGATAATTTAAATACTTCTGAAATTATGGAGCTCATCAAAGGCTTATTTTGAGTAGTATTGTCCACCATTCAACATATTTTCCAAGATCAACAATGCTAGTTGGAACTTGGAAGAGGTTTCGCAACCTTACCACTTTACAAGTATCGCGCTCTGTTAAGACAGGTGGCATTGAGGTGCCATTATGGCCTTTCTAAGCAGGACAGAAGAATGTATTACCGTGACCAATTAACAAGAGGGAACTACAGAGGCAGGAAGTACTTTTGTTTGCGTTTCTATCTCAAAACAGATAATGGTCCAGATATTTAAAGCATGGTTTTAAAGGTGTCGCCTAGGCATCTCTTAGGCGTCCAGGCGCCCCTCCTCCGCCTTGCAAAATTGGCCACTTATGCGCCTAGGCGTCCAAAGTGCCCGCCTAGGCGTCAGAGCGCCCCTAGATCGTCTTAAGACGCCTTAATGCCTTAAAAACCATGATTTAAAGATAATTATGTCTTTAATGAGGAATGGTTTAATACATTATCAAGAAAATAAGAGTTGAACAGGGTTGTCAATTATGAACTACACTTTGAAAATGATAATATTGCCGAAGATTAAAAACTTCGTCATAATACCCTGCAGAGGGTTTGGCTGCAAGTCATTGTTCATTAGATTTTTTCTTAATAATAGTTAATCTCTGATCGGTACAATTTATGAACAAGCAGATGTTGTGCAGAAGACATGTCTGCACAAGGGTTGATTTCCATATGTACAATTGGTATCTTTTGGCACATGCATTATTATGGAGTTGAATCAAGCTACAATGTTCGATAAATTTCACAAAGAAAAAAAATGAATTGGTGCAAAAACATAAATAGCCATCCATTGGTGCAGATACTGACCTGTGGATTCCCTCAACACAATATCCTAGCAGCCGGACAAGATTTTTATGCCTGACGTGACCAATTGCCTCAACTTCAACCCTGAACTCCTTTTCTGCCTGGCCCCTGCAGTGCCATGTTAAAACACAATCAATATGATGACATCACACAAAGGATATCAGACAATTTCAAGTTTTGTAAAGAAAGTGCTGTCATTCCAAGATCAAATCTAATTTAAAGTTCCTTACATGTTATTCAGAAGCTTTTTTATAGCAACATCAGTCCCATTTATGAGTCGACCACGGTAAACTACCCCATATCCACCCTCTCCAATGATATTCTCCTTGGAAAACCGGTTCGTTGAATGCTCCAAATCCCTCAGAGTAAACCAATGGCCCCAACCCAGGTGTGAAAATTCCGGGAGACCAACCAGAGGAGATGCGGAGACCATTGCGTACTGAGAATATTGCCTCCTAGCATTGCCCGAGCTTCCTTCGTCACCAGAATACGAGCTACCAGCCCTATCACAGTGGTAGGCCGAGCTGCATTGGCTCAAATTATCAGCATCACTTGATTTGGTCCTAACCAAGTGTCCCAGCATTTTCCCAGAATCTTTATCATGAGGCTTCTCGTGCACTGTCAGTGCATGGCTTTCCTGCACTTGGTAGTTTTCAACAACAGCATGTTGGCGCACTTCGTCCACCGCGATCTCCTTTGATACGTCCGGGATTTGTGATACTGGAATATTATCAGAAGATCTCTTCGGCTTCCTCCGATATATGGACCAGAAGCACATGAAACCTAGTATGCAGAAGATTATCACCCAGATACTGATGCCAATCACTATCCACAACCTCAGACCAAACGGCGGCGTCTTGGTCGATAGCTCCGCACGAAGGCTCTCGCCTGTCGGCATCTTTATTTGTTTGCAGCCTACAGCCCTACACCAGGATCAGTAAATCGATGTTAGCTTGCAATGTAAGCAATTCACTGAACGCAACAAGAAAGACAAACTGAGATTAATATCAGAACATGGCATGGACATCACTGAATACACAGCAAGAAAGACAAAACGAAGTTAATATCAGAACATGACACACACTTCATTGAACACATCAAATAGGACAAGCTGAGGTTAATATGAGAACATGGCATTCGCTTCATTGAACAGAGACAGAGAAAGGCTGAGATTAATTTCGGAACATGGCGTACACTACGCGTCATTGAATTGAACACATCAAACAAGACATGCTGATGTTAATATCAGAACACGTCATACATTTCAACTGAAGAGAGCAAGAGACAAGCTGCTGAGATTAATGTCAGAACATGGCATAGTTTCGTTGGCAATGCGAGGAAAGCTGCGTCTACATTAACAGATGAGGACAACATAAATACAGCAATAATAAGCCGGTCTACAGAGCAGAAAGCAATCATTATCCGTGAGAAATAGTATCGAAAGCGGTGGGGGGAAATGGGAAGAACATGAGGCGCAAGTTCCATGTGGAGCGAATTAAAGGAGAAAGGCATTGATGGGGAAATCGCTCGCTCTCCGACTACCTGCCCCCTCCCAAGACGAACACTGCTCCCAGTCCCAGCATCAACCAATCAACAAACCAGTCGGATAAAGAGCAACGCGTATTGCTAGGATATACTAGGAGGAAACAAATCGCGCATTTGCTGGAGGGAGACTAAAAAATCCCTGTCAAATCAAATCAGAACTTTCCCTTTACCCTTCGTCGGAAAAGATTCGATCCGAGTTTGTGTGGAGCCGCTTCCTTCCTGGCTACACCGGGAAGGAATCCAGTCGAACCGAATCAGATCAAACCAATCTCGAAGCCACTGCAACCGCATTGGATCACAAAAAATAGGATCCAAGAACAGCTAACACTGTGACACACCATGAGACACCTGCATCAGCTCCAATGCGAACCAGGCAGGAGAATAGAGGAGGAGACGGAGACGGGCGTGGTTGAAACAAACCTCTCGAGCAAGCAACGGAAGGCGAGAAACCCCTGGCGAGCGGCCGGCCACCTCCGCTAGGGTTCTTGGAACAGTACTGTACTGACTGGTGTCGGTACCGCACTGTCACTATCCCCCCGCGGCCCCGCCTTGCTCCCGCGGCCTCCGCCGACTCTGATTCGTCCTCGGTCAGTGACTAGCCGTGCCGCGTCGGCGGCGTGGACATGGGGGTGGTAGGCTGGCGCGGCGCCGGCTCCGGGGCAGCAATGTCGGGGGTGGATTGGGAGGAGGGAGAAGAAGGGGACAAGAGTGGAAGGGGGGAGCATTAAAGTTTGGGTCACTGCTGCTGAGTGCTGAGAGGGGGAAAAAAGAAATAGGAACAAAACAGCTGTGAAAAGAAATGGGCACCGTATTTGCTAGGGGCACCAGGTGGTGAGTTGATAATTTCCTTTTTTTTTTGAATAACACCTCAGATCTTTGGAGTTGATAATTTACCTTAACAATGCCAATGTATAAATTAAGTGCTCCTTGGAAGAAAATAAATACTCCTACTCCATATTATGATTAAGTGTTCATGACGGGGATGCAGTTAAGTGTTCGTCGCGGAGATGGGTTTCTGATTCCCTTTTTGTAATTGTCGATGCAATCATTTGGCTAGCGTAATTCTATATGTAGAAGAGTACGAGCGGACCATGACTCTTTTAGAAATGTGGTGTATCGAAACAACATATGCACGCACTCGCACGCGTGTATTTTGGATGCATGCATCGCCTTCGGACACACGTGGCATCCGACCTAGGCTTTGAACGCCAACGAGCATCGGACAAAATAAATTCCTCTAGCCACACGGAAGCTATGCTTGATTTCCGGTAGCGGCACACCAATAACCGGACTGAGTCGCACGCTAAACCTCTTCTCGTGATGATATATACACACGCCACATGTCGTTCGATGAATGGAGTGACAATACGATGAAATCGCTATATTTAGCGTTGCATCATCGACGACATGTCACTGGTAACTGAAAAATAATTCCCCTCGCTGGTAAGAAATGGCAAGTGTTAACATGAGATTTGGTTCGTTGCGGAGATGGGTTTCTGATTCCCTTTTTGTAACCATCGATGCAATCAGCGTAATTCTATATATAGAAGAGTGCGAGTGGTATTTTCCCCCCTATCATGACTCTTTTATAAATGTCGTGTATTGAAGGAGACATATATGCACGCACTCACATGAGTGTATTTGAATGCATGTATCGCCTTCCAGACACACGTGTCATCCGACCTAGGCTTTGAAAGCCAACAGGCATCGGACAAAAGGAATTCCGGTGGCCACACGAAAGCCATATTTGATTTTCGGTAGCGGCGGACCAAGAACCGGACCGGGTCGCACGGTAAACCTCTTCTCGTGACGTGCTGAGCTCATAATCCGCTTGGTTTTACCCTATTTACATTTAAATGAAACCGCTTTTCGGTAGCTATGTTATGGACTCGGCAAGAGTTTATTTTGTGGGAGTGTGAAAAGGTTACGGTGGCTATAATTTGTTGATGAGCCTCGGTTGTTCTCTGCCGGGTGCACAAAGGTAGGAGGCTTCACGAGCTCATTCGCAGGCGTTTCAAGCCATGATCGGGGACTTGGGCCCACATGCCATGGAGAGCGCAGGACTCGTGTGCAGCCTAGCCGTGTGCACGTAGCAGGCTGCAGGCGCGGGCCCGACATGAGGTCAAACGGACGCACGTCCCCAAATCTACGGCTCGCTCCGCAGCTCCACATAGTAGTACTACTGGTGAGAGCGTTTTACCAGATTGCCCCTCCTGCGGGCCCACCGGCGGGAGGAGGCGCCTCCGCTTTTCTGGGCCTACCTGGCTGCCAGCGTCGCTGGGTCGCGCAGCTCAACGGCTAGCTCTCACTGGGCCCGGCCCATGACGCCACGCCGCGTCCACCGTGTTTGTTTATAGGATCGGACCTGGACGGTGACAATTCTCAGAAAAAAATAAAGGATTGGACGGTGACGCGCTGAGGTGTGCTGTGTGCATGTGAAGAAAGAGTCAAAGGTGCTGGTTTTAATCTTTTAAATAATATATCTACCAGCGACCGAAGACTGGATTAGATATGGGGGCTATTTTTTTAAAATAATATATTTTTTATTAAATTTCACAAATAATATACAAAACGGGCAAATTTCAAATCTGTTGGTCGGTCGGCCGTTCGATAGACAACACCCTGCCTTCGTCCGTTCAACAGACGACACCCTGCTTTCGTCCGTTCAACGAACGAATCACCCTGCAGCAACGTTGTCGGCTGTTTGATAAAAGAGAGGTTTGCATGGTGATTCGTCTGTTGAACGGACGAAGACAGTGCGTCGTCTGTTGAAAAGACGAAACGAGTCTGTTGTCGGCCAACAGATTTGCAATTTGTCCGTTTTGTGTATTATTTGTGCAATTTAATAAAAAAATGTATTATTTAAAAAAAATTAGCAGATATGGGAGTATCGTTTTCATGAGCTGCCGAAAATGCTGGATGACCAATTCCTTTTTGCGCCATTGGAATCCTGGCAGTCTACGCGTCCGACAGGTGGGGACCCTAAAAAATGGAACCTTATTAAGGCCATTGAACACCATACACACACCTTTTGCAACGACATGTTATCATGGCATAGACTAACAATGAATGAAGAACACCGAAAGCATGAAAGGGCGAACCAAAGGAACCAATAGAAGGCGAGATGAGGGGTGCGAAAATTGAATCAGGAGGCGATTGACCCGCTCCTCCACACGAAATTGAACTAGTTTCGGTGAAAGAAATTTTTCATCTAACAAGAAAATTGGACTAGTTTACGGACCCATCCAACAAGTTTTCATCTAGATTGCCGCATTTGGAAAAATTTGTTCCAGATTTTTCAATTTCACGTTAGGGTTCACGATTCCAGCTACTCAAGACGGGATTTGATAGTTCTCGGATTCAAACAAAGTTAGTACTCGGCACTAGATAGACTGCCTAAGATATGTTCGCTCTAGGGAAAACGGATGCCGAGACGAACACATCTGCCCCCCACCACATGCCAGGCCGCCGGTCCCTGCCTTCTTCGTCGGCCGCTCCGGCTACAGGAGGGGTTGGCCGCATGCTTTCTTGGGATGCTGCTTCTATGAAGGAGACGTCGTTGTTTCGGAATAATTTTTCTATGCTATTCCTCCATCTCGGCATCACTCCAACCGGTGGCGTCAACGGGCAGGTGGCATGGTCGTCTCGCCGGTCGGCGAGATTAGCATCTGGAGGTTGGCGACCGGCACTCTAGCGGGTGACGGTCATATTAGTTGTTGTAGTTATGTTTGTTGTCTTGTAGTTGGACGTGTGGATGACAGCAGGCGACAACGTTTCTCTTGTTCGACTTCATCAGATGAAATTGACGACGTCGTGATCCGGTGACCACGGGAAAGATCCCTGGTCGACGTGCTACAAAGTCTCGGTCTCGTCGCTTGCTATGGCCTGTTTCATCGGCTTAAAAAGCATCGTCGCATGCAAAGGTGCTCTGTCAGATCTCGGTATGACGGCTGTTCGCCTCTTTTTTCGACACTGCCATGGTAGTGGCGCGTTATGTCGAGGCACAAGTTTCTCCAATGGCTGGATTATAATTTTTTTACTCGCAGGATACTTGTGCAAAGTTGTATGGCGCGCAAATTTATATCTTTTCAGTGACCATGCGTGTAATCTTTGTAAACGAATGGTTATGTAAAAAAGAAAAGGACAGGATTTGATAGTCCCCGCAATCCGATCGGAGTATATTATATATATCGTTTTCAGCTGCTGCCGAAAATGATGGATGACCAATTTCCGTTTTGCGCCTTTGGAGTCCATGGCAGCAGTCTACTTGTCCAAGCAGAATAGACGAGATGGAGTACTACTAGGTGGGAAGAAAAGGGCACCAAAACGGTCACGTCTGCTTCGAATCTATCTAACTTTATCATGACTGAACTTGTTTTGGCTTTTCTGACTGACACATGCATCTTCGTACCTAGTACTATGCGAGCTGCCAACGTATGCTAAAATAACCTCACATGTCACATGATCGAGTCGCACAAGCACTCACTCAATCGGTTTCCCTATGGATACATGTAGCCCAGTGCCCCTTATTTGGCTCCCGAGAGAGTCCATTTGGCTCCCGTCCACCATAGTGGATTTTATTTTATTTTATTTTAAAAAGTCTAAATTTAAAGATTCAAAAAATTAAAAATATATAGGGATGTAGGTAATGATTTATAATACGGCTAAATTATTTTAAATAATATATTTTTTATTGATTTTCACACATAATACGCAAATTGGCAAATTGCAACTCTGTCGGTCCGTCTGTTACGGACGACACAGCAGCTTCGTCTGTTGAAGAGACGACCGACATGTCTTCTTTTGTTCAAAAGACGACCGAGTTGTCTTCTTTTCTTCAAAAGACGACACGTCTTTGTCGAGCTGTCGGGTGACAGGGGTCAGCTTCGTCGGCTGTTGAATGGACAAAGGGCGTTTCGTCCGTTGAACGGACGACGCGCCCCAGCATATAGCTAGCTCACGTGCATGCCCGTGCTTGCCCGTCGTCTTCCTTCCCAACTCGCGCGCCTCTCTCTCTGGCTGTTCTTCCTCTCTCGCTTGCTCTCATTTTCTCAGCTGTTGCACCGATTTGTAGCCCAGATTTCTATCCAAACTCGCTGCTCTAACACATTAGCAAGCTAGTAGAGTCCCAATCTACTAATGGGATAACCTGGTGTAGTGATTTGAGTCGTTTTGGTGGAGGGATCTGGTGGTGTTCTTGTTGAGCAATGGCTATGGTGGAGGCTGGTGCTGGGACTTGAGGAAGGTGCATGGCGGAGGTGCTGATCCGTTGACCTGAGGCAGCTGCACGGCAGGACTTCGCACGCTTCAAGGATAAACCCTAATTTCTTTATAATTGCAGTCATGTGCGTATGTTTATAGGTAGCCTTTGATGGGGTCTGTTAGATGCAAGATATTTGTAGAGTATTATGTGTCAATGTACCTGTTTTTGACTATTTTCGGTATTTTTAGGTTGAAAATCATGTCAAATAATGTAGTGTTTAGGTTCTTGTATGGTCCTGGTTCCGTCAGAATAAACCAGCACGGAGTTGATTTGAGCGAGTTTAGATTTATGGATGAAGTGTTTCAGAATCCTGAAACAGTGCCCGTTACTCAGTTGAAGGATTGGTTATGTGTTTGTTTAGGGCTCCCTCCTACCCATACTGTCGGTGTGCATGCTTTATGGACTAAGTCAAGGCAAACCCCTAATTTTTATTTAAGGCCAATAGAAGCGCAACAGAAATGGGTCAAATTTGTGCAAGCTTTCCAGAAAAGAGAAGTTAACCCCAGTCTCTTAGTGTTACCTGTGGCGAAAGAGGCTGGGTATGATCATGGCCATAGTAGTCAGACCGGTCATGCTGGAGGTAGTTATGATCATGGCCAGAGTAGTCAGACCGGTCATGCTGGAGGTAGTTATGATCATGGCCAGAGTAGTCAGGGCCAAGAGGGTGGCGGCGGTTATGAATCAGGTCACAGTAGCTATGCACACACCGGGGGTGATGGTTATGTATTAGAGGACGGTGGTGAAGGATTAGGGGAAGACATATTCAGTGGCGAAGCTGATGAGGACGAGATATATGATGGTTTGTTGCAACATCAAATGGAAGCCGAAGACTCAGAAGGCAACAGTGATACAGTTGATGATTCTGGAGAGTCTGATCAAGAAGAGATCGGCCAACCTATTCCGACATCATAGAATAATGACAACATAGCAGCAATGACTGTGAACGATGGGCATGATTCGGCGTGGCATTATCACGCGAACAACATCTCTCTGGGTGCACTATATCCTAGCAAGAGACATCTGCAGGAAGTAATTGTTGAGTGGTCAATGTCCATGCAACGGGTCTAGAAAACGAAGGTGTCATCACAACAATATTTGACATTGGTTTGCGAGGAAGCTGGATGTCCTGCAAGGGTGCATGCCCATGGCCCTAGGTATGACACAAACTGGAAGGTCACCGATGTTGTGATGCACACATGCACACTTGAAAGTGTCCTTCAGGACCATCGTAACCTCACGTCAACCCTCCTGGGTAGATTGTTGTACACAAAGATAGTGGAGGGCAAAGACATGGGGGTGAATGCTATCATTCACAAAGTTTCTGTCAGATTCCGCTACAATATTTCATACGGGAAGGCTTGGAGGACTAAGCAAAGGGCACTGGAGGCAAGGTTTGGTTCGTTTCGAGACGGGTATGACTGTGTTAATAGGATGCTCCAGACACTGCAGGCTAGGAATCGAGGCACCTACGTGGACATCCAACACTTTACATTGCCACAGGAACCTAATTTGAGGGTACTTCATCGAGTGTTCTTCTCATTTGCTATATGCATAGAAGCTTTCACTCACTGTCGACCAGTCATCTGTGTGGATGGTACATTTCTCACTGGCAAGTATAGGGGTCAGATATTGACTGCCATAGGCCAAGATGGAAACAATCAAGTTGTTCCACTTGCTTTTGCTTTCGTGGAGAGCGAGAACACCGAGAGTTGGGTATGGTTTTTCAGGCAGCTGAAGATAGCAATTGTGAGAGATACACCGAATGTATGCGTGCTTCATGATAGGCATCCAGGTATACTAAGCGCGATAAAGAAGCTCACACGGCCCACTCCTGATGAAGTAACTCCATGGCTGGACATGCAGAGTCATTGGTGCATGCGGCATCTAGGGGCCAATTTTTTCTCACAGTTCAGGAACAAGGCTCTTATGAACCTATTCAAGAAGATTTGCAAGCAGAACCAAGAGTTGAAGTATATCAAGTGTCGTGGCTATCTTGATGACTTCACTAAAAAACATGTGACTCAGAGGAGAGCAGCTAGAGCAGCAGCGGTCGTGGCTCATGCAACGGCGTTAGCTGCACAGGCAACAACAGGAGCAGCACCACCGGAGGAAGAACCCATTGCCCTTTGTGACTTGCCAGGATTTGACCAACCCGGTACTAGGAGAATGTTGGAGATATGCCCTAGAGGCAATAATAAATATAGTTATTATTATATCTTTGTGTTTATGATAAATGTTTACATTCATGCTATAATAGTATTAACAAGGAAACATTGATACTTGTGTGATTTGTAAACTTAATTTGAAGTCCCTAGTATAGCCTCTATACATCACTAGCTTGTTGGTTGATAAACGATTGTGGTTTCCCTATCATGAACATTGAGATGTTATCAACAACAAGATCATATCGTTAGGAGAATGATATGGTGGACATACTCCTATAGATAAGCGTAGCATAAAGATCAAGTCATTTTAATAGTTCAATTGCTATATGCTTTCTGATACATAGTAACCTAATTCCTTCGACCATGAGATCATGCATATCACCTTTACCGGATGGATACTTTGATGACATGAAACACCACACCGTAACTGGGTGGCTATAAAGGTGGCATTGAGTGTTCGGAAAGTATTGGTTGAGACACATGGATCAAGAGTGGGATTTGTCCATCCATATGACGGATAGATATACTCTGGGCCCTCTCGGTGGAATGTCATCCAATTAGCTTGCAAGCATGTGACTGGCTCACAAGGGATCACATATCACGGGAACGAGAAAAGAGTACTTATCGGTAACGAGGTTGAACTAGGTATGCAGAGATACCGACGATCATAACCTCGGATAAGTAAACTATCGTGAGACAAAGGGAAATTGGTATCGTATGTAAGTGGTTCATTCGATCGCAAAGTAATCGTAGAAATATGTGGGAGCCATATGAATTTCCAGATTCCTCTATTGGTTATTGTTCGGAGAAGTATCTCGATCATGTCCGCATAATTCACGAACCGTAGGGAGACACACTTAAGGATTCGACGTTGTTTGAGTAGTTATGGAATGAATGAGAAAGAGACCGAATGTTGTTCGGAGTCTCGGATGGGATCCGGGATATCACGAGGAGATCCGGAATGGTCCGGAGAATAAGATTCATATAAGGAAAGTCCCGTTTCGGAGTTCGGAAATGATTCCGGTGTTTTCATCGGGAATGTTCTAGAAGGTTCCGGAATGTTCGGCACTCCGGAGGGGAAGGGGTACATGAATGTGTCATTGCAAGTTGGAATGATTGCATCATGTACTAAGTGTCATCGCTGTTCCAAATAAAGGATTAATTCAAATCCTAGTTTGAAAAATCAAACGGCTAAATTGAAAAGTCAAACGGCTAAATTTGGAAAGAGGAAAAGAGGAGGAAGTGGGAAACCGAGTTGGGGAGGGAATCCCTCCTCCAACCGGCGGCGCCCCCTCCAAGCCGAGTTGGGGAGGGACTCCCCTCCCTCCCCTTGGCCGTCGGCCCCTCCACCTATATAAGGAGGGGCAGGGCTCCCTCCTAGCACACACAAGTCCCTCACCTCAAACCCTAGAAGCTGCAGTCCACCATAGCCGCCGCCGCCCCCTAGGGTTTTGCCCTAGCCGCCGACTTGGGGTCCCCGGAACCCTAGCCGCCGGCTCTAGCACTTCCTCCTTGGTGTGTCTAAACCCTATATCGCCGAGGAGCTCTCTCATACTCCACCATACTCGCTCCGGCTTAAGGCGAAGCCCTGCGAGATCTCCCCTCTACTTCCGGTACCACGCCGTTGTGCTGCCGGAATCACGAGGAGAGTGTTACAACCTCCGCTGCCTGCTGGAACAAGGGAGAGGAAGGTCTTCGTCGAGTACCGAACGTGTGACCGACTGCGGGAGCGCTGCCGGAACGCAGCGCCGGAAGGATCGTCTATGCGATCTTGAGATCGGGAAGAGTACGACTACATCACCCACGAGAATCCGCTCTCGTTAAACACTTTGGAATCTTCGAGGGTACGTTATTCCATCGACTCGTTTCTACAATCTAATAGATAGACCTTGGCTTGTTTGTTTGTATGCGATAGAAATTTTTTGTTTTCCATGCTACGAAACCCTACAGTGGTATCAGAGCCGTGTCTATATGTAGATCTGTTGCACGAGTAGAACACAATGGTCATTGTGGGCGTTGATGCTTTTATTGTCGATTGCTTCTTGTGTACTTTGCATCTTGCGGTATGTTGGGATGAAGCGGCCCGGGCTAACCTTACATGACATCGTTCATGAGACTTGCTCCACGCTTGACATGCAACTTGTATTGCATAAGTGGCTTTGCGGGTGCCTGTTTCTCCTAGCATAGTTAAGATCCAATTTACAACGGGTGATTAACAATACTAGTATCAATGTTGTGGTTCATGTTCGTAAGTTAGAGCGACACTTATAGAAAGCCCCAAGCCACGTAAAACATGCAAAGAAAGTAGAGGCGTCTAACTTTGTTTTGCAGGGGTGTGCAGTGATGTGATATGGCCATGATTGTGATTATATTTGATGTATGCAATGTTCCTTATTGTAAGTTGGCAACCGGCAGGAGCCATATGGTTGTCTTTAATTTCTGTTAAGACCCGCGTGTCTATTCAAAGTAGTTGTAATAGTTGAAGCCGGTGGACGACAACCATGGAGAAGCGTCATTGACCTTGATGCAATGCCGGTGATGATGGAGATCATGTTCGTGATTGAAGATGGAGATCGGAAGCACAAAGAAGAAAGGCCATATCATGTCACATATTATGAATTGCATGTGATGTTAATCCTTTATGCATCTTGTATTGCTTAGTAGACGACGGTAGCATTATAAGATGATCCCTCATGCACATGAATTTCAAGTCATAAAGTGTTCACCCTTAGTTAGCACCGTTGCTAAAGCTTGTTGTTTCGAAGCACCACGTGATGATCGGGTGTGTTAGATTCCGCAAGTGTATACAACGTGAGCAAGCCAGATTTGCTCATGCGGAAACTAAGGTTTGATCTTGACGAGCCTAGCATGTACAGACATGGTCTCGGAACACGGATCACCGAAAGGTAAAGCATGAATCATATAGTAGATATGATGAACATGACGATTGTTCGCCATTGAAACTATATCAACTCTCGTGATGATCGGTGTTGATGTAGTGGATTTGGTTCATGTGATCACTAAAACAATGTGAGGGATGTTGTTTTGAGTGGGAGTTCACCTAGATTAACTTTATTATTAATTTGAACTCAATTTGTCATAAACTTAGTCTAAACTATTGCAAATATGTTGTAGATCAATGGCAACCCCTACCATCAATTTTAATGCGTTCCTAGAGAAAGAAAAGTTAAAAAACAATGGAAGCAACTTCGCGGATTGGTTCCGCAATTTGAGGATTGTCCTCACAGCTGGTAATTGACCTATGTGCTGGATGCACCGCTGGGTGACCCACCTGCAGCTGATGCTTCCGATGAAGTAAAGAATGTTTACCTCGCTCGGAAGAATCAGTACTCCATAGTTCAGTGTGCTATCTTGTATGGTTTGGAATCAGAGCTTCAGAAAAGGTTTGAGAATTCAGACCCATATGATATTGTCGAGGATCTCAAATTGATCTTTGAGACTCATGCGGCAATTGAAAGTTATGAGGCTTCTGAAAAGTTCTTTAACTGCAAGATGGAAGAGGGCAGCTCCGTCAGTGAGCATGTGCTTAAGATGTCTGGGCACGCAAACAAACTTCAAAGCTTGGGTATAGTGATTCCTAATGCTTTGGGGATTTACCGTGTCCTCCAATAACTACCACCAAGTTACAAGAACTTTGTGATGAACTACAACATGCAGAACATGAACAAGCAGTTGCCAGAACTGTTTGCTATGTTAAAGTTTGCAGAAGTGGAGATCAAGAAAGAGCACCAAGTGTTGTTGTTCAATAAGACCACCAAATTCAAGAAAGGCAAGTCTAAGCAGAAGGGACACTTCAAGAAGGGTGGTAAGAAAGTTACCGCGCCGGCGAAGAAGACCAAGGCTGGACCTAAGCCTGATAGTGAGTGCTTTTACTGCAAGGGAGAAGGTCACTGGAAGCGGAATTGCCCAAAGTACTTGGCGGATTTGAAGAACGACAACATCAAGAAGAAAGGTATATCTGATATACATGTTATTGATGTGTATCTCACTAGTACTCGTAGTAGTGCCTGGGTATTTGATACTGGTTCGGTTGCTCATATTTGTAACTCGAAACAGGTGCTGCAGAATAAACGGAAGCTAGCGAAGAACGAGGTGACAATGCGCGTGGGAAACGGATCAAAAGTTGATGTGATCGCGGTCGGCACGCTACCCCTTCATCTACCATCAGGATTAGTTTTATACTTAAATAATTGTTATTTGGTGCCTGCGTTGAGCATGAACATTATATTGGGATCTTGTTTATTGCGAGACGGTTACTTGTTTAAGTCCGAGAATAATGGTTGTTCGATTTATATGAGTAATATGTTTTATGCACATGTACCTTTGATAGATGGTCTATTCTTATTGAATCTCGATAGTGGAAATACACATATCAACAACATTGAGGCTAAACGTTTGAAATCGAGCGATAACTCGACCTATATGTGGCACTGTCGTCTTGGTCACATTGGAGTGAAGCGTATGAAGAAACTCCATTCCGATGGACTTTTTGAATCGCTTGATTTCGAATCACTTGAAATATACGAAGCATGTCTGATGGGTAAAATGACTAAGACTCCATTTTCTGGTATGATGGAGCGAGCTACGGACTTATTAGAAATCATACATACCGATGTGTGTGGTCCAATGAGTGTAGCATCGCGCGGTGGTTATTGTTATGTTCTTACCTTCACGGATGACTTGAGTAGATATGGGTATATCTATTTCATGAAACATAAGTCCGAAACTTTCGAGAAGTTTAAGGAATTTCAAAGTGAGGTAGAGAATCAACGTAACAAGAAGATTAAATTTCTACGTTCTGATCGTGGAGGTGAATATCTAAGTTACGAGTTTGGCGAGCATTTGAAGAAATGCGGAATACTTTCACAGTTGACACCGCCGGGAACACCACAGCGTAATGGTGTGTCCGAACGTCGTAATCGAACTCTCTTAGATATGGTTCGTTCTATGATGTCACTTACAGATTTACCGCTATCATTTTGGGGTTATGCATTAGAAACAATCGCATTCACTTTAAATAGGGCACCATCTAAATCCGTTGAAACGACACCGTATGAATTATGGTTTGGGAAGAAACCTAAATTGTCGTTCCTTAAAGTTTGGGGATGCGAAGCCTATGTAAAGAAGTTACAGCCGGACAAGCTTGAAACCAAAGCGGAAAAATGCGTCTTCATAGGATACCCGAAGCAAACTATTGGGTATACCTTCTATCATAGATCCGAAGGCAAGATCTTCGTTGCCAAGAATGGATCCTTTCTAGAGAAGGAATTTCTCTCGAAAGAAGTGAATGGAAGGAAAGTAGAACTCGACGAGGTTGTCGAACCTTCTCTCGAAATTGCGAGTAGCGCAACACCGGAAGAAGTTCCTGTGGTGCCTGCACCAATTAGAGAGGAAGCTAACGATGGTGATCATGAAACTTCGGTTGAAGTTGCTACAGAGCCTCGGAGGTCAACAAGAACTCGTACCACTCCAAATTGGTATGATCCCGTTATGAGTGTCATGTTGGTGGACAACACCGATGACCCTGATACATATGAGGAAGCAATGATGAGCCCAGATTCCAATAAATGGCAAGAAGCCATGAAATCCGAGATTGGATCCATGTACGAAAACCAAGTATGGACTTTGGTGGACTTACCAGATGGCCGGAAGGCTATCGAGAACAAATGGATCTTCAAGAAGAAAACAGATGCTGATGGTAATGTTACTGTCTATAAAGCTCGACTTGTTGCAAAAGGGTTTAGACAAATTCAAGGAGTTGACTACGATGAGACTTTCTCACCAGTAGCGAAGCTAAAGTCTGTGAGGATTATGTTAGCAATCGCTGCATATTATGATTATGAGATATGGCAGATGGATGTCAAAACAGCATTCCTCAATGGAGACATTGATGAAGAGTTGTATATGATGCAACCCAAAGGTTTTGTCGATCCTAAAGATGCTAACAAGGTATGCAAACTTCAACGATCCATCTATGGATTGAAGCAAGCATCCCGAAGTTGGAATCAACGTTTTGATAAGGTGATCAAAAGTTTTGGTTTTATACAAACTTATGGAGAAGCTTGTATTTACAAGAAAGTGAGTGGGAGCTCTGTAGCATTCTTAATACTATATGTAGATGACATATTGTTGATTGGGAATGATGTAGACCTTCTTAATAGTGTCAAGGAATATTTGAATAATAGTTTTTCAATGAAGGATCTTGGCGAAGCAGCTTACATATTAGGCATAAAGATTTATAGAGATAGATCGAAACGCCAAATATCATTGTCACAGAGTACATATTTGGACAAAGTTCTAAAGAGATTTGGAATGGAAGATAGCAAGAAAGGGTTCTTGCCCATGTTGCCCAATACGACCTTGAGTAAAACTCAAAGTCCGACATCGGCAGAAGATAGAGAAAGGATGAGTAAGACTCCCTATGCCTCAGCCATAGGATCTCTAATGTATGCCATGCTATGTATGAAGGGTTTCGCGGCATAGTAAATCAAAATTTTCTACGGAGCGAACAGAGGGAAAGCCAAGATCTAATCTAGGAGATGCAAACAACGAGAGAGATTGGATTAGATCTTCATACCCTTGAAGATTCGCACAGCGGAACGTTCGTCGGAACGTGGGTGATGTAGTCGTACTCGCTTCTCCTCCTCGCGATCCGATCCGATCTAGCACCACAAGTGGCGGTGCCTCCGTGAGATGCACACGTGCAGCACCTCGACGTCTCCTCCTTCCTCGGACCAGCAAGTATGGTGGAGAGATAGATTGGATCTACAACACGACGGCGTGGTGTATATGGTGGAGAATTTCTGCAGCAGGGCTTCGCCTACAAACAGTCGGGAGGGAGAGAGGAAAGCTAGCAAGGCGACTAGGGTTTGGAGGAGAGGTGTAGGGGTTTGGTGCGTCCCACCCCTCTTTATATAGAGGGGGGGCGCAGCCCTAGCCCCTCCCCCAAGCCCAAAGGATAAGGAGTGGAGGGCATGGACTCTCCCCTCTTTTAGAAACCCTATCTCTAGTTTAAACGATTTAAACTCTCTAGGATCGGCTGGGCCCTATGGGGCCTTGTGCCCCTGGCCCAATGCGGCCAGGACACTCCCTCATAGGCCCATTCCCCCTCCCGGAAGGTGGGGCCACGTTGGTCCCCTTCCGGAAGGTTCTAGAAGCTTCCAGTACAATACCGATTAACCCGGAACAATTCCGAACTCCAAAAACTGCACTGCCTTATATGAATCTTATTCTCCGGACCATTCCGGAACCTCTCGTGATGTCCCGGATCCCATCCGAGACTCCAAACAAAAATTCATAAACCAATTATCCAATCTATCCTAGCGTCAAGACACGTTAAGTGTGTGACCCTGCGCGTTCGAGAATATGCAGACATGATCTTCTATCAATAATCAACAGTGGGGTCTGGGCACCCATATTGACTCCCACACATCCATCGATGATCATATCGGATGAACCACGATGCCATGATTCAATCAATCCCATATATATATTCCCTTCGTCTCGCGATATTTTACTTGCCCGAGATTCGATCGTCGGTACCGTCATACCTAGTTCAATCTCGTTCACAGCAAGTACTTTACTCGTTCCGTAATCCGATATCACTTTGTGATTAACTCCTTAACCACATGCTTGCAAGCGGTGTTGATATCAATTACCGAGTGGGCCCGAAGTATATCTCTCTGACTTGGGAGGGACAAATTCCATCTTGATACATACAACCCAACAGATACTTTCCGATCACCTGAGAGACACCTTTATGATCACCCTCTCATAGGATGACGTTTGATGACCTCAAAGCTTTCTTCCGATACCAGGGAGTTGTATTATCTCATGGTCTAAGGAATACAATATTTGACATAAGAAAAGCTTCGCAAAGACGAACACGATGACACGATCTAATTGCTTTGCTTAGTTTGGGTCTGTCCATCATATCATTCTCCAATGAAATGATCTCATTATCAATTGACAACTCATGTCTATGGTTAGGAAACCTTAACCATCATTGATCAATGAGCTAGTCCTTAGAGGCATACCAGGGACACGGTGTTGTTCACAAACCACACAAGTATTAATGTTTCCGCTTAATACAATTCTAGCATGGAATATAAACTTTATCATGAACATGAATTATAATAATAACATCTTTATTATTGCCTCTAGGGCATAATTCCAACAGTCTCCCACTTGCACTAGAGTCAATAATCTAGTTTACATCTGGTAACAATCTCACACCCATGGCACTGAGGTGTTGATCATGTTTTACACGTGAAAGAGGTTTAGTCAATGGATCTGCAACATTCAGATCTGTATGTACTTTGCTAATCTTCAGATCACCATCTGCAATATAATCTCGGATTATATGAAACTTGCGGTTGATATGCTTGGTCTTTGGATGATATCTTGGTTCCTTAGCGAGTGCTATGGCGCCAGTGTTGGCACACAATATCTCCAGTGGGTCCAATGCACTTGGAACCACGCCAAGCTCAGTGATGAAGTTTCTGATCCAAACTCCTTCACTTGACGCTTCTGCAGCAGCCATGTATTCCGCTTCTACTGTAGATCCCGCGATCACGCTTTGCTTGCAGCTTCTCCAGCTCACAGCTCCTCCATTCAAAATATAAACGTATCCTGTCTGAGATTTGGAATCATCATTGTCGGTGTCAAAACTAGCGTCGACGTAACCTTTTACGACAAGCTGTTCATCACCCCCATAGACTAAGAACATTTCTTTAGTCCTATTTAGGTACTTTAGGATGTTCTTCACGGCTGTCCAGTGTTCCACTCCTGGATCACTTTGATATCTGCTCGTCAAACTAAGAGCATTGGACACATCTGGTCTAGTACACAGCATGGCATACATGATAGAACCTATGGCCGAGGCATAAGGCACTTTTCTCATAGCTTCCCTATCATTTACCGTAGCTGGACACTGAGCCTTCCTCAATATCTTACCTGAAACATAGGCACTGAACCTTTCTTTGCCTTATCCATTCTGAACCTTTTCAGAACTTTGTCTAGGTATGTACTTTGGCTTAAAGCTATCAGGCGTCTTTGTATATCTCTATAGATCTTGATGCCCAATATATAAGCAGCTTCACCTAGGTATTTCATTGAAAAACACTTGTTCAAATAACTCTTCACATCGTTAAGCATGTTGATGTCATTTCCGATAATCAATATGTCATCCACATATAGTACCAGAAACGTCACCGAGCTCCCACTCACTTTCTTGTAGATACAAGCTTCGTAGCAATTTGGAACAAATCCAAAGCTCTTGATCACTTGATCAAAACGAAGGTTCCAACTCCGAGATGCTTGCTTCAGTCCATAAATGGAACACTGAAGTTTGCATACTTTACTAGCATCCTTAGGATCGATAAAACCTTCGGGTTGCATCATATACAACTCTTCATCAATGTTGCCATTGAGGAAAGCAGTCTTGACATCCATCTTCCATATTTCATAATCATGAAACGCAACAATTGCTAATAAAATCCGAATGGACTTAAACATTGCTACGGGAGAGAAAGTCTCATCGTAGTCAACACCTTGAACTTGTCGAAAACCTTTCGCGACAAGCCGTGCTTTACAGATGGTAACATTACCATCCGCGTCTGTTTTCTTCTTGAAGATCCATTTGCACTCAACGGCCTTTCGGTCGCTAGGAGGGTCCACCAAAGTCCATACTTGGTTTTCGCTCATGGATCCCAATTCGGATTTCATGGCTTCTAGCCATTTCTCAGAGTCTGGGCTCATCATCGCTTCCTCATAGTTCGTAGGTTCACTGTCTTCTACTAATAAGACAGTCAAGACAGGGTTGCCGTACCACTCAGGAGGGGCACGCGACCTTGTCGACCTGCGACGTTCAGTAGAAGCATCGTCCGAAGCTTCATGATCCTTGTCATTAGCTTCCTCTATTGTTGGTGCAGGCGGCACTGGAACAATTTCAGGTGCTGCGCTACTCTCCAATTCAAGAGAAGGTTCAATAACCTCGTCAAGCTCTACTTTCCTCCCACTCACTTCTTTCGAGAGAAACTCCTTCTCAAGAAAGGAACCATTCTTTGTGACAAACACTTTGCCTTCGGTTCTGTGATAGAAGGTATACCCAATAGTTTCCTTAGGGTATCCTATGAAGACGCATTTATCCGCTTTGGGTTCGAGCTTGTCCGGCATCAACTTCTTGACGTAAGCTTCGCATCCCCAAACTTTAAGAAATGACAACTTAGGTTTAGCACCAAACCACAGTTCATACGGTGTCGTCTCAACGGATTTAGATGGTGCCCTATTTAAAGTGAATGCAGCGGTTTCTAATGCATAACCCCAAAATGATAACGGCAAATCAGTAAGAGACATCATTGATCGGACCATATCTAATAGGGTTCGATTCCGGCGTTCAGACACACCATTGCGCTGTGGTGTTCCGGGTGGCGTGAGTTGTGAAACGATTCCACTTGCTTTAAGATGCGTGAGAAAATCATAACTCAAATATTCACCTCCACGATCGGATCGTAGAAACTTAATCTTTCTGTTATGATGGTTCTCAACTTCATTCTGAAATTCCTTGAACTTTTCAAATGTTTCAGATTTATGTTTCATTAAATAGATATACCCATATATACTTAAGTCATCGGTAAAAGTAAGGAAATAGCGATATCCACCGCGCGTCGAAATACTCATCGGTCCGCATACATCGGTATGTATGATTTCCAACAAGTCCGTTGCTCGCTCCATCATTCCGGAGAACGGGGTTTTGATCATCTTGCCCATGAGGCATGGTTCGCATGTGTCAAATGATTCAAAATCAAGAGACTCCAAAAGTCCATCAGAATGGAGTTTCTTCATGCGCTTTACACCAATATGACCTAGACGACAGTGCCACAAATAAGTAGTATTATCACTATCTACTTTGCATCTCTTAGCCTCAATGTTATGGATGTGTGTTTCATCCCTTTCGAGATTTAGAAGAAATAAACCATTCATAAGAGGTGCATGACCATAAAAGATGTTACTCATATAAATAGAACAACCATTATTCTCCGATTTAAATGAATAACCGTCTTGCAATAAACATGATCCAGAAATAATGTTCATGCTCAACGCAGGCACATAATAACACTTATTAAGGTTTAAAACTAATCCCGAAGGTAAAACTAAGGAGAGCGTGCCGACGGCCATCACATCAACTCTTGATCCGTTGCCAACACGCATCGTCACATCATCCCTCGCAAGCCGCCGTCTATTCCGTAGCTCCTGTTTCGAGTTACAAATATTAGCAACTGAACCGGTATCAAATACCCAGGCACTACAACGAGGGCTAGTAAGGAAAACATCAATAACATGTATATCAAATATACCTTTGATGGTGCCAGCCTTCTTGTCCGCTAAGTACTTCGGACAGTTGCGCTTCCAGTGACCCTTGTCCTTGCAATAGAAGCACTCAATGTCCAGCTTAGGACCAGACTTGAGCTTCTTCTCAGCAGGAGCATTGCGCTTGTCGCCGCCCTTCTTGAAGGGCTTCTTTGCTCCCTTACCTTTCTTAAAGGAGGGCTTGTTGACCATCAACACATGATTATCCTTTTTGATGTCCACCTCCGCAGCCTTCAGCTTTGCGAAGAGCTCGGTGATCGTATCAGTGGAGCCAATCTGATTATGAGTCACTACAAAACTTTTGTAGCTGGGAGGGAGTGATTGCAGAACCCTGTCAATCTTGAGCTCCTCTGGAATCGTGCATTCCAGTTGCTCAAGGCGTTGAGTGTAGCCCGACATCTTTATGGCGTGCTCACTAACGGAACTCCCTTCCTCCATCTTGCAGTTAAAGAACTTCTCAGAGATCTCATATCTCTCAGAACGGGCTTGAGTCTGAAACATGGTTTTCAGCTCCTCGAGAATCTCAAAGGGCCCGGGATAGGTTTCAAAACGATTTTGAAGTTCCGGTTCCATAGCAAACAACATGGTGCTCTTAATCACACCATAATCATCTTTGCGCGACTGGTAGACAGCTTTCTCATCAGCCGGCGCAGTTGCAGCAGGGGGGTCACCTAACGCTTTCCCAAGGACATAGTCCTTTTGTACGCCAGACAGAATGATTCTTAGATTGCGGAACCAATTGGTGAAGTTAGACCCATTGTTTCTAAGCTTTTCCTTCTCAGCAAAAACGTTGAAGTTGAAGTTGGATTTGGCCATGTGATCTACAGTATTTGCAAGTACAATTTAGACTATGTTCATGATAAATAGTTCAACTTAATCAAATTACTAAATGAACTCCCACTAAATTCAACATCCCTCAAGTTGTTTAGTGAACACGATCCAAATTCACCACACCTAATCCGATCATCACGAGAAGAGATGTGGTTTCAATGGTGGACAACAAAGTGTCGATCATATCATTCATATGACTCATGCTTAACCTTTCGGTTCTTGTGTTCCGAGGCCATGTCTGTACATCTAGGCTCGTCAAGCTAGACCCAAGTATTTCCGCGTGTGCAAAACTGTCTTGCACCCGTTGTATGTGAGCGTAGAGTCTATAACACCCGATCATCACGTGATGCTTGGACACGACGAACTTTCGCAACGGTGCATACTTGGGGAGAACACAGTTTTTATCTTGATCTTTAAGTGAGGAATCATCTTATAATGCTACCGTCGCGATCTAAGCATAATAAGATACATAAAGGATAAACATCACATGCATATAACTTTATGTGACATGGTATAGCCAATCTTCGCGCAATGATCTCCATCTTGTGCGTTCCGGCATGATCTCCATCACTCCACCATGATTGCCTTCACCACGAATAGCAACTACAACTATTGCTAACTACTTAGCGATAAAGTAAAGCTATTACATGGCGTATAAGAAGTTGACTCGCAGGTCATACACAATTATAAAGACAACCATATGGCTCCTGCCGGTTGTGTACTCATCGACATGCAAGTCGTGAAACATTACAAAACATGATCATCGCATACATTATACACATCACATCTTGGGCCATACCATATCACAGAAAACACTCCCTGCAAAAACAAGTTAGACGCCTCTACTTTGTTGTTGCATGTTTTACGTGGCTTATGGGAGTAGATGCTAAGAACGATTCTTACCTACGGAAAGCCACAACGGTGATATTATGGTTGCCAAACTCCGGTGTTAATCCCATGACAACTATAGTGAGAGAAACTGACATCCACCAGCCGCATGTGTGGAACAAGCCACACGTAAAGTGCGGAGCCGGTCTCGCGAACGACGTCGCGTAAGGTTGGCCTGGACCGCTTCAATCTCACTATCCCGCGTCATAAGAAGAACACAAACAAGAGGCTTGCAACAGAAAACATCAACGCCCGCAACAACCATGTTGCGTTCTACTCGTGAAACACATCTACGCATAGATCTAGCTCTGATACCATTGAAGGGTTTCGCGGCATAGTAAATCAAAATTTTCTACGGAGCGAACAGAGGGAAACCCAAGATCTAATCTAGGAGATGCAAACAACGAGAGAGATTGGATTAGATCTTCATACCCTTGAAGATTCGCACAGCGGAACGTTCGTCGGAACGTGGGTGATGTAGTCGTACTCGCTTCTCCTCCTCGCGATCCGATCCGATCTAGCACCACAAGTGGCGGTGCCTCCGTGAGATGCACACGTGCAGCACCTCGACGTCTCCTCCTTCCTCGGACCAGCAATTATGGTGGAGAGATAGATTGGATCTACAACACGACGGCGTGGTGTATATGGTGGAGAATTTCTGCAGCAGGGCTTCGCCTACAAACAGTCGGGAGGGAGAGAGGAAAGCTAGCAAGGCGGCTAGGGTTTGGAGGAGAGGTGTAGGGGTTTGGTGCGCCCCCACCCCTCTTTATATAGAGGGGGGCGCAGCCCTAGCCCCTCCCCCAAGCCCAAAGGATAAGGAGTGGAGGGCATGGACTCTCCCCTCTTTTAGAAACCCTATCTCTAGTTTAAACGATTTAAACTCTCTAGGATCGGCTGGGCCCTATGGGGCCTTGTGCCCCTGGCCCAATGCGGCCAGGACACTCCCTCATAGGCCCATGCCCCCTCCCGGAAGGTGGGGCCACGTTGGTCCCCTTCCGGAAGGTTCTAGAAGCTTCCAGTACAATACCGATTAACCCGGAACAATTCCGAACTCCAAAAACTGCACTGCCTTATATGAATCTTATTCTCCGGACCATTCCGGAACCTCTCGTGATGTCCCGGATCCCATCCGAGACTCCAAACAAAAATTCATAAACCAATTATCCAATCTATCCTAGCGTCAAGACACGTTAAGTGTGTGACCCTGCGCGTTCGAGAATATGCAGACATGATCTTCTATCAATAATCAACAGTGGGGTCTGGGCACCCATATTGACTCCCACACATCCATCGATGATCATATCGGATGAACCACGATGCCATGATTCAATCAATCCCATATATATATTCCCTTCGTCTCACGATATTTTGCTTGCCCGAGATTCGATCGTCGGTACCGTCATACCTAGTTCAATCTCGTTCACAGCAAGTACTTTACTCGTTCCGTAATCCGATATCACTTTGTGATTAACTCCTTAACCACATGCTTGCAAGCGGTGTTGATATCGATTACCGAGTGGGCCCGAAGTATATCTCTCCGACTTGGGAGGGACAAATTCCATCTCGATACATACAACCCAACAGATACTTTCCGATCACCTGAGAGACACCTTTATGATCACCCTCTCATAGGATGACGTTTGATGACCTCAAAGCTTTCTTCCGATACCAGGGAGTTGTATTATCTCATGGTCTAAGGAATACAATATTTGACATAAGAAAAGCTTCGCAAAGACGAACACGATGACACGATCTAATTGCTTTGCTTAGTTTGGGTCTGTCCATCATATCATTCTCCAATGAAATGATCTCATTATCAATTGACAACTCATGTCTATGGTTAGGAAACCTTAACCATCATTGATCAATGAGCTAGTCCTTAGAGGCGTACCAGGGACACGGTGTTGTTCACAAACCACACAAGTATTAATGTTTTCGCTTAATACAATTCTAGCATGGAATATAAACTTTATCATGAACATGAATTATAATAATAACATCTTTATTATTGCCTCTAGGGCATAATTCCAACAATGTACTAGACCCGACATTGCATATGCTATTAGTTTGACTAGCAGATATCAAAGTGATCCAGGAGTGGATCATTGGACAACGGTCAAAAACATCCTTGAGTACTTGAGAAGAACTAAGGATATGGTTCTTTCTTATGGAGGTGATGAACAGCTCGTTGTTAATGGTTACACCGATGCTAGTTGGAAAACCGATCCGGATGATTCTAAATCACAATCTGGATACGTATTTATTTTGAATGGTGCAGGAGTTAGCTGGAGGAGTGCAAAGCAAAGCGTTATGGCGAGATCTTCAACTGAATCGGAATACATGGCTGCTTCGGAGGCTTCACAAGAAGCGATATGGATGAAAGAGTTCATTACAGAGCTGGGTGTGGTTCCTAGTGCGCTGGACCCAATGTCTCTCTACTGTGATAACATGGGCGCCATAGCCAATGCGCAAGAACCAAGGTCACACAAGAAGCTGAAGCACATCAAGCTACGTTTTCACGCTATTCGAGAACATATCCAAGATGGGGATATAAAGATTTGCAAAGTACACACAGATCTGAATGTGGCGGATCCGTTGACTAAACCTCTCCCGAGGGCAAAACATGACCAACACCAAACTGCCATGGGTGTTCGGTATATTACCATGTAATCTAGATTAGATGACTCTAGTGAAAGTGGGAGACTGTTGGAGATATGCCCTAGAGGCAATAATAAATATAGTTATTATTATATCTTTATGTTTATGATAAATGTTTACATTCATGCTATAATAGTATTAACAAGGAAACATTGATACTTGTGTGATTTGTAAACTTAATTTGAAGTCCCTAGTATAGCCTCTATACATCACTAGCTTGTTGGTTGATAAATGATTGTGGTTTCCCTATCATGAACATTGAGATGTTATCAACAACAAGATCATATCGTTAGGAGAATGATATGGTGGACATACTCCTATAGATAAGCGTAGCATAAAGATCAAGTCATTTTAATAGTTCAATTGCTATATGCTTTCTGATACATAGTAACCTAATTCCTTCGACCATGAGATCATGCATATCACCTTTACCGGATGGATACTTTGATGACATGAAACACCACACCGTAACTGGGTGGCTATAAAGGTGGCATTGAGTGTTCGGAAAGTATTGGTTGAGACACATGGATCAAGAGTGGGATTTGTCCATCCATATGACGGATAGATATACTCTGGGCCCTCTCGGTGGAATGTCATCCAATTAGCTTGCAAGCATGTGACTGGCTCACAAGGGATCACATATCACGGGAACGAGAAAAGAGTACTTATCGGTAACGAGGTTGAACTAGGTATGCAGAGATACCGACGATCATAACCTCGGATAAGTAAACTATCGTGAGACAAAGGGAAATTGGTATCGTATGTAAGTGGTTCATTCGATCGCAAAGTAATCGTAGAAATATGTGGGAGCCATATGAATTTCCAGATTCCTCTATTGGTTATTGTTCAGAGAAGTATCTCGATCATGTCCGCATAATTCACGAACCGTAGGGAGACACACTTAAGGATTCGACATTGTTTGAGTAGTTATGGAATGAATGATAAAGAGACCGAATGTTGTTCGGAGTCTCGGATGGGATCCGGGATATCACGAGGAGATACGGAATGGTCCGGAGAGTATGATTCATATAAGGAAAGTCCCGTTTCGGAGTTCGGAAATGATTCTGGTGTTTTCATCGGGAATGTTCTAGAAGGTTCCGGAATGTTCGGCACTTCGGAGGGGAAGGGGTACATGAATGTGTCATTGCAAGTTGGAATGATTGCATCATGTACTAAGTGTCATCGATGTTCCAAATAAAGGATTAATTCAAATCCTAGTTTGAAAAATCAAACGGCTAAATTGAAAAGTCAAACGGCTAAATTTGGAAAGAGGAAAAGAGGAGGAAGTGGGAAACCGAGTTGGGGAGGGAATCCCTCCTCCAACCGGCGGCGCCCCCTCCAAGCTGAGTTGGGGAGGGACTCCCCTCCCTCCCCTTGGCCGCCGGCCCCTCCACCTACATAAGGAGGGGCAGGGCTCCCTCCTTGCACACACAAGTCCCTCACCTCAAACCCTAGAAGCTGCAGCCCACCATAGCCGCCGCCGCCCCCTAGGGTTTTGCCCTAGCCGCCGACTTGGGGTCCCCGGAACCCTAGCCGCCGGCTCTAGCACTTCCTCCTTGGTGTGTCTAAACCCTATATCGCCGAGAAGCTCTCTCATACTCCACCATACTCGCTCCGGCTTAAGGCGAAGCCCTGCGAGATCTCCCCTCTACTTCCGGTACCACGCCGTTGTGCTGCCGGAATCACGAGGAGGGTGCTACAACCTCCGCTGCCTGCTGGAACAAGGGAGAGGAAGGTCTTCGTCGAGTACCGAACGTGTGACCGACTGTGGGAGCGCTGCCGGAACGCAGCGCCGGAAGGATCGTCTACGCGATCTTGAGATCAGGAAGAGTACGACTACATCACCCACGAGAATCCGCTCTCGTTAAACACTTTGGAATCTTCGAGGGTACGTTATTCCATCGACTCGTTGCTACAATCTAGTAGATAGATCTTGGCTTGTTTGTTTGTATGCGATAGAAATTTTTTGTTTTCCATGCTACGAAACCCTACAGTGGTATCAGAGCCGTGTCTATATGTAGATCTGTTGCACGAGTAGAACACAATGGTCATTGTGGTCGTTGATGCTTTTATTGTCGATTGCTTCTTGTGTACTTTGCATCTTGCGGTATGTTGGGATGAAGCGGCCCGGGCTAACCTTACATGACATCGTTCATGAGACTTGCTCCACGCTTGACATGCAACTTGTATTGCATAAGTGGCTTTGCGGGTGCCTGTTTCTCCTAGCATAGTTAAGATCCAATTTACAACGGGTGATTAACAATACTAGTATCAATGTTGTGGTTCATGTTCGTAAGTTAGAGCGACACTTATAGAAAGCCCCAAGCCACGTAAAACATGCAAAGAAAGTAGAGGCGTATAACTTTGTTTTGCAGGGGTGTGCAGTGATGTGATATGGCCATGATTGTGATTATATTTGATGTATGCAATGTTCCTTATTGTAAGTTGGCAACCGGCAGGAGCCATATGGTTGTCTTTAATTTCTGTTAAGACCCGCGTGTCTATTCAAAGTAGTTGTAATAGTGGAAGCCGGTGGAAGACAACCATGGAAAAGCGTCATTGACCTTGATGCAATGCCGGTGATGATGGAGATCATGTTCGTGCTTGAAGATGGAGATCGGAAGCACAAAGAAGAAAGGCCATATCATGTCACATATTATGAATTGCATGTGATGTTAATCCTTTATGCATCTTGTATTGCTTAGTAGACGACGGTAGCATTATAAGATGATCCCTCATGCACATGAATTTCAAGTCATAAAGTGTTCACCCTTAGTTAGCACCGTTGCTAAAGCTTGTTGTTTCGAAGCACCACGTGATGATCGGGTGTGTTAGATTCCGCAAGTGTATACAACATGAGAAAGCCAGATTTTCTCATGCGGAAACTAAGGTTTGATCTTGACGAGCCTAGCATGTACAGACATGGTCTCGGAACACGGATCACCGAAAGGTAAAGCATGAATCATATAGTAGATATGATGAACATGACGATTGTTCGCCATTGAAATTATATCAACTCTCGTGATGATCGGTGTTGATGTAGTGGATTTGGTTCGTGTGATCACTAAAACAATGTGAGGGATGTTGTTTTGAGTGGGAGTTCACCTAGATTAACTTTATTATTAATTTGAACTCAATTTGTCATAAACTTAGTCTAAACTATTGCAAATATGTTGTAGATCAATGGCAGCCCCTACCATCAATTTTAATGCGTTCCTAGAGAAAGAAAAGTTGAAAAACAATGGAAGCAACTTCGCGGATTGGTTCCGCAATTTGAGGATTGTCCTCACAGCTGGTAATTTGACCTATGTGCTGGATGCACCGCTGGGTGACCCACCTGCAGCTGATGCTTCCGATGAAGTAAAGAATGTTTACCTTGCTCGGAAGAATCAGTACTCCATATTTCAGTGTGCTATCTTGTATGGTTTGGAATCAGAGCTTCAGAAAAGGTTTGAGAATTCAGACCATATGATATTGTCGAGGATCTCAAATTGATCTTTGAGACTCATGCGACAATTGAAAGTTATGAGGCTTCTGAAAAGTTCTTTAACTGCAAGATGGAAGAGGGCAGCTCCGTCAGTGAGCATGTGCTTAAGATGTCTGGGCACGCAAACAAACTTCAAAGCTTGGGTATAGTGATTCCTAATTCTTTGGGGATTTACCGTGTCCTCCAATCACTACCACCAAGTTACAAGAACTTTGTGATGAACTACAACATGCAGAACATGAACAAGCAGTTGCCAGAACTGTTTGCTATGTTAAAGTCTGCAGAAGTGGAGATCAAGAAAGAGCACCAAGTGTTGTTGGTCAATAAGACCACCAAAATCAAGAAAGGCAAGTCTAAGCAGAAGGGACACTTCAAGAAGGGTGGTAAGAAAGTTACCGCGCCGGCGAAGAAGACCAAGGCTGGACCTAAGCCTGATAGTGAGTGCTTTTACTGCAAGGGAGAAGGTCACTGGAAGCGGAATTGCCCAAAGTACATGGCGGATTTGAAGAACGGCAACATCAAGAAGAAAGGTATATCTGATATACATGTTATTGATGTGTATCTCACTAGTACTCGTAGTAGTGCCTGGGTATTTGATACTGGTTCGGTTGCTCATATTTGTAACTCGAAACAGGTGCTGCAGAATAAACGGAAGCTAGCGAAGAACGAGGTGACGATGCGCGTGGGAAACGGATCAAAAATTGATGTGATCGCGGTCGGCACGCTACCCCTTCATCTACCATCAGGATTATTTTTATACTTAAATAATTGTTATTTGGTGCCTGCGTTGAGCATGAACATTATATTGGGATCTTGTTTATTGCGAGACGGTTACTTGTTTAAGTCCGAGAATAATGGTTGTTCGATTTATATGAGTAATATGTTTTATGCACATGTACCTTTGATAGATGGTCTATTGTTATTGAATCTCGATAGTGGAAATACACATATCAACAACATTGAGGCTAAACGTTTGAAATCGAGCGATAACTCGACCTGTGACTATGATGGTTTCGAAAAATAACATAGCAAAAGGGTTTCGAAAAATTCAAGGAGTTGACTATGATGAGACTTTCTCACCAGTAGCGAAGCTAAAGTCTGTGAGGATTATGTTAGCAATCGCTGCATATTATGATTATGAGATATGGCAGATGGATGTCAAAACAGCATTCCTCAATGGAGACATTGATGAAGAGTTGTATATGATGCAACCCAAAGGTTTTGTCGATCCTAAAGATGCTAACAAGGTATGCAAACTTCAACGATCCATCTATGGATTGAAGCAAGCATCCCGAAGTTGGAATCAACGTTTTGATAAGGTGATCAAAAGTTTTGGTTTTATACAAACTTATGGAGAAGCTTGTATTTACAAGAAAGTGAGTGGGAGCTCTGTAGCATTCTTAATACTATATGTAGATGACATATTGTTGATTGGGAATGATGTAGACCTTCTTAATAGTGTCAAGGAATATTTGAATAATAGTTTTTCAATGAAGGATCTTGACGAAGCAGCTTACATATTAGGCATAAAGATTTATAGAGATAGATCGAAACGCCAAATATCATTGTCACAGAGTACATATTTGGACAAAGTTCTAAAGAGATTTGGAATGGAAGATAGCAAGAAAGGGTTCTTGCCCATGTTGCCCAATACGACCTTGAGTAAAACTCAAAGTCCGACATCGGCAGAAGATACAAAAAGGATGAGTAAGACTCCCTATGCCTCAGCCATAGGATCTCTAATGTATGCCATGCTATGAACTAGACCCGACATTGCATATGCTGTTAGTTTGACTAGCAGATATCAAAGTGATCCAGGAGTGGATCACTACTAGGAAAACGGCTATAGGTAATCAGCACATCGGTGGCTCACATGGTTGAAGTGCCCCACGGCTAAAACAGGCGTGGCTCACCTGTGGGCAGTGCCCTACTAATAACTAGAACAACCGTGGCGCACATGACTATAGTGCGCCACAGATGTGTGTGGGCCAGGGCCCTGTTCGCCACACGCCAAACATCTGTAGCGCACTATAGTCATGTGCGCCACGGTTGTTAGGGTCATCTGTGGCGCACGTGGGCCTGGTGCGCTACGCCTAAGCGCATGCCCCCCTCTGCTCTAAAACGTCCACAAACTTCTGTGGCGCACTCGGCCTAGTGCGCCACAGGGAGTAGGAGCATCTGTGGCACACATGGTATAGTGCGCCACAGATGTTTGTACTCCCTGTGGCGCACTAGGGCCATGTGCGCCACTGATGTGTCGATTTCTTTAGGGCAGCACTTTATGTGCACATGTGTGACCACATCCACCACCCCACACTTCACTTTCCCCTTCTTCTTCCTCCTTAGATCTAGTCGGGATCTTCTCCTTCCCACCTCAATTTCTCCACACATTCACCATTTTTAGCATGTAAAACTTGCTTTGGATGTTACATAAGTAATAGAGGAGGTCTCCGGTCTCTCATCTATCCTTCTCTGGTCGACGCGCGCACCTCTCCTTTCCATCTTTCTCGCGATCGGTCTCTCATCTCGGTAAGTTGTCCATGTAAGGATGTGTTCATGTTTATATGGATGATGTGCTCATATGTATGAAGATGATCGATGCTCATGATGTGTGTATGTGGAGAGGATCGATGGTCATATGTGTGTGTATATGGAGAGTATCGATGATGCTCATGCATGTGTGTATGGAGAGGATAATGATATGTTCATGTGTGTATGGATCGGTCTCTCTCTCTCTCTTGTGTTTGTATGTGAACAAGTTGCCATTTGTTTTGCCAAAATGTTGATTCATTTCCATTTTGGCAAGACTTTGGCATTTCACAAAGGTCCTAATTTTATGATAGGTCATGCCGAAATTTTCTATCGACCATTGCATGCATGCATTCATTATGTGGTTCTAATAGACTTCAAAATTGTACCGTGTACATCGTGCAGGCAAAAATGGTCCGCATAATGAGCGAAGGCATTGTGGCTAGATTTTTGAAATGTGCGACGGCCGACATGATACGAAATAACAAGACAGATACAAGATGTCCGTGCAGAAGATGCAAACTCAACTGGGTGATCGACCCAGATTCCGGGAATCTGCAGGCGCACCTGCTCCGCCATGGTTTCATGGATGGATACACTCGTTGGATAAGCGATGACGTAGATGATGGAGACGGTGAAGAAGGTGGCCAACATGACGATGATCATCATCACGGCGAGAACGGGCGAGATGATGAAGAGTCTCCTGGAGATGGTGAAGGTGCGGTAGCAGACCGAGATGATGATGATCTAGATGCCGGAGGAGCAGACGACGATGGAACAATGTCAGGCTGGGTGCGGGAACCTTATGTGCAAGAGCTGCTTCTCAAGCAGACGAGTAACACCAGGGCTGCCGCTAGAGAGAAAGCCAAGCTTGCGCAACTTGAGAAAGACGCGGTTACTCCATTGTATGAAGGATGCAAGCCCGATGATACCCGGTTGAATGTAACGCTCAAGGCTATGGAGATGAAGGCAAAGCACAAATTGAGCAACGCAAGCTTCGACGATATGATGGCATTCTGGCACGATCGTCTGCCGGAGGGGAACACATGTCCAACTAGTATCGAGGATGCTAAGAAAATCGTCTGTCCTCTCGATCTACCGCACGTTAGATATCACGTATGCATCAACGATTGCATCATTTATCGGGGCGAGGACGCGGAGAAAACCACATGTCCGGTGTGCGGCGTGAGTCGATACAAGAAAGGGAAGAAAGCACCTCGAAAAGTGGTATGGTACTTTCCTATCACTCCTCGTCTGCAGCGCTATTTCGCGGACCCTAAGGAAGCGAAGCTCATGCGATGGCATGCGGAAAGGAAGAAGCCAGGAGATGATGATGACCCCGAAAAGGATGAGCTGCTGACGCACCCTTCAGATGCTATCCAGTGGAAAGCATTGGACCTCGAATTCCCAGAATTCGGTGGAGATTTGAGGAACATCAGGATTGGTGCGAGCACCGATGGACTCAATCCGTTCGGTAGCCAGAGCTGCACGCACAACACTTGGCCCGTGTTTGTATGGATGTACAACCTCCCTCCATGGTTGTGCATGAAGAAGAAGTACATACAAATGAGTATGCTAATTCAAGGGCCGAAACAACCTGGTACCGACATCAATCTGTATCTCGGGCTGTTGAAAGAGGAGCTAGCCACGTTATGGGAATCTGGAGCCAATACTTACGACGCCGTCGCACAAGATTATTTCACTATGAGAGCCGCGTTGATCACTACGGTGCAAGACTATCCAGGTTGCGGGTATATCTCGGGGTAGGTTATCCAAGGATTCCGCGCATGCGTTAGGTGCATGGATAACACAAGCTATCTCCAACTAGAGAAAGATCCAGGGTCATCGAAAACCGTGTTCATGGCGCACCGGAGGTGGCTTGGCAAGAATGATCCATGGAGAAAACGTGGAGACCTGTTCGATGGCAAATCAGAGACCCGAGGAATCCCAGAGCGTAGGAGCAGTGAAGAAGTGGAAGAGTTGCTGAAAAACTGGAAAGATTGTCCTAAGCCTGGAAAGAAGCGAAAGAGGCAGCAACAAGACAAGCCGCTGATGAAGGTATGGAAAACAAGGTCTGTTTTCTGGGAGTTGCCATACTGGAAGTTTCTCCGCACGCCTCATAGCCTCGACATCATGCATATCACGAAAAACGTGTGTGAGAGTCTGGTCGCCACCATAATCAACATGCCAGATAGGACGAAAGATGGTCCGAAAGCAAGGCACGACCTGATATGCTTGGGTATCCGGAAGGAGCTTCACGGAGGACGCACTACTCCTGATGATCAGGAAGATGACGATGATCATGAGTCGGAGACGACACAAGGTCGTCGGAAGGGTAAAAAGTTAAAGAAGAACGAATATTACTGCCCTCCTTCTTGCTTCACTCTAAGCCAGGATGAGATCAAACAGTTTTTCAAGTGCCTTCTAGGAGTCAAATTTCCTTACGGCTACGCGGGCAAGATAAGCAGATACCTAGACGAGGCGAAGCAGAGGTTCAGTGGCATGAAGTCTCACGACTGTGTCGTGCTAATGACGCAGGTACTTCCGGTCGCACTAAGAGGGATAATGGACGAGCACGTCCGTGAAACGTTATTTGGCCTATGCAAGTTTTTCGACGTCATCTCTAGGAAGTCGATTGGCTTGAATCAGCTCGGAAGGCTACATGAGGAGATCGTGGTGATATTATGTGAGCTTGAGGTCTACTTCCCACCCGCATTCTTCGACATTATGGTGCATCTGCTGGTCCATGTCGTGGAGGACATCGTACAACTCGGGCCGATGTTCCTCCGCAGCATGATGGTGTTCGAAAGGATGAACGGACACATCAAAGGATACGTTCGCAACAGGTCCCGTCCAGATGGAAGCATAGCCAAGGGCTTTCTGGCCGAAGAGTGCATCTCTTTCTGCACGAATTATCTAGACATCGAGAACCCTGTCGGTCTTCCCGTCAACAGACACCTTGGCAAGATCGACGGATCTGGTCACCGAGAGGGTCGTCGCATACTGCATGCAGACTTCGATTTTCGACGCGCAGACTTTGATCGAGCAAACCTCGTCGCGCTACAGCATTTAGAACTAGTCGATCCTTGGGTACAGAAGCACAAAAGGTTAATCGAGAAGAAGTACAGTGACCGGGGCATACAGAGGACGCAGGGAGAAATAATCAAAGAGCACAACTCAGATTTCACGCGTTGGTTTAGGCAAACGCTCCTTGATAATCCCCGCGCTCGCATTCTTCTGACACGGAAAAGATCATATTCACCTTGTCGCAGGGACCGATGCAAAACCTGGTGACCTATCAGGCGTATGATATCAACGGCTACACATTCTACACGGAGGAAAAGGACAACAAGTGTGATTATCAGAACTCAGGCGTAACGTCGGAATTCTACACCGATGACAACGTGAAGGAAAGATTCTACGGAAGAATCGAGGAGATCTGGGTGCTCGACTACTGTGGAGAAAAGGTGCCGATGTTCCGTGTCAGATGGGCAAAGAGCGTCGAAAGAGAAGACCGGTATTTCACAACCATGGTTATACCCGAAGCAGCCAAATCCAAGGCCGCCGGTGCAAACGTGGCCGCGAAAAATGAACCATGGGTACTGGCTACCAAAGTGGACCAACGTTTTTTCATTACCGACCCGACAAAGCCTAGCCATGTTGTCGTGAGGAGAGGAAAAAGAAACATCATCGGAATGGATGGAGTCGCCAACGAGCAAGACTTCGACCAGTACGGCGATCCAAAGATTGAAGATGACGACGACTACGATGCAGCAACATACATCACAAGAAGAAAAAGGACAACCCTACCCAAAAAAGGTAGCCCGTTCGAAAGAAGTGATGGGGATACACCTACTGGGGTATACTCAGCGGGACGTTTCCGACTGGCCCAAGGGCTGGCGAGTGGGCCTGCAGAACGGCGAGTGGATCGAAGCCCGGCAAGGTACCAGGCGACTGGAAGTTGAAGGCCCAGGCGAGTAGATAGGCCCAGTCGGTCTAGGTTAAACGATTGCCAAAGTTGTAACCGAATCGGTTGAGATATGTAAACCCTAGGGAGGTGAGCCTATATAAACCTCCCTAAGGGGTGAGTAGAGACACGTTCCCTCATACACCCAAGCAACTCGCCGCCTAGTCGCCGAGTTCGCCCATTGTAAACACATCCATAATACAATCAAGCAGGAGTAGGTCTTTACCCTCCGGGGGGGCGAACCTGGGTAAAACCCTGTGTCTTTGCCCTCATCTCGCACCGCAGATGGCTGGCCGCCCTTGCCCCTTGTTCTACTACTCGCTGCCGATTGCAGCATCTGCCGTGGCCATTCCCACGACAGTGGCGCCCACCGTGGGGCCTGGCCGGTCTGGCCGGTGTTCTGTGGCGAGATCCAATCTGCCCATCAACGAGACGGTCGCCACCGGCCGTATGATAGCGATCGGCGAGATGCTCCAGATCTTGCCGAGCAGCTACGTCCCGGCGGCACGACCCGTCACGCACAGCGTGATCCTGCCAATCGGCACGATCAGCCTCTTCGTCGGCCTCACCGACGTCATCACCTCGGAGGACTCGGCTCGCATCCGCGAGTCGCCACCACGCGATCGGCTCTCCGAGAGCCAGGTCCGCACGATCCACCGCCTCGCCTCCGAGTACAACTCGGCCCACAGCAACGTGGCCGAGAACTCAGCGGCCGCAGAAGATGCGGCCCTCACCGACGACGCCGACTCGGCGACCCCGGCGTCACTCGCCGGATCCATCACCGCGGCCTCGTCCGCGGGCTCCATCGCCCAGGTCTCCAACGCGGGAGATTTCGAGGACCCCTCCATCCTCGGGATCTTCGAATTCGACTCCGGGTCGGAAAATTCCGCCGACTTCCACGACGGAACCGGTCGCCATGCCGCGACCTACATGGCCACCGGCGCCGATCCGCCGGAGGATCCCTTCTCCACCCCAATCCCTCCTAACGCCACGGCAACGGAGGTCGAGGAACTCCGCCTAAAGCTGGCGGAGGCAGTACGCAAAGAGCAGGCCGAGCGCGAGAAATTTCGCCTCGAGCAAGTGACAGCGCAGGAACTGTCACGCTACCACCAGCAGCGGATCAGCTCACGCCTGAACCCCACCGTTCAGGGGCGCGCCCTGAACTTCGACGACGAAAACGACCCGGCTCGCATAGCCGAGCGCGCGATCTGCGAGAACGCGCCACCAGGAGGAAGCGCTCGGCCCCCGCCAGGATCAACGGCGATGGGTGCCCCACCACCACCCAACTGCACCCCTCCCAGGGACCAGCCGCGAATAGTCGTCTCCTCACGGGAGCGAGACGCGAACGGCCTCCCACTGTTCTCCACCCCGATGGACAACCTCGTGGCAGGCCGAGCAGCAGCCGATAGCATCACGGCCACCGGCGACGGCGCCTTACAGATCCAGTACGTCAAGGCCCTGCTCGCAAAAGCCGTGGAGCAGCAAAAAGCGGGCGCCGACTCGCAAGGGCGAGTATACTCGTGCTCCTCGGGAAGCAGGGCGGCCTCAAGCGGCCGCCCAGCGGCGGCAAACACCCTCAATTGCCCGCCACCAGAGCCACTGCAGCTCCAACGCCGACCCGCGAACGCGGCACTCTCCACCAACGATCCCAGGCCGGCGACCAACTTCGTCGCCGCTAACGGAGAGCCCATCGACGCCCGCACTCACATCATCAACAACCAAAACTGGCGCGCACGCCAGCCCGACGACTTGCGGCACACCCTAGCTAATCGCCGCGATGGCGAGCCTATGGGGTCACTCAGTCGACTAGGGCCTAAGTGCTTCGGACCAATGATCCGAGGAGAAAAGTACCCGCCAAACTTCAAGGCGCCAAAAGAGATAGAAAAATACGACTCCTCGTACGACCCCGCAGTCTGGCTTGACACATACCTCATGGCAATGGGGATCGCGGGTCACACTGATCTACTCGCCGCCCGTTACCTCCCACTGATGATGGAGGGGACGTGCAGGCAATGGATCAACACACTCCCCCAGGACAGTATCGACTCCTGGGAGGAAATGCGAGACGCCTTCGTCAGGCACTTCGAGTGCTCCTACACCCGCGCCACCACCATCGAGGACCTGGAACGATGCGTCCAGGGACCTCGCGAGTCGACCCGCAACTGGGTCCAATGGTGGCAAGAGCTCTGGTACAACGCGGTCGGCATCCACCCGGACACCGCGATCCATTGCTTCAAGACCTCGTGCCGCTACGAGCCTCTAGTCGCCAAGCTCAAGCGACACGCCCGCACACTCGACAACATCCCCGACCTCCTCGAGATCGCCAAACGGTACGCCGAGGAGGATCCCAACCAAGACGTCGACGACGAGTCAGGAGGGCAACGCCGCACGGGCGGCAACGACGGCGGACGCCGAACCGACCTATGCTACAGCGGCACCCGCCTCACAGGCAAGCGCCGCAACGACGGGCGAGTCGACTTCGTCGCCAACGCTGGGCACGCACAACGCGAGCCCAAGAGCTACCGCCGCGACGGAGGGCAACGGCGCGACGGCGGCAATTACAAGAACAAGACAAGGTTCGATCCCGCGGCACTCCTTAACCAACCATGTGCGTTCCACAGCAGGGAAGGAAAGCCCGCAACGCACACCACCGCCGACTGCCACACCCTCAGGGAAATCGAGAAGGCACGGCACGCGCGGGAGGACACCGACAACGACCCGCCGAATGGCGGAAAATTCGGCAAAGTAGCCGGCTCGCTCCACACCTTCACGGGCTTCAACACGAAGCGTGAGAAGAAGGTCATCGCCCGCGCCGTCGCCGTCAACGCGGTGGCCCAAACAGACGTCCCCCAGTTCCTAAACTGGTCGGAACAACCCATAACCTGGAGCCGGCAAGACCACTCGCCACGCATCGAGTACCCAGGCCGAGTCGCCCTGGTGGTCAAGCCCAAGGTTGGCGACTACTGGCTCCCCAAGACACTGATGGACGGCGGCAGCTCCATCAACATCCTCTACCTCGACACCTTCAGGCGGCTGCGGCTCCCGCAGTCGATGATCGAGACAACCCACACTACGTTCCACGGCATCGTCCCCGGTCGGAAGGCGTATCCGATCGGCAAAGTCACGCTGCCAGTCACGTTCGGCACTCCGGCAAACTTCCGCACCGAGCGGATCGTCTTCGAGCTGGTGCCCTTCGACAGCCCTTACCACTGCGTCCTGGGGCGCCAGGCGTTCGCCAAATTCATGGCGGCGCCCCACTACGCGTACAACGCGATGAAGCTCCCCGGGCCGTGCGGCGTCATCACCATCAACGGCGACCCCGACATGGCCGCCGAATGCGAGGCCAAAGGAGCCGAACTCGCCGACGCCGTCATCGCGGCAGAAGCTAATCACGCCGACGAGCTCGCCAAATACGCGAGCGGGGTCAACAATGACGACCCCACAATACTCAAGAAGCCCAACTCAGAGGGCACAAACACCTCAACCTTTGAGGCCACGACGCACACTCGCACCGTCGAGCTGGTCCCAGGCGACCCCAGCCAGACGGTGACGATCGGGACAGGCATGAGCCCAGCATAGGAAGGCGCGCTCATCGAGTTCCTTCGTGAGAATAGGGACATCTTCGCATGGAAACCCTCCGACATGCCTGGTGTCCCTAGGGAGCTCGCTGAGCACAAACTAAACGCCGACCCCAAAGTGCGACCCGTCAAGCAGTCGCTACGGCCCTTCAATGAAGAGCGCCGTCGAGCAATCGCCGAGGAAGTGCAGCGCCTGCTCACTGCCGGCTTCATCCGGCCAATCAAATACTCCAAGTGGCTGGCAAACCCAGTCCTGGTCGAGAAGAAAAACGGGACCTGGAGAATGTGTATCGACTACACAAACCCGAACAGCGCCTGCCCAAAGGAGCAGTTCGTCCTCCCGCGGATCGATCAGATAATCGATTCAACCGCGGGCTCGGAGTCGCTGTGTTTCCTCGACGCCTACTCCGGGTATAACCAGATCAAAATGGCTGTCGAGGATGAGGAGAAGACGGCGTTCATCACGCCATTCGGAGCATTCTGCTACACCGCCATGACCTTCGGCCTCAAGAACGCCGGGGCAACCTACCAGCGGTGCATGCAAGAATGCCTCGCGAGCCAAATTGGCCGCAACATCCACGTCTACATCGACGACGTGGTCGTGAAATCCGCTCGCCAAGGTGACCTACTCGCCGACCTAGCGGAGACCTTCGCCAATCTGCGGAGGTACAAGATAAAGCTCAACCCAGGCAAGTGCACCTTCGGTGTACCCGCCGGGCAACTACTGGGGTACGTCGTCTCCAAACGAGGGATCGAGGCAAACCCAACGAAGATCGACACGATCGCCCGGCTCGGCAAACCCGAGTGCCTGCGCGACGTCCAGAAGCTGGCCGGGCGTGTAGCGGCCCTCAGTCGCTTCATCCCCCGCCTGGGCGAAAAGGCGATGCCCCTATACCGCCTGATGCGCAAGAATCCCACCTTCCAGTGGGACAAGGAGGCGGACGACGCGCTCCGCGACCTTAAAAAGGTGCTACTCGCCGCACCGCTACTCGCCGCACCCGCTGACAAAGAGCCCATGCTGGTTTACGTCGCGGCGTCCGAGCGCGTCGTCAGTGCCGTAATGGTTGTCGAACGACCAGAGGAAGGAAAGGAGCGCCCGGTCCAGCGGCCGGTGTACTACATCAGCGAGGTCCTCACCGAGTCGCGCCAGCGATACCCGCAGTACCAGAAGCTAGTATACGCGGTCTTCAGGGCTCAGCGGCGCCTGCCGCACTACTTTCAGGAGCACCCGATCACGGTCGTCTCCTCAGCACCACTACAAGACATCATCCGCAATCGCGAGGCGACCGGGCGGGTCGCCAAGTGGGCCGTCGAGATCGGCGTCCACAACATGAAATATGAGCCACGAAGGGCGATTAAGTCCCAGGCACTGGCCGACTTCATCGCCGACTGGGAGGAGGCCCAGCAGCCAGAGAAGCCGCCGTACCTCCATTACTGGAACCTGCACTTCGACGGATCCAAGAACGCGGACGGCGCAGGAGCGGGGATAGTGCTGACTTCACCAAAGGGAGACAAGCTCCGTTACATCCTCCGCCTCGAATTCACGCCCTGCACCAACAACATGGCTGAATACGAGGCCCTACTCCACGGCATGCGAGCCGCAAAGGAGATGAGCGTTAACCGCCTCCGATGCTACGGAGACTCCGACCTCGTTGCGGGACAAGTCGCCGGCACCTGCGACGCCATCTCCCCTACCATGGCGGCGTACCGTCAAGAGGTGGATAAGTTGGGCGGCCACTTCACCGGCTACTCCGTCGAGTGGATCGATAGGCGGAAAAACGAGGAGGCGGACGCCCTCTCTCGCATCGGGTCGGCTCGACTCGCACCACCCTCCGGCGTGTTCCTCGACACAATCTCCAAACCATCAGTCTCTCCCCCGAGGGAGATCGACATCGGAGTCCCACTCCAACCAGAGGCAGCCTTGGTCGCACTCATCACCGAGCCAGACGACTGGACCAAGCCCTACATCGCCTACCTGGAGACCGGCACCCTGCCCGCAGACGAGACAAGCGCTCGAATGATCGCTCGCCGGTGTAAGTCCTACACCATTGTCGACGGCGAGCTACACAAGCGCAGCGTCACCGGCGTGTTCCAACGTTGCGTCCAACCGGCTGAAGGACGCAAAATCCTACACGACATCCACTCAGGCGACTGCGGCCACCACGCTGCCGCGCGCTCCCTGGTCGCCAAAGCTATGCGACATGGCTTCTACTAGCCCACCGCACACGCCGACGCTGTCGATATCGTCCAGCGATGCGCCGGGTGCCAGAAGTACGCCAACCAGACGCACGTTCCAAGTTCGGCGCTCAAAACAATCCCCATCACCTGGCCATTCGCCGTGTGGGGCATGGACATGGTAGGCCCCTTCAAGAAGGCCCCCTCTGGTTACACCCACCTGCTGGTCGCCGTCGACAAATTCACGAAGTGGGTAGAGGCCAAGCCAGTCCGGAAATGCGACGGGAAGACCGCCACTAAATTCCTACGCGAGCTCATATACCGCTACGGGTTCCCCAACAGCATCATCACGGACAACGGCACAAACTTCGCCAAGGGAGCAATGGCCGAATTTTGCGAAGAGCACCACATCCGGCTCGACCTCGCGTCAGTCGCACACCCGGAATCCAACGGCCAGGCGGAACGAGCCAACCAAAGCATCCTCCACGGCCTGAAGCCGCGACTCCAAGTACCACTCGAGCGCACCGCTGGATGCTGGGTCGAAGAGCTCCCCTCCGTCATCTGGGGAATCCGCACCTCGGTCAACAGGTCGACAGGATTCACTCCCTTCTTCATGGTCTACGGCGCCGAAGCAGTCATGCCCACCGACCTCGAACACGACTCGCCGCGGGTCGTCCACTATACGGAGGCCGCAAACGAGCTGGCCCGCCAAGATGGGCTCGACCAACTCGACGAAGCACGCGACCTCGCTCGATCGCGTACCGCCATTTATCAGCAAGGGCTCTCCGCTACCACAGCCGATGGGTGAAAACCCGCACCTTCCAGGAAGGCGACCTGGTGTTACGCCTCATCCAGGACAAGAAGGGCATGCACAAGCTCTCCCCTCCGTGGGAAGGCCCGTTCGCCATCGGGCGCGTACTCGGCAACGACGCCTACTACCTCGTCGACGTCCGCGGGGACGGCGAACTCGACGTCAAGCGGCCATGGAATGTAAATCTCCTCCGGAAGTTCTACTCCTAGAACCCCACATATGTACTCTGCAGTCGATATGAAATAAAAGAAACGGTTACTGCAAATTTCGTCTACTCTCCATGCCTTGTGCCACTCGCACTCGTAATAAACAACGTCATGCTAAAATACAGAAGTCAACCTTTGGTACAGCGACCGGCACGGCTAAGTAGTGCGATGTAAGGGCACTGAGTCATTTCAGGTCTTGCGTCGTCCACGAAAAACGCCAATCCGGAGCCCCATTGGAGTCGCCTAGCTCGACTGGTTTTACGAACCAAGACAACTGTCCCCGCTTCTCACAGCGACCTTGGTCCCCTGCATCCTCGGCGTAGCGACTCGAACGGCTAAGTACCACGCTCGGGGACTGAATACCAGTTCGTCGCGATCGGTCAGGGAAAACGCCAAGTAAGAGAGCATGCCCAGGACTCGCCACGCGACTGACCCACCGGGCCAGGCAGGAGTGACGCGCTCACACCAACGCGCTCAGTCCTCAACCACCCTCGAGTCGCGCCTTGAACTACCAAGTACCACGCTCGGGGACTCGGCCACCCGACCCCGTTCGCGTACGGGAAAACGGTAAAGTACAGAGCACTCAAGAGTCGCCTTGCGACTGGCTCTCCGAGCTCGGGCGAGTCGACTAAACAAACAAAACACATGATAACAACAAACATCATATACAAGGTGAACCCCACAAAAGGGCGGACGCGCTCGGGGACTAATCCAAAATCAATCCAAAACACATAAATAACTAGCAAAATGGAAACAACATCCCATTCAATTGCACATCGCATTGTCTTACATTACAAATTATGCCTGCTCGGCAGAACTGCCGTTAACATATCCAGGCACACTACCCTATTTTGCAGGCTTCGACGACGACGCACCAGAATCCCGGCGCCTACGGATGAACGCGGTGTACGGGTTTGACGGATACGTCGTCAGCTCGCCCGCCATCGCCGCACGGAAAGGTTGCTCGACCTTGAAATCACGGTGCGGCGGCTCGGGGTCGTTTGGCGCGACGACCGTTTCCTGGTAGGGAAGGAGGTCGCCCATCGCCCAGACACGCTCCGAGTACGCGGCGGCACGTTCCTGCAGCTTGAGAACCTCGGACAGATCCACCGCGCCAGTCGACGAAGGATACCCACTCGTCACATCGTCGAGGTCGAAGTCCTCGGGGAAGTGGGCGAGTCCAAGGCTCAGAGCTGTCGACGCTCCGCGCCGAAACGCCGACCGCGTCATGAACTCTACGACCGCGGGCGCCTTCTCCAAGTACTCCCATACCTCAACGAGGTCACTGGGAATAACCTCCGTGGGCGACATCTCTTGAAGGTAGGCGCGGATGCACGTCGCCGACAGCGTCGCCGAGTCGACGAGCATGCTTACGCACTCCCTCGCATTAAGAGAGCTCGCGTCTTCTCGGCTACCAGTAATACGACCTGCGAGAAGGAGACAAGTATGAGTACCATGGAAACCACAAACAATACAACCGAAAGACAGGGAAGACGCACTCACCAAGCAACGGGCGGGCGAGTCCCGTGATGAAGCTTTGAAGCGACGTATGATCGTCCTGAAGCCCAACAATGAGGGCTTCCGACACCTTTCGGTCTTCCTCCGCGGCCGCAACGGCGGCCTCAGCTCGCCCGTTCGCCGAGCTTGCTTCTTCTTTTGCCTCCCGCAGTTCGCGCTCGAGGTCGGCGATCCTCTGCTCAGCAGTGCCTAACGTAGCCCGCACCGCCACCAGCTCACCAGCGGGGACAAGCTCCTGGCGAGCCACCTCCGCCTGCGCGGCAACAGCCTGAAGCTCCTTGTTTGCTTCTTGGATAGTGGCCAGCTCCTTCTCAGCACGCTGCTTCGCAGCCAATCGCTCTGCCGACTCCAGCTGCAGACCCTGTACATCTTCAAAGTCAGCACACATGAACATTACTCAGTGCCCACCCGCTAAAATTTAGCGAGTGCGCACTCGGGGACTGGCGACTACGAAAATTACTCAGTGCCCACCCGCTAAAATTTAGCGAGTGCGCACTCGGGGACTGGCGACTACGAAAATTCCTCAGTGCATACCCGCTAAATTTAGCGCATACGCACTCGGGGACTGGATTCGAAAGTACAAAACAAGTAACTATAAGAATCAAGCCGCTGCTAAACACCGACCTGATCCTCGGGGACTGGAGGTACCTGGATGGCCGCACCAAGCATGCCGTGAAGTTGTACCGCGTCCACAGACGCAAGCAGCGCCGTCGTGTGCCCGCGACGTTGGTCGATTTCAGCGTCGGCGGTCCCTGGAGCGAGGCTCGGGGCCGCAGCCCCACTCGCCGTGGCCGCCTTGGTCATGAAGCGGGGGAAGGTAGCAATCGAGGCGCCTGCCCCAAAGGAAGTCGCTTCCTCCGGCCTAGGCAAGGAAACGCCCTCCTTCGTAGACGCGGTTGCTTCCACTGCGGGTCCAGCCGGCGCGGCCGCCGCGTCGTCAGAGACGGCGACGATGTCGTCGCCCTTGGCCTTTTTGATACCTTCCGCTGAGGCGGCGACCTCGTCACCTTTCCTCTTGCGGGAAGGGTCCTCCTCGCTAGCGGCGGAGGGTACCTTGGCCACGGTCGGGTGACCCATCTTTTTCACTCCGGTCCTGCACATCGAATCAAATCAATAAAAGACAATCGAAGTACTAAAAGAAAATAGAGAAGGCCGAGTGCACTCACTTGGCGACTGGAATGAAACGCAGCCCTGTACGAAGGCTGGCCGGTTTTTCCAGCTCAGGGCCCAGTCGGCGACTGAGCCCCAGTTCCAGGACGTCGGGGGCCCAGGATACGGACGGCTTCTTTGACGTTGAGGTAGCGGTTGGCGCCTCCGGGACGCCTTCGGCGGAGGCCTCCTCGCGAATCGGGGCTGCCGCGGCCGGAGCCTCCTTGCGGGGCGAGACCGCCGCGCTCGGGACCTCCTTGCGAGGCGAAGTCGCCACAGCCGAAGCCTTCCCTAGTACGGGGACCGGCGCGAAGGGCGGAGGCATTGAGGCCAGCGGCGCCTCCACGGATGGCGCATCTAGCGCGGTTGTCGCCGGGGCCGCGCCGTCACCGGCCGAGCTGTGAGCGTCGGAGCTGCTCGCAGAGTGCGGCGGTGAGGCCATCTTCGGCGGCTTCGTCTTCCTCCTCAGGGGGGCCCTCGCCTCCTTCTCCTTCTTCTTCTTCTTCTTCTTCGCGGGAGTGGCCTGACGGCGCGAGGTGGTCTCTGGGAGTTCCTCGTCATCGTCGTGACGCTCGAGGCTCCTGCTCGCTTCGATTTCGCGCTGACGTTGCCCGCGGGTCTTTCGGACCAGTGGGGCAATCTCCTCTTCGGACTCGTCCTCGTCGTCCTCGTTACCCTTGGCGGGTGGCGACTCGCTTGTATCCTGGGCGGATGGCCCGGGGTTCTCGTCGTCGGCGGGTGGTAGCCACCCTTCCACCACTTGGAACAGCTGCGTTAAACACGAAACAGAGTTAGAATTACCGCGACCGCACACGCTGCGACTGCGAACAAGATAAAAGGATTACCGTCGGAGCCGGACGCTTCGCGGTATAGGGAGGGACCCCGGCTTGCGCGTCCGCATATACCGCTTGGGTGATCTTCTTCAGCGCTGAGAGGTAGTCCTCCAGCTTCCACTCGTCGAGGCAGGCTTTCGTCGAGTCTCCCCGGCCCGTGTACTGGTACATGTAATGGTCGCGTTGGGCGAGCGGAACGAGCCGCCGCCCAAGCCAACAATTGTACAAGTTTATCGTCTGGAGCCCCTTCTTCTTCAGACCACGGATGGTCTGGAGCATCTCGTCGACAACCATCCGCTGGTCGTCGGGGAGCTTGCCGACCTGGAGATGGCGTGGCTCGGAACGATTGGCCGAGTACCGCGGGATCGCCACCTCGTCCTCCGGAGTCGCCTCGGTCACGTAGAACCATGACTTTTTCCAGTCGCTCGCTGCTTTGGCCGGCAGCATCAGGTCGAAGAAGGAAGCTTTGGATTTGAGTTGGAAGGTTAAGCCGCCCGCGGCTAGCATTGGGACGCCCGCCTCCTCGCGGCTGATCCGTCCATGGAACAGATCTTGCCACAAGGGAAAGTAGGGCCGGCAGCCCAAGTAGCACTCGCAGAATGCCACGAATATGGCGAGCTGCTCGATGCTATGGGGACCCAGATCTGAGGGCTGGATCCCGTAGTAGGCGCAGAAACGTCGGAAGAACAAAGATGTGGGAAACCCTAACCCCCGCTCGAGGTGACTGGTGAAACAGACGAACTCTCTCTCTCGCGGGTTTGGGGTCGTTTCTCCGGCTACGGGGATGCGCCAGCAGCCGGCCCGCAGGATTCCGGCCTCCTCGAAGGAGGCCAGCTGCGCCCTGGTGCACTTGGATCTACCCCAAGGTTCAGTGGAGAGGGCCATGGCTGAGGATTTGTTTCGAGGTCGGAGGATTGCGGGTCGATTGGATCGCGGAATCGAAGGAAGGAAGATGTGCGCGCTCGGAAGAAATGGTGGGCGTTGGCTTTGCGATAGCCTACCATTCCTCTTATATAGCGGGAGTTGCCCGCCAAATTAGGGGGCCGTTACCGCGCAATGATTACGCCAAAAATTACCGTTGAGTTACCTTAACGGCTAGTTTGACCACGCCCGACGGTCCACCTCCTGCCACTCGGCTCGCTAAGTCACTCGCCGAGACCGCGTCCCATTGGCTCGACTCGCCCAAGACGCAACTCGGTTCGCCGGATTTATTCCTTTATGCAGGAGCCCGCCGACGATTCGACTGGATGCCAACTTGAAGCCGTATACTCCGACTGCCAGCAGCCACCCACGCCTAATCAACGACGGCCTCGGGGACTACTGATGGGGATACACCTACTGGGGTATACTCAGCGGGACGTTTCCGACTGGCCCAAGGGCTGGCGAGTGGGCCTGCAGAACGGCGAGTGGATCGAAGCCCGGCAAGGTACCAGGCGACTGGAAGTTGAAGGCCCAGGCGAGTAGATAGGCCCAGTCGGTCTAGGTTAAACGATTGCCAAAGTTGTAACCGAATCGGTTGAGATATGTAAACCCTAGGGAGGTGAGCCTATATAAACCTCCCTAAGGGGTGAGTAGAGACACGTTCCCTCATACACCCAAGCAACTCGCCGCCTAGTCGCCGAGTTCGCCCATTGTAAACACATCCATAATACAATCAAGCAGGAGTAAGTCTTTACCCTCCGGGGGGCCGAACCTGGGTAAAACCCTGTGTCTTTGCCCTCATCTCGCACCGCAGATGGCTGGCCGCCCTTGCCCCTCGTTCTACTACTCGCTGCCGATTGCAGCATCTGCCGTGGCCATTCCCACGACAAGAAGAAACATTAAAGTGCCGGGGCTAAATTATTCAACCGCGACAAAGAAGGGAAAAAAGATTGTAAAACGCTAGCTCAAAAAATATTGTAAACGCGTGGTCGAAAAAGATTGTAATATTCATGGACAAAGTATTATGAAATTTAGTTATACTTTGAATCATATTTGTAACACTTTTATGACATATATCACTACTTTTGGGCATTTTTGGAATATTTAAAAGTATTTTAAAAACAAAACAAAACTTGTATGGCATAAATCACCACTTTTGGACATTTTTTGGAACATTTAAAAGTATTTTTAAAATAAAAATAAAAAAGTGGAGCACCAGGATTCGAACCTGGGTGCTCATAGTTTAGAATAGAGCTAAGGGGCAGAACCAGTGGGCTATGACAGTACTAGTGCTAACAGAAGGGGTGGTCGCCCTCTTATCTGGTAGTCCAACACACATAGGCGTAGCGCACCCTGGCCAAGTGCGCTACGCCTATGTGTGTTGGACGCTAGTCAAACGCTCCATCTCACAGACCGCGAAGCCGCGCCGCTGCATCTGACAGACACCACACGCACACAGACCGCCACCGCCGCCGCCACCGCCGCCACCGCCGCGCTACGCTGTGCTCTCGCGGAGGAGGGGGAGGCCCACCACCGCGCTGCGCTCTCGAGGAGGAGGAGGCCCACGCTTGTGGAGGAGGAGGCTCCGTGGAGGAGGAGGAGGCCCGCCGCTTGTGGAGGAGGAGGATCGCGCCGCCGCCCGTTGTCCGCCCGTCAGAGGTAGCCCCTCCCCTGTCTCTCCCTCTCTCCCTCCCCTGTCTCTCCCTCTCTCCCTCTCTCCCTCTCTCCCTCTCTCCCCCTCTATCTCCCCGATGGGGGTCTGCCTCTGAACCAAGCCAGATTGCTAGATTGCTAGGCCAATCTGGGTAGGCTACTGGTAGGCTAAGCACAACAGTCATGTGAGCGTAGGAATGACATGTAGACTGAAACAGGCCATGGTTAGGGTTCAGTAGGCCTCGCTCCCAAATTTGAGATGTGTGCAGGCCATGGTTAGGGTTCAGCAGGCCATGTTTATCCTCTAGATGTGTGCTGTTCCCAAATTTGAGATAAAACTCTAGAATTTTACTAAATAAGATGCAGAAACTGGCTTGCCTGGAGTAATAAATTTTGAGTTGAGGAATACAGATTCTTGGTCATGAAGCTGTACACACGTTTGAAACAAAAACAGTTGGTTTGTGTGTTCTCACATTATTTGTCATGCAGCTTTGCCAATTATAGGTGGACCCCAGTCTTATTGTTCGATTAGATATTTTCTGAATTTGAGTTGAGGAATACAGATATGTTCCTCTGTTTCTGCATGCCAAGGCAGCAGTACCAAGGCAGATATGTTCCTTTGTTTCTGCATGCCAAGGCAGCAGGACCAACTTTGGCTCACTTTAAAAACATGGGATTTGGGTTTCCAACAATTTCCTACTTTGATCCTAGGAGGAAAAGAACTGAATTAGCATATGCATAGTAGTAGTTTCCTGCTTTGATCCTAACATTTCTGAATTCCAACCAAAACCATGCTTGCAATTTTCATTCTGAATCTTGCAATTTTCATTCTGAATCTGCCATGGTTGCATGACCTTTGTCCTCAAGTAAATTTTGCATCTTATCTAAATTTTGCATCTTATCTAAATTTATCAAAGAACCAAAATAGGTTGCTGTCAAGAATTAGCAGTAGGTTAGTTTATCTAAATTTTGCATCTTATGTAAATTTTGCATGACTTTTGTCCTCAAGTTAGCAGTAGGTTAGTTTTTTTTAGGTTTAGTTAGTTGCTATCAAGAATTAGGTTACTATTAGCAAGAAGTAGGTTGTGTAGTTGCTGTCAAGAAATAGATTGTGTAGTTGATGTTAGCAAGCAGTAGGTTTCAGAGAATTAGGATTAGGAAATTTAAATGTTTTCAAAGTTACCAGCAAGAATATAGTGTACAAAATAGAAAATAAGGAGAAACTGGTAGTACAATAGAACAAGAACAAAACCTGGTGATAGTAGTAGCAATAACAAACTGTGACAAGATCAATAGATCATAAATAAAATCAGCAGCACTATACTTGCCGTCATATACATGCTGTCATATAATCCATACTTGCTATCATATACTTGTTGTCATATTTGTTGTCATATTTGTTGTCATACTTTCTGTCATATACTTGCTGTCATACTTGTTGTCAATGACAGTTGATATAATCTGTGGTGATATAATTGTAGCACTTGAAATTGTGCTTGTGCTTGTATATGAAGAACTTTATTATGTGTGTATGCAGGTTCTTGTATGAAATGAGTCCTGATTTTTGCCGGAATGTTGATTAACTTCCGTTTCGGCAGAAATCGGGCACTCCTAGTTTAAGAAAATTAGCAAAGGTCATGCCGGATTTTGCCGTGCATTTAACCAATTATTTGTTTTTTATTAGTGCAAAGATGTGTGACAACGACGAGGCTGGATGTTCTAAGCACATCAGCGCTGAAGGAGAACTCAGACCTCCGAATAAACAATTGACATTCTGGGAGGCGGCCCAGCGGCTAGAAGACGATGAAAAATACCATCCTTCGGAGAGCGAGGATGATGAGATGGAAGACGCGGAGGAAGAAGCCGAAGGAACGGCAGACAATGAAACCACTGATGGCGGCGAGGGCACAGGGAGTGGTATCAACCCTCCTAAGAAGAAGAAGAAGCCGAAGGACCGGCGCCCGAACACGGTCGGCACGGTCAGGGAGGAAATTACCGAAGTGAGCCCATCAGGGGTTCCTTTGGAGCCCGCCCTTGTCGTCAAAGGGTACGGTGGGCAAGTGGCGGCGATCACCCGGACAACCATCTCGATCAACACCGAGAATCTCCGGCATAAAGATAATGGCCACTTGCGCACACTCCTCTTCGAGAAGCTGCACGCTAGATACAAGTTCCCCGCTAAGTATCAGAACACAAATTATCATGGGAACGAAGTAAACAAATCCGCCCTCACAAAGATGAGCACCGCCCTGGCCAGCTGGAGAACCCGGATAAAAAAGAAGATCTATAAAGAAGGCAAAAGTCTCGAGGAGATCCAGAAGATTGACCCGCAGATCACCGAAGATCAGTTCCGTGAGTTCAAGGAGAGGTGTGAATCCGAAAGAGCCCTGGCCAATAGTAATCGGGGAAAGGTGCTGCAGGCGATGAATATAGGTCATCACCATCTCGGATCTGGTGGATACAGAACCGCGGAGGCCAAATGGAATAAGGAGGACGAAGAGTATAGATCCAAGGGGATAGAAAACCCCTTTGCTAAATTCGAACCCGGGCAGGTTCGAAACTTCATCAGGGCCCGTTACCATGTGGACCCAAAAACCAAACAACTCACCGCGGATCCTGCGGTGAAGGAATTCGAGGAAATTGTGGTAAGTATAATCTAATTACCGTGGATCAACACGATTGCAATCTAATCGATGATCTAAATGATTCACTGTTACTTCTTCTGCAGGAGGAGGAAATTGTTGCTAGTCATGGATCCCAGGGTTCCTCATCCCAGGGGTCGACGGCGGCCACCCGGTGGGATAACCCTTTTAACAGGGCGATGAACCGGGCCAAGAAAATAGAGCCGGTTACGAAGAAGCCGTCGTCGGCTGGCCGTCTGGCCGGCCTCGGGGGTAAGAATTGGGTGGATCATTTTGGTCCACCGCCGAGGACGCATGTGGCGCCGTCGGGAAGGAGCGAGGAGGAAAACCGAGAGGTTCAAGAACTTAAGGCACAAGTGGCGCGGATCCCGCAGATCGTCCAAGACAACCTGGCAATCACCCTCACGTCCTTCCTGCCTACCTTGGTGGAGTCAATAGCGAACTGGAGTGCGGGTGGTCGAGTAGGGCCGTGCCCGATTCCAAGCATGGTCAGCAGCCACTCGAACAACACGGCGCCGACGAATCAGGCGAACTACGTGTTCGTGACTCCGCCCGCTAGCACCGCGGTGCCGCAAGTGTTGGTGACTCCCCCTGCCATCACCGCGGCGCCGGAGTACATGTTGGTGCCCCCCTGCCATTTTCGCGGCGGCACCGGAGCTCCAAGCACCCGTCGGTAGGGGAATACACCGGCGGCCAGTACCGCGCCATCAAGCAGCCCTTCCGTCTCTTGCACGCTCGTCGCCGTATGCGGTGCGTCGACATTAGCCGATCTCGACGCCATCACGGTAAACAAATTGCTTTAATTACCGCCTTATTTCATGCCATCTATATATATATATATTACTCTTATGGCATCTCGCTCTGACGACGCCGTACATGTTTTCCGCAGACAGATGTTCCTTGCACTCTCTTATGCTACGTGAACAACGAGCTGAGGGATGTTGCCAAGGGTACCATCGTTCAACCCTTGCAGCGCACGTTCCACTCAAAGCCGATGCCAGATAGTGTGCACAGGGTTAAAATTAGTCGGGTGCTAAGGGGCTGCGACGACCTGGAACCTCCCATTCAACCCCCAGGAGCGGATGAAGAAGAGTCGTATGTCCTCAGAAGTTGCTTCGGCTTATTCTTGCTATGGCCAAAGAGCATGATCCGTTTGGGGACGGCGTGGGCCATCACGCCACAGACAACAGCACCGCCTATCGTGCCAGCGACAAGCGGTGGCAAGGGCCCCTTACTGCCCTCGCCGTCACCTCCACGCGGTGGGTCGGATGATCATGTTGATGATATGCACATGGCGCAGGATCCGGCCGAGGACGACGAAGACTGGAATGATCACTTCTTCAGCACTCAGTTTGGCAACGAAGAAGACCTAGCTGGTGGCCCCACAGAGAAAGCCACTATCACCAAGCGTCTGTTTGGTTCTCAGGAGACGCCTCCAGCTTGCGCCTTTACAGAGCCAGCTGATACAACCAACCGGCCCTTTATTCTAAGCCCTGCCACACTACATAGGACGGTCGGTGCTCAGATTGCGGTGCCTGCCCGCTCTCCAAAAGGAAAAAAGGGCAGGAAAAGAAAATCTAGCAGCTCGAGCCAGCCGGTGGCGTCAACAACTGCGAATCCGATCAGGTTTCGGGACGGGCCACCAAGACCCGAGGGTATTATGTGGAGGATTCATGTGGCGGGTGAGCCCATGCTACCTAAGAATTTTTGGAAGCTCGCTAGTTCGGAACTGCAAAGTGTGCATGACGGCGTGCTGACGATAGAGAGACGCCTTCTATCGGAGAAAGATCCCTCGCACCCGGTATTCGTGGTTAAGGTGCCACCAGGCTTGGGCTTCGTCGACACTGCCCCCGCGGATCTGTTCTTCCTGCGGTTCGAGGACATCTTCAATATGTTCCACCTATACCCGCTGCACTATACCATGGTCCGTCTCTTTTCTCTCAGCCTGGCCATGCAGATCATTAGAGAGAACACACCGGGCATCGCTATAGTGGACCCCTACTACATGCGTGACGGCTGCTTGGGTTCCCCCGCCGAACGACGTATCGTGGCCTCGTACCTAAAAAGAATCCTCGTGGCGAACAAGACAAAGGAATACATTCTCGTGCCTTACTTTCCCGAGTAAGTCGTTATTCACTCGCCACCGTCGATTGGCTTTATTAGATCATCATCATTCTTTTTCCAACACATTCCATTTGAATTTTTTGCGCAGAGATGAACACTGCACGCTCATCTCCTTATCACCGAAGCATTCCCACGCCACGTATTTCGACTCGGGGAGTCTAGAAAAGAAGAAAAACTACGACAAGATCAAGGAAGTTCTGGATGATGCTCTCACTGGCTTTGCCTCGACGGAAGGCACTAGCTTCGTGCGTAAGAAGGTCAAGTTCGGCAGGCACGTCTTCAACCACGTAACGGAGTTCCCCTGCGTGAAGCAGCCGGAAAACAGTAAGAAGGAAGCCTACTACGCACTCCATCACATGAGGGCGTTCCTACTTGACCAGCAGAAATCTACGCTGCCAGATCATCTCAAACAGTGGGCCGAAGCAAAGGCCAAGATCAATGATTCGGATATTAGACAAGAGATGTATCGCATCCAGCAGCAGTTTGGGGCAATCATCTTTCGTGATGTCATGACTTCGGGGGGGGGGGATCTTCTACGGAGGAAATATCCCGAATAACCGTGACATAGAAGATCGCCTAGAGATGCAGGGTGACTATAGGAAGTTCATGACGAGACAGGGCGTCCTCCCGTTCCCTAAGCCGAGCCAGAAGGCTTGATGTTGGCCTAGTTGTAGTTACAAACTATAGATGACCTTTGTGTGTGTGTGTGGACGACAAGTGAACTTATTTTGCTTATTATTATATATCAATCAATGCTTGGTTTTTTTGCTTACTCTTTGGTCCTTTGCTCAATTTGGTCCTTCTTTTTTTTCCTTACTCTTTTTTCGAGAATAATGCCGATGATTGAAATGTCGTGGCACACTATATATGTGAATGTGCTACGATGGGACTGTGAGCCTTGTGATATGCACAAGTCCAGCTCTTGTGCATCCTACTTGGCTCACAGTTCCATCGTAGCATATTCCTGTGTCCAACGACCTATATATATATGAGGCATTCTTTTCGAGTTATTTTTGTCTTTTTCGAGAATATGCCGATGATTGAAATGTCGTGGCACAATATATATGTGAATGTGCTATGACGGGATAGTTAGCCTTGTGATATGCACAAGTCCAGGAATTGTGCATCCTACTTGGCTAACCGTTCCGTCATAGCATATTCCTGTGTCCAACGACCTAGCTAGTTATATATGAGGCATTCTTTTCGAGCTACTTTGGTCTTTTTCGAGAATAATGCCGATGATTGAAATGTCGTAGCACACTATATATGTGAATGTGCTACGATGGGATTGTACGCCTTGTGCTATGCACAAGTCCAGGTGTTGTGCATCCTACTTGGCGTACGGTTCCATCGTAGCATATTCCTGTGTCCAACGACCTATGTATATATATGAGGCATGATTTTTGAGTTACTTTGGTCTTTTTCGAGAATAATGCCTATGATTGAAATGTCGTGGCACACTATATGTGAATGTGCTGCGATGGGATTGTTCGCCTTGTGCTATGCACAGGTCCAGGTGTTGTGCATCCTACTTGGCGAACAGTTCCATCGTAGCATATTCCTGTGTCGAACAACCTAGTTATATATAAGGCATGCTTTCTGAGTTTGGTCTTTTTGATTTAGGAGTACTTTCTATAAGTGTATCTTCATATGCGACTTTAATTATATATGTTTTTTTCAATAGTCGGTTAATTATTATTGTCAACTTATAGATGACGTGGTACGTCGTGTACAAGGGACGGGTTCCCGGAGTCTACGATGATTGGGAAGACTGCCGGAGACAGGTGCACCATTTCAGCGGCAATAGCTACAAAGGGTACAACACTATGGCGGAGGCGGAAGCTAGATACACGCGCTATCTAGCGGGAGTTAGGACAAGGAACCGGATGAAGACCTACACCTTCGTCGCGGCGGTGATCATGCTTATCTTCTTTGGTTATTTATCCCGCATTTGTGTCTAGCTAGTTAGTTTAGATGTCTAGGCGAGCTTCCGAGCTCTAACTTGTTCGATCGACACATGTATTAGCATGTCACCAACTACTACTTTGTAACATGGTCGAAACAATGTAACTTAGACTATGTATTCATGTATGAGACTTATCTATATGTATTTGTTTCAATCTTGTTTTTCATATTGAGTATTTATATATATAATTGTATATCTTGTATCTGTGTGTGTATATCTGCTGTAATATTGTATATAATCTGTATTGCATATAATCTGGCTCGGAAATTAAAAAAAAAAAAAATACATCTGTGGCGCACATGGTCTACCTTCTGTGGCGCACTACACCTAAAGCGCACCATGGAAGTTTAGTGGCGCACTAGGTAGTGCGCCACAGAAGATCCCAGGGGTAGCGCACCATGCCAAACTTCTGTGGCGCACTAGGAGGTGCGCTACGCCTATCTCTACACAACCGTGGCGCACTAGGCAGTGCGCCATGGCTGAGAGATAGCCGTAGCGCAAGGCCCGTGGCGCACTGCTAGTGCGCCACAGATGATGTTTCCAGGTGCGCCACTAAAGGCCATTTTCCTAGTAGTGGATCATTGGACAGCGGTCAAAAACATCTTTAAGTACTTGAGAAGAACTATGGAGATGGTTCTTTCTTATGGAGGTGATGAACAGCTCGTTGTTAATGGTTACACCGATGCTAGTTGGAACACCGATCCTGATGATTCTAAATCACAATCTGGATACGTATTTATTTTGAATGGTGCAGCAGTTAGCTGGAGGAGTGCAAAGCAAAGCGTTGTGGCGAGATCTTCAACTGAATCGGAATACATGGCTGCTTCGGAGGCTTCACAAGAAGCGATATGGATGAAAGAGTTCATTACAGAGCTGGGTGTGGTTCCTAGTGCGCTGGACCCAATGTCTCTCTACTGTGATAACATGGGCGCCATAGCCAATGCGCAAGAACCAAGGTCACACAAGAAGCTGAAGCACATCAAGATACGTTTTCACGCTATTCGAGAACATATCCAAGATGGGGATATAAAGATTTGCAAAGTACACATAGATCTGAATGTGGCGGATCCGTTGACTAAACCTCTCCCGAGGGCAAAACATGACCAACACCAAACTGCCATGGGTGTTCGGTATATTACCATGTAATCTAGATTAGATGACTCTAGTGCAAGTGGGAGACTGTTGGAGATATTCCCTAGAGGCAATAATAAATATAGTTATTATTATATCTTTGTGTTTATGATAAATGTTTACATTCATGCTATAATAGTATTAACAAGGAAACATTGATACTTGTGTGATTTGTAAACTTAATTTGAAGTCCCTAGTATAGCCTCTATACATCACTAGCTTGTTGGTTGATAAATGATTGTGGTTTCCCTATCATGAACATTGAGATGTTATCAACAACAAGATCATATCGTTAGGAGAATGATATGGTGGACATACTCCTATAGATAAGCGTTGCATAAAGATCAAGTCATTTTAATAGTTCAATTGCTATATGCTTTCTGATACATAGTAACCTAATTCCTTCGACCATGAGATCATGCATATCACCTTTACCGGATGGATACTTTGATGACATCAAACACCACACCGTAACTGGGTGGCTATAAAGGTGGCATTGAGTGTTCGGAAAGTATTGGTTGAGATACATGGATCAAGAGTGGGATTTGTCCATCCATATGACGGATAGATATACTCTGGGCCCTCTCGGTGGAATGTCATCCAATTAGCTTGCAAGCATGTGACTGGCTCACAAGGGATCACATATCACGGGAACGAGAAAAGAGTACTTATCGGTAACGAGGTTGAACTAGGTATGCAGAGATACCAACGATCATAACCTCGGATAAGTAAACTATCGTGAGACAAAGGGAAATTGGTATCGTATGTAAGTGGTTCATTCGATCGCAAAGTAATCGTAGAAATATGTGGGAGCCATATGAATTTCCAGATTCCTCTATTGGTTATTGTTCGGAGAAGTATCTCGATCATGTCCGCATAATTCACGAACCGTAGGGAGACACACTTAAGGATTCGACGTTGTTTGAGTAGTTATGGAATGAATGAGAAAGAGACCGAATGTTGTTCGGAGTCTCGGATGGGATCCGGGATATCACGAGGAGATCCGGAATGGTCCGGAGAATAAGATTCATATAAGGAAAGTCCCGTTTCGGAGTTCGGAAATGATTCCGGTGTTTTCATCGGGAATGTTCTAGAAGGTTCCGAAATGTTCGGCACTCCGGAGGGGAAGGGGTACATGAATGTGTCATTGCAAGTTGGAATGATTGCATCATGTACTAAGTGTCATCGCTGTTCCAAATAAAGGATTAATTCAAATCCTAGCTTGAAAAATCAAACGGCTAAATTGAAAAGTCAAACGGCTAAATTTGGAAAGAGGAAAAGAGGAGGAAGTGGGAAACCGAGTTGGGGAGGGAATCCCTCCTCCAACCGGCGGCGCCCCCTCCAAGACGAGTTGGGGAGGGACTCCCCTCCCTCCCCTTGGCCGCCGGCCCCTCCACCTATATAAGGAGGGGCAGGGTTCCCTCCTAGCACACACAAGTCCCTCACCTCAAACCCTAGAAGCTGCAGCCCACCATAGCCGCCGCCGCCCCCTAGGGTTTTGCCCTAGCCGCCGACTTGGGGTCTCCGGAACCCTAGCCGCCGGCTCTAGCACTTCCTCCTTGGTGTGTCTAAACCCTAGATCGCCGAGGAGCTCTCTCATACTCCACCATACTCGCTCCGGCTTAAGGCGAAGCCCTGCGAGATCTCCCCTCTACTTCCGGTACCACGCCGTTGTGCTGCCGGAATCACGAGGAGAGTGCTACAACCTCCGCTGCCTGCTGGAACAAGGGAGAGGAAGGTCTTCGTCGAGTACCGAACGTGTGACCGACTGCGGGAGCGCTGCCGGAACGCAGCGCCGGAAGGATCGTCTACGCGATCTTGAGATCGGGAAGAGTACGACTACATCACCCACGAGAATCCGCTCTCGTTAAACACTTTGGAATCTTCGAGGGTATGTTATTCCATCGACTCGTTGCTACAATCTAGTAGATAGATCTTGGCTTGTTTGTTTGTATGCGATAGAAATTTTTTGTTTTCCATGCTACGAAACCCTACAGAGAAGGCCTGTCAGAAGGATTAAAAATTTTCAGGAATGGATACAACATGAGCCTGTAGAGAGGTGGTCTCTGCTGCATGACACTCATGGTGCTAGGTTTGGCGTCATGACTACAAATCTTGCTGAAACTTACAACTTTGTCTTGAGAGGAAGTAGGGCTCTACCATTAACAGCCATTGTGGAGTGTATTTTCACCGGAACTCTGAAGTATTTCAGAGACAGACTCCAGATGGCTCAGATGCATATCATGAACAACCCAAACACAAGGTATTGTTCAAAGATCATGCATTACATGGATGCCAAGATGGAGAAGGCTCGGTCCATGCATGTCATCGCCATCGGTAATCAGGAAAGAAGGTTCGAGGTACGCCTCCCTTCCAACCGGATTGGAACAGGAGAAGAGGTAAAGACACAGGAGGTGAGGATAGGCAACGAAGCCTGGCCAACGTGTGAGTGCACGTGCAATAAACCCAAGCTGTTGCCTCTGCCTTGCTCTCATGTACTAGCTGCATGCGGGCTGATGGGTATGGATGCGATCTCGTTTGTGTCTCCTTATTTCCTTAAGGACGCGGTGGTCAATACGTGAACAGGCGAGATGATGGGATATAGGGCATGGGGAAATTTCAATAAAGTAAATCCAGGTGAAAGGGTTTACATCCCAGATCCTGAACTGATGCGGACAGGAAGAGGAAGGCGACAATGTGTCCGCATCCGTAATGATATGGATGAATCTGAAGCCGGAGGCCCTACTAGGCAATGTTTTATGTGTAATCAATTTGGTCATATAGACACCAGTTGCCACATCTTCGGGACTGGTGGAGCTGCTCCTCGTGGATGTGGCAGCCAAGGAAGAAGAGGCAGAGGAAGAAACTAGATGTGTGGAACTATGTCTTAAATTTGTTAGATGTGTGGAACTATGTCTTAAATTTGTAATATGTGTGGAACTATGTCTTAAATTTGTAATATGTGTGGAACTATGTCTTAAATTTGTAATATGTGTGAAACTATGTCTTAAATTTGTAATATGTGTGGAACTATGTCTTAAATTTGTAATATGTGTGGAACTATATCTTAAATATGCAATATGTGTGGAACTAATGTGCAGATGGCGGGATCTTTGCTGAATGCTGACATAGATAGAAAGCACCGGTCAATGGTACTGGATGCTAACCCGGGGTCCTTGAAGCACCTAGTGACTCACACTCCCATTTCGAACTGGTGCATACATCCTGATTGGCTTCAGAGGCATGTGACATTTATTTATCTTGCTGTTGGGATATTTATGGGCCAATGTGACTAAACTGTTCTGCTTTCTTCTTATGTAGATTGAAGTGGGCTGGGCTCTTACCCTTCGTTCGTTTGGTTGAGGCCACTCGTATGGAGGAGATAGAAGGGCGACAACTTGGGTTCCATACTAGTCGCTTACAGTACGACTCGTATTTGCTCACGTGCTTGGTGGATCGATGGAGGCCCGAGACTCACACTTTCCATTTTCGATGGGGAGAGATGGCTCCTACCCTTCAGGACGTCTCGTACTTGCTGGGACTTCCGTTGGCTGGCGTGCCCATAGGCCCAGTGGATCCACCGGCAAATTGGGCCCAAGACATGGCCCAACGATTCTTTGGCATCCGTGATGGAGCTCAGGCCTTTGGCCATGACAATCATGGGCCAAAATTTGGATGGTTGGAGCAGTATCAGGTGTGTTTCATTTATTTGTTCTATTTTATTGGAGAAGTATCATGTACTGAAAATTGTTCTATTTGCCAATGCAGATACAGAGGTTTGGATTCCCGGCCACTCCGATGACTGCACCACAGATTACACGCAGCCTAGAGGCATACATTATGTGGCTGCTTGGGAAGGTGATGTTCACTGAGAACCACGTGTCGACCATCGATACATCCATTTCGCTAGAGGGATCGCGGAGGCGACGTGACAGGAAGAATGCACACAGTAGAGTTGGGGTTCGGCTATCTTAGCAGCTACGTACCGAGGTATGTGCAATGCTTGCGAGTTAACCAAGGACAGTTCTGTCTTGCTAGGATGCCCATTGTTGCTGTAACTGTGGTCATGGGAGAGGTTCCCTATCAGCCGTCCAGAAGTAAGTGTCAACCAAATAGTCGGCAACCAGGAACATGAAATAATTGTCTACCACTCTGACCTGCTGTTCGACGAAGAGCAAATTGACTTGCCTACATTTGGCACTCACTGGACCCGTCGCAAGGTCAGTGTAATGTCTTAATAAATTGCACTTCTGGTACTACAATATGAAAGTTACTAACAACTATTTTGTCATGCAGTGTCGTTTCGCGGGAGAGCAAGTCGTTAGATGCTATCCATCGTTCAGCAAGCAGTTCGACACACTGAAAGAGGATGTCGTGATTTGGGAGCCGTACACCCTGCAGACACGACACGCACGATATCCCGACAGGTTATCTATTATGTGCACTAGAGATCGAGAGTATTGGCTGACTACATCGAAGATCATCTTTGATTGCCAAGTTGAGGAGATGTCTCAACACAGGGTCATGCGGCAGTTCGGTCTTTGCCAGATGGTAGATCCCCCGCGTCCGGATGTTCCCCTTCCAGATGTCATGCACGCATAAGTAAATACATGTACATAAGGAATGCGTCTTATACTTCATCTATGTTCTTTAATGATGGTCTAACAAATTCTAATGATAGGTACTCTCGGAAAAGTAGCAAGACCGCCACTCAATGGCTCCAACGGGTGGGAATTTACGTCAACGAGTGGCAGAATGCACCAACACAAGTGTGGCACGCTGGCCCGTTTGATATGGAGATATTCCACGGATACTTATAGAGGTACATGTCGATGACACGGCTATGTTCCATTCCACACGCACATGACGATGAGATATACCCTAGCCAGTCAACACTTGAGTCCAGACAGTCAGCGGTAAGTACTTTATTTAGAGCATAATCAACATGAGTGCCTATGTAGTGCATACCTAACTATGAGACAAATGCAGGCCGATATGACGTGGGAGCTACAGACTGAGGTGGCTCAGTATGGACGATCGCTTTCGACCGTTCCTCTTGTGCCCCGTCAGCAGGCTCAGTCCTTTGCCCGGCGGGTCGAGGAGAAGCTGCGGCGTATCTACGCGGCCATCACGTGCGCCAGCGTCTCAGACGTCGTTCAACACCGAGAAGCACAACGCCCACCGCGTCACTCGGTGGAGGAGCGCGCCCCACGTCGATCCACGCAGCAGCGCCCACCGCGTCACTCGGTGGAGGCGCGCCCCACGTAGATCCATGGAGAAGCCACCTTCTCCAGACCATGTTGGAGGCTCGGGATGGCACGAGGAGCATATTTCTCCACCACTCCGCCACGGGCCTCGTCCACGACTCTCACAACAGGCGCCGCCGAGAGCACCACCTCCAGACCAGGCTGGAGGCTCGGGGTGGCAGCAATCATAGTTTACTTCTGACCCGTGGCAGCAATCGCAGTTTAATATCGACCAGTTGCAGCAGAACCAGATTACTTTCGAACAATGGCAGCATCAGCAGCCGATCCCCTACATGGACTTCGCTTATCGACCACAATCTCATCCTCATGGTAAGCGTGTCCCTTCCTACTATTGTTAGATGCAGTATGGCATTGTTCAGTACTTAATTTCTTGTACACTAGCAGGAGACTCCATTACATGGGACAGTACTGACGACCGTGATCAGCAGACACAGCACGAGCAGGTAGACTGGTTTGGCCAGTATCAGCTAGGTACTCCACCACCTATCCCCACACAGGATACACAGAATCAAGGTGAAGGGTCAACTGCACCTCGCCGTGATGTGATGCCACCCCACGGATATGGATAGAGTACACCGAGGCCTCCGTCACCTCGTCGTCGACACCAGTGATATCTACTTATGTATCAGTCATTTACCTATCTATGTATGAGACATCATTATATTATTTCATGATTTTATTCGACAAACTACTCAACATAACTTGCAACATAGTTCAACATAACTTACGGTACATAAATAAGAGTCCTATCTATCCCTAGAATGATGCCTTTCCCTTTCCCTTCGACGATGCCTCGCCCTTTCCCTTGGACGATCCCTCGCACTTGCTCTTCTTGGACTGCGCTTTCTTCTTCTCCTGCCTCTTGTCCCACTCAGCTCTCGCCTTTCTTCCAACGGGTGGCGGCATGAAGATATCATCCTCATCTTTGCTCTCTTCTATCCAGGCCCTACGTGCCACAACCTGCTCCGTCATGTCATCTTGACTCTTCTTGGCCTGCACTTTCTTCTTCTCCTGCCTCTTGTCCCACTCAGCTCTTGCCTTGCTTCCAACGGGTGGCGGCATGAAGATATCATCCTCATCTTCGCTCTCTTCTATCCAGGACCAAGGTGTATCAAACCGCTCCCTCATGCGAGCTTTACTCTTGAAGGTGAGCTTGTCCCACCTTGCCTGGATCCTGAGAAGCTCTGCTCGTACCTGATTTGGGGTCTTCAGTTTCCACCCTCTTCGATGAAGTGACTCACCAAGCAGAACGAGAGCATCATGGTTCGTTACCAACGTATCCCAGGTGCCTGGTTCATCGCCTATCATAACAGTTCTGGCTATTTGGAGAAGCCCAATGGACATATCTAGAGACCAGGGAGACGCGTCGGTCATAGTGGAGAGGAGTGGAGGGAAATGCGAGAGAAATAGGAGAGGAGGGAAATGAGAGAGTAAGAGGGGGAAGAGATGAACTGGGTTAAAGGATACATCTCGTTGCCCGGATTTATAGAGGCACCGAACCGAATAGGCGGGAAAAAAGGGCGAGAAGTAGTGGCGGAAAAAAAAGGGCGGGAAGTAGTGGCGGGAACAAAGGGCGGGGAGTACTGGCGGGAAAAATTGGCGGGGAGTACTGACGGGAAAAATCGGCGGGGAGTACTGGCGGGAAAATTCGGCGGGAAGGATTGGCGAGAAAAACTGCGGCGGACGATTATTTAGCGGCAGTACTGCCGATCAGTGCAATGCACCCTTCGTCCTTCCAATAGACGATACACTGTGTCGTCTCTTCAACAGACGAAGCTCTGGGCCGTCGTCCTCTCAACAGACGATACACTCTGTCGTCTCTTCAACAGACGAAGCTGCTCTGTCGTCCGTTGAACGGACGACGGACCGACAGAATTACAATTTGCCCATTTTACGTATTATTTGTGAAAATCAATAAAAAAATGTATTATTTAATTTTTTTTAGCTATAATACACGTATGTTCCAGTTGAAATAACTAAGAACATGAAAGTAGCCCACCACATGAATCTGGGCTTCATATAGCATCGCACTTAACTGTGGATCGGAACTTCAAAATTAAATGATTTTCATGGAAAAATTAGTAGAGAAAAGAGTCATCTCCAACATAATACATGACCTATCTTTCTTACATAGTTTGTAGAACAAAAGAGTCGAACATCGTTTTCAAAATTGGCATAAAATTGTTCACTGCATTTTTTTCAAAACTATAGTCATCGAAATTTTTGTGTCAAGCTGAAAGTTTTCACTAATATTGGTGTTGGAATAAACAATATTTTCGCTCCAACCAACTACATTCAAGTATGAAATACATATATACCACAACGAAATACATTCATTGTTCAATCTCAAAGCTTAGACGGTGGCCTATTTTATCATGGCAATAATATTCAGTACAAAATATATAACCACCTACGCTGCCATGCGTACAAAATACACCAATAAAATCCACATAATCGTTGTTCTTCGGTGTCACCTGTTGGAACTATCCGAGCATATATTGGCATGACTCTAATGATACTGAGAGGTTCTTCAGTGTCCCTTTTTTTTCTCGAGAGAAGGGTCCCCCGATTATTTGTACGTGATGACAAGGGGGCCGTGTTTTTAGTGGGCTTCCATGTTGGGCTAGATTCAGCAGGTGTGGAACTCAGAACGCACTCGGAATAGTAATTCGGTCTGAAGTCCGCTAGTACTAAAAAAAAAAGAGTAATTCGATCCGAAGGTCGCGCGTGCGTATATAAGCCGAGGAACGCGTACTGCGTGCATACGTACGTGATTACAACGCGACCGATCCGCGACGGAATCATTATCATGGCTGCGGCGCTTCGACAGGCGGCGACCAGGATGCTCCAGCGAACGCCGTCGGCTTCAGCGGCGGCGGCGCAACGGCTGCGTCGTCTCGTCCCAGGCGGCGGCGGCTCGCCATCTGCTGCCTTCTCATCCCCCGCTGCTGCTTCCGGAGGCCGTCAGAGTCCTGCGCCCTCGTTGCCGGATCTGCACAGGAGGAAGCAGGAGCTGTCGGAGGAGCTGTACGACGTGCTGGCGGAGATGGAGAAGGGGATACTGGGCAAGTACTACAAGCCGCGCGGCCTCCTCTTCTCCACCAAGAACTCGGAGCTGCTCTGTGCCGTCACCGAGCATGTCCAGGCCAGGCCTAATGACCCCGACTGGTACTTATAACTACTAATTAATCTCCTTCTATTTTCATGTCAAAAAGTTATCTATTTCTTTTAAGGAAAACAGCAACCTTTTCTCTGAATGATGAATTGGTTAGTTTACTCAAGTGGTTTCGTCACAAGAAAATTGTTCCTGTTTACTGGTACTGTTACTACTCCTGTTGAGTAGTAATTTTTCTGAATTTTGGTTAGAGTAGTAATTTTCTTGTGTCTCGTGTATCATGGTACTGCATGCAGGCGTTGGTTTCGAGGAAAGCAGAGGTACGAGAGTGTGTTGGCGGGGATCACGAGCTTGGGGTTCTTCTGCTTGGTGTGGCTCCATGATTTCCACGAGATACGAGATTGGTTAGCTCCAAAAGAGACGGCTCTTCCTTCAGCGGCAGCAGAAGAAGAGAAGGGAGAGTAGAATTTAATATTTATCCCAATTAAATATGTCAGATTTCCTGGAGAATTCGATATGGTGCTGTTTTGACTTTAGCTGGCTATATAGTTCGGTACATACTTTTAATTGATGTATAGCGGTATCATACAAGATACATGAGTGAAGGGCTGGAACACTCCAAACTGCAGGTAGCTCAGCACAAATCAAAGAGAATCCATCTTCACATGGTACTCATAGTGCTGAGTTAATTTCGACCCTGATCAGGTGACACAAGTGAAATGACATGCTCAACACAAAACATACCCAAATCATACACTTTTTTCAAAAAATTCGAACAAATTTGAAGTCTGGAGTTCAGATTATTCGACAAAAAAGTTTAGGTGGTGAGTAGGGGGAGTCAAACTAAGAACCTATCAAACAACTAACTAGGCCTCATATCACTACAATACAACCCAGTTCACGCCAAGAACATGCTCTACTTCATTTTTGAAGTCTAGTGTCTCGGATTTGTTGAAATTTACTAAAAATCTAATATTTTGGAAAAATCGTTTAAAAAATCGAACGATTTTCCACTTATACCAATAGCACATGGATTGAGGATATAAAGCACACCATAATTAAACAATGAAATCAATCGCGACTTCCATAAGCTTTGGCACCTGATTAGTTGCACCCATGTGCGCAGACCTACGACCAAACTCGACCAACTTTATCCTCTCTTGATGGTATTTGGTGTTTCTCGCCATCGAGTGACAAATCTTACTGTTATCTTTGTAAGAAATCTAAATTAATCGAAAATGGAGTCCGAATGCGAACGATATTGAGTTCTTTTGTATGAGAGGTTCTATCGTTTTTGGGTCTCATATCCAGTGCAGAAAATTTCGAGTTTTATTCTCACACTTGGAATTTTTTTTGATTAGCGACCGGGTTTATTCAAGGAGGATCGAGTAAGGATCATTCTTGGATCTATACCGAGCCTTACAAAACCACATAACGATTGGTTTCAGAAAGGGTTATAAAATGATCTTCTTCCCCATTGAGTACTAAGGTTCTTGTGCTAGTTTCCTCCCTCCATTGCTGATCTTCCAAGCCTACCTCCCAATCCCTCCAACATATCTATGTTTTCACCAACCAATCTCTCCTCCGTGTGAAGGTATGCATTTGCATTAGATCTTGGAGTCATTAGTTGACCTTCTCAATTGTTCTTCCTCTCCTATTTCTCCTTAGCATTTGTTGCTTCAGTGGGATATTAGAGAGGGGGACTTGTTTAAGGACACCTATTTCTCTATTTTTTGGAATTTAAGGACGTCCACAAACTAAACTCTCTGGGTGACAAAGCAAAGCAAAGCATCTGAATTTCATAGCATGGCGACACATGTAGCACAATTTGTAAACCATGCAATCCCAAAATTTAAGAAAAAAAATAATGCTGACATGTCAATTTATAATATAGTACCCCCGTTCCGGTTTATTATACTGACATGTAATTCAAGAAAAAAATTGACTACAAATTTAGTCAATAAAATATAAATTATATGACAGAAAATTATACCATTGGAAACGTTTTTTTATGTGAATCCAATGGTATAATATTTATGACATATAATTTATATGTTGTTAACCAAATTCATAATTAATTTTTTTCTTAAACTACATGTTGGCCTTATAAATCGGAACTGGTGGGGAGTAGTAGTTTTTATAAGCCGTGCTAAAATTGTCACGTGTATTCCGAAACGTTTTTATTTTGCTTGATACTACGTGCTAGGTGTCCTTGTCATATACGTTTTGTATCTATGCGTACGTGTTAATGCCTGATGATAATTTTTTTCTAGCACGTGTAGTGTCGGGACTACTTACTTTACGCTTATTTGGAAAGGAATACGAAATCTAACTGGACACGGTGATAGGCCATGATTATCACGGTGTTTTTTTTTTAGAGAAATTATCACGGTGTTAGGAGAACTGGATGGGCCGGGCTGCGTGAAGCTAGATTTATTTCGTACGAGCGAGTTGCTGGGCTATTCCGTTCCTTTTTCCGAGACCAAGTTGCGGGGCCGTCGCCTTCCCATGGAATTGCGATCGGGGCGTCGCCGCCGCGGCCCCATGGAACTCATCGCCCCCACCGTATCCGTACGGATCTCCTCAGCTCTCTCCCGGACGAGATGCTTATCCTCGTTCTCGCACGCCTACGCTGCTTCCGCACCGCCGTGCAGACCAGCGTCCTCTCCCGCCGGTGGCGCGGCCTCTGGACCAGCCTCACCCATCTCGCCTTCCGCGGACTCCGGCCATCCAGGATCGAAGCATTGTTCCGCCACTTCAATATCGCTCCACCGCAGGTGGTCTCCACCCTCGACATCCACCTTCCGTGGACATGTTACTCGCCACCCACCGCCGACACCAACTCGCTGCTGCGTGCATCCCTCCGGGTCTCCCCACAGAAGCTACTCTTCACCTTCCAGTCCGATGTCGCATACAACGGCGACATCGAGCTCCCTTGCTTCCCCGAGACCACCTGGATCGAGCTAGACACGGGCCACTTCGGCGTGAAACCGCTGCTGACGACTAGGGGCGAGTTCAGCGCGCTCGACACCCTTTCGATCAGGGGAAAAATCACCGACCTCGTCCCTCTGCTCAGCCGTTGCCCGCGCCTGCGCGTGCTCACTGTCACCTGCTGCCCGGCCAAGCATCTTCTCCGCGTAACGATACAACCGCCGGCCCACGAGTTCCCCATGCTGGAGAAGTTGTGTCTCTCTGCTGGCAGGATCGTCGACTTTGACTCCTTGCTCGACCGCTGCCAACGGCTGCGCGTCCTGAGCGTCACCCAGCTAGACACATCATGTCTCCTTCGCATCACGCCGCCATCGTCGTCTGGAGAATTCCCTATGCTAAAGAATCTGTCCCTATCAGGCAACATCGTGGATCTTGGCATGTTGCTCAACCAATGCCCATGCCTTCGCGTGCTCGGTGTCACCTTCCGGGGATGACCCTCGAAGAGGGGCTCACGGCACTGGAAGAGGCAGCGCCGCTCGGCCTTGTGTTGCGCCCCCTCGGTATAGAAATTCCACGGAGAGACGACGACAACATGAACTCCAATTTCATCACTTCTCTTCTCAGTAGAGTAGCGAGGCTCTCGCCCCAGGAGCTTGTCTTCACCGACAACTCCGAGGGATGCAGTTTGAGGACGATGTTTTGTGCTGACCTGCCATGCTTCCCCACTGCCACATCGATCCAGCTGAGCTTGAATAACGTATGCTTCACACCACTTCCATCCAGCGAGTTTTCGGCGCTTCAGAGGCTATCCTTACAGTGTGGCGTCGAAAAATCACGGTCCACTCCTCCTCGCTGCGTGAACTTCATCTGTCTAGCACTAGCAATTTAGAAAGCCAAGGGATCGATATTGTATCTCCCATGCTAAAGCAACTGCATCTGAAAGTCCATGCCCATAAGGACATCGATGTATCCATCTCGGCGCCACTAGTAGAGAATTTCTCGTGGAAACGCTCGTATACTTCAGGGCCGGTGCTTGTGTTTGGTTCTTGGCTGCTCCGGAGCATGAGAGTAAAGACGAAAGAGAGGAGCTACACATGCTGGGAGCAGCTTCCACGGTCACATGCCATGACCTTGTACCTAATAAGTGCCGGTGTATGTATCTAATTTGCTATTGTATATGCATAATCTCTACTATATAATTTGTCTAGAGGTGGTTTTCGTTCTGCCAGTTTTCGTCCGCCGTCCGTCGTTGCATGTGTTCGCGTCCGTTTTGGTCTCCAGCCAATCGCTCCACCGCTAGCGAGTAGCGATACAGACTCCTGGATGAACTCGGCCCGGATTTCTTTCCCGCATGCCTAGATGGCTAGCCACGCTCGGGATCACCTCCGAGGCCGGCCCAGCGTGCTGCCCTGCACGACTAGCAAAGCTCGTGGACAGGACCTCCACGGAATCTCCTCTGAGCGCGGAGACCGGCAAAGCTCGCGGCCAGGACCTCCAAGGTGTCTCCTCCGAGCGCCGCGCTGGCCGCCTATGCTTCTGCGACAAACTCCCACCGCGAGTGTCGTCCTCTGTGGCTCTGCCCACCCGAGAACATGGCGAGCCTCCTCTACCGATCTCCTCCCTCTCTCCAGCAGCCGGCCACTGCCCTGGTAGCCGCGACCCCGAAGTCCTAATCTGGCCCGCGAGGCCGCGACCTCGCCTCCCCGACCATGGCCCCGATCTACAACCTGGCTTCCATCCCCGTCGGTTCCTCGAGCACCAGCCCTGCTCGGTCTCCTCCACAAGCTCCTCTCAAAGTCCCAGGTTCGGCGCCCCTCCGTGCTCCTCTCTGCTAGACATTCAAGGGATACAGACCAAAAGTCGTCCGCACAAGTTTTCTATGGTTAGATTTTATTCTGTCGCGTTCTGTTCCCCTCGATCCAGAATCCCGAAACAGGGGACATCCCCTCTATCCAAAATCCCGAGTCGGCCACGGGCTCACGACAACAGGTAGGGGGCAGGTTCCGGCGGAGGCGCAAGGACGGTCAGATTGATGTCGCCCCATGTCCCGCAGTCCCTTCGTCGATTTGGCCTGGTCGTGGTCAGTTTCCCCTAACTATCACTATCTCTCTCTCGTGGATGGCGGCGGTCGACGAGGGAAGGGTGGCAGTGGTGCCGCGCCTCGGACCTTAAGGTCGTCAGAACGACGCGCAACGTTCGCAGACGGAAGGGATGCGGCGACTACGGATGTCTCAGCCGCCAAGGGAACGGAAGGTAGGAAGCGACTGCCAGCAATGGAAAGGCGGCGGCAGCCGACGACGGAAGGACGCGGCTGCGCCATGCCACCTAGGAACCTTCGAATTATTTCTACCTAAAGATGAGGCCGCTGCTGCAGAGTGCAGAGGAGCGACCAGGGTCGCGTCGTCGCGAGTCTTGGCCGCCGAGCTCCAGGAGCTGAAGCGGGAGCATACTCAGCTAGCACCTCACCGTGCTTCCGCTAGACATCACCGACAAGAGTACCATCCAGGTAATGAATGGCAATCTCTTCGGCTTTTAGTTTTTCCCAAAATTTGCATGCTGATTTAGTGGTAAGACCAGTTGAATCATCTGATAAGCTTTTCAGTTGTATCCAGGTTACCATTTTCTGCCAAGTTTCATGGAACCTATTCAAGTGTTTGTCTCTCTTCAGTCTTCATGTCACATTTTTGTAAAATGACCAACACTCCTTTTTGACCTAGATAGGTTGTTTACGATAGCTTGATTGGAGTGGTCAACGATGTCCAGCCGCTCTACACCACAGGTGATGTGATGTTTTGCCTGGGCATGTCAGATATGAATGTTGCTAATGCCTCAGCCATGAACTATAGCACGCTCAGCAGCAGTGATTTCTGAAGTGTGAACGGTCCAAGTTTATATCTTTACGTTTCTATTACGAACCATGGACCGGTGTTACTTTTCGCAGAAAATTTATCCGGTGCCATGCCGATTATAACACGTTTAAAAGCTGATGTTCCATGATAATTACAATTGTACGCTACAAAAGCATGTAAATTAAAGAAATTTTCTTGTTGTGGCTAAGAACTAGAGGATTATTCAGCCCTTGTGAGCAGCATATCTTGTGTCAACTGGCAACAATGCTCACTCTTTGGTGTATTTATTTTTCTCTCAAATTTTCTTATGGAAGGGATAATCGTTAGATTTGGCAATGGCTGGTCGTAAGTTATGGAGGATGAAGATGCCATGCATTTCTCCTAGAAGTTGAAACTCCTCTTGGTCCATAGTCCATTGACCAATGCAAAGTTTATCTTCTTTGATGCGATAGTCTGGCGGTTGCCGTCGCAGGGTGAGGGCCATGCTCCATCCACTTGTACTAGCGGCAGTGTCGACATAGGGCAAGTGCCAAGCTCCATCTGCATGTACTAGCATCAAGAGACGTTGAGTGTTAAGAAGAAGGATTTACAAGTGGATTACCCGGAAGGAGACGGCCCTGGTGGTTTTGTTCGGGTGAAAGGTGCGACGAGATTGAAGTAGGCATATGGAGAAAGGGCAGAAAATTATATTAAATAGGTCTCCTAGATATTATTGTATCTCCTATTTTCTAACCGTAGCAACGCACGGGCACTCTGCTAGTACATTTAATTTGTTTTGTACGTGATACCTATGTCAAAATATACTGCAGAATCATCTAGATGCGGAGCTGAACTTTGCACAAGAGATGGAGAAACTTCCAATTGCCAACATCTCTGAATTGGAGCTAAATTTTGAAACGGCTTGGCATGTTTACGGAGCACTTGTGATGCAACTCCTTGGGATGTGCAGTATGCGTGCCGCTACCAAAAAGCTTAAGGTCATCCTGCCATGGTGGCCCAAGGTAATAATGTGTCATGTTTATGTATCTTACATGAATACATAGTACTACAGTCAAATACAATTTCTATAGGAGATAGTCTCAACCTAGCAAGAAACTTGCACAAATAAATAATAGACTGTTATCCTCCTCATTTTTTAGGCGAGAGAAGCATGCCAAAATAATTGTCCGTGTGATAAGCCCAAGAATTGGAGAAGACAAAGTATCTTCTACGCATGTCTTGAAGAAGTGGAAATACAAGGCTTTAACGGAGAGGATCATGAGCATGATTTCTTAACATTGATATTGAAATACTCGCCAATGCTTAAACAAGTGATTGTGCGACCATCAGAGACGTATGAAGCAGGTTGCACCACACAATTGTCCAATATTTTCTTGGCACATCCGTCGGTGAAATACTATTGGTGCTCTGCAAAATTCTAGTTTCATGTGCATATGGTTAGCATTGCTTCTTAATACAAGAAATTGTTTGTATGTAAGGGTGATGCAACCATGTTTGTTATCTTTACCCTTTTATTATTTGTGCGTGTGAGGACCGACACAACTATTCATTCTTATGGTAATTTAAGTATTGATATAATTCTTCTCATGTGATGTGATATTGTGAGAAACATAAGTGAAAAGATTTTTTTAATTGGATGCTTTATTATTACTTAAAGTGATAAATATGTACCCTGGGTGCGTGGCTGCGTGTGCTAATCTAAGGTCGATGTCCAGGAGAATCATTGTTAGATAGATCTCAACGTGACGAAGCCCAACGGCCCGTCACGCCCCTAACTGCGCCCTGATCGGGGGCGCCCAACCCTATCTGGTTGGTGGGCCCCTGTCGCCGCGCTATATATAAAGTGGCGGGGGCAGCGCACAGGCAGGCCGTGGCGGGCTGCTGGCGGCGCAAGTGAGCGCGCACGGGCGGCAGGTTGTTGTGCGCTGCTCACAGCAAGGGCCCAACAGGGCATACCTGAACAGTTTTTTTTTCTGTTTTTAATTTCAGAAGCTGTTTTTTAATTGTTTTTGCTTAGTTTTAAGCATATTTTTTTAACATAGTTTTCACTATTCAATATTTTGAGTGAATATTTGACTAGAGAATATGAAAGAGGCAGAATTTTTTCTGTAAAGTTTAAAGTTTATGAAAGTTATTATAAATGTTTCCGCTGTAAATAGTTGATTGCAATAATGCAATAAAGTTTGTTCAAATTTTGTTATAAAAGATGTGACAAAGTAATTAAACATGATTGTGTCCCATGTTATTAATTGACCAACGTTATTAATAAGCATGATCATGATCGTTTTCATTAAGTATTAAAGGTGCATTTAACTTTATTTCTACCCAACGGTGATGTAATTTTAAATAGCACAAACAATTGCATGCTTAATTTATACCAACGTTGGATTAATGCATACAGTTGTTTTCTTTGGTGATCTCACATCTTTTGTGATTTTCAGGAGGTCTCAACCTCATGAGCTGTTTGAAGGACATCCCGCTGCTAAGGGGGGACAACTACTCCGAATGGAGGAAAAAGGTTGAACTGGCGTTTGTATGCGCTGAAGTGGACTGGGTGGTTGACACCAAGCAACCAGTCAAGCCTGCTGACCCTGTGAGGGGCGATGCTGAGGAAAGTGCTGCGTTTGAAAAAAGAAAGAGGGACCATGCTCCTTTGGAGCTAGACTACTCGATAGACAATCAAAAGTGGGTGAACGCCAACAAGAAATGTTTGGCTTTTGTAAAGAACACAATTGAGAACGCTATAGTGGGCTCAATTGAAGAGTGTGCCTCCGTGGGCGAATACCTTGCAAAGATAAAGAGCCAGTAAACTGGCTCTTCAAAGATGTATGCAGCCCAGCTATTAAAACAGCTGGTGACAGAGAAATACACGGGAGGGCCACACGGCATAAGAGAACACATCTTGAGGATGTCAAACATGGCAGCCAAGCTGAAGCCCATGGATGAGGACCTCGAGCTAAAGCCTGCACTTCTGGTGCACCTGGTGATGGCCTCTCTTCCACAGCCATTCGAGAACTTCGTAATAAACTATAACATGTCCCCTGTAAAGTGGGACATTGAAAAGACCATTGGGATGTGCTCCCAAGAGGAGGAAAGGCTGAAGGCCCTTCACGGTGGTTCCTTGAACTTCGTGAAGGACAATAGGAAGCGGAGCTTCACCAACAGTAACCATGGTGGCTCACCTTCCAAGCCACATGGCAAGGGCCCACAGTAGCACCAGCACCTGTACCAGCAGTCCACCCCTGGGGAAAAAGACCAGTGCCACCACTGTAAAAAGGTTGGCCACTACAAGAAGGATTGTCCGGTATGGCTGAAGTACATAATGGCCAAAAATAGTAAAGATATAGTCTCTTTTGTTAATGAATCTCTGTATGAAAAGTTTTCCAGATCTACTTGGTGGATTGACTTTGGTGCAACTGTTCATGTTGCCAACTCTTTACAGGGGTTCCATTCGACAAGGATTTTGCCAAAAAGAGAAAGACTCATTGAAGTGGCGAATGGGATTGAAGCAGAAGTGGAGGCTATTGGCGACATTCCTCTGGAGATGGCTGATGGCTCTTCTCTTTTGCTTAAGGACGTTCTTTTTGTTCCTTCCATTCATAGAAATTTAATAAGTGTGTCGTGCTTGGACAAAGATTCATATGGGTGTTATTTTGGACATGGCAAATGTGCCATTTGGTTAAAAGATATTTGTGTGGGTGTTGCTACCCTACATGACAAGCTATATTTATTATCTTTGCATGAGAAAATATTTTATGTGTGTGATGTGAATGAACAAGTTCCCTTGTCGAATAAAGAACAAAAGAAAAGAAAGCGAACTCTTGACTCATCGAAGTTATGGCACTGCAGATTAGGCCATATTTCGAGGGAAGAATAGAAAGCCTCGTTAAAAATGACATTCTTCCTCCGTTAGAGTTCTCAGACATAGAACAATGCATAGATTGCATTAAAAGAAAGTATGTCAAACAAATTAAAAAGGGTGCAAACCGAAGCATAGGTACACTAGAAATAATCCACACGGATATTTGTGGACTGTTTTCGGTAAAAAGTGTGGATGGATATGATTCATTCATAACATTCACGGATGATCACTCCCGATATGGTTATATTTATCCAATTAAAGAAAGATCTGAAGCATTGGATAAATTTAAAATTTTCAAAGCTGAAGTAGAAAATCAGCATGATAAAAGAATTAAGATAGTTCGGTCCGATCGTGGGAGGGAGTACTATGGTCGGCATACTCCATATGTTCAAGTACCAGGACCCTTTGCAAGGTTCTTGCAGGAAAATGGAATAGTCGTCCAGTATTCTATGCCGGGCGAACCTCAGCAAAACGGAGTAGCTAAAAGGCGTAACCATACCCTTATGGATATGGTGCGCAGTATGATGAGCGATTCCACCCTCCCATTGGGATTGTGTATGGAGGCGCTTAAAACCGCCATTCACATTCTCAACAGAGTCCCAAGTAAGTCGGTGCCCAAAACACCGTATGAATTGTGGACAGGCAGAGTCCCCTCTCTGCACCACTTGAGGGTCTGGGGGAGCCCAGCTGAGGAAAAAGTTTTCAATCCAAACATTGCAAAGTTAGACCCAAAAACAGTATCTTGCCACTTCATTGGCTATCCAGATAAGTCAAAAGGCTATCGTTTCTACTGTCCCGACAGATACACAAAGTTTGTAGAAACGAGACATGCAGTCTTCTTGGAGGACGAATTGATGAGGGGGAGCACGGTAGCTCGGGAAATTGATCTTGAGGAGAAGAGGGTGCATGCACCTAATCCGATAACTCAGGAGCCATTTTTCTCGCTACCTGTTGTGCCACCATCTACAACCCCTGAGGTTGTGGTGCCGGCACCTTTTGTGACTCCACACGTGACAACAATGGGCGAAAGTTCGAAACCTGTCCATCAGGAGCCACCTAAACCCACTGTTGAGCACGAAAGGGAGCCAAAACAGCCTCATACTGTAAATGTGCCTAAACCCGAGGCAAGAAATGAGCACGAGTCTGATGAACTCAGAAGGTCTAAAAGAGAACGAAGACCAGCCATTTCCAAAGAAATTTACAAAGTCTACAATGTAGTTCATATGGAGGGTGATCCTACCTCATATGAAGAAGCCATGAGTAGACCTCACTCAGCCAAGTGGGTGGAGGCAATGGAAGATGAAATGAAATCAATGAGTTCCAACAATGTTTGGGACTTAGAGGAAATTCCTAAAGGAGCCAAAACAGTCGGATGCAAATGGGTCTACAAAACAAAGTATATATGACTCCAATGGGAATGTAGAAAAGTACAAAGCTAGACTTGTGGCAAAAGGCTTTACGCAAAGAGAAGGCGTAGATTACAATGAGACTTTTTCTCCGGTCTCATGTAAGGACTCGTTGAGAATCATCATGGCACTAGTTGCACATTTTGATTTAGAGTTGCATCAAATGGATGTTAAGACGGCATTTCTAAATGGAGATTTAGAAGAAAATGTTTACATGAAACAACCCAAGGGTTTTTTCATGGAGGGGAAGGAACATATGGGATGCCGCCTAAAGAAATCCATTTATGGGTTAAAGCATGCCTCTAGGCAGTGGTATTTAAAGTTTAATGATACAATTAAAAGATTTGGTTTCAAGGAAAATGTTGAGGACAACTGCATTTATGCAAAGTTCAAAAGTGGGAAATATATTTTCCTAATTCTGTATGTGGATGACATTCTGCTTGCCAGCAGTGATGTTAGTCTACTACTAGAGACAAAGAAGTTTTGTCATCAAATTTTGACATGAAAGACCTTGGTGAAGCTTCTTATGTTTTGGGCATAGAAATTCACCGAGATAGAAAGAATGGAGTGTTAGGACTGTCGCAGAAAGCGTATTGTGAAAAGACCTTAAAGAAATACAATATGCATGCGAGTAATGCAACACCTGCTCCCATAGTCAAGGGCGATAGTTTTGGGAAATCCCAATGTCCAAAGAATCAATATGAGATCGATCAAATGAAGTCAGTACCATATGCTTCGGCTGTTGGAAGCTTACAGTATGCACAAGTGTGCACTCGCCCTGACTTAGCATTTATCACCGGGGTACTCGGTAGATATCAAGAGAATCCAGGCATAGAGCACTGGAAGATGGTAAAGAAAGCTTTGCGTTATGTGCAAGGCACAAAAGGCCTCATGCTAACATATAGAAGATCTGATTCCCTAGAGATAAAAGGATATTCAGATGCTGATTTTGCGGGAGATAAAGACGACCGAAAGTCCACGACAGGGTATGTCTTTACTCTCGCAGGAGGTGCTATTTCATGGAGAAGCGCCAAACAGTCGATAGTTGCATCATCTACGATGTATGCAGAATTTATAGCATGTTATGAGGCCATGGGACAGGCGTTATGGTTAAAGAAATTTTTACCCGACTTGAAAGTGGTTGACTGCATCAGCAGGCCACTAAAGATGTACTGTGACAACGAGCCCGTAGTATTCTATGCTCACAACAACAAGTCAAGTAATGCTACAAAGTCTATAGATATAAAGTATTATGTTGTGAAGGACAAAGTCCAGGATCAAACTATAAGACTCGAGCATATAAAGACAAAGGATATGCTTGCGGATCCGCTAACGAAAGGCTTACCATCCAATGTGTTCAAGGAACACATAGCCGGCATGGGTTTAATGGGAAGCCTATGGTTCCTGGACCACAGAGGCCCAAAAGTAACAGGATTTGTTTCAAAACATGAAGGTATATAGTGGCTGTCTGATTCTATCGGAAATTGAGCTGAGACGACGAAACATGCTCTATGTATCGTTCTGTGATGAAATAAGTAAAGAACAAAGTTAAAAATAAAGTCGAGATCTAGGGGGAGAATGTTAGATAGATCTCAACGTGACGAAGCCCAACGGCTCGTCACGCCCCTAACTGCGCCCTGATCGGGGGCGCCCAACCCTATCTGGTTGGTGGGCCCCTGTCGTCGCGCTATATATAAAGTGGTGGGGAGCTGGCAGCGCACGGTACGAGGTTCGCCGCTGTGCCAACACCCCACCTACATCCCAACCGATCTAGGGTTAGCGCGAGCCGATGGGAAGCACCGCCACCACCGCACACCCACGCCGTCGCCCCCTTTCTCCCCATGGCCAACGACGGCGGGTCCAGCTCCGGGACTAGTTCCGGCATCCCCTCTGGCCCATGTCTGTCGAGCCAGGGAGCAGGTAGTTTCCCTCTCGGATCTCTCTCTCTCTCTCTCTCTCTCTCTCTGTTTCGATCTAGAAAGGCAAGGTACATGCTACTGGTAAATCTACACTAGTCTCATTACAAAGTTAGATTAACAAATCAATCAACTGACTCCTAGCTCCTAGCCTTCCACATCTCCTGTAGGAAACGATCTAAAATCTAGAAAGCCTACAGCCACCTAGCTTTGCTGAGATCGCCATGCTCGTGGGTGGTGGAAAGAGCCAAGCCGGAAGAACCTGGCAAGATCTCCCAAAGTTGATCTCCAATGCAACATTGTCGTCATGAACGAGCTGGAAGAACCACCTCCACTGCCGCCACAACAGTAGCAGCAGCCTAAGCCGAGCGGCTTGGATGGTGGTGAAGCTACTAGCAATGTAGAAGAGGAGGAGCAGGAGACGGTTTTGATCCGAGGCCTCGAAGTGACGCCGAGCTGCAGCAGCTCGGGGTCGGAGACACCGTTGGTGGTACTGATGTTGGAGCATCCTCTATATCAAACTCAGAACCTGGTGCTTCTCCATTGCATGCTTCAGAAATAGATAGTAGCTCTCTGAAGAAAGAATTAACCTAGGATATGGGAGCTACCTCTGTGTCAAGCTCGGACCCTAGCACTTCTCCATTGTGTGGTTCTGAAACAAATGCCTCTCTGAAGAAAGAATTAACCGAGGATATGGGAGCTACTTCTGTCTCAAGATCTGACCATGTCACTTATCCATTTAGTGCTTCATACGAAAATAGCTCTCCGAAGAAAGAAGCAACTGAGGATGTTGGAACATGCTCTGTTGCAAGCTCTGACGTCTGACCCTGGCACCTCTCTTTTTAGAAGCATATATCTATCTCACAAAATAAGAAACCAAGGCTATCGTGAGCTCAGACGCTGGCACTTCTCCATTTTGTACTTTATAAATAGATATCTCTCTAACAAAAAAGCGACTGACGATATCATAACAATCCTCTGTCGCAAGCTTAGATACTGACGGTTTATTCACTTTGTGCTTCAGAAACAAATAGATCTAAAGAAAGAAGCTGTAGAGGATACTGGAACATGCTCTGTTGTCAGACCATGGCACTTCTCCATCTTGTGCTTCAGAAACAGATGGTTGTCTGAAGAAAGATACAACCAAGGATAATTTGGATGTCACTGTATCTGAATCTGAGAGTGAAACTTCAACTCCTCTAGCAGCCTCGTCACTTCTAAAATAATACGGTCATGGGTGACTCGATGGCCCTCCTCGTGCCTGATCATACATATATATAGATGGAGTACATCTTGGGTTACAAGTTAACTTGCCTGCACGAGAGAGAATATCTAGAATATATTGATGTTGAGAGAGGTGGAGAGTGGTGGGAGTGCGAGTGACGGAAATGCCGAGAAAATGGTGGAGGGGACCGAGGTCTTTCATGGCAAAGGCAGAGCCTAGGGTCTGGATGATATGTTGTAGAAGAGGTGTAGAGGATGTAGTGAGGATTATGCCATCTACATAGAGAAGAAGATAGGATGTTTGGTCCCCTTGATGATATGTGAAGAGGCATCAGATTTGGAGGCAACAAACCCGATGGTGCGAGCATGGGCGGCAAACCGTTGAAACCAAGCTCATGGGACTTGCTTGAGCCCATAGTGAGATTTTTGGAGGCGACAAACATGGGAGGGAAAGCGAGGGCCGAGGAACCCAGAGGTTTGTAGACCTCTTCGATGAGATCACCATGAAGAAAAGCAGTTTTGATGTCGAGTTGGTGAATGGGCCATTTTTGAGAGAGGTCAAGAGAAAGGACAACTCGTATGGTGGCGGGTTTAACGATGGGGCTGAAGGTTTCATCAAAATCGACACCCGATTGCTGGGTGAAGCCCCGAACCACCCAACGAGCCTTGTGACATGCAAGAGTGCCATCCGCATTGTGCTTATGATGAAAGATCCATTTGCCAGAAACAATATTGGCGCCTAGGGGAGGAGGAACTAAGGACCATGTGTTATTATGCATGAGAGCATCGTAATCCTCCTGCATAGCTTGACGCCAAGCAGGGTATCGTAGTGCAAACAAATAGTTGGGGGGGATGGGAGAGGAGAGTATTGTCGATAGATTTAGTTTGTCAATGGGGGTGGAACATGGCCGGTTGTGCTGCGTGTACGAGTTGGCGCTTTGTCAACGTGGGAGCGCTTCGTCGGGAAACCCCAAGAGCAAGGTGTGATGCAGCATAGCGGCAAGTCTTCCCTCAGTAAGAAACCGAGGTTATCGAACCAGTAGGAGGAAGGAAACTTCTCAAACATGTTGCAAGCAACTTGGAAACCTGCACAACACAAACTCAAGACTTTGCCCCAACGAACAGCGAGGTTGTCAATCTCACCGGTTGCTATAACAAAGGATTAACTGTATGGTGTGGAAGGTGATAGTGGTTTGTAGAAAGTAAACAGTAACAGTGGAAGATGTATCAATGGTAAAGATTGGACCGGGGTCCATAGTTAACTAGAGGTATTATCCTTAGATAAACAAACATGGCATGCAGGGTAAACAAATTACAGCAGGGCAATTGACAGGACTAAGCAAGGCATAACAATGCAATACTAGACATCAAGATCCTATGAGATTCGATTGGGCAATACAGCAAGATACATAGACCGCCATCCAACTACATCTATGACTAGAAGTCCACCTTTGGGTTATCATCCGAACCCCCTCAAGTATTAAGTTGCAAGCAACAGACAACTTCTTTAAGCAAAGTGTGTAAGGTAAACAATCCACTTGTTCCATGAACAAGAGACCGTTGTTTTCTCCCTAGTAGCAACAACATATCTACAACCTTAGAGATTTCTGTCACTTCCCTTAGATTAAATAGAGGCATGAAACCATTATCGAGCATAAATACCCCCTCTTGGATTCCCTAGCAACTACTTGTCCAAGATAGCTACTAACAACGGAGAGCATGCAAGATCACAAACAACACAGACATGATAGAATCAATAAGACAAAACCATTAATCAATCTTCCATAGTAATCTCAATATCCATCGGATCCCCGCAAACACAACATGCATGATTACAAATAGATGAGATCTTGATCATGAATGAAGCTCACAAGATCTAGACATGAAAGCACGAAGAAGGAGATACAACCATCTAGCTACTACATGGACCCGTAGTCCAAGGTGGAACTACTCACTCTTCATACCGGAGGCTGGCATGATGAAGAAGAAGGCCTCCGGGATGATCTCCCCTCCGGCAGGGTGCCGGGAAGAGCTTCAGATCCCCCCGATCTAGGGGCGATGGTGGCGGTGGCTACAGATGGTTTCGTGGAATATTGATCGGGTGCTTAGGGTTTAGGCATCAGGGCTTCTTATAGGCAAAGAGGCAAGGCTGGGAGGCGTCCAGGGGGGCCACACCCTACCCAGATGCGGCCTAGGGTGGGCCTGTGCCTGGGGGGTGCGGCCGCCATGTGGCTCCCCTCCGTCTCTCCTTTGGATTCCGTGTTCTCCTCGGTGAAATATTGACTTTGTCTTTTGTCCCGTCCAATTCCGACAATATTTCCTTACTTGCTTTTCTGGAACCAAAAACAGCAGAAAATAGGCAACTGGCACTGTGGCAACTTGTTAATAGGTTAGTGCCAGAAAACATATAAAAACACCTCAAAGTGTGGACAACGCAAAGCAAAGTAGATACTAAACAAGCATGGAATATAAAAATTATAGATACGTTTCCGACGTATCAAGCATCCTCAAGCTTAACTCCTGCTCGTCCTCGAGTAGGTAAGTGATAAAAAGAATAATTTTTGAGGTGACATGCACCATCAAAACCAAGATCAAACCATTTGCAAGCAATGAAAGCTGGGATCAAAGAACTCTAAACATGAGCATGAAATATGGAGTTCTAATAGTAAGACAAAGTAACTATGCATGCAACATGAAAGGCTACAAACAAAGATCATGAATAACATGCATTGAAAAACGTTTGTTTGTTTCACATACAGAAAACATGGCATAGTGGCAATCAGCTTGTCCCTCATGGAGTAGCAAATATATGCATAGGACACCTTCAAAGTTCATAAGAGTGACTAGATACAAATAGCACAAGAATAAGTAATATCAACAATATGAATCAATCAATAAGTTTTGGGACAATGCACGTAGAACTAAAAATGGCAACTATGCTCTCTTAACTAGTGCCTAAAGGTAAAAGATGGAGACTCAATATAATGGTGGAAGAAAGGCCCTTCATAAAGGGAAGCAGGGATTTCAAGTTTCAAAAAGAGCTTCCAAAAATTATGGTATTTGTTAGCTTTTAGCCCTCATTGCCCCTATCATAAGCATCTTGAAGTGATGAAGGTTAAAGTGAACAAACTATGGAGTATATGCTTGACAAAGTATAAGTTGGCAATCTCATGTCCCTTGAATACGAGGGTCGCTCCTCATGCTACTCAAGTTTAGTTACTTGCAACTTTTTGTCATAGTAAGTATATGTGTATCATAGAGAACCGCCAACAGGGTACCCCTTGCACATGGTACAGGAGCTATCCCATAACCAAAATGACAAGGCAAGCAGACAATGAGCATCTCAGCATTCTTCTTATTTACCATGGTAATATGGTGCTTTTTTCTCTCTTTTCCTCTTTTCTCAATATGTATATTTTTCTCAATATCTTTTTTATAAGAAGAATGCTTCATAGATGTCACTATGGTAATGTTGCAAGTTTCCACCATGATTAGGCATGGCTTAGGCTAGCGGCCCAGGCGTTTCTCTAACACACATACATAACTCCATGGACTTACAAGCTCCCCTTTTATTTCACACCGAAGACATCCATAGACAAAAGAGCATTATCAACTGTGTACAAAGTACAAGTGCAATGTTGAAAGCGTTCCTCGTGACAACACGGTTCTGCTAATTCCAACGTATAAGTGCAAGCATATACAACATAGACGACACAATGGTTCAAGTTTATTAGGAGCAAGAAAAATAAAGTGTGCCATCAAGTTCGTGAGAGCTTTAATCACTAAGTTTTCACATAAAAAATACTTTTTAATTGGAAGATACCTGAAAACAAGAATATACTTGGAATGGTGTAATAGACCATGCATATGAATTTATAGTGGACACTTTGGAATAACTTGGACTCTTGATATTTGGATGCATGAGTAGAACTTACTCATACAAGTGGAGGCTAGCAAAATACTGGGAGCGACCAACTAAGAGAGCAATAATGGCCATAATCATGGAGAGCGACAAAACATTACTAATAAAAGCATAGAGTGGTACTACAAGTCAAGGACTAAATGATCATAGAGGCTATGGTGACTTGTTCATAGTCATAAGATGGTGTGATCATGTGCCAAGTCAACCCAAACAAAGCATCAAAGGAGAATACACAATACTATGCTTTTGTATTCTAAAACAACGCATGTTTCTTTCAAGCCACACTAAGAAATCCCAATTGTTTGGAACAAGTCATGCTACAACAATAATCACTAAGCATAAGGTCAAAACAACACCTAGCATGACATGCTAATGTCTAAGTCACTGTCAAAGCAAGCTCCTCTTGCACTATCAAGCAACAACTTTCTACTCCTTTCCAACACCAATTAACTTATTTGAAACAACACAGCTAGAATGGGGGTCCAAACTAATTTATTCAAGCAAACTAAGCAAAGCAAATGAAAACTAAGATGCTCCAAGAACAATACAACAGTGCATGAAACAATAAAAACAAAGTGTATAGAAAGACCTGCGCTTTTTATTGATGAAGAAGGGGATGCCGGCGTGGCACCCCCAATCTTGAGCTTTTGTCCATTTTCATCTCATTGCATCATTCTCTCTCTACACCTGAATTTTTTCTTCATACAAAACTTCACACAATCTTTATTAGCAACATTAGTGTATTCAAAAGATAATAGACCCTTGGGGTTAGATTTAGAACAGAAAAACTTTCACAAAAAACAAAAGCTACTGTAGCAATTCCCTAAAAAAGCTCAATTTTCCAAAAAGAAATCAATAAGAAGCAAATGCAAATAATGGCAGAAATCTGTCAAAACAGACCAGCAGGTAGAAACCGATTTTTTCGAAGACCTTTTGTTGCTCAAATAAAAAAGTGTTGAACTAACGAAAGTTAGCTAACATACTAGGGGATTTATTCGTAAATGTTTAGCTCAATCAGACTTACAGAGACTCCTCACGAATTATTTTGGTGGAGGACAGAAATCTGTTTCGGGACAACAACTGCCCAAATCTTACTTCCCTTTCATTAAAGGTTATTCATGGGACAAAAAGCAAACAAAAAGGATAAAGAGAGGTCATTAATGAAGTAATAACTTACAATACTAAATAAAACTCTTGGGTTATCTCCCAATAAGTATTGTTTTTAACGCCTTTAAGTTAGGCACAAGAAGCAAGAAATCAAGTATTTTCAAATGAAGAAGCATTAACATTAAACCTTGCTTTTAAGAAATGAAGAAGCAAGAAATCAAATTCTCTCTCCTCATAGGGAAGTGTTCAATATCTTTATTTAATGGGAATTTATATTTAATGGTGCCTTCTTTCATATCAATGATGGCACCAACAGTTCTAAGAAAAGGTCTTCCCAACGTAATAGGACAAGAAGCATTGTATTCAACATCCAAAACATAGAAATCAACAGGGACATAAGCATTGTTAACCATAATGAGAACATCATTAATACTCCCCATGAGTTTCTTCTTAGCATTATCATTAAGTGGGACATCCAAATAACAATCTTCCAAAGGTGGCAAATCAAGCATTTCATAAATCTTCCTAGGCATAATAGAGACACTAGAACAAAGGTCACATGAAGCTTTTATATCAAAGTCATTCACTTGCATATTAATAATGGGTTCCCAACTATCTTCTACTTTCCTAGGAATAGAAGCTTTGTGTTTCAACTTCTCTTCCTTAATTTTAACAAGAGCATCTGTAATGTGTTTGGTGAAAGCAACATGCATATCACTAGCATTAGGACTTCTAGAAAGCTTTTGCAGGAACATAATCACTTTAGAAATATTGCAACCATCAAGATCAAAATCAAACTTAGCATCACTAGTAGTGGACTCATTAGGCTGGCATTGTAGGAGGAGGAATATGGAATTCTTGTGGTTTAGTGGCATCCATATTGGTGGTGGTGATAATGCACACACTATTGTTTCTAGCAGTTTTAGCTTCCCTTTCCCACTTAGCATGAAGTTGGGATAATAGTCTAACATTTTCATCAATAGTAACTTGTATGGCATGAGTAGCGGCAAAGGTACTTTCCATGGTTTCAGGTTTAGCAGCCATTTTATTAATCAAAGAGGACCGTGCTTCAGACAAAGAGGAAATATTTTTCTCTACATTCAAAAGCTTTTCCTCCACGGTCTTGTTGAAAGTGGTTTGTTTGTTAATAAAGTCTTTGAGCATGACTTCAAGTTCAGAGGGGGCACTTCTAGCATTATTGTAGGAGTTTCCATAGGTATGCCATTATTAGGAGGATAAGGCCTATAATTGTTGTTACTACCAAAATTGTTCCTATAGGCATTGTTGTTGAAATTGTTGTTTCTAATGAAGTTCACATCAACTTGCTCTTCTTGAGCAACCAAAGAGGCTAAGGGAACATTATTTGGATCTAAATGAGCTTTCCCATTAACAAGCATAGCCATAATAACATCTATATTATCACTCAAAGAGGAGGTTTCTTCAACAGAATTTACCTTCTTACCATGTGGAGCTCTCTCAGTGTGCCATTCAGAATAATTAACCATCATATTATCAAGGAGTTTTGTTGCAGCACCCAAGGTGATGGTCATAAAGGCACCTCCAGCAGCTGAATCCAATATGTTTCTTGAAGAAAAGTTCAAACCTGCATAAAAAGTCTGGATAATCATCCAAGCAGTAAGTCCATGAGTGGGACAATTCTTAACCAAAGATTTCATTCTTTTCCAAGCTTGAGCAACATGTTCATTATCAAGTTGTTTAAATTTCATAATATCACTTCTCATAGATATAATCTTAGCAGGAGGGTAGTACTTTCCAATAAAAGCATCTTAGCACTTAATCCAAAATCAATACTATTTCTAGGCAAGGATAGCAACCATTCTTTATCTTTTCCTCTCAAGGAGAAAGTAAACAACTTGAGCTTAATAATATATCCGTCTACATCCTTATACTTTTGCATCTCACAAATTTCAACAAAGTTATTGAGATGGGTAGCATCATCAGAACTAGCACTAGAAAATTGCTCTCTCATCACAAAATTCAGCAGAGCAGGCTTAATTTCATAAAAGGTAGCATCAGGAGCAGGTGGAGCAATAGGAGTGCTTAGGAAATCATTGTTGTTTGTGCTAGTGAAGTCACACAACTTGGTGTTCTAAGCAGAGTTCATTTTGGCAAAAGTGGAGTAAGCCAACAACAACATCAACTAGAGCAGGGACTAATTTTTTTATGTTTTTGATAGGAGAAAGCAAACCAAACTAAACTAATTTTTTTTGAGTTTTTTTTGGTAAAAAGAGGCAAAGAAAACCAAGCAAAAGAAATTAAGCAAAACAAAAACAAAGTAAAGAGAAAGGTTGAGAAGGACTCCCCTTGTGAAGACGTCCTTAGCCTCCCCGTTAACGACGGTGATGGCGCCCACCACTTGTCGTGGGACGCTTCGTTCGAAACCCCAAGAGAAAGGTATGAAGCAGTACAACAGGAAGTTTCCCTCAGTAAGAAACCGAGGTTATCGAACCAGTAGGAGGAAGGAAACGTCACACAGGTATTGCAAGCAACGCGGAGACCTGCACAACACAAACTCAAGACTTTGCCCCAACGAATCAGTGAGGTTTTCAAGCTCACCGGTTTGCTGTAACAAAGGATTAAACGTATGGTGTGGAAGGTGATGGTTTGCAGCAAGTAAACAAGTAACAGTGGAGGACGTATCAATGGTAAAGATTGGACCGGGGTCCATAGTTCACTAGAGGTACTCTCCTTGGACAACATGGCATGAAGGGTAAACAAATTATAGCAGGGCAATTGACAGGAACTGAGCAAGGCATAACAATGCAATTACTAGTCAGAAAGATCCTATGAGATTCGATTGGGCAATACAACAAGATACATAGACCGCCATCCAACTGCATCTATGACTAGAAGTCCACCTTCAGGTTATCATCTGACCCCCTCCAGTATTAAGTTTCAAGCAACATACAACTGCTTTAAGCAAAGTGTGTAAGGTAAACAGTCCACATGTTCCATGAACAAGAGACCGTTGTTTTCTCCCTAGTAGCAATAGCACATCTACAACCGAAGAGATTATTGTCACTTCCCTTGGAAACTAGAGGCATGAACCCACTATCGAGCATAAATACTCCGTCTTGGAGTCACTAACAACTACTTGGCCAAGATATCTACTAACAACAAAGAGCATGCAAGATCACAAACAACACAGACATGATAGAATCATAAGACAAAACCATTAATCAAACCAACATAATAATCTCAATATCCATCGGATCCCCGCAAACACAACATGCATGATTACAAATAGATTAGATCTTGATCATGAACGGAGCTCACAAGATCTATACATGAAAGCACAAAGGAGGAGATACAACCATCTAGCTACTACATGGACCCATAGTCCAAGGTGGAACTACTCACGCATCATACCGGAGAGAAGGCCTCCGGGATGATCTCCCCTCCGGCAGGGTGTCGGGAAGAACTTCAGACCCCCCCCCCGATCTAGGGACGATGGTGCTGGTGGCTACATACGGTTTCGTGGAGATTTGATCGGGTGCGTAGGGTTTCTGCATCGGGGGCTTCTTATAGGCGAAGGGGGAGTGCGACGAGGCGACTAGGGGGTCAAACCCTACCCAGGCACGGGCCCACCCCTGGTCGCGCCTAGGGGGGTTTGGTCGCGCCTAGGGGGGTTTGGTCGCCCTAGCACGCTTCTCCGTCTCCCTTCTGGACTTTTTGTTCCCCACGGAAAGTAATTGACTTTGACGTTTGTCCCATCCAATTCCGAGAATATTTCTTTACTAACTTTTCTGAAACCAAAAATAGCAGAAAACAGGCAACTGGCACTATGGCAGCTTGTTAATAGGTTAGTACCAGAAAACATGTAAAAAGCACCTCAAAGTGTAGACAAGCAAAGCAAAGTAGATACTAAACAAGCATGGAGCATCAAAAATTATAGACACGTTTCCAACGTATCAAGCATCCCCAAGCTTAACTCCTGCTCGTCCTCGAGTAGGTAAGTGATAAAAAAGAATAATTTTTGAGGTGACATGCACCCTCACAATAAAGATCCAACCATTTGCAGGCATTGAAAGTTGGGATCAAAGAACTCTAAACATGTGGATGGAAGATGGATTTCTAACAATAGGACATAGTAACTATGCATGCAACATGACAAGCTACAAACAAAGATCATGAATAACATGCATTGAATTTTTTTGTTTGTTTCACATACAGAAAACATAGCATAGTGGCAATGAGCTTGCCCTCATAGACTAGCAAATATATGCATAGGACACCTTCAAAGCTCACAAGGGTGACTAGAAACAAATAGCACAAGAACAAGAAATATCACAATATGCATCAATTAATAAGCTTTGGAACACTACACGGAATGACAACTATGCTCTCTTAATGGTGCCTAAAGGTAGAAGGTGGAGACTCAATAGTGGTGGAAGAAAAGCCTTTTATAAAGGAAGTAGGGATTTCAAGTTTCAAAAAGAGCTTCCAAAAATTATGGTACTTGTTAGCTTTTAGCCCTCATTGCCCTATCATAATCATCTTGAAGTGATTAAAGTTAAAGTGAACAAAGATGGAGTATATGCTTGACGAAGTATAAGTTGGCAATCTCAAGTCCCTTGAATACGAGGGCCACACCTCATGCTACTCAACTTTAGTCACCCGTATGTTCTTGTCACTATAAGTATTTGCATATCATTGAGAACCGCCAACGGGGTACCCCTTGCACATGGTACAAGAGCTATCCCATAACCAAAATGACAAGGCAAGCAGACAATACGCATCTCAGCAATCTTCTTATGTACCATGGGAATATGGTGCTTTTTTCTCTCTTTCCTCTTTTCTCAATGTGTCTCTTTTTTTATAAGAAGAATGCTTCGTAGATGTCACTATGGTGATGCTGCAAGTTTCCACCATGATTAGGCATGGCTTAGGCTAGCGGCTCAGGCGTTTCTCTAACACAGGATACAAAATCCATGGACTTACAAGTTCCCTCTTTATTTCACACTAGTGACATCCATAGACAAAAGAGAATGATATCAACTGAGTACAAAGTACAAGTGCAATGTTGAAAACGTTCCCCGTGATAACATGGTTCTGCTAATTCCAACGTATAAGTGCAAGCATATACAACATAGAAGACACAATGGTTCAAGTTTATTAGGGGCAAAGAATATAAAGTGTGCCATCAAGTTTGTGAGGGCTTTAATCACTAAGTTTTCACATAACAAAATAGTTCTTAATTGGAAGATAGCTAAAAACAAGAATATACTTGGAATGAAGTAACACACCATGCATAGGAGTTTATAGTGGACACTTTGGAATAACTTGGTTTCTTGTGAGTTATAAGCATGAGTAGAACTTACTCATACAAGTGGAGGCTAGCAAGGGACTGGGAGCAACCTACTAAGAGAGCAATAATGGCCATAATCATACAGTGCAACAAAGAATTACTAATCAAAGCATAGAGTGGTACTACAAGTCAAGGACTAAATGATCATGGAGGCTAATGGTGACTTGTCATAGTCATAACATGGTGTGAGCATGTGCCAAGTCAACCCAAACAAAGCATCAAAGGAGAATACCATAATACTATTGTTTTGCATAATAAAAAACGCATAATTTCTTCAAGGCACACTAAGCAATCCCAATTGTTTGGAACAAGACATGCTACAGCAATAATCACTAAGCATATGGTCAAAACAACACCTATCATGTCATGCTAAAGTCTAAGTCACAGTTAATGCAAGCTTCTCTTGCACTTACAAGCAAGAACTTACTACTCCTTTCCAACACCAAGCAACTTATTTGCGAAACAACACAGCGAGAATGGGGGTCCAAACTACTTTATTCAAGCAAACTAAACAACCTAAGAAAAGCAAATGAAAACTAAGACGCTCCAAGAACAACACAACTGTGCATGAAACAATAAAAACAAAGTGTCTAGACAGACCTAAGCTTTTTATTGATGAAGAAGGGGATGCCTTGGGCATCCCCAAGCTTTGACGCTTGTACCTCTTGGGTATTTCTTGGGGTGACACCATGGTGGCATCCCCAAGCTTGAGCTTTTGTCCATTCTTCATCTCATTGCATCATTCTCTCTCTACACCTGAAATTTTTTCTTCACACAATCTTCATTAGCAACATTAGTTTATTCAAAAGATATTAGACCTCCGGCAAAGCTTTGAAACAACAAGGATTTTCACTAAAAACACAAGCTACTGTAGTAACTCCTTCAAAAAGCTCAATTCACCTAAAGATAACTCAAAAAGGAATCAATAAGAAGCAAAATCAAATAATGGCAGAAATCTGTCAAAACAGACCAGCAGGTAGAAACCGATTTTTCTCGAAGACCTTCTGTTGCTCAAATAAAAAAGTGCTGAACTAACGAAAGTTAGATAACATACTGGGGGATTTATTCGTAAAGTTTTAGCTCAATCAGACTTACTGTGGCGCCCCGCAATTACCACTACTAGAAAATCGCGTTGTTTTTGTGCATTGCATCATCATGACCCCATGCTCATGTCATCATGCCACCTTGCATTTGAGTATCGTCATGTCATCTTGCATTTGTTTGCATAAAACTATTTTCGAAAAGCCTGTTTTTGTTTTCTAAACGCCTCGTCTTGATTTCAAATTAAACCCCGGGTCTCCGGAATATTTTGTTTCGTCTACCAACGGTTTGCAAAAGCCCCGTTTCAAATAATAAAATATTTCTTTTATTTTTAGGAGGCAGCCCGCCAGGCCCGAAAGCCTGACCGGCCACCTCCAAAATTCCTAAAACTACCCAATCCTAGTCTACCCAAACCCCCTCCACCTCACCCCAACCTATCCCTTTGCGCCACATCATCCTGGCCCTCTCCATCCAATCAACCACCGCCACCCCCGCCCGACAGGCCCCCCGCCTCGGGATCCTGCCCGCGTGGGCCCCGCCTCGCACTCCCACCTGCCCATCCCGCGTACGCCCCACGCCACCACCCCGACACCCTGGCCCCACCCTCCGTAGCGTGACCCCACTCCCACCTGCCCATCCCCGCACCCGCATCACCTCCCTAACCCGCCCTCTCCTCTCCTCTTGCCGGCCACCGCCAGGGCGAGCCACCTCGCCGTCTCCTCTGCACCTCGCCTGCCTCGCTCGCCCTACAGAGCTCCCCGCGAGCGCCTTGTCCGCACCTCCCTGAGTCTCCCCGTGAGCCGCCAGGGCTGCCGTCTTCCCCTTCGTCGTCTCCCTCTTCCGACGCCGCCGCCAGGGCACCTAGAATCCCAGCGCCGCCGCGTCGTCCTCCGCCTCGAGCGTCGCCGCGTACCCCTCGTAGGCCTCGCCTGTGCCACGTCGCACGCTCGCCAACCCTTCCTCGGCCCGCCTCTGGCCCCGATCTTCCTCTGTCCCTGCTCGGATCCCCGGCCGCCACCGCCACCCTCGCCGGTGCTCGGCGACTTCGGCCGTGTCACCAAGGCCGCTGCTCGAGCCCGACCCGAGCCCCGCCGCCCCTGGTCCTTCTCCTCCGCCCAAGCCCGTCTCTCCGTCGAGCTGCGCCATAGGACGCCGCCATCGGCCTCCTCGCCGGCACCACCCTGCAAGCCCCCCTGCGCCCCACCTCGCAGGACCCGCGTCGGCCTCGCCGTCCCCTCCACCAGGGGCTCTGTCTCCTCATCCGCCACACCGCCGCCTCTGTCCCGGCCTTCCTAGCTCGTCAAGGTCAGAGGCCACCCAAGCCTGCTCCGCGCGTGCCCACTGTTGTTAGCGATGGGTGCTTGGTCTGTCTCCTGTATGTGCTCCGTCGTCAGTGTGTTGAAGGCCTGGAACTTCCAATCTTCAGTCAAGAGGGCTGTTTTGGGTGGCATTTGTTTTAGGTTAGCAGTGTTGGTATTGCTGACTAGAACCCTCTCGGCGAACAAGAGATCCAAGCCGGATAAGTACTCGAGAAGCCGCCCGAACATCCGGTCCTAATTCCAAGTTCGTCATTGACCACCGAAGCCACGGACCCTCGGGATGACAAGTTCTCCACCCAAGGGCGACAAGACTTTCTTCACGGATTTCAAGTACTCCGACATGGAACACCAAGGTCTACCTCATGGATCCGAAGACCGATCTTCAAACCCTCCGAAGCCGCCAAGATCGCCATGGAACGACAAGCACTTCACCCCGGACACCAAGTCCGACCCGACCCGCGGACCCGACAAGGTCTTCACGACGACAAGAACGACATCGACCAGGGCGAGTCCGATGCGCCCCCCGACGCCACACCAAGTCCTTCTTCCCGGAACGCCAAGCTCTTCATCTTGCAACCGACCTTCGAAGACCGATCCCGTCGAACCCTGAACCCTGAGACCGAACCCCGCACCCTCGGAACCCCAAGATCTTCCGAACCCAGATGTGTGACCCCTTTCTCGAGCCCTATTTTATAAATGTAATATCAAATTGTTGCATATTAAATTTTTCATGATTGCATTCATACCATGTGGATTTGGGGCATTATGCCAATTCACCTCATAATTAAATATTGAGACCATATGAGGCTTTTCTAGTCTTATATTGGTCCCATTTAAATTTGTGTAGCGAACCGGTGCTATCTTTTGCCATGTTAAGACAACATTTAAATTTCGGGGTATCTAAACAACATGAACCACCTAATTAATTGTCGGGACCCCGGTTTCCGCTTAATATGGCCTTAATGCATCGCACCTTTGCCATGTCATACATCATACGTGCATCATGCCCGATTTTCTACCGTAGTATTAAATAGTCCTTCCGGTGTTTCTTCTAGTGCTTTGCTTCTTCACGGATTAGGCCGATGAGTTGATGTGAGTGTCGACCCGATCTTCGGATGAACCTTCGGCAATGTTTTCAGGCGAGCATCCCTTCCCCTTCTACCTATTTTGCATTTATAGTCTTTATTTCCTCCTGTTGATCTATTGCTATCTGTGTTGCGATGCTCTAGTTTCCGTACCCGTGATATCCCCTGCGGCCTTATATTGCCTTGGACACATCCTATTACCTGTTTTTTGGTAGATAGTTGGACTTGCGCGTCGTAGTCGCTTGCTCAAGTGTTGTTGCGTGTCGTCCAGTACCACAGTTGTTGGAGTATTGCCGCATGCTTGATGTTGGAGATGATCATGGCTTTAATTACTGTTTAATAACTAAAATTGAAGTAGGTAAATGCAGAGGCACCGGTGGGTAATAGACAATATTTGGATTTTAACCGCTCACTGGTGTCCCGTAGGACCCCGAGTTCTTGACACCTGTTCCGAGATCGAGCGCTCTAACCACAGGTGGGGTGTGTGGGCACCCCATCGATTAGTACCTGATTTCAAAGCATTGTACCGGGGGCCACAAGTAGTTTGGGGCTTTATTACTATCCTGTACTTATGCCATGCTTTACTGCTTTATTTACGATTGTGCGAGGAGCACCTGTACTGTTTAGGATCGTGACACGTTTTCGCTGTATCGACAAGCCCAGTCACACTTTCGGGTTCCCAGTCGTTTACAGCCGTCTACACAAACCCTGAGTCCGTCTCGGAGACCGGCCGACTTCGTTGCGGGTAGCTTAGTGGGGTGGCCCCCATGTACTTGCTTTGGGTCTGGGTAACGTCATGACTTAGGCCCCGCCGACATACCGATGGGTGTATGTTAACTGATCTGGCAAAAAGGGTCGAAGTGCGTGTGAAAACTTTGGTGCACCCCTGCAGGGTTAAATCTTTTCGAGAAGCCGTGTCCGCGGTTATGGACGACTTGGAGCACAGTTCTCGATCATAGACCACTATAACTAAAGTTTACTGCTATAATTTGACTTGTATCCGATATGACTAGTAATCAGCTTCACTGCAACGGAATGGCTAAATAAAAGTACCAACAACTGCTGGGTTTGGGGATATCTCATGCTAATTGTATCTGACTAGTAAGTGTTGCAACTACAACGGAATGGTTAACTAAAAGTGCCCACTGCTTATTCTATCAGGATGACTATCTATACCTGACTAGTAATTGCTGCAACGATAACTGAATAAATAAAACTGCCAACGGTGTGAGTTCCTCGGTTGACTTCCTCGTTTGGTCTCGAGGGGGAAACACCAGGATGGGTATGTTTGGTGGTAGTATCAGGTTGGATCCGGATAGGTCTTTCTTGCCCCTCTCCGATAGCCGCTAGTTGTATCGAGTCTCTATCGGTTGTTTAGTGCATGCTGCGCTGCCGCTTCAGTCCACCATACCTATGTAGGCGAGGACCGCCGAATTCTAGCCTCACCGTGTACTGGCCTCAGTACTGACCGCTCTCTCTTTTTCCTTTGCCCTTTGTCGGCACCCCTTTTGTTTAATCAGGTTTTGAGATCGACGTCGTTAGCAGGGTTACCCTTCCGGCTTGGCCTGGGCAGGGTTATGGACGCCATTGGTTATTCTTCAGGGCTCTTAGCTCAATTTGCATCTTGTCCGTACTCGGACGCTATATCGTTTTAAAGGTGATTTGGATCTTTGTATTGTATATCCGTATTCTTGACTCTTTGAGTCGCTGTTGTATATATATGTTTTGTGGGTTCCATCGAGGACTATTGTGTAATGATATTACTTCGTTTTCCACCCGCACGCAAGTGCCTGGTGGGCACCTTTGAATCGTTTCTATGCGGGTTTGGCGGGAAGCGCTGAAACTTGCATAGGGCCGATTCTGAGGGTGTTACACTTACAGAGACTCCTCACGAATTTTTATGGTGGAGGACAGAAATCTGTTTTGGGACAGCAACTCCCCAAATCTTTCTTCCCTTTTATTAGAGGTCATTCTTGGCACAAAAAGCAAACAAAAAGGATAAGAAGAGATCATTACTGAATTAATAACTTCCAAGACTCAAGGAAACTCTTGGGTTATCTCCCAACAAGTACTTTTCTTTAACGCCTTAAAGTTAGGCACAAGAAGCAAGAAGAATCAAGTATTTTCAAATGAGGAAGCATTAACATCAAACCTTGCTTTCAAAGGAGGAGGAAAAAGCAACTTCTCTCTCCTTATAGGGAAGTGTTCAATACCTTTATTGAATGGAAAATGATATTTAATGGTGCCTTCTTTCATATCAATGATGGCACCAACTGTTCTAAGAAAAGGTCTTTCCAAAGTAATAGGCCAAGAAGCATTGTATTCAACATCCAAAACATAGAAATCAACAGGGACATAAGCATTTTTAACCATAATGAGAACATCATGAATACGCCCCATGAGTTTCTTCTTAGCATTATCATTAAGTGGGACATCCAAATAACAATCTTCCAAAGGTGGCAAATCAAGCATTTCATAAATCTTCCTAGGCATAATAGAGACACTAGAACAAAGGTCACATGAAGCTTTGATATCAAAGTCATTCACTTGCATATTAATAATGGGTTCCCAACTATCTTCTACTTTCCTAGGAATAGAAGCTTTGTGTTTTAGCTTCTCTTCCTTAATTTTAACAAGAGCATCTGTAATGTGTTTGGTGAAAGCAACATGCATATCACTAGCATTAGGACTTCTAGAAAGCTTTTGCAGGAACATAATCACTTTAGAAATATTGCAACCATCAAGATCAAAATCAAACTTAGCATCACTAGTAGTGGACTCATTAGGCTGGCATTGTAGGAGGAGGAATATGGAATTCTTGTGGTTTAGTGGCATCCATATTGGTGGTGGTGATAGTGCACACACTATTGTTTCTAGCAGTTTTAGCTTCCCTTTCCCACTTAGCATGAAGTTGGGATAATAGTCTAACATTTTCATCAATAGTAACTTGTATGGCATGAGTAGCGGCAAAGGTACTTTCCATGGTTTCAGGTTTAGCAGCCATTTTATTAATCAAAGAGGATTGTGCTTCAGACGAAGAGGAAATATTTTTCTCTACATTCAAAAGCTTTTCCTCCACGATCTTGTTGAAAGTGGTTTGTTTGTTAATAAAGTCTTTGAGCATGACTTCAAGTTCAGAGGGGGCACTTCTAGCATTATTGTAGGAGTTTCCATAGGTATGCCATTATTAGGAGGATAAGGCCTATAATTGTTGTTACTACCAAAATTATTCCTATAGGCATTGTTGTTGAAATTGTTGTTTCTAATGAAGTTCACATCAACTTGCTCTTCTTGAGCAACCAAAGAGGCTAAGGGAACACTATTAGGATCTAGAGGAGCTTTCCCATTAAAAAGCATAGCCATAATAACATCAATCTTTTCACTCAAAGCGGAAGTTTCCTCAATAGAATTTACCTTCTAACCATGTGGAGATCTCTCAACATGCCATTCAGAGTACTTAACCATCATATTATCAAGGAGCCTTGTTGCAGCACCCAAAGTGAGGCCCATGAAAGTACCTCCAACAGCTAAATCCAACAGATTTCTTGAGGAGAAGGTCAAACCTGCATAAAAGTCTGGATAATCATCCAAGTAGTGAGTCTATGAGTAGGGCAATTCTTAACCAAAGACTTCATTCTTTCCCAAGCTGGAGCAACATGTTCACTATCAAGTTGTTTAAATTTCATAATGTCACTTCTCATAGATATAATATTAGCAGGAGGAGAGTATTTTCCAATAAAAGCATCTTTGCACTTAGTCCAGGAATCAATACTATTTTTAGGCAAGGATAGCAACCATTCTTTAGCTTTTCCTCTCAAGGAGAAAGGAAAAAGCTTGAGCTTAATAATATCTCCATCTACATCCTTATACTTTTGCATCTCACAAAGTTCAAAAAAGCTATTGAGATGGGCAGCAGGATCATCAGAACTAGCATTCGAAAATTGCTCTCTCATCACAAGATTTAACAAAGCAGGCTTAATTTTATAAAAGGTAGCATCAGGAGCAGGTGGGGCAATAGGTGTGCTAAGGAAATCATTGTTGTTGGTGCTAGTGAAGTCACACAACTTGGTGTTCTCAGCAGAGTTCATTTTGGCAAAGGTGGGCAAGCCAAAAACAACAGCAGCAGCTAGAGCAGGAACTATTTTTTTGTGTTTTTGAATAAAGAAAGCAACCCAAACTAGACAATGTTTTTTGGAAAGAGGCAAACAAAACCAAGCAGAAACTAAGCAAACTAAAAACAAAGTAAAGAGAAAGGAAGTGAAGGACTCCCCTTGTGAAGACGTCCTAAGCCTCCCCGGCAACAGCACCAGAAAATAGCTTGATGGCGCCCACCACTTGTCTTCCCTCAATAAGAAACCGAGGTTATTGAACCAGTAGGAGGAAGGAGACCTACACAACACAAACTCAAGACTTTACCCCAACAAATCAGTGAGGTTGTCAAGCTCACCGGTTTGCTGTAACAAAGGATTAAACATATGGTGTGGAAGGTAATGGTTTGCAGCAAGTAAACAAGTAATAGTGGAGGACATATCAATGGTAAAGATTGGATTGGGGTCCATAGTTCACTAGAGGTGCTCTCCTTAGATAAACAACATGGCATGAAGGGTAAAGAAATTACAGCAGGGCAATTGGCAGGAACTGAACAAGGCATAGCAATGCAATTACTAGTCAGAAAGATCCTATGAGATTCGATTGGGCAATACAACAAGATACATAGACCGCCATCCAAATGCATCTATGACTAGAAGTCCACCTTCAGGTTATCATCCGAACCCCCTCCAGTATTAAGTTGCAAGCAACAGACAACTGCTTTAAGCAAAGTGTGTAAGGTAAACAGTCCACATGTTCCATGAACAAGAGACAGTTGTTTTCTCCCTAGTAGCAACAACACATCTACAACCGAAGAGATTATTGGCACTTCCCTTTGAAACTAGAGGCATGAACCCACTATCGAGCATAAATACTCCCTCTTGGAGCCACTAGCAACTACTTGGCCAAGATAGCTACTAACAACGGAGAGCATGCAAGATCACAAACAACACAGACATGATAGAATCATAAAGACAAAACCATTAATCAAACCAACATAATAATCTCAATATCCATCGGATCCCCTCAAACAGCGGGGAATTATTCCAATTAGGAAGTTAAGCTCGTTGCTTTTTATTTTACCAGAATTGGAGCCAGGAGTGGTTTTAGTAGCACTACCGAGTTCGCATCAGCGATTTTCTCACCAATGGAATCAATGGGTTTTGTCAATGAATTAATCTACCGGCATCGGAGGGAGAAGCGGAGTCGGGAGCTGGAGGAAATAACACAACATGCATGATTACAAATATATTAGATCTTGATCATGAACGGAGCTCACAAGATCTATACATGAAAGCACAAAGGAGGAGATACAACCATCTAGCTACCACATGGACCCATAGTCCAAGGTGGAACTACTCACGCATCATACCGGAGAGAAGGCCTCCGGGATGATCTCCCCTCCGGCAGGGTGTCGGGAAGAACTTCAGATCCCCGATGCTAAGTTTTTGGCCGCCCTGGCACGCTTCTCTGTCTCCCTTCTAGACTTCTTGTTCCCCACGGAAAGTAATTGACTTTGACGTTTGTCCCGTCCAATTCCGAGAATATTTCTTTACTAACTTTTCCGAAACCAAAAACAGCAGAAAACAGGCAACTGGCACTGTGGCAACTTGTTAATAGGTTAGTACTAGAAAACATGTAAAAAGTACCTCAAAGTGTAGACAAGCAAAGGAAACTATATACTTAACAAGCATAGAGCATCGAAAATTATAGATACATTTCCGACGTATCAGATGGCAAAATAACTTGTTGGCGCTTTGTCAACATGGGAGCGCTTCGTCGGGAAACCCCAAGAGCAAGGTGTGATGCAACACAACAGCAAGTCTTCGCTCAGTAAGAAACCGAGGTTATCGAACCAGTAGGAGGAAGGAAACGTCTCAAAGGTGTTGCAAGCAACTTGGAAACCTGCACACCACAAACTCAAGACTTTTCCCCAATTAAAAGTGAGGTTGTCAATCTCACCGGTTGCTATAACAAAGGATTAACTGTATGGTGTGGAAGGTGATAGTGGTTTGTAGAAAATAAACAGTAACAGTGGAAGATGTATCAATGGTAAAGATTGGACCGGGGTCCATAGTTAACTAGAGGTATTATCCTTAGATAAACAAACATGGCATGCAGGGTAAACAAATTACATCAGGGCAATTGACAGGACTAAGCAAGGCATAACAATGCAATACTAGACATCAAGATCCTATGAGATTCGATTGGGCAATACATCAAGATACATAGACCGCCATCCAACTACATCTATGACTAGAAGTCCACCTTTGGGTTATCATCCTAACCCCCTCCAGTATTAAGTTGCAAGCAACAGACAACTGCTTTAAGCAAAGTGTGTAAGGTAAACAATCCACTTGTTCCATGAACAAGAGACCGTTGTTTTCTCCCTAGTAGCAACAGCATATCTACAACCTTAGAGATTTCTGTCACTTCCCTTAGATTAAATAGAGGCATGAACCCATTATCAAGCATAAATACCCCCTCTTGGATTCCCTAGCAACTACTTGTCCAAGATAGCTACTAACAACGGAGAGCATGCAAGATCACAAACAACACAGACATGATAGAATCAATAAGACAAAACCATTAATCAATCTTCCATAGTAATCTCAATATCCATCGGATCCCCGCAAACACAACATGCATGATTACAAATAGATGATATCTTGATCATGAATGAAGCTCACAAGATCTAGACATGAAAGCACAAAGAAGGAGATACAACCATCTAGCTACTACATGGACCCGTAGTCCAAGGTGGAACTACTCACTCTTCATACCGGAGGCTGGCATGATGAAGAAGAAGGCCTCCGGGATGATCTCCCCTCCAGCAGGGTGCCGGGAAGAGCTTCAGATCCCCCCGATCTAGGGGCGATGGTGGCGGTGGCTACAGATGGTTTCGTGGAATATTGATCGGGTGCTTAGGGTTTAGGCATCAGGGCTTCTTATAGGCAAAGAGGCAAGGCTGGGAGGCGTCCAGGGGTCCCACACCCTACCCAGACGCGGCCTAGGGTGGGCCCGCGCCTGGGGGGTGTGGCCGCCCTATGGCTCCCTTCCGTCTCTCCTCTAGACTCCATGTTCTCCTCGGTGAAATATTGACTTTGGCTTTTGTCCCGTCCAATTCCTAGAATATTTCCTTACTAGCTTTTCTAGAACCAAAAATAGTAGAAAACAGGCAACTGGCACTGTGGCAACTTGTTAATAGGTTAGTACCAGAAAACATATAAAAACACCTCAAAGTGTGGACAAAGCAAAGCAAAGTAGGTACTAAACGAGCATGGAACATCAAAAATTATTGATACGTTTTTTACGTATCAGTATGATAAGGAGGAGGTGGTGGCTGAGAGAGGGTGTCGCGGCAGAGGGGCGTAGCATGGAAGGGCCCCTTCCTCCAAGGTACCTTATGGATATCCCCCATCCCATGGATGAGGATGCAAATGATGGTGATAGTGATGATGAGTCTGAGGAGGTGCAGAAAGTTGTAACCCGTGGCCCTCGCATGAAGCATGCTAGCAATGCATATCGTTTTGACACCACTAGAGAGGAAGTGCATAAGAAGGTGAAGAAGGCTTCTTGGTGGAAGAAGCTTCTCCTGTGTTAGAACATTGATATTCGCTATGGCTAGTATAATGCCTACAAGGCCAACAAGAATGTCATTAAGGAGCTCAAGAGGATCAATCAACCCATGGATATTGACCCTTCACAACAGGATTTAGATGAGACACTCTCTTATGGTCACTAGAGCCAGGGGCATGTGAATTGGTACATGTTTGAGGATGTGTCTTCCTGTTCTCTCCCTCATGGCCAAAGGACTGCTCAGGATGATGATGAGGACGAGGACGACGATGAGGATGAGGATGAGGATGAGGAGGTCAAGGACTACAGTGGCTAGAGTTGGTTTGGGACGCTTTTCTAGTGCTCTTTTCCCTTTTTGGCGTCTCAATGCCAAAGGGGTAGAAGTAGCCCTATATTAGGTTGCTATCGGGGATTTGCATGGATACACAAGCTTCACGTTATTTCGATTTGCCTCTTTGAAGCTTATGTCTTTATTTTATTCGGATGTGAACTATGTTGTGTGTGGTAAGACATGCGTACCCATTATCATTATCTCGTTAAAGACTATGTTGTGTTTATATAATTGTCTAGTCTTTACATTAATATTGTTATCTTGTCTTACCTCACCAATTTATAGCCAATAGGGTGGGTGTTGATCCTAGGTTGTATGGTCTTATTAAAATGCAAACTCAAAAAGGTCATACATCTACGGGAGCATATCTAGTGTTCATAAATCAAGTTATTACTGCTTATTGCGTATCATCTATGCAAATCCTTGGGTTGTCATCAAACACTAAAAAGGGGGATATTGAAAGGGCATTTTGCCCTTTATATTGTTTTGATGTTTGTTGACAATACTATGATGTTTTTAATCGGCTTCTAAATGTTTTAGGGTATATTTATATTTGAAGGGTTTCGTAGCATAGTAAATCAAAAAAATTCTACGGATGCGAACGAGAAAGCCAAGATCTAATCTAGGAGATGCAATCAACGAGAGAGATAGATGAGATCTTCATACCCTTGAAGAAATTGCACAGCGGAAACGTTCAACAGAACGTGGGTGATGTAGTCGAACTAGCCTTCTCCTCCTCGCGATCCGATCCGATCCAACGCCGCAAGTGACGGCGCCTCCGAGAGATGCACACGTACGGTGCCGTGACGTCTCCTCCTTCCTTGGTCTGGCAAGTGGGGTGGAGAGATGGATTGGATCTGCAGCACGACGTCATGGTGCTATGGTGGAGAGTTTCTGTGGCAGGGTTTCGCCTACGCGCAGTCGGGAGAGAGAGAGAGAGGTGGAGGGCAGCAGGACGGCGGCTAGGGTTGGAGGAGTGGGGGGAGAGGTGCGCCCTTGCCCACCTTATATAGGGGCTGGACGGCCCCCTTGGCCCCTCCTCCAAGCCCTAGGGCGGCGGCCCCAAGGGTGGAGTGGGGGGCAAGTTTCCCCCCTTCCTTCTAGAAGGGTTCCCTAGGGTTTCCCCTAGGGTTTGGCCGGCTGGGCCTATGGGGCCTTGTGCCCCTGTCCCAAAGCGGCCAGGGCACTCCCTCTTAGGCCCACGCAGCCCTTCGACAAGTGGGACCACGTTGGTCCCACTCCGGAAGCTTCTAGAACCTTCCAGTACAATATCGAATACTACGAAACGATTCCGAAATCCAAAAACTGTTTTCCTTTATATGAATCTTATTCTCCGGACCATTCCGGAACCTCTCGTGATGTCCTGGATCTTATTCCCCTGTCCCAAAGCGTGCTTGCAAGCGATGTTGATATCGATTACCGAGTGGGCACGAAGTATATCTCTCCGACTCGGGAGGGACAAATTCCATCTCGATACATACAACCCAACAAGTACTTTCCGATCACCTGAGAGACACCTTTATGATCACCCTCACATAGGATGATGTTTGATGACCTGAAAGCTTTCTTCCGATACCAGGGAGTTGTATTATCTCATGGTCTAAGGAATACAATACTTGACATAACAAAACGCTTCACAAAGATGAACACGATGACACGATCTAATTGCTCTGCTTAATTTGGGTCTGTCCATCATGTCATTCTCCTAATGACATGATCTCATTATTAACCGACAACTCATGTCTATGGTTAGGAAACCTTAGCCATCATTAATCAATGAGCTAGTCCATAGAGGCGTACTAGGGACACGGTGTTGTTCATAAACCACACAAGTATCAAAGTTTCCGCTTAATACAATTCTAGCATGGAATCTAAACTTTATCATGAACAAGAATTATAATAATAACCTCTTTATTATTGCCTCTAGGGCATAATTCCAACAATATTGTCAGCAGAATATTGTTATTGCTATCTCAAAGGGAAAAGAGGTTCCTAGAATTTTATTATTTGCGGATCAAGTTTCTGTCGGACTGTCCGGCTACTATCAGTCGGAGTATCCGACCAAGCCGGAATGTCCGGTCAGAGTCAGTCGGAGTATCCGGCCTGGGGATTTCATCAAGTTCTCGTCGAAGTGTGTAGACAGCCAGTGAACCACATCGGACACCACCCGGGTACTGGCCAGATTCTTTGGAGAATCTCTACCAGGCCGGAGAGTCCGGGGTATATCAGCCGGAGTGTCCGGCCCTGGCCGGAATGTCCAGTGTGATTCTGCCGGACACTCTGGGTTAAGTGAGTCCAACGGCTACATTTCTAGGGGGGCTATATAAAGGCCCCTTCTTCTACCTTTGGAAGTTCCTCGTTCCCCAACCTCAACAACCCTAAAGTTGAGCCACCAAATAAAAGAGATATCCCCTCCAACCATCCAAAGCTCTTGATTTTTGGAGAATCGAAGGAGGATGACTTAATCTACATCTTCACCAAAAGAGATCTTCATTTCCCCATCATTCACTTGAGGGCCCCTTTGTTCTATTGTTTCATTCGAAACCCTAGTTCTTGATTTGTTTTTTACAAGCTTATCTTTGATTGTTTTAAAGGTGTCGGCTTCCACCTCGAAGGTTGTCGATATAGTGGAAGAGTGAATCGATCCCCTTGGGGTGAGGTTCACCGGAGAACAAGGGAGGCCTTTCGTGGCGTTGGTGGTTTGAAACCATCCCCTCTCCAAACGCAGACATACTTTCCCTCAAAAGGAAGGAACTACGGGAAATCATCCTTGTGTCACCGCGTGCTCCACTTTGGCTACCTCTATCATTTACCGCACTTTATATCTTGTTCTTTCTTAGTTAGTTGTGCTAGTGTGACATACATGTACATTCACCTTAGTTACATATCTAGAGAATTTACCTTTTGTGTCAAACCCTAAATTGAAAAAGAGTAAAATTTGAAGTAGCACCTATTCACCCCCCCCCTCTAGGTGCCCATATGATCCTTTTGGTGTTGTACTAGAGTAAGAAGGGAAGCAGGAGGTCCCCCTATGAAGCGGTACATGGGCCTTGGGAAGGTTGCTTCGGTGGGCTATTGCTACGGGTGCTGGTGTTGGTGGGATGAGGCCAGGTAGGTTTCTCCTCTACTATTCCTTTTTATTTCTTTTCTATTTTGTTTTTGTTAGTTCAATTGTTTTGTTTTATGTTTATATTTAGCTATTTTTAAGCAAGGAACTTATTCAAACTATTTTTAATATTTGCAGGGATGTTTGAACAAAGGTATCTAGGTCAACCAAATAGACTAGAGGTAATTAGCATATGGGAGAGAGAGGATGCCCACATACATAATATATGTATGAGTCAGTTTGGGCACTTTACTATATTAGAGATTTAGGGTTTTAGAAAAAGAATAAAAGCATTTGACAAAATATGGAACCCTAGCAGTGGGTTCCCACATTTAGAATACTAAATAGGGATACCAAAGAGGGAGAGGGAGGTATTGGTGATAGTATTAATATAAGCAAGATGAAACCAATGCAAGCATGGTATGATGCTCAAATGCAATGTGGTATAATGACATGAGCATGATATCATGATGATGCACAAAAGCAAAAACAACAAGCGATTTTCTAGTAGTGGTTTTACCGGGACGCTACACAGTCCCTCCAGCATATCCGCATTTCTACCAACCAATCTTTCCTATGTGTGAAGGGATGCCTTTGCATTTAGATCTTGGAGTCATTGGTTGACCTTCTCAATTGTTCTTCCTCTGGCCGTCGTCGACCAACATCGGTGATAAAATCGAGGGCTGCGACGGTGTCGAGGATTTAGTGTGGAGAGGGGGTGGGGATTTAGCAAAGAGGAAAGGGAAAGATTTGCCTAAAGAGACGCGTGTCGTCGAAATTTTAGCCGGGGGGCCATTCGAAATCTGAGCGGACCGGCGAAAAGAGTGGTGCAAACAGAGAAAAGCGGCGATGAATGTCGAAACGGCAGCATGGCCTAGTAAAAATATATTGTAGCACATGTGAACGCCATAAATAGCACGATAACACGATAAACAAAAAGTTGTAGTTAATTGGTGCCACCAATGCTCATCCGGTCCGCTAAAATTGTTTTGCAGATACATTTAACTTGTACAGCTAAAAAAAGGTCGCGTGAAGGGGTATTTGAAGTGTTCTTTAACGAATCTCACGGTACTCCCTCCGTCAGGGTTTAATCTTGCTTGTATCTCCATATTGTCAATTTAACCAATATGATATAAATTGTGTAGAGAGATAGAACTTTGAAACCTTTAGGATAGCCTCTAGTTTAGCCTAGTTTAAACAAATGAACTAGTTTTCTTAAAAATTGGTGTTTTACTAAAATTTAGTTCATTTTTTACTAAGTAGGGTACCCACTACCATCCTTAATCGTGTAGACCATTAGAAAATATATAAAGTTTCTAAAGATAAATCTTTTGTACTTTTTCCGTCTCAAAATAGATGTTTCAAATTTATTAAAATTTAGATAAATCTAGACATTATTTATTATATATAGATTCATCCAAATTTTGAAAATTTTAAAACATCTATATTAAAGACTGAGGAAGTAATACATATCTTGTATACTTTGGTCAAATTTAACGACCTAGGATAAAATCTGGAAATAATTTCACATCGATGCCAATGCATGTCTGCTGAGCCCATGCGTACGCAGGTTTGGCTCTCATCAAGTTCAAACTGTGCAAACGCGACGCGACTTTCGAAGCAATAAAGGGCCGACGTGCCTATGCTATGCAATGATCACGACAAAAAAGCGCCTCCCTCCTCTCCGAATTAAAGCCTCCTCCTCCTCTCGCCTCAACCTCCGAGCCACTGGCATTCCTAATCGATTGATGGCGTGCGTTTCTTTCTTTTTTGGGTTACTACTACAGTATATTTGAGCAAGATTCTTTCGCCTTGACCTTCGTTTAGAACAGAGATCAGTAATAAGTAATACAGCTAATAGGTGAGACGTACTCACCTGATCGTCTTACATGAGTACTAAATTGCTAAGTCTGTTTTAAAATATAAAATAGCCTATCAAAACATATTCCCTCCGTCCTAAAAAAGGATATCACAAGTTCGTCTCAATTTAAATAAATCTAGACACATTTAGCGTGTAGATACATTAAAATTTCAACAAATCTAAAACATCCTTTCTAGAATAGAGGAAGTACTATATTTAAGAGAAGAGAGGTCATAGTAATTAGTTGTGTTTTGATAACGAGTGCACCGCATGCTTTGTCCTTCACAAACGGTTTTCAACTTTATGTCATGTTTTCATCGATGGCATTGCGTGTTTTTCTTCGGATACATTTTATATTTCGATAACACTGTGTTGACTATTACTTCCTCCTTTTTAAAATATAAGATGTTTTAGCTTTATGAAATAAATGTAGCTTGACTACTTTTACTATGTAGATGTAGATTCACTCAGATTTGGAGTAAATCTACACACTAAAACAAGTCTAGATATATTTTCTTGATAAATCTAAAACATCTTATATTTTAAAACGGAGAGAGTACTTATTAACTAGCCACTCTGTTTCCATTAATCTCACCAAAAGGTCTTATAAATGGAAACAAATATAGTTGGAACATCTCGAAATGTAAGTATGCAATTCAATTGCTACAAGTTTTTCTTCATCAATTAAAAGCTGAACATAAAGTTGTCACTAGGGGGTAGTAGTAGTTCACTTTGCTCACTTCTCTAATCATGTACTAGTAGTACTCTCAACGATGTGAAATTTGACAAGAGCGTCTCACTGACTCTGTTAGCTGCTGGTCTCTTCTCCTGGTCGACAGCTTCAAATTTCGAAACACCGAGAAAAAGGAGACACGCCCCCGCGGCGTCGCGTTCTGCTGCATTTCGGGGATGGCGGCGGCGGCGGGGGGACGCGCCGGCGAGCCGCGCGGCCGGGGAGCGACGGTGGTGGTGGCGGCGCGGGCCGCGGCGAGGGAGATCCCCAGGGCGGCCGCCGCGTGGGCGCTGGCGCACGTCGCGCGGCGCGGCGACGCCGTCCTCATCCTCGTCCTCATGCCGCCGCCGCCGCTGCCCGCTAACTCCGGTACGAAATTCTCCCCCTCCATCCGGAGTTCCCCCAATCCATGGCTTCGGCCGCATTCCCAGCCTGACTAATTAACCCACCGCGGTGTTCTTCCCCTTTGTATCTCATTCAGGCAAAAAGTCCTGGGAATTCCCGTTCTTCGCGGGGGGCTGCGCGAGCGGTACCGCGGCGGCGCCCGTGCAGAGGTCGGACGTCTCCGAGCTGTGCACCCAGATGACGCAGAGGCTCCGCGACCTCTACGATCCCACCAGGGTCAGCACCAGCAGATGTTCCTCACTTCAGCCGCCACTCTGACTTCATACACACTGAATTCTCCCTCAGTTCAGTAACTCCTGCTGCTTAAATTCGCTGCAGGTAGACGTGAAGGTCAGGATCGTCCACACCTCGCCCTCCGGCGGCGTGGTGGCCGCCGAGTCCAAGCTGGCGCAGGCGAGCTGGGTCGTGCTGGACAGGTGACGTCACACCGCCACACTAGCTGAATTTCTTCAGTATCGGCAGCGTGCTGATGTGTGTGTTGCATCTGCTGTTGCTCAGGGAGCTGAAGCTGGAGGAGAGACTCTGCATGCAGGACCTGCAGTGCAACATCGTCGTCATGAAGCGCTCCCAGCCCAAAGTCGTCCGGCTCAACCTGGCGAGGTCCCCCGAGAACGAGCCGGAAGAACCAGCTCCGCCACCACCGCCGCTGCCGCAACAGCAGCCTGGGCCGGGCGGTTCGGATGGTGGTGCTGAAGCTGCTGGCAATGTAGAAGAGGAGGAGGAGGAGGAGGAGACGGTTTCGATCCGAGGCCCCGAAGTGACGCCAAGCTGCAGCAGCTCGGGGTCGGCGACGCCGTTTGGTGGTACTGATGGTGGAGCATCCTCCGTGTCAAGCTCGGACACCGGTGCTTCTCCATTGTGTGGTTCAGAAACAGATGGTAGCTCTGCCAAGAAAGAAGCGGCACGGGATACCGGAAGGTCCGGAACATACTCTGTTGCAAGTTCAGACCCTGGCACTTCTCCGTTTGTTGATTCTGAAACAACTAGCTCACTGAAGAAAGAAGCGGTAGAGGATGTCGGCACATGCTCTGTGGCAAGCTCGGACCCTGGTGCTTCTCCGTCTGGTGATTCCGAAACAACCAGCTCTCTAAAGAAAGAAGCAGCAGAGGATACAGGAACATGTTCTGTAAGCTCAGACTATCCATTTGGGGATTCAGAAACAAATATCTCTTTGGCGAAAGAAGAGACCAAGGATGCTCGAACATGCTCTGTCCCAATCTCAGACCCTAGCACTTCTCCATTTTGTGCTTCAGAAACAGACTGCTCTCTGAAGAAAGAAGAAAGAGGCGATACCGGAGCATCCTCTGTCGCAAGCTCAGACCCTGCCACTTCTCCACTTTGTGTTTCAGAAACAAACAGCTCTCTGAAGAAAGAAGCAGACCATGATAATATGCAGCATTTGGATGTCCACATACCTGATTCTGAGAGTGAAACATTAACAGCAACACCTCAGGTGGCCTCGTCACTTCAACCATGGATGGCGGATATTCTGCAGAGACCTGCAACCCCCAGACTAGTACCCAACCGTCCTAAAGCTAGGAGAACCCCTACAGCGGATGCCTTGCTCGAGAAGATCTCCAAGCTGGACTTACTGACTGAAATTAGCGCAGTCAGAAGCAGGTCTGACTTGAACTTCAGAGGAAATGTGAGAGATGTCGTCTCGCTGTCGAGGAGCGCTCCGCCCGGGCCGCCGCCTTTGTGCTCGATATGTCAGCACAAGGCGCCTGTGGTTGGAAAACCTCCACGGTGGTTCAGCTATGCAGAACTGGAATATGCAACCGGTGGCTTCTCCAGAGCAAATTTCTTGGCTGAGGGTGGGTTTGGGTCTGTCCACAGAGGGGTGCTGCCTGATGGCCAGGCAATTGCTGTTAAGCAATACAAACTTGCTAGCTCCCAAGGCGATGTTGAGTTTTGCTCGGAGGTGGAGGTTCTGAGCTGTGCACAACACCGTAATGTTGTGATGCTGATTGGGTTTTGTGTTGAAGACAAGAGGCGGTTGCTAGTTTACGAGTACATTTGCAACAGATCACTGGATACACATCTTTATGGTAAGCTACATTCTATCCTGCAAACTCAATATGACAAGTTGCTTAGAGGACAATGCATTTGTTTCTGCTGTGATGATTCTTTCATTGATTTCTCATGGCAATATTTGGCAAAAGGGAGCGGTAGCTCTTTGAGTTAATAAGTATAGCCTTGCTAAACTAATCGGTTGCACTGTATTAGGCCGTAACAGAGAGACATTGGGGTGGGCTGCCAGACAAAAGATTGCAGTTGGAGCCGCCAGAGGACTGCGGTACCTCCATGAAGAATGTAGAGTTGGTTGCATAATCCATCGTGATATGAGACCAAACAACATCCTTGTCACACATGATTTCGAGCCACTGGTATGATCATCTACCTGTGTTGCAATGTGGGCTAGTCACTGCCTGCATTCAATTTACTTCCATTTGAGAAAATTTGCATACCTAGATCATGTTGGATCTTAATAAGCATGTGTTAAGCTCTGTGCTAAATAAGCATCTAGTTGTCTTTGATCCATTGTAATTTTCGTATCATCTTATTCATGAAACCTGGTATCTGGTAATATTATGCATTTATTTTGCTTTGAAATGTGACATAATTATCTTCCATCCGCGTCACTGGGTTAAGTATGGACTGTCACTGACTGATGAGGTTGAAGTTTATTCACAATGGTGTGACAGGTCGGTGACTTTGGCTTGGCTAGATGGCAACCTGATGGAGACATGGGTGTTGAAACAAGAGTCATTGGAACATTCGGGTAAGTGATCAGATATGCACTTTTCTATGCTTGATCACGTCTACCTTGTAACTTTGGCAAACCTGAGCCTCGTTTTTCATTACGCAGTTATCTGGCACCTGAATATGCTCAGAGCGGGCAAATAACTGAGAAGGCCGATGTCTACTCGTTTGGCGTTGTTCTAGTGGAACTTGTTACTGGACGCAAGGCTGTCGACATTAACAGACCAAAGGGCCAACAATTCCTGACCGAATGGGTGAGTTCACCGAACAATATGTTAATTAGTACTGTCATAATTTCCTTTGTAGACTTCTGTTTTGCTGGTTAGTGATGGTGCCATAAGATTAAGAACCTATCATAGTGGCATGAATGCGACCAAGTCAGCAGTGATAGTTTTCACTAACTGAAGTTCATGAAAAATATAAGAAAGTAACGCTGTTTACGCAATCGACTAACAGGCAGAAAGAATGTTGTTTCTGCAGTCAGCTAACCTGGAACTGATTGATATTTCTCTACTATAATTCATGATCAACCACGGTCACGAACCGAAAGCAAAACTGAAAATTTATGTTTTGATGATCTTTGATCAGTGTACTGCATGCTATGGTACCAACCCTATTCCCTTACATTTGCAACAGGCCCGGCCTTTACTGGAAGACCACGCGCTCGACGATCTCATCGACCCGCGCCTCGAGGACCGCTTCTGTGAGAATGAGGTCTACTGCATGCTGCACGCGGCGAACCTGTGCATAAGGCGCGACCCCCATTCGAGGCCACGAATGTCCCATGTCAGTCCACCCTACACAAACATTTCGACATATCTGGGAACTATCTTTTATGTATGCTTACCCTTCTTCCTGCATCTTCTGACTGTTAGGTTCTCCGCATACTGGAGGGCGACATGGTTGTGGAGTCCGGCTGCATCTCCGCCCCGAGCAGCGACGCCGGGAGCATGAGCCGGCGGATGATGAGCGACCGGCAGCACTATCAGGAGCAGAGCAGCCCGGTTCAGCCGGAGAATGTCGGCGAGGTGAATCGCTCCTACGAGACTCTGAGGAGTGCCTGGGATTCAGACAGGCAGGAGTTGTCTGACAGGTTCTGGTATCCTTCAGCTGCAGATCGCAGACAGCCAAGATGAAAAATGTGCTCTTCTTTTCCTCTGTGTAGCCATGTAACTGAGATATAATTTTTTGCTTGTAATTTCCTGTTGATAGTAGTGGAGTAGAAAGCATAGTAAATTGGATTTACATTATTCTGCAATCTGGGTCTTGGAGAGAGCTTGTTTTCGCGCATGATCTGAGACCATTTTTTTGTCATGATTTAGCTACAAGTTCCTGGCTTAGTGCAGCCTTTGAAAAACCATCACTCCATCAGCTGCCTTGCCGTTCCAGAACGATTCTCCAGAGAAAGTATGCATAATAAAACAGGTAAAAAAGAACATGAATTAATTCTCAGCTGAGCAAAACCACTGAACCAAGCACAGACGAAAGTGCACCAGAAAAGCATCTCATACATGATGTTGTCCTATAAAAAAACAGAGTAAGCTGTTGCTAACTTCGGAAAACAAGACACTGGAGGTGGTTAGGTGGGTGCACCTCAGGTATACACGGGACACAGTCTTCGACATGACGAAACGGGTGAAACAACAACACACTACTGAGTACTGAAAACTCAACAAGGACACAATTCAGGAGTAAACCGAGCTGCTCCTAGTTGGATCAGGGCACAGGACAATGGACCCCTTCACTTCCCACCTAGCGTCGGAAACTCAGCCTGGTCACCGATCGCTGGAGCAGGAGCTTGTCGCCGGCCACCACCGCCGTTGTAACCGCCTCGTGCCTCACCACGTCCCCTGAGGCCACGGCCACGGCCCCGGCCACCAGGGCCGTTGTACCTCTCACCTTCAGCTGGCTTCAGGAACTCATTGATGCTGAGGGACTTCAGGCAGGAAAGGAAGAAAGACATAACAGTCAGAAGACTCGGATATACAAGTTCAGAAGATAGAGCAGGTATTCGGATCAAATCAGAGAAGAGAAATAGAAATGTGCAGGATACCTTCTTGGCACGCTCCTCTCTTTCTGAACTTTCTTTCTTCTTCAAGTCCTTGTCAGCGCCCTGCACCAGGGGTTAACTGGAAATTTTAACATCGATATAACCACAGGCAGAAGAAAGACCGCAAAATGTAAAACTTACCAGCTTGATGAATACTTCATCAGCGTCCTTCTTAACTGACAGCTGTTGCATGGACTGCAGCTCCTTGTCAACTTCAACTTTCCTCTCCTCAGCCTTCAGTGCGAGCAAAGCTTTCCGCTTCTCCTCCAATACTTTCTCATATTCCTCCAAGGTCATCTCCTGCATAATAGTGGTCAGAGTACATGTTATTTCGATGACAGATTTAATACAACTTGGATGATAACATGGAATGTGAACATTTTCTTAGCAGTGAATTGCCCTCAGCAAGCAAACATCAGATGGGAGAAAAATAAGAAAGTGCAAGCATGCCACAGGCAGCATATTCAAACTTGTAATGAGATGCCTGGAACATGTAAAAGTACCAATAAAAGAGCAGAATATGCACAGACAGCAATAGAGAAGCATAATGTTTGAATATGTCAAGAATAAATGAATCCCATGAAGAGGGGTGAAGGGATACTGGCACTATAACTGAACATTCACCATCATCACAATACAACCCCATGAATATCTCAAAGCTAACCTGGACCGCAAATGACAGGGCAAACAGCATTCAATACATCAATAAGATAACAGAAAGCCAGAAACTCCAGGGGAAAGCTATTGCCCTAACATCAAAGAATGGATGCTTTTGTACAAACCAACTACTATTGACTAGTAGAACTGAGCACTGGCAACCCATTTGTGAGAGCACTGACAGCCACATTTCAGTATTTCTTATAAAAAAAAGGTAGGCCTTTTAAGTGGTCAACAATTCTAAACCATTTCAGTACAGTGACAAAAGGAGTCACTATTAGGCAAGCAGGTGTACAGAAAACATCTGGAGTGGTTGAGTAACTGCATTACATCCCCAGAATAGCATATATAGTACCAAGCTTGCAAAACATGATACTATCTGGTATGTATGTCCAGTCCAGCAAGATAGTTACAATCGCCCTTGTTCCAATACAAAATAAGCACGCCAATACACGATGCAAGGAATCAATAGCGGCGAATTCCAGAAATGTACCTTATCCTCCTCAGCCTCCTTCTCTTCCTCTTCATTCTCAGCACCTTCCTTGACCTTCTCAGCAGCCTCGGTCTGTGGTGCATCTTCAGGCTTCTTCTCATCCTCAGTCACAGCAGCAGTCTCTTCAGTGTTAACAGCCTCCACAGCTTCCCTGATCATCAGCCAGACCATACAAAAGCGTCAGACTCTATACATGACAGAATCGACACAGGTCATGGAACCAAAGCTTCAAACATGACCAATCTTAACTGTGGAAGTCCTTCATCAGTCGCAGTTCCCCAGTTGCCACGGCCAGCCCCGTCGCGCTTCATCCCGTAGCCCCGACCAGTGCCGCTGTGGCGCTCGTAGGACCGGTGGGGACGGCCGTACTCCTCCGTGGTCTGCCCGTCGGCGTACCCGCCGCGGCGGCCACCACCTCCTCCGCGGTACGGCTGGCGTGGCCCCCGGACCCTGCCCTCGCCGTCCTCACCGCCACGGGCCACTCCGCCGCCCCCAAATCCGCCGCCACCGCCGTACCCTCCCTCGAAGCCGTTGGCGTTCGCGTCGCCATAGTCCCGCCTCGGGCCGGTCCTGCCTCCGCGGCCGCCTCTCCCGCGCCCGGCCCCGTCCCGGAAGTTCCTCCCGTCTTCCACTGCAAGCAGAGCAACGCATCGCAGAGTACCAAATGAGCAACAGTTCGTAGCATATTAAAATCTGCACCTTGCAAACCAGTCCAGAGATCCATCCAATAACCAGACAGGCGCATCGGTACAAGATAAAGGGAAAAGAGAGCTCACCGGCTTGGCCGGGCGGCGGTGGCTTGGTGGGCAGCTTGGCGGCCGGCTTGGCCGCAGCCGGCGCCGGCTTGATTGCGGCGGCCGCCTTCTTCTCGGCCGCGGCGATGAGCTGGGCGTGGTCGTCGCTGTCGACGTCCCCGAGGAGATCGAACTGGTTGGACATGATTCCCGCCGCCGCCGCACCAACCGCAGTCCTGAACCCTAAACTAAACCCCGGAGAGAGCAAATCTAGCAGGAGGCCAGCATGGAAGTAGGGAGGGGTGGGAGGGGTTAGGGCTTTGGAGTGAGCTGGGGGGAGAGGCTGTAGTAAAACCCTAGCCGCCGCCAACAAGCTCCGCTGGGCTCTGCTCTGAGGTGGGAGGCGCTGTCTGCTGCTGAAGCTGCGTGTGCGCGTGTGAAGTGTGATAGCGCAGTGCGGTTTCTATTTTCGGACCCGGGGCCCCGCGAAATGACGGAACTGGGGCTAGATGTGCGGGGTAATTACATGCAGACGGAGGTTCGGCGACTGCTGGAGTGGGGCTGTTTTGGTCATTTGTGGTGAGGTTTTGCCTCGGCGCTCGTGGGCTTCGGACACTGGTGTCGGCCTGGGGTGTATGGGTCCTTTGTGTATAGGCCTATATGATGAGCCCGCTAAGCAAAAACTTTTTTATTCTTATGAGATTTTGGTTTTATTTTGCCTGTCTATTTTTTTTTGACAGGACATTTTGCCTGTCTATTTGCAAAGCTTCACGGACAAATTCTATTAGTACGTTGATCCTCTAAGATTTATTATTATACCTGGTCTTAAATAGATGTTTTGCTAGGTTATTTTACTAGGTTTATCTAAATTTTGACAAATCTTCATATAGGTTTATCTAAATTTTGACAAATCTAAGACATCTATTTTAAGACAAAACGAGTAGTTTGAAACCGAGATAGTAGAAAACAAACGATTTAGAAAAAAAAAATACGGAAATTCTATTTTCTGAGTTTTAAAACCTGGCGAAAGGTGTGAACGCGTGCTGTCAACTAGCTTAGAACGTATCAAAAATTTAAAATATCTTCGTAGATTAAATGGTTTGTCTGATTTAAGATCCGTTTTCACCGTTAAACTGGTCATGACAAGATCTTCAAAACTAAATCTCATGTTGATATGTTTTGAGAAAAAATTTGGGCCAAAAAGTTATCCACCATAAATACATGAGTTTTTCATGTCATATAATATATAAGTTATCAACCCACTAACACATAAGTTACCCACCATATAAACATGTCGTAACTAGTTATCAGGGTACCAACACTTCACTATCATTAATGCGTTAGTGTCGACGAGCGATTAAGGCTCCGTACTCTAAGACCATTAGAGGCGTCGTTACTCGTACTCCATGGTAGCGGTTACGGACGACGAAATCAAGCCGCTAGATTACTGGTTACATGATGGATGAGCATAAGACTCTATTTATTTATATCGAATGCAAAAGAAAGTTAGATTTAGTTTCTTTAAAAAATATGTTTAATGTTTGATGCGGTACCTTTTGAGATTGAGTACTTCGTACGCTATGAGAGCGGCGATGGGGCGACGAGGCCGAGACGTTAGAATAACTTTTTAAATTCTATTTGTGGATAAATTTTTATAGTGATGGATAACTTACATGTTATTGGTGGATAACTTACGTGTTAAAGCCTGGATAACTCTCGTGTTACTGCTAGGTAACTTGTGGATAAATATTACTATTAAAAAGAAGTTGGTGTTGGTAGGTTGCACTTTAATACTTTGACATCAAACATTAAGAGAATCCATGCCATCAGATCTAGATCCAATGATACAGTGAGTATGTTGTAATAGTACTTGGCTTAGTTAATTACATTTACTGCCACCGATGAGTGAAAAGTATCGGGATCAAAATTCAAAACACACAACCAAGAGAGGACACAACCTGGTAAAAAAAAGAGGACGCAACAGCCTGACCCATCATCCCCCGACCTCCTCCCATGGGACCCTAGCACAGGGTGCCGCGCCGCCGACCTCCCATCTCGCCCCCGCCCTCCCGCCGCCACTAACAGCACAAGCACCTCAAAGGCGGGCGCCCTCCTCCTTATGGAGCACCTCGTCAGGGCCATGCGCGGGGCGAGGAGCCGGTAGCGATCGTCACGCGGAGGAGTGATGAGGCTAGAGCGTCGCGCTGCCAATATGGCTGGCGCGTCGTCTTCTGTCGGCGGTCGGAGCGGGGAAAGCGGGAGCTGGGTGGAGTGTGGGAAGGTGCGCGAGCACATGCCAGGCGATGGAGCATGGTGGGTCTGAAGATGCCATTCCAGCGGGAGAGATGAGAGGAAGGTGAGGTAGACGATATCACAGGCGAATTAGGCAGTGTGGTCAACGGGCGCCACCATGGCAACCCAGCTGCATAGGACAAATTCTTGCATCCCCAAAGATGATACCTACTGGCAGGAAAGATCCAGATCGACACTCCGTCCCACAAATCCCATGGCGGTGAGGTGGCTAACTCTGGTTCTCTCTATTGTATACAAAGACAGAATTAGCATATAGAAATTTAAGGATTATTTATGTTGTAGTATAAGGAGGACATAATGTATAGCTAGCAAATTGTTTGGGTATTTCATTTTGTTCAATCTGTAGGATCCCCTTCTCTGCTATGGATTTGGATGCTTGGAAAATTTAGATTGGGGCATAGAAGAGAGATGGATAAGAAGAAAGCACAAACAAAAAGTGAGGGAGACTTCTGGTATTTTTTGATATCCTATCCTTTCAACAAAAATCTTTTTCTGGAAGTTGATTTATAGATCGATTTTGGACTAAGAAAACATGTTGTGGTATTGTAAACAGGGGCCTCAAATATATCAAATTGTAGTTTGGTGTTTAATTTTCTTATATATAGTCAGACCAATAGGTAGTCTTAAAACACTCCAGAATTCATGACGGGTATATAGTTCAACATGGTAGGTTTTGCCTACTAAAGCACTAGGGATTCTATTATAATGCACCGTCCATGTTTTTGCACAAATAAATATCTGGGAGAAGGAGAACATCATCATACGACAAGGTACAGGAGTGGGAGACGGAGAACATCAGCATCCGACAAGGTACAGGAGTGGGAGAAGGAGAACATCAACATCTGACGAGGTAGAGGAGCAATCCACCTATACTGGCTCCACTTGGACTGATCCGATTACTGCACATAGTTCATGTTGGAGACCACGATCCAACCAACCTAAACTTCATGCGAACAATAAATAGTTAATCATGCTTGATTTATTTAAAGTCGCTCAACCGTAAGTCGATGTTTTTTCTCCCTTTTTATGTTATATATGCTTTGTTCTTAGAATATTTATGTCTCTATTTCCAAATAGGAAGTTTTGGATAAAAACGTCAAGTGCATAGTGAATATCAGTTGTGTCCCAACTAATCAAGAGGTAATGTACAATAGATCACTTATCACAACTTTCTCTTAACTGCATTTTCTTTGAGATTTTCATGGCTTTACAGACTTTTTTCTTTTCGCTTATTCTCTGTTTTGTGTTGAAATGTTGCCTACTTTTTAGAAATCTCTCAAAGAAAGATTTGAGTTTCTGAATCAGGGGAAAGCCAAGGCTCATGTTAGCCTCAACAAGAACGCTTATGAAACAATTTATTGTTAGTCTGGTCGATAGTGGTAACGACATAAGGCTCCTCCATGGTCACATCTTTAGCTTGGATCCTCTTCATACGGATCTACACATTGCATCTGAAGGTATTTGAATGTAAAAGCCACATAGTAGCTAATCCTGCACCTAGAGTAATCTGTTGTTTCCAAAAACCTACCACCATGTGGTTGTAAATAATCAATTAGATTGTGTACCTACTTGCTACTGCTCTAGAAATTCTACGGAGATTAACAATGATAAGGATATATGCTATGCTAGCTAAAGGTGCAATAAGTAGTATGAAACAGACATACGAATACTTTTATGGAATTATAGTTACTTTTGTTCAAATGATAATAACGCGATTCCGCTATTACAATTTGAAGACGTCACAAAGTCTAGAGTTATCATGCCAACCAAATACTAGAGTACCTAGAAGTTCAGTGTTTGACTAAACCAAACTGGAATCAAACTTTTCTCCATTATGGCGGAAAAACACAACATTGAAGAAATTAACAGGACAGTTATCTTATAATCTGTATGTAAATAATGTGGTTCTCATACTTTTGTGTTGCAAAAGTTTGTGGTAGATCATTTGCAAGGGTTTGTCTTTATCACCTTGATTCTGGGCAGATCTGCCAAGTAATAATTGTAACTTCATATATATAATAGATGACATTGTTAATGCGTGGTTATTATTCTTTTTATGCTGGTAGAGTTATATAATTTCATTTATCTCATCTTGGTGTGGTGTAGCAATGTCAGCATGGTAGATAGTGGATCCAGGCTTTATGAATAGATCATGTAAATGTTTTGCATGTGATTATATGAACCTTTAGGCTAAGATAGAACTCAGATCACCCTTATCAAACTTGGTATACCAACTAAAATATGCATAAATTCAGGATATGTACGTACCGCTCAACTTCGTAGTACTAAGAATTACTCCCTCTGTTTCATAACATAAGATGTTTAGATACACTAAAAAAATGTTTAGATACACTAAAAAAATGTTTAGATACACTCCTTTTATAAAGCTAAAACATCTTATGTTATGAAACAGAGAGAGTACTTTTATGTTATTTAAGATGGTGCTATATGCTATAAGAAGTTAATGTCTGAGAGTTCTATGTTTTTTGGTTTCCTTTTGAAAATACCTTATCTGTTATTTTCCCAGGACCAGATCCTAGAAGTTTTAACAAGGAGCCTGCTGGGTGGTTGTTACGTGTGACCAACCGTTTGTCGTGATGAACTGATGATATTTGAAATTCTGCTTAACATGCACATGAAGTATTTTTGCTATGTGGGGATAGCGAAAGAGAGGAGGGTGGACATGGTGGTCCGTAGCAAAATATCTTAAATGAACATTTGTTGCACATGACACATTTGAAAAAATAGAATAACCGTTTCATAATATGATAGAAAAAATAGAGCATGATCTTTGAGCTTTGGAAATGAGATACTATGACCGGTTCTAGATTTTAACGCTTATGATATCCAGTTGACTCCCGAGGCTTGTATGTTATTGGAATTTGCTCACTTACTGCACATTTTTTATTGGAAATGTTAATCTTAATTTGGATGAATTTTATGTTGACTCGATACACATAGTGGAATATTTTCATAATTGTGTACTATTGTAGCCGCATGAACTGAATGTGATGTGATGCAATGCATCGTTTGACTTGATTTGGACTCTTAAAAATCATTTATATTTCTTTGGATGTTTTAGAAGGGGACATGCGATTGTGAAACTGTGTAGAGGTGGAAAATAACACATTCTCTTATCATTTCGTGCGGGGTAAAAAGGAGGCGTGAGATAAAAAATGAATCCATTCATGAAATAAGACGATGAGTGATATTTTTATATGTCCGACGATGAGTGATATATTCATATGTCCGTGGAAACGCACGGGCATTCAACTAGTGTGGGTAAACAAAAAAGTTACCCATTATGAGCATGTGATCCGTGGGTAAATTTTATAGTGGTTGATAACTTACATGTTATTGGGTGGATAACTTACATGCTAAAGCCTGGATAACTTGCGTGTTACGGGTGGATAACTTTTGGTTCAAGAAAAAGTTGTTAGAACATATCAACATGGGATCTAGTTTCGAAGATCTCGTCACGACTAGCCTAACATGAAAATAGATCTTAATTCGGACAAGCGGTTTAACCTAGAAAACTTCTTAAATTTTCATATTCGAATTGATCTAGCTAATTAAAAATCTTGTCCTTTAATGCTTAGCAAGCCATAGTCACTATAAGTGCTAGCACACCTCCATCTACCAGCAAGTAGTTCCCTCCATCAAGTCCCCACAAGAGGCAAATATTGAGAGGTCGACTTCTCCCAACATCAAGATGAAGATAATCTAACACATGGTCAGAACGATGAATATCATAATAAACTTTATCTTATTTTAATCTCATGCTAGGGTTTCTCCATCTTCCCAAGAACTAATGATCTACTCATACATAGAGGCAATCAACATCATGGCAAAAGTAATGGAATATATCATAGATGAATAGTGAAAAGGATACAGATGCCGCCTAGAGGGGGGTGAATAGGCGGTTTAAAACTTTTATGAGATGGGCTTAACAAAGGCGGAATAAAACTAGCGTTTACTTTGTCAAGCACAAAACCTATATAAACTACGGTTCACCTATGTGCACCAACAACTTATGCTAAGCAAACAAGGAACTATGTGATAGCTATGTATAATAATTCAAGCACGAAGGCTATCACAAAGTAAAGTGCATAAGTAAATAGCTCGGGTATAGAGATAACCGAGGCACGCGGAGACAATGATTTATTACCGGGTTCCTCCCATAAAGAGAGTACGTCTCGTTGGAGAGGGGGTGGTATCAAACCACCTACGTCACAAAAGGCCTCCCTTATTCTCCGGTGAATCTCACCCCAACAGGATCGATCCACACTTCCACTATTGGTGCACTTGTCGGTGGCAACCGGAACCTCTCACAAGGTTGTGGCACTTCTCCACAACTTAATCGGAGGCTCCCAACAAATGCCACCAAGGCCACAACCTGCAACACCAACAAACCGTCTAGGGTTCCAAGAACCCAAGAGTAAAAAGGTTCTCTACTTTCACTCACCAAATCCTCCGAGAAGATCTCAAACCGATGCACCAAATGCAATGGCAAGAACACAGGAAGTGCTCAAGTCCTTCTCTCCCAAATTCCACAAAAGCTACAAAAGCTAGTGGGAGAATAAGAGAGGAAGAACACACGAGGAAATCCACAAAAGAAACCCCAAGATCTAGATCCCAATATGTTCCCCTCACATAGAGGAGAGATGGATTGGTGGATTTGTAGATCTAGATCTCCCCTTTCAAATCCCCCCAAAAGATTCAAGAAATATGGGAGGGATTGAGAGTATTTGCAAGCTCTTGAAGGTCAAAACAATGGAGGAGAGAGAGAATACAAGCAACATGCCTAAGGAGGAAGAAAGGGTCTATTTATACCCCTCCCCAACAAAATATGACCGTTTGGGACCTTCCAGGCCGGATAATCCGCCCCTCCCCCGGATATTCCGGGTTCCCCGGGCCAAAAAAATGGCTAAGGACTTCGCGGCGCGACTCTCAGTATAGGGGCGGATATTTGGGGCGGATAATCCGCCCCCGAAGGACCAGAAAATCCGCCCCCATCACTGGGAGCCACGCCTCAAAGTTCTTAGCCGTTTTCCAAAAATTGGGCCGGATAATCCGCCCCCGTGAAAACTAGCAGGAACAGCAAAACTGAAACCATCATAACTTTTTCATTCGGACTCCGATTTTGATGATCTTGGCCTCGTTTCGAAGATAGTAACGAGCTCTACAAGATCATGCAGGGAACCATCATAGTACAGCAAGGGAGGATAGAACCAAATGATGAAAGGTTTATGATGGGGGAATACCAATCGGGGTATACCCACGAAGCGGATTCGCCAGCTGGATCGAGCCGACTGAAGCCAAGCCGAGAGCGGGTCGACTCGCCCAATACGGCGACTGGCGTATACTGGACCCGTGCGAGTGGCGACGACTGGAGGCCCAAGATGGCGACTTCAATACGTAGCCCACCAAAACCCTTGTAAACCCTAACTGGCTGCATATATAAAGCCACCAGGGGCACCCCCACGGGGACATCATATGACATCTCTTCCCACAATAGATTAGACCTAGTCTCTCCCTCCGCCTACGGCGGCTCCCATGTCAACCAATCTATGATCATATACTGGATTGATAGCAGGACGTAGCGATCCTCCACCGAGGGGACGTGAACCTGGGTACATCGTGTGCCAATCTCGCTTCCGGATTCTCCTACGTCGCCTTGCTCCCTCTACATAAGCTACCCCCAGTAGCATCTGCCGTGCAATACCACGACAGTTTAACCTATCTATAAAATACAAACCGGTAAAACCTCCAATATCGAAAACACAATAGAGAATGCATATGAAATCCGTTTTCGATGAACTTAAGCTTGTCATAGAGATTGACAAAATATCTAAAACCTCTCATGGATAAGAACCAAATAAGAACCAATAAATATGATGCCAAGTATGCAAAGGTTTGAGCTCTCACCGAGGGATATGATCAAGTTACTCACTTGAGAGTCCCTCTTGATAGTACGGTTATCTATCCTATAAACCGGTCACTCCAACTAACACCACGAGACCAGTTAGAAAGAAACCCTATCAATATCAAACCTTTGCCTTGTATATTCCACACCTCGGGATGGAGCACCTTTCTTGATTGCACTAGCTTGGTGAAGATGCTCCCCCAGACTCCACTATGGAAGAGCCTCTCTTTTAGGCATATCTTCACATATCCATGATCACCATAAGGATGTCACGATACACTTGAGATCATCTTAAGAAACCTTGATCAACACTTGATCTTCTTCACTTTTGTAGCATCCCAGTTGTCTAACCCCTGTAATGCTACATGTCATAATAATAAAATGGGCCACTTCCAACATATAATTGTTGCATCATCATCATATCATGCTCATACCATCATACCACCTTGCATTTGAGCATCATACAAAACCCTTTATTGTTTGGTTCTTATCTCATGTGCATGATTAATTGTAGTTGCCTCTTGATATTGTATTTGGGTCTTAATAAATTGTTAAATGCCCAAGTTGAGTTGGGGGCATCTCTCTTTGACTCCACCACCTTTTCTTTCACCACCTTATATTTCCACCATCCAATAATATGGGCTTGGTATTTTATTAAGTTTATCTCTAGCTCATGTTGTTGGATGGATCCACCATCATCTTTTGCTTGGCCTTTGCCCACTTTTGGGAATGCAAGGATTAAAGCCACATAAAATAATGTTGTTTTCACAATATAACTAGTTGGGCATTAATTGTCTTGCATGGGCCATGCAAGTGCCATCTTTCCTAGCTTTTGGCTTTTGCTTGAATCCTAAGTGGATCCTCCTTCCTTGCTTGCTCTTGTTTTGGTAGTGTAACCCTAGCCCTCTCCCTCTTTTCTCTTTTCTTGAATCTTGTGTGCTTGTGAAGCTTGTATGACCAAGTTTAGTACCACCTCTTTTCTTAACCCTCTTAGCAACCTCCAAAACCCCCATGCCCCTCTCTTTTCTACCCTAAACCAAAACCCTAATTACATCTATCCTAAAACTAAACCCTACACTACACCTCCCTCCATCAAAACCCAAACAACCTACCCCCTCCTCATCCCCACTACCTAGCATGATCACACCTAACCTGCCCAACTCGCCACCCTATCTCCCCTCTCTAGTCTGGCCCATACCCCATGTCCTAGCTACTCCCTCTCATCAACAAAGAAACCCCTCACCTAACCTAGACCGTACCACCCCCTCTCCCCCTCTCTTGCTTTTCCTCTCTGCCCTCTCTCTCTGCCTACCGGCCCCCCCCTCTAGCTCGACCTGGGCCACGAGCTACCCCAGACCCACCTGGAAGTCCCCCACCTGCCTGCCATTGCACCCCTGGCCCCCATGCCTGGCACGTGAAGAGGAGCCCGACGCCGACGCCACCCTGGCCATCGATCTCCCCCACGCAACCCTCCTGCCCCTCTCTCGTTCTTATCTGCCCACGTCGCCCCAACCTTCCCCCAGATCCCCAGGAACCTTCCCCCTCTTTTCCCCATCCCCAGCTCGGCCATGTCCACCCCTACCTCTAAACCCTAGATCGGCGCCCCCAGCAACCCTCCGCTCCAGAGTTCCTCGACGCGCGCCAGCAGCACCAGGAGCAGCGAAGACCTTCCCTGCTTCGCCGTGACGCGCCGGGACCCGCTGTACCTCGCCGGAGGAACCCCCGCCGCCGCCGTGGCCACGAGTGCCAGGACGTTCCCGCCGCCAGCCTCGCCAGCGATCACCGTCCTCGCCGGCCGAATCGACCTCGCCGGCAAGCTCCTGGTGAGACCCTCTCCTCCCCAGACATGCCCCTCTGCCCCCTAGCGCAACGCAGCTCCGGCGCCGCCGTCGAACACCCCGCGCGCGCGCCGCGCGTCGCGCGCTGGCGACAGCAGCGCCGCAGCAGGCGATCTGGTCCAGTTCCGAGCCATGCCCCGCACGCCACAGGTCCCCTCCGCGCTAGCACCCTAAGCCAAAGTTGTAGACCCAGCTATCTCCTACGTTTTTCGTTTTGGGTCCGTGATGTTTGGAGCAGCAGCGGCGTCGCCAACGACGGCCAAAGTCCGGCCAGACGCAGCCGCCAGCAGCGCCGCGCCGCTGCCGTCCGACAGCGCGCGGTCGTTTTGCGACTAGAACCTCCCCGTTTTTCCCGCCTCACGCCCGCAGTCCACCAGCCCCACCCGCCAGCGTCCGTGGGGATCTTGCAAAAAGGCTCCCAGGGAAGACGTTATCCAACCCGCGGTCCCTCCTTGCTGCCACCTGTCGCCGCCTCGTTCGCTAGCGCGTCCACGGATCACTCTTGCACATAACCCCCTAGCCCTTTTTGCCTCCAACCCGCGGTCCAGCGTGGCCCCGCTGTCAGCGTCTGTTGGCTTTTTGCTAAAAGGCTCCTGGCTTTTGCTTAAATAAACCCGCGGTCCAGTTTGATCTCAGGCACTGGCGTGTGGGCCAGAGAACCCCCCCTTGGCCCACCTGTCAGTGACCAGAGCTGGATAAACCTGTGTAGAAAACGGTTCAGAGCTGTTTTAATTTCAAATTCTGTTAAATAAATTCAAAATTCAAATTCAAATTCAGTTTTCTATAACTTTTTCATACTTAATCCAATTTTGGCAAATGATATATGTTTGGATATCAGCAAGATGAGAGGAATTCAAATATGCCATCTATTTTGACTTTTGCACAAGTAAAATTCCAAGTTTAGTTTAATTACCACCAATGCCACTGGATTTTCAATAATTCATAACTTTTGATTTAAAACTCCAAATTTAGCAAATGATGAGTCTAAACTGATCAGCTCGACGAGACCTTTCTGTTTATGCTATCCATGACTTGAATTGCAGCATGCATCATATAAATATTTATTGAACAACAACTGTTATGGCAACAAATGTGATTCTAAAACCCAACTAAATGTTATTTTCTTGTCCTCCACACCTCACCCATGCCATGCTACTTATTGCCATGCAACTTGTGCATCATTCATCATGGCATGATTGTTTGATTGACGCATCTTATTCATATGTTTGTGCTCTATATTCATGTTGGCCTTGTTTGTTTGGTTTTTCTCGGATAGACACTGAGCAGGGGTCATATCAAGAGAACCAGGAGCACTACCCAGATCCGTCCCTTGCTTCAACTGAGATACCAGGCAAGCACTACCACATGCTTGCATACATACAGTACCTATTGCCTCTATCTTACTCTTGCATCATCGAGTCGCGATTGCATTAAATTGAATCCCAAGTATGCATAGCCTTTACTTTTAAACTCCACCAAGCTTGTTCCTCCATCCCATGAGCCATTACTATAGGAGTTGTTTGAGCCATGCGAGTCGTAGAACAGCATGTGTAGGGTTTGTGAGAGTCTGTTGAATAATGAGGTACCTAAACAACTTAACCTGAGTAGTTCTGGGATAACTAAAGAAAGTGGCACCGGTGAGCAACATCTGCTATTTGGTTTTTCCTGCTCACTTGTGTCCCGTAAGACCCCGAGTACTTGATTCCTGTTCCTTGATTTATCGCGCTATCCACATCCGGGAGGTATATGGGACCCCCCTGAGCCAGAGCTTGATTCCGTCTTATTTCTTGGGGCCACAAACTAGTTCGAGGTTTTATTACGATCCTGTACTTATGCCATGCTACTGCTTTATTTACGATTGTGCGACAGATAGCACACTGTACTGTTTTGGATAGTGGCACGATTCCGCGGTGTCGACAAGCCCCGTTTGGGGTTCCCAGTCGTTCACAGCCGTCCCCACAGACCTTGAGGCCGTCTCGGAGCTTGCTTACTCCGTTGCGGGATCTACTTAAGGGGTGGCCCCCTGAAATATTTCTGAATCTTGTGATTGCTTTGTCGTGAAGGCCTCGTTGGGTTTTGATTTGGTTTTTCCGAGGTTGATCGAGTGTGTGTTGCTATTGGTGCACCCCGGCCGGGTAAAACTTTCTGAAAGCCGTGTCCACGGATATGGACGACTTGGAGCACAGTTTCTCGATCATAGACAAGCAGAACTAAAGTACCGCCTTAATCTGACTAAGTAATTTGACTAGTAAATAGTGCAACGCTCATGGAATGGTTAATAAAATTGCCAAAGGATGGGGGTTATTCGTCCGCTTCCTTGTTGGTAAGCAGGGAGGAGGATGGATCGGATGAGATTACCATTATAACTGTTGTACTTAATTCACGGACATCCGTCTATCATTGTTAGGCGGATGGTTAGCGTTTATCTGTAGAATTGCTAGGGTTTATCTTTCGCTGCAATTGCGTCACCCCAGGTTGTGTCCCCTTTAGAGGCATTAAGACTTGCTGAGTACCCTTAGGGTCTCACACGATAAATTCTTGATTCAGATGAACAGGTACCCCCGCAGGACGGATACTGGGTGGAAGAAGCCGATGATGTGGGCAACGATCGTTCGGTGTAGAGATTCCGGGATCGGGGATCCGTGAGACCTGTAGTTGGGATGTGCTTATTTTCTATGGCATCTTATGCCGATTTGCTTCTTATCCGTACTCGGATTTTGTTTGCCGCTTCCGCATGATACTCTGATGTGTGTTGTATGAGGAAGTATCCTAAAATATAGATCTATCTAGGTCATTTGAATCTTGCCGTATGGCGTTGGTATATTTCCTTTCTTTCTAGATGGTATGGCTCTGACGTACTCTTGTATGGTGGCTTGCGTACATACCCACTTGTGTACGTAGTTGATCCCTTCGCCTGCCGACTACGCCGCCCGTACAGGTCCCGTTGAGAGGGTAGTGGTTGGGACGTCTGAAAGGACTACAAGTGAGTGGCTTTTGGGGCCCCGCCGTACTATTTCAACCACTACCACTCATCCAGGCTTGTATCTAGGAGCGTAGTTCACCGAGGTAGTTACAATTGGTATCAGAGCCATCCCGACCTTCAGGGTTTCAGCAAACGGTCGTTGTCAGTCTAGCAAATATTTTGGTAGTTATGTATATTAGGGAAAAACAAAAACGCGAGAGTAGGACTGCTTCCACTTTTCTTCTTACCCTCCCACCCACCCTTTTCTGGTAAGGAAGTGCAACGTTTTCAATTCTCTTCTCAAAGTTCAAACTAGGATTCACGTGTTCGGGGTTTCCGTAGTACCATAGGATGTGTGTGTGTGTGTGTGTGTGTGTGTGTGTGTAATCCCTTGTCTATCTGTTGCATCCAAGTTGTTATCTTATCTGCCTTTGGTTATCAATTGTTGGTACATTCTATACCGACAGGCTTTTGTAACCGACGCAATCTATCTTCCTCTTTGTATCCGACGCTATCTTGTTTGGGGTGTTCGTTTCCGTAGTTACCAATCTTTAGGTTTCGTCGTGAGAAGAAGGGGTTAGGATATGTGTTCCACTTGTTCATGTGCGGAGTAATGATTTGAGTGCGGGATGGAGTCGCGACCATACCACTACTCTTCTCATTCGCTTTTGTATATTGAATCGGTAGAGTCACTAATCTTGATTTGTTAAGTAATTTTGCGCATCTATTGGTATTGTAATGCCGAAATTTGTGGAAAAATTTTCTTTGATATATTTGTGTACCACACTCCTTTTCAGTCGTGTGCGATATGCTTAATATCTTTTAGGTGCTATGAACTTTGTTGATATTTTAATATCATCTCAGTAAATTGTATCCTTTAAATCTTGGTTAATTCCATCTTGGTACTATTTTGGATTATTATCATTCTCCATTATAGTACTGATTTGAGTTTTATATCAATGACAGGATGGCTCCACCACGCCGGACTGATGAGGACATACCTCCGGAACTGGGCTCAGCGCTGTCAAACATTGCTAATGCTTTGGCAGCTATGCAAGAGAACCAGCAGCGCTTTGAGGAGAGCGTCAGAAGAAACGAGTTTGCTCCACTTCCTCCACCTCCCAGGCGTGGAGACATCAAGAGCTTCCTCAAGTTCAACCCTCGTCAGTTTGATGTGTCTGACCGACCTCTGGACGCAGATGATTGGCTGCGTGAGATCTCAAGGTTGCTCGAGACTGCTGATGTTCCGGAACAGGAGTGGGTCAAGTGCGCTACTCACCTTCTCAAGGGAGATGCAGCTCTCTGGTGGGAGAACTACTTGAAGGCAAGCTGCACTGGGTTCCAGCCAACTTGGGAAAGGTTCACTGGAGCGTTCAAGGAGCAGTTTCTCTCAGAGATTGAAATGGAAAGGATGAAGGAGGCTTTTCTCAACCTGAAGCAAGGGAATGATAACGTCAACACCTATATCAGGAACTTCATGAATCTGTCTCGTTATGGTGGTGATGAGGTATCTGATGACAAGAAGAAGCAGAAAAGGTTCAAGCAAGGGCTCAATGCGTCGATCAAGTATGCAATCACGCATGCGAGACCGGCAACCTTCCTGGAACTACAGCACACAGCACTGCAAGAGGAGGCAAGCAGGCAGATGTTTGAGGAGTCCAAGAAACATAACAGGGATGCATCAAGCTCTTCGGTTATGGCAGCTCCTTCTAAGCGGCGTGTCTGGGTTCCTAACACCCCACCGTCGCTCCCGGCTCCACCAAGACCTGCAAGTTTCGCGCCAAGGCCACCAAACTTCACCACTGCGGCTCCCAGGGGCTACAACAACCACTACCCTGGAGCGCCTGGCGGAGTCCCTGGCTACTCTGCTCCACGTCCAGCTGGTACCTGCTTCACGTGTGGAGATCCTGGACATCCACACTGGAACTGTGCAATGAAGAACAAAACTCTCCCTCCACCCCCGCCAAGATCTGCAACAAGCTCTCCTTCGGTTCGTGCACCACCGCCTCGGGCTCTCAACATCAACACTAAGCCCGGGTCTGCGGTTGTTCGTGCCAATTGTGTCAGCGCCGTTCAAGCTGAGCAAGCACCGGGAGTCGTGATGGGTATGCTTTCAGTTAACTCAGTTCCTGCACGAGTTCTCTTTGATTCTGGTGCATCGCATTCCTTTGTGTCTCACAAGTTTGCAGAAGAGAATGAGTTAGTCATGGATCCTCTTCCAAAGAAGTTAATGGTCCTATCTCCTGGTTCCAACCTGAGGGCCGAGTATATCAGTCATGGCAATAAAGTTGAGATTGGTGGTTCTTCATTTTTGGCTTCTTTAATTCTTCTGGGCAACTCCGACATTGATGTCATTTTGGGCATGGATTGGTTGACAGCAAATGCAGCTGTCATTGATTGTGCTGAACGCTCAGTGTCTCTGAAGATTCCTGAAGGCCATGTAGTCTTTTCTCCAAGTCTGACTCCTGCTGTTCAGCTCTATTCCTTGGCTGCTCTGAATAATGATGCTATGGAAGCTATTCAGGGTGTACCGGTGGTCTGTGAGTTTCCAGATGTCTTTCCTGAAGAGTTGCCAGGTATGCCTCCGGATCGCGAGGTTGAATTCGTGATTGAGCTTGAACCTGGAACGGCTCCTATCTCCAAGAGGCCATATAAAATGGGTCCTTCTGAGTTGGCTGAACTCAAACGACAACTTGATGAACAAGAGAAATTGGGTTTCATTCAACACAGTACTTCTTCTTGGGGTAGTCCAACAATCTTTGTGAAGAAGCGTGACAGAACCGATAGACTCTGTGTTGACTACCAGGCTCTCAATGCTAAAACCATCAAGAACAAATATCCTCTTCCTCGGATAAATGATCTATTTGATCAGCTGGCAGGAGCTGTGGTGTTCTCTAAGCTGGACTTGAGAAGTGGTTATCACCAAATCAAGATTCGCAAAGAAGATGTGCCCAAAACAGCTTTCACCACCCGCTATGGCCTGTATGAGTACACGGTCATGTCTTTCGGTCTCACCAACGCACCTGCTACCTTCTCGAGGCTGATGAACTCCGTTTTCATGGAGTACCTTGATAAGTTTGTGGTGGTATATCTGGATGACATTCTGGTCTATTCCAAGTCCAAGGAGGAGCATGAAGAACACCTGCGGTGTGTCCTGAACAAGCTTCGTGAGAACCGCTTGTATGCAAAGTTCTCAAAGTGTGAGTTTTGGCTGCCTGAAGTAACCTATCTTGGTCATGTTATCTCTGCCAAGGGCATTGCAGTCAATCCGGAAACCGTGAAGACAATTGTTGAATGGCTTCCTCCTGTTAATGTCAAGGAAGTGCGGAGTTTTCTCGGCTTGGCTAGCTATTGCCGTCGCTTTGTTCAGAACTTCTCGAAGATAGCAAAGCCTCTTACCGATCTCCTCAAGAAAGGCAAGAAATATCTGTGGACTCCTGCTTGTCAAGAAAGTTTTGAGACACTCAAACAGAAGCTCACTTCCACGCCAGTCTTGGTTCCTCCGGATACATCTAAGCCTTTCCAGATATTCTGCGATGCCTCTTTGCAAGGATTGGGTGCGGTCCTTATGCAAGAGAAACAGGTGGTTGCTTATGCCTCTCGTCAGTTGAAGACGCATGAGATTAACTATCCCACACATGACCTCGAGCTAGCAGCAGTGGTCTTTGCTTTGAAGCTATGGAGGCACTACTTGCTTGGTAACCGTTGTGAGATCTTCTCGGACCACAAGAGTTTGAAGTATATCTTCACTCAGCCTGATCTCAACCTTCGGCAAAGGAGATGGATTGAAGCAATCAATGACTTTGATGTGACCATCAACTACACTCCAGGCAAAGCAAACGTCATGGCAGATGCGCTTAGCCGTAAAGCTTATGTCAACAACCTCATGGTAGAAGAGCAGCAGCCTCTCTTGTGCGAGGAATTCCGTCAGCTCAACCTGAAAATTGTGGAACAAGGGCATCTCCTGAACCTTCTGGCTACTCCTCTCTTGGAAGAACAGATTCGTTCTCGTCAGCGTGGTGATCCGCACACCAGAAAGCTCATCTCTAGAATTGGGCTTCCGAAGTATGAGTCCTTCCATGTTGATGATCAAGGCTCGCTCTTCTTTGATCACCGGATGTTTGTTCCAAACTACCCGGGTCTGAGAGACCAAGTTCTCAAGGAGGCACATGATTCGGTTCTTTCTATCCATCCTGGCAGCACAAAGATGTACATGGACTTGAAAACACAATACTGGTGGCCTGGGTTGAAAAGGTATTGTGCCAAGTATGTCTCAGAATGTGATGTCTGCCGCAGAGTGAAGGCTGTCCATCAGAAACCATTTGGTCTTCTTCAGCCATTGAAACCTCCGGAATGGAAATGGGAGAAAGTAGAGATGGACTTCATCACTGGTTTTCCGAGGTCGCAGAAGGGCAACAATGCAATCTTTGTTGTCATCGACAGGCTTTCTAAAGTGGCACACTTCTTCCCAGTTAAAGAAACAATTTCTGGAATTCAGTTGGCTGAGCTCTATATCAACAGAATTGTCTCTCTGTATGGGGTTCCACTTGAAATCAGTTCAGACCGTGGGAGCATCTTCACCTCAAAGTTCTGGGAGAGTTTCCAAAAAGCTTTGGGAACAAAGTTGAACTTCAGCACTGCTTACCACCCTCAGTCGCAAGGACAAGTGGAGAGAATCAATCAGATTCTGGAGGATATGCTTAGAGCTTGCGTCATCTCGTTTGGCATGAAGTGGGAGGAATGTCTTCCATATGCTGAATTCTCCTACAACAACAGCTTCCAGAAGAGTCTGAAGATGGCACCATTCGAGGCTCTCTATGGTCGCAAGTGCAGAACTCCGATTGGTTGGTCAGGTGCAGGAGAAAGAATCTGGTTTGGCCCTGACATTGTAACCCAAGCGGAGGAGAAGGTGCATATCATTCTGGAGAACCTGAAGATTGCTCAAAGTCGTCAGAAGAGCAACTATGACAGGAAACACACGGATATGGTATATGCCCCTGGTGATCTCGTCTACCTTCGTGTCACTCCCATGAGAGGAACACACCGCTTCGGTATCAAAGGAAAGTTGGCTCCTAGATACATCGGTCCTTTCAAGATACGTGGTAGAAGAGGAGAAGTTGCTTATGCACTAGAGCTTCCGGAAAAACTCAAAGTCCATGATGTTTTCCACATCTCTCAGCTCAAGAAGTGCTTCAAAGACCCCGGCAAGACCGTGGACCATGAGCTAATCGACCTCCAAGAAGATCTGTCTTATCAAGAACACCCCACCAAAATCCTTGAGACCGCAGAACGAAGGACTCGCAACAAGTCCATCATGTTTTGCAAGGTGCAGTGGTCACACCATTCTGTTGATGAAGCAACATGGGAGCGTGAAGATGAACTCCGTGCCAACCATCCTTCTCTCTTTGTATCTTCTTCTTCTTCCTAGAATCTCGGGGCGAGATTCCTGTTTAGTGGGGGAGAGTTGTAGCATCCCAGTTGTCTAACCCCTGTAATGCTACATGTCATAATAATAAAATGGGCCACTTCCAACATATAATTGTTGCATCATCATCATATCATGCTCATACCATCATACCACCTTGCATTTGAGCATCATACAAAACCCTTTATTGTTTGGTTCTTATCTCATGTGCATGATTAATTGTAGTTGCCTCTTGATATTGTATTTGGGTCTTAATAAATTGTTAAATGCCCAAGTTGAGTTGGGGGCATCTCTCTTTGACTCCACCACCTTTTCTTTCACCACCTTATATTTCCACCATCCAATAATATGGGCTTGGTATTTTATTAAGTTTATCTCTAGCTCATGTTGTTGGATGGATCCACCATCATCTTTTGCTTGGCCTTTGCCCACTTTTGGGAATGCAAGGATTAAAGCCACATAAAATAATGTTGTTTTCACAATATAACTAGTTGGGCATTAATTGTCTTGCATGGGCCATGCAAGTGCCATCTTTCCTAGCTTTTGGCTTTTGCTTGAATCCTAAGTGGATCCTCCTTCCTTGCTTGCTCTTGTTTTGGTAGTGTAACCCTAGACCTCTCCCTCTTTTCTCTTTTCTTGAATCTTGTGTGCTTGTGAAGCTTGTATGACCAAGTTTAGTACCACCTCTTTTCTTAACCCTCTTAGCAACCTCCAAAACCCCCATGCCCCTCTCTTTTCTACCCTAAACCAAAACCCTAATTACATCTATCCTAAAACTAAACCCTACACTACACCTCCCTCCATCAAAACCCAAACAACCTACCCCCTCCTCATCCCCACTACCTAGCATGATCACACCTAACCTGCCCAACTCGCCACCCTATCTCCCCTCTCTAGTCTGGCCCATACCCCATGTCCTAGCTACTCCCTCTCATCAACAAAGAAACCCCTCACCTAACCTAGACCGTACCACCCCCTCTCCCCCTCTCTTGCTTTTCCTCTCTGCCCTCTCTCTCTGCCTACCGCCCCCCCCCTCTAGCTCGACCTGGGCCACGAGCTACCCCAGACCCACCTGGAAGTCCCCCACCTGCCTGCCATTGCACCCCTGGCCCCCATGCCTGGCACGTGAAGAGGAGCCCGACGCCGACGCCACCCTGGCCATCGATCTCCCCCACGCAACCCTCCTGCCCCTCTCTCGTTCTTATCTGCCCACGTCGCCCCAACCTTCCCCCAGATCCCCAGGAACCTTCCCCCTCTTTTCCCCATCCCCAGCTCGGCCATGTCCACCCCTACCTCTAAACCCTAGATCGGCGCCCCCAGCAACCCTCCGCTCCAGAGTTCCTCGACGCGCGCCAGCAGCACCAGGAGCAGCGAAGACCTTCCCTGCTTCGCCGTGACGCGCCGGGACCCGCTGTACCTCGCCGGAGGAACCCCCGCCGCCGCCGTGGCCACGAGTGCCAGGACGTTCCCGCCGCCAGCCTCGCCAGCGATCACCGTCCTCGCCGGCCGAATCGACCTCGCCGGCAAGCTCCTGGTGAGACCCTCTCCTCCCCAGACATGCCCCTCTGCCCCCTAGCGCAACGCAGCTCCGGCGCCGCCGTCGAACACCCCGCGCGCGCGCCGCGCGTCGCGCGCTGGCGACAGCAGCGCCGCAGCAGGCGATCTGGTCAAGTTCCGAGCCATGCCCCGCACGCCACAGGTCCCCTCCGCGCTAGCACCCTAAGCCAAAGTTGTAGACCCAGCTATCTCCTACGTTTTTCGTTTTGGGTCCGTGATGTTTGGAGCAGCAGCGGCGTCGCCAACGACGGCCAAAGTCCGGCCAGACGCAGCCGCCAGCAGCGCCGCGCCGCTGCCGTCCGACAGCGCGCGGTCGTTTTGCGACTAGAACCTCCCCGTTTTTCCCGCCTCACGCCCGCAGTCCACCAGCCCCACCCGCCAGCGTCCGTGGGGATCTTGCAAAAAGGCTCCCAGGGAAGACGATATCCAACCCGCGGTCCCTCCTTGCTGCCACCTATCGCCGCCTCGTTCGCTAGCGCGTCCACGGATCACTCTTGCACATAACCCCCTAGCCCTTTTTGCCTCCAACCCGCGGTCCAGCGTGGCCCCGCTGTCAGCGTCTATTGGCTTTTTGCTAAAAGGCTCCTGGCTTTTGCTTAAATAAACCCGCGGTCCAGTTTGATCTCAGGCACTGGCGTGTGGGCCAGAGAACCCCCCCTTGGCCCACCTGTCAGTGACCAGAGCTGGATAAACCTGTGTAGAAAACGGTTCAGAGCTGTTTTAATTTCAAATTCTGTTAAATAAATTCAAAATTCAAATTCAAATTCAGTTTTCTATAACTTTTTCATACTTAATCCAATTTTGGCAAATGATATATGTTTGGATATCAGCAAGATGAGAGGAATTCAAATATGCCATCTATTTTGACTTTTGCACAAGTAAAATTCCAAGTTTAGTTTAATTACCACCAATGCCACTGGATTTTCAATAATTCATAACTTTTGATTTAAAACTCCAAATTTAGCAAATGATGAGTCTAAACTGATCAGCTCGACGAGACCTTTCTGTTTATGCTATCCATGACTTGAATTGCAGCATGCATCATATAAATATTTATTGAACAACAACTGTTATGGCAACAAATGTGATTCTAAAACCCAACTAAATGTTATTTTCTTGTCCTCCACACCTCACCCATGCCATGCTACTTATTGCCATGCAACTTGTGCATCATTCATCATGGCATGATTATTTGATTGACGCATCTTATTCATATGTTTGTGCTCTATATTCATGTTGGCCTTGTTTGTTTGGTTTTTCTCGGATAGACACTGAGCAGGGGTCATATCAAGAGAACCAGGAGCACTACCCAGATCCGTCCCTTGCTTCAACTGAGATACCAGGCAAGCACTACCACATGCTTGCATACATACAGTACCTATTTCCTCTATCTTACTCTTGCATCATCGAGTCGCGATTGCATTAAATTGAATCCCAAGTATGCATAGCCTTTACTTTTAAACTCCACCAAGCTTGTTCCTCCATCCCATGAGCCATTACTATAGGAGTTGTTTGAGCCATGCGAGTCGTAGAACAGCATGTGTAGGGTTTGTGAGAGTCTGTTGAATAATGAGGTACCTAAACAACTTAACCTGAGTAGTTCTGGGATAACTAAAGAAAGTGGCACCGGTGAGCAACATCTGCTATTTGGTTTTTCCTGCTCACTTGTGTCCCGTAAGACCCCGAGTACTTGATTCCTGTTCCTTGATTTATCGCGCTATCCACATCCGGGAGGTATATGGGACCCCCCTGAGCCAGAGCTTGATTCCGTCTTATTTCTTGGGGCCACAAACTAGTTCGAGGTTTTATTACGATCCTGTACTTATGCCATGCTACTGCTTTATTTACGATTGTGCGACAGATAGCACACTGTACTGTTTTGGATAGTGGCACGATTCCGCGGTGTCGACAAGCCCCGTTTGGGGTTCCCAGTCGTTCACAGCCGTCCCCACAGACCTTGAGGCCGTCTCGGAGCTTGCTTACTCCGTTGCGGGATCTACTTAAGGGGTGGCCCCCTGAAATATTTCTGAATCTTGTGATTGCTTTGTCGTGAAGGCCTCGTTGGGTTTTGATTTGGTTTTTCCGAGGTTGATCGAGTGTGTGTTGCTATTGGTGCACCCCGGCCGGGTAAAACTTTCTGAAAGCCGTGTCCACGGATATGGACGACTTGGAGCACAGTTTCTCGATCATAGACAAGCAGAACTAAAGTACCGCCTTAATCTGACTAAGTAATTTGACTAGTAAATAGTGCAACGCTCATGGAATGGTTAATAAAATTGCCAACGGATGGGGGTTATTCGTCCGCTTCCTTGTTGGTAAGCAGGGAGGAGGATGGATCGGATGAGATTACCATTATAACTGTTGTACTTAATTCACGGACATCCGTCTATCATTGGTTAGGCGGATGGTTAGCGTTTATCTGTATAATTGCTAGGGTTTATCTTTCGCTGCAATTGCGTCACCCCAGGTTGTGTCCCCTTTAGAGGCATTAAGACTTGCTGAGTACCCTTAGGGTCTCACACGATAAATTCTTGATTCAGATGAACAGGTACCCCCGCAGGACGGATACTGGGTGGAAGAAGCCGATGATGTGGGCAACGATCGTTCGGTGTAGAGATTCCGGGATCGGGGATCCGTGAGACCTGTAGTTGGGATGTGCTTATTTTCTATGGCATCTTATGCCGATTTGCTTCTTATCCGTACTCGGATTTTGTTTGCCGCTTCCGCATGATACTCTGATGTGTGTTGTATGAGGAAGTATCCTAAAATATAGATCTATCTAGGTCATTTGAATCTTGCCGTATGGCGTTGGTATATTTCCTTTCTTTCTAGATGGTATGGCTCTGACGTACTCTTGTATGGTGGCTTGCGTACATACCCACTTGTGTACGTAGTTGATCCCTTCGCCTGCCGACTACGCCGCCCGTACAGGTCCCGTTGAGAGGGTAGTGGTTGGGACGTCTGAAAGGACTACCAGTGAGTGGCTTTTGGGGCCCCACCGTACTATTTCAACCACTACCACTCATCCAGGCTTGTATCTAGGAGCGTAGTTCACCGAGGTAGTTACAACTTTATTCTTATTCCAACCTTAAAGCCAAGTAAAACTCAATGCAAACATAAGTCCATAAAACATTGTCATTAATTACCAAAACCACACATGGGGGCACACATGTTCTTTCAAATAGTACTTGTATAAATCCACAACGAGTACAAAAATTACAATAAGATCTATATGAGATGGATGCAGATGGTGGTGATGCAGCGGTTGATGATGAAGATCGATGCCTTAGCCTCCTGGATCTGCGCAGGGCGAAGATGAATTCCCGGTGGACGAGTTCCCCCTCCAGATGCCTTCCGGAGGTGAGGTTTCTGCGATTTCTAGGTATTCTGTATGTCGTCTCTCCGATCCAGTTGCATGGGGTGAAACTATTTGAGGAGGCGGTGTCGACGCCAACTATACGGCCGGAATATTTCTTCCCGCCGTATAGTTGGTCGTTAAACCTTCTGTATACTCCAATTGCTTCGGGTTTTCTTCTGGTGTTATTAATATTTCCCAAATAAGCAATTTACGTTGTTTTTGGCTCCTTTTCACTATAATATAACTGGTTCAAGAATTGTGTCCATCGTATCCATCATCTGATTTGATCCTAGTGAAAATAAACATAAACACGCTGTAAAATACCAAGATCCTACCACTACAATGCAAAATAATAATATAAAACATGATGCAATTATGCACTCATCAAATTCCCCAATCTTAGACTCTTGCTCGTCCCAAGCAAGTCTAGCTTAATGGATGTGATCCTCAAATTCATGGTCTCAGTTATGACCGCGTCCAAGAGACGCCCAACGGTACCTCTACAAGGTGCAAAACGTCCACAACTGCAGCTCTGTCAACAACAACAACAAAAAACGCGCAATTTTTTGCGCCTTCGTCAATGGCGGCCACACCACTACGACGACTACGCCATCAACCACACCTACATCGACTACGGCTACATCACGATCGGCTACCTCATCATCGACATCGACAACAATGCCTACAACTACACATCAGCAACAACTCCAGTTAATAGCGTCCGCGTCATCATCTGCGTCCACGACACTCCCGCTGTGACTGCAGGAGGGAAGAGAGGCACCAGAAGAGAACACAGTCACCGCCCTAGGTGCTAGCCATGATCATAGCGTAGTTGATGATGACGAGGAGAAGATGACGAGAGGCACCACGAAGGGATGCAGTCACCGCTCCTAGGTGTTGGCCATAATCATCAGAGACGCAGTTGATGATGACAAGGAGGAAAAGACGGCTTCAAATCCAGACGAAATCATCCGTTTCTCTCCCGCTACGACTGAGGGAGAATATTAGAATACATGTAAATATAGGAGTCCTGATAGATTAAGATTCTAGTCCTTCTTACACTCTAAGTCTATACCCTCTCATGTACTTATAATATATATACCCCGCGAGGGTTAGATCAATACAACAAAAAATATTAGAATTTCTATAATTTCTACAACATCAACTTGATGTAAAAAAACAAATGCATCTGACTTCCAACGGGACGTACGTCGAGAAAGAGTTTCCCTATATATAATAAAATGGCAGCCTAATTGCTGCTACTCCTTTTTTTAGTGTAAGCAGAGGAGACTAACGCCTACTAATCTTGCTGGAAGGCACACCAATCCCCTATCATCAAGCGTTGACACTGGCAAGCTCAGGCTGGGGTCGTCGTCTTTTCTTCTTCTTCCAAGATCAGGCCACCGTGATCCAGATCTCATCTCTGCTCACCTGCCGGTTGGCTTCGCCTCTGCAGGATTAATTGCTGATACTTTTCGGATCTATTGTCGTGGTAGGTATACACATATTTCTGTTTTTCTCTTAATTTCTTGATATTTCAATTTCATCTTAGCTACCTCCATCCTTCCTCTTTTGAGGTTCTCAGTTTCTTGTCGCATGCAAGTATAGCTGTATAGCCAAGACAACTAGTCATGAGAAGCAAGGAAATCCCTTACTATGGCTTTCAAACGGTTGCTCCATTTGACCATGTTTTCCTTGAGTTTCAACTTCTGCAACCGCAGCTCTTACTAATTTTTTTTGTAGAATGGAATTTCTAAAGATATTGCATCCACTATCTTTTTTGTCCATCTCTGTATTATGACGCGTGCTAGCTCCTTAATTATTCTAACTCCATAGCAATTTCTGTTTTTTGTTCTCCCAAATAAAACAACATAAATTTGAAACCTTGCAGGTCAATGAAACATAGGAACTATAATATGTACAAAACATTTCAGACTTTTGGCGCCATGAAAATACATATCATGAGATCTTTTTTGACTGACAAATATCAATTTACGTACTTAAATTGTACAGAACAGTCAAAAAAATGTACATCGTATAGTTCTAATGTATTGTTCACTTGCAAAGTTTCAATATTATGTTTTGTTTGCAAAAAAAAGTGGGGCTGCAGCTGCACCCAGGTTCATTTACACCTTTCTCAAATTTGCATCATCTAGCCAATGACCAAGCATATGTGTTCCCGTAACGAATTTGGGATGTTGAAAAAATACAGAATGAAAATTGGAAAGAGAGTGTTGAATTGTTTTTACTTTATCAAAAAGCCTACAAGATTTGCTACTCTAGCAATTAGGATATCAAGTTGTCCCTTGCAAGATCGTTCTTGGAAAGTAGCTAACTACGTCACGTTCCCAAATACTCCCTCCGGCCCATATTAATTGACTAATATTTGTCTAGATTTGGATGAATCTAGATACTATTTAGTATATAGGTTCATTCAAATTTTGATAAATCCAAGTCAATTAATATGGGTCGGAGGGAATACCAAAGAAATTTCTTCCACAAATATGTTTGCTGAAATTGTACGTGTGGACCCACGAGCACTTACACAACGAATTAACCAACAACTGTCTGCTTCTCATGCAAATTCGAAACTCATATGGACATTGGTTAGCCTAGAGAATGTTGCCGGTAGTACTACTCATTTCAAGGCACCAACCTTTTTTTAAAGCCATGAACTGGGACGAACTAGGCATATTGTAAGCACTTAGCCTTAGTATACCGTGCTTTCTCCGCATAGTGAGAGGCAAAAACAAATTTGTCAACTATTGGATGTAAATTTTGCTAGGGAGTCTCACATGCGTATGATCTTTGTTCTTTCATTGTGTACCACTTATGATTCCTGCCGCATTAAATTTCTAGCATAATCTGGTTATTGGACTCATGCATAATGTCATTGCTTTTATTTTAAGGGTACCGCACTGTGGTACATAATTGCAAATGGACAACAAAGACAGTGCAGGACACAACTCTTTGGAGCGTATGCTGTTGGATGGAAATGCAGAGCCGATGCCTCTACAATTATCACTTTTACAAGACATCACTAATAGTTTCTCCGATGATCGGCAAATCGGCACGGGTGGCTTTGCGGTTGTTTACAAGGTACAACCAACTCTAATGAGCTTTGATCTAAGCCAGTTGATATAAGAAATAAACAACACATGCACACTACAATTACACCAACACATCACCCGTCCAAAATTGATGCTCGCAATGCATGTTGATCCCGCAGGGGATGGTCGGACATGGAATGGTCGCTGTGAAGAAGCTGACGAGAACCTTTCTTCTAAAAGAGGAGCAATTTCACAGGGAGGTTCAATGTTTGGAGAAGGCCAAGCACAAGAATATAGTACGCTTCCTCGGATATTGCGCCGAAACACAAGGAACTATTGCAAAGAATGAGGGGAAGTTTGTCATGGCAGATACACGAAACTGGTTGCTTTGTTTCGAGTATGTACCCAATGGAAGTCTCGACAAGTATATTACAGGTAGAATTGTAAGGTTTATTGTCATCTTTATGTTCTTTATTAAATGTTATTACTTAGTCAACGAATCGCACATAAACAATGCACCTATTTAAAATGTTTTGCATTGAGTAATGATGCATATATTTACTCATTTACATTATACTTTATCTATCTAAAGTACAAAAATATGAAATTGCGTTCCTTTACAGATGCATCTTGTGGACTTGGATGGCGGAAACGCTTTGAGATAATTGTGGGAATATGCAAGGGCTTATGCTATCTTCATGAAAAGCGTATTCTTCATCTGGACCTAAAGCCGGCTAATATTTTACTAGATGATCATATGGAACCCAAAATTACTGATTTTGGTCTATCGAGGTGCCTCGATGAAGCGCAAACTCGGGCTTTTACCTCGCGCCTATGTGGATCAGTGTATGCCAGCCTCACGAAAATCTTCTTCTTTCTTTGTTTTTGGCATCGATTACATTTATTTGCACATGAGAAAAATGCACGCATTGTCCTTAAACCTCCGCTATGTGATAACTTTGGTTCTTGAACAATGTTTGGTACTTAAGTTTTTGTCCAAAACTCCAAATACATGATTAGCTGGCAAATCTGGTTCACGTCAATATATAGGATGGCTCTCTGCACGTGGTGCATTCCCACCTTTGCGAGAGGGGTGTGTCCGACCTAGGCTATGAGATGGTTCTGATGCTAGTTTTTCATATTCCATTTTGCTCCTAAATATGAACCAGTGCACCAGAACGGTAGAATAATACTCTCTCTATTCTAAAATATAAGATATTTTAGCCTTCTGCTGAAACGCATGTATCTAGATATCTTTTAGTGTGTCAGAGCAAAATAAGTGAATTTACATACTTCCTCAGATTCAAATCAATGGTCTCATATTTATCTAGATTCGGATGTATCTAATTATATTTAGATACATCTAAATCTAGACAAAGTTGAGATCCGTAATTTGAATCGGAGGAAATACTAAAAGAGACGTCTAGATACATATGTTTAAGGCTAAAACATAATTATGTTTTTAAAACGGATAGAGTACAAAAAGTCAACCAACAGAGTACGAGATACATATAACTTACCTTGTCATTTAGGCACTTTACGAAATTGAGGTGTACCTCTCCACGACTCTAAATCCACAATTTGTGCACTTGAACTTGAAGTCTTCAAAGAAGCTAGAATACAGGTTTTGGGTCATCAGAGAAGATGAATTGGTTTATCAAGAGTGTATGGGTAGCAAGCAAAATGCAAAAATATCCTTCATTTCGCACATGAACGCCGTGTCTACCGTGCTAACTATTTCCATTAAAGCATGCTTTTGAAAAACGTGAAGCTAGGGACAACAGAGTAGGGCCCCAGTAGACACTTTTGTACTCCCTCTGTTTGGGATTATAAGTCCTGCGCGGATAACTAGGTTGCCAATTTAAACAACAAAATATAAATAGTATAACATAAAAATTATACTATTAGAAACTTTAGAGGTTATATTTTCTAATGGTATAATTTTTGTAATATATAAATTATGTTTTGTTAGTCAAATTAACAACCTAGGTATGCACGTAGGACCTATAATCCCGAACAGAGGGAGTACTTTATTAGGACCCAACTGATATCAATGTACTAGTTTAAGGGTCGCGGATCTATTTTGCACATTGATATCAGTACAGTTTTGCAAATTCATTGAATGGAATTATATTTTTAATTGTAGGGGATATTTGCCGCTAGAGTTCTTCAGCGGACAGGTCGCATTCGCGTCGGACATCTATAGCCTTGGTGTTATTATCGTGGAGATACTGACAGGAGAGAAGGGGTATCCAGACGATACGAGCGTAAGAACAATCTAATTGTTTCCCCCAAGTTAGAGTATACTTTTTCAAATGATTATGTTATGCAAGTTTGTATTGAACAACCCTCCCTCTCCTAGCTTTTCCAAATTATAACCTTTTTATACTTCTATAGGAGTGTCTTACTCACATCTTACCGTATACAAATTAAATGAAAATAATATACATGCCAACCATATTATTCCCTCCATATGGGTTTATTAAGGTCTTACACATGTTGAGGTAAAACTTTGACTAGTAGTTTAGCCAACAAAGTATTAGTTATATATCAGAAAAATATATCAGTGGAAGAGAGTCCCGGTTAGACTTATAAAATGTGGCCCTAAAATAGGAACCGGTGTGACCTACACAAACATCCATCAAACTCTTTATCATCCAATTATCGCGGCCTATATGAAGTAAACAAGAAACCAAAAGGTTTTTATACCTTGACGCCTAAACATGACCGTCGATCGGAGGCTCGTCGTCGGGCGAGCGGAGAAGCTAGGGACGACAAGGGTTCAATGTTCAAATACTCAGACTTGAGTGGAATTGGCTGGCAGGATCGACCTGCTTATGCTGCTCCTAGACAATCAAACTTCACAAACCAGAAGTTCGACGGCCTGGTTCGATGATCATTGATCGATCACTGCCCTGATGTTTCTCCCATGACTACATCACTCAAGCGCTGCGTAGATCGATTTATCGAGCGGGGTGGCACACATCGGCACAAAGCGAGCGACCAGCCAGGGTGAGGACCGAGGGAAATGTCATTTAGTTGTCACTTGTGCTTGACCATGACCTTCATTTGTTCTAGCCTTGGTGCTTTCAAACAAAGACATATGCCCTACGTGTGCAAATACACGACATTTCCCAAACCACTCGGCAAGAATATGCATAAGTCTTGTGCACAAGATCTTGATATATGACATATTTCAAGCATTTTCACGAGTTGCCACAACATGAATGTTTGACCTTCCAACCAATGTTCTCACACACTGTTTTGAAGTGATCAACGCCACGCAGCTAATAACTATGCCAATATAATCTTGCTGATAAGGAACGACAAGAATGATAGGCACCACCAAACCCATGCAAGGGTTCCACTAGAAGACCTATGTCGTCCTTGCCATTGGCAAATAAAGTACTTGTGAAGGGGAACCTCTTCCAATATCATGTCCATTGTCTAGGCACACCCTCTACAGCACTCCATCCCCAATCTCTACGCGGATCTACATGAATGAGCCGCTAAAGCCATATGTAGTACCCGTACCGGAAATCAAGGCCATTGCCGCCATAGTTATTGTCTTTATAGTCGATCCTCTTGTCACCGCTACATCTGTCGATACCTAGCTCCACGGTCAGCCGCCACTTCCCTCGCAGTTTCCACATCCAAGCCACCACCAAAAGGTTCTAGTGCCCTTGACTCAATTTTCGAGCTCCTCCGATCGCAACGCCCTTTAGGGCCGCATGCCATGCTTAGTCGGAGGTCCCTGCAGCAGGATGAGCCGGAGTTCCACGCGTGTCATATGATCTATCTATCTATATATATAATCATTAGTTCCTAAAACAGTTAGCACTACACAACAAAATCTACCTAGGGGAAAATATACAATTTCAACTATGAGATCAACCCTTAGATCATGCTTATTGGACATTCCCATAACATTGTAGATGAAACTCTACTTATATACCTATACATAATCTTACTTATAATATGATGATATGTTTTTTGTATTCTTGTAGAAATTTCATCAAGACTAAACATATTCTCTTAATTGCATTATTATCGTTTTGACCTATCAAGAAAAGTGGTTTAAAACCTTCCATCATAGCATGGGGTGCTATATACAAAATTGAATGAGAAATGTTAGCACTTTATTGATAAAAAACATCCTTATAACAAACATGTTTCGTAGGTGCACCAAATAGCACAATATAAGCAAAGAACTAACCAAGTTCTCATGTTACCTAGCCAAGATATGAGCCACACAAAAAATGTGCTACACCAATGATATGGTTGCGCCCACAGCAACTCTTCAATCCTTGGAGAGCATGTGATGTATTTGACCAGGATAAATTCATGCATACATGCACGTATGCTAATTGCTACAATTGGTGTCCGGATAAAAGGTGATATCATTGTAGGCGCATGATCGATCTAGTGCTGCCCTACACTGCACTATAGCTGCTTTCACTAGTTGATCCTTGGATGTCTTCGTTCTCATTTAAAGTACTTTACTCAAATTTACAAGTATTGCCTAATTTATCTATTTTTCTTGTGTCTTTCGCTTGTTGATTCTTAGATATCTCCGTTCTCGTTTTATTTCTTGGCTTGTTTACACGAGCTAGTGCTGCCCTACACTGCACTATATCTGCTTTAGGATTGTTTCCATTAGATGTTTTAGGAAAATTCCAAAATCAAATTCAATAGTTTGAAACTGTACAATGTCCATGTAGGCATATATATATATACACACACATTATGGGGGCGAAAAGTGAACCTGCTGGTTAGGAAAAAAATGTGTGGCTTGTAAGAAACTAAGAAAGGAGTGTCAAACATACACAATTTAGCTTATTTAGACATTTTGGTAGCTTGCGCTAATGTACATTTTTTCGTACAAAATTTTCATGTACACATATAAGTTTAGAAACTTGAGGACTTAATTACTCATACTTTGAATTAGGACCAAATACATTTATGTAGCTCTCTCTCTCTCTCTCTCTCTCTCTCTGCGTGCGTGTGTCTATTTAGTAGCTATAAATCACCTATAATCAGAGAGTTACCACATATATGATCTTGACTCATCATTGCAACTTTACAGGTAGTTGAAAGTTGGATGAATCAGTTGGAGGGCGACATGCAGTTGGAGCAAGTAAGAGTGTGCACTAAGATAGCGATAGAGTGCATGGAGCCAGACCCAAAGAAAAGACCGTCTGCACGTCATATAATCGATAGGCTTGATAAAGCACCGAGAATTGTTGAATCTGGCATAAATAGTTCCTTGGTCGGGCAGGAGGTGAGTTTACTACTAAAGGATCAACAACATTATAGAGAGATCACTGGAAATGACCAATCCCAGAAGAAGGGATCTCAATCGTCAATACGTGGATCACAAGACAAGAAACAAGACCGAAAAGACGCAAGCATTTCTAGCTATAACTCTGGTGGGTTCCAAAAGTTGAGCCCTTTGGAGACCCTGCATGAGAAATCCCGTAGGAATTTCCTGAGGAATGGCGGGCCTACAATACAATTGTCCTTCAGCGTAAAGATCTTCCGAGAGGAGGAGCTAATGCCAATATTAAACGATAGCAGTGTAGTTGCAAGGGGCAGCTTTGGCGATGTTTATGGTGGCAATCTTGGTAACAGACTAGTGGCAGTAAGGAAGCCGATTGCTGGCAGTCTGCTACAAAATGAAGACTTTGCAAATGAAGTTATCAAACGATCTCAAGTCACCCACAGGAACATTCTTAGGTTCGTAGGCTGTTGCCTGGAAGTGGATATCCCAATGCTGGTCTATGAGTTTGTCTCCAATGGCAGCCTCCACGACATTCTTCGGAACAACAACAACAACAACAACAACAACAACAACAACAACAACAACAACAACAACAACAACAAGGTGCCTCTTAGCTTGGGTGTGCGTTTACGTATTGCTGCAGGTGCAGCAGATGCTCTTGCTTATATGCATTCACAGACAGAAAACAGAATCCTGCTTCGTGGGTTGGAATCAGAAAATATACTCTTGGATAATAAATTTGAACCAAAGATCTCGGATTTTGGCATAGCGAGGCCGATAGAAAAAATACCAGTCGAGGGAAAGGGCAAAGACATTGACAGGAGGCCTGAATCACATGACGACAATAACCAAGCTGGTGGATATTTCATTGGCCGACCTGAATCCAATGAATCATATGAGGAAATCAAGCTATCGGTTGAACATTTCGTTGGCCAACCTGAATCACACGGGGACAAAGTCCCAGGCGGATATTTCATTGGCCGGCCTTATTCATCACGTAAGGAAACACTAGAAGGTGATTATTTCATTGGTCGACCTGCATCACTCGACGAAGATCCAATAATTTTTGAGAAGTATCATTTTACCAAAGAAACTGATGTCTATAGTTTCGGGATCATCATCTTGGAGCTAATTAGTAGGAATGAGGCCATACATGATGACAATAATAGCTTAGTCAAAAAGTTCCTTAAATGTCATGAACAAGGGGGGAAAGCAACTGAGTTGTTTGACAAGGAAATTGCAGTTACAGGAGGAGACCTGGAGATTCTTGACAGTCTAGCAGAGATCGCTGTGGAATGTCTTAGCACTGACGTGGATGCAAGACCGAAGATGACAGATGTAGCAGAGCGCCTTCTCTTACTTTCTTGTGCATGCCCGGTACGTTGATGCGTATATATTCTAGGCTGAATGGCATGTAGTAGTATGCTAGTATATGTTTTCTATGGCCGTGAACAAGATTCCTGGAATATGTAAAAAATTCTTTCTTTTATTTTTTGATAGCATTATAGATTGTGTAGAATGTGATGTATGTACATGTGTTTTGCTAGAGAATATTTCTTGTACTGCCAATTTTATGGACTGATGCATTTGATTTGAATTACATCTGCGACCTTTGAAAAAAAACATCACATTTGCGGTTAGGGTTTAAAAAATACCACTTTAGAACTAGCATGGAATAAAAAGTTTTGACCTTCAGCAGACAACAAAACTGAATGGTGGGGATTTTTTAGCTCGAAAGTGGTGGTTTTTTTAAACCCTAGCGAATAGTGCTTGCTTTTTGAAACCCTAGCCGCAACTGTGGTGGTTTTTTGTAATTTTCTCTCATGTTAGTGATGGTCCCGAGCTCAAAAGTCAAAACATTAAAATATATGGCACTCAATTTTGTAGAGCAAATAAGGCAACAGTTCGTAAGAACACAAACTCATAGCATTCACATCCCCTCTGCCAGGGACAAGCTCAAAAGGGAGAACATAAAAATAGGTGTCACTCACAAGTTGGACTGTGTAATCATGTTAGGGATGATCCGGTGCTCAAAAGTGAGAACATAAAAATAGGTGTCACTCAATTTTGTAGAGAAAACAAGGCGACATTTTGTAAGGACGCAAACTCATCACGAGCGCATAAAACCTGCATTCAAGACCACACCACGGCCGCCTGCATTCCCGCGGTCGGGGACTAGTATGTGGACAAGCAACATCGTAAAGGTACCTCTCTGGTGATCATGCTCATAGCTTTGTGGCTCTGGAAATGGTGCGACGTGTTAATCTTCGACGGCGCACAACCCGACATCAGTGGCCTGCTCAACAAAATCAAGGAGCATGCTAGGTCATGGAAACAGCGGGAGCATCAGGCCTTGTGGCACTACTTCTGGTGGCCTAGCTTTTAGGTGTGTGGCGTTGTATCCTCGGGTGTGGCCCCTCTGGGCATGTACTTGACTCTTCTCTCTATCAAATGAATCGAAACGCAAAGTTTTTGTGTTTTCTCTCTCGAGAAAAAAGACCACACCAGATGAGCAAAAGGATATGCCACTGCCAATTTTCCATATTTCACAACATTGCAGATGCAGCCATATGTATCATACCATTTATATTGTTACTAATCCACAACATATAAATTGCTGGCGTTCACTTCAGCCATAGATAATGCAATTTAACTAATAAAGAACTTTACTTTCACTTTCTAATCAGCAACATATAATTATGTTAACCTTGTATACCCATCAGTCATCATCGAGAAAAATGTGTCACCCACTGCAGTGCGGTCAAATATATACAAACTGCTATGGAACCTCGTACCCGAAGTGGGTCTCAAGGCTGAGATGCCCTTGTCGCAACCTGCACTAGCAAGATTGCGTGACCAGAGGGCTAGCAGCACTAGAAGTCTAGAATCCACAGAAGTCCTTGAGTTCATGATGCACGTCCTCGTTCCTGAGCTTGGACATGGCAGATTTCTCGATTTTCCTGATCCACTCCTTGGACACATGGTACATGCCTCCAATCTGTTCCAGGGACCTGCACTTGCCGTCCTCGAGGCCATGCCGCAGCTTCAGCACACGCTCTTCTCTTGCCGGTAGTCTGTCCAGAACAAGAAGCAGCCTCTCCCTCAGCTGCCTCCGGAAGATGGCCTCTTCTGGATCTTCCAACGATGTGTCAGGTGTCACGTCCTGCAGTTCAGACTTTTGTCAGACCGGCTCATTGCATTTAAATCGACGAAGTGTATGAAATGTCATTAAATATTAATCATTAAATAAATCTAGTTGCTGCTCTTATCAATCAAGATATGTGAGAGGGCATTCGGCATTGGCTAGAGGACGATACCACGAACTTGGCGTTCTGTCCGGTTGCGACCTCCGCATAGAGTGAAACAACACGACGAGAGCACTTCTTTGCCAATCTAACATTGGCAAGTGACACGCCAACGAAGGTTGCAATCTCATCATCGATTGGGTTCCTCCCAGTGCTGGATCGAATTGCCCGCTTAGCTTCCTTGACCTTTCGAATGATACCCTCCATCCTTGCCTACACTTGCATAATTGTATTGTCAGCTCCATAGCATCAACAAAGATATATGCATTGTCTTTCTTACATGAAAAACAAACTGAAACATATCAAAATAGTTGTTGGTTTCAGAGACATACAGGCAGCTGGATTACTCCAGAATTTTCAGCAAGGAGCGCTAGCATGGCTTTCCTTATCCAGTACTTCACATAGGTCGAGAATTTGCACCCTCTCTGACTATCGAACCTCTCGGCACCCTCGAGGACACCCATTTTCCCTGCCTGCAGTGTCATTTCCAATAAACTCAGTTACAAAAGGTCGCTCGCTGTCAAGGTATAACAAACCAATAGAGACTAAAAGTATAATCTTACAACCTGGAGTAGATCTTCAAAAGCTGTTCCCAATCCGGTGAATGATCTTGCAATGTACTTCACAAGCCACTCGGTAGTCACCAATAGTCTCTCTCTGCAGCAGTAACCGTCTTGCAATCTACTCCTCAGAACTGCTACATCAACTCCAGCTGCCTTAGCCCACCTATCATAGCAGACCTCCTGCCCTTCCTTTACCATATTTTCTCTGATCTTCTCAAGGTTCGCACATTCCTGGGGAACACACACAATCAAAAAAGTTTAGACAAGGAGCATGAACAATGTGCCAATGAGAATGCTGATTAGGGGAATACCTTGATGGTCACCAGCAACTCCGACTGTTCTCGCACGATGATCCTTCGTCGGCCTGGATAGTTTTTCCAATCAGCTATAAATTGACTACTAATGGATTTGCGCGATTTTTTAGGCTTTCGTGATGACGCCTTTACGCGGACCCCAGAACTCTTTTTGGACGCTCTAATTCTCTTCAGCTTCCTCTCTTGTCTTTTTCCACTTCGAACGACCAGCTGATCATCGCTTAGCTCCTCAAGAGGGCTCGTCGCCGGACCAAACTCGGTAACATTCCAGGGAAGTGCATAATCTGGTTCACGTGTGGTTTGTGTAACGGTGGCCCTGGACCTCAACACGTTAAACGATTTCAGAGCTCCAAGCTGTTCCATATGTACAAGGATGTCTCTTTCCAGTGTTCGCAACTCTTGGCCAGCCAAACTACTCTCTAACACATGGATGTTTTGCATCAACAGGTTATACTCCAAGCTGCTGCTACTTGTGCAAGCCACATCCACCCAGGAAGACACATCCTCATAAAACCTGCCAAACCGCGTGTTCCGGTCTTCAAGTGATGTTCTTTCTGCATCCGCCTGGAAACTGACAGCGTGATCATTTTCTGCACCAATAATTCAGAAAACAAAGACAGCACATGTGTGTGGTTGAATTAGAGGACCTTGGTTTTTGGCAGGCTGCTTGTCTTGTTCTCTGTTATCTGAAGCAAACCGGAGGAAGTTGCAGCAGTTCTGAGGGTGTCACCCCGGCGCCGGTTAAGATTCGACTGCCGATTGAGCAAGAGGTGCAAGGCCAGAACTCTCAGGGATTCGGAGCAAATCGACCTTCCACTCACTGCATCCAGGACAGAAACAAGAAAGTTCAGACAAGCATTCAGTCATCAGAAACATTCAGACAAGCAGTAACCGTGCACAACTCTGAACCCTAACAATTTCCTACTAAGTTCTCAAATGAAGGGACCTTTGTATTCAACGATAAGGGAGTGGTTCTTGATAGGGCATGAAGAGAAGATAGGACAAGCAGCTAAGAGGCTTTAGCACTCACATGGAGGGTGGGGGTGCTTGGGGAGCTGTGCCTGCAGCATCCATGGCGAGGTGGCGGAGGAGGAGGACGGCGAGGGCGAGCATCCGCACGGCCCGCGCACCATACGCAGACCCATGGCGCTGGATAGCTGCGGCAATGGCGCGGCTCCGGAGGGCTTGGGAGGAGGATAGAGTTGCAGAGGCCTATCGATACAGGCCTTGTTTTTTTTGGTTGGAGTGGACACTTGGACAGCCAAAACAGAGGAGAAAAAGATTTGATCTTTGAGGATGAAAGCGAGTTGGGATCTTTTTCCTAGTTAGATATTTAGAGTTTTCTCCAGATTCTAAATACTATTACATCCATTCTACAATATAAGCATTTTTAGAGGTTCAATTTTGAACTACTCCTTTCGTTTCAAAATATATCTAGAGGTTTAATTTTTAGAGGTTTGTGAAGAAAATATATCTAGACTTATTTTTAGTGTGTAGATTTACTTTAAACCTTAATAAACTTACATACTAAAATAGTTTAGATACATCTGCTTTACAAAACTAAAACATCTTATATTTTAAAATGGAGGGAGTACTAGCTTATATTACGGAGGTAGTAGAGAGCCTCAGTGTACGAGTATTGCTTCAAGTCATCACCAGCATGTCTCGTAATAATGTACCTATAACATCATATATACTAACCCTTTCAGAACATAAGATTTAGATAGGCTAATTAGCCTAACTATAAGACGTCTTATATCAACTGTTATAGTAGTATTTTATTCAGTAATAGCGGGCAGGGACTGCCCCAGGGGTATTCCCTGGTATTTAAGTGAATACCAATAATTTTTTCAACACAAGACAAAAAAGCTATAATTTTAGCAAAATAAAGATGATTTTTATAAAATAAATATCAAGTTAGCCAAATGAATACCAGGTTCCACTTTCTTTCTTTCATTCTTTTTTTCTTGATATTGGACAATAATACATAGACAAGTTCAAATTTAGTAGTACCAAAATAATTGACTCAACGTTTTAGTGTCTCTATATATAGTCGAGTCAATTAATTTGGGTTGGAGAGAATTTTTTCTTTAGAAAAAAATTTCTAACCCGCTTAACTTGAAATAATAATTAATTCTGACGGAAAGACAAAAGATGGAACCTCTCTTCACTGTTGTTAGGGTATCTCCAACGCGCCAGTGCATTTGGGAGAGCAAATCGGTCCGATTTGGTCCGTTTGTGTCGCCGGAGGACAGGAACATATGGGATGTCCTCCCCCTATCTTAGCGTGCTCCTAGTGGGTCCCTCCATTGTCCCACCAATTTGGGCCTTCATGGCCAATTGTCCCTTTATTTTGGTCTTCGTAGCTAGTTCTCCAGCTAGTTCGGCCATTTTGTCCAATAATTTAGTTAAAATATTTCAACACACAAAGTTTTAAATAACAAATCTATTCAAATAAAATATTTCAAATAAAACTACTAGAGTTGACCTACGTTATACCACATATATATGTTGAACCAAATTATGCCAAAGTACCGGCCACGAATTTCATGATGCGCATGGAGAAACTCTTGGAAGGTTGCCGGCTCATCCTAGGGCTCAACCAACCCGCCTTGGTACTTGCACCTTTGGTAGAAGATATCATTATCATGCTCATCTTCAACAATCATGATGTGCATGATGCAGACAATCATCACCTCGCCCATCCTCTTGGTGCTCCATGTTCTTGCAGTGTGCCGCACGATCGTCCAACAAGATTGGAGCACCCCAAATGCCCACTCCACGTCATTCTTACAAAGCCTCTTGTTCTTTGGTAAACCTACTTTGTTTCTCTTGTTCTTTGGTAAACCTACTTTGTTTCTTATCTATCGGCCTGCAAATTGGTGATGGGAGAAACATCCGTTTCTGGAAGGATGGGAAGGTACCTCTGGCCCAACAATATACATCCCTGTACAACATAGTACATAGAAAGCATGTCCTCGTTCACGGCGTCTTGACTCAAAACCCTTTAAATAAAGGTTTTAGGAGAAATTTAACGGGGGATAAATGGGTTGCATGGTTGCACCTATATGAGAGGTTTAATAGAAATAACTTTGACGGATGAACGGGATAGATTTTCATGGAATTTAATCGAGGATGAGATTTTTCAGTTAAATCTATGTATGAAGATCTTATGAATGAGTATCCACGTTTCCCCAAGAGATACTTGTGGAAGATAAAAATATCACTCAAAATTAAAATATTAATGTGGTTTCTCAATAACAAAGTTTTTTTAACAAAAGAAAACCTAGCAAAGAGAAAATAGAATGGGTGCAAGAAATGTTGTTTTTGTGACGAAGTTGAAACGGTTGAACATTTATTTCTAGCATGCCCTTTTGCAAAAATAATTTGGCGCATGATTTTTTGCACTTATAACTTGCCTTCTCCAACTAATATCACCAATATGTTTGGTAATTGGTTACATGGAATAGATAAGGTGGTTAAGGGCAGAATCCGTATTGGCATTTCGACCATCTGCTGATCCATTTGGAAGTGTCGAAATAACTGTATTTTTAACAAAACCGGAGTTCCTTCCTTCTTGTAGGTAATTCACATGGCAGCATACTGGATTCAGCTCTGGGCTTTCCTACTCCCAGAGCATCAACGCCCTCAAATGGTCTCTGGGTGCAACCGTCTTGTGGCGGTTACTTCGGATTTCTTCAGCCAGGCTTCGTGGCGTCATTCTAGTAGATTGATAAATATCTAGCGGTTGCTTTTGCTCTCTTGTGAGATTTTTACCGATTTTCAGATGGTTGGTGCATGTATCAACCTTATTTGATCCTTAAACTGTAATGCTACGATGATACTTTTTTGACCTTAATAAAGGTTGTGTTCATCCGAGGATACAGAGGCCGGGGCAGTGCTCCCCTTTTCGAAAAAAAATCAGCCTGCAAATTTTCTTCACAGATGTGGACTAGTCGGGATTGATACCATTCGCTAGATAGTATCCCTTGCTGTATGGATGACCATTGATACGAAATTTGACAACATGAGCATTACCTTTCGCAAGCCTAGAGAACACTGAATAGAGTTGCGACATGTTGATGTCATTGTGGGAGCCTTCCCGCCGAACATGTTGATGTCTTAAGATTGACGAGGTCGACGGTGCCTCGCTGTTGACGAAAACATCGCCTTTCGCCTTCTACGAGACATGTCAAACCTAGATTTTAAACTCTGGTGGGCCGCTGCCATCTCAACCGGATAGGAATACCTAGATACATTTACAAGTATACTTATAGAATTAAGAAAAACTGTTGGGCGATGTTATCAATGATTCAGTTTTGAAATGACGCGAGGACGGTGCGAACTTGGCCAAGTGTGATAGATAGGTAGCAGCGGGAAAAAACTGTGAGCGTGATATTCTAATAAAGTAATTGTTTTAATTTTTTCAACAAGTTGCTGTGGTGTAGTGGTTATCACGTCAGTCTTACACACTGAAGGTCTCGAGTTCGATCCTCGGCAGCAACAGTTTTTTCAATTTTGCCGTTTTCCATTGGCGCGGCAGCCCAGTCTGATGATGGCACCTGTTCTGTAAAATATTTTTTTTCCATTAACAAACTAGCTTCACAGTATATCATGTTACACTGAAAACCTTGATCAACAAACTAACTTTACAGTAAACCTTGTCACAAAGAATACTGAAAAGTGATTTTTTTTTTGAAACAAAACTGCAGATACGTACTACTAAACTGTACTTAATGAACAGCGTAGTCTATCACTTTACCAACTCTACCATGGCAGAGAGATAATAACACTGAAGCACTAGGAACAAAATGTCTCCTCGGTTCCTCATCTTTTATCATCATTTTTTAGCCCGTAGGCCGGCCTCTTTTCTCCATGTGGAGCTGGTCAATCCTGCCAACTGTTGACTGCTCTTTCTTTCTTCATTGTTCAAACGTTGACTTGACTTGACCGCAACCAACACGATGCTAATTAAAACAACTACAATTGTTCAGGCCACTGATGTATCTCGACTGCGTCACCAGTCGCCCCATCAAAAGTAGCTTATCACCGTGTCCTTTTCACTGCACCTATCAGCTCAAATCTCCGCACTTCGAGCCGTCGCTTCGCCGCCGCCACGATCGGGATGGTAAACAACATCAACTACCTTGCGGTTTCCTGAAATCCAAATCGTCCAGTAAGCAGCTGATCAAGTCACGTGCACATTAACAAGCTATATGTTTGACATAAACAGTCGTTACAACACGGCTGGTGGAAGTAAACTGTACCCAATTCACAGCTAGTCATTCACTTCACCAACTCTAGAATGACAGAGAGACGATACCGAAGCACTACCAATGGTGGAAGTAAACTGTACCCAATTCACAGCTAGTCTCTTTATACATATATATATATATATATATATATTTCTCTCCAGGTGCTGAAAAGTCATTTTGACCGCCATTAAATAATATGCTGAAAATTCGCAATTATTCAGACCACTGCATCTTGACCGCAAAAGTACCTGTCGCCATCTTGGATGTAGACTGAACACGCAATTAGCTCCTGTAAAGTCAATAACAATAAAATTCAATACCAAGTATGAGCACCCCCCCCCCCCCATAGATATCTGTACTTGAATTTGCCTCAGACAATAGGATCTGGTTCTAGGACCCCAACCCACCATGTTTGCACATGCAGTCTTCCTGCTCCTGCTCACCGAAACCACACCAGGGTGGTCCGAGCCTGACACACTGACGACACACGATGGAGGAGCAGGATGCATCGCCAAGGAGCGGGAAGCCCTGCTGTCCATCAAAGCCAGCATCACGGCCGACCCGGAGCGCCTCCTCTCGTCATGGAGGGGGCAGGACTGCTGCCGGTGGGAGGGCGTCAGGTGCAGCAACATGACCACCGGCCATGTCGTCGAGCTCGACCTCCACGCACGGTACATCCGATCTTCCCTGCAAGGAGAGATAAGTTCTTCTCTAGAAGCCCTGGAGCATCTGCAGCACCTAGACCTTGGCGGTAACTACGACCTCACCGGGCCTCAAGGCCGCCTCCCGGACTTCATAGGGTCTCTTCACAACCTGCGGTACCTCAACCTCTCTGGCCTTACTTTTTCTGGCACGGTTCCCCATCAGCTTGGCAACCTCTCAATGCTGCAATACCTTGATCTGAGATCATATGGTAGTCTGCACTCAGACGACCTCTTATGGCTGCAGCGGCTCTCTTTGCTCAAGTATCTTGACATGAGTTATGTGGACCTCAGCGCAGTGATTGGTTGGGTTGACACAGTGAACACGCTGGCCTCCCTTGAGGTGCTCAGGCTAACTTGGTGTTCGCTTAATAACACAGGCCACTTTGTGTCCCGCTTGAACCTCACCGGGCTCAAGATCCTCGACATCTCTTTCAACTCCATCAAAATGCAATTCGACACACTTAGCTGGGTTTGGGATGCAATCAGCCTCGAATATCTCAACCTTGAGTACAATGGTATATATGGCCCGTTTCCTGCTCGGTTGGGAAACTTGAGCTCCCTTCAAGTCCTTCAGCTGAGTGGCAACCATCTAAAGGGAATGATACCCGATACATTGACGAGCCTTTGCAGCCTGAGAATATTTGAGCTAGCACGGAATGATGTTCAAGGGGATATGGCGGAGTTCATCGACAGGTTACCGAGATGTTCATGGATTCAGTTGCAGGTGCTACATCTGGGCCACAATAACATAACTGGCTCCTTGCCGGATTGGATCAGTGACATGACTAGCTTGAGCATTCTTGATCTCAGTTTCAACAGGCTTACCGGAGCTCTGACCACTAGCATAAGCACTCTTTCGAACCTGACTAACCTGAACCTAGGCTACAACCAGATGGATGGGCTCATCACTCAAGATCACTTTTCCAAGCTAACAGAGTTGCAGGAGCTGCATTTATCTGCAAATTTCTTTACCATGGACCTGAACTCTGACTGGATCCCTCCGTTCAGATTACAGTCACTAGGTTTGGGATCATGCCGTATTGGGCCGGGAATTCCTCGGTGGCTCAAATCACAGAGGAATATCTCCTCTCTTTATTTGTCCGATGTCGGCATAGCTCATACTCTGCCTGATTGGTCTTGGACTGTATTTACAAACGCTGAAGTTTTGGATCTCTCCCACAATAACATCAGTGGCACATTACCAGCTACTCTTGGACAGATGCACACAAATTTCTTAGATCTAAGCTCAAACCAATTCAGTGGTTCAGTACCGCAGCTACCTCAGGAAATATCGGTTTTGGATCTCTCAAGAAACTCCCTGTCAGGGCCTCTACCATTAAATGCCATATCGCCAATATGTATAGAAAGTTTGTATCTTTTTGAGAACCATTTCACAGGCACTATCCCAGCATCATTATGTGAAATGAAGTCCCTGACATTGCTTGACATTGGAAATGATATGATAACAGGTCAGCTCCCTCGATGCTCAGAAAATATGGCATCAAATTTAGGAATGGCCCCATCAAACACACCCTCACCAGATAGCGATTCAAGTACTGGCATACCACTGTCCATGTCAATTAAAACTCTGAGGCTTGACAATAATGGCCTCTGGGATGAATTCCCTTTACTATTACAGAATTGTCCGGAACTAACTTTTATTGATCTTGGGCAAAATAAGTTTTTTGGAAGCATACCAGCATGGATTAGACAGAAATTACCACAGCTGAAATTTCTGCGCCTCAGGTCCAACATGTTTTCAGGCTACATACCTACTCAGCTTAGAGGACTTCGTCATCTCCAATATTTGGACCTAGCACACAACAACTTATCAGGAACTATACCCCGGTCCCTGCTAAACATGGATGGTGTAGCCAAAACCACAGAATTAGCAACTCAAGATAACCCGTCCAACACTTCAAAGGACATTGCTGCCGTAGATGAGGACCAAGATCCTGGTTCATATGAGTACGGTATGATTGATAGCATATATGTAGTCACAAAAGGGCAAGGGCGTGAATATGTTGGTCGGTTCATATACATGGTAAGTCTTGATTTATCCTGCAACCATTTAACTGGAGACATCCCCAAGAGCATAGGTCCTTCTTCGGGTTTAGTAAACATGAATCTGTCTCTGAACCAATTGACTGGAAAAATCCTGGAGAGCATTGGTTCTATGTACTCACTGGAATCACTTGATCTCTCCAAAAACCAGCTCTCTGGTCAAATCCCTTCAGGCCTGTCTGATCTGACATTGCTAAGCTATCTGGACTTGTCCTACAACAACTTGTCAGGAAGGATACCGTCCGGGCACCAGCTCGACACACTCAAACCTGATGATCCGGCATCCATGTACATTGGCAACATTGATCTCTGCGGGCCGCCTCTTCCGAAGAACTGCCCAGGAAATCATAAAATGGAAAGCCACTTCGCGACAAGCGAAGAAGGAACCAAGACGATGCCCTTCTGTTTCGGATTAAGCGTGGGTTTCGTGGCTGGCCTCTGGGTGGTGTTCTGTTCCCTTCTGTTCAAGAAAACATGGAGGTCCATCTATTTCCGGCTCTTCGATGAGCTGTGCAATAAGATGTATGTGCTTGTGGCTGTAAATTGGGCAAGAATGAATTGGAAAGCGACCACTGCAGATTAAACAAGTTCACCCGCAACCAACGGTACTGCTACTACTATGTAGTCCGGTTACTTCAGTAGTGCATCATAATACTAGTAAACAAGTCTTGATGTTGTGATTTCTGAAGATGAATGCGACAGGCTACTACTACTGAATTACTTGGTCATGTACCTGCTGCAGCCTCATTTGGTTCATCGGACTCTTGTTATATTCACGGTGGGAGAAAAATGTTACTGCTAGCATTTCAACCTGGTGAGCGTCACAAATTTTATGGAATATATGTCGATTTGTACTTTCTTTACACAATCTGTGACAGTATCGGTGGCAAACAAGAGCATAGATATGGGGATTGTAGCATGTGATTGGTGAGAGGGAAAAAAGACCTGCTATAAATATCACGAGCTGAAGCAGAGTGGAGGCTGGAGGCTGGCTCAGGAACCCTAGCTCGGGGGCGAGTCGACGGAGACCAATGGCGGCGACGACGAGGGAGACGGACCTGGGGTAGCAGGTGAGTCGCCGGCCGCGCCCCGCCCCGCCCGCGCGCATCACGTCGATGACCTCCGGAGGTCCGCATGGCGTGCGGGCTCGTTCGCCCTCCGCGGACCACGGTGCCGTTGCCGTCGCCGGCGGCGGATGGCGGCATCTCGTTGTCTGTGGCGCTAGCCTTGTGGTGGCCCGTCCAGTGCGTGGCGCGGAGGCTCCATTGCCACGTCACGAGGTGGCAGTCTGAAAACGAACCTGAATTTTTGTTCACACGGGCTGACGGCCACGTGTAGACATATAAAGTTAATCAGCGAAACTTTTATTCACTCTATTCAGAAAAGCGGTCCTAACCTTAACTTTGTCTATATATAAAGTCATATAGTCTAAATATTTAACTAGATATATTTATATTTATATAAAATTAAACCCATTAATATAGATTAACATGGGTGACAGCATAATTTGCGGATTGAGCCCCCAACCAACCCACCAACCATAGGCGTCTCTCGTAGTTTCATGTATTCTAAAATTTGTAAGATTGTTTATCTCTATCTCTCTTTCTTTTACTCTTTGGTTATGTGCATCTTAGTTATATAGAATTGGATGTGGCTCTCTTTGATTGTATCGTCTTTTTTTTTGAACGAGAAAGGTTCCGAAGGATCTAGAGAGTTGCATTTAATACGAAGCAGTGGTATAGATTATAACAAGGACCCAAAGAAAAGAAAAGATTACAATCAGGTCATGGAAACAGACACAGAGGACCTTAGAAACTTTTTTGAGAAAGCAATCAGGTCCCGGTGCCTCACCGCACAGTTTCAGAGATGCGTGCCGCCGCCGACCACCGTCTTCTTCGCCAGGGCGAAACCACTTAGGAAGATGTTTGCGTTGAATGTCGTCGTCGCACCATCAGGAGAGGGCCTCCATTCTCGGAGGTTGCTTTGACGCTTTCATTGCGTCGGAGGATGACAATCTTGGGCATCAAAGATCAGTGGCCAAACCAGGCTCATTGTGTGAACATCAATCGCAGCCACCGGCCGATCGCCGCCGCTACTCCGCATGGATACCCAACATCCAGTCGCAACCATAGCTCCCAGGACGAGAAGGACATACTTGGAGCAACAACAACGAGAAGCCAAAGTCCATCGCCGCCGCACATAGAAAACGAGTTCCCTCCTCAGTGCTCCTGTCTGAGATAAGGAGGAGAAACCAGAGAAGATGCGACAACGATGGACCTAAGATCGACAGTACCTGTTGTATTGTCCTGATGTAAGCATTGAAGTCTAATAAAAGCGCCCTTTATCAAAAAAATTAATATAGATCAAAGGGAGTACTTCTTTTTTACACAGTTGCACTTTCGCTAAATTAATGTTGCTCATTTCTAAATTAAACCCAAAGCCTTTTTTCCATGAAAACACAAAAGTTTTGTGTTTCGATACATTGATAAAAAAATCCATGTATAGATCCATAGAAATGGACGAACACCCACACACTGTACAACTCAACACAAGACATCTAAACTAGAGGTGCAGTTGATAATACAGGCGCACAAGAAACCAACTCATATCATTTTCCCTTCTCCGCTCTCCCTCTCCCTCTCCCTTGAGAGTCTCATTGTCGAACCCGACACTTCTTCCCCTCGTCTTCGGTGGCTCCGCCAGACGAAGGGGATGGGGGAGAGGACGCCGGCCTTCGGTAGATAGTAGGTTTTCTTTTTTTATGTTGCCCTATGTGGCGTATGGCCCTGATGCCAGGAGTAGGTGACGGATCTCAGTGACCAGATCTAGCATTGTCTTTTCACTCTTCTCTGCCTCTTGGTGCTCCGATGGTCGAAGTTGGATGTTAGGTGGTGGAGGAGAGAGATCTCCATAAATAAGGCCTCTTCTTGCAGATATGACAGTCAAACATGACGATGTAGGGTTCCTTCTGGTGCTATTCGTGGTGGTGTGCTCGAAGGTGATCCCATGCATCCCGGTGCCCGGCGGCTGCATCTGCAGCAGGGGAGGACAACAACTTCTCCTTGGAGATTCCCAACGACGACAAGATCGTCACTGTTCCTCATGGTTGAAGAGCGACCCCTCCATCCTCAAGCGGAAGTGACGGTTGTTTCGACTGTTGTATTTAGGTGCAAATCAACCTCCAGGCTTGTGTGCCATTTTGGAGCCCTCATGTCGTTGGTGCAGATTGCTCCCGCCTCCATGTCCCAAGTGGATTCGTCCTCGGCGACATCGAGCTCAACTGCATCACGTCCTTGCGCAGTGGAGTAGGAGCTGGACATGATTTCTTTTGCTGTGTTTTTTCTAAGGCCCTTAGTGCAAAATGTAAGTGCTGGTTTGTAATCTCTTATTTCTTTGAGTACTTTTATATAAAATGTAACTCCACTAACGGAAATGAATGAAGCTCTAGGTCCTTCGGGACCTGCCCCTGTTAAAAAAACTAGGGGGGCAGTTGGGTAGCCCACAAGCTCTAGCCTCCACCCATGTGCCAACTCAGAGACTTAAAAAACCCAAAATATAAAAACGAAGCGCAACTATCTTACAACAAACACCCTTGTGAGTTCATATTACTCTCTGTGTCTTGAAAAAGATTTCGCAGATTTGTTTAAATTTAAATGTATCTAAACACTATTGTACTATCTAAAATTTGATAAATTAGCAATATCCTTTTTAGGACAAAGGAGTAGTTCAAATCGGATAAATATGCGAACACACTTCGTATTCTTTTTTTTTGTGGGTGTCTATGGGTGTCATTGATTCCTCTTAGGGGCCCTGTTGTGGGTATCCTCTCTGTGACTGGGTTTAGGGTGAAAATGTCCGTTTTGCGGGCTCGGCGGCGGCACTTAGCGTCGTTACCCTCTTAGGGGTTAGATCTAGGTGCAACATGATGGAGTCATCATATTGGCGTGGATCTTCCTCGACTTTGACATGGAGTGGTTTCATTAGTCTCCTATGTTTTACACGTGTCCTTAATGTCGTTGTCCTTGGTACTCACTTTTTGCTGGCAGGATTGACACTCCGGCCTCTAGCGGTAGCTTGGTGTGGTTGGTCCATTAGGGCCAGCGCTCTTAGAAGGAGGCATGTTTCAGTTCTTGTTTGGTAGTCTAGGTCGCCTCTCGTTTGCCGTCTTCCAGTTTCACTTTTGGTTTTGAGTTGGTGGCTCGTCTTCATCTCAGTTGTCGTTTTTTTTTCTTTTGGTCTGTTTGTATGGGATTCTCCTCCACTTTGTATAGGTTTGTCTGGTTGGGTTTATCGATTTATCTTTTCCGTGGGTGTAACTTTTGCCGGGCTAAGTACATTTTGGCGATACTTTTGCTGGGCTCGCCTCCATCTGAATTTTTTTTTCTTTTAACCTGCTTGTATGGGGATTCTCTTTCACTTTGTATCGGTTTGGCCGATTGGGTTTTATTTATAAACCAGGCAAAAAAACCTTTTCGAGGAAGTAATGGTTGCTCTTTTCCCCCCCAGAATATGGACTGAATTTTTTTGGCCATTGGATCTCCATCCCACGGTTCATGTAAACCCTCCAGACCCAACACAAAACCCAACGGCAACACAGAAATAAACGGAACGTATCTCAGTTGCAGTTAGAGACAGGAGAGGGAGACGTGTCTAATGGCCGCCGCCGCCGCCGCTCCGCCGGAGACGCCGCTCCCAGCGGCTGAGGGCGCCGCATACGACCACGCGGAGGAGGGCGAGGATAAGTGCCGCATCTGCCGCCTCCCCGCCGAGGCGGACCGCCCCCTACGCCGCCCCTGCGCCTGCCGCGGCAGCATCCAGTTCGTCCACGACGAGTGCCAGTTCCAGTGGATGGCAATCCGCGGCACACACCGATGCGAGGTATCGTCTCCCGCCTCCTCCTCCTCCTCCGCCTAGGGTTTCCGGGACCGAGCGCCGAGCGGCGCATCCTCCCCTCTCAGCCAGCCCCTCTTCCAGCAAGTCAGGTCATCACGTCCGCCATGGGCGACCCCCCATTCATGATGTTGCTGTGTGCCTGCACGTGTTTGTTTTCTTCAGATTCATCTTAATTACCAGTAATTTTAGTCCGATTTAGATGCCGTCTGATACTGCGTGTGCCAAGAGTTGCCATGAATCCTCACTAGAAATGTCCCCCTTCTATGTCATAATTTCTTGTCATCTTGCCACTGTGGTTGCGCTTTACTGCTGCAATGCAATTATTACTTTTCCAGTTCATGCGACATCAATGTTCACTTGTGCCCGTTGCTTGTTTCGCGTAATTGCAGGTGTGCAAGATCCTCATCTTGACCCGCCCTCTCTACGCGGCAGACGCCCCTGCAAGGCTGCCCCTGTCGGAGATCATATCGGGCGCGCCAAACAGGATCATGGGTCTGCTGCTCGCCCTCTTCTTCGCCGCATGTGTCGTCCGCGAGTCCTTCATTCGCCTCACCACCCTCTTGACATGGCGCGTCGCGTTTGCCAGGACCTTTTCTCAAGTGCACCACCTTCTCCGCCACTGCCTCTCTACCACCTCCATAGTCGCTTCGGTAGCGCTCTGGGTTATTTTTGCCCACAAGTTTATGCCGTTTGCTGTAGCTCCATTCACGCGCTGGGTCGAGCGCATGGAAGCTCGGCTTCACGGGTTTCGGGGATTTGACGGCTTGCAAGCCGTTGCGCTAGTTGTTGTTGAAGCTTCCTCCTGGGTATGCTTGTTTTTTCTGAACCCATGTCCTATGTCTGATTTAGTGCTACAGTATAAAGCACCAGTTAGTGCAGAGCTGTGTTCTGCAATTGGGGCAGTTAGCACATCTTGACATGATTTTCCTGATTATTTTGTAGTCATAGCTCAGTATGGATCCACTTGAAAGTGCACCATCCTCGATATGTACAGGTTATTGCCAGAAATAGTACCAATCATTTCTCCAGAAATAGGAGCAAAACTAGAATGGTGGTCACATGGGAGAAACTAGTATGAATTGTTCTATAAAAATAAGATGGTGTTCAGTTCTTTGCTTCTTTTCCTAGCATGTGATTGTGACAACAATGATAGAGACTGTCAGGAGGACTATTCCAAGATATAGGTGCCAGTTTGTTCTGGTTATTGTTGTGCATGCACCAACTAGATGGTCTAAGCTTGCTCTTTTGGTTCTTTAGTTGCTCTTAATGTAGTATTTTCTAGAGGAAACATCAGTTTTTACCCCCTAGCTTGACATTTTGACACTAATTGCCCCATTTAACAGCTTTTCATCCTAATGACCCTTCTACCCTGGGTTTATCTACATTGTTGTGGCTTAGTTGCATCCTTTCAGGCAGGGTGTACCTCACATTTCTTATGCTTAAAAAACATTTCTTATGCTTATGTTTTGTACTTATTACCGGAAAATTCTGACAATGTGCTTGTCTAATCAGGTGTTAATAGTTGACATGGCCCTTGCTTTTACTTTTGGTTTTCTCCCATTCTCACTTGGAAGAATAATCTCATGGTGCATTTCATGCTTCCATTTTGGCAATGCGGATGAACTCGATTCCTATACATCAACAACTTCTGTCCTTCTAATTGGATACAGATTTTTCTTTTCTACGGGTGTAGCTTTTGCTGGACTGAATACTTATCGTAAATGCTTGATGGGCGAGCGCCACATGATTGCTATTTTCTTTACAAGTCTTCGCGGTACATTCTTTAGAAGGATCGTATATTTGATCACTCTTGCCAATATTTTTCTTAATGTTCTGAACCCAATTATACTACAACCATTGCTCTTTGGTTGGTTGCTTGATATCTGCACTTCGAAAATGTTTGGTGCAACAATGTCAGAGAGGTTCAAACTTCTGACTGCATCATCTTTTACTTCTAATACTCTTCATTGGCTTGTTGGAATCGTCATTCTTAGTCTACGCCCCAAATTGTCAGAAATTCTTCATCAGGTATTTATCATACTATTATACATGCCATCATGTAAATAATGTATGCACTATATAGTTCAGGGGTATAACGAGTTTTGTACTTCTTTTTGTGAGTAGATATTGAGACCAGGAGTTACCATTCCCGTTATCCACCATAATGTTCGTGAACCATTCTACAATTTTTATATCAAGAAACTTCCTCGTATTATCGCAAGCATTATATTTATTGTTCTAGTCATTCTTGTTCCTATTGAAATTGCTGTCCGATTGGCACCTGACATCTTTCCACTAGATATCATGTAAGTATTCTGCTTTTGCTATTCATGTGATCTATCTGCCATCCTTTGGTGGCTTGACACATTTATCTTAACATTTGTGAATTGTAGCTACTTTGACCCTCCTGCTAAAGGCACACCATTTTGGCAAGGCATGCGATACTTTGCAGAGTCAGTCTCTGGCATTCATCATTTGAAGTTTCTCATTGGCAATTTGGTCTTATACCTTGAGTGGCTAGTGGAGAGGGTAACACTTTATTGGTTAGGCATTGCTGGAGAGGCTCCGGGGAACAATGTCTCACCAAAAAACCAATATAGTAGCAGCGATGAAGTTAATGATAGAAGGTAAGCGCCCACAGTTCCATTCATTCAGGGAACTGTACAATCCGTACATCATTTAGCCTGACTGCATTTTCGCCTATTTTATAATATGATCTATCTTTAGCTTGCAGTAGTGTTCGCTGCACAATTTTGTGTGTAGATGCTTATGCTGCTTGCACACTGTACCAGGCGATTTGTTGCTGTCGGAGCAATGACACGGTTGGTGCTAGCATGGTTGGCTGTTGTTATATTCAATTGTGCTATGCTTTTCTTCTCAATCTCAGTTGGACGTAGATTTCTGTGTGCCATCCCTCAGCTGCCAGTGGCTGGTCATTTGAAGTCTAATGGTAATGATTGTTCAGAGATGATCAATGGACTTGCTTCACAATGGAAGTAATTGTTTTATCTTCTTCCTCGTAGATCTGTTTGCTATTGCTGTCGGATTGTGCATCATATCAACTATTATTGCCGCCACTAGAGATACATTTGCCTGCATGACTTCCAGGGGGACACGCCTTCTAGCTTTGGAAATGCATCTTCTTTTCTTCATATGGGTGAGGAATTTTTTCAAGGTGCATTCATTTATATTTGTTTATTTTTTGCTACTGCTTAGTAACTTAAAGCTTTTGTTTCCAGATGTTCATCATTCCTCTATTGATTGGCTTGCTGGTTGATTTATCATTGGTGTCACCCTTCATCGGGCCTGATGATGATGCTCCAACTTTAGGCTTTTTCTGCACCTGGTTCCTGGGGCGGCAAATGCAGAATATTATGAACAAGTTGGTGAGTTACAACTTCTGTTGTCGATTTTCTGACCTCAAAACTTATGTTATTAACTATATATATATATATACTAAACCTGTTACTGTTGTATCAGAAGAAGTAATTTGCGATATGACACTTAGATTGTATTGGTTTCAAAAAGGGAAACTACCGCTGTAAGTGAATTACCAAAATAGATGCTTCCAGATTTTCTTTTTTAGCGAAGGCAATTATGGTAGGAGTATGCATATTTTTAGTTTAGCCTATAGCCATGGGAACCTTTGTACCTTCTACCTAGTCCTTCTCCATTGTTGAACTCAAATAGTTTTTTTCTCGTCTCCTGTGCCAGCTGAAGCACCCGCACAACTCTGACTTTCTGCCCCATGAGTTTTTTATTTATTTAGACATTTCTTGCATCTGGCACACTTTTAGGGTAGAACACACCTAATTGTTAAGTTTCTCTAAATTAGGTGATAGTTGGATAAACTTAGGAAGTATTTAACCGATTATGTTCTTGTTGTTGATGAAGGATCCTCAGACAAGGTTCTCACCTTACCTCCCTTTCATGGCCTATTTCATTGACAAAAGCTGGGACAGGAACCATCGCTTGGCAAGGGAGGTACTTGTAAGTGTCAGACTAACGCAGCTGCTGCAAGATGAATTATTGCCCGTCGCCACGAAGCTACTCTCCGCTCTGGGTGCTCCCTATGTGTTTGCCAAGTGCATATTCCCAAGATTGGGCTACTCAGTGAACTCGGAGGTCTTCCGCCTCGCGTGGTCTGGCAGCCTCGCCTTGTACGTGCTCTTCTATCTTGCCAAGGTGTTCTGCATTAAGCTCCATGTTTCGATCAGGGCTGACCGCTATGTCATCGGGCGGAGGTTGGAAGATGTCGCTGACACTGACTGGAAGATTCTTCTCCGAGGGCTCTGTTTCGAGTAGTTAGTTCAAACATGGGTTGGGTGATACCAACTAATAGGTACCGCACAAACATGAAGGGATATATAGGTGACAGGTCGCGTTTACTGAGTGCAGGAAGGATTCAATTCAAATGAGATGACGACAGACAGATAAATTTCTGGCAGAACTTGTAAAGGTGGATGCGGTCTTCCATGTGGAAGTTTTGGAGAGTATCCTCGGTCAGTTTCGACAGTATTGCTCCCGACGATAATGCTTGTCTGTCAGACATCTTCGAATTTGGTGCTCGCAGATTTATGCCGTTTTTTGTGCGGTGTTGTTTGGATTTGTTGTGCGGTCAACTGCTGATAGGATGGCCGAGAAGAAACAAGATACTGGTTGTTTCCTTGAACATAGTTCACTTTTATACTCCATTTTGTAGTATTGAAAATTTCGTCGAAATAAGAATTCCGCGCCGAGACTTTTCAGTGCAATATATGACTAGCCATTGTTTTAAGGAAATGTATCTTTGAGCACCAAGTTAGTTTCCAGGGCAAACTTGTGTGTAAAGATGCTAAACAATCACAAATTCAACACAGGAATTTTTTGATCCTTCTTTGCACTTCAGTTGACACTTTTCCCCCTTATCTTTAGTGAATAGTCATGCTTTCAAAAATGGTACTAATACAATGGTATACATCTAGTTTGAGATATGCAAAATTATCTGTACAACTCACGAATAATGTTTTTATGCCACCCAAATAACAATTTTATACCAATATGTATTCAGCATGTTCGTATACGTTTTTAAAATTTCCATTTATTTCAAAAAAAATCATTTCTAGTGACAATATCTCTACAAAGTAATAATAGGAGAATATTTATTCCTAGAGATTGACGAAACACATAAAAATCAAAGGAAGGAAAAATGAAAATAAAAAAATGATTAAGACCAATAATAAGTTAATAAAGAAATGAAAAGGAAAAAGAGGCAGAAAAACATAACCCGGAGCCTTGTTGAGCCGGACCAGGATGCTGGCACCGGTGCAGGTTGACCATACGAATTTCCTCAACAAAACGAAGGCCGAGAATACGAGTTCTGACAGCAAAGAACGGCCCAGTCTGTCGTACTGCTTCAACTGATTCTCCTAAACCCACGGTCTTTCTCTGTGTCGCCGGGAGCTTGGCCCAATGGCCGCCGTCACCGGAGACGAAGACGACGAGGCGATGTTCTCCGCGGAGGAAGACTTGGGAGACGAAGACGATGACGAGGAGTGCCGCATCTGCCGCCTGCCCGCCGAGGCTGCCCGCCCGCTACGCCACCCGTGCGCCTGCCGCGGCAGCATCAGGTTCGTCCACGACGACTGCCAGCTCCAGTGGATCGCCGCCCGCCACAATCACCGGTGCGAGGTATCTATCGCTGACCATCTCCCGCCTCCTGCTTGTACGCCTCTACAGTGAATGATATGATCCCCTCATGTTACCCTAGACTTGAGTCCCATTTACCACTAGAATACTAGATCATGTGACTGATACCATGCTTGAAATTTGCATTGTGTCATCACTGAGTGATGTTGCGTGCTGAGCATTGCCAATTACCGACCAATTATGTGAAAAATGTCCCATTTTGCGATGTAATATATATGAATTTCTATGTGGTTGTGCTTGATTCCTTTTCACAATGTCCATTTTGATGTGATGATGATCATTCTGAATCATTTCAGGTGTGCAAGCGCGACATCTCCGTCAAACTTATCTACGCCGCAGACGCCCCTTCGAGGCTGCCCGTTTATGAGTTCATGGCGGGCTTGCCCTGCAAGCTCGTGGGTCTGCTGCTCCCTCTCGGCTTCCTCGTATTCGCCGTCTGCGTCATGCCAGAATTTTTCATTCACCTCACCAACCGCTGGGCATGGCGCCTCGCGCTTGCCACGTCTTTTGGTCAAGTGCACTATCTGCTCTCCCTCCGTCTCTCCGCCGCCTCCGTCGTCGCTTTATTTGCGCTCTTGGTTGCACTTGAACACTGGATTGACCTATTTGATGTAGCTCCATTCGCACGCTGGATTGATCGCCTGGAAACCCAGTTTTGGGAATATGAAGGATTTGATGATGGCCACCAAGTCCTTGCACTATATGTCGTTGAAGCGTTCTTGATGGTATGGTCCGTGCTTCTCAAACGAGGAACTAGTATCTTGTCATCCTTGATTGTCCACATGATAAGTACCTAATAAAATAGTGGCAATACCAAAATTATGGTTACACGTACGGGAGGAACTAGCAGTATCCATTGTTTTAAAATAATACTAGCAAAATGCCCGCGCGTTGCGGCGGAAGAAGTTAGTCTTTGTTGTGTTGGTGGTGAGTTTTTTAAATCAGTGGCACGTTGCAGTATATTTAGTTTTTTAATTAATCAGTGACATAATATTTCCTTTCTTCAAACCCCCTCTTTCTCTTTCTTGACGTGTTTTCCTTTCATCAACGCACTCTAAGATCTAGTGCACGATTATAGATCACTCACGCTCAGTTTGTCTATATGCAATTCTCTAGGCGAAAAGGTTCAGAAAAAGCTACATGTCTATTTGTTATTCCAATCGGATCAAGAAAAGTAGCACCTGCCTCGACCACTACAGCAAAGGTTACGAGATCGGAGAGAGACTTAGATTGAGAAAATACACGACTGGTTCGTGGCAAGGATCGACCCTCCGAAAAGCTACGGAAGATAATGCCGACTCTGCCGAGAGAGGGCGGTGGACTTGTGCCGTATTTGTTCACCGCGATATTGTAGCATGTAAGTTTTTATAGGTGACGCTGCAAAACGAGTTCCTTTTTTATTAGAGTAGGGCATGACTTCTACTCGCATGCATTAAACGTCAATGGCTTCTACAAACCCGTGCGTTGCTATTGGTGCCGACGGAAGAAAAGTTCTTTACTGTGTAAAAGGACACGACAAAGAGACTGTGGAACACGGCAAAACACAGACATGGTAAAGACTTTGCCATATAGCAAAGTAAAGTGAGTTACGACGATAGCGCTGCTAACGGCTTTCCAGAGACACGGCAAAGAGGTCCAGCGAATTAAAAAAAATTGACACCGTCCGCCGCGGGCCATGCACATAGCTGGAGATGCTGCCCCGTCGCTGACGAGCTAACAGCCGTGCCCATGCCCGCTCGCTCATGCCCGCTCGTCGCTGCGCTTGCTTGTCGCTGCCACCTCTCCGGCGTGCCCGCTTGCCGCCCTGCTCGCTCTCCTGCGCGCCTGCGCTTCGCCGCCCGTCACGGGCCACGCACATAGTTGGTGAGACGTCGCCCCCCGCCGCCAACAAGCCGGAAGCGGTGCCCACGCACGCTCGCTCATGCCCGCTCGTCGCCGCCAGCTCTCCGACGTGCCTGCCCGCCGCCGCGCTCGCTCTCCGGTGCGCCTACTCGTCGCCGCCCGCCGCGGGCCACGCACATAGCTGGCGAGACGTCGCCCCCGCCGCCGACAAGCCGAAGGCTGTGCCCACGCTCGCTCTCCGGCGTGCCTGCTCGTCGCCGCCCGCCGGGGGCCACGCACATAGCTGGCGAGACGCCGCTCCCGCCGCCGGCGAGACAGAAGCCGTGCCCACACGCGCTCGCCACTGCGCCCACTCGTCGCCGCCCGCTCTCCCACGAGCTTGTTGGCGCGGACTGCCCGGCCTGATCGTCGCGATAGAAGACAGAGGCGAGGCGCACATACATATGAGCCCATTCTGCTTCACGTGATGCGAGGGCCATGCTATTTATGCACAAGAGGAGGACATGAAATCAGTACTGGGAAGTGAGACGGAAAATTCGCCGAGTTTGCTAGGCAAGTGCAATGGTTTTGCTGGGCCAAGGATTCATGCTAGAAGGTTAATATAGCAATATTACTCGTATTATATTATCAAATCTCCATGAAATTTCCAATCTAGTAATTTTCATGTGAACTTGAGCTCACAGCGATCTTTCTTTTGTTCTCGTCCACTCACCGACGCATATAAGCCATCTCTCCATTATTTTTGCTTTAATGATACTTATGCATGACGCTTCCTGAAGCATCAGTCTCATTCAGAATAGAAGAGTAGCATAGCATGCACGGGATCGCGAGCGCTTCGCATGCAGGCGACGACGTTCATGTCTATCCGGTGCAGCGGCGGCGTTAGATCGTACGGTGACCTGCCAATATGCCATGGGATCTCGCGGAGATGTTCCAGCAGCTATCTTTATATAGAAAGGGGCGGCAGCCGATGTTCCATTGTCTATGAGCGCGGACCGGTAGCCGTAGCCGTGCTGATCGTGCAGTATGTAAACTGATTCGGCGGCAGCGACAGACAGCCATTGTCGCCTCACGCCGCCACCTTTTCCTCCGCTTGTGTCCATTGTGCGACGAAAGTTGTCTAGGGCTGGATACCCTAATCAATCGGAGCTGATCAGGGATGGCCGATCGTGTATATATTTTTGCATGCCATGCAATTGGACGTGGGCTGGGGGATCACATTGTTCCCGTGGAACAAATATGGCCGATTTTTCTATTAATATGAGCGTTCTTTGTTTTTTTTCAACTTAGGGGTGGCATGTGGAAAATATATGATTTAATGCAGGGGTAAAGCCGTCCAAAAAAGTGTAGGTACTACAAGAAACACTCCTTCCTTTATTATTAGGTATAGAAGAATAAGCACCTTACATTTCTCTTATGCTTGTTAAGGGTTTAGGAAAGATTATAACAATATATGCTTGTCTAACCAGGTGTTGATATTTGACCTGGGCCTTGCTTGTATTTTGGGTTTTCTCCCGTTCTCACTAGGAAGGGTAACCATATGATGCATATCGTCCGATTTTTGCTATGGAGATGAAGTCAAGGCCGACACTTCAAGAGTTTCTATCTTTCTAATGGGATATGGATTTATCATTTCTGCGGCTGTTATATCTGCTATGTTGAACACTTTTGGACAATACTTGAGAGGGAAGCGCCTTACGGTCGCAATTTTCATTAGAAGGCTGCCCGGTATATTCCTCGCGGGGATCATAGGTTTTATCGATTTTGCCAATTTTTGTCTTGTTGTCCTGAACGCAACTCTATACCCGTTGTTGTTTGGCTGGTGGCTTGATATATGGTCTTCAAAAATGGTTGGTGCAACCATGTCTCAAAGGTTCAAACTCCTGTCTGCTTTGCCTTTTGCTTCAATGGCTCTTCAGTGGCTTCTTGGACACACCTTTTCGTATCTATACACCAGGTTGTTCATACTTCATCATAAGGTATTTATTTTATTATATGTGTGGCCTCATCAGGTCAAATAGTATATGTAGCTTACAATTCAGGGGTATAATAGGTATTTTATTTTGTTGTCAGTAGATATTGAGGCCGGGAGTTGCCATCCCCTCTAACTATCACATTGGCGAGCCATTCTACAAAATTTATTTGAAGAAGCGTATTTTGATTGGCTTTACCTTTGTGCCTGGGGTAATTTTTGTTTCTATTCACATTGCTGACCGATTGGCACCAGAGTTGTTCCCATTAGATAACACGTAAGTATTATTCAGTTTTGTTTTATATGATGTATGGGCCATATTTTCACGAATACTCAACGCTTTATTTTAATGTCTATGATCCATAGCTACTTCAGCCATCCTGCTAAGGGCGTATCATTTTGGCAAGCACCGCGTAACTATGCAGATTCAATTTGCCGTGTTTTTCTTCTGAGGTTTCTCATGAGCGAACCCGATATGCTCCTATACGTCGAGTGGCTAGTGAAGAAGGTAACTCGGTATTATTCATTTGCCACTAGTGCGGTGCTCGCGTGGATGACTGCCGTGACATTCGGTTCAGCTGTGCTCATTTTTCCAATATCAATTGGGCGTGCCTTGTTGTTTGCCATCACCCGGCTGCCGCTAGCATGTGGACTAAAATCCAACGGTACTGGTTATTATTCAGAGATGGTTTTATATTGGACTGCTCATCGATCGACTTCCTTCATAGAAAAATGAGCATAATAACCACACAATTATCTGCTTGCTTTGCTTGTTTTATATTTGCCACTAATTATCTGCTTCCTTCATAGAAAGCCCCACTTCTAGAGTGGATACCAACAAGAACACTTTCATTTTTTTTCTTGGCCATTTTTTATGTTAGTTGGATCTTATTCCAAAGTTCGGTTGGTCTCTGTTATGCCCACTAAATAAGGCACCCACACAATTATCATCATTTCTATTTGCCACAGTTTTTGGGTAGCATGTACATGTACATGACTCCTGAACTACTCTCGTTACGTTATAATAGTCGGGTCGAAAATAGGAAAAACATTAACTTGTTGGCTTTTCTCGCTCTCTGAAGGTTCATTCGACAAGGGCCACGCCTTTCCTTGCCTATTTCATTGATGAAAGATGGAGCCCGAAGATTGCTCGATTCAAGCAGGATTACCGTTCAGGAGCGATATCACCATGCCGGTTCTTTAAAGATATATTCATGCCTATGGCCACGAAGCTACTCGCTGCTCTGGGTGTTCCTTATGTTCTTGCCAAGGGCATCTTTCCCAGATTTGGCTACTCCGATGCCGTGAACTCAGCGGTGTGCCGCTTTGCTTGGTTGGGCATTCTTGGCACGTGTGCACTCTGCTACATTGCCAAGGTGCTCTGCGTCGAACTCCATCATTCGATCAGGGATGACCGCTACCTCATTGGGAAGAAGGTGGAAGACTGTCACCAACAAATGTGATGGATCTGGTAGCGCATGAATATAGAGGTCGTTTTGATGTCTTGCTCATGGTTAATTGCTCATCTGCAGTGTATTATTGAATTGGCAAGTGTGAATGGCTACCTTTTCATTCTCATAGTTCGGTAGAGGCAAAACAAGACGCGTATGGTGATGTTGATACTGATTTGGTTGGCCTCATTTTGTAATGCAATTCATTCATGTGTAAGTAGTTTTTTTCTCAAAACGTTCGAGATCTGCCTTGCTACTAGGGCTCATTGTTCTAGGCAAATGTTTTACCGACTTTTTATTGCCACGCCATCAGAGTGTAGTTGGATCTAGTTTTCCCTATGGAATTTACAGAGTGTTGTCTCAAATAAACGGTTGTCTACTGACGGATCGCTCGTGTCTTAAGCCACATTGAATTGTATTGAGTCAATGTTTGTAAATTTCTGCCACCGTTTCTCTTTATTGTGTTCTCAAGATTTTGTTGTATGTATATGTGGCCAACCACTTAGGCTGGTCATAGTGGGGATCATGCGTAGGATATTATGATACTATCTTTGTAATGTATAATATAATCTAGTAATATCATACGTGTCTTCTATTTAATAATTAGAATCTCAATGCAAATTAGTGTCCACGATCTATTTATCATTAAATAATCTAGTTTTATATGTTATACTCCCTCCGTCACGGTTTGGAGGGCGTCTTACAAAAACCATACATTTTCAAAACTACTCTCCTTCTAAACGCGTTAGACTTAATCATAGTATTAATGTCCCCTTTTTCCTCTGCACTTTATACTCCATGCAGCCAAGAAATTAATTCTTGAATGCAACTCTACCAATGCATGCGCCTAAACTCCTCGTTTCCATTGAGTAATTACGTTTAATAGGACGCCGAATAATTAATGGACATATTTTCTTTCAGCAAATTTGCATGTTTTTGGCATAAATCTGGTCTCAATCAGCGTCCACCTGGATCCCAACAATCTTTCTAAAACGCCCTCTAAACCGTGACGGAGAGAGTATATAACACGGTATCATAATATACCATAATCACTTCTGTCTTCATAATTTGAGAAGAAAAAGGCCTTGCTCTGGTTCCTATTACTGAAACCAACCAACTCAAACTACCAGTTACAGCAAACAATTTAAAACACACCCACTCGGAGAATTACATAGCGTAAAACTCAGAAACACTCAGAAGCCTAACTCACAGTCCAGCGCTCTAAAACACACCGACTCAAACTACCAGGTACAGCAAACAATTTAAAAGCAAACTAAAGCAAATGACCTAGAAGGGGTAGTAGTAGATTAACATATTACACACTCAACTCTGACGCGAGGCGAAGTCGCCTAACCCGTCAAATGGGCGCGCAGATCGCGGGGCGGATTTTTCATAATGAACAATTTCTGCAGAGGCCGACCCCTATTTTGTCTGACACGATCAAATCTCGGTCGACGTCCCCTTTCTCCTAAACCCCCACTACCCCCCCCCCCCTCTCCTCTCTCTCTCTGCTCTAGGGAAGGAAGGCAATGGAGGGGGAGTGCCACATCTGCCACTCGCCCGCCGATGTGGGCCGCCCCCTGTGCCACCCTTGCAACTGCATCAGCACCATCTGCTTCGTCCACGACAACTGCCAGCTTCGGTGGATTGACATAAGCGGCCGGCTCCACTGCGACGTACTGCCTTGTCACCGCTCGCTCGCCTCCCCCTCCAAGAAATTAGGAATGCTTTAGTTTGTTTTGTTAGAGATGTTTTTGGCAAGATTTAAATTGAAACAATAAATGATAAAATTAATGGACTCGTATTTATCTAGACTCGGAAACATGACTAGATACATCTGAATCTAGCAAATTCGAGTCTATTAATTTGGATAAGAGAGATAGATTAATCACCACCAACTTAGTTTTTATGTGTTTGATGCTCTCTCTTTCTCTCTGTTCTATAATTCTTATTGTGGTAGATTATGAGACTGTGATAGTAATAAATTTGGATGCATCTTACTTTCTTGGAAAACTAATTTGCATACAAATCATTTGAACCTGTCAAATTAGTTTATGGATCAGTTTAACTTGTCTGACACAGTGACACGGTTTATTTGCATGTATTTGCTCATAACTTTGTGTATGGGCAAATTTTTTTTGAGATCTGTATATCGGCAATTGATAGTGCAGAACTGCAGAATATCTTCATCCGTTAAAAAAAAGAATATCTTCATAGTTACCCTCAAATATATTGCAGTCATACTTTCCATCCATTAGGAAATTGACGTGAACGTGATACCAAACCATTGTTCTAATTAACTTACTCCACGGTGCGGAGATCCAATTTGGCTCTTGGGTGCGTATGATCTATTGTTTGAAAACATATTTCAAAATGTTAATAAAAATTAGAAAAAATTACATGTATATTCGGATATTTTATGTGCGCACACAAGTTTTCAAAAAAAATATTTTTATGTCTTACATAAAAAAAAAATTCGATGCTCCAACACGCCTACTTAGGGAATTTTTTTTGTCTTCTTACACAAACCACATAAAGTGTTACTTTTTCCCAAAAAGTTATGTATGAACATAGAATGCTGGGATATACAAGCAAAAATTTATTTTAGAACTTTTTAACATTTTAAAATTTATTTTTATGCATTTTTATAATGGATTCATTTACACCCGTGAGCCAAAACAGCACCTCAGGTTACTGTCTACGGCAGCTAGAAGTTGTGCATCAAACAAGGTCACATGTATATTCCATTTTGACTCCTAGTTGTGCCACCCCTTTCGATAAACTTTGAACCTCTTTCTCTCGTACGTTTCTTTTGCCTAGTTTAATTTTGCAAGTGCATTAGTTAGGACAGGATGTTGCGTCCAAACTCTGAAACTTGTGTGATTTAGCATATGGTGGTGCCCGGTTAGAGCATATCCACTAACATTTCCAAGAGGGCTTTTTCAGGATGTTTTTTTATCCGGGCGGCGAAAAATCTTCCAGTCGCGTTCTTAGGGGTTCAGCTTTTGTCGGATTCGGCCCATTTTACATCCCGGGGTTCGCAGGACGAACCCGGGGCGTCGGAAATCTCCTGGGAATGTCGGATAAAGTGAAAAAACAGGTGGGACACGGCTGTGAACGACACAAGGCCGAGCTCACGCCTTTCTTTTCCATTTCCCACCATAACTCCCGCCAGTTCCCTGAGCTCCCGCGCGACATGCCGCCCAAGGGATTCGTCAAACCCCGCTCCACCGTTGGCGAACCAAAGGAGAAGAAGCCGAGGAAGGAGACGCTGGGGCCGAACGACTAGATCAACGCAGCCTGGGCGAAGGATTGTCGACGGCAAAAGATCGAGACAGAGGGCCAGAATGAGAGGATGCAGAAGAAGAAGGAGGCCGACGAAGAGGAGGAGGCGCAGGCGATCATGGGCGCAAAGTCGGCGTCCGAGCGCGCCGCCCGTGTGGCCATGGCCCGTCCACTACCGCTCGTCGCTGTCAGTATGGCGTGCCGTGTGTGAAAGAACATTTCTTAATCCCTAGTGTTTTGTGTGTTAGATAACAATACCAAGGATCATTTAATGTGTGTTGAAGTGTTGCAGCTCTATTTGAGAATAAAGGGAAAAGATCTCTGCCTTTGGGGGCGGATAATCCGGCCCCACCAGGGGCGGATAATCCGCCCCTCCCTTTGTCCAAGCAGGCGCAAGCCCCAGAAGGGGGGCGGATTTTTGGCCGGATTTTCCAGCCCCGCCGGATAATCCGCCCCTCAGGGGGTCGGATAATCCGCCCCCCTTGCTCATCGCCAAGGCGCAAGCCCCAGAGAGGGAGCGGAATTTTGGCCGGATTTTCCGGCCCCGCCGGATAATCCGCCCCTCACCATGGCGCAAGCCCCAGATAGGGGGCGGAGTTTCCCCCGGAGAATCCGCCCTTGGGGCGGAGTTTTCCCAGGGGGCGGATAATCCGTCCCAAGTGGGGGGCGGATCAACGGCCAGATCTGGGGAGGGGGTATTTAAGCCAGCCTTCCCCCTCCTGCCAGAATGCTTGATTCATCTCGAAAAAGACCAGATCAAATCTGAAAGCTTAATCCAAGAGTGCTCCACCTAGATCCACCCAAAGGCCCCATCCCTTGGGGAATCGAAGGAGGAGAACTCGATCTTCATCTTCAGCAATCAAGCGCTTCATCTCCTCTCCATTCATTTGGAGAACCTCCAATCTAGTATTTCTTGAAAATATCTAGATCCTCGTTTTTGTTTATATTGATAAACCTTGTTCTTGTGGCAGCTTGTTGTCATCTCGGGAGCCCCCAGTTCAGTTGTGGGTGTGTGCCCCGATAGTGTTGTAAAAGGCACCGGTTCCCGCCTCGAAGGGATCCAATAGTGGAGAAGGTGGATCAGGCCTCTCGTGGCGAGATCCATCGGAGAATAGGATGAGGCCTATTGTGGCGTGGTGGTCTTAGAACCTCCCACCCCTCCAACGCAGATGTACTTCCCTTAACAAGGAAGGAACTGCGGTAAAACAAATCCCTGTGTCTCCGCGTGCTCCACTACGGTTTCCTCGCTCCTCTTTTACGTGCTTAGTAGTTAGGGTTACATATAGGGAAATTCTCGTAGTTGCATATCTAGAGAATTTACTTTGTGTCAAGCCTAAAATTGAAAAAGTATTAAAAATTGGTTAGCACCTATTCACCCCCCCCCCCTCTAGGTGCCCATACGATCCATTTCAATTGGTATCAGAGCCTCGGCTATTATTTCGGGCTTAACCGCCTAAGAGAAGTATGGGTTCCAAGGGAGATGGGAGTGATGCTCCGGAGGTAGTCACCATGAACGATCTCAAGACGTTGGAAAAAACCTTGGTGAGTTCAATTGAGGCTAAGATGGAAGAGATGCGTCAATTGATAATGCGTCTCTCCACATCCGCAGCATCACCTCCATCTAACTCTGAGGATACCACTCCGCAATCCAAGGAAACGGGTAAAACTGTTTCCAAAGATAACGAAGTGGTAGGTGATGACACTAGCAAGAGCTCCTCCTCAAAAAATGATAGCGGTAAGGATGGATACAATGAGGTTTCTCATGTGTATTCCCCTGATCCGCCTATCCCTCACCCACATATACATAATAGGGGTGATCCACCCAAACTTTCAGCATCTACTTTCTCTCAATGGCATTTTTGATGAAATCTCGTGTGTGCAGTTCCTCCATAGAGTTGTGGAAGATCATCGAAAATGGTCTTCATGTTGGAAACCCCAACAATCTCACAAGAAGAGAAGTGGTCGATAGCCAACTCAACGCTACAGCTCTACACATGATACAGCTTGGTGTGGGTGACAAAGACATGCCACACATTCAGCATCTTAGCACAGCTAAAGAAGCTTGGGATGCCCTCACCGAGCTCTTCATCAAAAATGAAAGTATGAGAAGGAATAGATATGATGCCTTGAGAAATGAAGCTGAAGGATTTTATATGCTGGATGGAGAAGACCACGAGGACATGTATAAGAGGCTCAAGGCAATAGCCACAACCTTCAGAAACCACGGTGCAGCTCATGTTGATGATGCTTGGATCAAGCGCAAGTATGTCAGTGCTCTTATGCCATTTGAGCCCACGGATTTGAAAAGTCTCCAAGGTAGGCATAACTATCACCTCATGTCATCCAATGAGGTAATGCAAGAAATGGCCGCTTTCAAAGTGGCTGCCAAGAATGCCGAAGATGCTCGAGCTCGAGCTATGGGGATGCAAAAGGGGGTCAACATGGCCTTGAAGAGTAGTGTGATTGATCATGATGAATATGCGGTAGAAGGTCTGGACTGTCCCGAAGATATAAAAAAGGATCCACGGACAATACTTGGCTCTTTATGCAAGAAACTTTTGGAAAGATCCAGCCAAGGCTAAAGCTGAACTAGATCGCAAGAGTGGAGCCTATGGAAGAAAAGAAAATGGTCCCAAGCTGAGAACATGCTTTAATTGTGGTGACCGGCTGCACTTCGTAGCTGAGTGTCCATATCAAAGTAGAGAGGATAATGGAGGAAGACTCATTCTCAAGGACAAATCAAAAGCTCCACGTAAGAAACAGTTTGTAAAGAAGAATGCTCCTTTCAAGAAGCAACCAAAGATTGTTCTAGTGGCTCAAGAAGAATATTCATCGGGGAGTGAAGATGAGGACGAGGACGATAGCTCTCAAGAGGTGGCTGCTATAGCCACTACATCTACATCAACATCTCTCTTTGACTCTCTGAACGAAAACATCATCAACAAGAATGCTACTTGTCTCATGGCAAGAAGCTCCGAGGTAACTTCTTCTAACTCTTCTTTTCCCAAGGCTATGATAGACATGGATGATCCTGCTAGTCTTAAGGTTAAAGAAGAGATTATTGCTTTGGATTATTTCTATACTAACTTGCAAGGTGAGCACAAAGTTCATTTTGAGGCTCTTTTGGATCAGCTGTCCCAAAACGAAGCACTCCTCGAAGAAAAGGGCAGAATTGAAAGGGAGGATGCAATGGAAATTGCATCCTTAAAAAATGCTCTTGAAGAAGAAGAAGAAGCTCGGGTCTCTCTTGAAGAGAGGCTCGAGTCTATGGAAGAGTCACATGAAGAAATTGTGACTAAACTTGTTAAGGAACGTGACAATGCTGTCACCAAAGCAAAGAAGTTAAAGAAGGAAAGGATTGACTTTGGGGCTGCTCATGATAGACTCTCCGAGGAATTGGAGAAACCTGACAATGCTCACAAGGCGTTGAAAAATGAGTTCTCTATTCTCAATGAGTCACATGATCAGCTTCAAAGTCGATTGGCCAAATATGATACTCCTAGATCGTCCAACTCAACATATAGTAACAAGAAAAATGCTAGTGTCGAAAAATAAGTGATCAAGGACATCACTACAAAGGACAAAGGTGTGCTTGACGAAGTCCTTGGCAAGCAAAGGTCAAATCATGGTAAAGAGGGACTTGGGTATGTCACCAAGTCCAAGAAGAAGAAAACCAAGAAGAACAAGACCAAGAATGTACAATTAAAGACAGGCATTGCTGGGAAGGTTGTCACAAAAGACAAGACTAATGATATTGGTTTTGCAGGGTCTCACAATCCGAATTATGAACTCTTTTGTGATGACTATGGCAATATTTATGCTTATTATGTTGGTCCTTTTGATGAATATATTGCTTGGTCTATTTGGGTCCCAAAGACTCTTGTTACTAACATGAAAGGACCCATTGAAAAATGGGTACCTAAAACCAAGAAGTAATTTTCTTGCAGGGCTATGCTTCCGGTGGGTCGAAATGGGTGCTGGATAGTGGCTGCACTAGTCATATGACCGGAAGCAAGGAGATCATCACGGAGATGCGTCCAAATCATGATAATATCACAGTATGTGATAAGTCTAAATCTCAGGTATTGGGTCTTGGCAAGGTTGTGGTTGCCCATGATATCTCTCTCGTGGACGTCATGCTTATTGAGACCCTTGGCTACAACCTTCTTTCTGTTCGTGCCCTTGGCAAGATGGGTTTTGCTGTTTTTATCGATGATGATTTGGTGGTACTCTTATGGAGCAAGTCTCTAAAGGTCGCTTTCGTTGGATACGTCGAAAATGACCTGTATGTGGTGGACTTCTCGGGGAAAACCACTTCGGGTCCGATGTGTCTATTCGGAAAGGCCGACGTGGGCTGGATATGGCATCGCCGTTTAGCCCCTGTCAACATGAGAACTTTGCAAAGTCTCCAAAAGGGTGGCCACATCCTTGGACTAAAAGACAATGTCTCTTTTGCCAAAGATCGTATTTGCAGGGCTTGTGTTGAAGGAAAAATGCATGACTCTCCCCACAAGAGGAAGACTATTGTATCATCAAAGAGGATCTTGGAATTACTTCATGTGGATTTATTTGGTCCTCCTTCTCATGCAAGTCTTGGTGGGAAGAAATATTGCTTGGTCATTGTCGATGACTACTCAAGATATACATGGGTATATTTCTTCAAGCTGAAAAGTGAGACTCAACAAACTGTCATCGACTTTGCCAATGAAGTTCAACGTCAACACAATGTTTCCATCTTGTCAATTAGAAGTGACAACGGCTCAGAATTCAAGAACTACACTTTAAACGAGTTTCTTAGCGAAGAGGGGATTAGACACCAATATTCCGCTGCGTACACCCCTCAACAAAATGGTGTAGCCGAGAGGAAGAACAGGACTTTGATGGATATGGCAAGATCTATGCTAGCTGAATTCAAGTCTCCTTATAATTTTTGGGCTGAAGCCATTTCCACTGCTTGTCACTCATCAAACCGGCTCTACCTTCGGAATATCTTGGACAAAACCCCATATGAAATACTTACCGGTAACAAACCCAGCATCTCATACTTCAGGGTATTCGGGTGTAAGTGTTTCTTTCTTATTAAAGGTGTCCGTTTGTCAAAATTTGATTCCAAGGCTTTAGAAGGTATTTTTGTTGGTTACGGTGCCGAATCCCACACTTATAGAGTCTACAACAAGCTCACTGGGATTGTTGTAGAATCTTGTAGTGTGGAGTTCGATGAAAATAACGGCTCCTTTGTAGGGCAAGTTGATGTTTGTGATGCAGATGTTGAAATACCCCAAGATGCCATAAGAAGAATGGGCGTGGCATTCTTCCGCCCCATTGAGGAACCCCTTGTGGAGGATCGGGAAGGACAATGCTCCACACATGTGGAGCCCTCATCTACACAAGATCAACAAGCTCCTACTGTTGGAGACAATCCTGCACCAACACCACAATCTGCTGAAGACCATCTGTCCCCTGGACAAGTTGGTAGTCCCAGGCCGGACTATCCGCCCCCTCCAAGGGGCGGACAATCCGCCCCTGGCACTCCAACTCGTTCCAGAGGATCCGAAGGAGAAGTCAACACCTCTGAAGCTCCCAGGCCGGACTCTCCGGCCCCCAGGGGCGGATTATCCGGCCCTGGGTCTCCAACTCCAGTCAGGCTTTCTTAGGAAGATGGTTCTGGTACTTCTCCTCCCAGGCCGGATAGTCCGGCCCCTACAAGGGGCGGATTATCCGGGCCTGAAGAAAATGTTCAGCAACAATCTTCTGGCTGTAACGGTGATCAAGATCAAGGGCAAGGCAGTAATCAAGACAAGGATAGAACAATTGAATCCACTCCTCCTAGAAACAATAAGGACATTGAGGCTCGTCGCAAGGCTCGTGCTGATCGGAACCTTGAACTAAGAGGTCACACTCTTGACAAGGTTGTTGGTGATCTACGACAAAGGGTATCCACTAGAAGAGAGCTTGCAAGCTTCTGTGATCATCAAGCTCACATTTCCATGGTTGAACCGAAGAAGGTTTTTGATGCTCTTGAAGACCCCGATTGGGTTGTTGCAATGCATGAAGAATTAAATAACTTCGAACGCAACAAAGTTTGGAAGCTCGTAGAAAAACCAAAGGATTGTTGCAATGTTATCGGCACCAAGTGGATCTTCAAGAACAAACAGGATGAAAATGGCATTGTTGTGAGGAATAAAGCACGACTCGTGGCTCAAGAATTCTCTCAAGTAGAAGGAATTGATTTTGGCGAGACCTACGCTCATGTGGCTCACCTTGAGTCCATCCGTATCCTTCTTGCATATGCAACCCATCATAATTTTAAATTACAACAAATGGATGTTAAGAGCGCTTTCCTTAATGGTCCTCTACATGAGTTAGTATACGTCAAGCAGCCCCCGGGGTTTGAGGACCCCAAATTTCCGAACCATGTCTACAAACTCGATAAGGCGCTCTATGGCCTTAAACAAGCCCCACGTGCGTGGTATGAGCACCTTAAATAGCTTTTGCTAGACCGTGGATTCGAAGTTGGGCAAATCGATCCCACTCTTTTTACTAAGAAGGTTAATGGGGAGCTTTTTGTATGCCAACTTTATGTAGATGACATTATTTTTGGCTCTACTAACCAAGATTTTAACGATGAATTTTTCAAGCTTATGACTGACAGGTTTGAGATGTCCATGTGAAGGGAATATGCCCTGAGAGGCAATAATAAAGTGTTTATTATGTGTATTCCAAGTATATGATAGGTGTTTATTTTGCATGCTATAATTGTATTAATACGGAAACATTAATACATGTGTGTTTAATAAACAAACAGAAAGTTCCTAGTTATGCCTCTCTCATAAACTAGCTCGTTGATTAACAAGATGATCAAGGTTTCCTGATCATGGACATTGGATGTTGTTAATAACGGGATCACAACATTAGTGTAATGGTGTGATGAACATTCATCCGAAGTATAGCATTACGATCAAAGTCATTGAGTTTATATTGCTATAACAACTTACGAAGTGATCCTAATCCTTAGACCATGAGATCATGTCAATCACTAACATCGGAAGAGTTTCTTGATAACATCAAACGTCACACCGTAACAGGGTGATTATAAAGATGGATTCAGAACTAATAAAGTGTTATGTTGAGTCTCATGGATCGAGAGTGGAATTTGTTCATCCCGATGACGGATAGATATACTCTGGGCCCTCTCGGTGATATCACATTGATTAGCTTGCAAGCAAGTGATTTGATCACTAGAATGTTATATCACAGGAACGAGAAAAGAGTGCATGTCGGTAACGAGATCAAACTAGGTATGGAGATACCGATGATCGAATCTCGGACATGTAATATATCGTGAAATAAAGGGATTAAGATACTAGCGTAAAAGGTTCCGACGATCACAAGAAAGTCATCGTTGAATGTGTGGGAGTCAGTATGGGTCTCCAGATCCCGCTTCTGATTATTGATCCGAGAGGGGTCTCGATCATGTCCGCATTATTCACGAACCGTAGGGTGACACACTTAAGAGACACCGACATCCAATTGGAGCAAATGTTTCATGCCGAAAGAATGAACAAGCGCAGGAATTTATTTCACTAGATACCGAAACAGGTTTTCGGGTGAAATTGCATAAAGTGGTTATGCATGTGAAATAGAATTCTAGCAAGGGGTTATTTGTGAATGTTTGTCATTAAAGTAATTGACAAAATTCTGAATAAAATAAAAGAGTTTTATTTAATGAGAGTTTGCATTAAATTTGGTGGAAATTTAATGGGAATTTGAGTGGACTTTTGAGTGGAGGAAATTTAAAGGGCATTTTGTGAGTGGAGTGTCCACCCACATGAATGAAGGAGGGGAAGGGGCAGCCCCATGGCCGGCGTCCACCCCCTTGGGTGCCCCCCCTCCTCCTATAAAAGGAGCCCCCCTCCTCACTTGTCTCTCACACCTCCTCGTGAAGGATCTCTCTCCCCCTCTAGAATTTATCCTCCATGGTCTCGGACTAGCGAGATACATGTTCCCGGTGGCTATTCGGCAAGAAAGAGTTGTGCTTCCGCTGCATCGCTGGAGCGAGGAGGCGGAGGTTGCTCGGTGCCTCGAACGTGTGTGCGAGCACGGATGCGCTGCTGATTTGCGGCGCTAGGACTTCCTCTCGATCTTGAGATCGGCAAGAGATCGTCTACATCAACCACGAGTTGAACTCGTTAAGCTTTGTCGGTCTTCAAGGGTATGTTCTCTACGGATATACATCCGCCCGTTGTTTGTATCTAGTAGATGGATCTTGGTATATAGTTCACATCGTAGGAAAATTTTTGTTTTCTATGCTGCGAACCCTACAGTGGTATCAGAGTCGGATCTATGCGTAGATACTTTACACGGGTAGTACACATATGAGTATGTGGGCGATGATGATCATGTTGTTGCTCCTTTGTTGTAATTTTGGATATTGGTGGCATAGTGGGATGAAGCGGCCTGGACAAACTTTACATGTCCTCGCACATGAGACCTGTTCCACGCTTGACATGCAACTAGTTTGCATAAGTGGCTAGCGGGTGTCTGTCTCTCCTACTATAGTCAATATCTATTTTGCAAGCGAGTTGTCAACAATTTGATTATCCTCGTTGTGGTTCATGTTCGTAGGTAAGAACGGTTCTATCTCGAAAGCCCTAAGCCACGTAAAACTTGCAATGGATAAATTAGAGGCGTCTAGTTTAGATTGTTGCTGGGCTAGTGTTATGATATGGTAGTGTTGTAAGTAGAAGTATGAGATGATACTCTTACAACACACATAGCGTGTAAAATCCATAGACCTTGGATTTACACATATAGGTATGATAGTGATCATACCACGATGCACATGATAGAGATCATCTGCGGGAACCATATAATTTCACTAATAAACATATGATGTTTGATAGCATCTTATATTGCTTGTTTAGCGCTTTGTTAGCATAATAAGATGATCCCTCATTTAAATATCAAGATAAGAATGTGTTCTTCCTTTAGTATGCACCGATTATGTTTTCGTCGCTCCAAGACATCACGTGATGATCGGGTGTTCTTGGATCCACGACCATATTTCGGGTGTAAAACAGTTACACATGTGAATACTAAGGTTCTAACTTGGCGAGCCTAGCATGTACAGACATGGCCTCGGAACACGGACCGAAAGGTTAAGCATGAGTCATATAGTTGATATGATGCCCATTTGATGCTCGCCTTTGAAGCTATACCGACTCACGTGATGATCGGACTTGGTGTAGTGGATTTGGTTCATGTAATCACCAAAAAGGCACGAGGGATGTCATTTTTGAGTGGGAGTTCATTCGTAATAAAGATTAGTTGAACTCAATCTATCATACACTTAGTCTAAACTTTACAAATTCTGTTGTAGATGGCACCACCTGCTTTTAATTTCAATGTGTTCATGGAGAAAGAGAAACTAGCAACGAACGGTAGCAACTTTACCGAATGGGCCATGAATTTGAGGATTCTCCTCTCTGCTGCACAAAAGCAATATGTGCTAGAAGCGCCGTTAGGCCCCCCACCTTTTGATGATGCCCCTGACGAGGAGAAGAATGTCTATCAGACTCGTCAGGAGGACCACAACTTAGTTCATTGCGGCATATTGTATGGGCTAGAGCCGGAACTTCGAAAGCGTTTCGAAAACGGCAATGCATTTGATACAATGGGTGAGTTGAAAATGATTTTCGACACACATGCTGCTGTAGAGAGCTACAACGCTTCAGAAAAGTTCTTTAGCTGCATGATGGAAGAGCACAGCTCCGTTAGTGAGCATGTACTCAAGATGTCGGGTTACGCCGATAAGCTTGTGTCCTTGGGAATATCGATTCCCATTGACTTAGGCATCCATCGTGTTCTGCAGTCTCTGCCACCTAGCTATAAGAGCTTCGTGATGAACTATAATATGCAAGGCATGAAGAAGTCTCTCCCCGAGCTTCTGTCAATGCTTAAAACTGCAGAAGTGGAGATCAAAAAGGAACATCAAGTGTTGATGATCAATAGGAACACTGGTTTCAAGAAAGACAAGAAGGGAAAACGGAAGGGAAGTAAGGGCGGCAAGCCGGTTGCCGCGCCTGAAAAGAAACCCCGAGTTGGACCTAAGTCTGATTCCAAGTGCTACTATTGTAAGGGGACTGGCCATTGGAAGCGCAACTGCCCCAAGTATCTGGCAGACAAGAAGACCGGCAAGGCAAACAAAGGTATATATGATATACATGTTATTGATGTGTACTTGACTAGTGCTCGCAGTAGCACCTGGGTATTTGATACCGGTTCAGTTGCTAATATTTGTAACTCGAATCAGGGGCTGCGGAACAAGCGACCGCTAGCAAGGGGTGAGGTCAAGATGCGTGTCGGCAATGGATCAAGTGTTGATGTGATCGCCGTCGGAACGCTGCCTCTCCACTTACCGTCGGGATTAGTTATAAACTTGAATAAATGTTATCTGGTGCCTGCACTGAGCATGAACATTGTATCTGGATCGTGTTTGATGCGAAGTGGTTATTCATTTAAATCCGAGAACAATGGTTGTTCCATTTATATGAATGAAATCTTTTATGGTCATGCACCGATGATGAATGGTTTATTTCTATTAGATCTCGATGATAATGTTACACATATTCATAATGTTGATGCTAAAAGGATTAAACTTAATGATGATATATCCGCATATATGTGGCACTGCCGTCTAGGTCATATTGGCGTTAAACGCATGAAGAAGCTCCATTCGGATGGACTTTTGGAATCACTTGATTATGAATCATTTGATACATGTGAGCCATGCCTTATGGGCAAGATGACTAGAACGCCGTTTTCCGGTTCAATGGAACGGGCGACAGATTTATTGGAAATCATACATTCTGATGTATGTGGTCCAATGAGTGTGTCGGCGCGAGGTGGATATCGTTATTTTGTTACTTTCACGGATGATTTGAGTAGATACGGTTATATCTACTTGATGAAACACAAGTCTGAAACCTTTGAAAAGTTCAAGGAATTTCAGAATGAAGTGGAAAATCATCGTAATAGAAAGATCAAATTTCTACTGTCCGACCGTGGAGGTGAGTATCTAAGTTACGAGTTTAGCACTCACATGAAAGAGTGTGGAATTGTTTCACAACCCAGACCTGCCGGAACACCACAGCGAAATGGTGTGTCGGAACGTCGTAATCGTACTTTATTATATATGGTTCGATCTATGATGTCTCTGACGGACTTGCCGTTGTCATTTTGGGGATATGCACTAGAAACTGCTGCATTCACTTTAAATCGGGCACCATCTAAATCCGTTGAAAAGACACCGTATGAATTGTGGTTTGGAAACAAACCTAAGCTGTCATTTCTTAAAGTTTGGGGATGCGATGTTTATGTGAAGAAACTTCAACCGGATAAACTCGAACCCAAAGCGGAAAAATGCGTCTTCATAGGATACCCTAAATAAACTATTGGGTATTCCTTCTATCACAGATCCGAGGGCAAGGTTTTTGTTGCCAAGAATGGATCCTTTCTAGAGAAAGAGTTTCTCGCGAAAGGTGTGAGTAGTCGGAAGGTAGAACTCGAAGAGGTTGTGGAACCTTCTCTTCAAAGTATGGCGAGTAGCGCATCGCCGGAAGTTGTTCCGGAGTTGGCTCCACCTGTTGAAGAGGGAACTAATGATAATGATCATGAAACTCCGAAAGAGAGTACTACCGAACCTCGCAGGTCAAACAGGACGCGTGCAGCTCCCGAGCTGTACGGAAATCCTGTCATGAATTTCATGGTTGATGAAAATGATGACCCTATGACGTATGAAGAAGCGATGATGAGCCCGGATTCCAACAAATGGTTAGAAGCCATGAAATCCGAGATGGAATCCATGTATGAAAATCAAGTTTGGAACATGGTGGAACTACCTCACGACCGAAAGGCCGTGGAGAACAAATGGATTTTCAAAAAGAAAACTGATGCTGATGGTAATGTGACCGTCTATAAAGCTCGACTTGTCGCAAAGGGGTTTCAACAAATTCAAGGAGTTGACTACGATGAGACTTTCTCTCCCGTAGCGATGCTAAAGTCAGTTAGGATTATGTTAGCAATTGCTGCATATTTCGATTATGAGATATGGCAGATGGATGTCAAAACCGCGTTTCTCAATGGGAATATTGAAGAAGAGTTGTATATGATACAACCAAAGGGTTTTGTCGATCCTAAGGATGCTAACAAGGTGTGCAAACTTCAGCGATCCATCTATGGATTGAAGCAAGCATCACGAAGTTGGAATCTCCGCTTTGATGAGGTGATCAAAGAGTTTGGATTTGTCCAAACTTATGGAGAAGCTTGTATTTACAAGAAAGTGAGTGGGAGCAATGTGGCATTTCTGATATTATATGTGGATGACATATTATTGATCGGAAATGATATAGATTTTTTAAACAGTGTTAAAAGTTATCTAAACAGCAAATTTTCAATGAAGGACCTAGGTGAAGCGTCATACATATTAGGCATAAAGATCTATAGAGATAGATCTAGGCGCCTAATAGGGCTATCGCAAAGTACATACCTTGATAAGATTTTAAAGAAGTTTAAAATGGACGGAAGTAAGAAGGGGTTCTTACCTATGTTGCAAGGCAAGACATTGAGTAAGACTCAAAGTCCGGCTTCGGCGGAAGAAAGAGAGATAATGGACAAAGTCCCCTATGCTTCAGCCATAGGCTCTATAATGTACGCCATGCTATGTACAAGACCGGATGTGGCACATGCTATTAGTTTGACTAGTAGGTACCAATCGGATCCAGGTTCGGAACACTGGATAGCGGTCAAGAATATCCTTAAGTACTTACGAAGAACTAAGGATATGTTTCTTGTATACGGAGGTGAAGAAGAGCTCGTCGCTAAGTGTTATGTCGACGCTAGCTTTGACACCGATCCGGATGACTCTAAGTCTCAATCCGGATACATATTTCTCATGAATGGCGGAGCGGTTAGTTGGAGGAGCTCCAAACAACCTGTGGTAGCGGGATCAACAACGGAGGCCGAATATGTTGCTGCTTCAGAAGCGGCTCAGGAAGCAGTTTGGATGAAGGAGTTCATATCCGAACTAGGAGTGGTGGCAAACGCATTGGACCCAATGGTGATCTATTGTGACAACAATGGTGCCATTGCCAATGCCAAAGAGCCAAGGTCTCACAAGCATTCCAAGCATATCAAGCGCCGGTTTCACTCCATCCGCGAGCATGTCAAGGATGGAGATATAAAGATTTGTAAAGTACATACGGATCTAAATGTAGCAGATCCGTTGACTAAAACTCTCCCTAGAGCAAAACATGATCAACACCAGAACTCAATGGGTGTTAGATTTATCACTATGTAACTAGATTATTGTCTCTAGTGCAAGTGGGAGACTGAAGGGAATATGCCCTGAGAGGCAATAATAAAGTGTTTATTATGTGTATTCCAAGTATATGATAGATGTTTATTTTGCATGCTATAATTGTATTAATACGGAAACATTAATACATGTGTGTTTAATAAACAAACAGAAAGTTCCTAGTTATGCCTCTCTCATAAACTAGCTCGTTGATTAACAAGATGATCAAGGTTTCCTGATCATGGACATTGGATGTTGTTAATAACGGGATCACAACATTAGTGTAATGGTGTGATGAACATTCATCCGAAGTATAGCATTACGATCAAAGTCATTGAGTTTATATTGCTATAACAACTTACGAAGTGATCCTAATCCTTAGACCATGAGATCATGTCAATCACTAACACCGGAAGAGTTTCTTGATAACATCAAACGTCACACCGTAACAGGGTGATTATAAAGATGGATTCAGAACTAATAAAGTGTTATGTTGAGGCTCATGGATCGAGAGTGGAATTTGTTCATCCCGATGACGGATAGATATACTCTGGGCCCTCTCGGTGATATCACATTGATTAGCTTGCAAGCAAGTGATTTGATCACTAGAATGTTATATCACAGGAACGAGAAAAGAGTGCATGTCGGTAACGAGATCAAACTAGGTATGGAGATACCGATGATCGAATCTCGGACATGTAATATATCGTGAAACAAAGGGATTAAGATACTAGCGTAAAAGGTTCCGACGATCACAAGAAAGTCATCGTTGAATGTGTGGGAGTCAGTATGGGTCTCCAGATCCCGCTTCTGATTATTGATCCGAGAGGGGTCTCGATCATGTCCGCATTATTCACGAACCGTAGGGTGACACACTTAAGAGACACCGACATCCAATTGGAGCAAATGTTTCATGCCGAAAGAATGAACAAGCGCAGGAATTTATTTCACTAGATACCGAAACAGGTTTTCGGGTGAAATTGCATAAAGTGGTTATGCATGTGAAATAGAATTCTAGCAAGGGGTTATTTGTGAATGTTTGTCATTAAAGTAATTGACAAAATTCTGAATAAAATAAAAGAGTTTTATTTAATGAGAGTTTGCATTAAATTTGGTGGAAATTTAATGGGAATTTGAGTGGACTTTTGAGTGGAGGAAATTTAAAGGGCATTTTGTGAGTGGAGTGTCCACCCACATGAATGAAGGAGGGGAAGGGGAAGCCCCATGGCCGGCGGCCACCCCCTTGGGTGCCCCCCCTCCTCCTATAAAAGGAGCCCCCCTCCTCACTTGTCTCTCACACCTCCTCGTGAAGGATCTCTCTCCCCCTCTAAAATTTATCCCCCATGGTCTCGGACTAGCGAGATACATGTTCCCGGTGGCTATTCGGCAAGAAAGAGTTGTGCTTCCGCTGCATCGCTGGAGCGAGGAGGCGGAGGTTGCTTGGTGCCTCGAACGTGTGTGCGAGCACGGATGCGCTGCTGATTTGCGGCGCTAGGACTTCCTCTCGATCTTGAGATCGGCAAGAGATCGTCTACATCAACCACGAGTTGAACTCATTAAGCTTTGTAGGTCTATAAGGGTATGTTCTCTACGGATATACATCCGCCCGTTGTTTGTATCTAGTAGATGGATCTTGGTATATAGTTCACATCGTAGGAAATTTTTTGTTTTCTATGCTGCGAACCCTACACCATGATGGGTGAGCTCAGGTTCTTTCTTGGATTTGAGATCAAACAACTTAGAGAGGGAACCTTTATTAATCAATCTAAGTACATCCAAGACATGCTCAAAAGGTTCAAGATGACGGATCTCAATGGCGTTGCTACCCCAATGCAAACAAAGTGTCATCTTGAGCTCAATCCCAAGGGTAAAGACGTGGATCAAAAGGTATACCGATCCATGATCGGTTCTCTCCTTTACCTTTGCGCATCTAGGCCCGATATCGTGTTAAGTGTAGGAGTGTGTGCAAGGTACCAAGCCGCTCCTAAAGAAAGCCACTTAGTGGCAGTCAAGCGAATCTTCCGATATTTGGTTCATTCCCCAAATTTTGGGCTATGGTATCCCAAGGGTTCAAGTTTCTCTATATGTGGTTACACTGATTCAGATTGGGCTGGTGACAAAGATGATAGGAAATCAGCCTCTGGTGCATGCCAATTCTTGGGCAGGTCTCTAGTGTGTTGGTCATCAAAGAAACAGAATTGTATTTCTCTCTCAACCGCTGAAGCTGAATATGTTGCTGCTGCAAGTGCTTGTACTCAATTGTTATGGATGAGGCAAACTTTAAAGGAATATGGTGTCAATTGTGACAAAGTGCCTCTTTTATGCGACAATGAAAGTGCTACCAAAATTGCTTACAATCCCGTGCAGCATACAAGAACAAAACATATAGAGATTCGCAACCACTTTATTCGGGATCATGTTGCTTGTGGAGATATTGCTCTATCCTTTGTGAGCACGAAGAACCAACTTGCTGACATTTTCACGAAGCCTCTTGATGAAGCAAGATTTTGTTATTTGAGGAATGAGCTAAATATCATAGATTCAAGGAGCTTGGCTTGACTACCCTTGCACACTCACTTGCGCTTATTCATGTATTTGGTTTAGATGCGGGCATAGACATAGGGGGAGTGTGGTACTAATTGATTGGGCCAACCCTCCCCCCATAATGCCGAAAGCAAGTAAAATCATTTCCCTTAATATCATTTTGTGATATGTGGGTCATCGATGATCATTGGTTTTTAACTCAAGATACATCTTCGCGGTGTCATGCCATGCGCTCCAACATGGTGGCCTCGGCCACCGCTCTCTTCCTTGAGAAGAGTTGGTTTTTCATGGGTCTCGCTGGATTTTCTTGCATATCTTTTGTTCTTATGGAAAACACACTCAAATTTGGCTTTTGATTGATTTGATTCTTGCAAATTTGGGTGTGTAGTACCATCTCAGTTTGATGCTCTCAACCCAAGCCTTTCTCTCCATCCTTGAACCATCTATTCTTGCACACAAGTCCTCTAAAACACCATCGAGAGATTTGCTAGGTTGCTCTAGGCTGATTCTGTTTTCCAGAATTTCTGGGGGGGGGGGGGGATAATCCGCCCCCCACTTAGGGCGAAATCAGCCCCTTATAGGCTGGGTCGGGGAGGGCAGGCTCAAACAGAGCAGCCAGTCCTCCCCCAACCCTACCTCTGCCCCCCAGCCGTCGCCGGAGCATCCGCCTCTCCCGGAGTCGATTCGACCACCGGATTCTCCGGGCTCTCCCCGGATCTTCTTCACCTCGCCTCCGAGTATCTTCTCCTCCGCGATTTTCCTCCAATGAGTGAGGGTAACTCCCTCATCTCTCTCCTTTTGTATGGGATGTATTCTATTTGGTGGAAATCTCGTTGTAGAAGGTTCTTGGTGTTGTTTCTTACATGCTAGAATCAGTAGCCTTACAACCCTAGTACCCGATCTGTTTTGCCATTGTAGATCTGAGCCAATCCAGAAATTTTTGCGGAGGGCGGATTATCCGCCCCTGCTAGGGCTGGATAATCCGGCCTGGAGAGTTACACTCTGGTCTATTTTGGTTCTGGTTCTGCTCATGCACATCATTGGTTATGGGGTTGCATTGCTACTCTTTCTCCGTGTTTTCTTTCTCCTGGACTTGTGTGTATGCTCATCTCCATGCTACCTCTCTCAATGCTATTCACAGGTGGTTCCAAGCCGACCAAGACCTTCGCCCGTCGTCCCCGTCCCCGTTATCATCAGGGGATGAGGAGGAGTGATCTCCAGGGGCGTTAGCATCGCTCTTCTTCCTTTTTGGCGTTTCGATGTCAAAGGGGGAGAAGTAGTTCTATTAGGTCTTGTGGATTTGCAAGGGTCAGGCACAAGCTTTTCGATTTTAGTCGTTCTTATTTGCTTGCTTGTGCCCTTTTCTAGCGTGAACTCGATTGCTATTTCTGTTTGTTTTTGTAAGACTATGGCGTACTTCACTGTTTGGTACTATGTTTGGTATTCACGAAATTCTGGATTTATCTATTATGGGCCTCATGGAATTTTGGAATTGTGGAGCATACTTGATGGCATATGGATTCATGGGATTATCTATGTATGCTTTGGCTGTTTTCTCATCCCGGTGGTATGACCTTGTTTCCCAAACCACCTCGTTTCAATTATCTTGGTTATGGAAGTAGTGTTCTCCCTAGTGTGTGTATTTGTATTCAAATGCAAATCTTAAATATGCACACATCTAGGGGGAGCGTGTTTCATTATTAAGGTGGTGTTTGCCGGTTTTATTGCAAATCCTAGTATTGTCATCTAACACCAAAAAGGGGGAGATTGAAAGAACATTTCTTAATCCCTAGTGTTTTGTGTGTTAGATAACAATACCAAGGATCATTTAATGTGTGTTGAAGTGTTGCAGCTCTATTTGAGAATAAAGGGAAAAGATCTCTGCCTTTGGGGGCGGATAATCCGGCGCCACCAGGGGCGGATAATCCGTCCCTCCCTTTGTCCAAGCAGGCGCAAGCCCCAGAAGGGGGGCGGATTTTTGGCCGGATTTTCCGGCCCCGCCGGATAATCCGACCCTCAGGGGGGCCGGATAATCCGCCCCCCTTGCTCATCGCCAAGGAGCAAGCCCTAGAGAGGGGGCGGAATTTTGGCCGGATTTTCCAGCCCCGCCGGATAATCCGCCCCTCAGGGGGCCGGATAATCCGCCCCCCAAGGTCTTCACCAAGCTTCACCATGGCGCAAGCCCCAGAGAGGGGGCGGAGTTTCCCCCGGAGAATCCGCCCTTGGGGCGGAGTTTTCCCAAGGGGCGGATAATCCGCCCCAAGTAGGGGGCGGATAATCCGCCCCCAAAGTTGTGCAACGGCCAGATCTGGGGAGGGGGTATTTAAGCCAGCCTTTCCCTCCTGCCAGAATGCTTGATTCATCTCGAAAAAGACCAGATCAGATCTGAAAGCTTAATCCAAGAGTGCTCCACCTAGATCCACCCAAAGTCCCCATCCTTGGGGAATCGAAGGAGGAGAACTCGATCTTCATCTTCAGCAATCAAGCGCTTCATCTCCTCTCCATTCATCTGGAGAACCTCCGATCTAGTATTTCTTGCAAATATCTAGATCCTCGTTTTTGTTTATATTGATAAACCTTGTTCTTGTGGCAGCTTGTTGTCATCTCGGGAGCCCCCAATTCAGTTGTGGGTGTGTGCCCCGATAGTGTTGTAAAAAGCACCGGTTCCCGCCTCGAAGGGATCCAATAGTGGAGAAGGTGGATCAGGCCTCTCGTGGCGAGATCCATCGGAGAATAGGGTGAGGCCTATTGTGGCGTGGTGGTCTTAGAACCGCCCACCCCTCTAACGCAGATGTACTTCCCTTAACAAGGAAGGAACTGCGGTAAAACAAATCCCTGTGTCTCCGTGTGCTCCACTACGGTTTCCTCGCTCCTCTTTTACGTGCTTAGTAGTTAGGGTTACATATAGGGAAATTCTCGTAGTTGCATATCTAGAGAATTTACTTTGTGTCAAGCCTAAAATTGAAAAAGTATTAAAAATTGGTTAGTACCTATTCACCCCCCCCTCTAGGTGCCCATACGATCCATTTCAGTGTGGAAGCCAACCCAGTGGCGAATCTACGGCAGGGTTCTCGCTGATCTCTCCAGTAATGTTCCAGGAGAGCCAGGAAAACCCGCGCCAGAGGTTCTCATCGTCCCTCGAGTTCGACGACAGATTCAACCCGAATGTGCTCTTCCCATGCGCTGTGCCTCGCTCGTCGGCCTTCAACGTCGACATCAACATCCCCTACGCCATCTCTCCCGCGTACGTCGGGCCTTTACCGGCCATGCGCCACAACCCTCTTACATTTGCCGGCAGCAGCTCCTCAGTCGTCCAGTTCGGCGAAACGGACACCCGCATCATGTTCAGCGGAATGTCGGGCGACTCGTACATGGCAGACATGATCGCGTCTGGCTCCACCGCGTCCGAGAGCTTGTTCTTCACGCAAGATTAGTCCCGCGTCGACGCTGAACATGGCCTAAAATCATAGGAGTTCGCCGAAGGCCAAGCCGATGACCAGACGCAAGCCGAGGATGAGGAGGCCAAACAGGACGTCGCGGCGACGACCAAGGAGAAGGGGAAGGATAAGAGGAAGTTGAGCATGTCGGCACCGCCGGAGCCCCGCGTCAAGTGGTTGCCCCTTGAGGACATGTGCCTCGCCGAAGCATGAAAATCGGTGAGCATGGACCCCATCAACAGCGCAAACCAAACCTCGGAGAACTAATGGAGACGTGTCAAGTTGGCATTTGATGAGCGCAACCTATTGGACCCGATGTACAACAAAGTCCACATGAAACGCGGTGAGAAGGCCATGACGAATCATTAGGGAATCATGCAACAAGCGTGCAACAAGTGGCACGACATTCTCAAAGAAATCGAGCGTCATCCAATCAGCAACGCAGGTATAGACAACAAAGTAATGTAATATGCTGACCCTACGCCAAGTTCATGCCATTTTGACTACACTTCGCCTGTACCGTGACAATACCAAGACCGAGTTCAAGTTCCAACATGTGTTCGACAAGATCGACAAGTGCCAGAAATGGCTGGACACTCGCATGACCTTCACCAAGAACAAGGACGATGTGTACAACCCCTAGGCGCCACCCCCAGCTGCCTGCGAAGGAAGGCCAGAAATCGGCCAGAAGAATGCCAAGATGTTGAAGGCTACGGGACCACCTACCGAATGGATCCACGCGTCCATCGAGAAGTGCATCGCCGACTCGAAGGCCCACACCGAGAAGAGGGAGAAGAAGGCTGACGAGAGGTGGACCCAGCTGCTGCAGAACCAAGACAGGAAGCTCAACCTCCTCAAGGCCAACTTCGCCACCAAGAAGAGGAACACGGTCTGTAATTCCTCATGGGCGGCGAAGACATCTCGGCGATGAGCCCCAAGATCAAGGCCTAGTACATGGCACGCCGCAACGCCATTCTAGATGAGGACATCCCTGCCGCCAACACGCCGAGCTCTGTGCCGACTGTCTCCGCCACAACACATTCGCCGAGCTCTGCCTCCAACCCGTCGAACCTGTCGACGAGCCCTGTCACAGCCGACCCGGTGGAGGAGCCCATCTTGTCAACGACTGATCGCCGAATTTCATGTTTTTTTTGTAATAATTTGATCGCCGAACCACTTTGGGCGAGTTTCAATTGAACAGTTTTGGGAGATTTTTGTCGGACACCTTCGCTGGCTAGAAGAAAAGAATCAAATATGTCATCGGATTCTGAGTTTGGTTGGGAACGCTTAAAAAAACTGCCGTTTTCAGACCGAAAGTCATAACATCCGTCTGATCTAAATAGCGCCGAATTTTGGCCTAAAAAACGTCGAACAAGTGGAGATGCTCTTAGGGATTCCCTCCCACCGCCTTGCGAGGGCGACGAGAAGGACGAGGAGGCTAAAAAAACATAAAAGGACTGACTCTAAAGTATGTGATATATTCCGATACACCGTGATCCGATTGTCCACTTATCTAGGTTTTTTCCGTGTACAAATCAGGGTAGATGACCATATCCACTGCACAATTAAATACTCCCTCCGGCCCATATTAATTGACTCAAATTTATCTAGATTTAAATAAATCTAGACACTATTTAGTATATAGATTTATTTAAATTTTGACAAATTAAAGTCAATTAATATAGATCGAGGAGTAGAAGAAATTTAGAAGAAGAAAGGACAGTGAGCTCCATCAGCCGTTTGATCTCTACCGAGCGGCCAGCATAAACCCTTGACCAAACCGCCCGACCCCCAAAACCCAACGAGACAGAAAGGCACGGAAACCTGTCTCGGCAGTCGGTACACACAGGAGACGGAGAGAAGCTTCCAGAAGGAAGGGTAATGGCCGCCGCCGCCGCTCCCCCGGAGACGGCGCTCCCAGCGGCGCCCGGCCCCGAGTACGAGGACGAAGACGATGGAGAAGACCAGTGCCGCATCTGCCGCCTCCCCGCCGAGGCGGACCGCCCCCTGCGCCGCCCCTGCGACTGCCGCGGCAGCATCCGCTTCGTCCATGACGACTGCCAGCTCCGGTGGCTCGCCGCCCGGAACCAGAACCAGTGCGAGGTACTATCTCCCGACTCCTCCGCCGCCTAGGGTTTCCCGGCATCCTGCATCCATACCCGCCCTGATTGACCCCCTCCCCCCTCTCTTCCTCATGTTGCTGATGTGGTCCCGCGCGCTGTATTCCGCTTAGATTCATCGTGTTTAGTGACAATTTCGGTCCTATTTAGATACCACGTAATGTTTCGGTCCTATTCATCATGTTTCGTGCTGACCGTTGCCATGATCGATGATTCCTCAGTAAAAAATTACCCCTTTCTGCAGTGTATTTATTCCTGTCAATCTTGGTGCTGTAGTTACACTTAATTCATTTTTCCTGTTCACATTCGATGTGGTGTGATGTTCATGTTGGTGTCTCCATCTGCTCGTTTCAGGTGTGCAACCGCGCCATCTCGACCCTCCCTCTCTACGCCGCAGACGCCCCTGCGAGGTTGCCCATGTCAGAGTTCATGCTGAGCTTGCCCAACAAGCTCGCCGGTCTGCTGCTCCCCCTCTTCTTCGCTGTCTACGTCGTCCGCGATTCCTTCTTCCACCTCGCCGCCCTCTGGACATGGCGCATCGCGTTCGCCAGGACCTTCCTTCAAGTGCTCCACCTGCTCAACATCCGTCTCTGTCCCTCCTCGGTCTTGGCATCGATTGCGCTCTGGGTTTTGTTTGCGCACACTGTCGTGCCATTTGCTGTAGCTCCATTTGCACGCTGGGTTGAACGCCTGGAAACTCGCCGTCAGGTGTTTCAGGGACTTGATGGCTTGCGTTTCCTTGCGCTGATTGCCGTTAAAGCTACCTTTACGGTAAGCTTCCTCTTGACCAATGCCCTCTGTCTGCTACATTATTATTGTAAATTTGATGATGCAACTGCAAATGATACGATTATTCAAGGTTCTTATATTGTACTAAAGCATCGATTAATAAAGTTCTGTTCTGGAACTGGAGCATTAAGCACATTTTCCCATGGTTTTACTGATCATTTTATAGTTGGTGACAGCACAGTATGGCTCCAGTTCACAGTCTATCATCCTGGATCTCTTCAGGTTATTGTAAGATATAGTACTAGCAAAATTTAAACGATGGTCACATGGAAGAAACCAGCATGTGTTGTTTTATAAAATAAGATTGTTCAGTTCCTTGATTCTTTCTTTACTGCAATTGTGCCTGCTGCTTATCAGTCCGGATAATGGTTTTTTGATTTTTTTTTTCTGGTTACTTTTCAGTTGCTCCACCGAAACTGTGTTAGCTTGTTCTGTTGGTGTTTTAGTAGCTGTGCTAATGTAGTATTTTTATAACCTTTTTTAGGTCAATTCTACCCTGAGTTCTATGTACAGGGTTGTAGGCTTGCAGCTTCGCTGCATCCTTTAGGGCAATGAGTGCCTCATGTTTCTTATGCTTGCTTTTTTACTTAATTTTTCAGAACTTCTAACAGTATACTTGTCTAATCAGGTGGTAATAGTTGACATGACCCTTGCTTTTGTTTTCGGTTTTCTCCCATTCTCACTGGGAAGGATAATCCTAGGGTGGAGCTCGTCCTACACTTCAACAACTTCTACCCTTCTAATCGGATATGAATCTATCTTTGCCGTTGGTGTAAGTTTTGCTGGTATACATACTCTTGGTCGTTACTTGAAGGGCGAGCAACTTGTGATCGCACTTTTCATTAGAAGGCTGAGTGGTATGTTCTTCAGAGGGATTGTATATCTAATCACCGTTGCCAATATTGGTTTTAATCTCCTAAACTTAATGATACTACGGCCGTTGTTCTTTGGTTGGTTGCTTGATATCTGCACTTCGAAAATGTTTGGTGCAACAATGTCTCAGAGGTTCAGATTGCTGATTGCTTCATCTTTATCTTCCACCGCCCTCCATTGGCTTCTTGGCCGCACCTTCTTGAATCTGCGTCCCAGATTGACCAGATTTCTTCGCAAGGTTTTTATCATCTTGTATCTGTTGTATCATCATGTCCATAGTCTATCCAGTATGTAATTCAGGGGTATAACAAATGTTGTATTTTTCTTGTGAGTAGGTACTGAGGCTAGGAGTTACCATTTCCTTTTCCTCTGTCCACCATAATGTTTACGAACCCTTCTACAAATTTTATTCGAAGAAGCTTCTTTGTTTTCTGGTCGACACTATCTTTGTTGTTCTGGTCATTGTTGTTCCTATTGAAGTTACTGGCCGATTGTCACCAGAGGTGTTCCCACTAGATATCACGTAAGTATTCCATTTTTGCTCTTCGTCTGGTGTACCTGCGAGACTTAGCGACTCGGTACATTTATTTTAGTGTTTGTCTATTGTAGCTACTTCGATCATCCTGGCAAGGGCACATCAGTTTGGCAAGGGACACGAAACTATGCAGTGTCACTTTCTGCTGTTCTTCATATGAACTTTCTCATTGGCAATACAATTGTATACCTTGAGCGGCTAGTGGAGAGGGCAATTGGGTATTGGTTTGTCACTTCTGGACAGGCTATTGGGAATAATGTTGAACCAAAAGACCAGAATGTTAGCAGCGATGAAGCTAATGAGAAAAGGTAAATACTCATAGGTTTGTAATTTTGTTCATTTAAGGAGCTGCATGCAGCAATGTTCTTAGCCTGATTGCATCTACTTACATTTTATAATTTGATATTTCTTTTACTTCCATATCATATCGTTGTTGTTTATTTAGGATACTTTGCATTCTGGTGGATAAGCGGTAGTTTTGGCATCTCCTTTCTTTGCTCCTGTAGTCTATCTCAGTGCCTCTCACCAAAATATGTGTCTTTCGTAGGAAAATGTCGTAGTTTGGGGGTTCAGCTCAGCTTCAATTTATTAAGCGACAAAACCAATAGCATTCAGACATTTTGGCGATTATGGCAGTCCATACATTTTCAATTGTCTTGGTGTTCAGCTCAGCTTCAATTTATTAAGCGACAAAACCAATAGCATTCAGACATTTTGGGGATTATGGCAGTCCATACATTTTCAACTGTCTTAGTAATTTAGACCGTACGGAAACTAGCAATGGGGTTCGTGTAGGCTGTATGTCCCAGAACTAAAAGATTGGGTATTTGGTGCCTCAAACTTGTATATATGCTAATCAATTTAGCTACTCAGAGGTGTAAAAAAAAATTAGCTACTCAGATCGAAATAAGGTTTTTATTGTCTGACATGCTTTATATGTGCACTATGTATCATGTGAAAAGGGCTCTTCGAGAAAGAAAGGATACTTGCCGTTGTTACATCCTTGGTCGGGAAACCCCTCAAAAGAAGCCATGCTTTTTTCTGCTTGTCATATTCTCTGTTTGTTTGCTATACTGGTCTGTTCATTTAGTATTTTGACCAATCGATTAGTTTAGATTTTTTGCATGATGTACTTGTTACACAACTTTAGGGTGATGCTTACCCTTCTTGCACACTTTACCAGGACACATCTTGCTATTAGGACAATGCTACGTGTGGTCCTAGCATGGTTGATTGCTGTGATATTCAATTCTGCTATGCTTTTCTATCCAATCTCAGTTTGGCGTGCACTGCTGTTTGCCATCCCTCAGCTGCCAGTAGCAGGCGGATTGAAGTCTAATGGTAATGACTGTTTGCAGATGATCATTGTTCTTCCTTTGTAATGAATGGAAATACTTTTATCTTGTTTGGGCTTACATTTCCAAATCTTTTCTCTTAGATCTATTTGGTATTGCGGTTGGCTTCTTCATCATATCAACTGTTGTTGGCACTTCTAGAGATATATTTGCCTGCATGACTTCTAGGGGACCGTGGCTTGTAGATTTGAAGAGGCATCTGCTTGTATTCCTATGGGTGAGGAATTTAATTGTGGTGGTGTCATTTATATTTTCTATTTATGACACAACTCACTAACTGAATGTTGTCTTCTTCCAGATGGTCATTGCTCCCTACTTGATGGGTTTGCTGGTTGATTTATCACTGATATCACCCTTCATCGGGCCTGATGACAGTTTCCCAGTTCTAGACTTTTTCTGCACTTGGTCTCTGGGGTGGCAAGTGAAGAATTTGTGGATGAACCTGGTGAGTCCTATCGTCTCTTGCGCTCTCTAGAGCCCTATACTTGTAGTACTATCTTATATTTACCAATCTTTTTTAACTCGTCACAATGAGTTACAAAAAGGAACACCTGCACATTTTCATTTTAGCCTATCTCATTTCCAAAGTTCTATTTGTAGGCAGGATGCTTTTTATACCGATACATTACCCATTGTTAAATTCATACTTCTTCTCTCTTGTTTCCTACATTAGCCACCCGAAGCATTTGCATAAATATCACTTTTTACCTCCATAATGAGTTTTAGTCGGGGATGGTTTTGCAATTGGCACACTTTTAGGGTAGGATGCAAGATGTAGCTAATTCCTAAATTATTCGAGTTAGGTTATTGCTGGATGAAAAATAGAAAACATTTAACCTTATTTTGTTATTATTGAAGGCTCGTAGCACGGCGGCCGCACCTTTCCTGGCCTATTTCATCGATGAGAGGTGGCACATGAAACTTACCCGAGCAAGGGTGGATTGGTCTTCAGGGGCAATATCTCTGCGCTGGTTTATTCAAGAGATATACTTCCCTATTGCCACGAAGCTACTCGCCGCTCTAGGTCTTCCTTATTTGCTTGCCGAGGGGTTCTTCCCAAGACTAGGCTACCCTGCCGCCGTGAACTCAGCAGTCTACCGTTTCGCGTGGTTGGGCTGCGTCAGCTGCTGTGTGGTCTTCTATCTCGGCAAGGTGTTGTGCGTCAAGATCCACGACTCTATCAGGGATGACCGCTATATCATCGGGGAGAGCTTGCAAGACGTCACCGAAACAGTAGCTGAAGATCCGAAACAGTAGCTGAAGACTCTCCTGTCTCTTGAGGACTTTTTTTGTAGTATAGCTAGTCACTTCGGACAAGGATTGGGCGAGTGATATTACCAGTTTGTTAGGATGCAAACGCGAAGGAATATATAGGTCGTGTTACTGACAGGAAAGATGTGAATGAGTTTTTTTTTGAACATTCAGATGTGAATGAGATGATTCCAAACAGATAAATTTCTGGCAGAACTTGTAAATATCAGTCTGTGATTTTCTGTGGGGAAGTTTCAGATGAGTATTTGCGTGTTGGCTGATTTCGAAAGGATTGCTCGTATGTGATATGATGAATTCACATTTCTGAATTTTTAACCTGGCAGCTTGGTACTAGTTCACACGGGCGACTGAGCAAAAACAAAACAGGAGATATTATTGAACTGAACCTTGTTGTCCACCTCTTTGTGTAGTCAACCTAAAGACATCAACTTATTTGACGGAGTCGACTACTTGTTCCAAATTATAAGATGTTTTACCTTTGCTTGAATGGCATGTATATAAACGCGTTTTAACGTGTACGCTCGCTCAGTTTCATTTCGTGTGCAGTACATATTGAAATATTCAAAACATTTTATAATTCAGAATAGAGGGAATACTTCATAAAGCGCCCTTGTACTCCCTCGGTTTAGAAATATAAGATGTTTTAGGTTTGTGAAGAAGATGTATCTAGACACCTTTTAGTGTCTAGATCCTAAAACATCTTATATTTCTAAACTGAGGGAGTACAATTTAGTGGCCGACTCGATGAGATGGTGTATGTAATATATATACAGTGAAAAAGTTTTAGCGATCTTTCAGGGCTATCAGATATTGCACATGTCTTGTTACAGACTACACCGTATACGTTAAGCACAAAACGATTAGATAATCCAACTAGCAGAGCCAAAGCAGGCCAGTGACTTCAGCAGCATGACAGCATCGTGATCCAAAAGGTACACCAAGGTACCAGAGCTAAAGCATCGCAGAGGTACTGACAAATCATCTCATGTTCAGTCTACCAGTCATCAGGCAACCGCGTTACAGAAGAAGCAGCCAGGTGCTATATTCGGTTCTGAATTTCGAGCGTACAGAGTTTAAATAACCAGGTCAATGCTAGTAGATACGGGCAACAGACCACGAGTTCGACAGGTTCAGATTTCGTCCTCCAAAACTCGCTACCTGACCCACCATCGCTGGACCGCGGAGATGGGCGTTTCGAGGAACGGAGCGTAGCGGTGGATGTACGGGTTGACGGTCCGCCCAATTTTCGCCCACGCACTCTGGTGATAGCTTGATGTTACAGGAGAACGGTACATCATCTTCAGCACCTGACAAGCCAGGATAAAGGACACATGAGAATAATGCAGTGATAGCAATTATTAGCATAAGGAACTTGTGTCTGTTAAATGGAAGTACATTGATGGTTGTTATTTGTTATGTACACTAAATTACGATCTACATAGGGTGCAGCAAAACATCAAACTGTGCCCCACGTTACCCAGCTATGAAGTGAATGCACGAAAGCAATGGGAGAAAATAAATAAGAGCAGATGTGCACAAGATAACTTACGTTCCAGTACATGAATGTCTGAACAATGTTGCGTCGCCACCTGCAAGGTAACAAGATGTAATTTATAAGATGCGACCACTCAGATGAAATAAAGTCTTCATAAGTTCATAGGAAAGTTGGAGCAACGTACGAGAACAGTGATATAATCAGAAGAAACCCCAGTGCAAGTTCGGCATTCGAGCTAAGGAGGCTGAGTGTGGTGTTATTCGTCTCAACCCAAAGACAAGGTTCTTCCAAGTATCCCCTTAAAACAGAAAGACAATATTAGCACAGGGCAGTGGAGCCTCAACAAGCTACAAATGAACCAGAGATAATTCAGCAAATAGTTACCTATAGAAAGATGAGTGAGCAAAATTACGCCTTAGGAATCTGGCAACATGATCGAGTGCCCAGCAGAACACAGGTAGTGCAGCAACTGTGAAAAAAAGGGAAGATCAGAACTTGTAACTCGTGTAAAAGCAGCACACGGACATCAGAAACATGAACATGCAAGAGAAAAACTGCATCTTACTCTTTAAATGAAGTTGAGATGTGACGAGCAACAAAGAGAACATCAAATGGATAAAGTCCTTGGCTCCAAGTACAGTCTGCAACCAACCCTGAATTGCAGCCATGTTCAACTCTCTTGGTTTCTTCATGCAGCAAAAAGGAGAATTAGATCAACAGTCAGCAGGTGAAGAAACACGACCAAAATAAGATGAACCATTCAGGCAGGCAGGTATTTACCCCGTAAGTACTGTACAAAGAATATCCCGAGGATAAGACTGTTCCCAGCAACGAAAGCTTACAAGCTCTGTCCGCAAGATGTTTGGGCAAAATTGGAAGCATTCCCAGACCAGCAACAACCAGTACCTGAGATAGAGAAGTTTGAGCATGTCATGTTCTAGTATACACTACAAAGTACCAATAAGCAAGAGGTGATGGTCAGAACCAGAGTAACATGAGCAAGTCATCTAACAGGACCATTGTGATGGCATTTACAATTTTCCAATGCAGAATGAAGTAGTACTCCCTCCGTTTCAAAATATAAGATGTTTTAGCTTTGTGAAGCAAATGTATCTAGACTTCTTTTAGTATGTAGGTTCACTCATGTTTGGAGTGAATCTAGACACTAAAAAAAGTCTAGATTCATTTTCTTCACAAACCTAAAACATCTTATATTTTGATACGGAGGGAGTAATAGGTAAGGAAAATGCTCTGTCATGTCAGGTTGTCCACAAGGTTCGCTGTGATTATAGGAGAAAATGGAACCAATAAACCTACTCCTTTCAGCGAATATGACACAATTATGCATTAACATAATGCAGAAGAAGGTGACTTGTCCTTACCCAGGCATTTATGGAGAAATGTATAGTCCGTGCATCAAAACGCAATGGGTTTCCAGCCGTGTTTGTCTGAGGTGGTGGTGGGGCAGCTGATCTGGAACTAGAACCTACACATGACATGAACTCAGCTGTTAGACACAGTCCACGAAACTGGTGGATCTTATGGCTAGTTAAAGCATAGCATAGTTTACCTGTATTGCGAGCCCTAACACTCTCACTGGATGCTGAAGGTGAAGACCTTATGTCTGGCCTGCTCGGCTGAGTGGAACCAGTGGATGACATCGGCTCAACCACCAAATCACGATCCTATCAAGTCAAGAAAGCAATCCAAACAGCTTTAGACAACATGCTCTGCAAGATATGACTCATACGACTGATTCAGAAATGACAGAATTCTAAGTGGCAAACTAGTATTTATCATTTTGCAAACTTTGGGACACAGAGTACAACTTCCTCTCTCCACAGAGTGGCAGGAAAAGAAAATGTTTCTATCTACTTAACACACGGTATGTTTGAGGAAAGTAACTAATGGTTCCATGTTCATGAAATAACACCAGATGGATCTAGCAACAAGTGACAGGCTCTGCCATCTAGCAAATCAGCTAGTAAGTAGCTGCTGAAAACCCTACCCACTTTCAAAACAAGGAACACCTACAGATTGGTATTTAACTACTGCACTCCGCTCCCTGCAGCGAAGTACTCAAATTCTGCTACCAAGATCACCAGGAAAGTGAGTCTCGCAGCGCGAAGCTACAGAATCTGAAACAGTCGCTGCAAGCCACCATAAACACATCAATCAGACGCCGTCAACCCATTGCCGATGGACTTGCAGTGTAACAGCTAGCGGAGCAGTCTGAGCAAACACATCGGATCATAGCTAAGAGTGAACCCGTCACCTTGCATTGTTACGAAATAATACAGGTTACAAGGAGCTGGAGTTTAGGATGCAGCAAAAGGGAGAACACCAGAGGGCTCTAGCACCAAGTGACAGCATCTTACTAATTTCAGCAGAGCAAGCAAAGCATGAAAGAGTGGAAGGACAAAAATATTCTTTATATCATTTATAGAGGGTTTGTTTGGGCAAAGTAACTACAGGTGAGCTTGCAGTTTTCACCTTGACGAAATAATACAAGCTCCAAGGAGCTGGGATGCTGGAGTTCAAGATGCAGTAATAAGGAGATCGCCAGAGGGCTCTAGCATCAAGTGACAGCACCTAACTACAGGTAGTTTCAGCTAGTAAGTAGCAACTGAAAACACTACCCGGTCTTGAAACGAAAAAAAGCAGCAGGAATCCCGCTGGGTAACACTCCAATTGTGCTACCACCTACCGCGGCCGGCAGCAAAAGGGAGCAGTGTTTTCTCAACTACTCCAGTAGACAATTCCGTATGCAGATGCAGTCGCTTCCAGCCATCATGAACGCATAACTCCGATCCACTTTCAGAACAAGTGACAGCTCTGCCATCTAGCTAATCATCAGCTAGTAAGTACGCTGCCCACTTTCAAAGCAAGGAACACCCGTAGATTGGTATTAACTACTACAGTCACTCTGCTCCGTGCAGCAAAGTACTCGCAGCCGCGACGCTCCATAAGCCGATACAGTCACTGCAAGCCGACATAAACGCACCAATCGGACACCGTCGACCCATCGCCGATGGACTTGCAGAAATCAAGTCGCATCCTAGCTACCATCGCCTTTCATGTTATGAAATAATACAGGTTACAAGGAGCTGGAGCTTAGGATGCAGCAGAAGGGAGAACATCAGAGGGCTCTAGCACCAAGTGACAGCACCTAAGTAGAGCTAATTTCCAGCTAGTAGGTAGCAACTGAAAACACTACGAAACGGAAAGCAAGCAGCAGGAACAACGGATCGTGATCAGCTGCATCCCGCTGAACGGGAACACTCCAATTATGCTAACGCGATCCGCAGCAAAAGGGGGCAGTGTCTTCAACTACTCCAGTCGGCAGTAGCAGATGCAGATGCAGTCGCTGCCAGTCATCCTCGACGGACAATTCCAATCCTAGCTAGGTACGGAGCAATTAGTCGAGCACGGGCGAGGGAGCGTGGTTAGGAGGAGGAGGAGGAGGATACTCACGACGTAGCGCTGGTAGAACTTGCGCCTGAAGTGGCCGAGGACCTCGGGCTTGGCGGCGAGGTGGGGCGGCACGAGGACGTTGGACCAGTAGTCGGCCCAGCGCGCGTCGCCCTCGTAGTCGTAGGCCGCCGCGGCCGCCCGCTTCTGCTCCTGCTCCTCCTCCGGCGCGCCGGCCCCGCTCGCGTCACCGCCTCCCATCGCGAATCTCCCGCTTGCTTGCTTGCTTGCTTGCACCGGTGGGTCTTGGGGGAGTGGTTGCGGGTTGGCGACGACGGCGACGGCGGGTTGGAGTAGAGGTTGGGAAATTTTAGGAGGAGGAGATGGAGATTTGATGCGACCGCCGCATCGGAAGACTCGCTGGTCGCTGCCGCTGCCGCTGCTTTCCCCTTCTCTCCTTGTCGTCCCGTCCCGAATCAGTGGGCCAGGAGAATCAGTCTGGTTGGGCCTGATAATGCGACTACGAGCCGCGGTGCTTCGTGCTGGTGATAAATGGAGGCCCGGCAATTTTAGGTCCTGCTGTACGATCCGCGTGATGCATCCGTTCGTTCGGGACGCGTTTGGTAGGTGTATTTTATCAGGACAGTCTGAGTTGGACACAAACCGGTCTGATTTGGTTGCATGCACAAGGCCTGTTTGTGGCTAACACGAGTATGAAAGCAGTCTATAGTCAGGCCTGACTACAACATTTAAATCGGTTGTTTTCAGTGGACATGACTCGGACGAGCGCACGGGTGCAGGAACGCGTGCAAAGCTAGCTTCCTCCTCCTTCTCTCTCTCCTCTAAATCTCTATCTACTAATTTAAGCTGAGGTAGGTACGTCCTGAGAAAATTACCGTTCACCTTTTTTTTCCAGTTTTGCCCCTAACTGTTCGGCGATTTTACAATCCCTGCCACCGCGTAGTGAAACTGGGTCGCCGCCACCACGTACTGGCTATTTGAGGATATTGCCAACCACTGCCACTGAGTACCGCTTCGTGCGTTTTTCTGTTTCTCCCAGGTCCGCCCGAAATCCCCACCTCATGGCCGACCTCGATGCGTCGCCTCGCAATCTCCCCGGCAGCCGCATCCGTGCGGCCATGTCAAGAATTGTAGGCAGCCGCATACATGGAAAGAAAAGTAAGCGACTATGGCCTTGGGAGGTTGCTGGATGATAAAGAGGATTAAGAATTCGAGATCCAGATCTCGGCAGCCTACCAACACAAGGACGCTGGACTAAATCGCCGTGCTCGGGGGCCTGCTCTTGCTAGGTCGGCCTGAGCTCGCATCCCCGGGACATGGAGGCGCTCCATGTCGTTCCGCTCCGCCCGCTAGAGGGATCAGACCGAACATGTGTGTGTCTTCGAGAGGTGAAATTGATTGGAAATTTTGACTGGTCATGTCATGTATCGCTGCTCTTGTGGATGGATTGTTGGATTTGTGCTTTAAATTTAAATATCCGCTCGATTCATGCCAACTTTGAAGATGGGGATTTTGTGGGCGCAATCATTGCCCTATGGAGCTCCCGCGCATGGTTGCCGTCGTGGCAGTGGTCTCCCTCGTAGGCCTGGCCAATAGAAGGTTGGAGAAGGAGCATCGAGCACGGGGAGGGAGGGAAGGGGAGGAAGCCGGTCGGGGGCGAGGATGCCAGGGAGGGAGACGCTACGCCCGCCGAAAGGTCTCAAGACGCTGCTGTTGTGCTCTGGCGCCTTTGCCACCTTGGCTACTGCAGTGCTAGCAGGTAGCAAACGAGCATCTGCTCCCCGCCATGGTGAGCATTGAGCAAGAGCTCCAGCTAGCAGGATGCAGAAGATTTTTAGGCTACCCCGCTTTGTGCTCTTCTTATCTCGCCCTTGGTGGATTCCTCAGCGAGGAGCCCCTGGGCACTTAGTGCCAGGTTATGGGGATGACTGAACATGAATAATCCTGAGGAGTGATCGAGTCAGAGGCCCGTGGTTTCTCGAGGTCGCCTGCCTCTCCCATCCGCTCTCTGCCCTGATTTTTTTGGATGTACGTTGCATGTGCTTGAAGCAGTAGGACTGACGACCAGGACAAGAGCACTGGAACAGTACCGGAGTATTTTTATCTACTAGGGACAGTATGAATGTTTTGTTTGTAACTGAAGATTCCATATGCACTGATTTATTTTTTAGTAATATTCATAAACATTTAAATTTGGCAAATAAATAAACTGACAACCAAACTGTGAATACGAGAGGATGCAGTATCGTGGATACTAGCTTTTTTATGAGCTGTATCGTGGATACTAGCTAGCTTACTGCTGCTTTGCACCAGCTAATTAGGTTGCTGCTATTTATTTAGGAGTGACATATATAACAAGAAGTGGTGCTAGCTAGCTTGTCGTTGCTTTGGTATCACCGATTGCCTTATTTCAGTTGACGATACAATATTCTCAATGCTTCAATACACTATATTTTGTCTTCTGATGAGAAACAACATAGTCGCTATCTGCATTCTTGATCTTATAAAGTGCTAGAGATAAAATAAATAAATTTTCAACCAAATAGATAATGGAAAAATCTCGAAATTGAAATATTTTCATTATATGACAATGTAACATTATAGCTTCCGCCAAAAAAAGGTGGATAGAATATGTGAGATTCGAAAAAAATCCTCCGATCTGAAACATACTTATTTTATGGAATGTTGTTCGAAAACATTGGTCTAACACATATTTCTATGAATTACACGTGCATTAGAATTTAGGAAAGAAATTTCTTATCGGTTATTTTTGTTTCAAAAATAGCCAAGGCTCAATCATGTATTTTCCCCCACCAAACCATAGGTTTTGACCAGATAAATTTCTAAGCGATCTTTATCTCTTTAAATTTATCTACTCGTTGCAATGCACAAACATTTAGCTAGATGTAGAGGGGTTTGTCTTGACCAAGAGCAAGATGGGGCAGCATAAGTCGTCCAGCCACCCAGCTTCAGGACCTTCATGGCGGTGCTCTTGGCCTGGGCTCAAGGATTTTTGACGGCCGCTAATCCTGAGATTCGTATTGGAGTGTGCATTCATAGGGGTAATTGTATATATGTTTTAGTGAGCATATGCGTATGTACTGTATTTCTAAGAAAATGATGATGCTTTCATTTGTGTGATGATAGGATTAAACGAGGCGCAAGGAATAGGTGGAGGAATCATACGAATGGCATAAGACAAACATAAAGTGGATAGATATGAGGCCTTCCACATAAATAGAGATCTTCGATATATTTGTTTATCCTTCAATTTTTTTAACCCGTGGCAACGCACGGGTATTCTACTAGTATACTTACTTTTTATAGCTTGGAATTAGTACATACAAATCGAATCGAGTTGTACATAAAAAAGACCCCCCACGACGATGGGGTTTCATTCTGACCATCGATTTCGAGGATGCTGAACTGTATCTTTTTATATTCGTGGTCAAAGTTGGAGCCTTTTTGTGCTTGTTTCGTTAGATTTGTCGCACACAACCTCTCGAAGTGCCCTTTGTGGAGTAGCTTGATCTTGTTGTTCTTCACAACTCTCGTGTTGCAAATTTTTCGTTTTGATGGAGATAGAAGAATTGATCTATAGATTGAAGACGAACAGTAGCTGATGAACTTCTCCCTCCTTTCACATCGCATGGAGGGCTTCTTTCCCTTCAAATCAACATGAACATGCTTTCAAAAGATGCTCTACATGAAAAAAAAGGATATTGATGATGGGGTTCTATTCCAACAATCGATACCATTTTTTGTGCTTAGTATCTTCTCAGGTTCGTGTTCATGTTTAGAGATTATTTATACTTCTAACTGGACTGCTTAGAACCGTGTTCATAAGACCCATAGAAACTACACCGCAACCAAACGCCATGCTCCCGTTTTTGTCCACGTGCAAGAAAGAGAACTGCAGGTTATAAAAAACAAGGTGCAGATGTTGGCTCGGAGGTTGGATGAGCATGGCAGTGCCCTACTCAGCACTACCATGATGGACCAAGAAACTGATGCAGGCTACCAAACACCCCCTCGATCTTCTTGGTGGTGGTCGCCGAGGATGTCTTTTATCCAATAAAAAATGAACTATACTTTTACATATTATCACCTTTTAATAAAATTATTTGTTTGAACTAGACTAAAATGGAGGGTATCCTTTAGGTTCCATCTCTAGTCGCCATGGAAAAGGTTAAGTAGGGCAGTCTACCTTCTTGATCTGCCCAGCTCTGAGTAATTCCTTAACATGTTTCTTGATAAACTCCTGCTCTAGCGCTTCTATTTCACTAGTCGAGCTTCGAGACCCACATTGAGTCGGTGTTTAGCTAGGTCTCTTAGAGCAAGGACAATAGTATAGCCAACTGCTGGCTATAAGGCAATGTTGTTATCTATAGTTAATCATATAGCTAACATGTACAATAGATGAATATAAAAATATTCTATTTTATTAATGTATGACCCACTTTGCACTCTCACACATACTGCCTAGGAGCACATGATGTAGCTATCTCCTAAGAGCAAGTACAATAAACTTATGTAAGCAGGCTATAAGACTTTAAATAATATATTTGAGATGATGTGGAGGTGAGAGAAGTGGAGAGAGAAGATTAGTGGGCTCTCATGCAAGATCTAGCTATAACACGTGCTTCTAGGCACTTTGTGTGAATGTAAAATGAGCCGTAGCCAAATAAAATAGTACATAGTTATAGTTGTATATGTTGGCTATTAGGTTGGCTATAGATGACATGGAGGTGGCTTATAGCCAACATCGGGATTTATTATTGAACTTGCTCTAACCAAGAGCCCACTTCTCTTCTCTCACCTCTTATCTCCCATCCAACTAAGCAAAAATATAATACTTTAGTTCTTATAGCCTCTTGAGTCAGTCTTATTGTACTTGCTCTTAGCATACCCAATACATCTGAGCTACTACACTAAAAGACGTCCTCATATACCCCAGAGGAAGGCAATGAGGGATCCCTCGACCTCGATATTGGGGCCAATTAGGATAGTCCTCGGCGAGTCCTCTTCGCACAGGGGTACCGCCCGTCCTCGCTCCATTGGGCGGACATCATGGCTTTCCCTTGATCCCCGGTTGAAAGTTCGGGATTTTCTCTCCTTGCTTGGCACCCTGCGTGCCGTTCCCCTTGGCAGAGGTGCTTGTAACGCAGGAGGAATAGGTCGCGCCTGACCTCCTCCTAGCGCAAGGATCATTGTGGAAACTTTTCCAATAGTAATCACGCCGGTTGGCCCGGGAAGCTTCATGATAAGATAAGACTCATGAGGAATGGCATAGAACTAGGCGGGTCGCATTCTTCCCAAAATGGCATTGCACTGCATATCAAGGTTTGTGACTCAGAAGAAATGTTAGAATACATGTACGTATACGGCTAGAGATAGACTAGGATACTAGACGCCTTTTTGTACTCCAAATCTCTCTCCTCTCATGTACTTCTATATATACCCTTACGAGGGTCAGATCAAACACGACAACATATTAGGTTCTACCTTTTTTCCACAACCACATGAAAAGAGGAGATGGACATTCTCAATCTAAACACAACAGTACAGCTCCACTATCCTACGATTTAACCAGCTTGGCTACGAAAATCCAAGATTTTGTAACGGATATTGTCAATCAGCGAAGGGCTCATGTCCTTGTCCTTCCAGTGGCAGAGAGAAGTCCACAACAACATGTAAACAACAATTTATATAGGACACCAAAACCTGTTCTTCTTGATTTTTTTTCATGAACTACTTACATGAAATTTATAGAAAAAGTACCCTTTGGTCTAACCTCATAAAAGTGCATCGTGCACAGCAACACACACATTTCACTTTGAAATCAAAAGCATGATTGTTATTGTGTTCTTGGGTTGAGTCTCCTCGTCAAGCCATCTTCTCCTTCTCTAGATTGACAGTCCATGCTTTGGCTTATTGTTGTTGATATATCAATCATGATGTAATTTTTATTATGTTATAGCTGGTTTAACTATCTCATTGTAATTTTTATTATATATGTTAGTGGTGCTTACCTATTGTGGATAAAACTCTGAAAAAAGCTGGGTGGAGGGGTAAACTTTTAAACCATGCTGCTAAGTTGGATCTTGTAAGAAGTGCATTAGCTAATATATATGTGTGCCTTCTAAGTGTCATTAAATTCTCTAAGTGGGCCATAACTATGATTAACTCTCAGATGACTCATTGCCCGTGGGATGACTATGAAGGCCACCATAAGTACCATTTAGCTAACTGGAGTTTGGTGTCACAACAGAAAGAGAACGGTGTGCTGGGTATACCTGATCTAGCCACTATGAATAGATGTCTGCTAGATTCTTGGATTAAGAGATATCATATAGATAAAGAGAAGTTGTGGAAACAAATAGTAGGCCATAAATATGCTTTTAATAATCCTAACATCTTCTATTGTAATGAGTTGTGTGCCTCTCCCTTTTGGAAAGGGGTAACTTGGGTTGCTAGATCTGCTCATATGGGGTATCAGGGGAAAGTGGGTAATGGTAAAAAGGTTAAATTTTGGGAAGACCGTTGGTTTGGGTATTGTCACTCAGTATTGGGATGTTTATTTAATTTTGAATGAACAAAATTCATGTATTGCTGATGTTGTGAGATGCTGAAAACCTTAAGTTTACTTTTAGAAGATGTTTTGATCAGAAACTGTTGTTTCAATGGTATGAGATAGTACATATTGCTCAAACTTTGCACCTTAGAGCCGAGGAGGACTGTCTTATGTGGAAGTTAGAACCCAATGGACAATATAGTGCTAAATCCCTATATGTTGTTATTAACTTTAAAGGGATTTTTCCTATATATGTTCAAATCAGTTTGGGGGATTAAAGTTTCTCCTAAAATTCATTTATTTTTGTGGATCCTAGCTCATACCAGAATCTTCACTAGGGATAACTTAGTGAAAATGCAGAATGCTGATGATGTAACTTGCCTTTTCTGTAATGAATCCGAGACATGTAGTCACCTATTCTTTGAGTGCACTGTTGCGCAGGCTGCTTGGCAGGTGATTTGTAATATCACTGAAGTTTGAGATGGTGGCTAATAAATGGACAAAAAACTCTTTAGAGTTGATAATGTCATATCTTCTGCTATTATGTGGGTCATATGGAATGTGAGAATGACTTATGTTTTAATCGTTCTGTGTGGCCTGGAATGCAGGAGATTTGGAGAAAATGTGCCTTCAACCTTGCTCAATGGAGCATTCTACTAGGAGAGGTCGAAAGAGGAAAACTGGCTATAATTACGATCAAATTGAAACCATTGGCCCATGCCCCCCCCCCTCCCCGCTACTGTGGCCAGATCCTGGTTGAGGGTGGAGAAGGGGATATGTGGAAGACAACTGCAGCTGAACTGGAGTGGGGCCCTGATGAGTCTGAAAAAGTGCTGATAGTGTCCTGCCAAAGGCGACGCAAACAACTCTCGATCGTGTATTTTAGGAATCTCATACCATACCATACCATACCATACCACAAAATTGTACGAAGTAAGTACTTCTCGGGGTCAGCCTGCATGAAAACCTTCCGATCAAGGGTCAAGTTTCCATGGCAGGGTGCGCTTAGCCGCTAGGGAGACGATCGAGAGAGGACCTACATGGGATTTTTCTTTTTCAGTGTGGCGTCCTTTTTATGTTATGGGATTTTGGGCTCTGTTAAGTTCCGGCCTTTTACACTTCCAGCAAGACTCATGGTTATGTATTTTCCCCCCTTTTTTATTACTACTACTATTAAAAGGGTTTATTTTATTTTCAATTTTGTGGTTTAAGTCAAGCAACACCATAACCGTATGTCCTGGATTCTCTTGCAGTATGTATCTCCTTATCAATGGATGGATCAGTTTCGCGATTCTGAAGGCAGCCTGCACAAATGATGCATGCACACTTTGGGGCCTAGATTTTCTCTATGTTTCGATGACAAGTATGATATGCACCAAATCTCGTTGATTCGCTCGACTTTGAAAACGCAAAAATATAAAAAAGAAAAAAGTAATATTAAAATATTATGTCTTATTGGTAACAAAAGTTATTTATTTATAGCGGTGTAATTTCGCAAAAAAAAAAACAGTTTCCGCTGTGTATTACCTGGCTAACTACTGCTAGCTCGTGGACGATCATCACTGGCGATACCTCAACGACCATCACGAGGAAGACTCCTAGATTCATGCGGTTGGCATCTGAGCAGCTGGGATCCAAGTGGAGGTGTTCTGCTTCTGATTCTTTTCGGGACGGTATGTATAGCTTTGTATGGATGTCCTGAAACTGGCTTTGAAGCGGTGGCGTAATTTTTTTTACGAAAGACACTACTAATCTGCTCGTTCCAAACGTCCCCAAGTGACGAGTAGGATGAGGGACCTCATAGCTTTACGGTTCGGCATCGGATCCTCCGTCATCATCTCCCACCAATTTTTTGTGTAAAGGCCCACCCATAATGAAGTGTATGAAACGGAACAGGAGAGAGATTATATCCTTGTGAATCTAAGTAGACGAGCACTGGCAGTCGTAGCCAGAACAGGGAAGGAAGAAAGTAGGGCGAACACGCACTTTATTTTGGCTCTCATGTGCCGGTGATCCCTATATGCACTCAAGATGCAGCACCGGTGTATTTTACACACGTGCGCATCATGAGTGAAGCGACCCCTTGCAGAGTGCACGTTAATTCACGACACGACGTACGTGTTCTCGACTACCGCCAGCACTTTCGCCCAAACAGAAAGAGATACACATAACAGATGCATGCTTGCTGCGACGTCGGCCACCCGATCGAGTCGTCAGCGTACGTGGAATCCCAACGCACCAGCACCACTGATGTGGTTGCTTTCACATGAGTGGATTTGGAAGGAAGGAAGGAAAGTTGAGGGCATCGACCATTTCTAACTTGTGGAGCATTGCTTTTCCATTTGCTGAATCTGGTGAGGTGCTCCTGGTTTCATGCCCAAAAAAAAGTTTACTCCTTCCGTTTTAAAATATAAGATATTTTAGTTTTATAAAATGAGTGTATCTAGACAATTTTTAGCGCGTATGTTTACTCTAAATCTACACGAGCCTACACACTAAAAAAAAAGTCCAGATACACTTATTTTTACAAAGCAAAAACATTTTATATTTTAAAAATCATTTCATAAGTTGCTGAATCTGGTGAGATTATTCCCTCTGTCTCAAAATAGATGAAAATTTGAACGAACCTATATACTAATATTGTCTAAATTTATTCAAAATTTAACAAATCTAAAACATCTATTTTAGAACGGAGTAAATACATTTCATAAGTTGCATTCACGAGGAGACTGTTCTCGATCAACACCACTTTCCCCAGGCCAGATAAAGACGGCGACGGCCCCACTCACCTGAAGATGACGACGACCACGACGACGTCGGCCGGTCTTGGGCCGCCCGCGTGATCGAGCGTGAAATCTCAGAGGCATCCAACGCGGACGCCGGGACAGAAATATGATGGAGCCAACTTATGGCCTGAACTCACACGCCGACCTGCTGAGCACACAAGTGTAAGCAGAAGCGCTAGTCCACTCAAACGACCAGTTTTGTTGTCTTTTCTATCTAGTACCTGTCTTTCCAGGAAGGAGGAAACCTTTCTTGTTCCTGTGCATCTTTCCAGAAAAATCTAATATTCTGTCAAAAAAAAATCTAATACTGGCTTTTCCAGTAAACAAAAAAGTGATACGACATTACTAGGTGACAGTTACACACTGTATCAGCAATCTACTAGTGTCTAGTAGTACTACCACAGTTCAAACAACAACAAAAAAACTAGTACCAGATGGATATTCCAGGAGGGTTTATCTTGGATGCCAACCCAGCCCTCGTCCCTTTTCGCCCAAACAGATGCTAGCTGCATCGACCCCAATTGCCTGACGACGACGTCCGCCGGTGTTGGGCCGCCCGAGTCGTCGGTCGGCCGGCGTGGAATCTCAGCTGCAGCCAAGACGACCAAGAGCCAACGCACTGACGAGTGGGAGAGAAGTGGTTGCTTTCACAGGAGTGGAGTGGACTTGGAAATTGGCTCTGTTCACATACCACACCAGGACGGTACAGCGGAGTCTTCTTCCACCTCTCTCCCGAAGCCTCCTCTCCCCAGTTTTGAGAGTCGGCTTTGACCGGCCGGATCCGGCCCCTCTCACCGCCGGCAGCCTTGCTGGCTGGTGTAGAGATGGATCGGAGGCCCGGCTACCTCCCTGTAGTAGTAGTTTTAGGATTAGATGCAGTCTTTGGGTCAATCCCGTGTTTCCCCTTGTGGAGTCTGAGGGTAGGCCGGTGACCATCGTCGGCCGGAGCCACCGCGTCTCGAGTCAACCTCCTCCCTCTTCCTTCCGCTGGTGGCAGGTGGTGAGGCAGATGGAGCTGGCGGACTCCTGCATCCCTCTCAATAAGGCCGAGTCTGCAAGTTACTCTTTGGCGCATCCGAGCTGTGCCAAGAGGTTGCGGTTCTTCTTCTTCTTCCTAGTTGTGCTCTCGTGGGCAGAGCCTGTGCCGGGGAGGAGGAGATGCTGCAGCTTGCCAAATAAGCTCGGGTTTTGTCTGGTACGTCTCTATCGCCATCTTCTACGCTCGTCGCCCTAGGTCCGTGGCAGGTTCTTGGGTGTTGATGAGCCGCTTTATCTGGCGCGGTGGTGGCGTGTCCTTGCTACTCTGGCTATTCTTCTTGCCTTGCTTCCTCTCTTCCTCTCGGTCTCCATGGTGGGGACGAGGGAAAGTGGTAGCAGTGTCAAGGACTCGCCGGAGTGGCTCAGGAGCTCAAGAGCCTCTTCTTCCTGGAGCATCTCTTCGCAGTCCATGTGGGCGCGAATCTTCATTACGCCGGTGAGCTCCGGCATATTCTCAACCTCCATTGGGAGGCCTTTCTCGAGGTCGGGCTCTGAGGGCTTTGCTGGGCCGGCGACAAGTGGTCTCGTCCCCGTCGTCGTTCCCGGCTGCAGCGCTCGCCTCGCTCTGCTCCACGGTGGGGAAGAGATAGGATCAGTTTGTAATTGTAATCTTTCAGCAAGGTCCTATCTACAAATGCCAAGGACCCATGTTTTATTTTTCTGTCCTTATAGGGTCCTTTGTAATATCACTGTACACTCACTGTTTTATAATTAATATCAGGCTCTAGCCCCTTCGGGGGCGCTCCGCTGTTCAAAAAAAAAAACAACACAGCACAGCAGTACTACACACGACTGAAAACTGGTCGCTTTCAGCGAGCACTTGAATAGTTCTACGCGCGCTTGCACAACAACAACGGCGTGCCCGTCGAGCACGGCTGCGAGACTTCCGCGGCCTCACTTCCTGACGCGTTCTCGACCGACACCACTTAATTTCCCCAGTTCAGATAAAGATATATAGTACTAGGGAAATTTTGAGAGGATTGGTACGTGAGATAATCATCACAATTAGCAACAAGAAACAGTTTGGTATGATGTACGTACCAAGGAGCAGAAAAACCATGCTGCTCCTGGCGAGGTGGCATATACTAATACAAGGACATGGTCTGAACTCACACGCCGACCTGAGCACTAGTCCACTCGCACGCCGACTTTCTTGTCTTTTCCGTTTACCTCTCCTTCCAGGAAGGAGGAGACCTTTCTTGCTCCTGTGCATCGATCTTTCCAGAAAATCTAATAGTACAGCTTTTCCAGGAAAGATGTTGCCACGAACAGCACGACTCTCTCTCCCCCTTTTTCCTGCCAACAAAGTGGTACGACGTACGTACGTACTTGGATGCCAAGGAAGCGAGTGGCACCGCCTATTTCAGATGATCGTCTCCGGAGCAAACTCTGGCACGCGAAGAAAAAAGTGACATTCCAGGCAAAACTGGATGCCAAAGAAGCAAAATCCGCATCGGAGCGCTTTACGGATCATTCTGGATCGGAGCACTACCTGAAACGAAACAAATATGTATAGTAGTACTAGTTATCACGGAGCCTGAAAAGAGTCGGTAGCTTAGCCCAAAACATGTGATTAATTGAGAAGATGAAAAGTTCACAGCACCGCCCATCAATAAAACTTTAAGTTGTACTACATGACAATTACAGACTGCATCATTCAACGATATATGGATATTCCAGGAGGATTATCTAGCTACTACAGTAGCAGCTAGTATATATATACTAGTATGTGTGGAAGCTGCGTCACGATGACTCGATGCGATGCTGCGTCATGCATATGGCGGTGATGTGACGCTGCTACCTTGTGCTCGGTAGTTTAATTAGCAAGGCACCATGTGCTGAAAACAATTTACTAGTACTAGTAGTAAGCGACAGTTACGGAGGGTGTAAACTAGATATTTGCCGCATAGAGATCCCAACAGTACAGGGAAATTTCGTGGAAGTTGCGTGGTAATGTGATGATGCTACCTCTTTGCTTAGTAAGGACTCCCACTGTGCCCGTAGGTAGTGTCATGTAGACATTGATACTCCTTCCTGAGGAAGACCTCACCCAGTCAGTCAACCCATCCAGATCATCCCCGCACCTCCCATGTCTATAAAAATCATCCACGCACCCAGATTCCCACCTCCCGCCTCACAGCCTCACTTCATTCTGCAGTCCCACGCCACCTCCACATCGAGGCAGCCTTGTTTCTTCACACCACTCTTCTAGTACATCAGGAACAGAGAGCACCCAATCCACCCTCACAAACGAACAACATACAAGAGGAGTAGTAGGAGCAAGAAGGAAGGGGGCCATGGCGTCCTACGACAAGACCATCGCCACGGCGGCCTCCGTCGCGGCGTCCCTCATGCTGGTGCGGAGCCTCGCGAGCGAGCTGCTGCCGTCCGAGGCGCGCGAGGTCCTCTCCGCGGCCGTGAACGGCGTTCGCTCCCGCCTCACGTGGCAGCACACCATCGTCGTCGAGGAGATCGAGGGGTGGTCCTACAACCACGTCTACGCCGCCGTCAAGGCCTACCTCGCCACACGCGTCGCCGACGCCGGCGCCAGCGTCGGCATGCACTGCCTGCGCGTCAGCAGCGCCGGCAGCGGGTCTGCTGACAGGCTGGTCGTCACCATGGACGCCGGCCAGGAGATGGCCGACGTTTACGGAGGGGTCGAGTTCAGGTGGTGCCTCGTCACCCGCGAGGTCAAGGCATCCGACCCGCACGGGCACGGCGGGGGCGGGGCAAGGGAGGTCAGGTCCTACAGGGTCAGCTTCCACAAGAAGCACAAGGAGAAGGCGCTCAAGGAGTACCTCCCGTTCATCGTCGCCACGGCCAAGGCCATCAAGCACGGGGAGAGGACCCTCAGCATATACATGAACGAGGACACGGACGACTGGGCCCCCATGGAGCTCCAGCATCCCTCCACGTTCAGCACCCTCGCCATGGACCAGACGCAGAAGCAGTCCATCGTCGATGACCTTGACAGGTTCATAAAGAGGAAGGACTACTACAGGAGGATTGGCAAGGCCTGGAAGCGAGGGTACCTGCTGTACGGTCCGCCGGGTACCGGCAAGTCCAGCCTCATCGCCGCCATAGCCAACCACCTCAGGTTCGACATATACGACCTCGAGCTGACTGGGGTCGACTCCAACTCAGACCTCAGGAGGCTTCTTGTTGGAATGACCAACCGATCCATTCTCGTGGTCGAAGACATCGACTGTACCATCGAACTGATGCAGCGGGAGGAGCAAGATGAAGACAAGGAAAAAGCCAAGTCCAAGTCCAAAGAGAAAGAGAAAAAGAAGGCAGAAGACAAGGTAATAACTTTGGAGTCCAGAATACTACCTTCTATAGTTATATATAAATATATAAACATCTCCACTCCTAGCTTGATTCCACAGATTTCTTGCCTATATATGCTGATGAAAATTTGGTTGTTGTTGTTGTCTGCACAGGTAACACTATCCGGGCTGCTCAATTTTGTTGATGGCCTGTGGTCGACAAGCGGAGAGGAAAGGATCATCATCTTCACCACCAATTACAAGGAGCGCCTTGACCCAGCACTTTTGCGGCCTGGCAGGATGGACATGCACATCCACATGGGATACTGCACCCCCGAGGCTTTCCGGATCCTTGTCAATAACTACCACGCCATCGACTATCATGCAACGTATCCAGAGATTGTTGAGCTGATCAAAGAGGTGTCTGTGACGCCTGCAGAGGTCGCCGAGGTTCTGATGAGGAACGATGACACTGATGTCGCACTGGATGATCTTGTTGAGCTCCTAAACTCAAAGAAGAAAGAAGCCAATGAGATCAAGACTGAAGACAAGCAGGTGGACGAGAAGAAAGATACCAATGAGATCAAGACTAAAAGTATGCAGGTGGATGAAAAGAAACATGGCGATGGGATCAAGACTGAAAGTGTGCAGGTAGAGGAGAAAAAAGATGACAAAGAGGTTGTCTTGAAGAATGATTCCTTCACAGAAGACAGAAGCAGTTAGGAGTGCGGAAGCTAACAGTGACCAGAGTGTGTGTGCAATGTAGATAGTTCCTACAGGATGTCCATTGCAAAATATGTGATCATTTTGGGAGATCCATTCGGAAATATGTGGTCATTTTGACTACTAAATAACATCATGTTTTTTGGAGCAGTGATTCGCAACGTTACTTACCATAGTGTGCCTCTAAATAATTTTGCAAGTGATGTTGCAACAAGAAGTTACATATATGCAAAAGGGCATCTTGTACACGACATTGTCCAGTAGAGTCAACTACAGAAACTAGGAACCAACCTCAGCCACTTCTCACGTAGTTTGTCCATTATTATGTGATCTCAATTATCATTTGGAACTAAAATCCATGGAAAAATTACCATTTCCAAATCCTCACACGGCTCTGAAACATCGGATGACTGGATTTGAAACAAAGTAGCTGAAATGAAACTGAGTGTGCGTATGCTTTCTGGTAGTTATTTTGCACGAACTAATCCCCTGTTTTTGTATAATAAAAAGGGTAGTTTGTTGATTCAAAAAACTACAAAAATGAAATCCATAGATAATTCAACAGATAAAACTACCTATAGAAAGATGGGTGGGCAAAACTAGGCCTTAGGAATCTGGCAACATGATCAAGTGCCCAGCAGAATACAGGTAGTGCAGCAACTGTGAAAAGAGAAGATTGGAACTTGTAAATATACATAAAAGTAAGGATGCAAGTCGGGGACCCTCAGGGTACCCTCTGGCTCTCAAAGTTCAATCAAATGAACCAAAATGCCAAAAATCACATCACCTTTGAAAAGTTAGTTCATTTGATTTAACTAGGGCGGGCCAGAGGGTACCCTAAGGGTCCGAAATTTGCAGCTCTATGTAAATGCAGTAAAACAGATATCAGAATCATGAACATGCCAGAGAACATTGTATCTTACTCTTCAAATGCAGCTGAGATGTGACAAGCAACACACAGAATATCAAATGGATAAAGTCCTTGGCTCCAAGTACCAAATGCAACCAACCCTGAATTGCTGGCATGTTCGACGATCTTGGTTTCTTCATGCAGAAAAAAACGGAGAATTAGATCAACAGGGTCATCAGGGCAAGAAATACAGCAAAACAAAGATGAACCGCTCAAAGGTTCAGGTAGGCAGGTATTTACCCTGTAAGTACTGCATATAAAGAATATCCCGAGAAGAAGACTGTTCCCAGCAAAAAAAAGCTTGCATGCTATATCTGCAAGATGTTTTGGCAAGCATTGCCACTTTCCCAGACCAGCAACAACCAGTTCCTGAGATATAGAAGTTCGAGTATGTCATGCTCAAGCATACACTACACAAGTAACAAGCAAGATATTATGGTCAGAACAAGGGTAGCATGACCAAGTTATCTAACAGAAACCATTGTTATGGCCTTCTTCAGAAATGATTTTCCAATGCAGAATGAAGTTATAGTTAAGGATAAGAATGATTAGAGGAGGAAATGGAACCAAATAAACTAACTCTTTTCAGTGAGTATCACACAATTGCGCATTGATAGACAGCAGAAAAAGGTGACTTGTTCCTTACACAGGTATTTATGGAGAAATTTATAGTCCGTGCATCAAAACGTAAAGGGTTTGCAGCCCTATCTATCTGGTGGTGGTGATGTTGGGGTAGCTGATCTGGAACTAGAACCTACACATGATATGAACTCATCAGTCAAACACAGTCCACGAAATTGGTAATGTCCTGTAAAACCATAGTATGGTTTAGCTGAAATGCAAGCCCTAAAACTCTCACTGGATGCTGAAGGTGAAGACAGTATGCTTGGCCTGCTCGGCTGAGTGCAGTGGAGCCAGTGAATTACATCGGCTCGACCACAAATCACGGTCCTATCAAGCCAAGAAACCAAACCAAACAGTTTTAGACAATGTCAAGCTTCAAACCAAACAGCAAGACATAACTAATAACACTAATTCAGAAATGACCAAATCCAACTGGCAAACTTTTTTTTTTCTTTTTCGAAGGGCCTTAGGCCAAACTTCATTAAGGAAGAAAATAAACTTTTTTACAAGAGCGCCACCGCGTGGCAAAAGACGGCCGAGGTGGCCGAGCAAAGGAAAACACTTCCAAGATCTGAACACAACTCTAGGTGAACCTCTAAGAGAAGGCCTGGGTGCGCTAGATGCGACCGCCCAAAGCAAGCAGGAGCCTAAAACACAATAATACATCCGGCAGCCTTCCAGGAGTGAATGTCTTCGATGATTAGCTCAAAGACACGGTCAGCCGTGCTACACTCCTGCTGGAAGATGCGTGAATTCCGCTCCTTCCAGATCGTCCAATGCACCAGAATCACCACGGTGTCGAAGTCGCGACGCATGCTCTTCGGCGCCCTCTTCCTTGCCATAAGCCACCATTTATTGGTGCTGCCAAACGTATCATCAGGAATTGGGAAGTTGGCCCTGGACCAGGTCCGAACACGCTCCCAGACATGCTTTGTGAAATGGCAGTGCATAAAGAGATGAGTGCAGTCTTCACTGGACACAATACACAGTGGACATGAGGTATTATGTGGCCACCCTCTGCGAGCTAGGTTGTTTGCCGTGAGGCAGCGCTTGTGCACCACTAACCACATGAAGAACCTGCATCTCATGGGGGCCTTGGATTTCCGAATAGGTTCCGCACAAGCGAATTGCGTGTTCCCAATGAAAAAGAGCTTGTAGGCTGAGTTGACAGAGAGCGCGCCGTCTTGCAAGAGGCGCCAAACCACCTCATCTTGTTGTCCGGCAGTTAAGGTGGTGCCCTCCAGTAAATCCCAGAGCTGCAAATACTGAGCGAGCGCTTGCGAAGAGAGACCCCCCCATTATATCTCTTACCCAGCGATTATTCTGCAGCGCCGCCGCCACAGTGATGTTTGATTTCTTGACAAAGGAGTGCAGAATAGGGACCACATGTTGCACAGATTTTCTTCCAGGGAGCCATGCATCAGTCCAGAACAAAGCCCTCGTCCCATCACCAATGCGAAAGAAAGCTGCAGCTCTGAAGATGGCCATCACCTCCGGGTCATCATCGACCGGAATCTGCACCCATGGACGCGGCTCCGAGGCAAACTTGTGTTAATCATTTTCAGACATTGAGGCACAGAGCACAACTTCCTCTCCCCGCAGAGTGGTAGGAAAATAAAATGTTTCTATCTACTGACAGATGGTTGGTTCAAGCAAAGTAATTAGGAGTTCCATGTTCACAAGTTAAATCAAGTTTCAAGGAGCTGGGGCACAGAATGCAGTAACTGGGAGAACAGCATAGGGTTCTGGTTCTAACAAGTGCAGCACTCCTCTTTAGCAGTTGAAAACGCTGCCTGGTTTCAGAACAAGCAACAACAACTGCACATCATGATTAACTACAGTCTACGCCCTGCAGGAAGTACTCCATGACTGCGATCAGCAGGAAAGCGGGCATCGAAGCGCAAGTGTGCAACGTCCGCCAGCCATCATGAACGCATCAACAGGACACTGTTGAGCCAACCCCGACAGAGTTAAGCAAGGCAGCAGCCTCTACCATTACAGCAAGCACGTCGGATCCAAGCTCCGGTGCAGAGGGCGACGCAATTAAGCAGCAGACCACGCAAAGCGGGACCGAGTGGAAGGACTAGTGGAATGAAGCTACCTCTTCTCACACGGTTCTACGTCAGCACCTCCCTCTAGCTAATTCATCAAGTAAGCAGCAGCACCCAGCAGCCGAAAATGCTACCCGGTCTCTGAACGAAAAACAAGCATCACGAACAGATGGTGATCAACTGCAGCCTACAGAGCGCACCCCAACCCTGTTACTGCAAGTCTGCAATGGATCGAACCAGCCTCGGTCAGTACAGTAAGCGTCAGATCCTAGCTACCAATATGTGGGGAGCAGTTAAGCGAGCACGAAGGAGGGAGCGGAGATGAGGATTGTATGTACTACTCACGACACGACGCAACGAGGTGGGGCAGCACGACGACGTTGGACTAGTAGTCGCCCAGCGCGCGTGTCCCTCGTAGTCGTAAGCCGCCGCCGCCGCCGCCGGTTTCCCCGCCTGCTCCTCCTCCGGCGCGCCCGCACCCGCTCGCGACACCGCCTCCAATCGCGCTTGCTTGCACCGGAGGCCTTGGAGTGGTTGCGGGTTCGCGACGACGGCGACGGTGGAGTGGAGGTGGGGAAATTCAGGAGGAGATGGCGATTTGGCGCGACCGCCGCATCGGAAGACTCGCTGGTCGCCGCCGCTGTCGTCCCACGGCGGGGCCGTGGAATTAATCTGATTGGGCTGACGACGTGATTCGGGCCGTGGGCATCGTGCGGGTGAATGGAGGCCCGGCATTGATGCGGTCTTCGTTGTGGTCATCGTGGAATGGGACTGGCCCAATCAATCGTTGAGGGAGTAGATACTTGCTACGCGTCCTGTGAAGGATATTTGTCCCCAATTCTTCGGGTCCGAAGTCGTCCGTTTTTGCTACGTTGCAACAGAAACCGCTTCGCAAGCAGCAAACTGGAAATAAACAAAGGCAAACTGGGAATCGCGTCGTGCGGACGCCTATGACGACGACGGAGGTGACTGCGCCGTCAATCTCGTTCGCCGGCGCCGGAGATGAGCCATATTCGAGGGACCATACTCTACCCCCTCCTGGTCAGCCTCACCACCTTATACAACTGCCAATCGTAGCTTCTAGTGGGGATCAAATCCTCTCACCCGGCGGCGCTCCGATTCGGCGAACGTCGATGTCTCCAATCGAGCGCAGCAACCTAATCTAGCCCGGCACACAAATCCTCCCGTGTTTTTCAATCAAAATCCTGAGAAAGAACCTCCAGCACCATCGATAAGCTCTAGATTAGGTTTCCACCATTGTTGTTCATGTTTGTGCTACATGGTAGCAGGAAATACTTACATATGTAGCAAAATACTAGTTAATTGGCTTCTACATTATAGCAAAATAGGGTGTTGCTAGGCAGATGGCAGGAAAACAACCTCAAAACAGATAAGGGTGCTACATTGTAGCAAAAGAAAAATTAGGGGTGCTACAACATGCTTTGCTGGACAATGTGCTACACTGCAGAAAAATTTTAGGCAGATGTGATGCTACATTGTAGCAAATTAGGGTGATACTAGCACATCAATGTAGCAAATTAGGGTGATACTACATGCAGCACATTTATGTAGCACATTATGCTTTGACCTAAACTTTTTCTTTTTTTAAATTGCAGGAGTTTGTTGCTGATAATATACTGGGAGGATTCGACCTCAACCAGCCTGCTGATGGATACGGTCCTGAAGGATATGCTGCTGAAGGAATAATTGCTCCACTACAATCTGCTTACGAGATTGCTCCACCACAATCTGCCGCAAGAACCTTTGGACAAAAATTTGCTACAAGAGCAGAAAGTGCAGCTAGTAGCAATGCTTCATTGTTGCTGAAGAAGGTGGTGAAGAGATTTGCTCGCAGCCTCTTGTACCATATGTTGGAATGATATTTGATGACCTTGAAGTTGCGAAGCAAGTATACAATGACTATGCTTTCAAGCTCGGGTTTGGTACACGGATTGGTAACACCAAGTATAGCACAACAAGAGGTGCCTCAAAAGATGCAATTCTTAGTAGGGTTTTTGAGTGTGTCCATGCCGGAAAACCAGTTGACGAAGCAAAAAATGCTACTAAGGATAGTTCTGGAGAAGGAGGTCCAATAGACATGAGCAATTTCAGTGCACAGAAGTCACGTAGCAAACAAGCTGGCCTCAAAATGGACGTAGCAGATTTGAGGCAGAAGAATAGGGTGCTGTGGCATGATTGTAAAACTAGAATGCTTGTTGGAAAGAGAAATGGAATATGGACTGTAACGGTCTTTCAAGGAGAGCACACACACCAGTTGCTGAAGCAAATTGGGAGAAGACGGTACTACCGGTCTCATAGGAAGGTTACTGAGGAGGACTTTTAGTTCATCCAAACATTAGCACAGCTCAGATGATGGGATGCCTCGGAAGTGTGCACGGAGGCGACCCGAGGTGCCTTGGTTTTGTGAAGCATGATGTGTCCAACATAAGGACTATGCTACGTGAGGAAGTTTCGCTGCGAGACATGTCAATGACTATTGAGTACTTTGAAAGGAGACAAGCAGAAAGCCCTACATTCTTATTTGATAAGCAAGTGGACGAAAATAATGCAGTGAGAGCTCTCTTTTGGGTGGATGGCAGGACAAGGGTCTTGTACCCCAAGTACAAGGACTCGGTGTTTTTCGACACTACATTTTGTACCAACAAGTACAACATGCCCTTTGCTCCATTTGTGGGCATCAACAACCACACACACACAATTGTGTTAGGCTGTGCTTTGCTACTCGATGAAACAACTGAAACATTCAGCTGGGTATTCACCAAAATTAAGGAAGCAATGAACGGTTTGGCGCCAGACCATATCATGACAGACCAAGACCAAGCAATGGCTGCAGCAATTTCAAACATATATCCTGATTCGGTCCACATATGTTGCATCTTCAATGTGCTACGATTATCAAGAACAAAGCTTGGTCCTCACTTGAGAGAGGTAGCCCATTTGCTACAGCATTCTACTCATGCATTTATAGCACGGACACGTAGCAGAATTTGAGATATGCTGGCAGCATATGTTGGAAACTTTTGCTATGGCTGAGAACACTCATTTGCAGAACATGTGGAAGAGCAGAAACATGTGGGCATCTGTGTACTTCAGACAAAGTTTCATTCCCTTTACAAGCACAACAGGAAGATCTAAAGGCCTCAACTCGTACTTTAAAACTTTAATTCGCCCAAGTGGCTCAGTTTGGAACTTAGTGCAGCAATACGAGTTGTGCCAAAACCTGATGCTAGACAGAGAAGACAATGCAGCATTCACCATGGATACAACAACAACAGCACCACTATGGGGAAGGTGAGATTTTCTCTTTACATACAGATTTTCCAGTAGCATTATTTTATATCTGTGGTAGCAGATTTTTAAAACTGTTGTAGCATAATGTAACACCTGATGTAGCACCACCCTGACAGTCAGCAAACATTTTTTGCAGCTACAACATTGAAAAGCATGGGCTGGAGTTCTACACGAGGGATATCTTCACAAGATTCCAAAAGATGATTGAGAAATCTACAAGGTTTTATCCAATGCAGGTTGAGGGTGAAGGCATGTGCTTTGATCTCATTCCAAACCCTGGTTATGGTGTCAAAACCTATCAGGTGCAAGTCAAGTTAGATGATGAGTGCTACAAGTGCGGATGCAACACATTTGAGATGTGTGGCCTTATATGCCCGCATATAGTGAGGGTGATGGTGCACTTGAATGTCCAGCAAATTCCAGAGAGATACATGCTACGAAGATGGTCTGCTGCAGCAACAATGCATGCACCTGATCCCGGGACAAATACCATCAGATTTGGGATCCCAGGAACTAATACTCTCAAGTATAATGCATTGTGTAGAAAGATGAATGAACTCGCTTCGGATGCTTGCTTCAGTGATGAAACATATGTTGTTGTTTCCAAGATGATTGATGACGCGAAGCAAGTTGTAGCAAATATGAGGAACACATAACATGCTACACATGAGCAAGAAGTAGAGCATCAAGGAGGAGGGCCAGAAATTTTGCTACAAGAGCAAAGTATTCCTCCACAGCATGGTGTAAACAATCAACAACAAGAAGAAGAACGTAATGATGCTCTGAGTAGCACGCTCAAGAACCCTGCGAGGGTAAAGCCAAAAGGAAGACCAGCCGAGAAGTCGAAGCGTAACAAACCATTGGTTGAGCTTCGTGATGAAGCAAATGCCAAGAGAAGGAAAAAAGCTCAAGAGACAAAGAAGAAGCAAACTGATGCAACACCGAATAAGAAGAAGCAAAGAAAGCAAAAATGCCCATACTACAATGAAGAAGGTCACACCGTGAAACAATGCGTCTCCATGGAAGCACTGATTGCGGGGAATGCTGCGAAAATAGAGTTGAAACTACATGTACTACCAGAGAGTAGCATTTTTGTCATTACTATGTAGCATACATATAGTATAGATGTAGCATCATCTTGATGCAAGATATGAATTTTGTGATATGACAGAATATTGTTGGTAGCAAAAGTATTGCCACTTTGGAGCACAACCTGCATTTTGTATATAAAATTGCTACTATAGACAAAACTTGTTCTTATGAATGAATGTCACATAAATATTTGCTACATTAAACCTAGTAGCAAATCTTGAACACCTGGGTAGTACATCATTTCTATGCATGTAGCAATATGGCTACACAGATGTAGCAAATTAACACCTGGGGTGGCCAAAAAAATTTGACAACATGTCTAGGTAAATACTCATTTTTAGCATTTATGCAGCATGTATGTAGCATGTACAGAACTTATCAAAACAATCACACTATTTGAAACTTCAGAAGACAATAATCAACATTCCAAACTTCAAAAGCTATATATAAAACCATTCCAAACATGTAGCACTGATCCATCCAACATAACCTATCCACAAAAGATAATCCACAGATGCTGCAGCAACGAACACATCCACGATTACATCAGTTTGAACCATTACAAAGTGCAAAATAAGATCATAAGGACGGCATCAGTTTCAACGATTTTACATCAGTTTCAACCTAACTACGCTTCTTCTGTAACTCTTCTTCCATCAGTTGTAGCATTGATCCTTTGTTTTGCCTTGCCTTAATCAGATCTGATGCAAGAAGTTTCCTTAGAAGTGGTACAACATTGTTGTCGAACTCCGGCTTGACCTTGCCGGTGAAGCTTTCCATGAAGAGCATGCTGAAGAATCCATAATCAAATCTGTCAAAAAACAAATAGATAGATTAGTAAAAAACAAGCAGAAACTGATGTAGCAAGTGTAGGAAGATAAAGTAGCAAGAGTTATAAACTTAGGTAGCAATTAAAAAACAATAATGTAGCAAAAGTTGAAACTAGTGATCAGGACAAGGATTGAAAAAAAAGAGAAACAAAAAGGTGAGCAAAATCTTACATGGTAGCTTGCTGCGGGTGATCAGGATTGGTTAGCAGGTAAGTGTTGAAGTTGATATTGTCTGCTAGTTTTGATTGCTTCACAAGAATTGCAAAGTTTGCGAACTGGAAAACAAAGCAAACACACTATATGGTTAATGATATGCATCAAATAAAAGGCCCAACTATAAATGTAGCAAACACAATGAAAAAGTGTAGCTGGAAGAACATGTGCTTGCTTCTTATTCTTCTGAATATTGCTCACAGTTTGCATCAACAAACCCAACAAATGTTCATCCCAAGCATACTCATCTGTTTTGGTTGGGTCGGCCATGAGACCAACATATTCCAAGTTAACATGGTTCGAGCTTTTTGGAGCAACAACAGTGACCAGGGAAACAAGATCCCAAGTGCGAATGATGGTTTCCTCATCTGTATCAGCACAATTCTTCAAAATATTGATAGCAGTTGCTACTCTGCCCTCTTCTTACCAGCATGGTAGAGGTCTCGAATCTCATCAAGATCTGCACCTCCAGTAATAGAAAGATCAATAGGCTTTCTCCCACAGCGGATTCCAAACACTTTCCTCACCATATCCGTGGTAAACACCATCTGGTTCTTCCGAAGCTTGTACTCACGGAGACGAGCAGAAGTACGTGCAGCAACAAAATTCGTTAGCTCATTAGGAATCCTAAACTGTGCAACATTCAACAATGCTCGAAATGCACTCTTTGACTGAATAATCTGCTTCTTGGCTGGAGAAAGGTTGTCCGCAAGGATACTCAAACGCTTGGCACCGAAACGGTCCTTCGACATCCAAATATCCTCCTTGACATTACTCGCTCCCTCACCAAGTTTCTTGCGGCTCACAATAACCTTTTTGCCCTTTTTGCTCTTATCAACAGCAGCAGCCTGCAGCAAAAGGAAAATAGAAACATGTATGGTTATGGTGTGACCTCAACCTCCAAAAAAGCTACATGTAGCAACCAATCAAAAATGCTATCACCAAAATGCAACTACTAAAGTAGCAAAAATGCTACCACTAAAAATTGCTAGCATAACTGGTAGCAAAAATGCAACTGGTAGCACAACTGGTAGCAAAAATGCAACTGGTAGCATAACTGGTAGCTACATATAGCAAAATGCAACTACTAAATTAGCAAAATGCTACTACTAAAGTAGCAAAAATGCTACTACTAAAAATTGCTAGCATAACCGGTAGCAAAAATGCAACTGGTAGCATAACTGGTAGCAAAAATACAACTGGTAGCATAACTGGTAGCTACATATAGCAAAATGCAACTACTAAATTAGCAAAATGCTACTACTAAAGTAGCAAAAATGCTACTACTAAAAATTGCTAGCATAACTGGTAGCAAAATGCTACTACCAAAAGAACAACTAAATTAGCAAAATGATACAACTAGAGTAGCACAATTCTACTACTAAATTATCAAAATGATACAACTAGAGTAGCACAATTCTACTACAAAATTAGCAAATTTCTACTACCAAATTAGCATAATCATGCTACAACAAGAGTACATTTCATCAACAAGATATCACAACATGGCACAAAGCAACAACTACTACTAGTTAGCACATCAATTCCCCACATCACACACCAAATTCCCTCGGGGCAACAATTGCAAGCACAAAATCCTCGAAAAATCCCTCGGTACGGCAACAATTGCAAGCACAAAAGGCAATATCTGAACATTGTCGCCGCCGAAGGTGCTCCCTCCTGCCGCCACGGTCGTCGCCGGCGGTCTCATCGCCTAGGGTTACTGTGGCACGGGAGGTTAGAGAGGGGAGAGGGTCAGAGAGATGAGAGAGGGGGAGAACAAACCTAGGAGTCGGCGGCGCTCGACAGCAGTCGCCGGCGCTCGACAGCGGTCGCCGACGGTCGATGATGAAGGAGTAGGCGGCGCCTGCGGGAAGAAGGGGTCCGGCACCTGCGGGAAGAAGAGGTCAAATCGGAGGGGAGGGGATGTTGAGGGGAGGTTACAGAGGGCGGCTGCGGGAGAATACTCACCAAGGAAGAAGGGTCGGGCGGCGAAGGCGCTCCGGCGGTCGAGGACGAAGGGGGTGGGCAGCGGCGCGGGCGGCGCCTCTCCTCGCTCAACTGCTCGCTCGCTCGAGCGATGAGGAACTGCAAGCAAGCGAAGCGGGCCGACCGTATAACACGGGAGCGTGTAGCAACCGCAACGAAGAGGGCCACGTGGCGCGAAAATAACGGCCGGATCAAAACCGATCGAACGGCTCCCGACCCGGGGGACGCGACGACGGGATCCCCCGGGGGAACAATATCATTTTCCTAATTAAAAGCTTACTGTGATCCCCCCAAAAAGCTTACTCTCTCTGATCTATAATTAATTTTCTTAATTTTGTCTAGTATGTATTTAATTAAGGATTTAGACTAAATACATTTGAATCTAGATAAAGTTGGGGACATTAATATGAACAGGAGAGAGTATAAAATAGTATTGTCAAAAAAAACTTTGAATAGGTCTTTCTCTCCCTCACACCACGACCTCTCTCACCTAGTTGGCGCCTCCACATTCGCCTTCTCTATAAGTCGGCTCCCTCTCCCCCGGTCGACCTACCGGTGATCTATGGGTGGATTTTGAAACATTAGGTGAGGATTTTTGATAGTCATTTTCTTTGGCATCTGCGTCAATGGAGATTGGATTGTCCACAATAAGTGATCTTCAACCCTTCCATCAACGGCAAGATCTTCTTACCGACGTCATGTTTGCATTCTAAGATTAAAGTTTTATAGATATGGTCTTTCAGATCTTGCTTCGTCAGATTAGTTTTAGATTTTTTTCTCATGGTTGTTGCGAGGAGTATTATCCTCGGAATATTTATTCTGGCTGCTACGTCCTCAACAATGGTGATTTGTATTTTTGGTTAGCGACATCGACCACGCTGTTCGGTGATGACTGCAAGTGTACAGATCAATTGTGGCTATATTTGAAGTAAAGATATCGAACCCACAGAAAGCTATTGGTAAAGGTCTTTATGCTCCTCGTCGCTATCTACCAAAGGATATTTATAAGCTGTCTTTGATCTCAAGTAAAGGTTGTTTGAAAGGTTTTTAATTGTTTACAGAAAAGTAATTAAAATAAGTAAACAAAAGCAAGTAATAAGGTTGTGTGAAAGCGTGGCTGAATTCAATAGGGCTAAAACGTTCTCGGAGATGTAGGATACACCACTAGCATGATATCTAATTATTAATTAGGGATTTCTATTTTCGTTCCCCTGGTTCCTTAGTTGTACTCACTTTTCTCCAGTCGCTTAATTTTTTCTCACTTTTGCCTTGCTCCTTGTGTGAAACTCTCACATCGGTCTAAACCTTACTCTCTGTCGGGTCCCGTTAGTGGACCCTCGCCGTTACGTGCTGACAAATGGGGCCGAATTCAGTTGGGTCCTGTAGTGGACCCTCGCAGTTACGTGCTGATAAGTAGGACCCCCATTACGTGCTGACAAGTGGGCCCATGTTCGGTCGGGTTCCGTAGTAGGAACCCTCATGTTAGACTGCGTGGGGTCGACTTGTTGGAAACACGTTTGTGGGATGTGGTGTGGGACCATGTGGGCGCGTTTGTTAGTTACATGCGCTATGTCGCCTAAATTGGAAGATTTATTTTATTATTATTTTTATGATTGACCTTTTTAAGAGCGCTTTTCCCCTCTATGTCGCTAACAGTTGTTAATTTTTGCCAAAAAGGCAGTGAATCTAGAGCAGTTTCTTTCTTCATTCATGGTTCTTTTTGGCCCTTGTATTTTTCTAGTCTGGTAGCAAATCTAGAGCAGCAAATCTAACCAGCACCATAAATATGTAGATAAACAGAGCAGATGATAAAGCAGCTAATATAGGATTATATAGTACGGTACTTAAACGAGGTTTAACAATTAGGCTGCTCAGCAGCAACAGCAGCTTACAAGTTCAACATAGACAACAAAACAAAAGAAGCTGCTTTACAGCAGCAGCAACAGATCAATGACCTCTCATGGCCTGCGCCTTCTCCCTCTGGCGCTTCCTTCACTTCTTGTTGCCCAGTCCCTTGACCTTGGACTCCTTGGGCTTGATCGGGGGGCATGCGATCCTCCTCGATGGCCACATTTTGGAGGTTGCGGAGGTGAAAACCGAGTGCATGGTGATTGGCTCTGGAGCCATGGACGTTCTTTGATGGGCCGCAGGTCTTCACGTCCTCGGCATGCCTCACGAGAGAGTTGAAGTCGGTGGCGAGGCCCCTGGTGCAGAAGGGGGACCTGTAGATGTCGCCGACGAAGAAGTCGTTGAACTGGCCAGACTTCAGCTTCCTAAGCACCCGACGAGTCTTGGTGTCCATGGACTCGTCGACGCTGAAGACGTCGCTGCTATCCACCTATTATAAAAAACAGTAGCGTGCAATAAGGACATGATAGAGATACCGTAATTATCGGGATTGATTACTTGCATAAATTAACCGATTGAGATCCCCTGATTATTCCCTAATCCCCAAATCTCGAACCAAATCGAATACTGGTCTCAACTACAGATCGGTGCTAGTACTGATTCCAACTACAAATCGGTGCTAGTACCGATCCCAACTATGGGCATTCATTGAAATACGAGATCTAACACAAGAGGATTAGCTACTGTAAAAATACCTAGCATCCAACGATTGAAAATACGAACAGTCGGGCCCTAATAAAACACGATCTAGCATCCAACGATGGGAATGGGGGAAGAACAAAGGAAAGGGAGAAAACCCTAGTTACCTCCGACTATGGATCGGCTAAGTTGGTCTCGAAGGGGTTCTGTAACACCCCGTCCACTAGGCCCGAGGGTGTCACTCCTGGCAACTGAATAGGATATCCAGACTGGCCCCACAAACCAACACTAGTATTTTCTGCGTACTTTGTCCTCACTCGTGCGCACCTGGTACCCACTTCTCGGTCGGCCACCCATCCTAAAATTGTTCTAGGCTAAGCACACTTAACCTTAGAGTTATTTTCGAATGAGCTTCCGAAAAAGAAGTTGCAACTTGTTGGTATGAGCATCGTATCAATCCTATTAAACCATGTGATGTATCTCACATACACCCACCCTTTAGAAGATCGATGCCCTCATCGATCAAGCACACCCTAGGAACGTATCCTCTTGGCACGCGTTTGTGCGTCTAGTGCCGGCACATGTGCCATACCGTGCCTACTCCAGGCCACACGCGCCATGCTCCACATGTCCCGCCACTGGCCCGCACACACCCGTTAAACCGCGAGGTTGGCTCTGATACCACTTGTAACACTCCGTTCACTGGGCTCGGGGGGTGTCACTCCTGTTAGCTTAATAGGATATCCAGACTGGCCCCACAAATCAACACTAGTCTTTTCTGCGCACTTTGTCATCACTCGTGCGCATCCGGTACCCACTTCCTCGTCGGTCATCCATCCTAGAATTGCTCTAGGCCAATCAATAGTCTTTTCTTTTTTTCCTTCTCTCTTATTGTTTTGTCTCTATTTTTTGTCAAATACTAGATGACTGTACAATTCGGTGAGCAAATTTGCTGCGATGTGTGAAAATTCATGGTGATTAGGATGTTAGAAATTATTTTTATGTTAGGTAGTAATTTTTTTTAACGTCGATAAGGGACCATATAGATTCTGCCATGTTAGTGTTGTCCGCCCTGTCCTCAGGCCTACCCACCAACGCCGGTGAGACCGAAGCATATTGACAATCAGCCTTACCCACATAAATGAAAAGATTCTCGCAACCCCACCCGCCCATGCTTCCAGACAAGGGTTTTCCAGCCGAAACAAGGAAAACATCTACAGTAATTCTCACCTGGGCAGGAAGTGAAGACGCTGGGTTTTGCGGGGATCTCTGGTTGAGAAGCTTCTATGGGTGGGCAAACAAAGCGGACCATGGACATCTTCCTTTCGCTTACGGCTTCTGTTTTCTTCTTTTTCTTCTTTAACCATAAATCCCAAAAAATTTCTACCTCCTTTCTTTTTCATATATTTTTCTGATCAGGAAAAATAAAAAATTATGTCAGTTATTTTGAAGTTATTCTAATCTCGTACACACAAAGACGGTGGGCTTGTAATGGCTTAGAGCATATCTAACAGGTACCCTATTTTTCTGTCCTGTAAAACGTGAGTAGAGGGCTCTGTATTAAAAAAATGCTCACGCAAAAACCATTTCGTCTAGCAGACCCCGTATTTCATCCCGTATATTTGAAAATTGCAAACCCCGGAAAATTTCTTTGATAGTTCATCAGTTCATAGGTAGATCATACATACGGATTTTTACAAAATTGCGGGATCCTAATGGATCGCGACTTCTATGAAGCGATCTAGTCGTCGGGGATGATGACTGTCGCATTCTCCTCTGCCTCCCGCGCCTCCTTCTCCTTCACGGCGGCGATGGCCTGCGCCTTCTCGTCTGCCTCCGCCCTCTCCTTGTCGGCTTCATCCTTCAGGGACGCGGCCACCGCCTGCAAGAAGAGGGGGTCTTCCCCTCCTCCGCTTCCTCTTCCTCCTCGCCGGCTCGCGGCGCTCCTCCGCCGCTGGTGCTCGCCTCCCATGCCGCCTTCTCCCGGCGGTGCTGCTCCCAATCCGCGCGCCATTTGTCGAAGTCGACGCCGCACATCGGCTTGAGCGGCGGATCGGCCTTGTAGTAGCGCCCGCCCGCCGCGAACTCGCAGAGCTTCGGCGGCACGTAGAGGGCGCCGGCGTACCTGCACGCCGCACGCCGACTCCCGGCGACGGACAGCTTGCAGTGGCGCCGCCACGCCTCCTCGAGCGTGTCCGGCGAGCGGGAGCGCTTCGATCCGGAGGCGGGCGACACGGTACTGCTGCGGCGTGCGGACATGGTGAGCGGCGGTGCTAATGCTGCGACGTGCGGCGTAGAATTTCTCGTCGGAGCGTGTGCGGGGAGGCGACGGCGCACGTCGAGCTAGGGTTGCGAGTGAAGGGTTCGACCCCCACTCGCACCTACGCCCTGTATTTGTAGGGGGTGGCGGTGGGGTTTTGACGGGCCCCGTATTCCGTCGATACGGGCCCCGAATACGAGGCCTGCTAGACGGCCTAAACTGTGCTCACCCCCCTATCCGGCCGGAATTATACGGAGTGGGAGCGTTTTGTGGGGCCTGTTAGACATGCTCTTAGTGTTGAAATGATTAGCAGTTTTCGCATGAATTTAATCCAAATTTAAATCATGACAGAACAATTTCCAAGACTAACTAGCATACGCATAGTAGACATGCACCATACAGGCAAGTGAAAACCTAGTACATCTACGCATACTGCAATACTAGTAATCATCATAGGAAATATCAGGAGGGCATAGAACACGTACGAGTTCGTCGATGGTATGACCAACAACGCAACAGAAGTGGAGCCACCACCAGCGGCATCGTCGTCAGACATGGCGATGAAATCGAGGAAGCCGAACGAAGAAGAGCTTGAGCAGTCGCGTCTAGACGCTCCCCAAAAACCTTATCGCCTCTCTCCCGGTGCAGGATCAGAGAGACGGGGTTCCGGAGGCCTGCTCTCCCGGACGACCGTGCACGCAGCCGGCGGGATGGAGTAGCAGAGGGCAGCACAGAGAGGTGGAACGATGATGCAATGGTAATTGCTGGTAACTGATACGGTTCGCGTCTGCCTGCTTCTATAGTGCGGCTTGGGTAGGACGTGGGCAACAGTGCACGACCGAGTCAGTGCGCCAGCTCACGATCTGGAAACGGACGGTTAATTAACGCGTCCGTAATGACGTATTAATGACTCATAATACACAATTAATTTTCTCAAAGAGCAAAATAAAGCTCGGCTCGGCGAGATTCCCGCAACCCGCGGGGCGCGCGCGTCGTGGCGAGGCGAGGCGGGCGGCGTCGGAGGAGGAGTGCGCGAGGGATTCTCTTCTTCTCACACCTTAGTGAGTGGTGCAACACTCTACTATATAAGGTGGTCCAACTCCCCTTCCACTAGAAATGTGGGACTAAACTTTGGCACCACTAGCACACACATGAGCTGCCATGATAATGGGCCAAAGAGAATTTCAGAATTTGTATTTGTTATGGGCCAAAATCCCAACATCAAATATGCCTCAAATTCCAACAATCCCCCACAAAGTCTCATTGACACATCACACCATTCTGTTCCAAATCACTGTTTTGATATACCAGCATTTTTTAGTGGAGACTGTTAAGTTGAACTTCCACATAGAGCATTAGACTACGCTCATCAACAACTGTCAATGGACTAAGCCTTGAATTGCCAGTTTTGTGTAAATGAGTTTCACCTAATGTCATACTGATACTAGGCTGCCGAAGGCTACCCCTCGGGTGGAGCATATAAGTCACACTCCTGGCCTTTTTCATGAGCTTCCTAGAGATTACCCTATCTCATAGACTGTGACCAGCAGTCAGGCTCACATAGGTGCGTTCTTTCAAGACTGCTCTGTAGGATAGCATCTTGGCTTATACAAGCCTATGAACACATTAAGAATAAGTCAACCTGCCATACAGATCGTGAGAGTAATGCATCTTCAGTGGAGTGGGTTAATAAAAGTTACTCTCCTCCAGTTAGCCACTGGCTTGTTTCCCCAGGTCCTAATTCACGGGATCTCCGATCACATAGGTTGGGTTACTACCATGGTAACTCATGTGGGTCTCAAACCCATCTCCTTTGATGCAATATCTATCATATTTCTTGATAGACCTTTTGTGAAAGGATCTGCTAGATTCTTAGCTGTTTGGATATAATCCAATGCTATTACTCCGGAGTTTCTCATTTTCCTAACAGATGCCAATCTTCTCTTTATATGTCTTGATGACTTCATATTATCCTTTGAACTACTCACTTTGACGATCACAGTTTGATTGTCGCAGTTCATAAGAATAGCCGGCACAGGTTTATCAACAACTGGCAAGTCAATCAAGAGTTCACGAAGCCAATCTGCTTCGACAGTAGCTGTATCTAGTGCTGTGAGTTCTGCTTCTACTGTTGACCTCGTTAAGATGGTCTGCTTGCAAGACTTCCATGAAACAACGCCACCACCATGAGTGAATACATATCCACTTGTGGCTTTCAACTCATCAGCATCAGAAATCCAATTTGAGTCACTATACCCTTCAAGTACCGCAGGGTCTCCGGCATAGTGAATACCATTGACGAGGTTTAATCTCGTCAATGCCCATTGGTATGGACTTGGGTTTTGGAGAAGATGGGGATGCTGGAGATCGTGGAACGGTTAACAGACAAGCAACCAGGGGACACGAGATTTACCCAGGTTTAGGCCCCCGGAGGGAAAACCCTACTCTGCTTGTCTGCTCTTGATTACGGCGGAACCGAAGGTTACAGGGTGCGCAGATTCGATCTGGCGTGAGGTGCGTATGCGGGAGTATGAGTCGAGAGATCTAGGATGTGCCCTCCTGGCCTTTATATAGACTTAGGCAGGTCCCGGGCATAGTCCTAGTCGGTTACAAGTTCTAGGGTTTTACCCCTTTGAATTTCCTATCTACGCTAGTCTTGCTCTCCAAGGATCCGAAGGCGTCATGGGCCTTGGCCACCCGAAAATCTTCATGGGCCAGCGTATGTCTGTTGTGGGCCTTCCTTGGGCCAGACCAGGTATGCTGAAGTCACGTAACCATAGGGTATAACCATGTCAGTAGCCCCGAGTGATCAGTCGAATCGTAGATTCGGCTGAGGACTCTTCAATCCTTCGGGTGCAACTAGGTGTTAACAATATATGTGTGTAGGGATTGTTGACGCGTGTGCCTGACTCACCCGACGGATCAGGGTCAGTTAACTGTCTTAGGACGAAACAACACAATCTTCTTCAGGTTCGAGTCCCTCAACTCGGACCTGAAACATATGCTGGCGTAATTCGACTCAGGCCGCGGAGGACTTACAGGAGTGGAATTCCAGTGATTTTTAATTGAGGTACCCAACGCGTCCGTCGGAATTTTTCATCGCACCTGCTGGCACGGATTCATACTAGCAAAGCACAGTCGGGTGCGTTGCCAGGCCACCAGATGATATCTGTAGGTCTTATCTTTGCGTCACAGACGCAGCATCCGAATATTTGTCACCGCAGAGGTGTTTCGGGTGGCCAAGGAGATTGTCGCTCATTCAGCGTTTTGCTGGGGCAGAGTTGCCAAAAAGTTTTTGCGTGCTGATCCGAAAGATCGCAGTCGAAGATTTCATAGGGTGCGCGACCAGCGCTCCCTATGGGAGTAGCCCCCGAGTGTCTGTTCGAGTCGTAGACTCGAGCAGAGACTTTAGTTCAAGCATTGTTCAGTTGTTAAGTCCGTAGGACTCAAAAAATTTCGGATGCTTAAATCCATCCTCCCTATGGGAGTAGCCCCCGAGTCCGTAGTGGAGTCGTAGACTCGACGGAGGACTCGAAGAAATACTTTGTCGTTATTCATCTTCCGGGTGCGCGGCCAGTGCTCCTGATAGGAGTAGCCCCCGAGTATTTAGTCGAATCAAAGATTCGAGTGAGTACTCTTAGCTATGGAGCCAAAGAATTGTAGTTGGTGTTAGTATAGCTTTTGATGACATCAGTGCTGACGATCAATGACCTCAAGCGTCTGCTACGCCAGAGATGACTTGACTAGACGATCGTGGGTCCCACTTGCTGACTTTGAATTGACCGGTCACGCGCGGCGTGGAGATAATTACGGCGTCTCCTCGATTTCCGCGCGTAGTGGACGGCGTGGTAACGACGGTTCCTTGTGATGTTGACACGTGTGCGGTCAGATCTGCCGTTGGCGTTAGGTCTTCTGGATGGACGGCTGCCGTGCGTCGTCTTCGCTGTTATAATCATTGGGGGAAGCTGCGGTTTGTTTTCACCGCATCAGTTCTTGTTTTCACTGCCTCCTTGTGCTCTAGCGATTCTTGCTGCGCGCTGGGATTTCCTTCCACATTTTCGTCGTTCTTTCTGCGTTTTCACCGCCGGCGCCGCCGTAGCGCAATGGGGAAACCAAAGAAATCTTCATCTGCGGTTGGGACCAACGCCGCTGGAGGAAATAAGGGCACCGCCGCTACTCGTGTCACCGATGGTGGCTGGCGACGATCAGAGACGCGGGAGAGCGATCTCCGCAAGCTTCGCGAGCGGGCCCTAATCCCGCAGGATAGGGAGGCCGTCAAACTCCCCGGCAATGAGGTAATCCCCCGTCACCCATCTGGGTATCGGGTTGTGTTTCTCGCCTTCGTTTTGCGTGGGTTTTCTTTTCCAGTCCACGGCTTCCTCCGTGGACTGCTCTTCTTCTATGGGATTCAGCTTCATCATCTGTCTCCCAATTCTCTTCTCCACATTGCTTGTTTTATCACTTTTTGCGAGTGCTGGCTTGGCATTGAGCTGCACTTTGGCCTCTTCCGGAAGCTCTATTCCGTGAAGAGGCAATCTGGTTCGGATGGTGTGTATCCCATTGGGGGTTGCATCATCTCCCTTAGTCCCAATCTTCTCTTCTTTTCTTTTTCCATGTCCGAATCTGTCCAGTACTGGCGGAGGCGATGGTTTTATATTCGCGACTCCATAGTGCCCGGGCAAGTTTTTGGTCTTGTTCCCTTTGACCCCTCCCAAATGATTGAGAAAAAAAGGTCTTGGAAAAACCAAATCTTGGATGGTGAGGTGGCGGAGATAGAGGCCCTTTACCGTCGGGTGGAGGATCTCCAGCTGATTCCGGAGAAGGAGGTGAACGGTGTGGACATCATCCGGACGTTTCTTGAGCGTCGGGTGCAGCCTCTCCAAGCGAGGGCGCATCTGATGTTTCTTTATTCTGGGCGCGGTGATCCGACGAGGGTTTCGACTGAGAAAATCTCCGAGGGGGATCTTGACAGGGCCCTTCACGCGCTGCTGAAGTTCAAGGCCGGAGAAAAAATCCCGGGGAAGTCGCTAACTCCTCCATTTTCTTTGGCCGTACCGCAGGTGTAGATTTGTGCACGTAGTGCTTTTTTGTCGGCTGTGTATTTATTTCCTTTGTTTGCTAACAAAGTTCCTTCTGATTTTGCAGAGCTTCAAAGTGCCGGGCATGGTACCGCCATTGCCCTAAAAGTATCCGAATGCCCCGGATAATGAAGTGGTTGAGTCCGTGTCCGAGCTGCCGTCGGCGCGATCTCCGGCGGAGGATGCAGACGACTCGAGTGAGGACCATACGCGCAAGCGATCACGGAGCTCCAGCGAGTCTTCGGATGCCTTGACTCCTCCGACTCCCAGAAACCCTCTGGGCCTTGAGCGTCATAGTGACGGTCATGGAGGTTCTTCCTCTCCCCTTTCTGCCATTCCTGTGCGGGCTGTAGCGCCGCACCCGCCAGCGAAGCGGAAGAAGGAAGAAAAGAAGGAGGAGGAAAAGGAAGAGAAGAAAGAGGAGAAGAGGGCCCGAAGGACTCCTCCTGTCTTCGACCTGAGCTCACTGGGCTCGTAAGTTTCTTGTTGTACTGTTGTCCTTGTTCCTTCGTGATTTTTGCACATGTGCTGATTGGTTCGTATACAGGCATTCCTCCCACGATTCCTCCAGTGATGGTGCGCGGGATATGATGGGGGAGTCGAAAATTGCGTCTCCTCTGCCTCAGACGGTGGCGACTTCGGGTGGCGCGGCTCCGGATCCTCCGTTGCAGGAGGTGCAGGTGGTTGCGCCTCAGAATTTCGCAGGAGGTCCTTCGGAGTCGCCATCAGAGCATGTAAGTTTTTCTGCCTCATGTCACGGGGGGAGCCCCCGAGTGTCTTCGTGTGCGAATTTTGTTTTTGCTCCTTTGTGTTGGGCGTAGCCCCCAAGTCCTTCTCTTACTGTTATTTCTTTTTATTCAGCCTTTTGTGCAGGAGGCCAAGCGGCTGGTGCAGGAGCGCTTGGCGCTGGAAGCGAACCTTCGGCAGCTTCAAGGTACCTATCTGCCTTTTAGCGCCTCTCTTATTTATCCTAGTCCTGTTCTTTGACACTTGCTTGTCTTGAGTGCAGAGGAGCATAACAATTCTCTCCGTGAGGTCGACGCTCTCAAGAAGAGCCTTGGTCAATCGGAGCAGAAGGCCGAAGCCGCCGTTGGCGCGAAAGAACGCCTCGAGCTAGAGCTGACTAAGGCAGCCGAAGAGAAAGAGCGTCTGCAGCAGGAGGCCGCGGACCGTGAGGAGCAGCTGGCCACTGTTGCGGCTGCGCGCGAGAGAGAGGTGGCGGCGAAGCTCATGGCTGCTGCCAAGGCTATTTCGGGTGAGTGCTAGTTTTGTACTTGTTTCTTTTTCTTCGTGTCTTCTTCTGTGCTGCTTTTCTTCATGTTTTCCTTCTTATTTTTTGTCTCAGATGCCGCAGGCATCGAGTTCGACCGCGGTGCTCTAGAGCACGGGAGTGCTCTAGATGATGCCACTGTGGCGGTCGAAGACCGCTGCAGCACCGTCGTCAGCTCCCTTGCCAAGGCGAAAGAGGTCCTTGGTCGCTTCTACAAGGAGCTTGTCCCGATGGGCGTAGCTCTTGATGATGTTGATGCTCTGGCGGAGGCTCTGTCAGCCGAAGCGCCTGCGGCGTACAAGCGCAAGCAGAAAGGCATCGGCGCGTCCGTCGGGCTGGCGATGGCCTTGGCGGCTGGAGCGGAGCTGGATCTGCCCCAGATCACCTCTCGGATGCCGACGACTGCGGATGGATACGAGGTAGCCTTTGCTGCCTACTCTGCTCGCTGCAAGCGATATGGGCCCAAGCTCATTGATTTGTTGTCTGAGTATGCACTGCGGCAGCAGGGCGGGGCCAAAGCTAGGCAGTCTGGCTCCAAGGCGACTCAGCGTGCCGCATCTTAGGCGTTGTAGACGTAGGGTAGTTTGTAGTCTACTTTTGTTGTAAATATCTTGAAGAACACCATCCTTGTGGCACGTAGTGGCCTTATATGTTTAATGAATTCTTCTGAGTTGTGCTCTATCATTGTCTAAATGTCTATGTTCCTTTCTTTTTCTACTGTTATACGTTCCTTCGGGTGCTGACCCTGTTGACACCCCGTCCGCAGTGCCGCTGCGACCATCTTTGGATGATTCCTCGCAACTCACTTTTCTTCGGGATCGTGTGCGTAGTCTGGAGAGGGAGTTGCTCGGGTTACGCGGTCATGCCAATGTTTGGAAGTCCAAGGCGGATCGTGGTGCAGCCAGAGAGGAGTACTTGATGGCGGAGCTGGTTCGGCTGTCCAAGCAGCTGCAATGTAAGTTGTTCTTTGGTTCGGGCTGTAGTTCAGTTCTTCGGGTGGGCCTGGTGGCTTTAATCTTATTTTGTGCGATTGTCGCAGGTGCGAATCTTGCTCCGAGGGAAGAAAAGGAGCGTGTCGCTGTTCGGGTCAATTGCTTGACTCAACAGGACATGGAGGCCGGCGGCTTCTTCTGGATGGATCGTGATCGCGCCATGGCTCTAGCGACGGTGCAAGATCGTGTTCATCAAGTTTCGCGGGTGCTCCACCAAGTGCAGACATCGCTTGCCTCGGTGCTGCACGTCATGTTCCCTTTGGATGCCGTACCGACAAGCCTTGCGGGTCTTCTGTCGAAGTTTCAGAACGTAAGCAATGTCAAGGAGTTGGTGCGGCAGCAGCTTGTCGCAGGAGTGAAAGCTGCTTTGTCTCTTGTGAGGCTGCACCGGCTTGACGTGGATTTGGCTGTTGTGGCCGCTGGGCCACCTCTTCGCCCTGATGGTGGCGAGTGGGACATGCGCCCGCATTACGCAGCTGTAAGGCAGTATGCCGAACATGTCGTAGATTTGTTTGAGCAGCGTGCTCAGGTTATTCTTCAGAATAGGTAGAACCTGAAAAAAGAGATAGATGTAAAACTTGTATATTTCGGCTGAGCGTGTTGTGCCCTTTGTTGTAAAGGTTTGTTTGTTGTGAGCACGCAGTGCTTTCGATTGAGTACGTGTCCTTTTCGTTTGCCTGACGTTGTCAGCTACTCAGGTGTACACGTTTGATCCTCAGTCGATGAAATCGTGAGGTGGGGGGAGCCCCCGAGTGCGTTTGTAGCGTGTAGTAAAGTTGCAAAAATAGTGAACTGAAGATTTGGGGCGAGACACTTAGCTTTATTTATATCGTAATGGAGGAGGTACATTGTTCGGCTGAATAGCCTTGGCTGAAAGCCTTATTGAAATTAAAGGGGTTAGTTTGCTACGGATAGAATCGTCGCAGGTGCGCGATGTTCCATGGGTTGGAGTATGCGACTCCAGACTCCACGTGCTTGAGGCGATAGGCACCACCTGGGATGACTTCGGTGATGACGTAGGGTCCTTCCCATGGTGACTCGAATTTATTCGGTCGCTTTTGCTTGAGTCGCAAGACGAGGTCTCCTTCGACGAAGGACCTTGGGCGCAGCCGCCGGCTGTGGTAGTTGCGGAGACTCTGCTGGTACACCGCTGATCGAGCTACTGCTATGTCCCGTGCTTCGTCGAGTGTGTCGACGGCATCTTCGAGTGCAGCCGTGGATTCGGCTTCACTGTAAGCGACGACCCGTGGGGCCTGGTGGCATACTTCGGCTGGTAGCACGGCCTCGGATCCGTGTACCATGAAGAACGGTGTGAAGCCGGTGGAGCTGTTTGGTGTAGTCCGTAAGCTCCACAGGACGGATGGTAGCTCTTTTGTCCAGTTTCCAGCTTTTTGTTCGAGTGAACTCATGAGGCGCTTCTTGATGCCGGCGCCGATTAGGTTGTTGGCCTTTTCCACTTGCCCGTTCGTTTGCGGGTGTGCCACTGAGGCGTACGTGATGTTGATCCCAAGGCCTTCGCAGAAGTCCTGGAATTCTTCGGAGATGAAGTTCGATCTGTTGTCGGTGATGATGCTGTGCGGTACGCCGAACCTGTAGACAATGGACTCGAAGAACTTGACGGCAGTTTTGCCTTTCTGGTTGGTGACCGGCATGGCCTCGATCCACTTGGTGAATTTGTCGACTGCAACCAGGAGGAAGACGTGTCCCCCTTTCGAGGATTTTGGCAGTTTGCCGATCATGTCGAGGCCCCATTGAGCAAAAGGCCAGGCTATGGGTATGGGTCTGAGCTCGGACCCAGGTGCGTGCGGTTTGTCGGTGAACCGTTGGCATCCGTTGCATCTTCGGACGATGTCCTTTGCGTCGTTCATGGCCGTTGGCCAGTAGAATCCTGCTCGTAGAGCTTTGGCGACAAGGGAGCGGCTGCCTGCATGGTGGCCGCAGATGCCCTCATGGATGTCTTGGAGTATGGCTTTGCCGTCGTCGATGGTGACGCACCGTTGTAGTACACCCGTGATGCTGCGCTTGTACATCTCGCCGTTGATGATGGTGAAGGCTTTTGACCGACGAGATATGCGCAGGGCATCTGTCAGGCTATCAGGCAGTTCTCCATTTATCAAGAACTGGAGGTATGGTCGCGTCCAAGTTTCTTCGACTGCCATGACCTGCATTAGGTTGACCATGGCTACCTCTGTGTCCAGTTTTTCGGGTCCTTCGTGTCCTTCGGGTAGCGTAGCTCCCGAGTGTTCTGCTTCTTCGGGTGATCCCTTGGGGAATTTCTGCTTGATGGATGGCACGCAGATCTGTTCGAGGAACACACCTGGTGTCACCTTTGCGCAAGTGGAGCCGATGTTGGCGAGTCTATCGGCTTGCTTATTGCTTTCTCTTCCAACGTGCCGAAGTTCGCAGTCGTCGAATTCTCCTTCGAGTGCGTTGTAGAGCGCGCGGTACGCGATCATGTTTTCGGCGTGTGCGTCGCACTCATTCATCGTCTGCTGGACGACGAGGTTGGAGTCACCGTAGATGACCAGGCGCGTTGCGCCGCATATCTTTGCCATCCTCATGCCATGGATGAGGGCTTCGTATTCGGCCTCGTTGTTGGAGGCTCTGAATTTCATCCGAAGAACGTACTTCATCTTGTCGCCTTGCGGGGAGGTCAGTATGACCCCTGCCCCTGCTCCGGCTTCACGCTTGGAGCCGTCAAAGTGCATCGTCCATGACTACGACATATCTGGGGTGTCTGGCAGCTGCAGCTCCATCCAATGTACTAGGAAATCCGGAAGGACTTGAGATTTGATTGCGCGTCGCTTCTCGTAGACGATGTCCAAGGGTGACAGCTCGATGCCCCACAGGGACACCCGTCCTGTGGCCTCTGGATTATTCAGGATGCTGTTCAGGGGTGCCTCGTTGACGACCATCACTTGGTGCTCCTGGAAGTAATGGCTCAGCCGTCGAGCCGTCATGAACATGCCGTAGGCTAGCTTCTGGTAGTGAGGGTACCTCTGCTTTGTTGGTGTCAGTACCTCGCTGAGGTAGTAAATTGGGCGCTAGACCCCGTGGGTCTTGCCTTCTTCGGGTCGTTCGACCACGAGTACGGTGCTGACCACCTGGTGTGTGGCTGCTATGTACAGCAGCAGGGGCTCGCGCTCCTTTGGCGTGACCAAAACGGGCGAGGTGGAGAGGAGCCGCTTGAGTCTTTCGAATGTGTCGTTGGCTTCTGGTGTCCACTCGAACTTGTCTGCCTTGCGCAGCAGCTGGTAGAATGGTAGGGCCTTCTCGCCCATGCGGCTGATGAACCTTCTTAGCGCCGCTACTCGTCCTACGAGCTGCTGGACGCCTTTGAGGTTTTTCGGCTTCTTCATCGTCATGATGGCTCTGATTTTCTTCGGGTTCGCCTCGATTCCTCGTTGAGAGATGAAGTACCCGAGCAGCTGACCCGATGGGACGCCGAAGGCGCACTTTTCGGGATTGAGCTTGATCCTGTAGCGATCAAGGTTGTCGAACGTCTCGCGGAGATCGTCGATAAGTGTCCTTGCCTCCTTGGTTTTTATTACTATGTCGTCTACATAGACTTGGACGTTGTGACCGATCTGGTCCTTGAGGCAGGCCTGCATGCATCGCTGGTACGTGGCACCCGCGTTCTTTAGCCCGAAGGGCATTGTGTTGTAACAGAATACTCCGAATGGTGTGATAAACGCCGTTTTCTCCTGATCTTCGACCTTGAGTTGAATCTGGTTATAGCCTGAGTAGGCGTCGAGGAAGGAGAGTTTCTCGCAACCTGCAGTCGAATCGATGATCTGGTCGATCCGAGGAAGAGGGAAGTGGTCTTTTGGGCAGTGCTTGTTTAGTGACATGAAGTCCACGCACATCCGCAGGATGTCCGTGTCCTTATTTGGGACCATCATTGTGTTTGCAAGCCACTCGCTTTCCTTGATTTCCCTGATAAAGTCTGCAGCGAGCAGTCTATTGATTTCCTTGCCGATAGCTTCGGCTCGTGGCTCCGTCAGTCTTTGGATGGACTGCTTGACTGGCTTGGTGTCTGGAAAGACATTGAGTGCGTGCTCGGCGAATTCCCTGGGAACTCCTGGCATGTCCGCAGGACACCAGGCGAAGATTTCCCAGCGCTCACGGAGGAATTCGACGAGCGCGCCTTCCTATGCGGAGCTGAGGTCATTGGCGATCAGGGCCGTCTTGGAGGCATCCGTCGGATGGACCTGAACTTTCTTGGTGTTGACGGTGGAGTCGAAGGACATGTCAGGTGCGTTCTGCCTTGTGACTGGGGGTCCGTCACCTCGCGGAGCCTTACAAGCTCGTCTTGCATGCCGAAAGACTGGGAGATTTTGTTGAAATCCCTGTCGCATTGGTCCGATCGGGTGAAGCTCCCGTGGACTGTGATGACGCCCCTTGGTCCTAGCATCTTGAGTAGTAGGTATGCGTAGTGCGGGACGGCCAGGAACCTTGCGAATGCTACACGCCCCAGGATGGCGTGGTATTGCGATGGCCAGTCCACCACTTCGAATTCTAGACGCTCCTGCCGAAAGTTGTCCGGCTTCCCGAAGATGACGTCGAGCCCTATTTTGCCCAGGGGGAATATGCCCTTCCCTGGGACAATGCCGTGGAACGTTGTGTCTGATTGTTTCAGGCTGCATTGCGGGATCCGCATAGCTGCTAGGGTGCTTGCGAACATTAGGTTGATGCCGCTGCCGCCGTCCACGAAGACGCGACTCATCTCGAAGCCTCCGATCTGCGCCTCCAGCACCAGGGCAGCATGGCCTAGGCGAGGGATCTGGCAAGGGTGATCCGCGCGAGTGAATGTGATGCAGGACTTCGATTCGCTGAGGTACTCAGGGATTGCAGGCGGAATTGCCACGGCCAAGTTGATTTGTCGGGTGATTTTCTTCTGCACCCTATTTGTGGGGCGTCCCTTCTGGATCATATTTAGTGCTCCTTTTGGTGGGGGGTACCCGATCCCAGCGTTGTTCTGCGCTGGTGCGAGTGGTTGGTTTGGGCATCCAATAGGCGGCGGAGGAGGAGCTCCGTGTGCTACTTCTCCTGGCGCAGGCGCGTTTCCGAACGCAGGGATTGGGGCTTGTTGCCTCATCTGCACCATGCTTTCGCTAAGTTTCTGGAACTCGCGGCAGTCCTTGAACATGTGGTTGGCTTTCTTTTTGCCATCCTGTTTGTCGATGTAGAAGTGGATGGTGCATGGACCCAAAAGTTTGTCGAATGCTGAGGGTCCATTGTCGCGGTCGCGGCGTTGCCACGACTGTGCTGGTCGTCCGCTGTCGCGGAAGTTTCCTCCACGATATCCTCCGCTGTTGCGGTTGTTGTCGTTGCGGCGGTCGGCGTAGCCGGCCGCGACCATGTCGGGTCCGTCGCGGTCTTCGTAGACGCGCGATCTCCTCTTGCTGCGGCATTCCCGTCTTCGGTCGTAGTCGTCCTCTTCATCCGATTGTGCTCGGTGAATGCAATCTTCGCCGTCAGCCCACCTGTTGGCGATGTCCATGAGGTGGTCGAGTGTCTTGGGCTTGACGCGCCCACGTTCCTCCTTGAAATCTTGGCGTTTGACGCCGTCTCTGAAGGCATCGATGGCCCTCTCCTCGGAGATATGTGCTACGGAGTCCTTGGTGGTAGACCAGCGTAGTATGTACAAGCGAATAGATTTGCCCGTTCTCTGAGTGCAGGCTCGCAACTCTTCGATTGAGGCGGGCCTCTTGCTGGTGCCCTTGAAATTTCGGATGAAGCTGTAAGCTAGCTCCTCCCAACTTCGGATGGACCCTGATGATAAGCTGTTGAGCCAAACCCGCGCTGCGCCTGTCAGCTGCAGCCGAAGGCATTGCATGGCGGTTTCTTTGTTACCACCGTGCAGCATGACGGATGACAGATGGTCGCTGAGCCAAGATTTTGGATCTTGCGTGCCGTTTAACTTCGGAGTATCCGAAGGAAGCTTGAAATTGCGTGGCATCTGTGTTCGCCGAACAGATCTGTTGAAGCATCGAGCTCCGCAGAGTTCTCCTTCATCTTCATCCATCTCGGATTCGGACGAGCATGCACGTTTGGCTCGTGCTTTGTCGATTTTGCGTTGTGTAAGCGCGTCTCTGGCGTCGTAGTCGCATTTATGGCGATGCGATCTCTTCTTCCTTCGAGGAAGGTCGTGCTCCTCCTCCTCTTCGGATGAAGGGGTGGGGCTCCGGTCGCGCCTGGCCGGAGCTTTCTTTTTCGGCTCCGCAGGAGCGTCTTCGTGGAGCGCAGATCCGACGAGTCCGAGTCCGGTCAGTGCGGACTTATGCATGGCTCTTTTCGGGTCCCCTTCCGGAGGTTGGTGGGCCACGAGATACGCAGTGGCTGCCATGATCGCAGCTTGTGGTGTCTTCGGGATGATGTTGCCGTCGGCATCCATATCCATGAACGATGTGTGGAGAGTTCGGGTCACATCACGGCGCTCCTTGGGATCCATGTTCTCCACCCGCGAGCGGTGCTTGTTTCCCTGGTTTCCGTTCGTGCTAGATCCGGGTGCCATGGCGGAGAGCGCAGCTCGTCGCGCGCTGGACTCAGAGGCTGCTTGCTTGCGTTTGTCGAGCGTGTCCTGCATCTTGACTTGCTTCTTGTGCTCCTCGATGAGGAGGTAGTGGTATGCCATCGTAGGTCACGTGGGGAGTCCACAGGCAGGACTATGTCGCCTGTGTTGGCACGGCGTGCCTGGACCCATCCTTCTTTGCTAAGTTGGATGACGTGGCCATTGTTTTCCCCTTTGGGTGGGGGGGACTGGCTTCTTCTGTTCCCGCCGTTTCCGCCGTTTCTGTCCTGCGGGTTGGGGTTCGTGTTGGGCGGCGGGTTAGGCGTTTGCTGCTCCTGGATGACCGCGACGCATTGGTAGCGCTCGTAGATTGGTCTGCTGCTACCGCAGCTTTCGGATCCGGAACCGTAGGTCCCTTCATCCGAAGGTGGATCGCACAGATCGGAGTTGCAGCTGCTGCTGTCATAGAACTCATTTGTCGATGGTGATGTGCGCAGCACGGGGTGTGGAGCCCACGAGGCGGTCCTGATTGATGGCACGGGCACTCGCTCAGGAAGGCGGAGGGTGCCAGTTTGTCCCACCTGGAAGCAGAAGCTCCCGAACAAAATTTCGAGTCCATCGCCTACGGGCTCGAAATCCTCCATGGTGGCCGGCGAGTGGGCGGTGAAGTCGAAAACGCTGAAGAGGAGATGATTCTCCATCGCCGCGGATTTGTAGATCGATCGGGTCGGGACCGTCACGATCGCACGATCAGCAGCCCCGATTCCCATAGACGGCGCCAATTGACGAGGTTTAATCTCGTCAATGCCCATTGTTATGGACTTGGGTTTTGGAGAAGATGGAGATGCTGAAGATCGTGGAACGGTTAACAGACAAGCAACCAGGGGACACGAGATTTACCCAGGTTCAGGCCCCTAGAGGGAAAACTCTACTCCTGCTTGTCTGCTCTTGATTACGGCAGAACCGAAGGTTACAGGGTGCGCAGATCCGATCTGGCGTGAGGTGCGTATGCGGGAGTATGAGTCGAGAGATCTAGGACGTGCCCTCCTGGCCTTTATATAGACTTAGGCAGGTCCCGGGCATAGTCCTAGTCGGTTACAAATTCTAGGGTTTTACCCCTTTGAATTTCCTATCTACGCTAGTCTTGCTCTCCAAGGATCCGAAGGCGTCATGGGCCTTGGCCACCCGAAAATCTTCATGGGCTAGCGTATGTCTGCTGTGGGACTTTCTTGGGCCGGACCAGGTATGCTGAAGTCACATACCCGTAGGGTATAACCATGTCAACCATAACTCGATGTACCCTTTAGATAGCGCATTACTCTCTCAAGAGCATGCCAATGATCATCTCCTGGATTGGAAACAAAGCGGCTAAGTTTGCTCACAGCAAACGCGATGTCAGGCCTTGTTGCGCTAGCTAAATACATTAACGAGCCAATTATCCGAGAGTATCTTAGCTGATCTCTAGTTGTTCTTTTGTTCTTTCGAAGCATCTTACTAGGATCATATGGTGTCGGTGAAGGAGTACAATCTGAGTAGCCAAAGCGACTCAACACCTTCTCCACATAGTGAGATTGCAGAAGTGTAATTCCGCCATTCTCATCTTTCAGCAGCTTAATGTTTAGAATAACATTAGCTTCTCCAAGGTCTTTCATGTCAAAACTTTTAGACAAGAAACTCTTGACCTGTTCGATGACAATCATATTTGTCCCAAAAATCAGTATGTCATCAACATACAAACAAAGTATAACTCCTTCACCCCCACTGTAACACCCTCAGAATCGGCCCTATGCAAGTTTTAGCAAAAACTCGCCAAACTCGCATAGAAACGATTCGAAGGTGCCCACCAGGCACTTTCGTGCGGGTGGAAAGCAAAGTAATAACATTACACAACAGTCCTCGATGGGACCCACAGAACAGATATATATACAGCAGCGACTCATTGAGTCAAGAATACAAATATACGGTACAAAGATCCAAATCACCTTGAAAATGATACAGCGTCCGACTACGGACAAGATGCAAATGGGGCTAAGAGCCCTGAAGAATAACCAATGGCGTCCATAACCCTGCCCAGGCCAAGCCGGAAGGGTAACCCTGCTAACGACGTCGATCTCAAAACCTGCTTAAACAAAAGGGGTGCCGACAAAGGGCAAAGGAAAAAGAAGGAGCGTCAGTACTGAGGCCAGTACACGGCGAGGCTAGAATTCGGCGGTCCTCGCCTACATTGGTATGGTGGACTGAGCGGCAGCGGCAGCATGCACTGAACAACCTATAGAGACTCGATACAACTGGCGGCTATCAGAGAGGGGTAAGAAAGACCTATTCGGATCCAACCTGATACTAGCATCAAACAAACCCATCCTGGCGTTTCCCCCTCGAGACCAAACGAGGAAGTCAACCGAGGAACTCACACATTTGGCAGTTTTACTTATCCAGTTGTCGTTGCAGCAATTACTAGTCAGGTTTAGATAATCGTCCTGGCAAAGTAAGCAGTGGGCATTTTTAGTTAATCATTCCGTTATAGTGGCAGCACTTACTAGTCAGATACATTTAGCATGAGATAAACCCAAAACCCAGCAGTTGTTGGTACTTTTACTTAGGCATTCCGTTGTAGTGAAGCTGATTACTAATCATATCGGAAACAAGTCAATTTAAAACAATAAACTTTAGTTATAGTTGTCTATGATCAAGCACTGTGCTCCAAGTCGTCCATAACCGCGGACAAGGCTTCTCGAAAAGATTAAACCCTGCAGGGGTGCACCAAAGTATCCACAGGCACCTCGACCCTTTTTGCCAGATCAGTTAACATACACCCATCGGTATGTCGGCGGGGCCTAAGTCACGACGTTCCCAGACACAAAGCAAGTACATGGGGGCCACCCCACCGAGTCGACACCCGCAACGGAGTCGGCCGGTCTCCGAGACGGACTCAGGGTTTGGGTATACGGCTGTGCACGACAGCAAATCCCCAAACGGGGACTGTCGGCACCGCGGAATCGTGTCCCGATCCTAAACAGTACAGTGTGCAGTACCTCGCACAATCGTAAATAAAGCAGTAAAGCATGGCATAAGTACAGGATAGTAATAAAGCCCCAAACTACTTGTGCCCCCCAGTACAATACTTTGAAATCAGGTAATTATCAATGGGGGGCCCATATCTCCCCACCTGTGGTTAGCGCGCTCGATCTCGGAACAGGTGTCAAGAACTCGGGTCCTACGGGACACAAGTGGGCGGTCGGAAACCAAATCTTACCTATCACCCACCGATGCCTCTGCTTAATTCAATTTTAGTTGTTAAACAGGAAGTAAAGTGAAACAATAATTAAAGCCATGATCATCTCCAACGTAAACATGCGGCAATTCCTCCAACAAAGGTGGTACTTGACGACAAGCAAACACTTGAGCAAGCGACTACGACACGCGGGTCCAACTAGCTACCAAACAACAGGTAATAGGATGTGTCCAAGGCTATATATGGCTGCACGGGATATCACGGGTACGAAATCTAGAGCATCGCAACACAGATAGCAAAGATCAACAGGAGGGAAGTAAATACTAGCAAAGTAAGATAGGTAGAAAGGGGGAGATGCTCGCCTGAAAACATTGCCGAAAGGTTCATCCGAAGATCGGGGCGAAGCTCACATCAACTCAACGGCCTTATCCGCGAAGAAGCAAAACACTAGAAGAAACACCGGATGCACTATTTAATACAACGGCAGAAGATCGGCATGATGCATGTATGATGTATGGCATGGCAAAGATGCGGTGCAATTAGATCATGTTAAGTGGAACCGGGGTCCCGACAATTAGTTAGATGGTTCCAGTTATTTAGAAGGCCCGCAATTTAAATGTTGTTAAAACAAGGCAAGATAAGATACCGGTTCGCTACACAAGTTTAAATGAGGCCAATATAAGGCTAGATTTGCCCGCATATGGGCCCCATATTTAATTATTAGGTGAATCGGCATAAGGCCCCCAAACCACATGACAAGATGCATGCAAGTATGACAATTAAATATGCAACAAATTGATATCATTTATAAAAATAGGGTATCGAGGAAAAGGGTCACACATTAGGGGTCTCGACGATCTCGGGGTTCCGGGGTTCGGGGTCGTTTCAGGGTTCAGGGTTTGACGGACTTGGGGTTCCGGGGTCGTTCTCGAACTCCGGGGGTTAGGGTCTTGTCGTCTCACGCGGAGATCTAGGTGTCCGGGTCACGGCGTCTTCGGGTCCGAGAGGAAGAACTTGGGTTGGCATCGGATCTGTCTTGACGTTCCGCGGCGAAGTGCTCGTCGTTCCGGGTAGGCGACCTTGGCGTCCCGTTCTCGGCATCGGTGCGGGAGGGAGTTCTTGTCGTGTCGGGGTCTTGGCGTCCTTGGGTTCCGATAGGAGATCTTGGCGTTCGGCGGTTTCGGCCTTCGGATCGGCTTCGGGGTCCTGGGATCCGTGAAGGAGTTCATGTGGCGGTCTTGTCGATGGCGACACGCTAAGAAGTAGAACTCGGGGCGTCACGGTCCTCTTTGTCCAACAGCTCCATTAACATCACCGCAACACGTTACACCAAAACTCACAGACACTACACCGGGACATAGAGGCGAGGCGGGGTCGCGGGATAGGGCGAGGCCGACGACGACGGACTTGGCGCTGGTGGCAGAGCTCCACGGCGGCGGCGTAGAGCGGGCCCGCGGCGAGGCGACGCTTGCGGGGCTCGAGGCGCGCTGGGGCGAGGGTGGCTTCCGGCGTCGGGGCGCCGCGCGCGGAGGCGAGGGTCGCCGGGGCGGCGCGCGCGAGATGGAGGAGCAGGCTGAGCTCGAGGGGGGCCGGGGCTCGCCGGAGACGGTTGGCGAGGCGGCGGACGCGGGCGGTGGCCGGGGGGAACTGCGGGGGCGACCGGCGGGAGGCGGACGGCGTCGACGCGGCCGGCGGCGAGCGGCGGGACCGCGCCTGGCGGCGGGCGCCTGGCCGGCGGGGCAGGAGAGGGCGAGGGCGACGCCGGCTCGGGTGGCCTGGGACGGACAGCGGCGGCTCGCCGGGGCCTGCCGGAGCAGAGGCGGTGAGCTGGGCGGCGGGGAAGGGCGAGCGGGCGGCGCGGCGGAGCTCGCCCGGCGGCGGGGACGCGCGCGGCTCGGGAAGGTGCGGCGCGCCGGCGAGGCGCAGGCGGGCGGCGCGTCGCGGGCTCGGGGCTAGCGCGGGTGGAGGCGGGCCGGCTCGGGCGCAGGTGCTCGCGGCGGCGAGGGGGCGCAGGACGAGCGGCGGGATGGGCGGAGGCGAGGATGGCCGGAGACGGGGCTGGCGGTGGAGCTGCGGGAGGAGGCGGTGACGAGGGGGCGCCAGCGAGGAGCGGCGACGGAGGCGGGGCCGGCGAACAGGGGGAAGGGGCGGCGCGGCTAGCCGGCAGAGGGGCAGAGGGCGGTTGGAGGCGGGCTCGGCTGGAGGAGCTCCGGCGAGGGAGGAGAGGATGGGGTCGGGACGGGCGGTCGCGCGACGGGGAAGAAGGGGGGCGGCGCCGGAGGTGAGGGCAACGCCGGCGGGGTTGGAAGAGAGGGGGAGGAGGGAGGAAGAAGGAGCAGGCGGCTGGCGGGGGTGCGGGGCGCGTGCGGCTGGCGCGGGCTGCCGCGCGGGGTCCGTGGTGGGGTCCGCGGGGGAGGGCAGGTGGTGGGCCACGGGGCTGGGCGCGTGGGCCAGGGAGGTAAGGGGTTGGTGGGGGTGTGCCCGCGCGTGGTGAGCGCGTGCTGGCGCGTGGCCAGCGCGTGGCCAGCGCGTGGCGCCAGGCGGGTGGGGCCCAGAGGCAGCGGGTCTGGCGCGGGGTGGGTGCGTGTGTGCTGGGTGTGTTTGCTGTGTGGGTTTAGAGGGAGAGGGAGTGGGGTGGCCAGGTGTCAGGTTCTGGTTGGCTAGGGGGAGGGTGAGAGGTGACGTGGCGTGCTGCGATTGGGTGGGATGATGTGGCTGGGGTTGTGGGTTAGACTAGCTGGTAGGTTTAGGAATAAGGGGTGGGACTGGTTGGACCGATTAGTTTTCTGGGGGTGGTCGTTCGGGTCGGTCGGCCCGTTCGACTGCCCCCCCACTAAAAATAAAATAAATTTTATTTGTTTTGCAGACACCGTCTGCAAACCGATATCAGACACACAAAAATAATCCGGGGACCCGGGGTTTGTTATTTGAATGGAGGTGGGGCGTTTTAGAAAACAAAACGGCTTTGCGAAAAAGTTTAATGCAAACAATGCATGATGATGACGATGCAATGCACAAATTCAACGCGATTTTCTAGTAGTGGTTTTGCGGGATGCCACACCCACCATGGCAATAGTATACACATTTGTCGGCTTCATTTACAACAAAGCCAGCAGATGTTAAAGTTTGATCAAACCTCTCATGCCATTGCTTAGGTGCTTGTTTCAGTCCATACAAAGACTTCAATAGCTTGCACACCTTGCCTTCTTGGCCATCTACTACAAAACCATCTGGCTGATCCATATAAATTTCCTCATCCAACTCTCCATTAAGGAAAGCTGTCTTGACGTCCATTTGATGAACGACAAGACCATGTGAGGCAGCCAATGAGAGTAGAACTCGAATAGTGGTCAATCTAGCCACAGGAGAATAAGTATCAAAGAAGTCTTCGCCTTCTTTTTGGGTATAACCCTTGGCAACAAGCCGAGCCTTATACTTTTCAATCGTACCATCAGGCCTAAGCTTCTTTTTGAACACCCACTTACATCCTACAGGTTTGCACCCATAAGGACTATCAGTGATCTCCCAAGTTTCGTTTGCCATGATGGAATCCATCTCGCTACGAACAACCTCTTTCCAGTAGTCTGCATCAGGGGATGCATAAGCCTCTGAAATAGAGGTGGGAGTATCATCCACGAGATAGACAATGAAATCATCACCAAAGGACTTTGAAATCCTCTGTCTCTTGTTCCTTACAGGAACTTCATTGTCTACCTCCTCAGGAATTTCATCATGTGCTCGTTCATAATATTCCATGGGAATAGCAGGTTCAGGAGTTTCAACAGATTCTTGTCTAGATGTACTAGGCATATCTTTCATCGGAAAAATATCCTCAAAGAATGTAGCATCCTTAGACTCCATAATTGTACCGACCTTCATGTCAGGTACCTCAGATTTCACCACTAGAAATTTGTATCCAATGCTATGATGAGCATAGCCAAGAAAGACACAGTCTACGGTCTTTGGTCCAAGTTTACGCTTTTTGGGAATTGGCAAATTCACCTTTGCCAAACAGCCCCAAGTATGTAAGTACGAGAGTGTTAGTTTTCTCTTCTCCCATAATTCATAGGGAGCAGTTTCATTGTCTTTTGTGGGAACTTTATTTAGGACATGACATGATGTCAATATCGCCTCCCCCCACCATGCCTTGGATAAACCCAAAGTACCTAACATGGCGTTAACCAAGTCTGTTAGAGTACGGTTTTTCCTTTCGGCAACTCCGTTAGATTGGGGAGAATGGGGAGGCGTCCTCTCATGAATAATGTCATGTTCCGCACAAAATAAATCAAACTCATTAGAGAAATACTCTCCACCACGATCTGACCGGACTCTCTTAATCTTTCTCTCAAGTTGATTTTCAACTTCTGCCTTATAGTTTTTAAAGTGGTGTAGAGCTTCAAATTTAGTTTTCAAAATATATACATAGCAAAATCTAGTAGAATCATCAATCAACGTCATGAAGTATTTCTTTCCACCTTTGGTCAACACACCATTCATCTCACATAGATCTGAATGGATAAGCTCTAGTGGTGCCAAGTTTCTTGCTTCCTACACAGGCTTTTGAGGCTTGCGCGGTTGCTTAGCTTGAACACACTCTTGACATTTAGAGCCTTTGGCTAAAGTGAAATTCGGAATTAAATTCATCTTAGCTAGCCGCGTCATACAACCAAAATTAATGTGACAAAGTCGTGAATGCCAAATATCGGTATCATTGCCAGGGGCACAAATATGGTTCACAAACTTATTACAAAATTCTGATAGTGAAAGACGGAACAAACCGCCGCACTCATAACCTTTACCAATAAATTGTCCATACTTAGAGATGACTATTTTATTGGACTCAAATACCAACTTAAAACCTTCTTTGCAAAGAAGGGAACCACTAACGAGATTCTTATTTATTGAGGGCACATGCTGCACGTTCTTCACCTGCACGATCTTTCCCGAAGTAAACTTCAGATCCACCGTGCCAACACCACGAATAGAAGCATGCGATCCGTTTCCCATAAAGACGGAGAGATCTCTTGTGATCTGATAAGAAGAAAACAAAGAGATATCGGCACACACATGAATATTAGCACCGGTGTCGATCCACCAATCTGTAGATTGACAAATTGACAAAACAGTAGGTAAATTACCATACCCGGATGCACCCTTATCATTGTTGCTCATAGTCACGTTGATAGACTTAGAGTTCTGTCCATTTGGATTCTTCCTTCCTTTGCGCTGCTTGCAGTTTGGAGCCCAATGTCCAACCTCGCCGCACACAAAGCAGGGATCCTGTGACTTGTCCTTCTTATTCTTTTTGAAGTTGGTAGTACGAACGGCCTTGGTCTTCCCCTTGAACTTGTTGTGTAAGTTCTTCTGCACCACATTGGCGCTTGACTGGGGTGCCTCGGCTCCCTTTGAGTGTGCGTCTTTTGCCTTTGCCTTTTCCTCAAGGTCCAGAAACCCAATGAGATTCTCAATAGACATCTCTTGCCTCTGGTGTTTGAGGTTAGTGGCAACACTCCTCCAGGATTGAGGAAGCTTTGCAATGATGCATCCCGCAACAAATTTGCCGGGCAACGCGCACTTCAGGAGCTCAAGTTCTTTTGCAATGCACTGAATCTCATGAGCCTGTTCAACGACATAACGGTTTTCAACCATCCTATAGTCATGAAACTGCTCCATGGCATACAGTTCACTGTCAGCATCAGTAGCACCGAATTTTGCTTCGAGTGCATCCCACAGTTCTTTGGCATTGCGCATATGTAAATATGCATCCACCAACTTGTCCCCAATGACGCTTATGACACAGCCCACAAAGAATATGGTGGTCTCCTTGAACGTCTTCTCCTATTCAGGAGTGATCGTTCCTTCAGGATTACCAGCCGATACCCAAAAGGCGTCCATAGCCATCAGCCAGAGGGTACACTTGGTTTGCCAGCGCTTAAAGTGCGCACCCATAAACGGGCGGTTTCAGACAAGCGGCAAAGCCTTGACGCGAAAACAGCCTAAAATAAAGTTTTTGGATTGTTGAAATAATTAGCAGTTTTCGCATGAATTTAATCCAAATGTAAATCATGACAGAACAATTTCCAAGACTAACTAGCATACGTATAGTAGACATGCACCATACAGGCAAGTGAAAACCTAGTACATCTACGCATACTGCAATACTAGTAATCATCATAGGAAATATCAGGAGGACATAGAACACGTACGAGTTCGTCGATGGTATGACCAACGGCGCAACAGAAGTGGAGCCACCACCAGCTGCAGCGTCGTCAGACATGGCGATGAAATCGAGGAAGCCGAACGAAGAAGAGCTTGAGCAGTCGCGTCTAGACGCTCCCCAAAAACCTTATCGCCTCTCTCCCGGTGCAGGATCAGAGAGACGGGGTTCCGGAGGCCTGCTCTCCCGGACGACCGTGCACGCAGCCGGCGGGATGGAGTAGCAGAGGGCAACACAGAGAGGTGGAACGGTGATGCAATGGTAATTGCTGGTAACTGATACGGTTCGCGTCTGCTGCTTCTATAGTGCGGCTTGGGTAGGACGTGGGCAACAGTCCACGACCGAGTCAGTGAGCCAGCTCACGATCTGGAAACGGACGGTCAATTAACGCGTCCATAATGACGTATTAATTACTCATAATTAATACACCAGGTTAAGTCGGCAGGTCCCCCTAGACCCAAGACTCACTTGAACTGCGTAGGACTTTGACTCCCCAACAATCCTTTGATCCAGGAAATAGGACCAAAGCGTAAAAACACTTCTTCCTCCATGCCCAGTCCAGTTAAAGAGGCTACTATTCACGGTACTTCACGGTTGAATGAATCAAAAAACACCTAAAAAAGACCTAAAGTTAAAGATTTATCAATGGATAATGTTGCTCCAATATATTAATTTTCCCAAAGAGCAAAATAAAGCTCGGCCTGCAACCCGCGGCGCGTCGGAGGAGGAGTGCGCGAGGGCTTCTCTTCTTCTCACACCTTAGTAAGTGGTGCAACACTCTACTATATAAGGTGGTCTAACTCCCCTTCCACTAGCCATGTGAGACTAAATTTTGGCACCATTAGCACACACATGAGCTGCCATGATAATGGGCCAAAGAGAATTTCAGAATTTATATTTGTTATGGGCCAAAAGTCCAACATCAAATATGCCTCAAATTTCAACACTTAGTTCTTCAGCCAACAAGCAGCCTGCAGAATCCAGTGTTGTGTGCGTCGGTGGGTGGCCTGTAGGAGAAGGGGGCGGGCAGTACGAGCATGGAGGAATTCCCACTTACTTATTCTGTACACGTCCATGCATCTCATATTCTGTTGATCTGTCTTAATAGATGGTAGTCACTTCCCATTAACTAGTTGTATTTTTGCACTTCAATGCCTGGAAACAGTTATTTATCTGAAATTACACTTGCACGTTATTTTAACAATCTTCAAAGCACAGATAGAAAATATCACATTTTTTCTTTCAATGGGATCCTGGTTTTTGTAGGAGCAATGCTGAAGGTTAAGCGAAGAGCAAGAAAATTTCGTAAACGAGGAACAAAAGAAGTATCCAGAATCTGGAGTTATTTGGGTGAAGGCATGACCGAGAATCTCAGTCAAGAACTTAGTGAAAAATTATCCCCAAACATTGTCTCTCTCGCTTCATTTCATGGTGATTATGTTGACACGATACACTACTGCTATGTCACGTTTACATTACCTGTAACCAGTAGTCCTGGTCCTGCGTGGCCTCCTAAATATTAGGATCGGACACTACGTGCGCTTGGAGTCCTGCTCACGATTCTCTCCTGCTACTACTTGTAAATCAATACCATCAACGCAATTTTGCTTGGTATCAGAACACAACCTCTTCCTTTCTTCCCAATGGCCAACCCCAACCCCTCCTCCTTCGCTCCGGCGACGGCGGCAGCCAACTTCTCCTCCCTACTCGACAACCCCACCATCCTCCGACACGCCCACACGCCCCATCGACCCCACCCTCTCTACCTCGCCTGCTGAGCCCACCCAATCACCACCCACCGACGACATCACATCCTCCCCACCTCAGCCCCACCGCACCACTCTCCCGCCCAAATCCTTACTAGTACATCAACCCGAAAATCCACACAAGATGGTCACTCGAGGGAAATCAGGGTATTTTATGCCCAAACAACATTTCTCTCTCTCTACCACTTCTATTTCTCCTATTCCCGCACCTACCGATCCGCGCTAAAATACCCACATTGGTATAATGCTATGTTTGAGGAATTTAATGCTCTAATGCAGAATAACACGTGGTCTTTGGTCTCTCGTCCTGCAGGTGTCAACGTGGTGACCGGGAAGTGGATTTTTTTGCCACAAGTTCCATCCTGGCGGCTCTCTTGCGCGGTACAAGGCTCGCTGGGTGGTGCGTGATTTTACCCAGCAGCACGGTGTGGATTATGGCGAGACCTTCAGTCCGGTTGTCAAACCGGCCACCATCCGTCTCGTGCTCAGCATTGCCACGATGCACTCATGGCCCATTCATCAGTTGGACGTCAAAAATGCTTTCCTCCATGGACACCTTGATGAGACTGTCTACTGTGAGCAACCCTCCGGTTTTGTCGATTCTTCTCGGCCCTCACATGTTTGTCATTTGCGCAAGTCTCTTTATGGCCTCAAACAAGCTCCCCGTACATGGTTTCATCGCTTCACCATATTCATCGTTTCTCTTGGGTTTTTGGCTTCCAAAAGCGACTCCTCCCTCTTTATACTTCGCCACGGGACTTCTCTTGCATACTTGTTGCTTTACGTTGATGAAATCATCCTCACCGCCAACTCCACCACTCTCCTTCACTCCATCATTGATTCTCTCAAGTCCGAATTTTCCATGAGTGACCTAGGAGATATCCACCACTTTCTTGGCATCAACGTCCACCGCACCCATGAAGGATTATTCCTTTCCCAACAACAATATGCATTAGAGATTCTAGAGAGAGCCCATATGCTCAACTGCAATCCCATTGCCACCCCCATTGACACCACCTCCAAACTTTCGGCCATGCACGGTGCCCCGTGCTCTGACCCGACATTGTATAGGAGTCTCGCTGGCGCGCTTCGCTATCTCACCCTCACCCGTTCGGATCTTTCATATGCCGTCCAGCAAGTTTGCCTACATATGCATGCCCCAGGTGACTCCTACTTTCAGCTCATCAAGCGTATTCTGCGTTATGTCCAAGGCACCTCTCATTTTGGTTTGAAGCTCCACAAACAGTCCTCGCTTGACCTCCTTGCCTACTCCGACGCCGATTGGGCCGGTTGTCCTGACACTCGGAAATCTACCTCCGGGTTCTGTGTCTTTCTTGGAGACAACTTGATTTCTTGGTCTTCTCGTCGACAACCCACAGTCTCTCGCTCGAGTGCGGAAGCGAAATACCGTGCGGTCGCCAACTGCATCGCCGAGTCTTGTTGGCTGCGCCAACTATTGCAGGAGCTTCATCACCCGCCGTCTCGTGCCACGATTGTCTATTGTGACAACGTCAGCGCCATGTACATGTCCTCCAACCCTGTTCAACATCAGAGGACCAAACACGTTGAGATTGATTTGCACTTCGTCCGCGATCGGGTGGCGCTTGGTGAGGCCAAGGTTCTCCATGTGCCTACCCAGTTTGCTGATATTTTCACAAAAGGGCTGCCGACCAAGATATTTCAGGAGTTCCGCTCCAGCCTAAACATCGTTCCTAGCATTGTTTCGACTGCGCGCGGGGGGGAGGGGGTCCTGCGTGGCCTCCTAGAATGACCCTACGTGAGGCAGGAGTCCTGCCCACGATTCTCTCCTGCTACTACTTGTACTCGACAACTGCCAGTCAATACCATCAACGCAATTCTGCTGATTATACTACTGCATGCACGTTAGTGAATGGAATAACAATCTTGTTGTAGAAGGCATGACCGAGAATCTCAGTCAAGAACTTGCAGAAAAATTATCCCCAAGCATTGTCTCGCTCGCTTCATTTCATGGTGATTATGCTACTGCATGCACATTAGTTTCCCTTGTTTGTATTTAATCTTCAGTAGTAGTTAATGAATGGAATAACAATCTTGTGTAGGAGGCAAGATGCATTATGAATGTACAGGCATAGTTATTGAAGAACGGCAATATGGTGCAAGTATTCTCACTTCATTAAATTTGGTCGATCTCAACAACAGATGATAAACGCGAGGTCATCCGTCCATTGCCAGAGGTTTGTGCTGCTGCCGTTTTGTCTGTACTTGTGTATATTAGATTATTGTTATCTTCTGCTGATCATGCTGTATACCCCTTTTTTTTTTGCTGCAGATTAAGGTGTGGCTTCCAAATAATGAAGTGGTTACTGGGTGGTTTAAACACTTGAATTTGAGATGCAATATGGTGGTTGTCACTACTACTTTCTATCCTGATCTTCATGCAGTACGTCTCAGTGACAGCATGCAAGTTGGTTCACATACCAAGGCTATAAAGCGTTGTTTCAACTCGGGAAAATTGATGGCCTCAAGTGGGATACTCATTGACCGTCCAAGTGGGGTTGGCTATGAAGAGGATATGTTATCCACTTGCAAAATCACAGAGGTTCACTCCTTTTTCAAATCATTATATGCAGTGTCTTTTTGAGGCATCAAAATTTATGTTTTTTCTTGTGTAAACACATTATTTTTGTTCTAGGATGGAATTGGTGCCCCCCTCATTGATTTTGATGGAAATATTGTTGGTATGAATGCGCGTAGACATGACTCGATATATACCAACAAATCAGCTGCTTGAACACTTAAGGAAGATTGGGTTATGGTATGTCAGCTAGATTTCAAGCATGTAACCATATCAGTATGTGCTATGTCAAGAAAAAACAAATATATTAATATTGTTTGTATTATGACGAGTTCACTAAACATCCTGCAGCAGAAATACAGGTGAAGCACAACCACGTTTGATACGCCGCCCAGAATGTGAGCTAAGCACAATCACCCCTTAAGGCAGGTAATTTTCTCCACTAGTAGGATGTCCTTTATAATTTTCTAATGTTGTTTACCAATCATCATTTGTAGGTTCCTCATCAGTGTTGCAAGGTTATTTTGTGGTTTGCTAATATGTTCACTCTTATAAGTATATAAATGTTTTCCTATATGTAATCTACTCCCATCTTAAAACTTCTCAATATCTTTCAATTTCTGTCTCTATTCTGTTATAGTTTCAAGTGAAGGTAGCACAAGTGAGAGTGATGAAGAGAAGGGACTTGATGAGCCACAAGGTGAATCAATCAGGGTCACCCCTGACATTTAGCTATCACACACTTTATCATAATCTAATGTTAACTTTTGATCATTGCTCACATGTCCATTTATGGTTTCATATTGTAGCACCAGAGTACACTGGGGATAAACATAAGCATCTAATCTGATGGTGAGTTAGCGAGTTAGCGCTTTTGACTTTGCTGATCATGATTCATAGTCACCAACTCTTCACCTTGTTGCTACACATTTTCATGACTGACTTCAACTTTTCTGTTAGACTTTACAGCTATGGTCAATACTCCCTCCATTCGAAAATAGTCTACGTTTTGGGTCGAAATTTGTTCAGAATTAATCTACGTTCTGGTATACGAGTGTCCACCTTGCTAATTAATAACGTACGGAGAGTAATAGCATGCATGCACCTGGGGCAGTTAACCCAATCCGCTCGCACAACCCTCAACTCCCGTTGGCCCCGGTGCATGCAAATTTGCAGGACCGTATTTATCTTTCGTTGGTAAAAGAGGAGGGCGCTTTGTTTACTGTGACACATCAAGTCTACTAGTACTAATTAATTCTTTGCTAAATTGTCTGAGATTTTCTAAAACATTGAGTATTTCAGAACGGAGGGAGTAAGTCATTAGAGTCTGATGGTTATCCCTTGCCAGAGTATGCGGATGGTGAGTTGCTGCTATTTATTAGGCTGGTCCTAGTGGTAGTATCATAATACTAGTATCATGCATATGATACTAGTGCATGATACTATGTCACTAGTGCATTGTTTCATATAGTAGTATTATAGTAGTGATATATTTATTGATTTTTACAATCTCTATGTAAAATGTGTGTACAAGATTTACTTGTCATTATAATTTCTAGCTTTACGTGCTATGATACGGTATCTATCTATGATACACTAACCACCTCTCTCTTCATTAATTATGGTGCCACATCAGATTTTTGCCAAGTTGGCATGCATGATACACCTTATGATACTAGCACTAGGACCAGTCTTATGCTTACTATTTTGTTTTTGTTTCTCATTCTTACACCTTTATCCTGTCATTTTAGCTTTTAACTGTTGTGCCATGTTTATATGACCAGGAGGAATGTGTTTGGAAGGTGACTTTGAAGAAGAATTTAGCATAGATATCTAGAGGAAAGGAACTAGAAAACGAATTCCTTCAAAGATGTGTCAAAGCGTTGTCGCACTTGCTTCATTCAACGGTGATTACTCATGCTATTTATGTTTGTTTATTTCATCACTAGTTAATAATTTCAACTTACATTATGTGTAGACAAGGGAATATATTTTGCTTGCTCAGGTATATTAATAGACTGTGGCCAGTCCATAAGACTTCTAACGCCAGCAAATTTGGTTAGAAATGGAGACAAGGTTGACGTAAACTTGAGGGTCGGTACAGCTAGTCGCTACTAATTACGTTTTTTTTACTTCTGTATTAAGATGTTGGTAAGGTTAACTAAATCATTGCAGATTGAAGTGTGCCTTCCAAATAGAGGACGTAAATGTGGGATAATGCAACATTGTAGTTTACAATATAATGTTTCTATTGTCAGCATCATCAACTTTGGTGGTAACCGTCCGGCAAAATTCATTGAAGAGCCTCAAACCAAGGTAGTGGCTCTAGGTCGTGTCTTCAAATCAGGCAAATTTATGGCGACAAGGGGGTTGTGACGGGCAAACAAAGCAGATTTGATTATAAACAGCTCAAGGTCTCCAACTGTAAAATTACTAAGGTACATTGTGTTGATTTCTCTTATAATTTTGCATGATGGAAATAAGTTGTTGCATCAGTTACTACATCTTGTATTTCCTATGTAACCTTTGTTTTTTGTCACCACATCTCATTTTGCAACAGGCTGGAATTGGAGGGCCCCTTGTTGATTTTAATGGGTACATTGTTGTCATGAACTTCTATGACACGGAAGAAACTCCTTACCTACCAAGTAATATCATTGTGAAACTATTAAGGCAGTTTAATCTAAAATGCTATGCTTTCTATGTTCATTTCTTTTATGGTATGCAAGTTCTCAAGTACTTATGTTCACAGTATTCAGGTGCGAGGGAAGTGAACGTATACTGAAGAAACTAAGAAAACCAGCAATAATAAATCATGGGCATATTCAAAATTTATGCACATCAGGTCCATTGACTATAAATGTGAAATCATGCATGCCAAGTTCAAGAGGCCTTGTCTGAGATTGCACTAAACTACAGTTATGGGATTATGAAACAAATAATTATACTTACGCCAGTCATAGGATGCAAAATGGCAGATAAATCATACATTAGCTAGAAAAGTAGAACTATTCCAAATATGCATGTCTAGAGAAAAAAGAGTTCATCCTGAAAAAACATGCAAATTCTTAGCTGAACACACTAAGAAATAGCAAATCAATGTGATGGCAAACATAGGTAAGAAGTCGAAAGGGTGTAGTTACATCCAGAAGCTTGCTTGTAGTTGTAGGAAAAAGATGAGCTCAATAGACAGTTGTAACAACAAAATTGCAAATCCGTTAAAACAGATGCTTCATGGCGGAAAAAAAACAGGACTAAAAAACTTACATGTTGGTCGTGTCGAAACATCCCAAGCCAATAATGATACTGTCATGCGGCGTCAATATTTTTAAATTGCCGGATTATGCTAATTGGATTTTGTTTGATGTAAAATTAGGACACACCAAATTAAGCTTATAACTTGGTTATTTCGGATGTTCAATCTATCTTTTAGTCTATGCAGGACTGTTGTTGCAGGGATTACATAAGAATAGGCTTGCGATAGGTATTTCCTGTGATGCATCTTAGTATTATTCGGTTCACACAATTTATCCAATAGTTGATTTACGGAACATTATTCAATGACAGTTGGTCGGTGCCTGATCCATATTGGTACTATCCAAGTCTCCAGCGCGCGGAGGATGATCTAGTGCAACAGCTCCTCTGAAAATCGAACCGTTCGAGCTAGATTCCCTGGTTGTTTTTGGTTCAAAGGTTATCTGTGGAAATTTTATGGCATGGGTGCTACATATACGTGTGTAATATCTTGAGCAGCGTGTTTTGAATGATATTTATATGACTATGGGAGTGTTCAAGACCTTGCATAGAATTGTGAGTGAAAGTGGTGCTGGGAGGTTTTAGAACTCTACTAAGGCATGTTGCTTGACTGCAAAAGGGTTCTGCCGTTGTTGTCTGGTTCTTGTACTGGCGTATTATTGTGATGCGATTGGACAAATCAGTAGCATGGGAAACAATCACCAGACAACACCACATCTCATATAATTTGCTTGCCATCGATCAAATCGCAGACTTCTATGACTACAGGAGTGCTGCCGACTTGCTAAGATGTCGTCATGGTCCATGGAAGATGTGGTGTACTAGCGAGGTCATCGTTATCCTGGCAGCTCTTTAAGATCTCGATACTGCCTCCATAGACTAACACTTCTTTTTGCACACTTTGTCCTCACTTGTGCAAACCAAGAGCATCTCTTGATGTAAACACCTCCGGTGACCAATACACTACTTTTTAGGGTAGTTGGGGCAAAATAATAATAATCTTCTGTCGACTACCAAAGAACAACCCCCTCCGGCCCTATATTTGCAACATGCGAGCTGCTGTCCCTAAATTCATCTGCCCTATATTTGCAAGATGCAAGCTTGTGTCCCAAAATTTATCTGCCTCGCGCACAGCCCAACTGCCTCTATGAAGGCTGAATTCGGGAGATTCAGTGTCCACGCACCCTTGTGGGGCACCGAACATTTCATCTGCCTCTCGTGTAGAGCCCAACTGCCTCTGTGAAAGTTTAGTCCCACACGTTGCCGGCTGATGGCTAAGTTTCGGTTGAATTCGTGCGATTCAGTGTCCCCCGCACCCCTGCGGGCCGCTGAACATTGTAGCACCACAGCATTTCAGGCAAAATGAAGGGTAGAATTTAGGGGACCACTGCACATTGTAACACCCCAACATTTCGGGTAGAACGAAAGGTAAAGGACAAGAAGTAAAGGAGTGGAGCGAGTAAACCGGAGAGGAGACACGGAGATGTAATTCCCGTAATTCACTTTCAAGGAAGCTACGTCTACGTTAGAGAGGTGTTGGGGCCACACAAGGTCACCCGAGCGCCACAAAGGCCTCACCTTCTTCTCCGGTGAGCACCGCCACAAAGGCGGCCTTACAATCCACTAAACGACGACCTTGAAGGTGCCAACCAAAACCTTTAAAACAAAAGGTTGAGAGGGAGCTTCACAACTCAATTGGAGGCCCTCAACGACACCACAGACCTTCACAACGCATGCCCTTAGCTCCGAGGATGTCCTACACCATCTAGGGTTCCAAGAACCCAAGAGAAACAAGATCCACAAAGGATGGATGGTGGAATCAAATTTCCTTTGGTGGAAGTGTAGATCTAGATCACCTCTCCCACTCCTCAAAAGATCAAGAGGTTTGAGTGGCTAGGGAGAGAGATCTAGGGAGATGAAGCTTTGGTATTAATGGGGAGAGAGAAATTGAAGAGTTAAGATGGGAGGAGGAAGACGGGTGCCTTAAATAGGCCCCCTTTCAAGAGAAACCGTTTGGCTGTCCGCAACACCTCCGGAAGTTCCGGTGGTGGACCAGAATTTCCGCTCAACGTCCGCCCAACGGCTCGAAAGTTGAAGGGGGACGCTCCAAAGTACGATCGGAAGTTCTGGTTAGACCGAGGAGAACTTCTGGTGGTACTTCCGAAGCAAGTTCCGGTGCAAGTTCCATCAAATATGTCGTTTCAACACAGAGACATACAATACGTGAGCGGAACTTGGAATGGAACTAGGAGCAGAATTTTCTGGGCCGTGAACGACCTGACCAGAACTTCCGGCGGCTAGGAGGAAGTACCGCTCAAGCTTCCAGCGGAAGAAGCTGGGTAGCGTCGGTCGCAACTTCCCGTCAGGATTGACCAGAACTTGCGGACCGGAACTACCGGAGCTACTTCCGATATAAATTTCGGCAAAATAGCACACTTCCATACAGAAGGTTACTGAAGTTGAGCAGAATTGACGCCAGAACTTGATTCGGAACTTCTGCCGCCGCCAGCCCCGCAGCGAACCACGAGCGGAACTACCGGCACTTGGTCGGAACTTCCGGTTAGGTCAAGAACAACTCAAACAGCTCCAAAGGTCACTCTCTCGCTAAAAAATAGGATGGCAGTGGAGGTGCAAGTATGGTTTATGCATGAAAAAGTTATTCTCACAACCTTTCGAGGTGAACCCCCTCTTGATAGTACGGTGCTAAAGCAATAAATAAAGAGAACGGCAAAAACAAGGCCGCCGTCTTCACGAGACTCCAAGAGAAGCGTCCACAAGCTCCAAGAAAACGAATAAACCTGAAACTTAGGCACACAATTATTCCACCGGTGGGATTGTCATCAACACCAAAATACTTAGGGAAAACAAAGTCCTTTCACCTTAGAACTATTCACTTTAAAAATCATAGTTTGATTATCACAGTTCATAAGGATTGCAGATATTGGTTTTTCAATAACATGTAAGTTTATCAAGTGCTCACGAAGCCACTCGGATTCAATAGTGGTTATGTATAATGCGGTGAGTTCTGCTTCTACAGTTGATCTCGCTAAGATGGTCTTCTTGCAAGACTTTCAAGAAACATCACGACCACCAAGTGCAAATACATATCCACTCGTGGCATTTATCTCACCAACATCAGAAATCTAGTATGAATCACTATAACCTTCTAGTACCCTTGGATATCCAGTATAGTGAATGCCATAACTCGCAGTGTCTATTAGATACCGCATAACTCTTTCAAGAGCATAACAATGATCATCTTCAGGATTTGAAACAAATCGACTGAGTTTTCTTATAATAAAGTGATGTTAGGACTCGTAGCGCTAGGTAAATACATGTGCAAACCAATAATTTAAGAGTATCTCTATTGATCTCTAGCCACCGTGGCCGTTGTTGACTTGTATTGTCTATAACGATATGTACAGTACTAGTGATTTTGTAGAGGTGTAGCTTAAAAAGTGAATCATAATGCATTTGTTATCTCGTATGCGTATGCATCGACATCAAAATATCTAGAAATGTGAGTTGTCTTCAGAGATGCCGATGAACTTATCTCTTTGATATCACATCGTCAGGGTTAACCTGTATCATAAGTGGCTCATTCCCACCTCCTCTCTCTGCTACAGTATCCCTGAGGGTCTCCTTCTCAATCTCGGACAAAATCGAGGCCCTCCTAGGCAGCGATGCCGATCAGAGTTGGATGAGGCAAGGTGTCGGTCCTTGTAGTGTAGATCTTAGGTTTCTAATTTTATAGTTTTCCTCTGGCGTTTGGGAGTAGAGTGCCATATTTCTCTAGATGGAGCTAGTACGGCCTGAGCTTCATCTTCGTCACCGTGGTGCTCTAGTGGTAGGAGTTGCAGCAGGCGGGGAGCTTGCGCTTAAGGATCTTCGACAATAAGGCTTTGAGTTTCTCTGTTCTGGTGGCGAGGACGAGGAGGAGAAGTTCATCACCGAGATATCCATTGCCAGGGACAGTGGTGGGGAGGTTCCAAGCTGTAACCTGTAGTTCATCACATGGAAGCCTCTGTTTGCTGCCATGATCCTAGGCTGATGAGACAGTCGCTTCTTCTGATGTTGATGCATGCATTAATCCAACCTCCAAGACAAAGGACCTTTGAGGGATCCCGACGGTGTGCAATTTCATCTCTCCCTCCCAAGTGGTCCTGTCCCTAGCGATGGAGACGATGGCCGATGATGGAGTCCCAGAGATCACGGTGGGAGAGAAGAAGGATCCGATTGCTTTTCCTTCTCATCTTTCATGGTCCTTTATGTTAATTTACATGACTGGATTGTAACTTATATTATTTTAAGGTCTTGTAAGCAAATTGTAACCCCACCAACAAGGTATTCAATGCGACACTAGGCCCTCCCGAGCTAAATAATATCACTACTAAAAATACACACTCGAGGGGCGCATCGAGCCTTAGACACCTCCACAAACTGGTTCATTGTCCATCTCCACTAAAGTGAAGACATGTGGAAAGTTGATGCAATCACTCCAATGTTCCGTTCTTTGGAGGCAGGGTGGATCAAGAGAAACAATGTTAATGCGATGAACAAGCTCCTCATAAACACCAAGTATGCTCTAGAATTTTCTCCTTATACTTGATAAAAAAAGCTGTCTTTCAAGAGTATTAATAGAACAAATGCTTTACATATGTGTATCAAAATATTTAATTATGCTAAAGTTAACATGTCCGAACACAAATAATCCACACAAGTCTCATAAATTAATATATTGAGTTGTGATGTGTTTCTTTTTGTTTTCCCATACCTAAGGGATTCAATTTAAGTACAAATCATTTTTAAGAATCGTTTTGTTGAAACAAAAATATGTAACTTAAAATATTCTAATTAAAGCATTGTGGGTGTTTTCAATCATACATGTTAGGAAAATAACATATTACAACTATATTTATATTTTTTAACATCGTTATACAGTTAATTATGCCAATGATGTAACGAAAAATATAATAAGCAATTATACAATTTGAAAAAATAAATTGCAGAAGTATAAGAGGTTAGTATAAATACTATTGATTTAACCTCGCTATACGAGGATCTTGTAGTGGGTGCATACAATACACTTAGATACATATATTAAAGGTGGTTTGTAATACCTTCCATGCCCTCGCCTTTGTTGCCAGGAAGCCGAAACGACGAACCATCTTACTCTCTAGTGTTCGTTTCCTCGGTAGGTGTGGTATGAAATCTTGATGCCACTTAGACTTCACCGCTTCATTCCAAATGCGGATATTTTGCTATCGACTTGGTGGCTTACGATCAACGAGGGGGTGCCGAAGAAGGACATGGAGAAGATCAACACTCTGGTCATCCTAGTGGTCAGATCTCTATGGTTGGAGCGTAATATTCGGGTTTTTAACAAGATTGCAACTATGCTGTGTGGCTTTAGACATTTTCCAAAAAATAAATATAACTTCCTAGTATATATTCTTTCTCAAAAATTTTCTGTCCGAACACGAAAAGTTCACGTGTCACACCACCCTTTCCTCTTTTCCTCTCCTCTGAAGTCTCCCTTTTTATCTCTCCCCCTATATCCTCCGTCACCCCCACCCACCCGTTAGCGGCTTAACTCACGCAATTAATAACTAGGAGTACATGATAAATGTGTACGCAAGTGTGGGTGTAGTACTCGTCCCAGCTACAAGATTGCCCATCCTTCATCCTTTCGCTTCCTTCGATCCCACAAAAACAAAAACACAAAAGTGCCTTTGCTTTGCTTTTTTTCATCTATATACTCCTCAATTACAGCTAATAAAATCCCTCAATTAATTGCCATTAATTACAACAGGCTACTAGCCAAAATCATGCAATGTCTATCCAGACAGACATCAGCCAAAGAGGTTGGTAAGTTTTTTTTACCGCCACCCAGATTTACTACCCCACGTTACTTGCAAACTGGCTAGGCCAGCTACTTTATCCTGCCTAGTAGAGTGGGTGGTTTTGCATCTCCTATCTCACTGTCACGTGGGCCATGGGGTTGTGGGTGGATGGGGGATCTGTGAGAATAGCCCCAACCCCTGTGCTGTGCATGTGTGTTGCTCTGCCATAAAGGCCCCCCTGACTCTCTGAGGAACAAGCAAGAGGAGGAGGAGCTGGGATTTGGTTTTCTTCCTGTGGCTGTGGAAACACAGCACAGCAGCAAGCAAAGAAAGAACGAAACTAACAACTACTACTGGTAATTTGATTTGATTGGAATATCCTCCTCTTCTGCTGCCTGCTGCTGTTGCTGGGGTTCCTCCTTGAACTGGGCATCATCGATCTGGGGGTGGCAGAAAAACCTAAGAAAAAATCGTACGGCACCGCCCCACCACCCTGACGACGATGAACACCGATTGAACAGGACAAATCTATCCTGGTAAATCTCCTAACCCACCCTGCTTAATCCCCCTCCCTCATCGGATGGATTGGGGATCTCCCCCTTTTGCTGTCATCTATCTGTGCATTTTTTTTGGGTGGAAATTGTTTGCAGCGGACCAGATCTGAGCGTAGAACTGTGCAGATTCGCTGCTAGAGCCGCCACCGCCATGGAAATCTGCTCAGAGCTCGATCGGGTCCGGGAGCTGTTCATGGTGTGAATATCCCCTTTATTTTTTTTTCTGAGAGAAAATGAGGTAAGATAGAGCCGCGTCCCTGACCTGTCAACCACCGACCTCACCTCATCCCAGCCCCTGTTCTCCCTCCCTCGCTCTACCCCACGCCACCTCGCCCCGCCGCCATCAGCCGGCCCCGACGCCGGCCAGCTGCCTGCCCAGCCCCCTGCCTGCTCGTTCCAGCACGGCTAGACTCCCCTGCACAGTCACGTCCGGTTTGGGCTCCGATCTGGATCGATCCGGGGTGGGTGGGGATTCCGGGCATCTCAAGGAATCTATCAATCAGGTAGGTTTACTGCTGTTGTCATCCAACCACACTTTTTGCCAGCTTGTTCATCTGGCCATCCCTTGCACAAACCCTAGGCCTGATTCTGAGGGTTTCTGATCTTCTGGCTTGCTTGCTTGTTTGCTGTGTACGTGTGGATCCCCCATTGAATCACTTCCTTCTTCTGTTTGCTTCCTGAAGGTAGCTTCACAGAGGTTCCATTGATTGCAATTAATTCATATATACTTGCAATATGCAGCGGGATTCTTCCGATCTAGTCGACAGTAGTAGCCATAAATTTGGTCTAGTTATTATCGTGTCGCGTGGATCTAGGTTGCCTGTCCGTTGCGGTGATTGGTCCGTGTTAACAAGCCCGCGTGTCTCGTTCGTTGCCAATGCTGTTTGCAGCCTGGTGCAATGATTGTGTCCTGTTGTTGGATATGAGTATGACTGCCGTTCTTTTTATGGCTGTGTGGTTGGTTTGATGCTTAAGCTTAACTGGTGTGTTTCGTCGAACAACACGATGCAGATGTATCAATCTGCACTATCCTAATTTTGCTTTTTTAGTTTGCTGAAAGCCCTAGTCCTTGTATGGTGTGCATTTTTTTGTATGGTCAGCTCAGTTTTTTTTGTGATCCCTCTGAGATAATGTATGTCCTGACCAAAGTGTGTTTCTTATGATGTAGCAGTGATGATGGGAACAGAGTGCATAACTGCCTCCCTCGGCGAGGATTCCGAGCCCTCGATTCCGCCTGGGTTTGGGCCGTTTGCTGCCCTTGCATTGCAAGGGATCCAAAACGATGCCAGGCCTGCTGATGCTCACCCTAGTCCTGTTCAAGTCTTACATAGCGTGAAGGAACAAGTTCTGTCATTCGAATCTCAGCCCCATTCAGCTCAGAGTCGGAATGACACGCACTGCAGTACCTCTGGGAGCTATACATGCAGGCAATCGCTGCGTAACAGACCTCCAGTTGACTACAGTCGCTTTGACAATATCTCTGATGAAGATTCCGATGTTGAAGTAGCAGAGAAGGTTGCACTTGCTATGTCTTAATTAATTCTTTCTTAACTAAAGCTTACTTGTGATTTTAATGCTTTCCACAATACTAAAGTATATTCTTTTGGCAGGCTATAAGTTCAGGGAGACGCAGACAGCAATTACCCAAAGGAGTTATCCGAGGATGTGCGGGGTGCAGTGACTGTCAAAAGGTTCAAATTCATCTGCCGGATTCCTGTGTTTCCTACTTTCGTGAAGTCGTGGCCTTGTTATCTTATGTGTTAGCACATCATGCAGGTTATTGCGAGTTGGAATCCGGATGGTGCACGGAGGCCTGATCTTGACGAGGCTCCTGTATACCATCCTACTGAGGAGGTACCTTTCATCTTGCTAACTGCCATATTACGTTTTATCTAGTATTGTTGCTCTAATGAATACCCCAATCTTATGATATATTCTCTCCTGGATCAGGAATTTAAAGACACTCTAAAATATATCGAGAGTATACGGCCAACAGCAGAACCATATGGGATTTGCCGTATTGTTCCACCATCTTCGTGGAAGCCGCCATGTCTTCTTAAAGAGAAGAGTACATGGGAAAACTCAAAATTTTCTACACGGGTACAGAAGGTTGACAAGCTTCAAAACCGTACATCATCCAAAAAGAGCACAAGAGGTGGAATGATGAAGAAACGGAGAAAGCTTTCAGAGCCAGAAGAAAGCAGTAATCCTAATCACAGTCGGATGGGGGTGCAACAAAACCCAGAGAGATTTGGATTTGAACCTGGACCGGAGCTCACATTGCAAAAATTTCAGAAGTATGCAGATTACTTCAGCGAGCAGTACTTTAGGAAAGATGCATCCATGAATTCGCCACCATCAGTGGAAGATATTGAAGGAGAGTATTGGCGTATAGTTGAGAATCCTACAGAAGAGATAGAGGTATTGAACATTGGTTTAGCTATAAGAACATATTTGCCCAGCTCAATTCAAAATACAGAAGATGTGCATGCTATAAATTATGTAGTTTGTGACATCTGTGGCATGGATCTATTGAGAGTTCCTACATAAGTTGTTGGGTGTAGTATATGCAATCATGGTTTGCATCATTGCATGTCGTATATTACATAGTTATGTCCCTTGCATATCAGTGTTCTAATAGCTATTCACCTTATGTTTTGCTTCTTAACTTAATGGAAGGTGTATTATCATGTAGGTGATCTATGGCGCTGATTTGGAGACGGGAACTTTTGGCAGCGGCTTTCCTAAGTTATCTCCTGAGACAAAATCTGATATTGAGGATAAGTATGCTCAATCTGGTTGGAATCTAAACAACTTGCCTAGACTACAAGGCTCAGTTCTTTCTTTTGAGGGTGGTGACATTTCTGGTGTTCTTGTGCCTTGGGTGTATGTTGGCATGTGCTTTTCATCATTCTGCTGGGTAAGAAGCTTGTGATGTTGCTTGCCTATCATGAACCCATGACTTTTTGTGTTCTAGTTGTGCTTGTTGCTTAGACTATACTATTTGTTATGATCGTATCCTGAGATCTTTTAATCTGCAAAAACAGCATGTAGAAGATCATCATTTATACTCGCTAAACTACTTGCATTGGGGTGCACCAAAGATGTGGTATGGAGTTCCAGGAAAGGATGCTGTGAATCTGGAGTCTGCAATGAGGAAACATCTACCTGACTTGTTTGAGGAGCAACCTGATTTGCTTCACAACCTGGTGAGTGTTTTCTCTTGACTGGCAATTATGTATTAGTTAAATATATTTGGTGTGCTGTGCAGGAAGGTTTGTGGTCTTCATTGTATCCATCCTTTTCTGACTTTGTTTTCAAATTTGCTATCACTACCTATCAGGGAATCGTGTCTAAGTGTCATGCATTTTTTTTTTGATTTTTACCACTATCTGTTTGTCCCTTGTGTAAAACATGCTAACATATTAATGGAACATGCCTGTAGTAAAGAAATGGTTTGTCTGAATAATCTGACACTATCACATATCTGTGAATATTAATGGTGGAGTATATTTTGCTATACAGCACGATGTGTCTCTCAGATGTTCTGTATGATGTTTCCGCTAGTTGTTCTTTTCTTGTTCATATGCGTGAAGTACATTTATAAGTTAGTTTCTGAGAAGTCACCAGTGGCTTAGGTAGCAACCGAGATGGTGGGCTACCCAACCTACGCTCGAGCCCTCTCTTAGAAGTCTGCCCTTCCTAGATTTCCATTCCTTTTTTTTGTAAGGTAACCTTTTTGTGACAATTGCAACTCTTATGCAGGTTACTCAATTTTCACCATCACTGCTGAAATCTGAAGGAGTACAAGCCTACCGCTGTGTTCAGCGTGAGGGCGAATTTGTCCTGACATTCCCGCGAGCGTACCATGCTGGTTTCAATTGTGGCTTCAATTGTGCAGAAGCTGTTAATGTTGCACCTATTGATTGGTTGCCAGTTGGACAGAATGCTGTAGAGCTTTACCGTGAGCAAGCTCGGAAGATAACTGTTTCCCATGATAAGCTGTTGTTGGGGGCAGCAAGAGAAGCAATCAGAGCTCAGTGGGATATCCTATTCCTCAAGAGGAATACTGCTGATAATTTGAGATGGAAGGGTGTATGTGGACCTGATAGCACTATATGCAAATCACTTAAGGTAAACGGCAGTGACAATAATAATTTGTAATTTGTTTAAACTCGATGGAATCTTATAGTTTTACTTTTTCCCTCCCTAGGCACGAATTGAGACGGAGTTGGAGCAAAGGAAAAATCTATGTTCCCCATCCCAATCTAGGAAAATGGATGCTGAGTTTGATTCCACTGATAGGGAGTGTGCTTTTTGCTACTATGATTTGCATCTTTCTGCTTCAGGCTGTCCATGCTGCCCAGAGAAGTATGTTTGCCTTTTACATGCAAAGCAACTTTGTTCATGTGACTGGGACAAAAGATTCTTCCTGTTCCGCTATGATGTCAATGAGCTCAATATCTTAGCTGATGCTTTGGGGGGCAAGTTGAGTGCTGTTCACAGATGGGGTGTCTCTGATCTTGGCTTAAGTTTGAGCTCATGTGTTAAGAGGGAAAAGGTCAATGATTCAAAAACTGTTCGCAGATCAACTGATGGGCCCAGAAGGTCCTACATGTCACAGGCGTCAACAGTATCCTTGGTACCTTCGTTTGTTTGCAGTGAACAAAAAGATAAAGGAAATAAGGTGCCGAGCTCAGCTAGTCCAGAGACTAATAATGCTTCCCCTTCTGTTGAGCAGATGAAATCAGGAAATCTTTCACCATCAAAGGAGCCATGTGACAAGGCTGAGGTATCCTGTCCAACAAACAATGACACAAATAGATTACAGTGTAATGGAGGGCTTGGAGATCAGAAAAGCTCTGCACCTGCCTTATCAGTTTCTTCCAGCCAATCATTTTCTTCCAATGTTGTGACAAGGCCCTTTAATTCATCAAGTGAATCCACGAAAAGTGTGCATGGCTTGGCAGTATTGAAAGGGAATAGAGAATCTTTTCAAACTGGAGACTTGAGATCATCACTTGGTGAGCATCATAACAGGTCACCAACTATGATTCATGACGGAAGCAACATCAAGCCCAGTTTAGAAAGCTCAAATACTTATCATAGGCTGGTTGCATCTGATTCTAATGCAACTCTTAATCACTCGGACAAGGATCATGCACTTATAACACCAGAGGCTAATGCCTCAGTAATGTTTGAGAAAGGCAGCAGCCAGGTCCGTACTGTGTCGAGTCAGCAGTTTGACAAAATTGTTTCAAGGACACAAAGTGCGTCACAGGAAGCATCAGGCAGTGTCTCTGCTTCAAAGACGCTCATAGTTCCTTCTGTTGCTAAAACTCCACAAGGGAGTTTTACTTCAGCCAGTGACCATCATGGAAATGTAACTTCAGGTAACCAGCAACCAAATAATGGATGGCTTCAAAGAACACATGAATCTCAATCTGCTGCAGAGATTAGAGCTAGGGGGCATCCATCTACCTTAGCACAACCTGCCCTGGAAATGCACAACAGGAATGGAGGTGCACAAAGGGGTCCTCGCATAGCAAATGTTGTGCATCGATTCAAATGCTCTGTTGAACCTCTGGAAATTGGTATTGTGTTATCAGGGAGGATGTGGTCTTCAACCCAAGCAATATTTCCCAAAGGTTTGTTTTTTCATGACTAATTGCTGATACATCTTTCAGTTTTTGGTCGATGCTGGACAATTTCTGTTATCACCCATCCTTGAATACTAGTACTGCATTTACTCGTTAATGTTATTTATTAGACAGATTTTTTCTTTGCATATAATGTTGTAGGCAGTTTCATCTTTGTTTCGTTGCTTATTGTTAATATTCCTCTCTTTGTGATTGCAGGATTTAGGAGCAGAGTAAAATACTTCAGCATTGTGGATCCAATGCAAATGGCATATTATGTTTCCGAAATACTAGATGCTGGGTTGCAGGGACCTTTATTTATGGTAAATTCCAGTTTTGTGCCTACCATGTATCGCTTCTTCAGCATCTTGGATATCTTATTACTTGATGCATTTCAGGTTACTGTAGAGAACTGCCCAGGTGAAGTTTTCATCAATGTAACTCCTACCAAGTGCTGGAACATGGTCAGAGAGAGGCTGAATATGGAAATACGAAGGCAACTCAGTATGGGAAGGCCTAACCTTCCTACTCTGCAGCCTCCAGGATCAATCGACGGTCTTGAAATGTTTGGGCTTTTATCACCAGCAGTAGTTCGGGTGAGAGATTACTACTGTTCTATAAAAAATAATTTCTGAACAAACTATGTTGGCAATATGGCAAGGCTCTTCTAGTATCCTAATGTAGTTAACGATGAAAATTATAAATCCAATTGAAGTGCTATGTTTTTGTGGTTGCTTGATTGCATGGATAATTGCCACTTAGTGGTTCCACTGGCATTCAAACCTACAGTTTTTTGAATTATGTTAATTTGTTGTTGCCATACTTTTGGATTTGTGCGGTAAATTGTTTTTATAATCCTTTACAGGCAATCGAGACACAGGATAGAGATCGCATCTGTACAGAGTACTGGAGATCCAGGCCCCATGCTGTCATTGAGAATCGAGACTTTCATCATACCCTACCTCAGGGTCCGTCCAATATTGCCCTGAGGGGGCTCTTCCAGAGAGCTAGCCCTGACGAACTGCGAGCCCTGCGAGGTTTACTGGCAAGCAATACCAATTTTGATGATAGATACAGGCAGCAGGCCACCCATATGCTTGACGAGGAGCTTGCGAAGCAATGGCGCTGACAAGAGTAAATATTAACCGAGTGTTGTATCTTAGATGGCATGAATTTTTTCTAGAAGGCAGAGCAAGTTTCTTCTTTTTTCTCCTATGAGCATGTTGATCCTTGTGGACAACTTGACATGGAATATCTTTTCCTTCTCCTATGTATACCATCATTCTGTACTGGACATCTTCTCAAAGTCGAAATGCCATGACGATTCTTTCTATTAACTTTTTTGTTCTGTTACCTGTTCATCTTCTTTCATGCATTTTTCCTGATGACATTTATCAGTAATTTTCTTTTCATCATAAAGAAACCAACAGCATGGAACAAACCTGTAAATAATTCAGGGTTGGTTGCAGTCTACCTGGAACCATTGGATTTTATCCACTTATTAGTGTCCCCTCAATGATTTGGATCTCTTGCAGTTTTTCTCTTGCAAGTTAATGATTCCAATCTCAGTGGCGTGTTAATTTTATATATTTATTACAAGATCTAGTTTTCCTTATGTAACAGTTGCTGCACTACATGTGCTCTGATGGGCACTTGATTATGTTGCCACCTTCCTAAAGGTAATTGCGCTAACTCACCTCTTTATAGGTAACTATATGTTTCACCATCGTTGAAGTTCATTTTTGTATTTTGGTGCCAAATGGTGTCCACTGCGCGGTGGTTAATACTGTCTTTCTGATGTCTTGTTCAGGCCTTCAGGCGATACTTGTCTTTGGTTAGTGCCAAATAACAATACATTGAGCCTCCTTAGCTTAAATGTTAAACTTGTATTGGAGTTTCTGATACATCTGTTCTGGTATGTTGCTCCGACTTTTCTCAGAATTATGATGATTCTATCTTACATGAGTTATACCTTTGTTTATCTTGCTGGCATGTAAGTTACCTTTTACACATAATCTCTTATTACTCTGCTCCGTTTAGATGTAATATGCTGATTTGCTGCATGTTATCAAGAACATTTCTAAGTGTCCTACCCACAATCAATCTCTGGCTAAGTACTACAACCTAGTTGAGCATATATAGCGGTCTTCCTGTTCACTCTACCACTTCAATACCCGAGTCCCAAAAATTTTCTGCCTTGTTTTGTGAATCGTGATACTATCTGGCAACTATGCTCGCTATTGATTGCACTCACCCTGCCTTGTTAATTCACTCATCACAGACGGCGAGGGGCGGTGCATGTTTAGGGTCACACGCTGCTGTTTGCAGTGCCTAATCTACCAGTAGTTTGATTTCAGCTATTTTTTGTTTCAAATCCAGTCATCCTATGCTTCGGGCCGTGTGAGGATTTGCAAATGATCACACTTTCTGGTGTATTTGAATTCCAAATGTTGGGTGCATATAAATCAATTCCCCTGGAATCTCTTTTTTGAGAAAACGCAAAGGACCTTTGCGTTTCATTTCATTGAATAGGCAGAGTTAAGGTTACAATCTCGCTAGGAGGCGAGTTTACAGAGGTACAAACTGAAAATCAGTGCACATCCCATGTGGATGGCAGCACAACCCGTAACCCTTTTGCCCCTGCTCTAGCCCACAGGCTAATCTCTTCCTTGATCTTTGCAGTCAGGGAGGACACGGACGGTTGGGCGCCGTTAAAGACGCAGTCATTCCGGTGCGTCCAAATCATCCAGGGGATTAGGAGGGCTATTGATGCTAGGGCGCTCCGGAGCTGTTTGGAATCTCTGTATGGTAGTAGATGTTTACAAATGATCACACTTTCTGGTGCATATAAATCAATTCCCCTGGAATCTCTGTATGGTAGATGTTTACACCCTCTGTAATTAGCGCTTACTAAATTGGTTTTTGGCACATGGTTCTTTGCTAATTAATTACTGAGCATCATTACATTACTAGCAACTTCGGTACATACTTAGTATATGTTAATTACCCTGGAATCTCCATATGGTAGAGCAGTCTGTAGTTGTCACATAGTATTATTGATTCATTGCTAATGTTTTTCATCGGGTAGTTACGTGTCATCATTTTACATTGCCAGCATCGATTCTTTGATAAATTAAGATGCACTTTTATCTTCTGAATCACACGGTTTGAGCTAGTTATTAGTATTTCTTCTCTAACTAGAGAGGATTCGTTTCAGATGGATCGCCAGATTCGTAAAGCGTTTCGGGAAAGCTGAGTGACTTTGCTTCCTTGGCATCCAAGTTTGATCACTACCACTTTTTTGCAGGGAACGGAAGAGAGTTGTGCGCAGCAAGTTTCCTTACTTGAAGGGAGGGAGCTAGAAAGAAAATACAGGTGCGTGCATCATCGTCACGGCCTACTGATTCTCTACTTCCACTTGTGCTTGGGTCGGTGTGTTCTGTTAGGTTCCACGTTGGCTGCCGCTGAAATTCCACTCACACGAGGACAGACAGCAGAGGATCAGTCGACATCGTCAGGTGAGGTTGTCACAGTTACTATTTGTAGGACATAGTTGGGTAAAAAATGAAGTGCTGCATGACTAACTGCAGTGGCTGTGGTTACTAATATCTGTTTGAGGAAAACGATCAGATTATTTTATCTGGTCCGAGTTTCTTTTGGGAGGGGGAGGAGAGCCAAAACTCTATGAACAGACTACCCTTTTCTTCAACAAAAACAGTGGATTAGTTCATCTAATCACAGCCAATAGTCTGCTTTAATTTCTGTGCAAAGTAACTCCTGGAAAGCATAGAAGCACTCCTCAGTGTTCGATTTCAGCATTTTTTCCCTTCAAATCCAGTCATCGATGCTTCAGAGCAGCGGGAGGATTTAGAACTGATCATTTTTCCCAGGATTTTAATTCCATGTTGGGTGAATATAAATGAATCGTAGGGAATCTGAGGCACCATAATGGACAAACTAAGCGATAAGTGGCTAAGGTCGGTTCTTGGTCTTAGTTTCTGTAGTTGGCTCCGCTGGCTAACATCTTACCACAAGATGTCTTGTTGCATATATGTAACTTCTTACAATAGCACTTACAAGTTATTTAGAGGCGCACTTTGTTATGTACCTGTGCGCCTCATTGCTCTATAATATCAGTAGTCAAAATGATCACATATTTTGCTGTGGATCTCCTGTACGACGTATCTACACGGTAGGTACATTCTTTGGTCACTGTTAGCTTCTGCATACCTAACCGCTTCCCTCTTCCGTGGTATCTTTCTGGACCACAACCTCTTTGTCATCTTTCTTCTCATCCTGCACAGTTTCAGTTCTGTTTTCCTCCACCTGCATACTCTTAGTCTTGATCTCACTGAGATCTTTCTTCTCGTCCACCAGCTTGTTCTCATTGGCATCTTTCTTCTTTGAGTTTAGGAGCTCGACAAGATCATCGAGTGCAACATCAGTGTCGTCATTCCTCATTAGAACCTCAGCGACCTCTGCGGGCGTCACAGTCACCTCCTTGATCAGCTCCTCAATCTCTGGATACGTGGCATGGGAGTCGATGGCATGGTAGTTATTGGCAAGGATCCGGAAAGCCTCCGGAGTGCAGTACCCCATGTTGATGTGCATGTCCATCCTGCCAGGGCGCAAAAGTGCTGGGTCAATACGCTCCTTGTAATTGGTGGTGAAGATGATGATCCTTTCCTCCCCAGTTGTTGACCACAAACCATCAACAAAATTGAGCAGCCCAGATAATGTTACCTGTTGCAGACAGCAACCAAAATGTCATGAGGATGAATACGTAGAAAAGCTGTCGAATCAAGGTATTCTGACTCCAAAGTTACCTTGTCTTCCACCTTTTTTTTTGTAGAATTGGACTTGGCATGTTCCTCGTCTTCTTCATGTTCCTCCCTCTGCTTCAGTTCAATGGTGCAGTCGATGTCTTCAACCACGAGAATGGATCGGTTGGTCATGCCAACAAGCAGCCTCCTGAGGTCGGAGTTGGAGTCGACCCCAGTCAGCTCGAGGTCGTATATGTCGAACCTGAGGTGATTGGCAATGGCGGCGATGAGGCTGGACTTGCCGGTACCCGGTGGTCCGTACAGCAGGTACCCTCGCTTCCACGCCTTACCGATCCTCCTGTAGTAATCCTTCCTCTTGATGAACCTGTCAAGGTCATCGACGATGGACTGCTTCTGCTCCTGGTCCATGGCGAGCGTGTCAAACGTGGACGGGTGCTGGAGCTCCATGGGGGCCCACTCGTCCGAGTACTCGTTCATGTATATACTCAGGCTCCTCTCCCCGTCCTTTATGGCCTTGGCCGTGGCGACGATGAACGGGAGGTACTCCTTGAGTGCCTTCTCCTTGTGCCTCTTGTGGAAACTCACCTCGTAGGATCTGACCTCCCGCGCGCCACCACCACCATTTGGGTCGCCCTTGACCTCGCGGGTCACGAGGCACCACCTGAACTCCGTCCCTCCATACACATCAGCCATCTCCTCACCTGCCTCCATGCTGACGACCATCCTCTCAGCCTCGCTCTCGGCGCTGCTGACCCGCAGGCGCTGCATGCCGATGTTTGCGGGGGCGTTGTCGATGTGCGCGGCGAGGTAGGCCTTGACGGCCCCGTAGACATGGTTGTATGACCACCCCTCGTTCTCCTCAATGACGATGGTGTGCTGCCATGTCAGGCGGGAGCGAAGGCTGTTGAGGGCGGTGGAGAGGGCCTCACGCGCCTCGGAAGGCAGCAGCTCATTCGCGAGGCTGCGAACGAGCATGAGGGAGGCTGCTAGGGACGCCGCCGTGGCGATGGTCTTGTCATAGGACGCCATGGCTGTTATTTGTTAGGGTGGGGGTGGGTGGATCCACTGGATCGGATGTTCTATTCGGTTGCTCTTGTGTTCTTGATGTGGAACAAAGTTGTGGGGGAAATGAGGCTGTGTTCAATGAACTGAGGTCGGGAGGTGGGCGTGTGTGGGCTTTTTATAGGGGCTGGATTGTGGAGTGGGTGGTTGACTGAGTGATATCTTCCTCTGAAAGGAACATGCTAAGCATGGTTTTCTAGACACCCTAGCACAGTGTGGTCCTACTTAGGAAAAGATAGCATCACATTACGACGCAAGTTCCATGCATACTAAACTTTTCCTGGAATACGAAAGGGAGAGGTCTGAATAGTAAACTTTCCCTGAAAAGATAACAAGACATAAATTTATTCCCTGGAATCTCTATATGGTAAATTGTTGCCAAATCGTTGGATGAAAGGGAGAGGTCTGAATACTAAACTTAGCGTGGTCTTTCATATGGAGCTTGTTGTACTCCTAGTATTAATACTGTCACAATCGAGATCCCAAGGTCTGTCTGTAAGTATATCAGCATGCGATTTTTCCTTGATTGGCGATGCTGCAACATGTCGTCGCTTTGCATTTCCCAGTATTGATTTTTTGTTAAATAGCATTCACTTTAATCCTCTGAATCACGCGTTTTGGTTGTTATTTTATTTGGCAATTAACTAGAGAGGGTCCGTTTCAGATGGAGCTCCAGATTCCTAAAGCGCTCTTCGGGGGAAAGCTGTCTGACTTTGCTTCCTTGGCATCCAAGTTTGATCAGGAACTGTACCACTTTTTGCCCAAGGAGTTGTGCGCGGCAAGTTTCCTGGAAGCTAATTAGTTTTCTCGAAAGATGCACAAGAAGAAGGTTTCGTTCCTGGCGGCCTGCTGATTCTTCTCCTTCCAAACTTGTGCTCAGGTCAGTTTCATTCTGTTCTGTGCTGCCGCTGAAATTCCACCCTCATGCGGATGGACGGAGGAAGACCGGTTGACGTCGTCAGGTGAGGTTGTCACAGCAATTATTTACTTGCGGAATTTATATAGAGAGAATATGAGATTTCTGGCTCCCATGAGCGACCCATTCAATGAGTGCCACATATACACATGACTCATTATTTTATCTCCGGGTCACACTTTTTGGGGAGGGCGGAGACACAAAACACTACAACGAACAAAGTACTCTTTTATTAAGCAAAAACAGTGGACTGGTTCCGCCAATCACAGCCCTTAGTCCGCTTTAATTTTCGTGCTGAGTAACTGACGGAAAAACATAGAACCACTCCTCAGAGTTTGGTTTCAGCTAAATTTTTGTTTCAGTTTCCAGTCCTCCGATGCTTGAGCGCCATGTGAGCATTTGAGATCACATAGTGCACCTACCACGCAACAAGTGGCTGAGGTTGGTTCTAGGTCCTATTTTCTGTAGTTGGCTGTGCTGGCCAAATGTCTTACAAAAGATGTCTTGTTGCATATATGTAACTTCTTGTTGCAATATTACTTACGAAGTTACTTAGAGGAACACTGTGTTAAGTACTGATGCGCCTCATTGCTCTAAAACTGTAACGTTATTAGTTGTCAAAATGATCACATATTTTGCAATGGATCTCCTGTAGGACCTATCTACATGGTACACACATTCTCTGGTCACTGTTAGCTCCCGCACACCTAACCGCTTTCATCTTCCGTGGAATCGTTCTTGATCACAACCTCTTTGTCATCTTTCTTCTCGTCCTGCACACTTTCAGTTCTCTTTTCGTCCACCTGTATACTCTCAGTCTCACTGAGATCTTTCTTCAGGTCCACCTGCTTGTTCTCATTGGCATCTTTCTTCTTTGAGTTTAGGAGCTCCACAAGATCATCGAGCGCGACGTCAGTGTTGTCATTCCTCATCAGAACCTCGGCGACCTCCGCGGGCGTCACAGTCACCTCCTTGATCAGATCCTCGATCTCTGGATACGTGGCATGGGAGTCGATGGCATGGTAGTTATTGGCAAGGATCCGGAAAGCCTCTGGGGTGCAGTACCCCATGTTGATGTGCATGTCCATCCTGCCGGGCCGCAGAAGTGCTGGGTCGAGACGCTCCTTGTAATTGGTCGTGAAGATGATGATCCTTTCCTCCCCAGTTGTTGACCACAAGCCGTCAACAAAATTGAGCAGCCCAGATAATGTTACCTGTTGCAGAGAGCAACCAAATTGTCATGAACATGAATAGGTACAAAAGGTGTTGAGTCAAGGTATTCTGACTGCAAAGTTACCTTGTCTTCTTTCTTCTTTTTTTCTGTAGAAGAATTGGATTTGGCATGTTCCTCATCTTCCTCCTGCTCCTCCCTTTGCTTCAGTTCAATGGTGCAGTCGATGTCTTCAACCACGAGAATGGATCGGTTGGTCATGCCAACAAGCAGCCTCCTGAGGTCCGAGTTGGAGTCGACCCCAGTCAGCTCAAGGTCGTATATGTCGAACCTGAGGTGGTTGGCTATGGCGGCAATGAGGCTGGACTTGCCAGTACCGGGCGGACCATACAGGAGGTAACCCCGCTTCCACGCCTTACCGATCCTCCTGTAGTAATCCTTCCTCTTGATGAACCTGTTAAGGTCATCGATGATGGACTGCTTCTGCTTCTGGTCCATGGCGAGCGTGTCGAACGTGGACGGGTGCTGGAGCTCCATGGGAGCCCACTCGTCCGAGTACTCGTTCATGTATATACTCAGGCTCCTCTCCCCGTCCTTGATGGCCTTGGCCGTGGCGACGATGAACGGGAGGTACTCCTTGAGCGCCTTCTCCTTATGCTTCTTGTGGAAGTTGAGCTCGTAGGACCTGACCTCCCGCGGACCGCCGCTGTTCCCGTTCGGGTCGCCCTTGACCTCGCGGGTCACAAGGCACCACCTGAACTCCGTCCCTCCGTAGACGTCAGCCATCTCCTCGCCCGCCTCCATGCTGACGACCATCCTCTCTTCCTCGCACTCGGCGCTGCTGACCCTCAGGCGCTGCATGCCGATGTTTGCGGGGGCGTTGTCGATGCGCGCGGCGAGGTAGGCCTTGACGGCCCCGTAGACGTGGTTGTAGGACCACCCCTCGTTCTCCTCGATGACGATGGTGTGCTGCCACGTGAGGCGTGAGCGGAGGCTGGCGAGGAGCGAGGAGAGGGCCTCGCGCGCCTCGGAGGGCAGCAGCTCGTTGGCGAGGCCGCGGACGAGCATGAGGGAGGCCGCGACCGACGCTGCGGTGGCGATGGTCTTGTCATAGGACGCCATATGGCTAGCTGTTGCGTGTGAGGGCGAGGGACTGTGTAGGGGGCTCTGTTCTGTTCCTGATGTGGAGCAGGGGTGTGAGGGTGGTGTGTTGAATGAACCGAGGTGGGGAGGTCGGGGTATGTGTGTTTTTTATAGGGAGGCAGGCAGTGGAGCGAGCGTGGGGTGGGTTGTTGACCGAGTGATGCCTTCCTCTGAAAGGAACGGGTCTGAACGATAGACTTAGCACGGTCTTCCAAACACCCCCATCACACAAAGACCCAAAATTTCCATTGATTATTTAATTTCCCCTGGAATCTCTGTAAATTGTTTACACTGTTTATAACTGGCGCTTAATACTAGTAGTACTAAATTGTTTTAGGAGCATGCATGGTTCAGTGCAAATTAATCACTGCTGAGAAGCTTCCCCCCCCTGGAATCATCATTAAGGTATTCGAGAGGATTGTTGATACAGTCTGTGGCTGGCACTTTACATGTTCCTGGCGTGTATGCTTTATTATAGTACATTTTCTCGCAGCATTGATTCTCTGCTAAATTAATGAATGCGCAACTTTTGCACTAGTACACGTTTTGGAGCTGGTTACTGATCTGATGTATTGTTTCTTTGCTAGTAGTAGTAGATTGACGTGAGACAGAACAAAAGGGGTTCGTTTCAGATGGAGATGTCCAGATTCGGAAATCGTCGCCCAGTTTGCTTCTTCCTTGGCATCCAAGTTTGATCGATCAGGAATTGTACCACGTTTTGTCCCCGGTCCCGGAAAGGAATGGGAGAGTTGTGCTCGTCAAGTTTCCTGCAAGCAGAAGAAGCATAAGAAGAAGGGAGAAAAGTGTGCGTGTGTGACCATTCCGTTCCGTTGTTCCGTTTGAGCGTCCGCGCGCGTGGGTTGGCCGCCGCAGCAGCAAGACCGGTCGACTCGATCGTGCGGCCCCGCGTCTAATATTCCTCCAGTAACTAACTGGCTACCCTGCTACATGACGCCGCATGTAACATGCGTACTTTCTCCGTCTCGAGAAGGATGTCGCAAATTTATCTAAATTATGATGTATCCGACGGAGGGAGTACTACATATGGCGCACATCTTGACGCCATGCCGCGTGGCTACCCTGGTACAGACCTGCATCTTGAATGGAAACGAGACCTTTTGTTGCATGTTAAAGTTCTCGGCATACAAATTACCCGTGACCCCGTGAGCAGGGCCGGCCCTTGGGGGGGACCGGAGGGGCAGTCGCCCTGGGCCCAAAATTTTGGAGGGCCCTCCTAGATATGTGATATGTGTTGTATATATAGGATATAATAGATCTCAAAAGATAAAAAGTAGCAGTTTTGAGTTTCCTATTTGATTAGATTGGACCCTCTACTTTGCTAGACATACACATATGTTTTAGATTTGGAGTCCATCACGACAGCACGAGGTATCTAACTTGCGATTAGATCAGCTATCCTCTTTAATTGTATCGTATGAAGGCACACCGCACGCCGATTCCTTCCTCGACCTCGACTCAACACTGCGCTGTCGTAGGAAGGCCCGCACGCGGAAAGCAACAAGTCGCCGCCTGTCGGCCGATTGTCGCCTATCGCCTCGCCCCCTCGCCCTCTGCCTCTGCCTGTGGCCTGTCTTTCATCTCGCTTTGGCCGTTCAGCGTCTACAGGTCCGAATTCTGAATTTCTAATCTCGGTCTTCTACAGTCTAACGTTGCCCCTAATTTTTGTTTTAATTAGTAGTTCTTCTTTATATTTTTAGTGTGGTTAATTGGTTATGGCACCTTATATCGGTGCTAAAAAAATTAAAAAGAGGAAGGAAGAGCAGAAGTTGATTGACTCACATAGAAGATCCCTTCATGATTTTTTAAAGAGTAACATGAGTACTTTGAGGAATCCAGTTAAGTTAGCACTAGTAGTTCTTGCTGAGAAACATAGTAATATTGATCTAGAGGATGGGATCGGTACAGAGGAGAACGATGACGTCAACACGGGTAATAACAATGTAAGTGATCATGATATCGCATTTGATTTGTCTCCTACAAAATACACTAGTGTTGATGAGGAACCAATTAGTGTGGTTATTTATGATCTGGCATCGAGAAGCAGTTATTGGACGAGATTGATATTGACTTTATTATCACCGACTTCGCTTCTAGGAATACCCGGAGAAATTTTGAAGGTAATATGTAAACATTGTCATTTTTATATAAATATTGCAAATGGGTATACTTGAAGTATTTATTCTTCATCGTTTCATCCTTGTATATAAAAAATAGAAAGGGCCCCAAAATTTTATTTTCGCCCCGGGCCCCTGAAATCTCAGGACCGGCCCTGCCCGTGAGGTACATATAGAAGCGACATATGGAGATCTATAGTGACTCTGCGTCTGTGACTCAATATGGAGCTCGTCCCCCATATGGACGACCTTTTTTTTTTGAAATTTCAATAAATTGTCATTTTGAAGTTCCAAAAAATTCTGGAAAAAAATTATTTGATGTAGATAATGATAACTTCTACCTATATTCAAAAAATCAATGTGAAATATTCCGTAATTTCAGCTGTGTAAAAATGTATTTATTAATGGATGGACAACTTACTAATGGAACTGATCAATCCATGTCAACCCACGTCGCTGAACGAGACGTGCATGGCCGCGTGCATTATCTTTCGGGCTCTGCATTAAGCTTGTTTATCGCTCGGTTGATCAAAACGAGGATACGCCTGCATAGCCGCCGGACCGCAGGGTATGCCGTGGTATTCCGGGCGTAACACATAGATACGCCACTGTTTCTAAATGGGCCTGCAATGGGTGACAATTAATTGGTGTAGCCCATTAACATGTATATAATTTTCCTATATATGGATCTAAAAAAATTACCGCTTACAAACTAGTATTTTGTTTATATATTGCAAAAAAATTAAATGTTCATATAGGTCTAGAAAGATGATCATATGTGTATGAATAAATTAATGTTCACATGTACCTATATAAGTGTTCCTGAATAAGATATTGTTTTTTATGTACGGCAAAATGTTGATGTATATTACCACTAATTTTCATATGCCATAAGACACGATTAAACAATGTTGAAAAAATATGTGTATTAAAAAAACATGTGTTCTACAACAAAATCTCTATAATCTAAAAAGAATTTTAGTGTTCCATTTTATGCCTAGTCCAACTACGTTGTATGTACGCTCGTTCCATTTCATCGGCGCCCTTTTGTCCAACACCGAATTTTCTTGGAAAGCGCTGAGCGTCCCCAGGGATCAAACCCCCGGATCCTCCGGGTCCAGAGCGCGACACGTGTCCAGTTAGCAATCTTCAATCCCGCTTTTGATTCCATAAAGTACAATGAAGAAAAAAAAAACGTTTCGTTTGCATTGTTTGAAGCAAAATCTGGTTCCCACATAAATTACGCTTTTGCTTCCATAAAGTACGTTTCGTTGCATTGTTTCTAGCAAAAAAAGTTCTCACATAAAACCCACTTTTGCTTCAGAACGTAACGGTGATTGAAGCAGAAGTTATGTGATATTATAGCAAAAATTATAGGCTATTGTAGCAAAACTGACCTCGCCGGAGACTCTCGCCGAAGACGTTGTAGCAAAAACTTTAAACTATTTGTAGCAAAACCACAGAATGATTGTAGCAAAAAAATATATTATAATAGCAAAAACTGGATTTGCCGAAGACATCGTCGAAGACCTAGTTGCAGAATTTATGTACTCCCCCTTCCCAAAATAGATGTCTTAGATTTGACAAAATTTGGATAAATCTAGACACTATTTAGTATATAGATTTATCCAAATTTTGAAAAATAGGAGACATCTATTTTGGGACGGAGGGAGTACTATTATAGCAAAATCACATAAGGTATGTAGAAAAAAATTATACAACCATTGCTCGTCGGAGCTCCGCCGTCATCCGCTTGTAGCAAATCCGATGTTCCTTCCTAGCTGTAAGAATATGAGATTGGCGTAATATGATGGATGTGTTATTGAGCCTCTCGGACGAGTATATTTAGGCGTACAGTGACCGACTTGGAGTGCAAGACAAGTAACCTACTTGGAGTACAAGACAAATAACCTAGTCTATCCCTAACAGACACGTGTACTCTAACATCCCCCGCAGTCGTAGCTGTAGCATCGTGAACAACTGGAACGTCGCGAACGGTCAGACTGGAGATCCGAAGTAGACCAGTGTGCTGACATACCCCCGCAGTGGTAGCAGGAACGTTGTAGACGGTGTCACGTCGCAGAAGCTTGGACCGTAGAGGATGCTGGTGAGGAGCTCAGGCGAGGTGGTAGCCCTTGTGCCGGTGTCGAGTGAGCCAAGAGCGGTGGGTGCTGCAACCTTGGTCGAGGTAGCCGCGCAAGGGGTCGCCGTGGTCGATGTCATGGTCAGGGTTGCCGGTGTCGAGGTAGCCGCATATTAAGCCGCGTGCGCATAGTGCAGCCAGTAGAAGGACGAAGACACGTCAGGGCAGTCGTCGGAGAGAGCGATGCCGAAGCCGATGCAGTCCGAGTCGTCGAGGACGAGGTGCGGCCATGGCTTTGCCAGAACCAAGCGCACGTCAGGGACGAAGGCATACTCCGGTTTTCCCAGAACCGAGTACGCGTAGACGAAATCGGTGACGCGGTCTTGGCAGACATAGAGAAGGTAGTCAATGCCAAATAAGACGTTGTCAAGGCCGATGAAGACGAGGCGCTGGCGCCGAGTTTGCCAGACTCGGGAACACGTCGGGGACGAAGGCACGCACCGGTGTTGCCAATACCAGACATGCGAAGAACGGGACCAGTAGAAACAACTTCACGCCATGTCGGAGAGGAGACTAGCAGAGGAGGACTCTACGACGGTTGCCTTGCGCAAATCGGCGAAGTGCCGATACATGCCGCGGTTGTCGGAGTAGACGGGTAGGTGTGGTCAAGGACGATGGTGACGAAGTCGTGCTGGACGAAGACGTAGAAGGCGGCGAACCAGCGATGACCAAGAGTGGTCATACTGGATGCCTAGACGGAGGGGCAGTCGGCGGGACCTACGACAGCCATGAGTGGCCATGCAGGCTACCTGTGGAGATGCGGTGGCGGTGCTCGAAGTAGGCGAGGAAGAACCCGACGACGTGACAAAGACCATGCGCGGACGGCGGCGATCCGCACCGAGGGAGGTGGCGCGGTGGAAGCCTGCGACGTCCTTACGGGGTGACGGCGATGACCGCGTGCAGCGACGCTACTGACCGATGGGGAGGCGTAGTTGCAGGGCGCGAGTCGGTGCAGCGGCGTGAGAACCACCAGCGACGGACACGCCTGAGAAGGCGCGTTGGTAGCCGGCGGCGGGGATCAAAGGCGGCGACGCAGCGGCAACCCGATGCTCGATCGGTGGTAGACGCGTGCTCGGGGACGTGCTTGGCATAGACAGACGCGGGATCGGTTGATCAGACCGACGATGCGCCGTATGCGCCATGGCGTGGACGACGCGTAGATCAGAGTCGATGGCGGCGTTGTCGGTGAAGTCCCGGACGATGACGATTCGAGGGGGGCATCCGCGACAGCCTTCCAAGGAAGGCGTAGCAGCCGTCCGCGGTAGATCGTCGGTGCCGATGGTCGGAGTAGAGGCGCGGCGATGACGACGGCAATGGACGACGCAATCCGATCTAAGATCGGTAAACCAAAAAAGAAAACCGATCAAGAGATCAGGAAAAAAACTTGCAGGGCAGCCGATCATGGATCGGCGAACGAACCCTGCGTACGGGTTGCGCGGCCCCCGACGGAGATCATGGAGATCGACCTCCCCGGGGGCGGCGCGGCGGAATCGTGCCGGCGGCGGCTAGGTTTTGGATCGGTTTAGGCTGATACCATGTAAGAATATGAGATTGGCGTAATATGATGGATGTGTTATTGATCCTCTCTGGCGAGTATATATATGCGTACAGGGACCGACTTGGAGTACAAGACAAGTAACCTACTTGGAGTACAAGATAAGTAACCTAGTCTATCCCTAACAGATAACGTATACTCTAACACTAGCAGTTGTCGACACCTCTTGTAGCAATGCTGGCCGCCGTAGGGCGCAATGCGGACCGCCGCAGAGAGCAACGCCATCACTCCCTAGCAGCAGCTAAAGCGGAAGAGAACTAGAGACGGGAGCAGTGCCGGCGTGGTGGTTAGGCAGGGCGGCGCGGTGTGGTAGGCAGGATGAAGGGGCAGAGGAAGAAGATGTGGACAGGAGAGGCCAGGAAGAGATAAGGCATCGGGTGGGGCCAGCTTAGAGCAAGTTCAATAGTACAACAAACTGACGGCTATAAGTTATTGCCATGTCATCTATAGTCAACACTATAGCCAATATGTATAATAACTAGTTATAAAATATGTTACTTTATTAACATATGACTCACCTTTCAATCTCTTAAAGTGCTTAGGAGCACGTACAAGAGCTGACTCTTTGCATGAGAGCCCGCTTTATTTCTCTTTCCTATTTTTTCTCTGCCAACTCAGCATAAATATAGTATTTTAAGTTTTATAGTCAGCTGACCCGCCTTTAGTGTAGCCGCGTTGTTTTTGGTTCCAAGGCACGGGGTGGACGCGTGTCGCCAGCACCATCCGGAGGATGCGAACCTCCGGAGGAAGCAAAGCGTTTCCCTTTTTTCTCTCCGTGGGCTTCGTTCACGTATTAGCGACCAATTAGTAAGAATCAACCAACATTAATTATACAGTACCGTTTTTCCCGACCTACTAGTACCTTTTCTCAGACCTTCGCAAATCAATCGGCCTCTACACATAGTACGCTAATTTATCACCAGCATCAATCACATAATCATCTAATTAATTTCCGTCCATTGCTCCCACACCGGTTTTTACCCGACCCGCTATTTTCTCGGTTCACCATAATTTACTTCCATGTGGATAGTCAATCTAATCACCCTGCCAAAAATAACCCTGCCAAAATTATCGTGACAGAAGTAACGCTGCCAAAATCAATCTCGTTGCCAGAAATCAATGGGCGATCACCTTCCTTAATATCCCGCGAAGCCAACGGATTAGTGCATTTGGGTCACCTCACATGAATGGTGTCATCCTCTAATTATCATCAGTACTAAATGGTGATTTACTCAAGGTTTTGCCAAAAATTAATGGTGTCAGACCCTAATGGCTATGCAGCAGATTCGGCCCAATGGCGGGCCGCACCTACGCCTCGAGACACCCAGCGACACCTCACAAGAACCAGCGGCTCCCCTCCCCGGCCGTGGTCGAAATAGGTTGCAATTGACAATGTGTCAAAGAGCCTGCCATGCCGGCCAGGACCAACCTGATTGCAGTAGTTTTCTTGGAACAATCGAAGGTACTAGATGGACCCAGCGCGCTCTGCTGCGCCATTCTTCGCTAATAGCGCTTAGATTCTGCGACGGGGGTGTTCGTTCGCTGTCAGGTTCATGGTTCTGATTTGTTGGGGCCCTTGGACGTAGCACAACCGAGACAGTTTGGTGCGTCAGTCCTTTTAAAAGGAGACTGGGAATTCGATAATGAATAGCGTGGTGTTCACATACAGAAACGAAAACACACAAAGCGAAACTTATAAGGGTTTATCCGCGCCATGCATCAACCAATTACTCTACACACCGGCTGAACACTGCCACGTTAACAGCCAAAATGCAGCGTTGGCTCGCTGGTGGCGTGATGTGCACACACACAACAGTCGCAACTGTTAAACACATGAACATCATAGCCAACAGAAGAAGGGCTACACGTAAAACATTAGATTAGGTACCCAGGCATGCAGCGTCTCTGCCCCCCTAAGAAGAAATCCTCTTGGCTGGCGTCCTCTTATCCCCTGTGGCGCGTCCTCTATAGGCAATGGCATAGCTGTGAGAACCCTCCCCGTCTAGCAGCACCAAAATCATACAAAGCCTAACCTCTTCTTCATTGTTTCAGAAACCTTGCCGACTGCATCCGTATCAAGACCTTCCACATGTCTAAGGCTTGATTCCTGTAGATTGACAACATCAAAAAACAAATCATATGTCGTAGATGCACCCACGGAACCAAATCGCAAAGGCAAGAAATCAAGCAAAAAAGATGGAACCAAAAACACCCATACACATTCAACGACCAAACCAACAATCCGCCCAAAAAAGCTAAAAGAGTGGCACAAGCAAAGCCTGGTCCGACCAAAAAAATTGCACACTAGTAGCACAAGCGTTTGCGGGCAAAAAACGCAAAATGTACAATAACAGATGGTTCCGAGGACACTCACCAGTATATCCTCAGGGCAGGGGGTGTGGATTTTTCCACTCGCTCAATAACACTCTTATTTGCCATAGGCGTAGCAGGTTTGCTTCCCAACCACACGGCCTCTTCAGACGCTGCAAAAACAAGGACCATCTGGCTTCTATACGTACAAACAATCCCAGCGCAAAGCATTTATAAAAATAACTCAACACGAGAAACTAAAAGAGAGTCACTGGCACTCTGTTCCCCCGTGAGAGGCTGACTCGTGCCAGCGACAGCCTGTGAAAACCCCCATCTAGGGATAGTACCTCAACACTTTCTATTGTTGTTGACTTGCTAATTAATGGACCATCAAAAAAGAACTTGCTAATTAATGGAAACTACTATCTAGCATTACTTAAGTACTGGTCATAGAACCGCTTGCCAACACATGAGACAATAATCTGAATTTGGGCACCAAAATACATAAATACCAACACTAAATAATAACAAGTGTCCTCTCGGCTGACCAAAAACATTGTAGATGCAATCCTTAGTTTGAAGATTTGTAAATGCATGGATTGCAAGAACATTGAAGAAAGCAAATAGCTACATGCTACAAATCAGGGAAAGATGCATCTGACCAAAATAATATTCAGCAAGCAAGTAATGTCACTCCGAGTGGTGCCAGTGGATCCACTCCACTGGGTATAAAATATTTACCAGTGTGTAGAAAAAGACACCCATCAGATCCCTGTTCTCCAGAGGTAATTTTCAGATGAGTTGGTTCATAAAAGTTACACTAATGTGTAATATTAAACTTGATCTCGTGTGCGCAATCCGTTTTGTCGGTAGTATCTTTGTACTTCTGGATGGTTGTGTCAAAATCTAGATGGGTGTTCATCCTCTTTATCACTGTTATTGATTTTATTTTGTTTCAGCCATCAATTTCCTAGGATTCCCAATTATTTCTTCTGTTCTAGGCTAACCACATTGCCGCTTCACAATTTTTCGTCTTCTAGTGAACTTCATGGCTGTATTGGTCATAAGAGTAAATCTACGGTCTACAGGTAAGTAAAAATATGTTAGATTAGCAAGTTTCAGTACTGGAAAACTTCCCGCAAATGATCCAACAGAACTTCACAACCAATTTAATAGCACAATGTATATATGCCTTTCACTAATACTATTTTCATTAGACCAAGAAACATATTTTACTTATGCAAACCATAAATAAAAACATACTTCCCACTCTACAGCTTATGAAAGAAGGCACTGCCTTAGAAATTGGTAAAGAAAAGAAATATCAAAAGGTAAAAGAAAGAAACCGCACCTTGGTCCCTCAATAGAATGATTAACCGCCAACATACCCTTACATTGAAGACCATCGGTGTGCTTTGCCCACACCAGTGCCAAGGCCAACCATGCCACTTAGCAAGATGCTGATGCCACCCCAGCAACACTCGTAGCCACCATCCGTGATGCTCGCCGATTCCACCAGCTGACCAACCTCATAGCAAAAGAAATAAATTTTTTAAAACACCGACAAACATGAGCTAGCTACCCGTGAACCACAGAAATTTAGAACTGGAGCTTCTGATCTTTGAATGATCGATGGTGCGATACATTGCCAACTAATTTGGATGATACATCTGAAGACATGTACAACTGAATTCAGAATTTAGTTAATTGAGAAGTTCCTATTGAAGGTTCAAAACTTTGGTGATTCAAACTTAAGTTATTATCAGCTCTAAGAAGATTGTGTGAAAATTGCCGGGTACCAAATTAGCTCTAGCTTTAGCTTAAGAGAAGATTGTTGAAACTCTGCACTACCCTTTCTTATAACTTTTATTCTTCAAAACTTTCATATTTCTGCATTCACTTGATGGTCAAATCTATTGGACCTAGTATGTTATTTTTTTCCTATGTGCACCGACCATGGCCTTCCTACTTGCTTAAGATGTGAACACTTATGGTCGATGCCTCACCTGTTTTACCGTGTTATCATAATTTTGTTAACAATTTCTCGGCTGGCACACACAAGAAATTCTCCCAATTGTTTGTTGATATTTTTTATCTAGAACACCATGGCAATACTTCAGAAATACATAATTCACCAAGTAATGACCACAGATTCAGAGACAGTGAAAAACTAATTTTATAAGCTCCTTCAGTAATACTTGAATTGCTGCATAGACAAATATTGTACGGGTGTTAAAGTGCCAAGCATAGCCAAAAATGATAGAAACCTTATCATTACACAGCTAGCTAACAATCAGCTTCAACAGGTCGAGATGGCAGGATGGAGCACAAATCCATTTAAGACATCCACGATGCACACATGAAGAGAGAAGAGACACATGAAAATACACGAAACATGCGTTAGAAAGGAGATGACCATGGCACCGTTCAAGCATTGCCAATAAAAACACAGAACATGAACCACCAGCCACCACCATACCTTACATCGGAGCCGATAGCCCACCAGGCACCGGCGTGCTCCACTCCTCCACCTGCCGCGAAACGAAATACATCAGGTTCCGAGACCGCCTGCCGCTCACCATTGTGTGGAAGCCACCCGCAGCGCCGCTTGAAGCCACCAGTCGGTAGGCCGCCTGACACCGAGGCAGCATGCTACGAAGTTCACCGACGTTGCGGTCGATTCAGCCCACCAAGACCCCACCTTTGACCTCTCGCCTAACCACTGCGGCCGTCCGCCGCCCACCAAGCCTCGATCCACCAAAATTCATAGTTTCCAACGATGCCGTAGCCGCTCGCCACCGTAAATCATGCCTGAATCGACAATATCCACAGCTCCGCCGGCCGTCGGCGGCGACCAGATGGGTACGGAGATGGTGGAAACGCGGGATCTACCGCTTACTGCTAGAGGGTATGAGAGGAGGACGAAGATGTGGCCATGGGGGATGGAGCAACGAATCAGGATTATTTTTGCTGATCGGTTTGACCAAGGAACCGTCTTATCCGGAGCGCACGAACCGCCACAAACACACGAGCGCAGGCATTTTTATTAAAGAAAAAACCAGGCAAAACACCGACAGACGGACCTCACGCAACGTTAAACGGTCTAAACGGTAAGGAACATGTCCGGAGAAACCACAGTCCACCAAAACCAGGGAGCTTAGAGCTCCTTAGGCTGGTCCTAGTGGGAGTATCATAATACTCGTATCATGCATATGATACTAGTGTATGATACTATGTCTCTAGTGCATTGTATCATGTAGTAGTATCATAGTAGTAATATATTTATTGATTGTAGAATCTCTATGTAAAATGTATGTACAAGATTTACTTGTCATTATGATTTCTAGTTTTACGTGCTATGATACGGTATCTACCTATGATACACTAACCACCTCTCTCTTTATTAATTATGATGCCACATCAGATTTTTGCCAAGTTGGCATGCATGATACACCTTATGATACTAGCACTAGGACCAGTTAGAGCAAGGACAATAGCACAGCCGGCCGTTGGCTACATACACATGCCATGTCAACTAAAGTCAGCAAAAAAGTCTACTCATACAACAGGCTGGCTACTAGACTGGCTCTATTAAATATTAAAGTATCAATGTTTGCATGTTATTAAAGCTGGATAGGAGTGCAAAAAGAGGGCATGCGCCTGCTCTATCGCCGGTAGCAGGCTGCAAGTGGGCGGTAGCACTTCGTTTTCTGTGGTATAGCCCGGCGATATACCAAGCGCCTGCTTCCTTCTCTCTCCTTCTTTCTCTCAGCTCCACCTAAGATTTTGCTGATATGGATTCGCTTATAGTCTGCTGAGTAGGATCTATTGTACTTGCTCTTAGGGATGTTGATTATCGACCTTTTTTTTCATCTTCATGCTGCACGGACAAGTCTTGGAGCAATTTTATGCTTTAATGAGAGTTGACATATAAACATGCACTAGCATCTAATATCGTGTAATATTTTGTGATTTCGAAGCATCTACGTACTCATGTATATATGTAAAAGATGTGACCTGAAATTAGTTCTTTAGTTTTCTTGGGACTTTAAATTACTTATTATTATTCTTTTGCGACGAGCAGTATCCCAGCATGTAATTTGGCAGCCAAATTTTGAAAAAAATTATCTTAATTAGCAAGACCGGATATACGACAGAAGGCGATGAGTTATATGTTGACTAATAGATAATACATTGCTGAATCTCTACTACCTAAAAGAAATATTGGCATTCCATTTTCTGCCGTTCGGCAATATGTGGTCGTCCTTCGTCCTGATCAGAACGAAGGTTTACACCTTTATTATACTAAACATTTTTATTTTTACATGTCTCAGTTTCTCTACACACATTTTCACTAAATAATTATCTTATTATGTTTCCATTATACAATATATAATATTTCCATTATACAGTTCTATAATCTTTTACCCCAAATCATAACCAAAATTTAAACTATATTTTGTAGAGAAAATGAAGTTAATTGTTTTCTTTTGGAGTCATTTTCCCTATGTGAATTTAGGTTTATAAAGGAACATGATCTCATGGCCTTGCCGATTAATTTTGTCACTTATATGAACTCTAGGTTATGTATGTGTTTATGTGTTTTCATCATCCTTTATTATCTTGATAGAGAGCTCCATATAGGGTCTAAACAATATGCATTGAGGATCTAGTGGTGCATGATTGTTCATTTAGGTGTAAGTAAATGGAGAACTCTAGAGTATGAAGTGTCTACAAGGGGTTTATCCTGGAATTGTTGACAATGACTATTTGTTGGTTCATTCATGGCTAGTATATCTATCAAGTTGTTGGGTCAATAACATGTAAGCATTGCAAGCATACTCTGTACTCGGTCTTGCATTATTTTTGAATCAACCAAATTATTTGTTTGCATATCCCTTGGTAAAAGAACATCACTTGGAATACACATTGAAGTTGAACCACCATTAACGATCCTTCGGATGAGGCCGCATGAGAGTATGTCCCAAACGAGACCGTGCGAAAGTATCTCCCAACCATCAGTGATACCTTGTGATTTGTACCACGGACAACCAGTGTGTTTTCTTAGGGTTTTATGAACTATGCACCAAGCAATGCAACGTGTTCAATGGCTCCTTGTCATGGGATCCCATACAACCAGGATGTTAAGATTGGGCTAATTCGTTTCCTCTTTCAGTTTTATTACCTAGCCAGATGTTAGCAAACTATCTTGAAAGACGAAAGAAAGCCCTTGAATATGTTGGAAATGATTGAACAACCATTTTCATCATAACCCTCTTTGCCACCTGCTGATGGTGATTTTTAGGTCCAACCATCTGCTCCATTTTACATGGATCATTGGGATTGCGAGTGAAATTGGTTAAGGGTCCAACCGAAACCATTTTTGAATCTATGGTATAGAAAATAAAAAGGAATTTTACGATTTTGATTTTGTTAGATGCCCCTCGTGTCTCTCCCTTGGGAGGCGCTAGGGGCTAATCCTAACACCACGAAAGCACCCCACCCCCTGAGAAGATCTTCGCTGCCGTTGACGCCGTCCTTGTTCGTGGTGGCGGTAGGCCCCAGTGCCGAAGGTGTGGGGGCGGGGGCGGGGGGGGGGGGGGGCAGAGGGCGGCGACAACGGTCGATCAAGGTTAGGGCGGTGTGAGGCTTCCTGTCGTAGGAAGCAGCTGGGGCGGAGATCCCTAGTCGAGATGCAACACTGATCTCCTCCTTTGACGACAATTTGTGGAGGGGACAATGTTGCGGTTCTGAGCCTCACCAAGACGTACTCTAGCCATAGCATGCGTGTGGTCTCCATGCGCCGGGCGGGTTGAGGCCAAAATATGTTGTGCCCTCGATCAGAATAAAGGTGGGTTGCCCTGCTGTGCCTGTGCGCATGGGCACCGCGTTGAGCTGGCGGTCCTAGGGTCCTTCTGAAACTGAATATTTTGGTTTTGTTTACTGGCATTGTGATTTGTGAACACTATACTTATGACCGTATCGCTATAGGTTAGATCATTAATTACTCATGACCATTATCAATGTCATTCTGCAAACACAAATTGAATGGAGCGACCACTTCCCTTGTACGCTGAGCTACAAAGCCTTGGATCTTGTTGGTAAAGAAAATAGGAAGCTGTCTATAACCTTATGCGCCTTATATTTTAGGACAGACGAAATAACGTTTAAACTAGGGGAGTTATGAAGAGGTTAGCAAAAGTAAAAGTGAATTTTACTTTTATTTGATAACAACTACTACTACAGGAACGCTATAGCATCACTCACGCGGTAAATTTCCAGATGCAGCAATTGCAGAATTGAGTTGAACTGAATCAATGTCAATGTAGGAAGAACAGTACTGCAGAGTCCAGAATATATTAGGGCAAGGTTTGAATCTAGTGGATTAAAAAACCATGATCTCCAATAATTGTCATTCATAGTCGAAATTACTTGGTCGAGTTTTTTTTTATCACATATAATATAAGTATGACATGCTCAATAATTCCTATATAAGTAGGACAAGCTTCAATAATTCATCTTTCTAATTCTTCTCTATATAGCTTCCCTACGGTACATGGATGACCTCACGCCACAACCAGCTGCTCATATTTATCCACCTCGCTCTTTCCAGTCGCCTGCTTCCTAGCAGCCATGCTCCCATCAGTTGTGTCTTTCTTTGCCTTGATGAACTCGACAAGATCCCGTAGCGCGGCGTCGGCGGCGTCGTTCCTCATCAGAACCTCGGCGACCTCCGCCGGCGTGATCGGCACCTCCTGCAGCAGCGAGTCGATCTCTTGAAACATAGCGTGGTTGTTGACGGAGTGGTAGTTTGTGGCAAGGATCCTGAACGACTCCGGGGTGCAGTAGCCCATGTGGATGTGCATGTCCATCCTGCCCGGCCGCAGCAGCGCCGGCTCCAGCCGCTCCTTGTAGTTGGTGGTGAAAACGATGATCCTCTCCTCGCCGCTCGTCGACCACAGCCCGTCCACGAAGTTGAGCAGCCCGGACAGCGTCACCTTGTCCTCGCTGCTGTCGTCCCCGCTGAAGCCGGACCTCCCGGAGCGCCTATCGGGGCCCTGGTGGTCGCCGTCGCCGGGGCGCTGGTGCATGTCGACGCTGCAGTCGATGTCCTCGACGACGAGGATGGATCGGTTTCTCATGCCGACGAGCAGCCTGCGGAGGTCCGAGTTGGACTTGACCTCGGTGAGCTCGAGGTCGTAGATGTCGAACTTGAGGTAGTTGGCCATGGCGGCCACGAGGCTGGACTTGCCGGTGCCCGGCGGTCCGTACAGCAGGTACCCGCGCTTCCACGCCCGGCCGGTCCTCCGGTAGTAGTCCTTGCGTTTGACGAACCTCTCGAGGTCGTCGACGACGGACTTCTTGAGCGCGGCGTCCATGGCGAGCGTGTCGAAGGTGGAGGGGTGGCGCAGGTCGACGGCGGTCCAGACGTCGTACTCGATCATGTGCATCTTGAGGTTCCGCTGCTGGTCCTTGATGCGCTTGGCGGTGTCCTCGACGAAGGGGAGGTAGGCGGAGAGCGCCTTGTCCTTGTGCTTCCTGTGGAAGCTGAGCTCGAAGGACCTGAGGCGGGCGTGCTGCTGCTGTCCGCCGCCACGGCAGGCGTTGGTGGATGAGTTGGCGTTGGCGGGGTCGCGGGAGACGAGGCGCCAGGTGTAGGCGACGCCGTCGTGGACGTCGAGGGTCTCCTGGCCGTGGTCGATGGAGAGCGCGATGTGCGGGGAGGCCTCGTCGAGGCGGCATGCGCGGTGGCGGCGCACGGAGGCGTCGGAGGAGGCGCGGGCGGCGAGGTAGGCGCGGACGGCGTGGTAGAGGTGGTTGGGCGCGAGGCCCTCGTTCTCGTCGATGACGACGGTGTGGCGGGAGGAGACGCGGGCGCGGAGGGCGGTGTAGGAGAGCTCGTCCTGGATCTCGGAGGGCAGGAGCTCGGCCATGGCGGTGCGCAGCGTCTGCAGCACCAGCCCCGCCGCCGCCATCGTCCCCGCCGTCTCCAGGAACCGCTGCATCATGGCTGGCGGCTCTGCTTCTTCCTTATGCCTTCTAGATCGATCGATCGATCGTTGGTCGCTAGAGAGCTAGGCGTGTCGTGTCGAGCTACGAGGGCGCGGCAGTGGTAGCTTATATTGCTCGCTCGGAGGTTTTTCTTGGGCGTGGGTGCAGTCGTATTCCAGTTCCATAAGCTGAGCTGAGGTAACCGATGCAAACTCACGTATAGCGCTAATTTGGGGCTCTAAAAAAGGAAAGAGAAAGGAGGGTTTTTTCTAGAAAATCCCGGCCGGGATTCAAACTGGAAACAAGCAAAACGGCAGGAGGGGACGATCCTGGCCTACAAGAAAGAAACTATTCTTTCCCTCAAAAAACACCGACGATCCCTCAAAAAAAAAACCAGACGATTTTATGGAAAAATACAGAGTGTTATTAAAGGAAGAGGACACGAAAAAAAGGAAATAAATGGCCAGCGATTTATGGAAAAATTCAGAGAAGATTAATCGATCGACTAGGCCTACGCGCGCGCCTCCTATTCTTTCCCGTCAAGGATTGCTCGACTAGGACGCCAGCCTTTTTCTTTCTTGTTCAAGACGGATCGACCAGGACCTAGGCTTACTCAGGTTACTTGTTTTTGCAAAAATTTCATCGATCTATTATTAATTATCAACAATAATACATTTTTTTTTCAAAAATATTCTCTCCGATCCAGATTAGTTGACTCAGATTTGTCTAGATTTAGATAAATCTAAACATTATTTAGTATATAGGTTTATCTAAATTTTAATAAATCTAAGTCAACTAATATGAGTCGGAGTGAGTAATAAATTATAAATAGATTTTTTCACCATCTAGAGACGAAACTAGTGGACTACAAGAAACACTAGCCTAAGCTGAAGGCATGTCGCCGTTCTCGCTCCTCTATTATCGGAACCAAAAAAAATTGTTACTACACACATATATTCGTTAATTTTCTCAATATATCAACATATGTTGATTATGTATGAACAACATTTTAGTGGATAAAAAAGTTTTCTCCCACTACTTTTTGAGGTTTCAAAAAGTTTTCTCCCCATAATGATATAATAAATAAAAATGTCAGCGGTTTTTTACTGTCTTGATCTGCTATAAAAAGACTCGTATGGAGGGTTGGCAATGGTCACAATATTCGTATTTGGTGTGATGTATGGGTGCCGAGAGCGGCGAATAATAAAATACTGACTCCAAGAAGGAGTAATTGACTATGATGAGTGTTTGAGCTAATTGACAACAATGGCACGTGTGGAACGTTCAGCTGATCCGAAGTACTTTCTACCCAATTGACGTTGAAGCTATTCTTCATATTAAGTTATCACCACATGGTTTTGATGATGTGTTGGCCTGATTTCCTGAAAAGTCTGGCTCCTTTACTGTCCGATCGGCTTACCAACTAGCATTTAGTGATCTCTTAGGCCAATTCTCCTTTGGATGCTCAAGTGTTAGGCCGTCTGGTGATGATCCATGCTGGAATAAAATTTGGAGTGCCTCTATACCTTCGAAAGTTAAAACATTGCTTGGAGAGCTGCTTCCAATGCCATAGCTACTGAAGAAAACAAGGTGAGACGGAAGATACCTGTTACAGGCCTTTGCAAGATTTGTGAATCAGAAGTGGAAGATGTTGCACATGCGCTGGTATTTTGTTCGCATGCAAAACGACTTTGGAGTGCGATGCGGGACTGTTGGACCCTTCCTTCTATAATAGAATTCCATATTTCATCCCCTACATGGTTCAAGTCGGTTATCCACTCAATCCCTGGCCACCTAGTGGACAAAACACTGCTCGTTGCCTGGAGGGCTTGGTATGAGAGGAATGAGATTACCCACGACAAACCCCTTCGTCTACTGAAGGTTCACGGAGATTTTTATGCAGCTATGCAAACACCCTTAGCTCCATCTCGGTTGTCTCAACTGACCAGATGTTGAAAGGGAAGATGTTGTCTGTACCTCTTGTGGATGCTTCGGCTGCTGTTGTGAAGGAAGCACCATAGAGTAATTGCTGGTTCAAGCCCCCAGCTGGGTGAGTAAAACTAATGATTGACGGCTCGTTTAAAGAAGATAATGGATCTGCGGGCACTAGTAGGGTCCTTCGTGACGACGACTGGTGCGGTAATTTTTTTAGCATGCCGTTCTCTGTTGGACTGGGAGGATGCTTAAGAAGCAAAACTAATGGCCTGCGGGGAAGGTCTTGATTATGCTCTTCATCAGTCCAACTTACCCATTATTGTGGAATCTGATTGTGCGTAGCTGGTCTCGGCTGTTTTATCAAAAGATCATGATCGTTCTGCCTATCTGCATACTGTTTCAGAGATTCGAAGTTTGGTTAGAGGTAATAGAAAGTGTTGTTTTGTAAAAGTAGACCGTAATCAGGTGAGAATTAGTCACTGCCTTGCTAATTGGGCAAGGACAGAGAATGTAACTAGATTTTGGTTTAGGTTGGGTCCTGATGTTATTCTTTAAGAGATCGTAGCTGAACTTCCTATAATTCTTGCTGATTAATAAAAGGTCCGATTTTACCCGCAAAAAATTAAAAAATAAATAACAAATACCACGTGTAGGTTTAACTTGCACTTGAAATGTTCATATTTTTTTAATGAGGAGAGGCCCTGAAGGGCCTGGACACCTTCATTAGATCAGCGGTATAGATACATTTGTAGTAAGAACCTTATAGAAGAAACTGACAACAGCTAACAAGTCCTGGCATTTATATGACCCTAGAAACAATTTGGAAAAAGCAATCGGGTCCTCTTTAATCGCCGTCATAGCCCGAGAGCAGCACACGACCGTCTTCATCAGCGCCGGGTGAAAGGGCATGTATGCCCCCATGTGTGGTTTTGGTAATTAATGACAATCTCTATGGACTAATGTATAAATTGAGTTTCACTTGTAGGTTTGTCCATTGGCATCGCTTGAGCCATGTGTTGGTCTCAAGGTTGAAAGATGAAGAAACTTCCAAGGGCTTTGTGCCCACTGGAATCATGAAAAAAGAAGGAGCTTGAAGGTTGATCAAGTCAAGTGCAAAGAGTTGCGTCAAGATGGATCAAACCTCAAGAAGGGATGAAGAAGGGCAAGGTCAAGATGCGATACCTAGAAGATCTCATGCTTGAAGCTTGCCATCCTCTTGATCATGGAGTGATGAAGACAAGTTCAAAGAAGAGGTTTCCCCATGGAGTATGGGGGAGCAATTTTCAAGTCTTCATTTTCATCAAGCAAGAGCAAGCAAGAGCAATCAAGAAAGGTGTACATCAAGTTCAAGTGGATGCTCAAGGCAAATGTATGATCTTGACAGGGCTTCTCTTTTGCCGGTATCGTGTTGTTAGTTGGGAGACCGGGTTTAGGATAGATATCCGTACTATCAAGAGGGGCTCTCAAGCAGGTGTCTCGTTTGCATTGTTCGGAGGGAGCTCAAACCTTTGCATGCATAGAATCATCATTTTTGGTTGTTATTTGGTTCTTGTCCATGAGAGGATGAGAGCTTGTGGCCATCATCATAACAAGCTCTAGTTCATCATCTAAGGATTTTCCTTGCATATATTATTGCGGTTTTTGATCTTGCGAGTTTTCCGGTTCCACACCTTGGGAGATACATCACATATATATTTATGGTATTTTCTCCCTAGGTGATACCCAATATTTCGAACAAAATTGGTTTCATCTCGTTTGGAGTTCGGATGCGAAAATTATTGCAATTCTGGTTTCTGGGATTTCCCTGACCGGAAGTTCCGGCTTTCCATCGGAAGTTCCGCTAGGGCATTTTTCCGTCGGAAGTTCCGGTGGAAGTTCCGGTTCTTCTTCCGCTCATGTCCACTAACCTCCCTGTTTTTGGATCTCTATTTGACGGAATTTGGACCGGAAGTTCCACCGGAAATTCCGCTCGGGCCTAGTTGCCGCCGGAAGTTCCGGTTGAATATCCGGCTCTCGTTCCGCTCACGTTCAGTAACCTTCAATTTTGGATGTGTCTATTTGACGGAACTTCAATCGAAATTCCCACCGGAAGTTCCGGGGACCGGCTGAAGTTCTGACCAGGACTCGCATTTTCAGTCTCTCGCATCGCAGTTTTTGACCGTTGGCTGTGTGCCACCAGAACTTCTGGTCTCCCACCGGAAGTTCCGTCCAAGGTCGCGATTGCCCATAACAGGCAGATCTGGGAGCCCTTTAAAACGGGCTCCTCTTCCCCTTCGTGGGCACTAGCTCTTTTCTTGGTTCTTGGCTTTCTCTCTCTCCTCCATTGTTGACCTTGAAGAAGCCTTCCCTCTCCCTTTCCCTTATTATGATTCTTGCATATTTTTTAGGGATTTGAGAGAGGAGATCTAGATCTACAATCCCCCAAGCTAAATCCCTTCTTTGTGATGAAGGAATCATAGGGATCTAGATCTTGGAGAGTTTTGTGTTCTCCTCTTGTGTTCTTCATCCCTTATTCCCCCAATAGCTTTTGTAGCTTTGTTGGAATTTGGCAGTGAAGGACTTGCCCTTGCATTTGTTGCATAGGTTTGAGTTCTCCTCGGAGTTTCGGCGAGTACAAGCTTGTGGGCTTGTTTCTCTTGGGTTATTGGAACCCTAGACGGTTGTGTGGTTGGGTTGTTGACCTTTTGTGGTCTTGTAGCCTTTTGTGGCTTTGTTGACCTTTTGTGGTCTTGTAGCCTTTTTTTTTTGGCTTTGTTGGCCTTTTGTGGCGTTGTAGCCTTTTGTGGCTTTGTTGTTGGGAGCCTCCAATTGAGTTGTGGAGTTAGCCGCAATCTTGTAGGGGTTTGGTTACCGCCCTCAAGCGTCCCATAGTGGAGCAAGTGACCGCCTTTTGTGGTGCGCACTCGGGAGAATAGGGTGAGCCTTTTGTGGCGTCGGTGAGTTGCGTGCTTTCGCATCCGGGTTGAGGCCTTGTGTGGCTTTGGGTGAGCATAGAGCCACCACACATCGAGGTGAGCCATTTGTGGCGTTCGGAGAGCATTGCGCCATCGCACCTCTCTAACGGAAACATAGCTTCTTTGGAAGTGAACTTAGGAAAACAAATCTTCGTCTCCGCGTCCATCGGTTATATCTCAACCGAGACCTTTACTTCTGCACTTTACTTTGTGATAGCCATCATGCTTGAAGTATTTATATCTTGCTATCACCTTGTTGCTTGTATTGCTTAGCATAGGTTGTTGGTGCACTTAAGTGAACCTAGTGGTTAGGTTTTGTGCTCAATAAATTAAATGTTAATTTTATTCCGCATTTACTTGAGACTAAACCGTAATATTTTGAAAATCCTATTCACCCCCTCTAGGCGACGCCCATTGCACTTTCACCGGGGACATCAGCACCTGGCACCGAGAAACGTGGGTTGCCGCTTCTACTCTGATAGGTACCTCCATCTGGAGGTTGAGAAAACACTGAGCACCATTGTTGGCTTGAATAAAGGCCCCCCAAGAGGACAACTGAGTCGGTAGCAATCTTCGGTCCCCGAGGATGGAGCTCGATCTATGGTGTCTCTACTCTAGTGCCTCTGATTTCCAATCCAAAGTTCAACAATATGCTCCCTCCTCACTCCACCATGGAGAGAGGCATAGAAGAACTAGACTTCGCTCCACATTGAAACCCCATAGCAATAACTGGCCTTCAACCAATGCACCAAGAAACCACATCCATCGTCTAACTCTACACTACCGCTATGAGTCAGAGGAGGCAAACTCGGAGAGTATTTGCAGTGGTAGTAGGCCACAAGACGAACCTTATTGAAGAAGCTGCTCGAATCCTTCGCCATCGCCACCTTTGAATCCCTCCATGGGAGCTCCTCCGTTGAGGGAATAACCGTGAAGAGCCAGGCCTGGTTCGAGAAACCGAGCTCCAAACTCCTATTGTAGACCTTATTTGGAGAGATGCACACCCCCCTCAATGACCCATGCGCCGTCGCCTGCCACCGATGAGACGCAGAGAAGCATAGGAGAACTTCTACGAGGTGGATTTGGTCGCCTGAATCCACCCACCTACTCTCAAAGTCCATAGAGGAAAACAGCACAAACCCTACCTCTAAACCTATAGCTACAATGTATAAGAGAAGCCAACCACCTAATCCATCCTCTAGCCGCCCGACAGTGCCTTCGGAGAGAGGGAAGGAGAGGGGTGGTAGAGGTGGTCTGGGAGCGACTCTCAATAGGCTCTGGAAGGAGCGAGAGAGGAATGCATAGGCATCAAGAGGCATACAGTGTGGCTTCCTCGAAATGTTCATATATCTCGCAAAAAAATGTTCACATAATCGAAAAAAATAAAAATTCCATGTGCTAAAAACAAAACCTAGGCCGGAAGGCCCCTTCCCGTCCCTTCTTTGGCGGTTTTTGGTGTCGTGGTGAGGAGAAAGACCCATACCCTTATAGTTGTAGCTTAGGTTTAGGTCTAGGGCTTGCTTCGTCTTTGTGCTTATGTTCGGCTTCATGTCGTTGTCTCGGGTGCTCTGGTTGCTTCCGAGATGCATCTTGGAAGTGATGACTCTCATCCTGTTTGTGGTGCTTCTGAGGTGGGAGATGGAGGCGACAGTCAGGACTGGTCAATGATCCTATCAAAATAAGCTCGCGGTCGGCCCTCTATATCTCGATCTAGGGGCATGGTGTCGTGCTGGCAGCACGAAGCTCTGTTTTAGCCTTTCTTCTTGAGTCATCGAGGAGATGGATGGGGGGAAGGGTGGAGAGGGGATCTGCTTAGGCTGGCATGGTTTTTTTTACTGTAATCCACATACTTTATTAAACGGGATAGTGGTTACATTCCGACTGAACATAGTCGGTCAAAAACCCAGTATTACATCAAAGCGAACTGAGCTATCTATGCTAAGAGCTTATTTGGCACACAAATGTCCAACTTTATTTGCATCGCGACCTATGAAAAGAAGCTTGAACTCCTGGAAATTCACACTCATGAGTTTCATTTCTCGTATGATATGAGCCCCTTCAATACGAGCTTCTGTTTTCTCCTGCCAATTTTTTTCTAGCGAGGAGCAGTCCGTCTGGATGATAACCTTGGACAAGCCAAGCCTCATCGCCGCCTCCAGGCCCTCCCTACACGCCAAAAGCTCGCTGATAAAAGGATCAGCGACATAAATCTGCCTCTTACACCCCGCTTCCACGAACTCGCCATCATGGTTACGAATGATATAACCCGAGCCAGCAACATTTGTATGGCAATTTAGCGAGCCATCTATATTCACCATATTCCAGTCCCTCGGCGGCTTCCCCCATTTGCACTCCGGTTTCAGCACTACCTTCTGCCTTGGCGACAGTTCCAGTAACGAAATCTGCTCTTCAACCAGCTGCATAGAACCAATAGGTTGATACTTCTCCTCCCCATGCACATACTTATTTTGGCTTGACCAGATGCACCAGAGCACAGTGATGACCACCGGCAATTGATCTGCAGAGATGGAAGATCCAACCATAAGATCGTGCCTCCACGTAGCTGGGTGCAGTCTTGGAAAAGAAATTCCATAACACTCTTCCGTAGCCGTCCAGAACTGCTTCGCATGGCTGCAGTTCACTAACGCATGCACTAAAGACTCATCCTCATGGCCACAAAGCTTACATGTTCCACTTCTCATCACGTGGCGTCGAGAAAGCTCGGCATAACAGGGGAGGAAACCCTTCAACGCCCTCCACCAAAATACCCGCACCTTTGGTATAACCCTCAACCGCCAAAGTTTCTTCCAGATCCCTTCTGTATCAGAGCACCCCGGAGCATCAGCAATATGTTTTACAAGCATCCGATAAGCAGAACGAACCGTGTATACTCCTGACTTGTCCTCGTTCCATGCCCAGAAATCGCCAGCCCCATTCCTCGGGCGAGGAAGTTGCAGCACAGCCTCAGCATCAAGTGGATAGAAACTCAAATTCATAATTCCCTCATCCCATCTTCCAGTCATCGGATCAATCAAGTCCGAGACCATCTTTAGTTCGGAACCATCCAGCCGCTTTTCCTCATCACAGACGAGGGGTTTAAGACCCGGAACTCCCGACAACCACTGATCCTCCCAGATCCTTGTATCTTTCCCATCACCGATACGTCGAACTAGCCCCTACTTTAGCACCTCCCTACCGCAGATAATAGCCCTCCAAACTTTGGAAGCACTATTTGGGCAGCCTGTGCTCAGAATGTCACCATTTGGGAAATATCGTCCCTTCAATACACGTGCACATAAACTCGTAGGATTTTCAAGCAACCTCCATGCTTGCTTACCCAACATTGCATCATTAAATTTTTGGAAATCTCTGAAACCAAAACCTCCTTTGCTTTTTTCAATTGACATCTTTTCCCAGGCTTGGCAATGCATGCCTTTTTTGTCTAAAGATCCACTCCACCAGTATTTGGACAGAATTGCCATTAATTTGGAGCACAAACCTTTTGTGAGTTTGAAACAATTCATAGCATAGGTTGATAGAGATTGGATCACTGACTTTATCAAAACTTCTTTTGCAGCAAATGACATAAGCTTCTCACAGTACCCCTGAACTCTCGACCGAGACACCTCCACCAAATGATCAAACTGTTTATCGGTCAATCTCCTCGAGGCTGTAGGAAGCCCAAGATACTTCTCAGACAGAGCCTCACGATCAATATGTAGTGCCTCCCGCAGTAATGCCCGCACCGAAGCACCGCAGTTTGGGCTAAAGAAAGCCGAACTCTTCTGCTTATTTACCTTCTGGCCCGAGCCTCTCCTATAAATCTCAAGGATCTCATTTAGGCATCGGCCACTCCTCACCTCAGCCTTCATAAAAACCAGGCAATCATCGGCAAACAGAAGATGTGAGACCCATGGAGCTTGGAAGCTCACTCTGACACCTCCGTCAATACAACCAGCGTCATAATTCTTCATAAGCGAAGACAAACCTTCCCCACATAACAAGAAAAAATAAGGCGAAATTGGGTCCCCCTGCCGAAGCCCTCGGGTTGGTTTGAAGGAGGGGAGCAATTCACCATTTATCCTTATCGCAAGGCTTACAGTTGTCACACACCTCATAATAAGAGAGATCCATGCCTCCGCAAAACCCAGTTTCCTCATAATCCCCTGCAAATAAGACCACTCCACCCGGTCATAAGCCTTCATCATGTCAAGTTTTGCCGCACAAAAAGCAACCTTCCCTTTCTTTCGCTTCATGGAGTGGATACACTCATATGCCATGACAACATTGTCTGTAATTAACCTTCCTGGCACAAAGGCACTTTGCTCCTCAGAGATGATATCGTCCAAAACAACTCGAAGTCTGTTAGCAAGTACCTTTGAACAGAGTTTATAGATAACATTGCATAAAGCAATTGGGCGAAACTGCATAAAGCACCCAGTTATTACTCCGGAGTTTCTCAATTTCCTGACAGATTTCAAACGTCTCTTCACGTGTCTTGATGACTTCACGTTATCCTTAGAATTGTTCACTTTGACAATAACAGTTTGGTTGTCACAATTCAAAAGGATTGCCGGCACAGGTTTTTCAACCACAGGCAAGTCCATCAAGAGCTCACGCAGCCATTCTGACTCAACAGTGGCTGTGTCTAAAGCAGTAAGTTCTGCTTCCATAGTTGACCTCGTCAATATGGTTTGTCTACGAGACCTCCATGACACTGCGCCACCTCCAAGGGTAAACACATAACCGCTCGTGGCGTAGAGTTCATCAACGTCAGAGATCCAATTCGAATCACTATACCCTTCAAGCACAGCAGGATTTCCTGAATAGTGAATCCCATAGCTCATTGTACCACATAGATAGCGCATGACCCTTTCAAGTGCATGCCAATGATCAATACCCGGGTTAGACATGAACCTACTCAACTTGCTCACAGCAAAAGAGATATCGGGTCTTGTAGCGCTTGCTAAGTACATGAGAGAACCAACAACTTGTGAATATTTTAGCTGATCTGTTGGTTCCTTCTTATTCTTTCGTAATGTCAAACTGGGATCATAAGGTGTTGGAGAAGTCTTGCCATCATTAAAGCCAAATCGGCTCAAGACCTTCTCAACATAATGAGATTGCGTTAAAGTAATCCCATTCTCGTTCTTAATAAGCTTGATGTTCAGAATCACATCAGCCTCTCCCAGATCTTTCATATCAAAACTCTTTGACAAGAAAGACTTGACTTCATTTATCACTTTCATGTTTGTACCAAAGATCAGAATGTCATCCACATACAAACATAATATAACGCTATCGCCCCCCACCATGGCGATAGTAGACACACCTATCAGCCTCATTAATGACAAAGCCAGCAGAAAGTAGAGTTCTGTCAAACTTCTCATGCCATTGCTTAGGTGCTTGTTTCAGGCCATATAAAGATTTTAATAACTTGCACACCTTTGTCTCTTCACCTTTTACCACAAACCCATCCGGCTGATCCATATAGATCTCCTCTTCCAACTCTCCATTAAGGAAAGTTGTCTTCACGTCCATTTGATGAACGAGAAGACCATAAGAGGCAGCCAGGGACAGTAGTACTCGAATGGTGGTCAGTCTAGCGACAGGTGAATAGGTGTCAAAGTAATCTTCGCCTTCTTTCTGTGTGTAGCCCTTAGCTACAAGCCGTGCCTTGTACTTCTCAATAGTACCATCAGGCCTTAGCTTCTTCTTGAACACCCACTTACATCCCACAGGTTTACAACCATAGGGTCGTTCTGATAATTCCCAAGTTCCATTAGAAAGAATCGAGTCCATCTCATTTTGGACAGCTTCTTTCCAATCATCTACATCAGGAGATGCATATGCCTCAGTAATGGATCTGGGAGTATCATCCACAAGGTACACGATGAAATCATTGCCAAAGGATTTTGCAACCCTCTGTCTCTTACTCCTCGTGAGAGGTTCATCGTCATCCTTCTCAAGAAATTCCTCATGTGGTTGTTCAGAATTATCAATAGATGCACTAGATTCAGGAAGTATTTCAGAAGAAATCCTACCAATGCTATGCATATCTTTCATAGGAAAAATATTCTCAAAGAATGTTGCATCACGAGATTCCATTATAGTATCAACATGCATATCAGGTACCTCAGATTTAACCACTAGAAATCTATAGCCTACACTCCGTGGAGCATATCCTAGAAAGATACAATCCACTGTCTTGGGTCCGAGCTTGCGTTTCTTGGGAATCGGTATGTTGACCTTCGCCAAACACCCCCAAGTACGCAGATACGAAAGTGATGGTTTTCTCCCAACCCACTCCTCATAAGGGGTCTTTTCTTTATTCTTGTTAGGAACTCTATTCAGGACATGACATGAAGTCAACAAAGCCTCCCCCCACCATGCCTTTGATAAACCAGCAGTGGCTAACATGGAATTCACCAAGTCAGTCAGCGTGCGGTTTTTCCTCTCGGCAACCCCGTTTGATTGGGGCGAGTAAGGAGGCGTCCTCTCATGAATAATTCCGTGTTCCTGACAGAATTCATCAAATATTTTGGGAAAATACTCACCACCACGATCCGACCTAAGACGCTTGATCTTTCTCTCTAGTTGATTTTCAACTTCGGCCTTATAGATTTTAAAGTAGTCTAAAGCCTCATCTTTAGTTTGCAACAAGTAAACATAGCAGAATTTAGTAGCATCATCTATCAACGTCATGAAATATCTCTTTTCACCTTTTGTCAACACACCATTCATCTCACATAGATCAGAATGTATGAGTTCTAGAGGTGCCAAGTTTCTCTCCTCGGCAGCCTTGTGAGGCTTTCGAGGTTGCTTTGATTGCACACAACTATGGCACTTAGAACCTTTGGCAATAGTGAAATTCGGAATTAAACTCATGCTGGACATCCGAGACATCAAACCAAAATTAATGTGACATAAACGAGAATGCCAAACACTGGTATCATCATTAACACCACCACAAATATGATTCACGGATTTATTACAAAACTCTGAAAGTGAAAACCGGAACAAGCCTCCGAACTCATAACCTTTACCAATAAATTGTCCATGTTTCGAAACAATGACTTTATTAGACTCTAAGACAACCTTAAACCCATCTCTGCAAAGAAGGGAGCAACTAACGAGATTCTTGTTCATAGTAGGGACATGCTGCACGTTCCTCAGCTGCACGATCTTTCCGGAAGTAAACTTCAGATCCACCGTGCCAACACCACGAACAGAAGCATGTGATCCATTCCCCATTAGGACGGATGAATCCCGAGCGACCTGATAAGAAGTGAACATAGAGATGTCAGCACACACGTGAACATTAGCACCCGTATCAAGCCACCAACAAGGTGATTGAAATACTGAAAGAACAGTAAATAAATTACCATACCCATCAGTATTTCTAGCGGTCACGACGTTGACAGTCTTGGCCTTTTTCCCTCTGCGGTCTGCCCGTTCTGGACAGTCCTTGGAAAAATGTCCGAGCTCTCCACAAGTGAAACAAGACAGTTCACTCTTGTCTCTGTTCGTCTTCTTCTTCTTGAAGGTTGTAGTCTTTACAGGCTTGTTAAAGGAGGGTTTGAAGTTCCCTTTGTTCTTGCCTACGGATTTGCCTTTCTGCACAAAGTTAGCAGTAGAAAGACCCTCTCCTTTCTCAGTAATGTCCTTAGCCCGAGCCTTCTCCTCAACATCAAGGGACGCTATCAGATTTTCAACTGATATCTCCTGTCTCTTGTGTTTGAGAGTTGTGGCAAAGTTCCTCCATGAAGGGGGCAACTTAGCAATAATGCATCCCGCCACAAACTTGTCGGGTAAGGTACACTTAAGGAGTTCGAGCTCCTTGGCAATGCACTGTATCTCATGAGCTTGTTGAACCACAGGAAGGTCCTTAGTCATCTTAAAATCATGAAAGCTCTCCATGATATACAGTTCACTGCCAGCATCTGCAGCACCAAACTTGGCATCCAGTGCATCCCAGAGCTCCTTTCTGTCTTTTATGTGCATAAACACATCACACAGACGGTCAGCAAGAATGCTCAGAATACATCCCACAAAGACAGTGTTAGCATCCTCGAACTTCTTCTGATCCTCGTCAGATATAGTTCCCTCAGGTTTGCCTTTACTGATGTGGAACACTTTCATCGTGGTCAGCCAAAGCTCAGCCTTGTACTGCCACCTCTTAAAGTGCACACCGGTAAACTTATCCGGCCTCAGTGCATCGGTAAAACCAGCCATTGTTAAATCAGGAAATTGCCTACAATAAGGTTTTTGGATTGTTGGATTATTAGGCATAATTTCCACGATTAATTCCAGAATATAAATCATGACAAAACCAGCTACTAGCTCATGTAACTCGCAGAACATGATGAATAACCAAACAGGATCACGTAGCACGTACCGTTCGGTTGTCGTAGTAGAAACTTTGGGAAAGAGTGATCGCAGCAGATGCCGACGAAGACGGCGGTAGGCAGCACCGTCTGACTTGGATGGAATACGACCCGTGATGAAGAACTCGAGCAGTCGCGCGGAGCGCTTCCCAAAAACCTTATTCTCCCTCTCCCGTACAGGATCACAAGGGCGAGTGGTTCCGGAGACCTGCTCTCCCGTCCGCCGGTGCACGCCGGCAAGCGGGATGGAGTAGACTACGGTGACGGCGCAAGTAGAGAGGAAGGCAAAACCCTAGATTGGTTTTCGGTGTGTTGTGACGGTAGCCGCGCAGGACTTTATATAGAGCGGCTCAGGAAACCCTAACGTAGACTCAATCCACGATCCGCATCGGCTCTGCACATGATCGGCTGATCCACGAACCGCATCGGCTCTGCACATGATCGGCTGATGCATATCGGCTTTCCGGGAGCGAGATTCCCGCAACCCGCAACCCGCGGCGCGCGCGCGTCGAGACGAGACGAGACGAGACGAGACGAGACGAGCGTGCGAGCGGCGGCGTCGTCGGAGGAGGAGCGCGCGTGTGTATCTCTCTTATTCCACTCACTTACAAAGTGGTGCAACACTCCACCTTATAAGGTGGTGCAACTCTCCTCCAACTTTCCATGTGGGACTAAACTTTAGCTCCCACTCCACTCTCATGTGAGCTGCCACAAACATGGGCCCAAACACATATGGGCTGCCACAAATTTGGGCTTTGAGATTTAGGGAAAATCTGAAATACTCATAGGCCTAAATGGATTAGCCCCATTATTTCTAACACATGCTTGTGGTTCACGGAGATGAAGTGTACGAACCCCACATCCACACCAGTTCGTAGGATGGGTCATCTCCACGAGATGCAGGGAGCGGGACCGAGGGAGTGGTCGAGGCTTGTCATCGCGCTCATCGTCCGCAAGCGGCGGTCTCGCCTCCTTCCCTCCCATCTTTCTCGCTGGCCAGCCCCGCTGCAGCCTGCCATGATCCACCGCCCGTAAGATGCTTGCCCGCCTGCCCACGCTTCTTCCCGGCTCCCTCTTGCGCTGCTCCGCCTTCCGGCAACAGACGCCGGCCAGTTCGGCCGCCCGCCGCTCCAGCCTCCTCTCCCGTTACTGCAAGCCAGAGGCAGGAGGACCGCGACCCACCCGTGGCCGCTCCGGCGTCTACGGGGAAGGGAAGGTCAAGTAGGTACTCTATGAGACACCGGGAAGGCAAGCACCATGATGACGGAGGATCCTAAGACTGTCCGGCCAGGTGAGCAGGCTAAATTGCCGATCTCGCCAAGTACTTGTTGACCTTGGCCACCGAGAGGTCCGAGACGGCGGACGCTCAGTCGCGACCAGGTCGGTGTGTAGACCTATGGCGTTTGGTCCTCCTCTCCTCCGTTGTGTCTCATCGGGCCCAGCGGAAGGCGCGTCATCGATTCATCGCAGAATCAAAGCCTTGTAGAGAGAAGATCGTACGTATATATATGGTCTTGCATTGAGCTGACTCTTTTCCTTTTCCCCTCCGGTTTTGTGGCCTTCTTTGTTTCTCCCCTCCGGAAGGAAAGTGATGTACACACGGACGCGTGATGCTAGGACTTCCAGCCTCCGTACGAAAACTACCAGATTTAATACGACGGACGACGGACGAACGAGCCAGGTGACGAAAACCACTGCTAGACAAATTATATAGTAGAGATAACACTCCGACTGGAGAAACGGGATTCGCTCGCGTGAGAAAAATAGGAAGAAGTGGCGAAAAAATAATACTCCCTTTGTTCTATAATAGATGTCTTAGATTTGACAAAATTTAGATAAATCTATATATTAAATAGTGTTTAGATTTATTTAAATTTTAACAAATCTAATACGTCTATTTTAGGACGGAGAGAGTACTACGAGCAACACCGTTGTTATTATTGAAGGAAGAGGCCACCAAGAAAAAAGGAGAGGGCCAGCGGTTTATGGAAAGATTCAGAGAAGATCGATCGACTAGGCCTACACCCCCTTATGTTCTTTCCCGTCCAGGATTGATCGACTAGGACGACAGCTTTTCTTTCTCGTTAATCACGTATGGACCATGACCCAGGCTTGCTCACTTTTATTTCTTTACAAAATTTCAATCGATCTATTAATAATCATCAACCGTAGTAGCTATATAAATCACAAATAAGTTTTTGCACCATCTAGCACGACCACAACATTAGCACGAGCCGAGGCGTGCCGTCATCCTCGTTCCTCCATCATCGGAGATATGCAAATCTTTTCGTAGTAGAACTTGTCACATTAAACACAGTTGTTCATTAATTATCTCCATATATCAACTTATTTTGAATATGCATGCACAACTTTTTCACGGTTTAAAAAGTTTTCTCCCAAAAAATATAAAAATGCCATTGTGGGTTTAACTTGCACTCAAAATGTTCATATATCTTGGAAAAATTGGCACGTTGCAAAAAATGTTCACGAAGTCAAAAAATATTCATGTGCTAAAACATTCATATATTTATCTTAAAAAGTAGAAGAAACCATATAATGTCTAGGGCTTTTCGGCCCCTCCCTCTCCCTTCTCCGGCGGTTGCTGGCGTCGTGGTGTGGTGAAGGACCCATCCCCTGTACAACTATAGCTTAGGTTTAGGTCTAGGGGTTTCTTCACTTTGTGCTGGTGTTTGGCTTCATGTAATTATCTCGGGTGCTCCTACTGCTCTCGAGCTGCATCCTGGAGGTGAAGGCTCTCGTCCTGTTCGTGGTGCTTATGAGGTGGGAGCCGGAGGCGGCGACTAGGACTGGTCAAAGATCCTATCGAAATAAGCTCGTGTGGTCAGCCCTCTAGATCTTGAAATGGAGGCATTGTGTTGTGTTGGTGGTGCGAAGCTCTGTTTCGGCCTTTCTTCTCCAGCCCTCGAGGAGTCGGATTGGGGGGAGGGTGGAGAGTAGATCTATTTCAGTTGTCATGGTGTGGAGTTGTTATTCCTGGACATTATCAATTGTAGGCGATCTTGCGCCTCGGTTATCTTTGGTCGTTGGGATCTATTTGGACCGTGGTGCTGCAAGCAGTGTAGTTAGTTCAACCTCCTGGCCGACATGACATTGTGGAGGCCCTTGAGAACCTCCGTTATGGAGCTTATCGCTCGCTCTTCACCAAGTGGTTTCGTCCTAGGTGATGACGCGTGCGACCGTGACGTTGAGTGCTTCGTTGTTCTCGGTGAAGAGGTGTCGGATTGCATTTTGTATGTTCAGGTCCTTTCAGTAAAGTAGAGGACTGTGTTGTATTTTTAATTTCTTGTTTGATCTTCTCTGTAAACTGTGTGCCCACAGATTAATGCAGCCCTGGATCCTTCAGTGTCCTTCCTTTGTAAAAAATTCATGTACCAAGGTACAAGAATTGATTTCATTTTTCTATTTTTTTTTGCGAAATTCCACTAATTTATTAATAATTACAACAGTAGTACAAAGAGATCTAAAATAATAAAAATTATAAATAGGTCATTCGACCATCTAGCGACGACTACAGATACAAATGGGAGCCAAAGGCGCGCCGCCGTCCTCGTCCCTCCATCACCGGAACCGGGTAAAGATTGTCGTAGTAGAGTTTGTTGTACTACACAGACGAAAAGTCGTCGTGCTAAGGTCACAAAGGTCCAGCACACCAGAGCAACAACCATCGCCAATAATGTGAACTGTATATCGGAAGAGACCAACCTGAGAACAAACCAACGAACACGGAAACAGACCAGATCCGAGGAGATCCGCCGGACTGACGACTCCACGCACCCTCCATCAGCGCTACCGGAGCGAGGATAGAGCGGGGAGCAACTTATTCTGACTAGCCGCCGCCTCAACATTTCGAAAAAATACTAAAAACATGGCTAAACAAAGAACAAAAAAAAACTCCCGCCGACGAGAGGCCGTGCTCCGCCACACCTTCAAGACCCGAGGCCACCGGAGACGAAGCGGACCGGCGACGTCGCCGACGAGGGGACGAAACTCAAGATGTATTTTTAGCTAGCTCCTAATCGCATGTGTGTCTCCTGGCGTCTGATTTCATTTTTTAACTTATAAATATGATTCTTAAATTTTTTTAAGTATATGGCGATCAATGGATGGAAGGAACTTTTGGTATGTTTGTTTTGACACAAAAGGAAAGAGTTGGTCGAAGACGAAGAGACCTCGGTCGGTCACCGATCCTGCACCCAGACCCAGGCCCAAACCCAAACCCTCGCTTAAATACTTCCCCTTCTCCCTCCCTCTGCTGGAGCACCCCTTCCCTTCTCCTCGGCCGCGTCGACACACCACGGAAGGTTCTAGGACCGGAGGGCTCCGTCCGTCCTCTTCAAGCGAAGCCGACCAGACGAGCGCGCGCCGCCGCCGTCACCCGTCGGTACGTACGCACTCAAAGTCCCAATCTCTCCATGATTTCCAAGCGCACATTTCCTTTCAGCCGCGAGCGGTGGGGATGGTTAATTTTTTGTTTATTCCGCGCCATGGAGGTTAATTTTTTTCCCAGATTGTTGGTTTCTCGGATGGTTATACCCGACGAGTTATCTGATTCGAATCTGCGATAATCCCCTGACGCCCAATTCTTTTCCTCTGTTCTGTTTGAAGTTTCCCTTGTGCGACAATCTATCCTTGGTGCCACTGCCATGGAATTTTCTTTCCTCTTTTCTGTTTGAAATTTTGTTCTGCCCAATTTTGTTTCTTGAGTACCTCTACATACGGCGTCTATTTAGAAATTATATCTGTTTCAAATTTCCCTTGTGCTATAATCCTTCCCTGAAGCCATGGATTTTATTTCCTTTTTAATTTCTTGATGCCCAATTTCTCTGTTTTACATTCTAGGGTGCTTTTAATGAGCATATGAGATGCTTCTGCGAGTACATGTACATGTATTTGTAAGTCGGCTCTTCGCGTTGATCACTGGAAATTGATTAGTTGCACATGTAGCGCTCGTATACAACTTGGCCAGAGATTTTTTTTAGTGGAGTAGGTAATCACAGATCTTATTTTATTTTTGTAAACACTGTCGCGCCGCACATAAAGATGTATAAAGATATATGCATGTCGATAGAAACTGCAGCACACCCTTAATAAAGGAAATGTAGTGTTATATTTTGGTAGTCTCAGAAAACGTCATCAACTGATACCTTCGTGTGTGTGTTCCATGCAGGTATTTGCATATTAGCAGTGTGCTGGGCTGATCGGCGGGTGAAGAAAATGGCGTCCTCCTCCGATGAGGCTGCCGACTGCAGAGTTCAATGCAGAAGGGGAGAAAGGCAGTACATGCTAGGGACTATACAGATGTTGTTGTTTGCTAGGGACAACCTCGCCGACGACGTGTACCACAAGTTCGTCAAGACCATGACTGAGATTTGGAAACAGCGGTATGTGTGTCTGACTAATTGTTTCCATCGAATGCCAATATGGTTGGCCCCTATAGATCACATTCGTCATACGACTCCCAAAATGCAGCGCCGATCCTGATGGTAAAATAAGCAGCATCTCTCCTGAACGCCGCATCGAAATGGCGATGAAGCTACTTCAGGGCTGCGCTCCGGTCAGACGGGCCTTCCTGAACTTTATCCAAGGCCGTAGCCCATTCGAGGGTGACGGCAATGCCGACGGCGATGTCGATGCCAAAGCTCTTATACAGAGGCCGCTAGATTTTCTCGAATCAGGCTTTCGCCCCGCTTTATAAATAAAGCACACAGGTGAGACAGCTGCTGGGCCAGACAGCACAACGCCCAAAGAGAAACACCACTCGATACAAGATGCTGGGACAGCAGCACACACACGCCCAAACTACAAAAGGAAAACAAAATGGAGACAAAGGCGGATCGACTAAATGATGATGACCCGCAACCGTTGCGCCCCCCGGAGAAGTACCACCACACTCCTAGCATCGGCTCGTCAAGCACCAAGCAGCACCTTCAAGAAGGAAAGCAAACGCTGCTGCCCGGACCATAGCTGGTCCTAGGGTTTCCCCCGGCACACAGAAGGCAATGATAGGGTAGCCACGACGCCCTCCAGGAAGGAATGATGCCACCCAAGGGCGGCACCGCGTCGGTGTTGATCGAGTCAACAAGGATTTCTCCCGAGAACCCTATCTGTCACCCCGGGCGATCCTTTGCGTAGAAGCACCGCGAGAACGAAGCCTCGCCACCACCAAACTTGCCGTCCACGAGCATGCGCCATTCCGGTCACGAAGTCATCATCATCGTCTCACCAAGAACACCATTGCGAGGTCTGCGCGGCAGAGGCAGAAGGTACCTCGGAACGGGACTAGCAGAACCACGGCCGGCGGGAGGGAACTACCTCCACTGCCAATGGCAGTAGTCGACCGGACGCAATTGCAGGCATACCAGTCCTCGTCAGAACCGGCCGGGCCCAACAGGCCCGTAAAGCCCCAGCGGGGCACACCAGTTCAAGAGGGTCCGGCCAGGCCCCAATGGGCCCGTAAAGCCCGCATCTGCGCTGCAACAAGGCGGACATGGTCGTCGCCGATCCCAGCTCGATTTGCCCTCGCCAAAACCTGCAGAACGGGCCGAAGAAGGGGCAAACCGACCCGTCCCAACCCAAGATCTGGACCGAAGGGCCCGATCTGGGCTGGCAGGGCCTGCAGGTCGCCCCTCCTCTGCCAGCCGTCAGCCGCCGGGCGCTGCCCCGCCGCCGCAGCCACGCCGCCGCTCAGGAGACTCCCCGCCGAAGAGGGACCGCCGCCGCCCAAGGAGCACCGCCGCCGGAGGAAACGGGTCCCCGACCCCGCCTCCAAGCTACGGGGAGAGGCCGACCGCCGCCGCCGGCTCCACACGGGCTGGGCCCGGCGGATCCCGCCGACGGCGGCGACGGGAGGAGAGGAGGGGAGGGGTCTTGGCCGGGGAGGGGGGTGGCGGCGCCCCCGTCGCCCGTCGGGGGGGCGAGAGGGGCGGACGGGGCGGAAGGGTTTTCAGTCTTTGTTTTTTAGACACACCAGATTTCGCTCCTGAGCTATCGCCGCTAGATTTTCTTAGGAGAGCCAAGGTGCTGAACAGACTCTCATGGTTGTTCCATTTGTGGGTGCTTGTTCAGTGGGTGGCTGTTAAGTTGATCTTCAATTACTTTATGATATGACTGCAGGCATCCCCTGATATCCCTGAAGAGGATTATGCTGTTATGTTGCAAGTCCTAAGAAATTTCGGGAAAAGGACCATGACCGCTCAACAAGTTCTCCATAATGCATGTACCAATTCTTAAGTAATCGTATAGTTTGTAATTCTTCACTAATTTACCGCAAAGAGATTGAGAATACCAGGGCATCTGATTTACAACTCTGTCTGTTTGTAGGTGAAGGGATGCCTGAGTAACTGTCCAGAGATGCTAGAAGAATTTACAAATAATAATCTCTATCCTGACCTAAAGGCGCCTCTCACAAACAAGAACTACTCTAGAAACCCGAGGACAGGTCATGTGGCCAAGGTAACACTTTGCATCACTCATCTCATTATTTACCATTGCGCACACAGTTAATATGAAATGGCTCATATGTAAGCTGATTTCCTGATATAACGTTACTGTTCACTGAAAATGTGTATGGATTCGCAAGACTAGCACACTTACTATTTCTAGTAGCATTGAATTTATTTTGCTTGTGTGTTATGAACTCATCTCACATAATCTTCTCATCACTTCTCCTTTTGCAGGCTACTTTATGCTTTGCTCCAGATGCTAATCAAAGGCTGAACGGTACCCAGATCAAAGCGACCAATATATGGAAAGAAGGTATATGCCATTTTTTTCCTTTTTCTTATGCTGTGAGTACAAGCAGGACCTGGCTGTTTGTCTTCAACATTCACCTATGAAAACTAGATACAAACATTATTTCATTTTCCTACTAATACTCCTGAAAATGTTGTTAATATATAGTCTACTCGATCTATTATTTTGAAGTGCTTCCTAGCTACTGACCCACACACTAATATCGTTACTCAATGTGTGAGCTTAGAAGAAATAGAAAACTGCAATCTGCAACTTGATCGTTAATTTAATACATGTACTCATCTCTGATAGGTAGTGAAGAATCGCTTCTTGCCGAAGAAGACGAGGTAGACAATGTTAAACCCTTGCCAGACTGGATTACCTCCAAACTTGGTAAAAATTTACCCCCGAAAGTGAATCCGGTGGCCGGGAACTTTGAGCGTTGCACTCATAGCTATTATCTGCTACCACGAAATGTAAATTCCTACAAACACGTCAGCTTCTCTGTAGACTACTGGAACAACTAATCTAAACATGCTTTTTCTAAATCGCAGTGTAAAACTCCCCAAGCAACTTACAGAACAAAACTTGGAAGGTCTATTCTCAATGATGCTTTGGTTTGTCCTCAATCTGGTGGAAGCATCGAAAAAACTCAAAGTGATTATGAAAGAAAAGTTACAAAATTTGAAGATCAAATGTATGTTCTATCCCTGAACCCATGGTTTCTTAATGCCCATTTTCTGTAAGATAATATACATTTTATTTATTTTGAAGGTTTGAGAGTGACGTGCTGCTACAGCGGTTTAGGGCGACTGCAGAATTTATATCAAATCTCCAAGATTGTGGTGACAGTGGTTTGAGGATTAACGAACATATAACTCGTAAGATTGATTCACTAGCCTAAATAATTAGATTCTGCCTGTCTGTTTAGTTCATAAACTAATTGTTGTTTATTCTTTTGTGTGCAAAGCTCTACATAAGAGGTGCCTTAAAAAACTATATAATGATAATCCCGAGCTTGATGATCTGTTGGAGAGTCAGAATACTCGTGAAACGCTTTCTATTCTACTTTCTCGTTTAAATCAGAGGGTAGAAAATTTGTCGAAGGCATGCTTATCTTTGTGTAAGATACTTCCTCCACTGATTGCCGAAAGGTACTACAGATTGCTTGATCATCGTGGCCCCTCTTTCAAACAGTTGGATGCAAAGAGGATGAGCAATAAAGGTAGTTTCAAGTTTCAATCTATTAGGAAAAATAGTTCCTATAATTACTATTGTCCCATTTTTATCGCTCTTAGTTGTTTTCGTACACGTTCACTTGCAGCTTTGCTGGGTGAAGCCAAGGAAATCAATAAATCGAGACTAAATACTGGCAATGAATATGCTGACCATGACATACACAAGGACATAAGTAGAATTGTTTTCTCTGTGTGCTCTTCCGATGAAAAGCTTATGATGACTTGGACCGAAATGGTACATCCATTTCTTTCTGCTAACTGTTTACGGTCTTACTCGGAGGAAACTGTAGCTCCAAGCGAACCTTGTGAAAATTGTGGTATCAGCAAATATTTTCTCAGCAGCATTTTCGATGCTTTGGCTGCCAATAAGCTCCCTTTATCTCCCAAGGTATATATGCATATATAAAAGTATGTTTTTTGTTCATATTAATGTTATTGAATTTTGTATATGCCTAAAAATACTTTGACCAGTATCCAGGTTGAGTAAATCTGATTTCAATTATCCTTTCAGGAATGTGAACTTCTGAGGAAAACTTATACTAAGCATAGTTCTTCACACAACGGTTCTAGCATGGAGATCGAGGAAGGTGAGTTCATACCCGATGTACAAACAGTCAAATCAGACTCCATGCTTGGTCACGGAAAAGGACAATCAGGAGCAAGTTGTGATATTGCTGCTCTCGGTGGGCATCCTGTAACGGATAATTCCATACCTAGTAGTTGTGCTCAAGCGAATGAGCCTGAGAATAAGAATGAACCAAGGGAGCTCTCTAAAAGAACAACTAAACCGCGCAGTGTTAGAGGTGGTACATGTTGTTCACTAGCTGTGCTCCGCAGGCTTTACGAGGTACTGCAACATTTCTTAATCTTGCCCCATGCTTCCTTTTTTGTTAGCGTGTCTTTGCCCAAGCGATCAAGATATGTTTTCCATTGCAATGTTATCTATACTTTGTTTTTCGATGTTTGGTAGATTCTGTACAGCAGACTACAAACTGCAAGAGATTTATGCACCGATGATCTATACACAAAGTAAATGTCGCTTATCTACCCTATGAAAAACTGTTCATTTCACGTCATGGAAGTGCTGGATTTAAATTCACAGCTGTTTTTATCGAGTGGTGCAGATTTAAGGAGCAACTCGGCAGGCTGCTTGATCGCTATATCGACAATTGCAAATTTGAGGACTTTTGTCTTAAATGTCTTGGTCCAAAGTCCTTTGAGCTTTTTACTCTGGATATAGTCATAAACAGAGTTGTGAAGCAGGTAATCTGAATCGATTATTCAAATCATTGTTCACTTTGAATTTTGAATACTGGTGCTGATAATCTAGATAATTCTGTTTCATTTGCAGCTGGGCATAATATCTAAACATGACTCGCACGTTCAGTTCCTTGAGGAATTGTTAAGAAGATCAAATCTGCCCAAAAACGTACTCCTTGAATCCCTGTTTTACTTGTCATGATCTATTCAGGCCACCTCAGTTTAATTTCCGCCCTATTTATACTGATGCATGCATGTGTTTTCTCCTCTGTTGAACTCAGCAATCAAGTGGATGGCTTGTTGGAGAAGAGCAAGATGGAAAACTTCCGCTTCATTTCGAGAGAAGGTAGGGATGATCGGAGAGACGGACAACATGACTATCAATAGTACTGTTTTAATAATTAATCTTAACTGAAAGATTGACCACAAGCATGTTCAGGAAAAAACTCAAGTTGGAAGACGGTGCATCGAGTTCCTCTCAGCTGCATGGAGGAAGGGATTCAAGCTCGTAGTTGACTGCTTGATGGCCATCGTATACCAGTTTGCTAGTGCGTCCCTTGTTTTGATATATATCGATCGCAAGTAATCCGCATGCGGCATGTTTTTTTGGTTTCGGGTTCTGGGTATGTCCTATAATAGCCTCTATAGCAGATCCCTTGAACTTGTGAATTGCAACGGACTCACTGAATATGCTGTAAATTTCTTGGAATGCTTTGGCCATGGCGCTACACTTAGGGCATCTTCACCGGCTCGACGCATCTCGTCTGAGCGTGTTCGAACGCGTCCGTGCGCAACGTCCCAGCGGCCCGACCCATTCGGACAAACGCGTCCGGCTCGACTCCTCCATGCATCTAATATGGGAAACGGTTGCGTCGGTCCGGACGTGCGCGAATAGCGCGCGTGCCACTAACCCACCCGTCAGCCACCGCGAACCTGCGACATTGATTCAAACGCGGGCATCGGCACCGATTCAGACGCAACCGCGACATGACCGGCGACAATTTGCGTCATCAATGACGACGATACGGCACGCTGACTGACTAGACGTCGCATGCGTTCCCCCGCCGACATTGATGGCGAAGAAGCAGGAAGATGCACGCGTTCGCGGGTGAAGGGGCTATTTAACCATGCGCCCTTCAGTGCCGCACTCCTCACCTCTCGCTATCGTAAACCCTAGCCATCGTCACCACCACCAACGATGAAGACGCCGTCCTGGCCGAAGAAGGGGAGTTATTCAACATAATATAAGCTTGTGATCAAAGACAAATTATTCAAAAGATTATACAAGGAGTACAAGATACAATAGAATCAGCTTTGTACAAGGGGGAGTGTTGAGAATCAAGACCTTACCCCTACGGAAGTAGAAAAGAGCAACCCTCTCCTAGGAGGACCGACATAGTTTTTCCCACATTTTTCATATGTACAAACCACTAGTGGCAGTTGTCACTTTGTAAACCGACATACTCCATGCAAAAATAGGCTTTTTGTCAGATCAATAAAGTAGAAGATTCATTTCTATGTACAATATCAATGCTGCTCTGATTTCATACACATTGTCTTCCAATGAATGTACATGCCAAACCCAACATTATGTCTCCCCTCTAACTCAGCTATATCGCTTGGATCCATCCAATTCAAATCAATACTAACTTGTTCCCAAATCTCGAAATAGTTAGGACTATGCTCAAACACTAAGTCGACCTCATTCCGGTCCGGCTCGATATTGCATTTTAAAAATGCTTCCTTGTCCACATAATAAAAATGAACAATTCTCGCCATACCTAAAATAATTATAACAATGTAACGTTAAATATATTTACTAAGTATGTGTTGGGTATCCTCCTCATGTGGGATGTGAGGAGATGGCCTTATGAAGCTTTTTAGGCGGCTCAAATAGGTGCAAGAGCCCACCAAACTTTAGGGTTATGACCAAGGTTCAGTTTGGACATTGCACAAGATACAAGGGAGCGGATAAGCCTCCCATCCAGTCACCACTAGGTGGAGTGACGAAAATCCAGGTTAGCCTCCATTGGAGAAAAAATCAAGAGAGAAGGGAAGAGGAATACGTTGAAGGAAGAAGTTACTCAAGCACCGGACTTTGCCCACAAAGTTATGAAGACCCAGATCTACTACATTGTCTCCTTAAAGCTGTGGTTCCACCATCTTTGGTGATATTGCTCCAATCCTTAGCTCTTGTGCTCCAAATCTTGTTGGCATCACAGGTCCGTGTGTATCTTGATGTATGAGATCCTCTAGTGCTCTCTGGAGAAGAGCAAGTTTGCATCCAGTGTCGGCACATGTGTCATGCCATGTCCACTCTGGTTCACACACGCCATGAGCCACATGTTCGCCACTGACCCATGATGATCCACAAGTATAGGGGATCGCAATAGTCTTCGAGGGTAGTATTATCCAATTTATTGATTCGACACAAGGGGAGCCAAAGAATACTTATAATCCTTAACAACTGATTTTTCAATTCAGCTGCACCTGAAAATAGTCTTGCTCATAGCGGTTTATCAGTAGCAACAGTTTTGTAGTAGCAATATCAAAGTAATAGCAGTAGTAAAACAAAGGCAATAGTAACAAGAGTAGCAAACAATAGGATATGAGTGCGGTAGGCATAGGGATGGATGGACGGGCGTTGCATGGACGAGACTATTCATGTAACTTCAAGATCTAAGGCATTTGCAGATAAATAAGATAAAACATCCAAGTACTAAACAATCATAGGCATGTGTTCCATCTATAGTCACGCGTGCTCGCAATGAGAACTTACACAACATCTTTTGTCCTGCTAGCCCGTTGCAGCGGGGCCTCAAGGAAATCTACTGGCAATTAAGGTACTCCTTTTAATAGAGCACCGGAGCAAAGCATTAACACTCCATGAACACATGTGATCCTCATATCACAGCCATCCCCTCCGGCTGTCCCAATTTCTCTCACTTCAGGGCCTTTGGATCCGGACAATGATATATGTACACAACTTGCAGATAAGATCACAAACAATACTATCATCATGAATCAATAATAAGTTCAGATCTGAGATCATGGCACTCGGGCCCTAGAGACAAGCATTAAGCACAATAAGTTGCAACAAAGTCAAATATCACTAATAGAGATACTAGGCACCATGCCCTAACAATATTATTCGATTACATGATAGAACTCATCCAATCCCTACCATCCCCATAGCCTACAGCGGGGGATTACTCACTCATGGATGGGAGAAACATGGATAGTTGATGGAGAGGCGTCGGTGATGATGATGGCGATTTCTGGTTCCGGAAGGGTGCCAGAACGGAGTTTCTGGTTCCGAATTGCGATTTCTGGTGGTGGCGGCACATCGGAACTCTTTCTGGAAAAACGTCGACCCCCCTTGAGTTTTTAGGTCAAGAGGCAACTTATAGGCGAAGAGGGAGGCCGAGGAGGTCCCCGAGGTGGCCACACCCCTCCTAGGCATGGCCAGGGGTTGTGGGGCCCTCATAGCCCTCCTCCGTCTTGTCTTCTAGCTCCGTGAGTCTTCTGGTGAAATAGGATTTTTAGCATATTTTTCGGGATTTTTCCTGATAGTTGATTTTCTGCACAAAAACTAAACACCAAGGTGATTCTGCTGAAAACAGCGTCAGTCCGTGTTAGTTGTATCCAAATCACACAAGTTTAGAGGAGAAACAATAGCAAAAGTGTTCAGGAAAGTAGATACGTTTTGGACATATCAACCCACACACACCCATGTAACCGCGAGGATCGGCTCTAATACCACTTATAATACCCCGACCTCTCTGGACCAGCGGCTGTCACTCCTGGCAGCTCAATAGGATCTCTAGACTAACCCCACAGACCAACACTAGTCTTTTCTGCACACTTTGTCCTCACTCGTGCACACTCGATACCCACTTCCCGGTCGGTCACTCATCCTCAAATTGCTCTAGGCCAAGCACTCTGAACCTTAGAGTTCTTTTCAGATGAGCTTCTAGAAAATAAGTTGCAACTTGTTGATATGGGTATACTATCAATCCTATTAAGCCACGCGCCAGGGTCTCACAGTATTCCCATTTGATAATAGTGGAAAAAGATTTGGGTGGCTTCTGCCCATGGATTTTCCTATCAAGTTGAGAGGTTTTCCACTTAAAAAAGGATTGGTGTCACTACGTGTTGATTTGCTACTACTGTTGGTGTTTTGAGAACCTCTCTCCTTACCATAGACATTGTCTAGGTTAGGAAACAACTTCTCACCAAAAGGGAGACACTGTGAAGTGTCTTGTTTCCTCGATACATGTTTGATGCATATGTCTCCTCCTGTGAAGAGTAACGATCCATGAGTTAGCATACAAGTGGTGTTAAAGTTTACACCAATTCTACTATGTATTTTCACATCATGTTTAAGAGTGTACTAATCACAATTAAGGGATAACCGGCCACTGTCCCAGTAATTTCTCCAACATAGTGGTATTTTAGCTCAAGGTTTTCTCTAAGGTTGCTACTAGCTTGCAATGGCTTTGGAAGAAGGTGCCACCACAAGTGGCATGATAATACTCGATTCTTCCAAATTCTCATTATGGAAGCCCATGATGGAACACGTCCTTTATTGCAAGGATTTATATGAGCCTATTGTGAAACACAAGATGTCGTCCGGTGTCACGGAAGAAGAATGTAGAGTGCTGAACATTAAAGCAGTAGGTATGATTTGATTGTACATCAACCACAATATATTCCACCATGTTGTAAATGACACAAATGTGTATGAGATGTGGCAAAAGTTGGAGTCGATGTATGAGAGGAAGACAACTATGAACAAGGCCTCGGTAATCAAAAGACTAGCCAAGCTTGAGTACCGGGGTGGTAGTAGTGTTATTAAACACTTGAATGTCTTCTGGTGCCATATAAATCAACTCTCTGCCATGAAGATCATCTTCGAGTATGAGGTGCAAGAATTGTTGCTTCTGAGTTCCATGCCCGACAGTTGGAACACGCTGTTGGAGATATGCCCTAGAGGCAATAATAAATGTAGTTATTATTATATCTTTGTGTTTATGATAAATGTTTACATTCATGCTATAATAGTATTAACCAGGAAACATTAATACTTGTGTGATTTGTAAACTAAATTAGAGTCCCTAGTAAAGCCTCTTCATAATACTAGCTTGTTGGTTAATAAATGATTGTGGTTTCCATATCATGAACATTGAGATGTTGTTAACAACAAGATCATATCATTAGGAGAATGGTATGGTGGACATACTCCTATAGATAAGCATAGCATAAAGATCAAGTCATTTTAAATAGTTCAATTGCTATAAGCTTTCTGATACATAGTAACCTAATTCCTTTGACCATGAGATCATGCTAATCACCATCGCCGGAAGGATGCTTTGATGACATCAAACACCACACCGTAACTGGGTGGCTATAAAGGTGGCATTGAGTGTTCGAAAAGTATGGGTTGAGGCACATGGATCAAGAGTGGGATTTGTCCATCCATATGACGGATAGATATACTCTGGGCCCTCTCGGTGGAATGTCATACAATTGGCTTGCAAGCATGTGACTGGCTCACAAGGGATCACATATCACGGGAACGAGAAAAGAGTACTTATCGGTAACGAGGTTGAACTAGGTATGCAGATATATCGACGATCAAAACCTCGGATAAGTAAACTATCGTGAGACAAAGGGAAATTGGTATCGTATGTAAGTGGTTCATTCGATCGCAAAGTAATCGTAGAAATATGTGGGAGCCATATGAATTTCTAGATTCCTCTATTGGTTATTGTTCGGAGAAGTGTCTCGATCATGTCCGCATAATTCACGAACCGTAGGGAGACACACTTAAGGATTCGATGTTGTTGAGTAGTTATGGAATGATGAGTAAGAGACCGAATGTTGTTCGGAGTCTCGGATGGGATCCGGTATATCATGAGGAGATCCAGAATGGTCCGGAGAATAAGATGCATATAAGAAAAGTCCTGTTTCGGAGTTGGGGAATGATTCCGATGATTTCATCGGGAATGTTCTAGAAGGTTCCGGAAGGTCCGGCACTCCGGAGGAGAAGGGTACATGAATGTGTCATGACAATGTGGAATGGTTGCATCATGTACTAGGTATCATGGCTGAGCAAAATAAAGGGAAAAATCAAATCCTAGTTTGAAAAGTCAAACGCCAATTTGAAAAGTCAAACGACAAGTTTTCTTGGTGGAGGGAGAGTAGGAAACCTACTTGGGGAGGAAGTCCTCCTCCCTCCACCGCCGGCCAAGGAGGCCCACTTGGGGGAGGACTCCCTTCCCCTTGGCCGCGCCGTCCCTCCTATAAAAGGAGGGGCAGGGGTGCCCCTCTAAACCTACACATCTCTCCACCAAAACCCTAACCCTAGCCGCCGGCCACCAAGTCGCCGCCGCCGCCCTAGGGTTTGCCCTAGCCGCCGAGTTGGGGCCCTCCCCAAGCCCTAGCCGCTGGCCTAGATCTCTCCCCTTGGTGCCTCTAAACCCTAGATCGCCAAGGCCTCTCTCATAGTCCACCATACTCGCTCCGGCTTAAGGCGAAGCCCTGCGAGATCTCCCCTCTACTTCCGGTACCACGTCGTCGTGCTTCCAGAATCGCGAGGAGAGTGCTACAACCTCTGCTGCCTGCTGGAACAAGGGAGAGGAAGGTCTTCATCGAGTACCGAACGTGTGACCGACTGCGGAAGCGCTGCCGGAACACAGCGCCCGAAGGATCATCTACACGATCTTGAGATCAGCAAGAGTACGACTACATCACCCACGAGAATCTGCTCTCGTTAAACACTTTGGAATCTTCGAGGGTGAGTTCTTCTATCGACTCGTTGCTACAATCTAGTAGATAGATCTTGGCTTGTTTGTTTGTATGCGGTAGAATTTTTTTGTTTTCCATGCTACGAACCCCTACAGTGGTATCAGAGCCGTGTCTATATGTAGATCTGTTGCACGAGTAGAACACAATGGTCATTGTGGGCGGTGGTGTTTTTATTATCAATTGCTTCTTGTGTACTTTGCATCTTGCGGTATGATGGGATGAAGCGGCCCGGGCTAACCTTACATGACATCGTTCATGAGACTTGCTCCACACTCAACATGCAACTTGTATTGCATAAGTGGCTTTGCGGGTGTCTATCTCTCCCATTATAGTATAGATCCAATTTACAACGGCCACTTGATAGTTCAAACATCAACGTTGTGGTTCTTGTTCGTAAGTTAAAGCGACACTTATTGAAAGCCCCAAACCACGTAAAATATGCAAAGAAAATTAGAGGCGTCTAACTTTGTTTTGCAGGGGTGTGCTGCGATGTGATATGGCCATGATTGTGATTATATTTGATGTATGCAATGATCCTTATTGTAAGTTGGCAACCGGCAGGAGCCATATGGTTGTCTTTAATTTCTGTCAAGACCCGCGTGTCTATTCAAAGTAGTTGTAATAGTTGAAGCTGGTGGACGACAACCATGGAGCAGCGTCATTGACCTTGATGCAATGCCGGTGATGATGGAGATCATGTTCGTGCTAGAAGATGGAGATCTGAAGCACAAAGAAGAAAGGCCATATCATATCACATATTATGAATTGCATGTGATGTTAATCCCTTATGCATCTTGTATTGCTTAGTTAACGACGGTAGCATTATAAGATGATCCCTCACGCACATAAATTTCAAGTTTTAAAGTGTTCATCCTTAGTAAGCACCGTTGCTAAAGCCTGTTGTTTCGAAGCACCATGTGATGATCGGGTGTGTTAGATTCTGCAAGTGTATACAACGTGAGCAAGCCAGATTTGCTCATGCGGAAGCTAAGGTTTGATCTTGATGAGCCTAGCATGTACAGACATGGTCTCGGAACACGGATCACCGAAAGGTAAAGCATGAGTCATATAGTAGATATGATGAACATGTTGATTGTTCGCCATTGAAGCTACATCAACTCTCGTGATGATCGGTTTTGATGTGGTGGATTTGGTTCGTGTGATCACTAAAACAATGTGAGGGATATTGTTTTGAGTGGGAGTTCACCTAGATTAATTTAACTATTAATTAGAACTCATTTTGTCATAAACTTAATCTAAACTATTGCAAATATGTTGTAGATCAATGGCGGCCCCTACCATCAATTTTAATGCGTTCCTAGAGAAAGAAAAGTTGAAAAACAATGGAATCAACTTCGCGGACTGGTTCCGCAATTTGAGGATTGTCCTCAATGCTGGTAATTTGACCTATGTGCCTGATGCACCGCTGGGTGACCCGCCTGCAGCTGATGCTACCGATGAAGTAAAGAATGTTTACCTCGCTCGGAAGAATCAGTACTCCATAGTTCAGTGTGCTATCTTGTATGGTTTGGAATTGGAGCTACAGAAAAGGTCGAGAACCATGACCCACATGATATTGTCCATGAACTCAAATTGATATTTGAGACTAAGGCGGCAATTGAGAGTTATGAGGCTTCTGAAAAGTTCTTTAACTGCAAGATGGAAGAGGGCAACTCCGTCAGTGAGCATGTGCTTAAGATGTCTGGGCACGCAAACAAACTCCAAAGCTTGGGTATAGTGATTCCTAATGCTTTGGGGATTTACCGTGTCCTCCAATCACTACCACCAAGTTATAAGAACTTTGTGATGAACTACAATATGCAAAGCATGAACAAGCAGTTGCCAGAACTCTTCTCCATGTTAAAATCTGCAGAAGTGGAGATCAAGAAAGAGCACCAAGTGTTGATGGTCAATAAGACCACCAAATTCAAGAAAGGCAAGTCTAAGCAAAAGGGTAACTTCAAGAAGGGTGGTAAGAAAGTTGCCGCACCGGCGAAGAAGACCAAGGCTGAACCTAAACCTGATACTGAGTGCTTTTACTGCAAGGGAGAAGATCACTGGAAGAGGAATTGCCCAAAGTACTTGGCGGATTTGAAGAACGAAAACATCAAGAAGAAAGGTATATCCGATATACATGGTATTGATGTGTATCTCACTAGTACTCGTAGTAGTGCCTGGGTATTTGATACTGGTTCGGTTGCTCATATTTGTAACTCGAAACAGGTACTGCAGAATAAACGGAAGCTAGCGAAGAACGAGGTGACGATGCGCGTAGGAAATGGATCAAAGGTTGATGTGATCGCGGTCGGCACGCTACCTCTTCATCTACCATCAGGATTAGTTTTATACTTAAATAATTGTTATTTGGTGCCTGCGTTAAGCATGAACATTATATCGGGATCTTGTTTATTGCAAGACGGTTACTTGTTTAAATCCGAGAATAATGGTTGTTCGATTTATATGAGTAATATGTTTTATGCACATGCACCTTTGATAGATGTTCTATTCTTATTGTATCTCGATAGTGGAAATACACATATTAATAACATTGAAGCTAAACGTTTGAAATTGAGCGATAACTCGACCTATATGTGGCACTATCGTCTTGGTCACATTGGAGTGAAGCGTATGAAGAAACTCCATTCCGATGGACTTCTTGAATCACTTGATTTCGAATCACTTGAAAGATGCGAAGCATGTCTGATGGGTAAAATGACTAAGACTCCATTTTCTGGTATGATGGAGCGAGCTATGGACTTATTGGAAATCATACATACCGATGTGTGTGTGGTCCAATGAGTGTAGCATCGCGCGGTGGTTATCGTTATGTTCTTACCTTCATAGATGACTTGAGTAGATATGGGTATATCTATTTCATGAAACATAAGTCCGAAACTTCCGAGAAGTTTAAGGAATTTCAAAGTGAGGTAGAGAATCAACGTAACAAGAAGATTAAATTTCTACGTTCTGAACGTGGAGGTGAATATCTAAGTTACGAGTTTGGCGAGAATTTGAAGAAATGTGGAATACTTTCACAATTGACACCGCCGGGAACACCACAGCGTAATGGTGTGTCCGAACGTCGTAATCAAACTCTTTTAGATATGGTTCGTTCTATGATGTCACTTACAGATTTAGCGCTATTGTTTTGGGGTTATGCATTAGAAACAGCCGCATTCACTTTAAATAGGGCACCATCTAAATCTGTTGAAACGACACCATATGAATTATGGTTTGGGAAGAAACTAAATTGTCGTTCCTTAAAGTTTGGGGTTGCGAAGCCTATGTAAAGAAGTTACAGCCGGACAAGCTTGAACCCAAAGCGGAAAAATGCGTCTTCATAGGATACCCGAAGTAAACTATTGGATATACCTTCTATCATAGATCCGAGGGCAAAATCTTCGTTTCCAAGAATGGATCCTTTCTAGAGAAGGAATTTCTCTCGAAAGAAGTGACTTGAAGGAAAGTAGAACTCGACGAGGTTGTTGAACCTTCTCTCGAACTTGCGAGTAGCGCAGCACCAGAATAAGTTCCTGTGGTGCCTGCACCAATAAGAGAGGAAGCTAATGATGATGATCATGAAACTTCGGTTGAAGTTGCTACATAGCCTCGCAGGTCAACGAGAACTCGTACTACTCCTGATTGGTATGATCCCGTTATGAGTGTCATGTTGGTGGACAACACCGATGACCCTGCGACATATGAGGAAGCGATGATGAGCCCAGATTCCAATAAATGGCAAGAAGCCATGAAATCCGAGATTGGATCCATGTACGAAAACCAAGTATGGACTTTGGTGGACTTACCGGATGGCCGAAAGGCTATCGAGAACACAAATGGATTTTCAAGAAGAAAACAGATGCTGATGGTAATCTTACTGTCTATAAAGCTCGACTTGTCGCAAAAGGGTTTCGACAAATTCAAGGAGTTGACTACGATGAGACTTTCTCACCAGTAGCAAAGCTAAAGTCTGTGAGGATTTTGTTAGCAATCGCTGCATATTACGATTATGAGATATGGCAGATGGATGTCAAAACGACGTTCCTCAATGGATACATTGATGAAGAGTTGTATATGATGCAACCCAAAGGTTTTGTCGATCCTAAAGATGCTAACAAGGTGTGCAAACTTCAACGGTCCATATATGGATTGAAGCAAGCATCCCAAAGTTGGAATCAACATTTTGATAAGGTAATCAAAAGTTTTGGTTTTATACAAACTTATGGAGAAGCTTGTATTTACAAGAAAGTGAGTGGGAGCTCTGTAGCATTCCTAATACTATATGTAGATGACATATTGTTGATTGGGAATGATGTAGACCTTCTTAATAGTGTCAAAGAATATTTGAATAATAGATCGAGACGCCTAATATCATTGTCACAAAGTACATATTTGGACAAAGTTCTAAAGAGGTTTGGAATGGAAGATATCAAGAAAGGGTTCTTGCCCATGTTGCCCAATACGACCTTGAGTAAAACTCAAAGTCCAGCAATGGCAGAAGATAGAGAAAGGATGAGTAAGACTCCCTATGCCTCAGCCATAGGATCTCTAATGTATGCCATGCTATGTACTAGACCCGACATTGCATATGTTGTTAGTTTAACTAGCAGATATCAAAGTGATCCAGGAGTGGATCATTGGACAGCGGTCAAAAACATCCTTAAGTACTTGAGAAGAACTAAGGATATGGTTCTTTCTTATGGAGGTGATGAACAACTCGTTGTTAATGGTTACACCGATGCTAGTTGGAACACCGATCCGGATGATTCTAAATCTCAATCTGGATACGTATTTACTTTGAATGGTGCAGCAATTAGCCGAAGGAGTGCAAAGAAAAGAGTTGTGGTGAGATCTTCGACTGAATCGGAATACATAGCTGCTTCGGAGGCTTCACAAGAAGCGATATGGATGAAGGAGTTCATTACAGAGCTCGGTGTGGTTCCAAGTGCGCTGGACCCAATGTCTATCTACTGTGATAACATGGGCGCCATAGCCAATGCGCAAGAACCAAGGTCACACAAGAAGCTACGTTTTCACGCTATTCAAGAACATGTCCAAGATGGTGACATAAAGATTTGCAAAGTACACACAGATCTGAATGTGGCGGATCCGTTGACTAAACCTCTCCCGAGGGAAAAACATGACCAACACCAAACTGCCATGGGTGTTCGGTATATTACCATGTAATCTAGATTAGTTGACTCTAGTGCAAGTGGGAGACTATTGGAGATATGCCCTAGAGGCAATAATAAATATAGTTATTATTATATCTTTGTGTTTATGATAAATGTTTACATGCATGCTATAACAGTATTAATCAGGAAACATTAATACTTGTGTGATTTGTAAACTAAATTAGAGTCCCTAGTAAAGCCTCTTCATAATACTAGCTTGTTGGTTAATAAATGATTGTGGTTTCCATATCATGAACATTGAGATGTTGTTAACAACAATATCATATCATTAGGAGAATGGTATGGTGGACATACTCATATAGATAAGCGTAGCATAAAGATCAAGTCAGTTTAAATAGTTCAATTGCTATAAGCTTTCTGATACATAGTAACCCAATTCCTTCGACCATGAGATCATGCTAATCACCATCACCGGAAGGATGCTTTGATGACATAAAACACCACACCGTAACTGGGTGGCTATAAAGGTGGCATTGAGTGTTCGGAAAGTATGGGTTGAGGCACATGGATTAAGAGTGGGATTTGTCCATCCATATGACGGATAGATATACTCTGGGCCCTCTCGGTGGAATGTCATCCAATTGGATTGCAAGCATGTGACTAGCTCACAAGGGATCACATATCACTGGAACGAGAAAAGAGTACTTATCGGTACCGAGGTTGAACTAGGTATGCAGAGATACCGACGATCAAAACCTCGGATAAGTAAACTATCGTGAGACAAAGGGAAATTGGTATCGTATGTAAGTGGTTCATTCGATCGCAAAGTAATCGTAGAAATATGTGGGAGCCATATGAATTTCCAGATTCCTCTATTGGTTATTGTTCGGAGAAATTTCTCAATCATGTCCGCATAATTCACGAACCGTAGGGAGACACATTTAAGGATTCGATGTTGTTGAGTAGTTATGGAATGATGAGTAAGATACCGAATGTTGTTCGGAGTCTCGGATGGGATCTGGTATATCACGAGGAGATCCGGAATGGTCCGGAGAATAAGATTCATATAAGGAAAGTCCTGTTTCGGAGTTGGGGAATGATTCCGATGATTTCATCGAGAATGTTCTAGAAGGTTCCGGAAGGTCCGGCACTCCGGAGGAGAAGGATACATGAATTTGTCATGACAATGTGGAATGGTTGCATCATGTACTAGGTATCATGGCTGAGCAAAATAAAGGGAAAAATCAAATCCTAGTTTGTAAAGTCAAACACCAATTTTGAAAAGTCAAACGGCAAGTTTGCTTGGTGGAGGGAGAGTAGGAAACCTACTTGGGGAGGAAGTCCTCCTACCTCCACCGCCGGCCAAGGAGGCCGACTTGGGGGAGGACTCCCTTCCCCTTGGACACGCCCTCCCACCTATAAAAGGAGGGGCAGGGGTGCCCCTCTAAACCTACACCTCTCTCCACCAAAACCCTAACCCTAGCCGCCGCCCACCAAGTCGCCGCCGCCGCCCTAGGGTTTGACCTAGCCGCCGAGTTGGGGCCCTCCGCAAGCCCTAGCCGCTGGCCTAGCTCTCTCCCCTTGGTGCCTCTAAACCCTAGATCGCCAAGGCCTCTCTCATAGTCCATCATACTCGCTCCGGCTTAAGGCGAAGCCCTGCGAGATCTCCCCTCTACTTCCGGTACCACGTCGTCGTGCTGCCAGAATCACGAGGAGAGTGCTACAACCTCCGCTGCCTGCTGGAACAAGGGAGAGGAATGTCTTCATCGAGTACCGAACGTGTGACCGACTGCGGAAGCGCTGCCGGAACACAGCGCCAAAAGGATCGTCTACATGATCTTGAGATCGGCAAGAGTACGACTACATCACCCACGAGAATCTGCTCTCGTTAAACACTTTGGAATCTTCGAGGGTGAGTTCTTCTATCGACTCGTTGCTACAATATAGTAGATAGATATTGGCTTGTTTGTTTGTATGCGGTAGAAATTTTTTGTTTTCCATGCTACGAACCCCTACACACACTTGTTGTGTCAGTTAGCAATTTAGATCAGGATAGCAAGTTGATGTTGGAGGTGCGGAAAACATGCTAAATTAAGAAGCTAGAAAGAGGGAAAAGGGCAATGCCTCCTCTTCTAATGCCCATGTGGCTGAATCGCATGACAATAATGATAACCGTGGACATGGCCAAGACAAATCTTAGCACAAAAAAGACCAGAAATCTAGGGGAGATCAAAGTCAAGACAGAGATCCGGTGCTACTTGCTATTATTGTGGCAAGCCAGGACACACGAATAGTGAATGCAAAAAATACAAAAGAGATCCGCTAGAGGGAAAAGTTGAGAAGAAGTTCGAGCAAAAGGGCGATAATGGTGCCGACATGACTACAAAATATGAGCAAGGTGAAGATTACCTAATCGTCGAAGATGAAGAATGCTATAGTGTTGTTCGTGATGATGCCATTAGTTGGGTTCTGGATTCAGGTCCGTCTTTTCACATTACATCACACAAGGAGTATTTCACCTCCTATACCAGCGGCGTTACTGGCCAGGTGAGGATTGGTAATAGTGGTTCTTCGACTATTGCTAGCAAGGGCACCATATGCATTGAGACAAACACATGATGTAGGTTTGTGCTCAATGACGCGAGACATGTTCTCGACATACGACTGAATTTGTTGTCAGTTGAAAAGCTTGATGACATTCGGCGTGGAAATTATTTTGGTGATGCAAAATGGAAACTCACCAAAGGCTCTTTGATTATGGATCAAGGAAGAAAGCACGGTTGTATATATGTGACTAAAACCAAGCTATGCAATGATGTGATGAATTTCACCTTGAATGACACTTCGGTTGAGTTGTGGCACAAGAGGCTTGGGCATATGAGTGAGAAGGGCATGCATGCTCTCGCCCGCAAGGACTACCTCTCTGAGTTGAAAGGTATAACCTTGAAACCTTGTAAACATTGTTTTGCTGGAAAACAACATAGGGTTTCATTTTGTACATGCCCAACGCATTGTGCGGAGAATGTTCTTGACATTGTGCACACTGATGTTTGCTCCATGATCAAAAAAATCCCTCGGTGGATCATTATACATTGTGACATTCATTGATGACCATTCCAGGAAAATATTTCTCTATGTGCTGAGAAACAAGTGGCAGGTGCTCGACGTCTTCAAGGAATTCCATGCTAAGGTTGAGAGAGAAACTGTCAGGAAATTGAAGTGTGTGAGACCATACAATAGTGGTGAATACCGTGGTCCCTTTGAGAGGTATTGCGGAAAGTTTGGCATCAGGCTTGAGAAGTCTCCACCAATGACACCCCAGGTCAATGGACTTGCAGAGAGAATGAACAAGACTCTCAACGAGAGGTTTTAGCTATGATCTCTCATGCAAAGTTACCTAATTATTTCTGGTTTGAAGCTTTGAATCATGCTATGTATGTACTAAACATGTCCCCTTCTGATCCATTCCTCTTTCAGGTTATATTCCTCAGAGATTTTGGTCAGGGAAAAAAGTGTCATACAAGAACTTGAAGGTCTTTCGGTGCAAGGCATTTGTGCACATCCTGAAGGACGAGAGATCCAAGCTTGATAGTTTGATAAAACAGTGCATCTATCTCAGCAGCCTGAGTGATGAATTTGGCTCGAGATTATGGGATACAATCAAGGAGAAGATTGTGAGAAGCCGAGATGTGGTTTTCATTGAAGATGAAACAATACAAGATATGGGGAACCTAGAGAAGACAAAGGCCACCACACCTCAGGTTGACTTGGATCCAGTTAACCCTCCTCACGTGCATGACAATCACGGGGGAGATGATGATGCAGTTGAACAAGGTAGTACAAGTGAGGGACATGGACATCCATCAAATGAAGAAGAAGATGATGATCAAGGTGATGTTAAACCACTTGATTATTCCCCACCACCAATGCAGAAGTTGATAAGATGTGGAAGAGATCCATCACCTTCCATAAGGTACCAACCACATCAATATGTGTTGATGACTGATTTAGGTGATCCTCATGCTATGAGGAGGTAGTGTATGATGAGCACAAAAATGAATGGTCGAAAGCCATGCAGGATGATATGAAATCCTTTTAATTAATGACACCTTTGAGTTAGTGTCTTTGCCAAAGGGCAAGAAAGAGCTCAAGAACAAGTGGTTGAACAGAGTGAAGACTAAAGAGCATAGCTCACATCCAAGGTACAAGGCCATATTGGTTGTGAAAGGTTTCAGTCAGAGAAATGTTATTGAATTCGATGAGATATTCTCTCTAGTGGTCAAGATGTCTTCGATCCGAGTTGTGCTAGGCATGGCTGCCACCATGGTCTTGGAAATTGAGAAACTCGACGTGAAGAAAATGTTCTTACACGATGACCTAGAGGAGGATATATGCATGGAGCAGCAGAAGAATTTGTGGTTGCAGGCAAGGAGCACCAAGTTTGCAGATTGAAGAAGAGCTTGTATGGCTTGAAGCAAGCTCCTCGGTAGTGGTACAAGAAGTTCGAGTCATTTATGACCGATGGTGGATAGTATAAAGCACAACCTCATCATTGTGTATTTATGAAGAGGTACGCCAAGGGTGACTTCTTTATTCTCTTGCTATATGTTGATGCATGTTGATTGTTGGAAATGGCACAAAGCGGATTGCTCTCCTCAAGAAGGCATTGAGTAAACCATTTTCCATGAAGGATTCTGGATCAACTAAGCAAATACTTGGCATAAAAATCTCCCGTGATAGATCAAACAAGCTGCTTTGGCTCTCACAGGAACGATACATTGAGAAGGTACTTGAAAGGTTCAACATGAAAGATGCAAAGTCGGTTACCTATCCACTTGAAAGCCATCATAAACTAAGTTCACAACAATTTCCTAGCAGCAATAAGGAGAAAGAAAAAATGAGGAAAGTACCGTACCAATCTGCCGTTGGCAGTTTGATGTATGCCATGGTGTGCACTAGGCCTAACATTTCCTATGCAGTTGGAGTTGTTAGTCGGTTCATGAAAAATCCAGGTGAAGCTCACTAGAATGCAGTGAAGTGGATTCTCAGGTATCTCAAAGGTACTTATAGATCATGCTTATGATTTGGAAGCGGTGATCCTGTATTGCAAAGCTATACAAATACAGATTATGCTGGTGATGCAAATTATAGGAAATCTACTTCTGGATACTTGATGACTTATGCAGGGGGGGCAGTGTCATGGCAATCAAGGTTGCAGAAATGAATATCACTATCAATCACCGATGATGAGTACATAGCAGCGGTTGAGGCTTGCAAGGAAGTGTTGTGGATTAAGAACTTCTTGCAAACGTTGGGCATGAAGCAAGAGCATTCAATCTGTTTTGGGATAGCCAGAGTGCTATCCATCTTGCCAAGAATTCAAGTTTCCACTCTCGAACCAAGCACATTTATGTGAGGTATCATTGGATTCGAGATGTTGTGAGTTCCAACTTGTTAAAACTTGAGAAGACCCATACCAATAAGAATTGATTGGATATGATGAACAAGATATTGCCAAGTGAGAAGCCACTTGTATGTTGCAAGGTAGCGGGCATGGCGGTGATCCCCACACGAGTCATACGGGGGAGATTTTTTGGGTATCCTCCTCATGTGGGTTGTGAGAAGATGGCTTTATGAAGCCTTTCAGGCATCCCAAGCAGGTGCAAGAGCCCACCAACCTTTAGGGTTATGACCAAGGGTCATTTTGGACATTGTACAAGATGCAAGGGAGAGGATAAGATTCCCATCCATCCACCACTAGGTGGAGTGAATAAAATCCATGTAATCCTCCATTGGAGAAGAAAACCAAGAGAGAAGGGAAGGGGAAGAAGTTGAATCAAGCACCGGGATATTCTCACAAGGTTGTGAAGACCCCTATCTACTACCTTGTCTCCTTCAAGCTGTGGTTCCACCATCTTTGGTGGGATTACTCTAATCCCTAGATCTTGTGACCCAAATCTTGTTGTTGGCATCACAAATCTGTTTGTATCTTGATGTATGAGATCCTCTAGTGATCTCTAGAGAAGAACAAGTTTGTATCCCCATTTCATAATCATAATAGTGGAAGAAGATTTGGGTGGCTGCGAACCGTGGTTTTTCCTCTCAAATTGAGAGGTTTTCCACATAAAAATGATTGATCTCCCTGTGTATTTATTTGCTACTGTTGTTGCTGTTTTGAGAACATCTCTCCTTACCATAGATATTGTCTAGGTCAGGAGACAGCTTCTCGCCAAAAGGGAGACACCGTGAAGTGTCTTTTTTTCCTTCATATATATTTGATGCATATGTTTCCTTCAGTGAAGATATGTTTCCTTCCGTGAAGAGCAACGATCCGTGAGTTAGCATACAAATTGGTGCTGAAGTTTACACTAATTCTGCTGTGTATTTTCAGGTCACGATTTAAGAGTGTGCAAATCACAATTACGGGATAACCGGCTAGTGTCCCAGTAATTTCCCCAACAGTATGCACTTGAAACATAGAATATCTAACTAGTCATGCTAAGATTAACACAAAATCCTAGTCACATAACCTAACCCTAGGCCTAACTCAAACTAACAAGAACCCTAAACCTATCCTACAAATCTTAAGAATAATGCTTCTTAGCCATCATAGAAGCCACCAGTGGCTAATGCAACAAGAATCAACCATTCATTTTAGGTCAAATGAAAACGCCAGGGTTTCCAAAATTTGGACAAATCCCAGTAAAATACAATATTTCAGTTGGACAAAACCAAGAAAAATGAGGGAGGGCACCTCTATGCAATAGGGGGGGGGGGGGGGCTTCAAAATTCTCAAAAAAAAGCTTTAGATTTGGGAAATTTGGGAGAGGGGTTTGAGAGGGGAGCTGGGACGGGCTGCCCAGCTTGTGCGTCTCATTCCCTATCTAAAGTCTCATTCCCTACCTAAAGGATAGCACCCTCTATAGTGTAGCACATCTCTGAATGGTGCTTCATAACCGTGAGTGGGTCCGATAGAGACCCGCCACGACAACTTGCAAGGGGTCTAGTGCTTGTCACAAGGGTGCTACACTTTAGAGATATAGCATCCTAAAGATAGACGCTACTATTCAGCGGATTATATTTGTGAAATACTTTCACGGTAGGTTTATTATTAAATTTTTTATTTCTCTCGTTTTGACCCGAAGATAAAAACGTCACTAAAATCGGGTTAACTCCTTTTGTGAAAGGGCAGTACTACTTGTCCCTCAGGGGATAATCCCCAAAATCACCTAAGTTCCCGTGCTACCACGTGTCCCTAAATAAGTCTAAATCCTGCCGTTTCTACATTAAGCCCACTTCTGCTACAAATTGTGTCGCTTTTCCTACATGTAGAAAAATACGGTTTGACCTAGAAAATAGAACAAAAAGACTAGACCTTGCCGAAGAGCTCACATGAGACCTTGTCGGAGACTTTGTAGCAAAAAAGTCCTAATGTAGCAAAAACTTCGCCGGAAATATTGTCGGGAGACCTCGCCAGAGACTTTGTAGCAAAAACTTTACACTATTGTAGCAAAATCATAAAAAAAGTGTAACAATTTTTTTAACAATTGTAGAAAAAAGGCTCTATTGGCGGAGAACACGATGTCACCGGAGAAGACGCTGTTGTGCCTCTATAGCAAGGCTGTTGTGTCCCTATAGCAGGACTTCGCACCATTTGTAGCAAAAAAAATCCTTTGCCGAAGAAGATGATGCCGTACCTATGTAGCAAGGTTGCGGTCGTCATCGGAGAATACGATGCCATACCTGTGTAGCAAGGCTGCCATGCCTTTATAGAAAGGTTGTCGTGACTTTGTAGTAGACCATCACATTACTTGTAGCAAAAGGCGCCTTCGCCATGCCTCTCCCCGACGTGCCTCTAAAGCGAGGCCGACATGCCTCTATAGCAAGTCCGCTAGAGCTTGTAGCAGAAGTCCGGCATGGGAGAGGCGCAGAGCAGGCGAGCACTGTGGGGGAGACGACAACAAGCTACCAGCCACGAGGAGGCTTCAACGGAGCACAGGCGGGAAGTTGCGTAGTGGTTCGTCGTCAATGATGTTGGGAGAGAGCAGCACTATTAGAAGGTTGGCCTCCTCCTCTCGGATGCATGATCATTGGAGCGGGGTCTCGCTGGAGCATGCCATCGACGTGCAGTCGGAGCCGAAGAAGGGCATGTAGGGGTTCGTAGCATGGAAAACAAAATTTTCTATCGCATACAAACAAACAAGCCAAGATCTATCTACTAGATTGTAGCAACGAGTCGATGGAATAACTTACCCTCGAAGATTCCAAAGCGGTTAACGAGAGCAGATTCTCGTGGATGATGTAGTCGTACTCTTTCCGATCTCAAGATCGCGCAGACGATCCTTCCGGCGCTGCGTTCCGGCAGCGCTCCCGCAGTCGGTCACACGTTCGGTACTCGACGAAGACCTTCCTCTCCCTTGTTCCAGCAGGCAGCGGAGGTTGTAGCACTCTCCTCGCGATTCCGGCAGCACGACGGCGTGATACCGGAAGTAGAGGGGAGGTCTCGCAGGGCTTCGCCTTAAGCCGGAGCGAGTATGGTGGACTATGAGAGAGCTTTAGTGGTCTAGGGTTTAGACACACCAATTATAAGTCTCTAAACCGAAGGCTAGGGCAATTAGAAGCTCTAAACCAAAACGGCTCTAAACCGGAGGCTGTGGCTAGGGTTTAGATTTAGAGGATGGGAACTTGTGTGTCTAGGAGGGACAAATCCCACTCTTGATCCATGTGTTTCAACCAATACTTTCCGAACACTCAATGCCACCTTTATAGCCACCCAGTTACGGTGTGGTGTTTGATGTCATCAAAGCATCCATCCGGAAAAGGTGATATGCATGATCTCATGGTCAAAGGAATTAGGTTACTATGTATCAGAAAGCATATATCAATTGAACTATTTAAAATGACTTGATCTTTATGCTACGCTTATCTATAGGAGTATGTCCATCACATCATTATCCTAATGATATGACCCTGTTGTTAATAACATCTCTATGTTCATGATCAGGAAACCATGATCATATATTAACCAACAAGCTAGTTTAACAAGAGGCTTTACTAGGGACTCTTTTATGTTTACAAATCACACAAGTATTAATGTTTCCTGTTAATACAATTATAGCATGGTATGTAAACATTTATCATAAGTATGAAGATATGATAATAACCTACTTTATTATTGCCTCTTGGGCATATCTCCAACAGTCTCCCACTTGCACTAGAGTCAATAATCTAGTTTCAAACTTTTGTGTATTCAACACCTATGGCTTTCTGGTGTTGTAAGTACACGTTCGCTAGTGGTCAACTGATCTCCGGATCTGACACTTCCAGGTCCGTGTGTAATTGCATATTTTTGCGTCTCTACGCATCACTCACTCTCTAATGAGATGGATTTGTATAAATTTGGTCCTTTGGTGAGACCTTTAGTTCTTTGGGGTTAAAACATGTTGATAATATTGTCGTACAATATATCTTCATAGTATTATCCCGCTATGAACTACACCTAGTTTGATAACAAACTACTTGACCCAAATGCCCTCTTTAGCTGCTATAACAGCAGTCATATACTTAGCCTTTTGTTGTAGTATCTGTCACAATGTCTTAACTTTGGAACTCATCCAAATCCATTATGGAACTTACTTTCCATTATATTGTGCCACCCTTAGTTTAGATTGAGATAAACTTAATTTGCACTTTGTGACAAAACTAGTATCAGTGTAGTACTTTTACAATGAACTAACCATCTATTTGTCACTTCTACGAACAATATATTCTTAGTTCTTCCAAAAGATCATAAGAATATCCTTACTATTGTCAAATGATCATCTTATGAATCATTCTGGTATATGCTCATAACATTTAGAGCATAGGACATATCTGGATTTGTACACATCACAGCATGATTGATATAAATACTCTTTGTGATCAAGTATCAATCTATACTTGAATCTTGTTTCACTTACCAAATGTCAACACATTTGAATATATCATCAATATTGAACTCATTCAATCCTTTCTGTGCGACAAGAAACTTTCTTGTAGTTTCTATATTGAACTCATTCAATATCTCGTCTATGTACTTCTGGCATAACCATATTAGCGTCTATTCATGCCAAATATCTGGTTTTTGCCTAAGCCTTTCATCAGGATGAAATTCTTAATATGTGTTAATAAAAGATACATCATTTCCAATCAACAATATGTCTTCCACATAACGTATTATAAACATGTCTTAGCGCTCCCACTTAATTTCTTGCAAATGCAAGCATCTTCATTGTCTCTGATGAAATTAAACTCTTTTAACAGTTTCATCATAGTGAAGATTCCAACTCCGCGATGCTTACTTCAACCATTGAAGTTTGCATATGCTTTTAGCATCCTTTGAATTAACAAAACCCCTATGGACCATGTTACTCACATGTCCTAGGTAACAATTCTATTAGAAGAACTTGTTTTGTTTATTCAACTACCATATAACAAAATTATATGTAGTGGTTGCTACATTAATCCGTCTAGACTAAATATCGTTATGAAAGATCAGATCTTGTCATAGTCAACCTTTGAACATTGTTGTGAACTCTTTCCCAACATGTCGACTATTTCATAGATGCGAAACATCCATGTCTATTTCTTTATAGATCCAAACACAACTGTAAGGTCTTACACCTTTCTCGAGGGTCCTTCAAGTTCAAAACTTGATTTCTCGTGTATGGAACTATCACGGATTTTATGGCTTCAAGCCATTTGACGGAGTCAGGGCTCATCATCGCTTCTTTGCATGTAGTCGGATCATTATTCTCAAATAATGATTCAACCCTCAAATCTTGGTATTTGATTGTTTACCCGACCTACTTGTTTCAATAGGAACTTAGATCTCCATGATCACAACCTTTGAGGCACGTGAGCCATGAGCATTATTGCTGCCTCCGGAACACTTTTCGGCGCCGCGCAACTCTGCACATATAGTTAAGGTTCTTTTAACCTTATCAAAGTTCTATTGTCCTCCCACTTAACTTTTCACGAAAAATTCCTTCTCAAAGAAACTTGATGTTCTAAGCAACAAACACTTTTGTCTCCGGTGTTTATGGAGGAATACTTAACAGTTATACAAAGACAGATTCATCCGACTTTGGTTGCACACATCTTTCATATGCATAGCATACCAATGTTTTAAGAAAGAACTACTTGGGTTTTATCCCAAACCATATCTTTATATGTTGTCATTTCAACGGATTATGATGAAGCTCTTTTCAGTGGAAAAAACGGTAGTCTCTAAAGCTTTTAATCTTTAAAATATAATGGCAGTTTTATGAATTATACCTTCGATCTTACCATGTCAAACAAGGTTTAATTACATATCTCGAACACTCCATACTCTTATGGTGTTTCGGGAAATGCAAATCCACGGAATGATTCCATAAATCTTAGGTATCATTCTAAACTTTGTAACTCAAATATCTTCCTTTATGATATTTATCATAAACTATTTATATTTTTGTTACAATGATCTTGCACTTCATCTTGAAAGTCTTTGAACTTTTCAAATGTTTCATACTTCATCCTTATTAAGTAAATATTCATATATTCACTTAAATTTTCGGAGAAAGCATATGAAGTTGAAATCCATCGCTCTTGACTACACATAATGGACTTCGTACAACAATATGTACAAGTTCCAATAGGCTAGTCATTCGTTCCCTTTTGGCCTATGAACGAAGTTTTAATTATCTCTAGGAAAGTTTCACAAGTGTCATGTGATCAAAATCAAAAGACTCCAAAATTCCATCCACATGGAGTTTCTTCATGTTTTCTTTCAAATATAATTTAAACGGCGATGTCACTTCCTAAGTGATCTATCAATCAATTTGTCTTTCGACATTTTTAGCACTAGTTTTATGGATGTGATTTCTCCAACGAGATTTGTGAATCATCCATCTTTTATGGATTACGACAATTATTTGAACAACCCTTTTGTTCTCATAATACCTGATAAAACAAATCTTGAAGGCAAACTTTGATGTTTAACGAGCAACACAATAACCCTTTATTTGTTCTCGATGAACATCATCACATATTCTTTTGCTAGTTACTTAGGCCATTGTAGTTCATGAATTGTGTTGTTTCGTATGACGATTCACACCAACAAATTCAGTATCAAATACTTAAGAACCACATTGTTTAATAAACAAAGAATATAGCCGTAACATGTATATCATCTATATACTTAAACTGAACAATTCTAGTCTTTTCTTTTCTGCCATATATTTATGAGATTCTCTTTCAGTATTTCCTTTTCTGTTTGAAAGAATCTATCAACATCAATAATGGAGTCATACATATGACACATAATCCAAAGCGTGTATAATTAAATACCAATATCTTTGGACTTGCATTTTGAAGTAGATCACCATCATCAAATGTTTGGTGTTCTTTCAAATTCCTTTCTTTAGTAATCTCTTGGTGTAGTAAATATTTTACCTACATCAAATATTCACCCTTATCATGGAATTATCCATGATCAAGCTACTTTTAGCTTATAAAGATGAATCGTGAGTATAATGTTACTATCCAAAACCTTTTGGTGGATTAGGACAACTAGTGTCTCCATCCTTTTGCAAATTCTCATCAAATATGAGAACATGACCTTTGCCATATTATACTCTATCATGTTGCAGCCAAAACTCCGTTTCAGATATCACAATATCTTCCACACATCATGGTTTCTGAAACAACTCTTTCAGATCCTAGATAACCTTGATATTAAGACAATTCTTTCAATATCAAGAATCATGGAGACAAACATGATACTCATACACTAACACTTGGAATTGTCACTCTTGTTTTAATACCAATTATTAAACTTCATGGAGTAACCGGAACTTACTAAAAGTTTGCAATAGGACTTTTAAACTTTAGATTAACACTTCAAAACAATACGATACCAGTTCGTAAAGTAACTAACCAGAATTCTATAGTTCTATCATCTCAATTATAACTAAGCGCAAGGTGGTAAACGGATGCCAATGACTACAACAATTATGCAAATTCACTTTGATTTAATTTATGATAAATAGTGTTCAACTTTTAATCATATTGCTGTTAAACTCCCACTCAAAACAATATCCCTCACATTGTTTTAGTGATCACACGAACCAAATCCACCATATCAAAACCGATCATCACGAGAGTTGACATAGCTTCAATGGCGAACAATCAACATGTTCATCATATCTCCTATATGACTCATGCTTTACCTTTCGGTGATCCGTGTTCCTGAGACCATGTCTGTACATGCTAGGCTCGTCAAGATCAAACCTTAGCTTCCGCATGAGCAAATCTGGCTTGCCCACGTTGTATATACTTGCGGAATCTAACACACCCGATCATCACGTGGTGCTTCGAAACAACAAGCTTTAGCAACGTGCCAACTAAGGGTGAACACTTTATGACTTGAAATTCATGTGCATGAGGGATCATCTTATAATGCTACCATCATCTATTAAGCAATACAAGATGCATAAAGGATTAACATCACATGCAATTCATAATATGTGATATGATATGGCCTTTCTTTTTGTGCTTCCGATCTCCATCTTCAAGCACGAACATGATCTCCATCATCACCGGCATTGCATCAAGGTCAATGACGCTGCTCCATGGTTGTCGTCCACCGGCTTCAACTATTACAACTACTTTGAATAGACACGCGGGTCTTAACAGAAATTAAAGACAACCATATGGCTCCTGCCGATTGCCGACTTACAATAAGGAACATTGCATACATCATATATAATCACAATCATGGCCATATCACATCACTTCACACCCCTGCAAAACAAAGTTAGACGCCTCTACTTTCTTTGCATATTTTACGTGTTTTGGGGCTTTCAATAAGTGTCGTTCTAACTTACGAACAAGAACCACAACATTGATACTAGTATTGGTAATCACCCGTTGTAAATTGGATCTTAACTATGCTAGGAGAAACAGGCACCCGCAAAGCCACTTATGCAATACAAGTTGCATGTCAAGCGTGGAGCAAGTCTCATGAACGATGTCATGTAAGGTTAGCCCGGGCCGCTTCATCCCAACATACCGCAAGATGCAAAGTACACAAGAAGCAATCGACAATAAAAGCATCAACGCCCACAATGACCATTGTGTTCTACTCGTGCAACAGATCTACATATAGACACGGCTCTGATACCACTGTAGGGGTTCGTAGCATGGAAAACAAAATTTTCTGTCGCATACAAACAAACAAGCCAAGATCTATCTACTAGATTGTAGCAACGAGTCGATGGAATAACTTACCCTCGAAGATTCCAAAGCGGTTAACGAGAGCAGATTCTCGTGGATGATGTAGTCGTACTCTTTCCGATCTCAAGATCGCGCAGACGATCCTTCCGGCGCTGCGTTCCGGCAGAGCTCCCGCAGTCGGTCACACGTTCGGTACTCGACGAAGACCTTCCTCTCCCTTGTTCCAGCAGGCAGCGGAGGTTGTAGCACTCTCCTCGCGATTCCGGCAGCACGACGGCGTGATACCGGAAGTAGAGGGGAGGTCTCGTAGGGCTTCGCCTTAAGCCGGAGCGAGTATGGTGGACTATGAGAGAGCTTTAGTGGTCTAGGGTTTAGACACACCAATTAGAAGGCTCTAAACCGAAGGCTAGGGCAATTAGAAGCTCTAAACCAAAACGGCTCTAAACCGGAGGCTGTGGCTAGGGTTTAGATTTAGAGGATAGGAACTTGTGTGTCTAGGAGGGGAGCTCTGCCCCTCCTTTTATAGGTGGAGGGAGGCGCGCCTGGGGAGGGGAGTCCCTCCCCAACTCGGTCTCAAGGAGGGCCGGCGGTGGGAGGAGGAACTCCTCCCCCAAGTCGGCTTCAAACAAACCTCCTTCTCCTCTTTACCAAAATTAGCCGTTTGACTTTTCAAACTAGGATTTGAATAAATCCTCTATTTGGTACAGCGATGACACTTAGTACATGATGCAATCATACCAACTTGATATAACACATTCATGTACCCTTCCCCCCCGGAGTGCCGGACATTCCGGAACCTTCTAGAACATTCCCGATGGAAACACCGGAATCATTCCCCAACTCCGAAACGGGACTTTCCTTATATGAATCTTATTCTCCGGACCATTCCGGATCTCCTCGTGATATCCCGGATCCCATCCGAGACTCCGAACAATATTCGGTCTCTTACTCATCATTCCATAACTACTCAACAACATCGAATCCTTAAGTGTGTCTCCCTACGGTTCGTGAATTATGCGGACATGATCGAGACACTTCTCCGAACAATAACCAATAGAGGAATCTGGAAATTCATATGGCTCCCACATATTTCTATGATTACTTTGCGATCGAATGAACCACTTACATACGATACCAATTTCCCTTTGTCTCACGATAGTTTACTTATCCGAGGTTTTGATCGTCGGTATCTCTGCATACCTAGTTCAACCTCGTTACCGATAAGTACTTTTTTCTCGTTCCCGTGATATGTGATCCCTTGTGAGCCAGTCACATGCTTGCAAGCTAATTGGATGACATTTACACCGAGAGGGCCCAGAGTATATCTATCTGTCATATGGATGGACAAATCCCACTCTTGATCCATGTGTTTCAACCAATACTTTCCGAATACTACATGCCACCTTTATAGCCACCCAGTTACGGTGTGGTGTTTGATGTCATCAAAGCATCCATCCGGAAAAGGTGATATGCATGATCTCATGGTCAAAGGAATTAGGTTACTATGTATCAGAAAGCATATAGCAATTGAACTATTTAAAATGACTTGATCTTTATGCTACGCTTATCTATAGGAGTATGTCCATCACATCATTCTCCTAATGATATGACCCTGTTGTTAATAACATCTCTATGTTCATGATCAGGAAACCATGATCATATATTAACCAACAAGCTAGTTTAACAAGAGGCTTTACTAGGGACTCTTTTATGTTTACAAATCACACAAGTATTAATGTTTCCTGTTAATACAATTATAGCATGGTATGTAAACATTTATCATAAGTATGAAGATATGATAATAACCTACTTTATTATTGCCTCTTGGGCATATCTCCAACAGGGCATCGTCGCATGGAGGAAGAAGCCTATGGGACGCGAGCGGCGGGGACCTAAGGGGGAGCCTGGGGGACGGGAACTGCGGGAACAGGGCGGCGGTGGCATGAAGGGGAGCGCACTGGCGGATTGTGGATTGTAAGATGTATACAGACAGAGGAGGAAGAACAGATAATAGCATCTCCACTAGCATTCCCAGGAGGGCCTCCCCGGGAAGTTTTTTTCATCCGGATGCCGAGTTTTCGCCCAGTCGCGTTGCCAGGACATCAAATTATGCTGGATTTGGCCGAACTTTAATATGGAGTTCCCATGCCGAACCCAACCCACCGGGAGCCGCCTGGGAACGTTGGAGGAAAGGAAAAACTGTTGGGCGAACCTTGGTCGACGACACATCCCATTCCCCATCGTGATTTGGCTCTCCCACGACATAAAGCCTTCTACCTAGCTACCCCCTCACCATGTATCCGCTGACGATGCCTCGCCCCACCTAGCCGAATCCACGCCGATAGAAAGGTCCACCGCCGACGTCGCATTCTTTCCCCTCGCTGTCGGCCTTGTTTCGCCTTCTCGCGCCTTCGTCGGCATCTCGATTCTGTTCCAAGGTCATGCCCACCTCGCTCGTGAAGTGTTCGGCATTTTTCCTGTTCGGCCATGGACTCCGACGACGAGGAGATGTTCGCCCTGCTGCTGCCGGAGGAAGAGACCGCCGCAGCCGCCGAAGAAGAGCATATGCGGATCCTCGGATACTACAGACAGGGGCTTGTTGCAAAGCGTGATCACTAGGTGCCGGCATCGTGGACTGCCTTCATCGCTATGCGTCGAGAGATCCGAGTTCCGGTAGTGCATCAACAGCTACAAGATGATCTGGTCGAGCACATATAGATATGCAAGGGCAACACATAGCAGCTATGCTGAACATGATCTGGCCGGACTATGCCAAACTATGTTATATTTATTTTATGGCAAACTATGGCTAACTGTGTTGTGTTTAATTTTATGCAGAACTATACCGAACATTTTCTCTATATTATATTATACCGAACCATGCGAATTTAAGCCTAGTTCATGTAAAATATCGCTAATTTTTTTTTCTAGAAAACTATTGACTGAAACCGTTCTAAGAACTCGAGTGAAAAATCAACCATTTACAGAATAAAATTCCGTCAGTCCAACGCTAAATAGTGCCAGATTTCGCAGTGAACTCGGAAAGTAGAGATGCTTTAAGGTGGGACCGGTAGGTCGTCGCGTTCGCTTTTTTTTTTTAACGGAAGGAATCTGGACGGCGAGTCGGCCACCGATCCGACCCGCACCTTGAGCCTCAACCCGCATAGCGCTCAAATACCCTTCTCCCCCGCTTATCTGCATCCTCTTCCCCTTCTCCTCGGCCGCGTCGAGACTTCAAAGAAGCATCTAGAAGTGGAGGGCTCCGTCCCTACTCTTCGCCCCACGACAACCGGCCTAGCGCTTCCGCCGCCGCCCGTCGATCGGTAGGTACGTTTAGCCGGTCCAATCCATCAACTGATTCCACGCACGCATTTCCTTTCCGCGCGCCGCGCGCCCACCCGGCGCCGTGTCGCCGAGCGATCGATTTAGGGTTGTGGAGAGCAATCGGCGTGAATAGTCTGGGTTTATTCAGCGCCATCGAGTGAGGTTAGTTTTTCTGGTTGATTATTTGTTCGAATCTGTGGTGGAGATTTGGTTGAGTTCCGGCGCCGGGGAGGACGCCGGCGCGCGCCGACTAGTCTGGTCGCCGGGTTACCGCCAGCATCGGCGGTGGAGTCTGCGTCTTCCTCGGATGATTAGATCGGTCGTGTCGTGTATGCTAGATCGACTTATCTGACGTTCATTAGCACGCCTATTCGAATATATGCAGTAATACTTGGTCTCACGGATCTCTTTTCTTTTTGTCTGAAATATCTTGACGCCTTTCTCTTCTTTCTTTTTGGAAATTTCTTGGAGATTTAACCAGTATATGGGATGCTGATCTATATATATTTCTAAATCGATTTAGTATTTCTTATTTCTAAATCTTGTTTCAAAGAAAAACGGAATATTATTCCCGAGTGAGCACATAAATGGTAATCGAGTAGCTGCATATATATGAGCTTACTTCTAGGTTGGTAATTATGAGCTTATTTCTAGGTTGCCAATCATTGGCATTGATGGTGAATAGAAATTGTTCAGTTGGCTAGTTGCGCAATACAGCAACTTGGTCACATAATATCTCAGTCGCACTTACAAATAGCAACTATTTTTTTCTTATTCTACTACTTTATTGTACTCTCTATGTCACTGCTAGAGCTTTATTTAAGCTGATATGAATTGCAGAACAGTCTTCAAAAGGATGTAGGAAGATATTTTAGTAGCCTCTCAGATCGTGCCACCAATTTATACATCTGCATGCTTCTGTGCCTTCCAGGTGTTTGTGTATTAATTTGTTGGACTGACTGGTTGAGCTACCAGCAGTGAAGTAAAATGGCGTCCCCTGACGAGGCGGACGCAGAAAACATCCGACACAAAAGGGGGAAAAGGGAGTACATGCTAGAGACTATGCAATGCTTGATGTTTGCTAGAGATAACCTCCCCGGTGAAGTGTACAATGAGTTTGTGAAGGCCATGACTGAGATTTGGAAACAATGGTATGTATGTCCGAATATTTTGTTTTTATATATGTTAACATGGTTGCCCTATTGATCACATTTATACGATTCCCAACTATATATATAGTACGGATCCTGATGGTGAAATAAGGAGCATATGCACTGAAAACTGCATCGAGACGGCGATGAAGCTATTCCAGGACTGGGCTCCTGTCAAACAGGGGTTCCTGAACTTCACCCAAGGCCGTAGCCCCTTCGATGTCGATGCCGATGCTGGTGTTGATATGTACACCCACCTACAGAGTCCAGTAGATTTTCTTCGGAGAGCGAAGGTGCTAAAGAGATTCTAATGGTTGACCCTTTTGTGGGAGTTTGGTAGGTGCGCTGTTAATTTGATCTTCAATTACTTTATGACTGCAGACATGCCCTGGCATCGGTGAAGATGATTATGCAGCTATGTTGGAAGCCCTGAGAAAATTTTCCAGGAGGACCATGACCGTTGAAGAAGTTTTCCATATTGTACTTACCAACTCTCTAGTAATCCCATAGTTTCTATTTTTTCACTAATTTCCGACCAAGAGATTGGGAAGACGAGGGCAGCTGATTCATAATTTTCTCTCTTTGTAGGTGAAGAGATGCATGAGCAACAGTCCAGAGTTACTAGAAGAATTTACAAATAATTATCTTCCTCCTCACCTAAAGGCGCAACTAGTAGATGATAAATCCTGCAAAACTCCAAAGGGTGGTCGAGTGGGCAAGGTAACTTTCTGTTTATATGGATTGGTTTAGGCATTACCTGATTTTTTTTCTCATATAACATTCTGTTTCCAGACAATGTGTATGAGTGCAGAAGACTAGCACACTTACTCTTTCTCACCAAAGTAAAATCCTTTTGCTTCTGTATGATGAACTCATCTAACATAATCATCTATTGGTTCTCCTTTTCAGGCTGCTTTATGCTTTACTCCAGATGATAATCACAGCTTGGATGCTATCCAGATCAAAGTGACCAATATGAGAAATAAAGGTGTGCCAGAATTTTCTATCCATTCTGTTCTCAATGCAGGTAGGCCGTACGTGCTTGGCCTCAACATTCACCTTAACTATATGCATCCCTTTTTTTTAACACTGCTCCTAAATTCTTAGTTTGAAGCCCACTACTCGAGCTATTATTTTGAAGTGCTTCCTAGCTACTGACCAAGACACCAATGTTGTTATGCCATGTTTGATCTTGGATGAAATAGCAAATTATAGTCTGTAGTATGATCATTTATTTAATATAAATAGGGATGCCGGCCATCTATCTTCTGGACTAGACGGACATTCGCGTATGCATAACTTGAAATGAATTAGTCTTGTTGGTATCGGTAGATTTTTTAAGACTAGCGGACAGGTCCAAACGTTTAGACGGACGTCCGCCTACATCCATAAATATAAATGTACTCATTTCTTGTAGGTAGTGAAGAATCACTCCTTGCCGAAGAGGAGGAGGAAGACAAGGTTAAACCGTTGCCAGACTGGATTACTTGCAAACTTCAGGAGAAGTTACCCCCGGAAGTAAATCTCAGTAATTGCAAACCTTGCACACCTAGCTACTATCTGCTACCACATAAGGTAAATTCCTAATAACTCATGCGTTTCTCATGTAAATTATAAATTACTAGCACAACTGATCCAAACATAATTCGTTCTCAATGCAGTGTATAACCAAATCAAGTTACCGAACCAAAATGGGGAGGTCTATTCTCAACGATGCTTTGGTTTGTGGCAGATCTGGGAGTGAGGAATCAGAAAACTCTAAGCTTAAAGCTGAAACTGAATATGAAAGAGAGATGTTTTCTTGTGAAATAGACATGTAAGTATACACCTGCTATTTTGTTTCATTCTGTCGGCTATCAGGGAAAGACTGCGTACTAAAGATCCAAAGTGGTCGGACCCTGCGCAAGTGGGAGCTATGTGCACCGGGCTGCCCTTTTTTCTTCCAGCTGTCAGGGGATAGCCGATGGTTTTCATAATGTACTTTTACTTTTGAGATGATTCACGGTTGTGTTCTTTTTAAGGTGTGAGAGTGACGTGTTGTTAGAGAGGTTTCGTTCGACTGCTGACTTCATTAGAAATCTTCAAGATCTTGCCGGCGGCCCTTTGATGATTAAGGAACATCTCTCTCGTAAGAATGATATACTAGCAATAATATTTAGAGTCAGCCTCTTTGTTAGGTTAACGAACTATAATGTTTTTTTGCCTGTGAAAAGCTCTACATATGAGGTGCATTGAAAGACTATATGCTGATGATAGTGAGCTTGATGACCTGTTGGAGAGTCAGAATACTAGTGATGTTCTTGCTGTTCTACTTTCTCGTTTAAATCAGAAGGTGGAAGATTTGTCGGTGGCACGCTTATATTTGCATAAGGCGAACTCACAAGTTATTGCCAAAAATTACTACAGATCGCTTGATCATCGCGGCCCCTCTTTCAAACACTTGGATGCAAAAAGGATGAGCCAAAAAGGTAATTTTAACTTTCACTATGTTCCAAGAATAATAGTACTTGTTATTAGTATTAGGCAGATCATACATTGAGCCATGTACTCAAGATCCTTTTCTTACATGCCTCCTTTCAGCTTTGCTGGCTGAAGCCAACGAAGTCAATAAAATGAGGCTGGATGACGGAGATAAATATGCTGATCCTAGCATGCACAAGGACATAAGAAATATTATTTCCTCTGCATGCTCTTATGAAGAGAAGGGTATGATGACTTGGAAAAAAACATTACATCCCTTTCTTTCTGCTCAATGCATATGGCCTTCCTTTGGCGAAACTATAGCTCCTGAAAAATCCTGTGAACATTGTGGTACCAACAAAAAAATTCTATCTTTGCCTGCTCACCTTCCTTTATCTTCCAAGGTAATCATACTCGTACAACTTTCTGTTTTTTAGAATTATAATTTCAAATATTGACTGCAAAGAAACAATTTTTCATTATCTATTTGGTGACTAACCTGCATTCTATCAATTTTTGTTTCAGAGAGATGAATTTCTAAGAGAGAATCCCAATGAGTGTAGTTCTTCACACGATGGGTTTGGTGCGGATATCGAGGAGGGTGAGTTCATCCGGGATGAAGAAACTTCCATGGGTCCTAGAAAAAATGAAGCTAGTCGTGAAGTTGCTGCTTCCCATGGAGATCGGTTGAGGTCTCGACGTCTCTCAACTGATACTTCCGGAACTAGTAACCGTGACCATAGGAACGAACCAGAAAATCAGCATGAATCAAGGCAACAATCCAGAACAACAACTAAACCACGTGGTGTGAGAGGAGGTACATGTTGTTCCCTTGTTGTGCTCCGCAGGCTGTACCAGGTATTTCATCATTTTTTATTTCACCTTTTCTTTCCGTTATGGTTGTCTCTGCTTTTGTTTTATTTGAAACCCATGGACTACGCACAGATTACGATATGTGTAGTTTCACTATAATTTTCCTTGTTTTCCCTTGTATGGCAGATTTTGTACGAGAGACTACAGACTGCGAGAGATTTGTGCACCCATGATCTATATGCAGAGTAATCTCCTTGTCTATCTAAGCAAAATTGCTCATTCCTCATTGTGGAAGAGGTGGTTTTAAATTCACAACATTCTTAATGAATGGTGCAGGTTCAAGGAGAAGCTCGTCATGCTACTTGATCGCTCTATTGATAATTGCAATTTTGAGGACTTCTGCCTGAAATTTCTTGGGCCAAAGTCCTTTGAACTTTTTACTCTGGATATAGTGATAAACCGAGTTATCAAGCAGGTAATATAAATCCAGCATAGGTTAATTACTTTGAATTCTGACCAACTATCGTTGTAGATCCGTTCAGTTTACACTCCTAAGATTCTTGGGCATGCATAATTGACTTACGTTTACTTGCAGATTTGCATAATTTCTTCAAGCGATCGAGATAACTCGCTTGTTCAATTCCTTGAGAACTTAAGAAGACCAATGCTACCCAAAAGTTTGTCCCAACATCAAAACGTATTTTTTCTTACCACCTCATTCCTCCCTGTTTATCACGACGTACATATAGTAGTACATGCCAGACATTCAGATGTTCTGGTGCAAAGTATGCTTTAGTTCTATTTAACATTATTACTGATGATTGTGCTTTCTGCCATATTCAGTTTCCGAATAATCCATCAGATGGATTGCCGAAGCACGATGGAGAAGAGCGAGAGAAAGCTCTTGGTGATGGTGGAAAACATAAGGCACGGCATTTCGAGAGAAGGTAGGGGTCCCTGAAACGGCCTCTAGTATTTAGCTTGTTTTCACTAGTCTAACACAATGCGAATTTTTCTAGGAAAAAACGCAAGTTGGAGAATGATGCAGTGAGTTCCCCTCGGCTTAGAGAAGCGACTGAAACTCAGAGTTGAGTGTTAATTGGTTATTGTATATCTATCTGATGATGCTGGAAGACATAAGGAACATCATTTCGAGAGAAGGCAGGGGTTCCCTGAAACGGCCTCTAGTTTTTATTTTGTTTTCACTACTCTAATACGATGCATATTTTTCAAGAAAAAAAAGCAAGTTGGAGAATGATGCAGTGAGTTCCCCTGTGCTCGGAGAAGGGACTGAAACTCAGATTTGAATTTTAAATGGTTATTGTACATCTATTTATTCCATGTTGTTATATAACATGCTACACGCGATTATTCTACCGGCAAGTGCTAAAACGGGTATCAGTTGGCTCCGCAACAGAAGCACACCATAGAAACATATTAAGAAGTGTCGTAAAATCTGGTTGCAAGAGGTTCATGTTTAGGACATCAAAATCTGCTTGCAAGCGGTTCATTTAACCTTGGAATTAGTTCAATACCAGACACACTTTCTCTTTGACTAATGTGCCTGTATTTGTGACCATTTTATAGGAAAACTATATTACTGTGCTTTAGTGTTTATGTATTTTGCTCCACAAAGATGTAAGCGATCAATAAGATTTTGCCACCATGCTCTTTCTTTGGACTTGAGAAGAATTTTCTTGAACTAGTATGAACATTGTTTTGGCGGTACTATAACATGTTTATCAACTACACTACTCCCTCTGATTCGTATTACTTGTCACTGAAATGAATGTATCTAGACATATTTTAGTGCTAGATACATCCACTTCAACGACAAGTAATATGGATCGGAGGGAGTATTTTATTTACCTAAAATTTCAAGTCCATTTTCTATGTTTTGGAGAAATTAGGCTTGATACTAAACTTGAGACACCACAACGCATGGATGCGAAAACTTGAACTGGAGACAGATGTCCCAAATCCCAATACAAAAGCGGAGACAGATGTAGGCTACCTGCAAACGAAAAGAGTCAAACAGAAAAGGAAAGGGAAGAAACAAAGATCTCTTTATTTCAGTTTCGATCCTTAGGAGTGGAGGGTGGTCTCCTCTATTTATACGGAATGAAGATGCTCTATCGAGTAATATAGATGCCGCCCATGGATTAGGGCTATTCATGCTCTGATCATGTAGAATCAAGGCCTCTCAGTGCTCTGATCATGTAGAATCTACTGCGCATGTTAACCAAACGACACCTAAAGCCTAGAATCAGCCACAGCATGCTACTGGGAACAGCAAAAGCTAGAGATAACTAGACCTTAATCTTTGATTGTCGAAAGGTAATACCTGAATTTCAAATTGTAATTTTCCGTATTGGCATGTGAATATCGGGTAATAGTCATCCTAGTTACTCACACTGTCGTCAAAACAATAGATCACATTCTTAAGAAAATGTGGAGGTGTATCAAAGAAAAAGTCATTTGTGGGTACACAAAGAGAAATGGATGTGGTTTTTTCTTAGACAGGTAACCAATCAAATAATGATACGATGTACATAGTAAAAATGTATGTGGTACAACACTATACATAATTCTAATACATGAACAAATTATGTTAGTTAAAAAGTTGATTAATCCCACAATGATGAAGATAAACAAAGGTATGAATTAAACTAGGTTACTAATTCAGTTTCTAGTTAACTTTAGAACACAAAATACCCGCTACGACATGGATAGTTTGTTTTCGTAGTAGAACACGTATTTCTGGTGTACAAAAGTGGTTTCAGAATTTTGGTTTGATTTTTTTCTCGAAGTCAACTCATATACACAAAAGTCAATGAAAAAGTCAAATGTTAGTTGATTTTGAGAAAATGTGACTCAACTCTCAACTTCGGAGACTAATATAATCCAACAAGGTGCGGTCAACCACATCAGACACAAAATGGATGAGATAAAAAATAGATGAAGCCAAAATTAATCAGTGGAAACAAGGGAGTCAACATGAGGTGAAAAAGGAAAAAAACACCTCTTGTTTCCATTGAACAAGTAGTATAGTTGTAGGAAACTGTCACTCGGGTCCTGATAAGGATCGACCCGATGATCCTCTTATTTTTTTCGATCTTTCACAGCGAGTCAACCAAGTAGGTAATATGGCTTGACCTCCTCCTTCGTGCCCGTGTCAGGTATATTGCTACTCCACTCCCGCATTACACATATTTACTATAGCCTTCTTACCATGTTTTTTTCCTATCTAGATAAATACAAATCCTGACGTCTTTTTATTTGTTGATCAGCAGGTGTATTATTTTGAGAATATCATGCAATCATCAAAAGCTTATCGCATGAAGTCACAACTGCATCTTGGCATGCATGTGGAAATCACCGTTGTGCACACACACATTTATATTGAACATTTTAACTTCTTAGACAACAATTTGAGCATAGATGACTAGTATTTTTTAATACCATTTTTAGAAGTCATTAAAAATACTTAGTTAACTTAACTTATATTATACTTCAATAAATATAAGTCTAACTTTTACAAAGTCTGACTAGATCATTACAAATATAATAGTAAAGTAAATATTCCATTTTCATGAAGGTTATGTTACTTTCAAAGTTTTAATATGAGACATTTCACTAAAGTGTATTCGGAAAGAATGAATAAAATAATAAAAGAATGGAAATTATGCTCACTAGGAAATAACATGTGCCACTTTTGGCGGACTATTTGTTGCTTATGTGTGTAAGTATCTAATTTGGTAACTTAAATATTTTGATCGAAGATCTTATAAAAGTACTTGTTTAACCAATATCCTAAAAAGGCTTACAAAAGGAATTATATAGCTCAATTTTAACTAATAGGATAATTCTAGACTGACCGAGGGTATGAATAAGTAGTTTTATCATAGACTAGGTCTTGCCCTCAATAGTTGGCACTACAATTCTTTTATTCCATGGACATACACTTCATTCAATTCACTAGGTTTTATAATTATCTATAGGGGATGCTCCATATTTTCCCCCTGTCATGTTTGTAACATCCATGTAACAAGTCGCTTTTACTCTTCCTCCTATGAAAAAGGCTTTAGCTTAATACTCGGCCAAAATAACATATCCACAAGTTGCAGATAAGTTCTTGAAGCATGCATGGTTCTTTCAAGCTAGGTCAATTGTTAACCCAATCTAGTATGCATAAGAGTAGTTGAAGCCAAGCAAGTATTATGCCGAGAGAGATTTGGACACACAGTAAATATATACATTAGACGGCAATGTTATGGATATTAAGTGTATACCCACGGGGGTAGGTACATGTTGCATGTGCCACCGTAGAATGGGATTCATGGAGTGTGAACTATCAACTAAGTAAGCAGGTAACGCATGCTTGCGGGTGGGTTGTTTAAAATATATAACTAGTAATACTAATAAATGTAGTACTAATTTGTTTATTTTAAAAGAATGTAGACTAAAAGAAAACAAAGATAGATATATGGTGGAGGAGAAAGGTATCTGGTCCTCATGGGATAAGTAAATATATAAATTAGGGAGCGAACATGCGACTTTTATGGTAAAAATAGTATTCGTCACATGGAAAGTGACCCGTGCGGAGACATGCACGTCGAGGATATGTAGACTTGGATGTTGTTGGCACCCATGGACGCTAGATGATTAAGGTCCTGATGGTGAGCGTGTTGACAGCGTCCATCGGCGTTGAGCACTCGATAGTATTCCGATGCAAGCTCCTATGTCACGGCACCATGGTTCATAGATGTCTTGCCAACCATTGTAAAACATGCATTACAGTACTCCCTCCAATCAAAATAAATTGACTTAGATTTGCCTAGAATCGGATGTATCTAGTCATGTTTTAATGCTAGATACATCCGAATCTAAAAAAACTTGAGTCAATTAATTTGGACCGGAGGGAGTACGTGTAGTACATCATGACCCCTTCATATGTATCTAGTCTATGCATATTGTGACAAAATAGAAATTTGTTACTCCCTAAAGGAGTACAATTTGTTTGCCGATGCGAAGTACCACTCGCATTATGACTCCCTAAAGGACCTATACATAGGTAGACATGTGATATGTACATCAGAAACAATATAAGGTCAGAGGGTCTAAAGTTAAATTCTGTCATTTAAGCTTCATTACACGTTGATGGGCTTCTCACACTGAATCTCCACGGCTCAATGTGACCGGTCAACATACCCCATAGATTAGATCCACTCTCCAAAGTTCTAGATGGTAAGATTAGGTTTTAGTTCAGAAATTAAGGTTATGTTGACATGTGGCACAATCCTGGACTTATAACACTACAAACTTAGGAACATCATGCTTTATATGTGATTCTTATAATCAATTACAATAAGAACACATAACTACAAAAGTAGTAATCACATTAGATGAAAAAAGTTATTTTTTATAGCTTACAATTTCTACCAAATACACACATGTAATACCTCGTGCTTAAGAACATGACCTTAGAAGTGATGTAAGTGTTGTTAGGTGTTTATGATTAAATTATCTTCGTCTATGAGTCCAGAATTAAGGACATGTCTTAATTAAGAAGTACAATAGGTTTCCGTTTCTTCATGTTATCCCCCCTCTCTCATATATTTAATTTTTTTCCTATTGTAAGCACTGATTTAGTTATATCCAATTAGTACACCCATTTTGACCTCTATGTACATTGAAATGAGTTCAATACAAAATGGCAATGTTTCTATCATCATTTAAGAAAATCAATTCGTAATCGTCCGCTTTACTACCGCTACGGACCGCGAGTTAGAGATAGACTAGAATTGTGATCTACTTCAAGTCCACCTTACTCCTTGTACTTCTATATAACCCTCATGAGGGTCTAATCAACATACCAAACAGTTAGGGTCATATACTTCCATATTGTCAAATGTACGACTCCCTCTATTTCTTATAAGATATTTTGGAAAATTAATTTTTGTTTGTCAAAGCGTCTTAAAATATAGAACAGATATAGAGTAACCGGAGTGACCAGGAGAGAGATCGCAACAACAAAATGATTATAAAAGAAAAAAGGACATAGATATTTATATATACTACTCATTTGTGCAAAAGATCTAGCTAGATACATCTCCCCAAAAAATTCTAACAAGATAGAGATGAATCAAGAAACTAGCTAGCCGAAAACGGCACTGAGATCGATCGATCTCGGGCAGGAACAAAATCAACAAAAAAAACAAAATGATTTATGGACACACAGAGGTCGATCCATGCGACCTCACGCATCATAACATCGCGCGCGTGCAGATCAGGGCGGTGGCGAGAGAAGCTCGATCTTGGGTCAGACATCGGGGGTCTCGAGGTAGGCGGCGAGGCTGGCGGATGATCGGCATGACAGCGACGACGCCGACCGCGGCCCCGTTGGCGGGAAGGCCAGGCGCCGGCCGAAGCTGTCGTAGTGGATCGCCCCCGCGAAGTCCAGCGGCTGGCACCGCTCCCCCATCAGGATCGCGCGGCGCCAGACCACGCCCTCCCCGTCGTCCTCCTCAACCTTGGTCTCCATGCCGTCGTCTCCCTTGTCGTCGTCTCCCTTGTCGCCGTCTCCCTTGTCGCCGTCAGCCACGGGCAGCTGCCGCGGCCGCGTGAAGAAGCCGTCGGTACCGACGGGCCGCGTGCGCCTGAGCGAAGGGGCGCTGACGCCGTAGCGCTGGCGGTGGCGGAAGAGGCGGCGGGTGGCGCGAGAGACGCGCCGGGTGCAGACGGCCACCAGGCTCGACACCCTGCCGACGATGTTCTCCGGGTGCACGGCCATGGCTGTCGCTCGCTCGCTAACTACGTTGCGATGGCGGCGGCGGGCAGTTCGTCGGGGCGCGCGTGAAGGTGATGCGGTTGTCTGAATCTGGTAGAAGTCAGGACAGGAACTAGTCCAGGATGTGGAGTGCGAGTGAGCTGTGGAGTGGTCCAAGTTATCGGAGTTGTGCGCGCGCGGGATGTTCGGAGCTTGACTGACCGCTCCAGCGAGCTAGCTTTATTCATGCAGATTTCTGAAAAAGAAAAGCAGAAGGTGGTTTGATCTGCATGGCCATGGCATGCTCTTTCATCTTTGACTGAAACTTAGTTAGTTTCCTTTTTGCAGAAAAGAAATTAATGTATGAAGCAAGATTTTTTATTGGAATTCAATGGAACTTTAGGTGCCTATTCAACATCACCTTGGGTGTGCTCGCAGCACAATTACGAGGGTAAAAATTTCGATGAAATTTCGGTAGTTAAGGAGGCTTTTGAAATATATTTGTATCGGAATTTCCATACTATGTTCGGACCAAATTCAAACTATGTTCAATTGTTTTTTGAATTTGGGCTACATTGACTAAATTTCGAAGCAAACAATCCAAAATGATTACTGGAAATATAATGAAATTTCCGAAATTTCATAAATCTTCGTGGGTACCGAAATTCTTCTTTTTCTGTAATTTTGCTGACTCGATCAAGATTTTGTTTTTATGAAACATTATTTCATCACGTTGAAATGGGAATACAGGTGTTGCCCATCCTTTTTTTTTGCGAGAATTAAAGTTTTTGCAATGCGCTTCAACAGTTCTCTTTTCTATCGATATCTCATTTACGTGTGAGGCCGCATGTTATTGTGTGAGAGAGAAAGTCACAACTTGTCAACTCACATAATATTGGAGGGGGTACCCCTCATTCGCATATCAAAAATTTCTAGCCTCACCGGAGAGGGGATTACCCTCATTGGACATGCCCACGACATGGTAGATGGCGAAACCTAACACTGTCATTGCCATTCTTATAGCCTCATATATAGTCCTCACCTTGCTTGAAAATGTTGATGCAAACTAGGATTATGGCTCGAGGCCACAACAATGGACTGTGACCCGTATCCCTATCGTCGTGGCTAGTGCTCAAAGATCGGGCAGCGTATTTTGTGACTGTCATAACGTACTCACATAGGTTTGCGTCTAACAACTATATACTTTTCCGATCTATGAATGCACAGAGACATGAGGCTCTTGCTCCGTAATGCATGATAGCACATGCGGGTTTTTAGGGTTTATTGTATAGTTCACGAGATGTCGATGGGCTACCGTGCCCTCCCAGCTGGTGAGAAGTTTCGTGTGTGCGACACACATCTCCTTAATAAAATGTTGTAGGGTTTCGTATTGACGTCTTGGCAGGGGCGAAGCTCCTCAGTGGGCAAGGTAGGGCAGCTCCCCTACCTCAATTTTTTGCAAAAAATCACATATATATATATATATATGCTTTTTTCGATATGTATTCAGTTTTGTACGATTTATGTATGTATCTAAAGAAAAACTGAAGGAAAATGCTATAATGGGCCGTATTGATAAAGGTTTGGCCTTCCCGGGCCTTAGATGAGCCGCGCGCTAGGAAATACCTGCCCCCGAAGCCGCCTGTCGATCGACCTGCCTTAGCGCCTCCCTTGTGCGCTGCGATCGCTGCCTCCGTGCTGGAACCGATCGCCCTGCTGCCTCCCCTAGAAGTCTGGAACCGAACAACGCGGGGACAGGGACCGATCGCCGTCGCCCACTCGCACCCCTTTCCTCCCGTCTCCGGTCTCCCTCAGGTCCCTGTGCGCCCAGCCCAGGTCCAGCCACCCCTTGTCCTCCAATCTCCATTCATCATCCCTCCATTAACCCTAATCTCAAATTCTCAGTGTTCATGTCTTCATGATCTGATCTTCAATTACTCGCTAGGGCTCAGAGAATTTGTGAATTGTTGTTTGTGAATTAGCTATGGATAAGAAGAGGAAGACACAATCTTAATTTTTTCCATCAATTTTTTTAATGCTTTGAAGTTTGCCCACCTCAATTTTTTTCGTCCTTCGCCACTGCGTCTTGGCCTCGTTTATATTTCATGAGAATGTACCCTCTAGCAAACCGGTGATCGAGGGGTGTAGATCGAGTGATGGATAGTTGTTAAAGCGCGAGCGACACCCGGATAATTACTAAAAATTATTACGTCTGTGGACCATGAGCATATACGGAATTTAATTACAGATAATTACATGTGGCACTTGGCCCGCCAAGGTCGCAAGCTAAGAACAGCACTTCCTACCGATCAAAAAAATTCAATTTTGATTTGAAAAAAGTTTTAGATTCATTAAAAATATTCTTATTTTGTAAAGCATTAAGATTTTAGAATGTTGAGATTTGAAAATGTTCAAAGTTTGAAAAACCTTCATATTAGAATTGTTAGAGTACACCACAGTAAAGTATTAGAGTAGATTAGGATTGCTATATTTATACCCCCTCTGTTTCGGTTTACATATCATGCGTGAATACCTAAGTCATCAAATTGAACACTAAAATATAAATTGTATAGTATAAAATTATTCCATTTAAAATGATAGATGTTATATTTTCAAATGGTATAATTATTATTTTTATACTATATAATTTATATTGTAGTGGTCAAATTGACAACTTGGTATACGCGTAGGACTTGAGGGAATAGTTTATGATTCTATCTTTAATAGCTTCTTAGTCCTTAAGTCTTATAGTACTATATAGATACACCCCAATGGCTCATAATGTAATCACGCAATACGCATATTAATCTATCAATGCAATCAATTATTATTTCCTTTTTAGGAATAATATTCGGATGTGAAAAATGTTCATTTTTGAAAATATTCAGATTTTGAAAGTAACAAAGAGAATAAGATAAACGAAAAGGAAAAAAAAAAGAGAAAACCAAGAAATCCTCTCAAAACGGAGAAAACCTAATGCCAGGGGCACTACTGAGCGTCCCCCGGGGGATCGGAACACACGATCCCCCGCCTCGGTAACCGTCCGATTAGAACAATCGTAGACGTCTGATCCAGCTGTGTCCCTTAGCTCCTTCGTACTCCCTCTTGCTGAACCCAGCGATGCACATCCTGTACCTGCCCACCACGTTCACGGCTCGGAGTTCTAGCGACACTCGCTTGCAGTAGTGCCGACCAAGGTCGCCATGTGCTGTGGCCACCGGCCACAGCACGCCGGCGAGGGCCGAGGAATCTCCTGGGAGCGGAGGCCTCCGGCTTGTAGCAGTAGAACCAGCAACAGTTTCGCAACACGTCCCAGACCATCTGCATGGCTTCGCAGAAGCTGCTCACCGATTCCGAACGCGACCGCCGCTCGTTATAGCAACGCCATCGGACGTACGTAGCACAGCCGTGCGCCGTAGATAGCAGCGCCGCCCGACCATATGTAGCAGAGTAGCGTACTATGGGTAGCAGAGCCGCCGACCGTATGTAGCAGCGCCACCGGCCGTACTTAGCGAGTAGCATGCCATGGGTAGCAACTCCGCGCGCCTACAGTAGCAGAGCCGTGTGCCGTAGATAGCGGCACCGCCCGGCCATATGTAGCAGAGTAGCGTACTATGGGCAGCAGAGCCGCCGACCGTATGTAGCAGCGCCACCGGCCGTACTTAGCAGAGTAGCATGCCATGGGTAGCAACTCCGTGCGCCTACAGTAGCAGTTCCGCACACCTATGGTAGCAGCTCCGCCCAGGCTTTGTAACAGCTCCGCCCAGCTTTGGTAGCAGCACCACCGGCAACCGACAGTAGCAACTTGGTGCGCCTACGGTAGTAGCGCCACGCAGCCTTTGTAGCAGCGCTTCCCTTCCGTTGTAGCAGCACCGACGTGCTGGTTGTAGCAGCGACTTTGCGTCGTTGTGTAGGTGGCTCGGTGGTGCTAGAGAGGAGGCCATGGCGGCAGAGGTTGGGGAGGGAGGGCACCATAGGGAATGAGATGGAGCGGCGGCGCGTGATTGGGATAGCGGTGACGCGGCGCTGGGTGACGGCGCATGGGTGGGATCGCGGGCGTGCTGGTGCTCCATGGCTGAGAAAGTTTAGAGAGAAGAGAAGTCACGGAAGAAGATAAGGATGTGGTGGGCCTGCTTTGTTTTGTTCGGTCGTGGCTGGACGCGTGGCAGGCGCGGAAGGCGGGGGATGCAGGACGTGTAATCGTCCGGGGGATGTGAATCCTTTTCCTAATGCCAGCCAGTTTAGAAGGTCACGGATACAACCGTAGCCGAGTTGGTCTCGCTAAACACACACACGTCTGCTCTCCCGCAGATAAATCTCCTCCGCTGCGTGCACGACGGCCACGGCGACGGCAACAAGAGATCGACCCAAACTCGGAACAAACCAAAGCCTTCCCGTCGAGACCAACCAAACCAGAGCTTGTTCCTCGGCCCGCTTCTCTCCCAAATCAACACCAGATCGATGGCGGCGGCAGTGCTACGTTCCTCCTTGGGGCTCGCGCTCCGGCGTGCCGCCGCGCCGGCACCGGCGTCAACGTCGTCTCGCCTCTCCTCCGCCGGCGCCGGCGGAGCCAACACCAGGGCGGCACGTACGTACTACGGATATGGGTGGAGGAGCAGGTACGACGCGCAGTCGTACACACCGGAGTTCTTCCCCGCACAGAGGTGAGTCTCTTGTGTTTTTTATTCGTCGAATCGTAGTACCTATCGATGACGAACAGAGGTTGATGGATCTTGTTTTGCACGCGATGAGGAGTGCAGGGACAAGGCGGCCGACGCTTACTTCGGCTTCGCCGCCTTCGTCGGAGCGATGTTGTTCGTTAGCCTCCTCGACGGGGACTGCCGCTTCTGGTGGAGGCGGCCGGATACCTCTACTAGGCCGCCACGGATGACCTGCAGACGAGGGCGGTGAGAAGACGACCAACGCTGGATGTGATCAACCAAGTACTAGTATAGGTTTTCTGTTCCTCGCTATATCTGGTTAGTACTATCTATCATCACAAGGGTTCTTCCATTTGCTTGGTCTTAATTGCCGTCGTAGTGGCTACGGCGCAATGTACTGCATAGTTGATGGTCAATGAATAATTCAAAAAATGAAAATCTCTAGCGCACATCCCAGCACTTGCATTTTTGCAATCTCACCCCTAAAGGATAACAATTAACCTGCAATTCGACATATGCACATTGTGCCACTGCCCTCCCTCCTCCAGCACCATACCACCCTCCTTCACCATGCCGCGAGTGGATGCCTGCGGTGGCTGTTGATACCTCCCCTCTCTCTCCCACGGCAGCGGGCCAGGGCGACCTTCCTTCCGGCGACATAGCTCCTTGGTGGCGGGGCAGGCGATAGCCCTGACCGGTGCACGATCACATGCCGGAATGATGGAGCTATGCAAAGGCGTGGTGCCCTCATGGTCTGGGCTCGTTGGATCTGGGCCTTGGAGGGGTTCTTCCTTTCCTGATTTTGTTTACTTTTTTCGCATGGATTTTTGTATGGATCTTATGGGATCTTTGTATGGATCCATTTGGATTCATTGTGTTCAAATTCAGAGCGTGGATATTTGGAATTACAAATTCATAATACCTTATGAACACATGGGCAAATCATAACAAAAGAACATGAAGAACTTTTTAGTGTGTCTCATAATTGATGCTCAAAATACACTAATGTACTAGATAAACACTTTGTAATATCTTCTCGAAAAATCCCGGAGAACTTTATAAACACTGTCCACATGCTCAAACATTGTTGTAAACAGGATGAACTTTTTGACAAGGATCCGTTCATGTCAAGGGTCTTTTCTGCAAAAATAAACCATCAATCTTGATGCATGTGATGGCTGAGATATAGACTGGATACCATAGAGAGTAAGAAAATCCGGGTGCGCCATATAGGTTGCTGACGTCGTTGTTTGTTCCAAGGAAGTCTCTCGCGTGCTCATGCCACACCCTTGTAATTTCCTTCTTCCTTTTTACCCGCAAACATAAATTTGGTAATCAAAGATAGAGGCACAACCATGAGTTATGTGTTGGCCTACTTCCTGAGGTCAGTTGTCTAACAACTGTTAAAGTATGATCCAAATTCAATTAAACAGGTTAACTTTTGACCAGCGAAGTAAGGCCCGTCGCCGGTAGATTGGGCTGAAGCGGAGGGGAGGCGAAGCCCCTCCGCGATATGGATCGTTGAATACTTATGCTTGTACCACTATATAAACCTCTTGTAAGCCGTCGACTAGGATAAGTTGCATCTGTTGAAAATCTTTGGCGTTTGTAAACACTCCCCGGTATAGTGAAGTTTTGCTGGTTGGCGCCCGCATTTTTTTCTCTCTTTGTTGGAAAGGTTTTTCTATATTAAATATGTGTCTCCTTGCTATAATTTTTTTTGTTATTCTTCGTTATTTGCTTGTCATGATTATAACAACACCGTTGTTTTAGACTCTAGTCTACCAAGTCTTGCTAGTTCATGACCAAGCAGAGGGGTGGTCACTTGGGCCCCAAGGAGGTAGGAGCCCCGGTCCAAGACTTGTATGTGTACATATATTTGTCTTCCACCCTTGAGACCCAACAAGGTTAAATAATTTTAGAAAATATGTATGGCTCTAGCCTACGATGACTTCTCTTTTCTAAAAAATACTGTAAAATTTTGTATAGAAAAGAGGGAAGCGCATGTTCTATTTAAGAAAACCATAGAGATGCATCATTCAGTTTCGATTGTCGGAAAAAATATCAACATCGCCCTAGAAAATATTCTAGCATTTGTGAATATTTTTTCGATGCCACCATTTATGTGGCCTCTTGAAACGTGCAGAACAATACTGTCTCTCATGTGCCTCTACAAAGTTATGAGTATTCATTAGTGGATAGTAACAATGCAATTACATAACTATGTTATTCCGCAAGAGCTCTTTTGCGATTCTAAATGGTAGTACTTGTCCCCATCATCCATGTTATAGAGACCATTTCATTCTCTTATTAATTCAGAGCCTAATATGTCTACTACTCTATTCATTTTTTGCATATGCATATGAATTGGTTATATCTATAATTCTGTTCTGAAATTAATTCTAGAGATACATACATATATACACCTGTACACAAGAGAAATTGATAGGAATAAGTATCATGGTAAATAGTTTTGCTCAATCAATAGAAATGAGTATTTTTGAATGTCTTCACTCTTCACTAAGATTCCAAAGAATATGGATCTATCAGATGTATCGATTATATAAATGTTTAGAGGCCTAAGAACGCTAATTATTCTTAACTTTTGAGTAATACTAAAAAAAGATCATAAAAATTAAAAACATATTTAAGCATTTTTCTAAAATAGGGATGTCATTGCCCCCCTCACGCCCGACTCAGTGAAACTTTGCCAGTTTAAACGAAGGGTCTTTGGTATCATGTTGCCCTAGGACACCCAAAATCTATGGACCGGCTCTGCATTAACTGCATGTAGAAATCACGATTCAGAGAGTACACACTCATAGCTTCATGTCCTTTGTATTAATTCCTTGGCAAAACAAAACAAAAGAATGGTACAGTGTTGACAGTCAACCAGAGTTTGCAAATGTTACTTGTACACTTCAAATCGGTTCTATGACTAAATGTTCGATTATCTAATTTAGTCCAATAACCTTGACCAAATATATCACGACACTGCTACTATTTTGGTCACATATTGCACCAGGGAAAATCGTCATTTTAGGTACCTAGTTAACACCGATGGTGCTCATATTGCAGTAGAGGGCCATATAAGGAATCAAACGAATATTTGATGTCAAAAGAGGAAGAATATTTTTCTAGGACGAAGAAAGGAAGTCAAATTTTAACTTGGTCAAAATAAAGAATTCTCTCTTCATTGTAAATGGTGGAGGTACATCTTATAGAAAGGGTCGAAAGAAAACAAGAAAATGCAAACAGTCCCTTACATTTTGCATAGGGAACTGTTGGAGATATGCCCAAGAGGCAATAATAAAGTGGGTTATTATCATATCTTCATACTTATGATAAATGTTTACATACCATGCTATAATTGTATTAACCGGAAACATTAATACTTGTGTGATTTGTAAACTAAAATAAGAGTCCCTAGTAAAGCCTCTTGTTAAACTAGCTTGTTGGTTAATATATGATCATGGTTTCTTGATCATGAACATAGAGATGTTATTAACAACAGGGTCATATCATTAGGAGAATGATGTGATGGACATACTCCTATAGATAAGCGTAGCATAAAGATCAAGTCATTTCATTAGTTCAATTGCTATATGCTTTATGATACATAGTAACCTAATTCCTTCGACCATGAGATCATGCATATCACCTTTACCGGATGGATGCTTTGATGACATCAAACACCACACCGTAACTGGGTGGCTATAAAGGTGGCATTGAGTGTTCGGAAAGTATTGGTTGAAACACATGGATCAAGAGTGGGATTTGTCCATCCATATGATGGATAGATATACTCTGGGCCCTCTCGGTGTAATGTCATCCAATTAGCTTGCAAGCATGTGACTGGCTCACAAGGGATCACATATCACGGGAACGAGAAAAGAGTACTTATCGGTAACGAGGTTGAACTAGGTATGCAGAGATACCGACGATCATAACCTCGGATAAGTAAAGTATCGTGAGACAAAGGGAAATTGGTATCGTATGTAAGTGGTTCATTCGATCGCAAAGTAATCGTAGAAATATGTGGGAGCCATATGAATTTCCAGATTCCTCTATTGGTTATTGTTCGGAGAAGTGTCTCGATCATGTCCGCATAATTCACGAACCGTAGGGAGACACACTTAAGGATTCGACGTTGTTTGAGTAGTTATGGTATTATGAGAAAGAGACCGAATGTTGTTCGGAGTCTCGGATGGGATCCGGGATATCACGAGGTGATCCGAAATGGTCCGGAGAATAAGATTCATATAAGGAAAGTCCCGTTTCGGAGTTGCGGAATGATTCCGGTGTTTTCATCGGGAATGTTCTAGAAGGTTCCGGAATGTCCGGCACTCCGGGGGGAGGGGTACATGAATGTGTCATTACATATTGGAATGATTGCATCATGTACTAAGTGTTCTTGCTGTCCCAAATAAAGGATTAAATTGAATCCTAAAACAGAAAAGTCAAATGTCCAGTTTGAAAGTCAAACGGCTAAAACAAGAAACTGTGGGAAACAAGCAAGAGGAGTTGGAACCGACTTGGAGGAGGAGTTTCTCTCCTCCAAGCCGGCGGCCAGCCCTAGGCCGAGTTGGGGAGGGACTCCCTCCCTCCCTGGCGCGCCAAGCCCCCTCCCATCTATATAAGGAGGGGCAGGGCTCCCCTCCTAGCACACACAAGTTCCTATCTTCTACCTCCGGTTTAGAGCCGTTTTGGTTTAGAGCTTCTAATTGCTTTAGCCTTCGGTTTAGAGCCTTCTAATTGGTTTAGAGCCTTCTAATTGGTGTGTCTAATTACTAGACCACTAATAGCCTCTCTCATACTCCACCATACTCGCACCGGCTTAAGGCGAAGCCCTGCGGGATCTCCCCTCTACTTCCGGTACCACGCCGTTGTGCTGCCGGAATCGCGAGGAGAGTGCTACAACCTCCGCTGCCTGCTGGAACAAGGGAGAGGAAGGTCTTCGTCGAGTACCGAACGTGTGACCGACTGCGGGAGCGCTGCCGGAACGCAGCGCCGGAAGGATCGTCTACGCGATCTTGAGATCGGGAAGAGTACGACTACATCACCCACGAGAATCTGCTCTCGTTAACCGCTTTGGAATCTTCGAGGGTAAGTTATTCCATCGACTCGTTGCTACAATCTAGTAGATAGATCTTGGCTTGTTTGTTTGTATGCGATAGAAATTTTTTGTTTTCCATGCTACGAACCCCTACAGTGGTATCAGAGCCGTGTCTATATGTAGATCTGTTGCACGAGTAGAACACAATGGTCATTGTGGGCGTTGATGCTTTTATTGTCGATTGCTTCTTGTGTACTTTGCATCTTGCGGTATGTTGGGATGAAGCGGCCCGGGCTAACATTACATGACATCGTTCATGAGACTTGCTCCACGATTGACATGCAACTTGTATTGCATAAGTGGCTTTGCGGGTGCCTGTTTCTCCTAGCATAGTTAAGATCCAATTTACAACGGGTGATTAACAATACTAGTATCAATGTTGTGGTTCATGTTCGTAAGTTAGAACGACACTTATTAAATAGCCCCAAACCACGTAAAACATGCAAAGAAAGTAGAGGCGTCTAACTTTGTTTTGCAGGGGTGTGCAGTGATGTGATATGGCCATGATTGTGATTATATTTGATGTATGCAATGTTCCTTATTGTAAGTTGGCAACCGGCAGGAGCCATATGGTTGTCTCTAATTTATGTTAAGACCCGCGTGTCTATTCAAAGTAGTTGTAATAGTTGAAGCCGGTGGACGAAAACCATGGAGCAGCGTCATTGACCTTGATGCAATGCCGGTGATGATGGAGATCATGTTCGTGCCTGAAGATGGAGATCGGAAGCACAAGAAGAAAGGCCATATCATATCACATATTATGAATTGCATGTGATGTTAATCCTTTATGCATCTTGTATTGCTTAGTAGACGACGGTAGCATTATAAGATGATCCCTCATGCACATGAATTTCAAGTCATAAAGTGTTCACCCTTAGTTGGAACCGTTGCTAAAGCTTGTTGTTTCGAAGCACCACGTGATGATCGGGTGTGTTAGATTCCGCAAGTGTATACAAAGTGGGCAAGCCAGATTTGCTCATGCGGAAGCTAAGGTTTGATCTTGACGATCCTAGCATGTACAGACATGGCCTCAGGAACACGGATTACCGAAAGGTAGAGCATGAGTCATATAGTAGATATGATGAACATGTTGATTGTTCGCCAATGAAGCTATATCAACTCTCGTGATGATCGGTTTTGATGTGGTGGATTTGGTTCGTGTGATCACTAAAACAATGTGAGGGATATTGTTTTGAGTGGGAGTTCACCTAGATTAATTTAATTATTAATTAGAACTCAATTTATCATAAACTGAATCAAAGTGAATTTGCATAGTTGTTGTAGTTATTGGCATCCGTTTACCACCTTGCGCTTAGTTATAATTGAGATGATAGAACTATAGAATTCTGGTTAGTTACTTTACGAACTGGTATCGTATTGTTTTGAAGTGTTAATCTAAAGTTTAAAAGTCCTATTGCAAACTTTCAGTAAGTTCCGGTTACTCCATAAAGTTTAATAATTGGTATTAAAACAAGAGTAACAGTTCCAAGTGTTAGTGTATAAGTATCATGTTTGTCTCCATGATTCTTGATATTCAAAGGATTCTCTTAATATCAAGGTTATCTAGGATCTGAAAGAGTTGTTTCAGAAACCATGATGTGTGGAAGATATTGTGATATCTGAAACGAAGTTTTGGTTGCAACATGATAGAGTATAATATGACAAAAGTCATGTTCTCATATTTGATGAGAATTTGCAAAAGGTTGGAGACACTAGTTGTCCTAATCCACCAAAAGGTTTTGGATAGCAACATTATACTCGCGATTCACCATTATAAGCTAAAGGTAGCTTGATCATGGACGATTCCATGATAAGGATGAATAATTGATGTAGGTAAAATGTTTACTACACAAAGAAATTGCTAAAGAAAGGAATTTGAAAGAACACCAAACATTTGATGATGGTGATCTACTTCAAAGTGCAAGTCCAAAGACATTGGTATTTAACTATACACGCTTTGGACTATGTGTCATATGTATGACTCCACTATTGATATTGATAGATTCTTTCAAACAGAAAAGGAAATACTGAAAGAGAATCTCATAAATATATGGCAGAAAAGAAAAGACTAGAATTGTTCAGTTTAAGTATATAGATGATATACATGTTATGGCTATATTCTTTGCTTATTAAACAATGTGGTTCTTAAGTATTTGATACTGAATTTGTTGGTATAAATCGTCATACAAAACAACAGAATTCATGAACTACAGTGGCCTAAGTAATTAGCAAAAGAATATGTGATGATGTTCATCGAGAACAAATAAAGGGTTATTGTGTTGCTCGTTAAACATCAAAGCTTGCCTTCAAGATTTGTTTTATGAGGTGTTATGAGAACAAAAGGGTTGTTCAAATAATTGCCGTAATCCATAAAAGATGGATGATTCACAAATCTCGTTGGAAAAATCACATCCATAAAGCTAATGCTAAAGATGTCGAAAGACAAATTGATTGAAAGATCACTTAGGAAGTGACATCGCCGTTTAAATTATATTGGAAAGAAAACATGAAGAAACTCCATATGTATGGAATTTTGGAGTCTTTTGATTTTGATCAAATGACGCTTGTGAAACTTTCCTAGAGATAATTAAAACTTCGTTCATAGGCCAAAAGGGAACGAAAGACTAGCTTATTGGAATTTGTACATGTTGTACGAAGTCCATTATGTGTAGTCAAGAGCGATGGATTTCAACTTCATATGCTTTCTCCGAAAATTTGAGTGAATATATGAATATTTACTTAATAAGGATGAAGTATGAAACATTTGAAAAGTTCAAAGACTTTCAAGATGAAGTGCAAAATCATTGTAACAAGAATATAAACAGTTTATGATAAAGATCATAAAGGAAGATATTTGAGTTACAGAGTTTAGCATAATACCTAAGATTTAAGGAATCGTTCCGTGGATTTGCATTTCCCGAAACACCATAAGAGTATGGAGCATTCGAGATATGTAATTAAACCTTGTTTGACATGGTGAGATCAAAGGTGTAATTCATAAAATTGCCATTGTATTTTAATGATTAAAAGCTTTAGAGATTACCGTTTTTCCACTGAAAAGAGCTTCATCATAATCCGTTGAAATGACACCATATAAGGTTATGGTTTGGGATAAAACCCAAGTAGTCCTTTCTTAAACATTGGTATGCTATACATAAGAAAGATGTTTGCAACCAAAGTCGGATGAATCTGTCTTTGTTAAGTATTTCTCCATAACACCGGAGACAAAAGTGTTTGTTGCTTAGAACATCAAGTTTCTTTGAGAAGGAATTTTTTCGTGAAAAGTTAAGTGGGAGGACAATAGAACTTTGATAAGGTTAAAAGAACCTTAGCTATATGTGCAGAGTTGTGCAACGCCGAAAAGTGTTCCGGAGGCAGCAACAATGCTCATGGCTCACGTGCCTCAAAGGTTGTGATCATGGAGATCTAAGTTCCTATTGAAACAAGTAGGTCGGGTAAACAATCAAATACCAAGATTTGAGGGTTGAATCATTATTTGAGAATAATGATCCGACTACATGCAAAGAAGCGATGATGAGCCCTGACTCCGTCAAATGGCTTGAAGCCATAAAATCCGTGATAGTTCCATACACGAGAAATCAAGTTTTGAACTTGAAGGACCCTCGAGAAAGGTGTAAGACCTTATAGTTGTGTCTGGATCTATAAAGAAATAGACATGGATGTTTTACATCTATGAAATAGTCGACATGTTGGGAAAGAGTTCACAAAATGTTCAAAGGTTGACTATGACAAGATTTGATCTTTCATAGTGATATTTAGTCTAGACGGATTAATGTAGCAACCACTACATATAATTTGTTATATGGTAGTTGAATAAACAAAACAAATTCTTCTAATAGAATCGTTACCTAGGACATGTGCATAACACGGTCCATAGGGTTTTGTTAATTCAAAGGATGCTAAAAGCATATGCAAACTTCAATGTTTGAAGTGAGCATCGCGGAGTTGGAATCTTCACAATGATGAAATTGTTAAAAGAGTTTAAATTCATCAGAGACAATGAAGATGCTTGCATTTGCAAGAAATTAAGTGGGAGCGCTAAGACATATTTCCAATACATCATGTAGGAGACATATTGTTGATTGGAAGTGATGTATCTTTTTATTAACACAAGATAAGAATTTCATCTCGATGAAAGACTTAGGCAAAACCCAAATATTTGGCATCAATAAACGCTAATATGGTTGTGCCAGAAGTACATAGACAAGATATTGAATGAGTTCAATATAGAAACTACAAGAGAGGTTCTTGTCGCACAGAAAGGATTGAATAAGTTCAATGTTGATGATATATTCAAGTGTATTGACATTTGGTGAAGTGAAACAAATAATCAAGTATAGATTGATACTTGATGTATGAAATCACAAAGAGTATTTATATCAATCATACTGTGATATGTACAAATCCAGATATGTCCTATGCTCTAAATGTTGTGAGCATATACCAGAATGATTCGTAAGATGATCATTGGACAATAGTAAGGATATTCTTATGATCTTTTGGAAGAACTAAGAGTATAATATTTGTAGAAGTGACAAGTAGATGATTAGTTCATTGTAAAAGTACTACATTGATACTAGTTTTGTCACAAAGTACAAATTAAGTTTATCTCAATCTAAACTAAGGGTGGCACAATATAATGGAAAGTGAGTTCCATAATGGATTTGGATGAGTTCCAAAGTTAAGACATTGTGACAGATACTACAACAAAATGCTAAGTATATGACTGCTATTTTAGCAGCAAAAGAGGGCATTTGTGTCAAGTAGTTTGTTATCAAACTAGGTGTAGTTCACAATGGGATAATACTATGAAGATATATTGTACGACAATATTGTCAACATGTTTTAACCCCAAAGAACTAAAGGTCACACCAAAGGACCAAATTTGTACGAAGCCATCTCATTAGAGAATGAGTGATGCGTAGAGACGCAAATACATGCAATTACACACGGACCTGGAAGTGTCAGATCCGGAGATCAGTTGACCACTAGCAATCGTGTGCATACAACACCGGAAAGCCATAGGTGTTGAATACACAAAGGTTTGAAACTAGATTATTGACTCTGGTGCAAGTGGGAGACTGTTGGAGATATGCCCAAGAGGCAATAATAAAGTGGGTTATTATCATATCTTCATACTTATGATAAATGTTTACATACCATGCTATAATTGTATTAACCGGAAACATTAATACTTGTGTGATTTGTAAACTAAAATAAGAGTCCCTAGTAAAGCCTCTTGTTAAACTAGCTTGTTGGTTAATATATGATCATGGTTTCTTGATCATGAACATAGAGATGTTATTAACAACAGGGTCATATCATTAGGAGAATGATGTGATGGACATACTCCTATAGATAAGCGTAGCATAAAGATCAAGTCATTTCATTAGTTCAATTGCTATATGCTTTATGATACATAGTAACCTAATTCCTTCGACCATGAGATCATGCATATCACCTTTACCGGATGGATGCTTTGATGACATCAAACACCACACCGTAACTGGGTGGCTATAAAGGTGGCATTGAGTGTTCGGAAAGTATTGGTTGAAACACATGGATCAAGAGTGGGATTTGTCCATCCATATGATGGATAGATATACTCTGGGCCCTCTCGGTGTAATGTCATCCAATTAGCTTGCAAGCATGTGACTGGCTCACAAGGGATCACATATCACGGGAACGAGAAAAGAGTACTTATCGGTAACGAGGTTGAACTAGGTATGCAGAGATACCGACGATCATAACCTCGGATAAGTAAAGTATCGTGAGACAAAGGGAAATTGGTATCGTATGTAAGTGGTTCATTCGATCGCAAAGTAATCGTAGAAATATGTGGGAGCCATATGAATTTCCAGATTCCTCTATTGGTTATTGTTCGGAGAAGTGTCTCGATCATGTCCGCATAATTCACGAACCGTAGGGAGACACACTTAAGGATTCGACGTTGTTTGAGTAGTTATGGTATTATGAGAAAGAGACCGAATGTTGTTCGGAGTCTCGGATGGGATCCGGGATATCACGAGGTGATCCGGAATGGTCCGGAGAATAAGATTCATATAAGGAAAGTCCCATTTCGGAGTTGCGGAATGATTCCGGTGTTTTCATCGGGAATGTTCTAGAAGGTTCCGGAATGTCCGGCACTCCGGGGGGGAGGGGTACATGAATGTGTCATTACATATTGGAATGATTGCATCATGTACTAAGTGTTCTTGCTGTCCCAAATAAAGGATTAAATTGAATCCTAAAACAGAAAAGTCAAATGTCCAGTTTGAAAGTCAAACGGCTAAAACAAGAAACTGTGGGAAACAAGCAAGAGGAGTTGGAACCGACTTGGAGGAGGAGTTTCTCTCCTCCAAGCCGGCGGCCAGCCCTAGGCCGAGTTGGGGAGGGACTCCCTCCCTCCCTGGCGCGCCAAGCCCCCTCCCATCTATATAAGGAGGGGCAGGGCTCCCCTCCTAGCACACACAAGTTCCTATCTTCTACCTCCGGTTTAGAGCCGTTTCGGTTTAGAGCTTCTAATTGCTTTAGCCTTCGGTTTAGAGCCTTCTAATTGGTTTAGAGCCTTCTAATTGGTGTGTCTAATTACTAGACCACTAATAGCCTCTCTCATACTCCACCATACTCGCACCGGCTTAAGGCGAAGCCCTGCGGGATCTCCCCTCTACTTCCGGTACCACGCCGTTGTGCTGCCGGAATCGCGAGGAGAGTGCTACAACCTCCGCTGCCTGCTGGAACAAGGGAGAGGAAGGTCTTCGTCGAGTACCGAACGTGTGACCGACTGCGGGAGCGCTGCCGGAACGCAGCGCCGGAAGGATCGTCTACGCGATCTTGAGATCGGGAAGAGTACGACTACATCACCCACGAGAATCTGCTCTCGTTAACCGCTTTGGAATCTTCGAGGGTAAGTTATTCCATCGACTCGTTGCTACAATCTAGTAGATAGATCTTGGCTTGTTTGTTTGTATGCGATAGAAAATTTTTGTTTTCCATGCTACGAACCCCTACAGGAACCTCATAAGAAAAACAAGAAAAGTCACCGAGTCCAGCTCGCACTCCATCGCTCCAAGGCTCGCCGCAGTCAAACTCCTCGTCGCCGGGGACGCGACCACTTGGTGACTTGGGACGAGAAGACGCGAGCGAACTGCGGAAAAACCTAAGGGCCACCATTGCGACATTAGCCTGGAGGTTGCTAAAGACCTGAAGAGGTCGGTCGAAGAGAACCGTCACCGACACTTGAGGCTGGAGGGGCCGCCATTCAGCCATGAACAACGACGATAAGGGCGACGTGATGAAACTCCAAGGAGAAGCACGAACACTCCCCTGCTACAGATATGCCTACCAACACACTAAAGCCATTAGCTCCTCTTCATTGTCGTCACCGCGACAACAAACGAAGAAATCCTTATTTATGGAGTTCTCCATGTCTTGCTGCCACCACACATACGATTCCATCCACCGGAGTACCATGAAGCAGAGATGAAAAATAGGGCGGCGCTAGATCTGACGCCTCACTCCCGACATCAATGTCATACACCATACAAGACAAGCTACTAACCCTAAAACTACTCCTTTCTACTCCGGCACCTCTCTTAGTCCAACTCCGGCCGGCTATTCCGGCGTGAGAGGACATCAGATTGGCCGGGCTTGGGGCGGTGGACTCTCAACTGTTGTAGTTGCCCGGTGGCGAGGAGGGGGAAAAGTGAAGCCTCTACACAATTGAACAGCTGCATGCACACTACAAATATAACAGTGCCTGGGCTATCTAGCAGTAGGGCCAGCGCTGACCCTAGGCGACTAAGTGCAACCGCCTAGGGCCCACGGCTAGAAGGGGCCCATCATCTATACTCTTGTCTATTTACTTTATTGTTTAGAACTGAAAATATTAGCTATGGGCCCATCCATGAAAGGAAGCGGCAGAAAATGCATGCACAAAGCTAGAGCGATGTGGTCGATTTCAGCCAAAGCTATTGCGATCGATCTCCTCTTCAGCTCTTTGTATTTCTTTGTGTGACCGTGCCTCGGCTACGTGGACATGGAGAACTGGAGATAATCCCTTTTTTCAAGAATACACCCTGGACGGTGTATTAATTACAGAATAAGTGGCCAGAAGACCATTACAATGCCTCAAGGGCAGGTGTGCTGTCAACAGGGGTGACAACTCCCCTCAAACATGACTCAATCTCCTACAAGCGACGGTGGCAACAACGCCGATGTGAGAGCAAAGGAGTTCATCCTAAACAACCTAGCCGTGTGCCACACCTCTGCTTCCTCCCTGATCTTGCACTTGACTGTAGCCGCCGACGCCGTGCCATTGAAGACTATGTCGTTCTGATGCCTCCAAAAGCACCAGAAGACCAGGGAGATCACCATCCATAGATATCTTCTGTCTGTCGCCCAGCTTTCCTGGATGTCCACAAATGCATCAAAGGTGCATCTGTCTCAGGTTGCTCAGGTTGCCACTCTGGGTTGCCCCATCCACTAAGGACGACTGCCCAAACCTCCCAAGACAATACACATCCAAGGAGAAGATGCTGCAAAGTCTCCCCAACCCGATCACATAACGGACAGGCCACTGGCCGGTCCAACCTCCGCCTATGTAGCCTGTCTGCTGTCCAACACCGGTTTTTTGCTGCCAATCAGGCGAAGAAGTGACAGCTGCAGGGCACCCCAGACTTCTAGATTTGGTCCGCCCCAGGAGTGTCGATGCGTCCGGCAAAGAGGGCGTTGTAAGCAGACTTGGAGGAATACTTCTCATCTTTCGTCCAACGCCATATGAACGTGTCCTCTTGCACAATCCATGGCTCTACTCTGACAAGTCTGTCCCATAGCAGGAAGAACTCACGGAGCGCATCCTGACCCAAGTTGGGCCCACATTCCGTTAGCCACGCTCCTGCCACCGCCTCACTAATTAACCAAACTCGCGCGTAGCAACTCGGTGGCGGGGCACTACCTGAACCAGATTCAGCGCAAAGTCAAAAATCCTTTGGCTGTCTAACCAGCGATCTTGCCAGAAGAGCGTGGTGCACCAATCACCCACCACCGAGACCGTGGCTGTCTCAAAGATTGCTTGTGCTTCGCGTGGAATCTTGATATCGAGACCACTTCACGGCTTCATCGGCTCTATCCGCCGTAGCCACGGTCATCTACACCTTAGAGCCACATTGAGTAGCTTCAGGTTTGGGATGCCTAAGCCCCCTAGCCGTTTGGGGGCCGCCGCAACCACTGGAGATCATCCTTGAGCTGGTGAATTTCAATTAAACGAGGGATTAATCCAATCAGACTATTGTGCTTTTACTCATACTCGTCCCCTCCGCTAAATCCCTATCTGGCTCTCGCTCATGGACCTGCTCATCCCTGCCCTTTGTACGGGTTCAATCATCTTTGAATGATGAATTCATGATGGTATGGTTACATATATATATATATATATATATATATATATATATATATATATTAGCCTTAGGGGCCTAGGGTCCCGTAAAATATAGAGCTGGCATGTCTGGCAGCACCATTCTACCAACAGCTGATCAGTCGAAGGATCCATCAACGTTCAGGCTCGCATGTCCCGGTCCCAGCGCACTCCACTTTTTGAACTTTCGCTCGTCGATCAAAATTGCACAAGTTTAACTTTCTCCATAAAAGATTTGCATATGCATGCACCAATTTGACTACAAAAGAAGAGCTTTACTACATGGTTTGTTATTTCCTAGCAATTTGAGTTTGACACGAAAGTAAACTTGACGTTACATACAATTTACAAGCGTGAAGAAATTTATGTACAAATGAAGCTGTCAAGTCATCATGTACATAGACACAAATCACGTGACGTGTTCCATGCGGCCTACCAAAGCCCGTTGGGTACGGTGGTCGCACGCGCCGACGATATATCCACCCCTGCCCGAATCCTCTCCGTAGCCGAGTCGGTACCGCCCGGCCCGATAGATAAACGTCTCCGGCCGCGTGATCGAAACCCTTCGCTTCTGATCGACAGAGATACCGAGTTTTCCCAATGGCGGCGGCGCTCCGGTCCTCCGTGGAGCTCGCCCTCCGGCGCGCGACGGCACCGGCGTCGTCTCGCCTCCCCTCCGCCGGCGCCGCGTCCGCGACCTCTAGGGTGGTACGTATTTCTCCATCGATCCTGCATGCAATCACGAGGCAGGGTGCGAGGAGGCAGTACGGCCACTACGACTCATCTCGGAGCATGTTCGACGCGGAAGCCTACTCGGCGGGCAAGGCCGTCCCCTCCAACCCCGAGATGTGAGTTCCTTCTCCAGATTGTTTTCTTTCTTTCTTTCTTTCTTGATTGTACCTGTTGCATACTAGCTGATGATGAAGGACACGTGATATATATGGGTTTGCACTTTGCAGGGACAAGTTTGACTGTCTCTTCTCCGCGGCTGCCATCATCGGAACGTTCGTGCTCGCTTGGCACATGGACGGGGAAGGGCTAGGGACGCATTACTTCGGGTGGACGGGCAAGGAGAAGACTACTACTACTAGCAGGCAGCCGCGGATGACCACCACCGGGCGCAGGCGCTAGGATGATATATATATGCGGTCCGGACGACGCATTTGGTCCTACTCTATTTATTTTCATCTCGTGTCGACTTTGTGGATACATCAAAATCACACGAGTTTTATATTGTTTCTATTAGCGATATGTGTCCTAATAGGTTTAGGATTGTATTACCCAGGCCGGTTCGTTACTTGTACTATATAAACTATGTAATCTCTATCGAACCTTCTCTCTAATTATCATGGTGCTTTCCACACTCTAGCATGGCTCCGCCCCCAAAAACTCCGCCGTCGCCGTCGCGGCATGTATTCACATCTGCCGAGTTCTATGCCATTGATATGGTTCTTCTTCTTCTCTCCTAGCCTCGAGCTCTCTCTCTCTCCTCCCAATACACAATGCAACCATTTCCAATCTTCCTTGGTGATACGATTATTGATGTCTCTACTTTCATCCCCATTGTCCTTGAACTTGCTTCCCATAACTTTTCTCGTTGTCGACATATCATATTCATCTTGGCTGATGCAGTCTTTGCCATAATATTGAGCCTACATTGGTCCCTCAGCCAGACAATCCACTTTGGTTCAAGGACCAGGGGTGTAAATGGTACGGATAGTTTTCGCTCCACATCCGCATCCACATATGTTTTTGAGGAAATGGTATGCACTTCTAAGAATCTGCCGGATATGGATGCGGATGTGGACATTCGCCACACTCCGGCCGGGAGGAAGGGTTAGGGTGGACATAGCTGGCGTAGCGGAGGCCGGAGCAGAGTTTGTCGGGACTGGGGCGATATCCATGGCGGCGGAGGGACGACGGATGCGGGAGGTTGGCCGGTTCTGGTGGTAAGAAGAAGCACAGGGGGCCGTGCCGTGCCGGCCGCACGCTGCTCCTCCAAGAAGCGGCCGAAACCGGCCGTGCAGAACGCGATTGATGTAAGCACCTCCGCCTCCGCTTTCTTCCTCAATCTGGGAACTCAATGGATCTTATCCTAGAATAGATTTCTTTTTTATTCGAGTGTAGGGAAGGAATCCCGGTTATTCACTCTATTTTTAAGTATTATTAAGTAAGCCATATACAATGCGTAGGACTACCCCCCCCACCATTTTCAAATTTCGAATTTAAAATACTTTATTTAAGTGATTTTGAAATCCCTTTAATTGACATAGATACAAATCCTCTACTAGGATGATGCACAAGAAAAGGTCAGGATAGCTCAGTTGGTAGAGCAGAGGACTGAAAATCCTGGTGTCACCAGTTCAAATCTGGTTCCTGGCAGAGAAAAAAAGATCTACCGAATAGGTATTGATACAAATACCTCGAGATGGATGGAGATACATATTCGTTCATAATATAAATAGAGTATAGTATGATTTATTCATCTAAGTGGATAAGTCTATAATCTAGAAGCACTTCTTTTTCTTTTTAGAAAATGGTAAAAATTGAATATATATTTTATTTATGGTACATAAGGGGGTGAGATTAGGCTCCCCTTCATTTATTTTTCATTTCTTAATTTTGTATTCTGCTATTCTGATAAATCTTTTTTTAGTCTTGTTTATCTGATCTTACTTTCCTAGTTGTGCTAAGTCATACGCGCGATACAAAGTTCGGGGTTGAGAACTTCTTTGAATCATCTTATTTTTCTGTTCTGACTGAAGAAAATTAATATCTGGTTTTCAAAATAGGGAATCGAAATAAAACCCTTTTTTGCTCAGTCTATCTGGACTGCTTTTGTATAATAGAAATTAATTAGAAATAGGTATTTGGTTTGATCTAGGAAAGAGAACGGAAAAATATTCCTTGACTTGAATAAAATCTAGAGTTGTGTTGTATAAGTGAGCATGAATTTCTTATCATTCAATGAGCATCTTGTATTTCATAAAAATTGGAGGTTATATAGTCCTTACGTAAGGGCCAGCCTATCCAACTTTCAGGCATTAGGATAGGCGCGGATGATTATCATAAGAGATTCCCACCTAATCATAAGACTCACGTTCTTGAAAATCGGCACTTCTCCAAATTCAGAAGACAAACGGAATTCTAGGATTATCCTTTTGGGCAAAGACTTTTATGAAGACTCTTCTGGATTATCTATGCCATACTGTATTCTCGTAAGATGATACACGACTAGCTAAAGATCCATCGGGTGCTACATCATAAGCACATTGTGAGCGTAAATAATTGTAACCATATACATATAAAATGACAGCAATGGAATCCCAATCCCCTGCTTTTATTTGTAAAGTCTCTATTCCTCTGTGATCAAAGCCCAAAGATCTATGAACCACCTCATGTTTGACTAGCCAATTAGATAACCAACCCTGCTGCATTGTCTTCATCTCTCCCTCTTTGTATAAATATTTAACATTTCGGATGCAAGTTTGAAAGATTGCCCGGCTTTTTTATTTTTCTACACAAAAGAGCACCCCCTCCTAATTCACTAATTTGTAGGAACGTACTGGACCTTTGGATTTGAAAAAAGTTTCAGAAGATATATCTAAAGTAGATGGTGATTGATAGAGCAATTCTTGCTCATAAGTTCCAGTATGAGTACTGCGCCTAACATAAAGCTTGTGACTGGTAGTAAAACATATATTTTTATTTTGAGATAGAGTTCGATCCTCAGCTATTTCTCGGATATCTTCTTACGAAGTTTTGTTAGGGCATCTATAACTGCTTCTGGTTTAGGTGGGCAGCCCGGCAAGTAGACATCCACAGGAATTAACTTATCAACTCCTCGAACAGTACTATAGGAATCCGTACTGAACATCCCCTTGTAATAGTACAGGCTCCCATAGCAATGACATATTTTGGTTCAGGCATTTGCTCGTATAACCTCACTAAAGACGGGGCCATTTTCATTGTTACCGTACCGGCTGTTAAAATTAGGTCCGCTTGCCTAGGACTTGATCTTGGTACCAACCCATAACGATCAAAGTCGAATCGTGAGCCTATTAATGAAGCAAATTCAATGAAACAACAACTGGTACCATATAGAAGGGGCCATAAACTAGAGAGTCTTGACCAATTCGAAAGATCATTTGGTGTGGTTGAAATAACAGAGTTGGAACTTGTTTGGTCAAGTAAGGGAAACTCAATCAAATTCATAACTTTCTCAATGGAATCTTTTCCTTCTTTTTTTTCTTCTAAATATTCAGTTAAGACCATTCCAAGGCTCCTTTTCGCCATGCATAAACTAAACCGACAACTAGGATAAGCACGAAAATAAAAGCTTCGATAAAAACGGATACACCCAATACATCGAAACTCATTGCCCAAGGGTAGAGAAAGACGGTTTCCACATAAAAAACAACAAAAACTAGCGCAAACATGTAATAGCTGTAGCATCCCAATTGTCTAACACCTGTAATGCTACTTGTTCTAGTAATAAAAGGGCCACTTCCAATATATAATTGTTGCATCATCATCATATCATGTTCATTTCATCATGCCATCTTGCATTTGAGCATCATATAAAACCCCTTCTTGTTTGGTTCTTATCTCATGTGCATTAATAATTGTAGTTGCCTCTTGATATTGTATTTGGTTCTTGATATATTGTTAAATGCCCAAGTTGATTTGGGGGCATATCTCTTATTAACTCCACCACCTTTTCTTCACCACCTTATAATTCCACCATCCAATTAATATGAGCTTGGTTTTGTATTTGAGTTCACCTCTAGCTCATGTTGGTTGGTTGGATTCCACCCATAATCTTTTGCTTGGACTTACTCCACTTTTGGGGATGCACATAAATATATGCCATGGGATTATATTTTGTTTTCACAAGGTTAAGACATGGCATTTAATATTGATGCATGGCCCATGCAAGTACCACCTTTGGCTTGCCCTTTGAATTTTATTTGTTTTCTTTTGCATGGACCCTCTCTTTTCCCTTGCTTGAGCTTGTTTGTTTGTCCAAACTAAACCCATAGCCCACCAAAACCCTCCTCTTAATCTAAACCTACCCTAATCACCATCCACATCCATGCATGCACATGTGATCATGTGGGTGTGCATAAGCCTAAACCACCACATCCTTCTCCCTACCTCTTTTCTTTTGATCTTGCTTGGTCTTTGAATGGAGCATGCATGATTCAAAATCCCTAGCTCTATCTTTTTCTCTTGGCTTGAACCATGTTGTTTTTGCTTAAAAATCCTATCACCACATCTCTCTCTCTCTCTCTTTTTCATGTCTTGATCTTGTTAGAGATTGTCTAGTGCATGGTTTGATCTTGCCATATAACCCTAGCATCTATCCTTTCCCTCTCTAAAACCAACCCTAAGCCACCCCCATACCCCATCCTAGCTAACCTAAACCACACCTATTCTAGTCAAAACCCAAAGTACCCCCTCTTCCTCTCCTCTCTAGCTTATCCACCCCTCTAAACCTAACCTAGCATGGCCCACATGTTCACCATGTCCCCCTATCTACCCCACCCCACACAGCCGAGGACACCCCCAAACCTAACCTAGCCGAGCCGGCCCCTCTCCCTCTCCCTCTCCCTCTCTTTCTCTCCCTGGCCAAGGGGCCCCTCCAAACCTACCTGCCCCGAGCCCCCTCCTCTCTGTCCCTACCTGGCAGCCCCCTCTCCCTCGCCTGCCTCGCCGATCACGTGGAGGAGAGGACAAGGTGGCACCGAGGCCACCTTTACCGTCTTCCCCTCCCCCACGCAAGCCCCACCTGCCCCGTTCTTATCTACACCCCAGCCCCCCTCTGCTCTCCCCAGATCTGCTCAGGACTTCGCCCTCTTCTCCCCTTCCTCTCCTCGCCATCTACCTAGCCTCGCCGTCCACCGCCAGTCTACCCCCTGCCCCCATGTACCTAGCCGGTGGCGTGTCAGCTCCGGGTGTCGAGGAAGCTCCGAAGGACGTCTGCGTCGCCCCCGTACCCAGCCGCGAGGAGGAGCAGCCCCAGGAGCCTGGACCCGACGTGACCCCACGAACCCTAGCTGCTCAGGACTCCTGCCCCGTCGTCGATCGCCTGCGCCTCGAGCCAAACCACCGCCACCGACAGCCTCGCGGTGAGCCCCTCTCCCTCCCTGACACGGTCCGCCTCGCCGCGCCGCCCTAGATTCGCCGGACGTTTCGTCGTGCACACTCTGTGCGCCGGCGTCGCGCTCGGTCCGCCTCGCTGTAGCGTCGCAGAAGCCCTAGCTAGGCCGCGCCCACCTCTCCGTCACCTAGCCCACGCCACCGCAGCGGTAGCCGTTACCGCGCGCGAGCCCCAGGTCGAGAGATCGATCCCCGCCCGCGCCGCGCTGCGTCTGTCGCGCATCGGCGCTCGTCAGAGATGCAGAGAAGATCCACAGTGCTCGCCGTGCTTTTTGCACAAAACCCCCTGGCCGTCTTTTGCCTCAACCCGCAGCCCCTAGCCCCACAGTCAGCGTCAGTGTTGGTTTCTAAAAAGGCTCATCAACTTTCCCCAAATCCACCCGCGGTCCTCCTTTCCTCCCAGCCACTGGCGCGTGGGACCGCAAGTTCCTGGCCCCACCGTAAGCGTCTAGGGTTAGGTTAGCCTGGGTGTTAAACGTTTTTCAGATTCTGATAAATTCAAAACTATTTAAATTTTAATTCAAATTCAAACTTCAATTCAGTTTTAAATAACTTTTCAAATATAACTCCAAATAATGCAAATGTTATATGTTTTGTGATCAGAAAAATATGAGGATTTCAATATGCTATTTAAATTACCTTTTGCACATTTTAAATTCCAAGTTGAATTAAATTACCACAAATGCCACTGGAACTTAAATAATTAATAACTTTTGATTTAGAATTCCAAATTTAACAAATGATATGTCTAAAATGATCAGCTCGACGAGACCTTTCTGTTTATGCTATCTATGACTTCTATTGCAGCATGCATCATATAAATATATAGTAAACAGGAACTATTATGACAATAAAATGTGACCCAACCTTAATAAAATGCCTTATTCTTGCATACCATTCCTCACCCATGCCATGCTACTTATTGCCATGCAACTTGTGCATCATTCATCATGGCATGATTGTTTGCTTGTCGCATTTTATTCCTATGCTTGTGCACTTTATTTATGTTGGCCCTTGCTTGTTTGGTTCTTCTTTCGAATAGACGCTGAGCAGGGGATATATCAAGAGCACCAGGAGCACTACCCAGATCCGTCTCTCGCTTCAACTGAGTTGCCAGGCAAGCACTACCACATGCTTGCATACATACAGTACCTATTGCCTCTATCTTATTCTTGCATCATTGAGTCGCGATTGCATTAAATTGAATCCCAAGTATTGCATAGCCTTTACTTTGAACCCCACCAGGCTTGTTCCTCCATCCCATGAGCCATTACTACAGGAGTTGTTTGAGCCATGCGAGTCGTAGAACAGCATGTGTAGGGTATGTGAGAGTCTGATGGATAACGAGGTACCTAAACAACTTAACCTGAGTAGTAATGGGATAACTAATGAAAGTGGCACCGGTGAGCAACATCTGCTATTTGGTTTTTCCTGCTCACTTGTGTCCCGTAAGACCCCGAGTACTTGATTCCTGTTCCTTGATTTATCGCGCTATCCACATCCGGGAGGTATATGGGACCCCCCTAAGCCAGAGCTTGATCCCGTCTTATTTCTTGGGGCCACAAACTAGTTTGAGGTTTTGTTTACTATCCTGTACTTATGCCTTGCTACTGCTTTAATTAAATTGTGCGACAGATAGCACACTGTACTGTTTAGGAATTGTGACCCGTTTACGCGGTATCGACAAGCCCAGTTTTGGGTTCCCAGTCGCTTACAGCCGGCCCCACAAACCTCGGGTCCGTCTCGAAGTCAGCTAACTTCGTTGCGGGTGTACTCCAAGGGGTGGCCCCTGAAATATTTCTGAATCCTGTGATTGCTTTGTCGTGAATGCCTCGTTGGGTTTTGATTTGGTTTTTTCGAGGTTGATCGAGCGTGTGTTGCTATTGGTGCACCCCGGCCGGGTAAAACTTTCTGAAAGCCGTGTCCGCGGTTATGGACGACTTGGAGCACAGTTTCTTGATCATAGACAAGCATAACTAAAGTACCGCTTTAATCTGACTAAGTAATTTGACTAGTAAATAGTGCAACACTCATGGAATGGTTAATAAAATTGCCAACGGATGGGGGGTTGTTCGTCCGCTTCCTCGTTGGTAAGCGAGGAGGAGGATGGATCTGATGAAATTACTGTCATAACTGTTGTCCTTAATTCACGGACATCCGTCTATCATTGGTTAGGCGGATGGTTAGCGTTTTTCTGTAGAACTGCTAGGGTTTATCTTTCGCTGCAATTGCGTCACCCCAGGTTGTGTCCCCTTTAGAGGCATTAAGACTTGCTGAGTACCCTTAGGGTCTCACACGATAAATTATTGGTTCAGATGAACAGGTACCCTCGCAGGACGGATACTGGGTTGAAGAGGCTGATGATGTGGGCAACGATCGTTCGGTGTAGAGATTCCGGGCACGGGGATCCGTGAGATCTGTGGGCGGGATGTGCTTATTTCTATGGCATCTTATGCCGATTTGCTTCTTATCCGTACTCGGACTTTGTTTTGCCGCTTCCGCCTGATACTCTGATGTGTGTTGTATGAGGAATTATCCTAAAATATTATATCTATCTAGGTCATTTGAATCTTGCCGTATGGCGTTGCTATATTTCCTTTCTTTTTAGATGGAATGGCTCTGATGTACTCTTGTATGGCGGCTTGCATACATACCCACTTGTGTATGTAGTTGACCCCTTCGCCTGCCGATTACGCCGCCCGTACAGGTCCCGATGGATTGGAAGTGGTTGGGACGTCCGAAAGGTCTACCCGTGAGTGGCTTTTAGGGCCCCACCGTACTATTTCAACCACTACCGTCCATCCAGGCTTGTATCTAGGAGCGTAATTCACCGAGTTAGTTACAATAGCGTATTCAGAATTGTAGCCAAGCCCCCCCCATGGGTTCTATACCCGATTCATAACTAGAGAGATTCTTTGGTCCTTCACTAACCGGGGCTAAAAGCCCTGAAATCCAAAATGCCAAAATAGAAATAAGGCTTGCTATTATTAGAAATGTCCAAAAAAATGTCATATTCATGAAGAAGAAACATAATGTACTCCCATTAATGTGGAATAGGCGGAACTTAAACCAGTCAATTCAATTCAGCATTGTCAATTTATCCAGAACTTCTCTTTTTTACTCGGTGAAACAAGAATCTGTTTTGTTCAAACAAAAGCGCTTTGTTTAGCCTTTGTTTCCTCTGTGCTGCATATTTTTTAAAGATTCATCTAATGGAATCCCGACTCCCTTTCTTTTTTATTTCCATTCTATTTAGATATGGTGTAGATCTAATTCTTAGATAAAAAAAACTCTATTGCTTCACTTTGTCTCGCTTTATCTGGATGACGATGTTTAATCTCATCAATGCCCATTGTTATGGACTTGGGTTTTGGAGAAGATGGGGATGCTGGAGATCGTGGAACGATTAGCAAACAAGCAACACGGGGACACAAGGTTTACCCAGGTTCAGGCCCCCGGAGGGAAAACCCTACTCCTGCTTGTCTGCTCTTGATTACGGCGGAACCGAAGGTTACAGGTGGTGCGTAGATGCAATCTGGCGTGGAGGTGTGTATGCGAAAGTATGAGAGAGAGAGAGATCTAGGTTGTGCCCTCCTAGCCTTTATATAGACTCAGGCAGGTCCCGGGCATAGACCTAGTCGGTTACAAGTTACAAGTTCTAGGGTTTTACCCCTTTGAATTTCCTATCTGCACTAGTCTTGCTCTCCAAGGATCCGAAGGCGTCATGGGCGTTGGCCACCCGAAAATCTTCATGGGCCGGCGTACATCTGCCGTGGGCCTTCCTTGGGCTAGACCAGGTATGCTAAGATCACGTACCCGTAGGATATAACCATGTCAGTAGCCCCCGAGTGATTAGTCGAATCGTAGATTCGGCTGAGGACTCTTCAATCCTTTGGGTGCAACTATGTATTAACAGTATGTGTGTAGGGATTGTTGATACGTGTGCCTGACTCACCCGACGGATCAGGGCCAGTTAACTGTCTTAGGACGAAACAACACGATCTTCCTCAGGTTCGAGTCCCTCAACTCGAACCCGGAACATATGCTGGCGTAATTCGACTCCGGCTGCGGACGACTTACAAGAGTGGAATTCCAGTGATTTTAACTGATGTACCCAACGCATCCGTCGGGATTTTTCATCGCGCCTGCTGGCACGAGTTTATACTAGCAGAGCGCAGTCGTGTGCGTTGCCAGGCCATCAGATAATATCTGTAGGTCTTATCTTTGTGTCGCAGACACAGCATCCGAATTCTTATCACCGCGGAGGTGTTTCGGGTGGCCAAGGAGATCGTTGCTCACTCCGCGTTTTGTTGGGGCAGAGTTGCCAAAAAGTTTTTGCATGCTGATCCGAAAGATCACAGTCGAAGAATTCATAGGGTGCGCAACTAGCGCTCCCTATGGGAGTAGCCCCCGAGTGTCTGTTCGAGTCGTATACTCGAGCGGAGACTTTAGTTCAAAACATTGTTCAGTTGTTAAGTCCGTAGGACACAAAATTTTCGGATGCTTAAATCCATCCTCCCTATGGGAGTAGCCCCCGAGTCCGTAGTGGAGTCGTAGACTCGACGTAGGACTCGAAGAAATAGTTCGTTTTTATTCATCTTTCGGGTGCGCGGCCAACGCTCCTAATAGGAGTAGCCCCCGAGTATTTAGTCGAATCATAGATTCGAGTGAGTACTCTTAGCTTTGAAGCCGAAGAAATTGTAGTTGTTGCTAGTATAGCTTTTGATGACATCAGTGCTGACGATCAATGTCCTCAAGCGTCTGTTGCGCCAGAGATGACTTGACTAGACGAACATGGGTCCCACTTGCTGACCATGAATTGACCGGTCACAAGCGGCGTGGAGATAATTACGGCGTCTCCTCGATTTCCGCGCGTAGTGGACGGCATGGTAACGACGGTTCGTTGTGATGCTGACACGTGTATGGCCAGATCTGCCGTTGGCGTTAGGTTTTCTTGACGGACGGTTGCCGTGCGTCGTCTTCGCCGTTATAATCATTGGGGAAAGCTGCAGTTTGTTTTTCACCGCATAGATTATTGTTTTCACTGCCTCCTTGTGCTCTAGCAGTTCTTGCTGCGCACTGGAATATCCTTCCACATTTCCTTCTTTCCTTCTGCGCTCTCACCGCCGGCGCCGTCGTAGCACGATGGGTAAACCGAAGAAATCATCATCTGCACTTGGTACCAGCGCCGTCGGAGGAAAGAAAGGCGCCACCGCTACCCGTGTCACCGACGACGGTTGGCGGCGATCAGAGACGCGGGAGAGTGACCTCCGCAAGCTTCGCGAGCAAGGCTTGATGCCGCAAGATAGGGAGGCCGTCAGACTCCCCGGCAATGAGGTAATCCCCCGTCCCCCCGCTGGGTATCGGGTTATGTTTCTCGCCTTCGTTATTCGTGGGTTTTCCTTCCCAGTCCACGACTTCCTTCGTGGGCTACTCTTTCTCTATGGCATTCAGCTGCATCATCTTTCGCCCAATTCTCTTCTTCACATTGCTTGTTTCATCACTTTCTGCGAGTGCTGGCTCGGCATCGAGCCACACTTTGGCCTCTTTCGGAAACTTTATTCCGTGAAGAGGCAATCTGGTTTGGATGGTGTTTATCCCATTGGGGTTTGCATCATCTCCCTCAAGCCCAATCTGCTTTTCTTTTCCTTTTCCATGTCCGAATCTGTCCAGTACTGGCGGAGGCGATGGTTTTATATCCGCGACTCCGTAGTGCCTGGGCAAGATTTTGGTCTTGTTCCTTTCGACCCCTCCCAGAAGATTGAGCCGAAAAGGTCTTGGAAAAACAAGATCTTGGATGGCGAGGTGGCGGAGATAGAGGCGCTATATTGTCGGGTGGAGGATCTCCAGTTGATTCCGGAGAAGGAAGTGAATGGTGTTGATATCATCCGCACCTTCCTCGAGCGTCAGGTGCAGCCACTCCAAGCTAGGGTGCACCCAATGTTCCTTTATGCTGGCCGGCGTGATCCGATGAGGGTTTCGGCTGAGAAAATCTCCGAGGGAGATCTTGACAGGGCCCTTCGCTTGCTGCTAAAGTTCAAGGCCGGAGAGAAAATCCCGGGGAAGTTGCTGACTCCTCCGTTTTCTTCTTCGCTTCCTGTTCCACAGGTGTAGATCCGTGCGCGTAGCGCCATTTTTCGACTCCATTGTTTTGTATTTGTTTGCTGACAAATTGTTCTTCTCTTGTGCAGAGCTTCAAAGTGCCGGGTATGTCGCCTCCATTACCCGAAGTATACCCGGATGCTCCGGACAATGATTTGGTGGATTCCATGTCCGAGCTGCCATCGGCGCGATCTCTGGCGGAAGATGCCAACAAGTCGAGCGAGGACCACACGCGCAAGCGATCACGGAGCTCCAGCGAGTCTTCGGATGCCTCGACTCCTCCGACTCCTAGGAACCCTCTGTGCCTTGAGCGTCACAGTGACGGGCATGGAGGATCTTCTTCCCCTATTCCTGCCATTCCTGTGCAGGCTGTAGCGCCGCACCCGCCAGTGAAGCGGAAGAAGGAAGAAAAGAAGGAAGAGAAGAAATAAGAGAAGAAGGGGGAGAAGAGAGCCCGAAGGACTCCTCCTGTCTTCGACCTGAGCTCACTGGACTCGTAAGCTTCTTTTATACTGATGTCTTTTTGCTGTTGACTTTTGTGCTTGTGCTAATAATTTCGTGTGCAGGCATTCCTCCCATGACTCCTCCAGCGACGGTGCTCGGGAGATGATGGGAGAGTCGAAGGTTGCGTCTCCTCCTCCTCAGATGGTGGCTACCTCTGAGGGTGCTGCACTGGTCCCTTCTCCGCAGGAAGCTCAGGTGGTTGCGCCTCAGAAGGCCGCGAGTGGGCCTTCGGAGTCGCCATCGGAGCATGTAAGTATTCTTTTTCCTGCTACGGGGGGAGCCCCCGAGCGTCTGAAAATTTTTCTTGTCTTGTTCTTTCTTCAAGTCGTCGGGGGGAGCCCCCGAGCGTTTTCGTGTGCGAATTTTGCTTTTGTTCCTTCATGTTGGGCGCAGCCCCAAGTCCTTTTCCTTACTGGTAGTTCTTCTACCTGCAGCCTTTTGTACAGGATGCCAAGCGACTGGTGCAGGAGAACCTGGTGCTGGAGGTCAACCTCCGACAGCTTCAAGGTACCTGTATGCTCTGGTGCTTCTTTCTTTTTGCATTATTGTCTTGCTTTCTGATGCTTGTATGTTTTGAATGCAGAGGAGCATAATACTTCCCTCCATGAGATTGATGCTCTCAAGAAGAGCCTTGGTCAAGCGGATAAGAAGGCCGAGGACGCCGCTGGTGCGAAGGAGTGCCTTGAGCTGGAGCTGGCCAAGGCAGCCGAAGCTAAGGAGCGTCTACAGCAGGAGGCTACGGACCGCGAGGAGCAGCTTGCCATGGCTGCGACTGTGTGTGAAAGAGAGGTGGCGGGCAAGCTCATGGCTGCTGCCAAGACTGTTTCAGGTGAGTACCTTATTTTTGCTCCTTTCTTTTCGTTTTCTTGTCTTCTTCTGTGTTACTTTCTTCATTCCTTTTCTTTTTTGTCTCAGATGCCGCAGGCATCGAGTTTGACCGCGGCGCTCTGGAGCACGGGAGTGCTCTAGATGATGCTACTGCAGCGGTCGAAGATCGCTGCAGGACCGTCGTCAACTCCCTTGCCAAGGCGAAGGAGGTCCTTGGCCGCTTCTACAAGGAGCTTGTCCCCAAGGGCGCCGCCCTTGATGATGTTGACGCCCTGGCGGAGGCTTTGTCGGCCGAAGCGCCTGCGGCGTACAAGCGCAAGCAGAAGGGCATCGGCGCGTCCGTCAGGCTGGCGATGGCCTTGGCGGCTGGAGCGGAGCTGGACCTTCCCCAGATAACCACCTGGATGCCGACAACCGCGGATGGATCCGAGGTAGCCTTTGCTACCTATTCTGCTCGCTGCAAGCGATATGGGCCAAAGCTCATTGATCTGCTGTCTGAGTATGCGCTGCGGCAACAGGGGGAGGCCAAGGCGAGGCAATCCGGTTCCGAGGCTACTCAGGGTGCCGCGTCTTAGGCGTTGTAGCTGTAGGATAGTTTGTAATCTTCTTTTGCTTGTAATTATCGTTGAGGAACAAAAATCATTGTGCCACGTAGTGGCCTTTATATGCTTAATGCATTTTGTTGAGTTGTGCTCTTATCCGTCTGAATGTTTATGTCCTTTTCTTTTCTGCTGCTCTAGGTTCCTTCGGGTGCTGACCCTATTGACAACTCGCCTGCAACACGGCAGCGGCCATCTTTGGATGATTCATCACAACTTTCTTTTCTTCGAGACCGTGTTCGTAGTCTTGAGAAGGAGTTGCTTGGGGTGCGTGGCCACGCCGATGTTTGGAAGTCCAAGGCAGATCGTGGTGCAGCCAGACAGGAATACTTGATGGCGGAACTGCTTCGGCTGTCTGAGAAGCTTCAATGTAAGTTGTTCTTTGTTTCGAGCTGCAGCTCAGTTTTTGGATGCGCCTGCTGGCCTTGTGTCTTATCTTGTGCGAGTGTCGCAGGTGCTAACCTTGCTCCGAGGGAGGAGAAGGAGCGTGTCGCTATTCGGGTCAATTGCTTGACTCAACAAGACATGGAAGCTGGCGGTTTCTTCTGGATGGATCGTGACCGTGCCGTGGCTCTGGCAACGGTGCAGGATCGCATTCACCAAGTATCCCGGGTGCTTCGCCAAGTGCAGACGTCGCTCTCGTCGGTTCTGCATGTGATGTTTCCCCTGGATGCTGTGCCAACATCCCTGTCCGGCCTTCTGTCTAGATTTCAGAGCGTGACTCGTGTCCAGGAACTGGTGAGGCAGCAGCTCGTCGCAGGGGTGAAGGCTGCATTTTTTCCTTGTTAGGCTGCATCGACCTGATGTAGATCTGTCTGTTGTAGCAGCTGGGCCACCTCTTCGACCGGATGGTGGCGAGTGGGATATGCGTCCGCATTATGCGGCTGTAAGGCAGTATGCCGAACAGGTCGTAGATTTGTTTGAGCAGCGTGCTCAAGTTATTCTTCAGAATAGGTAGTACCTGTAAAAGAGATAGATGTAAAATTTGTATAATTCGACTGGGCGTGTTGTGCCCTTTGTTATAAAGGTTTGTTTGTTGTGAGCAGGTAGTGCTGTGTTTGAGTACGTGTCCTTTTCGTTTACCTGACGTTGCCAGCTACTCAGGTGTACACGTGTGATCCTCTGTCGATGAAATCGTGAGGTGGAGGGAGCCCCCAAGTGCGTTTCTAGCATAAAGTAAAGTTGCAAATAGCGAAACGAAATTTTGAGGCGAGACACTTAGCTTTATTTATATCGTAATGGAGGAAGTACATTGTTCGGCTGGATAGCCTTGGCTGAAAAGCCTTATTGAAAGTAAAGGGGTAGGTAGCTAGGGATAGAATCATCGCAAGTGCGCGATGTTCCATGGGTTGGAGTATGCGACTCCAGACTCCAGGTGCTTGAGGCGATAGGCGCCACCTGGGATGACTTCGGTGATAATGTAGGGTCCTTCCCATGGCGACTCGAATTTGTTCGGTCGCTCTTGCTTGAGTCGTAAGATGAGGTCTCCTTCGACGAAGGATCTTGGGCGTAGCCGGCGGCTGTGGTAGTTGCGGAGACTCTGCTGGTACACCGCTGATCGAGCTGCTGCTACGTCTCTTGCTTCGTCGAGTGTGTCGACGGCGTCTTCAAGTGCAGCCGTGGATTCGGCTTCGCTGTAAGCGACGACCCGGGGGGCCTGGTGGCGTACTTCGGCTGGTAGCACGGCTTCGGCTCCATGCACCATGAAGAACGGTGTGTAGCCGGTGGAGCTGTTTGGTGTAGTATGCAAACTCCATAGGACAGATGGCAGCTCTTTCGTCCAGGCTCCGGCTTTTCGTTCGAGTGGGCTCATGAGGCGCTTCTTGATGCCAGCGCCGATTAGGCCGTTGGCCTTTTCGACCTGCCCGTTCGTTTGCGGGTGAGCCACTGAGGCGTATGTGATGTTGATCCCGAGGCCTTCACAGAAGTCTTGGAATTCTTTGGAGATGAAGTTTGATCCATTGTCGGTGATGATGCTGTGCGGTACTCCGAACCTGTAGACAATGGACTCAAAGAACTTGACGGCGGTCTTGCCCTTTTGGTTAGTGACCGGCATGGCTTCAACCCACTTGGTGAATTTTTCGACTGCGACTAGGAGGTAAACGTGCCCCCCTTTCGAGGACTTTGGCAGTTTGTCGATCATGTCGAGGCCCCATTGAGCAAAGGGCCAGGCTATAGGTATGGGTCTGAGCTCTAACCTGGGTGCGTGCGGTTTATCGGCGAACCGTTGGCACCCGTTGCATCTTCGGACGATGTCCTTTGCATCACTCATGGCCGTTGGCCAGTAGAATCCGGCTCGTAGAGCTTTGGCGACAAGGGAGCGGCTGCCTGCGTGATGGCCACAGATGCCCACGTGGATGTCTTGGAGGATGGCTTTCCCGTCACCGATGGTGACGCACCTTTGTAGTACACCCGTAATACTGCGCTTGTACATCTCGCCATTGATGATGGTGAAGGATTTTGACCGACGAGATATGCGCCGGGCATCTGTCGGGCTGTCAGGCAGTTCTCCGTTGATCAAGAACTGGAGGTACGGTCGCGTCCAAGTTTCTTCGATTTCCATGACCTGCATCAGGTGGACCATAGCAACCTCTGTGTCCAGTTTCTCGGGTCCTTCGTGTCCTTCGGGCAGCGTAGCCCCCGAGTGCTCTGCTTCTTCGGGTGATCCCTTGGGGAATTTCCGCTTGATGGATGGCACGCAGATCTGTTTGAGGAACACACCCGGTGGCACCTTTGCGCAGGTGGAGCCGATGTTGGCGAGTCTGTCGGCTTCCTTGTTGCTTTCTCTTCCGACGTGCCGAAGCTCGCAGCCGTCGAATTCTTCCTCGAGTGCATTGTAGAGAGCGCGGTACGCGATCATGTTTTCGGCGTGTGTGTCGCACTCGTTCATCGTCTGCTGGACGACGAGGTTGGAGTCACCGTAGATGACCAGGCGCGTTGCACCGCAGATCTTTGCCATCCTCATGCCGTGGATGAGGGCTTCGTATTCGGCCTCATTGTTGGAGGCTCGGAATTTCATCCGGAGGACGTACTTCATCTGGTCGCCCTGCGGGGAGGTTAGTATGAACCTGGCTCCTGCTCCAGCTTCACGCTTGGAGCCATCGAAGTGCATTGTCCATGACTGCGACATGTCTGGGTTGTCTGGCAGCTGCAGCTCCATCCAATGTACGAGGAAGTCCGGGAGGACTTGAGATTTGATTGCGAGTCGCTTCTCGTAGATGATGTCCAGATGTGACAGCTCAATGCCCCACAGGGCCATGCGTCCTGTGGCCTCTGGGTTATTCAACATGCTGTTCAGGGGTGCCTCGTTGACGACCATCACCTGGTGCTCCTGGAAGTAATGGCTCAGCCGTCGAGCCGTCATGAACACGCCGTAGGCGAGTTTCTGGTAGTGAGGGTATCTCTGCTTTGTTGGCGTTAGTATTGGAATTATGCCCTAGAGGCAATAATAAAGATGTTATTATTATAATTCTTGTTCATGATAATGTTTATATTCCATGCTAGAATTGTATTAAGCGGAAACTGTAATACTTGTGTGGTTTGTAAACAACACTGTGTCCCTAGTACGCCTCTATGGACTAGCTCATTGATTAATGATGGTTAAGGTTTCCTAACCATGGACATGAGTTGTCGATTAATAATGAGATCATATCATTGGGAGAATGATGTGGTGGACATACCCAAACTAAGCGAAGAAATTAGATCGTGTCATCGTGTTCATCTTTGCGAAGCTTTTCTTATGTCAAATATTGTATTCCTTAGACCATGAGATAATACAACTCCCTGGTATCGGAAGAAAGATTTGAGGTCATCAAACGTCATCCTATGAGAGGGTGATCATAAAGGTGTCTCTCGGGTGATCGGAAAGTATCTGTTGGGTTGTATGTATCGAGATGGGATTTGTCCCTCCCAAGTCGGAGAGATATACTTCGAGCCCACTCGGTAATCGATATCAACACCTCTTGCAAGCATGTGGTTAAGGAGTTAATCACAAAGTGATATCGGATTACGGAACGAGTAAAGTACTTGCTGTGAACGAGATTGAACTAGGTATGACGGTACCGATGATCAAATCTCGGGCAAGTAAAATATCGCGAGACGAAGGGAATATATATATGGGATTGATTGAATCCTGGCATCGTGGTTCATCCGATATGATCATCGATGAATGTGTGGGAGTCAATATGGGTTTCCATACCCCGCTGTTGATTATTGATAGAAGATCATGTCTACATATTCTCGAACCCGAAGGGTCACACACTTAACGTATCTCGACGCTAGGATAGATTGGATAATTGGTTTATGAGTTTTTGTTCGGAGTCTCGGATGGGAACCGGGACATTACGAGAGGTTCCGGAGTGGTCCGGAGAATAAGATTCATATAAGGCAGTGCAGTTTTTGGAGTTCGGAATTGTTCTGGGTTAATCGGTATTGTACCGGAAGCTTCTAGAACCTTCCGAAAGGGGACCAACGTGGCTCCACCTTCCGGGAGGGGGCATGGGCCTATGAGGGAGTGCCCTGGCCGCATTGGTCCAGGGGCACAAGGCCCCATAGGGCCCAGCCGGCCAACAAAGGGATAAACCCTAGTTGGACCTTCTAGAAAGGGGGGGGGGGGTTCCTTGCCCCCTACTCCTCCCTCCTTTGGCCGCCGGCCTATGGCTTGGGGGAGGGGTTAGGGCAGGCGCTCACCCCTCTATATATATAGGGCTAGGGCGCACCACCCCCCACACCTTCCCCTCAAGCCTAGTCGCCCTGCTGCCCTCCTCTCTCTCTCCCTCCCGACTGCGTGTAGGCGAAGCCCTGCTGCAAAAACTCTCCACCAATTGCACCACGCCGTCGCGTTGTAGATCCAACCCATCTCTCCACCATACTTGCTGGACCAAGGAAGGAGGAGACGTCGAGGTGCTGCACGTGTGCATCTCACGGAGGCATCGCCACTTGTGGTGCTACATCGGATCGGATCGCGAGGAGGAGAAGCGAGTACGACTACATCGCCCACGTTCCGACGAACGTTCCGCTGTGCGAATCTTCAAGGGTATGAAGATCCAATCCAATCTCTCTCGTTGTTTGCATCTCCTAGATTAGATCTTGGCTTCCCTCTGTTCGCATCCGTAGAAAATTTTGATTTACTATGCCGCGAAACCCTTTAGTTAGTACCTCGCTGAGGTAGTAGATTGGGCGTTGGACCCCGTGGGTCTTGCCTTCTTTGGGTCGTTCGACCACTAGCACGGTGCTGACCACCTGGTGTGTGGCTGCTATGTACAGCAGCAGAGGCTCGCGCTCCTTTGGCGTGACCAGGACGGGCGAGGTGGAGAGAAGCCGTTTGAGGCTTTCGAACGCATTGTCGGCTTCGGGCGTCCACTCGAATTTATCTGCCTTGCGTAGCAGCTGGTAGAATGGCAGGGCCTTCTCGCCCATGCGGCTGATGAATCTGCTCAACGCCGCTATTCGTCCTGCGAGCTGCTGGACACCCTTGAGATTTTTTGGCTTCTCCATTGCCATGATGGCTCTGATTTTCTTCGGGTTCGCCTCGATCCCTCGTTGAGAGATGAAGTACCCAAGCAGATGACCCGATGGGACGCCGAAGGCGCACTTTTCGGGGTTGATTTTGATCCTGTAGCAATCGAGGTTGTCGAACGTCTCGCGGATATCGTCGATAAGTGTCCTTGCCTCCCTGGTTTTTATGACTATGTCGTCGACATAGACTTGAACGTTTCGACCGATCTGGTCCTTGAGGCATGCCTGCATGCATCGTTGGTACGTGGCACCTGCGTTCTTTAGCCCGAAGGGCATTGTGTTGTAGCAGAACACTCCGAACGGTGTGATAAACGCAGTTTTCTCCTGATCTTCAACCTTGAGTCGAATCTAGTTGTAGCCTGAGTAGGCGTCGAGGAAGGAGAGTTTCTCACAACATGCAGTCGAATCGATGATCTGATCGATCCGAGGAAGAGGGAAGTGGTCCTTTGGGCAGTGCTTGTTTAGCGATGTGAAATCCACGCACATCCGTAGGATGTCCGTGTCCTTCTTTGGGACCATCATTGTATTTGCAAGCCACTCGCTTTCTTTGATTTCCCTGATGAAGTCTGCAGCGAGTAGTTTGTTGATTTCTTTGCCGATAGCTTCGGCCCGTGGCTCGGACAGTCTCCAGATGGACTGCTTGACGGGCTTGGTGTCTAGAAAGACGTTGAGTGCGTGCTCGGCAAATTCCCTAGGAACTCCTGGCATGTCCGCAGGACACCAGGCGAAGATTTCCCAGCGCTCACAGAGGAATTCGACGAGCGCGCCTTCCTATGCGGTGCTGAGGTCGTTGGCGATCAGCGCCGTCTTGGAGGCATCCGTCGGATGGACTTGCACCTTCTTTGTGTTGACGGTGGAGTCGAAAGACATGTCAGGTGCGTTTTGTCGTGCGACTGGGGGTACCCCGTTGTCCGTCACCTCGCGGAGCCTTAGGAGCTCCTCCTACATGCCGAATGACTGGGAGATTCTATTGAAATCGCTGTCGCATTGGTCCGATCGGGTGAAGCTCCCGTGGATGGTGATGACTCCCATTGGTCCTGACATCTTGAGTAGCAGGTATGCATAGTGTGGGACAGCCAAGAACCTTGCGAATGCTACACGCCCGAGGATGGCGTGGTACTGTGATGGCCAGTCCACCACTTCGAATTCGAGCCGCTCCAGTCGGAAGTTGTCCGGCTTGCCGAAGATGACGTCGAGCCATATTTTGCCCAGGGGGAATATGCGCTTCCCTGGAACGATGTCGTGGAACGTTGTGTCTGACTATTCCAGGCTGCACTGCGGGATCCGCATTGCTGCTAGAGTGCTTGCGAACATCAGGTTGATGCCTCTGCCGCCGTCCATGAAGACGCGACTCATCTCGAAACCTCCGATCTGTGCCTCCAGCCCCAGGGCAGCATGACCTGGGCGAGGGATCTGGCAAGGGTGATCCGAACGACTGAACATGATGCAGGACTCCGATCCGCTGAGGTACTCAGGGATGGCGGGTGGAGTTGCCACGGCCAGGTTGATCTGTCGGGTGATTTTCTTCTGCACCCTATTTGTGGGGTGCCCCTTCTGGATCATCAGTGCTCCTTTCGGCTGGGGATACCCGTTCCCAGCGTTGTTCTGTGCTGGTGCGACTGGTTGGTTCGGGCCTCCTACAGGTGGCGGTGGAGGAGCTTCATGCGCTATTTCACCTGGCGCGGGTGCGTTTCCGAACGCAGGGATTGGGGATTGCTGCCTCATTTGCACCATACTTTTGCTGAGTTTCTGGAACTCGCGACAGTCCTTGAGCATGTGGCTCTCCTTCTTTTTGCCATCCTGCTTGTCGATGTAGAAGTGGATGGTGCATGGACCTGAAAGCTTTTCGTATGCTAAGGGTCCGTTATCGCGGTCGCGGCGTTGCCACGACTGCGTTGGGCGTCCCCCGTCGCGGAAGTTTCCTCCGCGGTATCCTCCGCTGTTGCGGTTGGCATCATTGCGGCGATCAGCGTAGCCAGCCGAGACCATGTCGGGTCCGTCGCGATCGTCGTAGCCGCGCGATCTTCTCTTGCTACAACGCTCTTGAAGGGATTCGCGGCATAGTAAATCAAAATTTTCTACGGAGCGAACAGAGGGAAAGCCAAGATCTAATCTAGGAGATGCAAACAACGAGAGAGATTGGATTAGATCTTCATACCCTTGAAGATTCGCACAGCGGAACGTTCGTCGGAACGTGGGTGATGTAGTCGTACTCGCTTCTCCTCCTCACGATCCGATCCGATCTAGCACCACAAGTGGCGGTGCCTCCGTGAGATGCACACGTGCAGCACCTCGACGTCTCCTCCTTCCTCGGACCAGCGAGTATGGTGGAGAGATAGATTGGATCTACAACACGACGGCGTGGTGTATATGGTGGAGAATTTCTGCTGCAGGGCTTCGCCTACAAACAGTCGGGAGGGAGAGAGGAAGGTAGCAAGGCTGCTAGGGCTTGGAGGAAGGTGTGTGTGGGGGAAGGGGCGCACCACCCCTCTATATATAGAGGGGGGCGGCCAGCCCTTGCCCCTCCTCCAAGCCTATCTCTAGTTTAAACAATTTAAACTCTCCCTTATCTAGAAATCCTATCTCTAGTTTAAACGATTTAAACTCTCCCTTATCTAGAAATTATATCCCGAGATTTAAACGAGTCAAATCTCTCTAGAATCGGCTGGGCCCTATGGGGCCTTGTTCCCCTGGCCCAATGCGGCCAGGACACTCCCTCATAGGCCCATGCCCCCTCCCGGAAGGTGGGGCCACGTTGGTCCCCTTCCGGAAGGTTCTAGAAGCTTCCGGTACAATACCGATTAACCCGGAACAATTCCGAACTCCAAAAACTGCACTGCCTTATATGAATCTTATTCTCCGGACCATTCCGGAACCTCTCGTGATATCCCGGATCCCATCCGAGACTCCAAACAAAAATTCATAAACCAATTATCCAATCTATCCTAGCGTCGAGATACGTTAAGTGTGTGACCCTGCGGGTTCGAGAATATGCAGACATGATCTTCTATCAATAATCAACAGCGGGGTCTGGGCACCCATATTGACTCCCACACATTCATCGATGATCATATCGGATGAACCACGATGCCAGGATTCAATCAATCCCATATATATATTCCCTTCGTCTCGCGATATTTTACTTGCCCGAGATTCGATCGTCGGTACCATCATACCTAGTTCAATCTCGTTCACAGCAAGTACTTTACTCGTTCCGTAATCCGATATCACTTTGTGATTAACTCCTTAACCACATGCTTGCAAGCGGTGTTGATATTGATTACCGAGTGGGCCCGAAGTATATCTCTCCGACTTGGGAGGGACAAATTCCATCTCGATACATACAACCCAACAGATACTTTCCGATCACCTGAGAGACACCTTTATGATCACCCTCTCATAGGATGACGTTTGATGACCTCAAAGATTTCTTCCGATACCAGGGAGTTGCATTATCTCATGGTCTAAGGAATACAATATTTGACATAGGAAAAGCTTCGCAAAGACGAACACGATGACACGATCTAATTGCTCTGCTTTGTTTGGGTCTATCCACCATATCATTCTCCCAATGATATGATCTCATTATCAATTGACAACTCATGTCTATGGTTAGGAAACCTTAACCATCATTGATCAATGAGCTAGTCCATAGAGGCGTACTAGGGACACGGTGTTGTTTACAAACCACACAAGTATTAAAGTTTCCGCTTAATACAATTCTAGCATGGAACATAAACTTTATCATGAACAAGAATTATAATAATAACATCTTTATTATTGCCTCTAGGGCATAATTCCAACAGTCTCCCACTTGCACTAGAGTCAATAATCTAGTTTACATCTGGCAACAATCTCACACCCATGGCACTGAGGTGTTGATCATGTTTTACACGTGGAAGAGGTTTAGTCAATGGATCTGCGACATTCAGATCCGTATGTACTTTGCTAATCTTCAGATCTCCATCTCCTATATAATCTTGGATTATATGAAGATATGCTTGGTCTTTGGATGATATCTTGGTTCCTTAGCGAGTGCTATGGCGCCAGTGTTGTCACACAATATCTCCAGTGGGTCCAATGCACTTGGAACCACGCCAAGCTCAGTGATGAAGTTTCTGATCCAAACTCCTTCACTTGACGCTTCTGCAGCAGCCATGTATTCCGCTTCTACTGTAGATCCCGCGATCACGCTTTGCTTGCAGCTTCTCCAGCTCACAGCTCCTCCATTCAAAATATAAACGTATCATGTCTGAGATTTAGAATCATCCTTGTCGGTGTCGAAACTAGCATCGACGTAACCTTTTACGACAAGCTGTTCATCACCCCCATAGACTAAGAACATTTCTTTAGTTCTATTTAGGTACTTTAGGATGTTCTTCACGGCTGTCCAGTGTTCCACTCCTGGATCACTTTGATATCTGCTCGTCAAACTAAGAGCATTGGACACATCCGGTCTAGTACACAGCATGGCATACATGATGGAACCTATGGCCGAGGCATAAGGCACTTTGCTCATAGCTTCCCTATCATTTACCGTAGCTGGACACTGAGCCTTGCTCAATATCTTACCTGACAACATAGGCACTGAACCTTTCTTTGCCTTATCCATTCTGAACCTTTTCAGAACTTTGTCTAGGTATGTACTCTGGCTTAAAGCTATCAGGCGTCTTTGTCTATCTCTATAGATTTTGATGCCCAATATATAAGCAGCTTCACCTAGGTCTTTCATTGAAAAACACTTGTTCAAATAACTCTTCACATCGTTAAGCATGTTGATGTCATTTCCGATAATCAATATGTCATCCACATACAGTACCAGAAACGTCACCGAGCTCCCACTCACTTTCTTGTAGATGCAAGCTTCGTAGCAATTTGGAACAAATCCAAAGCTCTTGATCACTTGATCAAAACGAAGGTTCCAACTCCGAGATGCTTGCTTCAGTCCATAAATGGAACGCTGAAGTTTGCATACTTTACTAGCATCCTTAGGATCGACAAAACCCTCGGGTTGCATCATATACAACTCTTCATCAATGTTGCCATTGAGGAAAGCAGTCTTGACATCCATCTGCCATATTTCATAATCATGAAACGCAGCAATTGCTAATAAAATCTGAATGGACTTAAACATCGCTACGGGAGAGAAAGTCTCATCGTAGTCAACACCTTGAACTTGTCGAAAACCTTTTGCGACAAGCCGTGCTTTATAGACGGTAACATTACCATCCGCGTCCGTTTTCTTCTTGAATATCCATTTGCACTCAACAGCCTTTCGGTCGTAGGAGGATCCACCAAAGTCCATACTTGGTTTTCGCTCATGGATCCCAATTCGGATTTCATGGCTTCCAGCCATTTCTCAGAGTCTGGGCTCATCATCGCTTCCTCATAGTTCGTATTTTCACTGTCTTCTACCAACAAGACAGCCAAGACAGGGTTGCCGTACCACTCAGGAGGGGCACGCGACCTTGTCGACCTGCGACGTTCAGTAGCAGCATCGTCCGAAGCTTCATGATCCTTGTCATTAGCTTCCTCTATTGTTGGTGCAGGCGGCACTGGAACAATTTCAGGTGCTGCGCTACTCTCCAATTCAAGAGAAGGTTCAATAACCTCGTCTAGCTCTACTTTCCTCCCACTCACTTCTTTCGAGAGAAACTCCTTCTCAATAAAGGAACCGTTCTTTGCGACAAACACTTTGCCTTCGGTTCTGTGATAGAAGGTATACCCAATAGTTTCCTTAGGGTATCCTATGAAGACGCATTTCTCCGCTTTGGGTTCGAGCTTGTCCGGCATCAACTTCTTGACGTAAGCTTCGCATCCCCAAACTTTAAGAAACGACAACTTAGGTTTAGCACCAAACCACAGTTCATACGGTGTCGTCTCAACGGATTTAGATGGAGCCCTATTTAAAGTGAATGCAGCGGTTTCTAATGCATAACCCCAAAATGATAACGGCAAATCAGTAAGAGACATCATTGATCGTACCATATCTAATAGGGTTCGATTCCGGCGTTCAGACACACCATTGCGCTGTGGTGTTCCGGGTGGCGTGAGTTGTGAAACAATTCCGCTTGCTTTAAGATGCGTGAGAAAATCATAACTCAAACATTCGCCCCCACGATCGGATCGTAGAAACTTAATCTTTCTGTTACGATGGTTCTCCACTTCATTCTGAAATTCTTTGAACTTTTCAAACGTTTCAGATTTATGTTTCATTAAATAGATATACCCATATCTACTTAAGTCATCGGTAAAAGTAAGGAAATAGCGATATCCACCGCGCGTCGAAATACTCATCGGTCCGCATACATCGGTATGTATGATTTCCAACAAGTCTGTTGCTCGCTCCATCATTCCGGAGAACGGGGTTTTGATCATCTTGCCCATGAGGCATGGTTCGCATGTGTCAAATGATTCAAAATCAAGAGACTCCAAAAGTCCATCAGAATGGAGTTTCTTCATGCGCTTTACTCCAATATGACCTAGACGACAGTGCCACAAATAAGTAGTATTATCACTATCTACTTTGCATCTCTTAGCCTCAATGTTATGGATGTGTGTTTCATCCCTTTCGAGATTTAGAAGAAATAAACCATTCACAAGAGGTGCATGACCATAAAAGATGTTACTCATATAAATAGAACAACCATTATTCTCCGATTTAAATGAATAACCGTCTTGCAATAAACACGATCCGGAAATGATGTTCATGCTCAACGCAGGCACATAATAACATTTATTAAGGTTTAAAACTAATCCCGAAGTTAAAACTAAGGAGAGCGTGCCGACGGCCATCACATCAACTCTTGATCCGTTGCCAACGCGCATCGTCACCTCATCCCTCGCAAGCCGCCGTCTATTCCGTAGCTCCTGTTTCGAGTTACAAATATTAGCAACTGAGCCGGTATCAAATACCCAGGCACTACAACGAGGGCTAGTAAGGAAAACATCAATAACATGTATATCAAATATACCTTGGATGGTGTCAGCCTTCTTGTCCGCTAAGTACGTCGGACAGTTGCGCTTCCAGTGACCCTTGTCCTTGCAATAGAAGCACTCAGTGTCCGGCTTGGGACCAGACCTGAGCTTCTTCTCAGCAGGGGCATTGCGCTTGCCACCGCCCTTCTTGAAGGGCTTCTTTGCTCCCTTACCTTTCTTAAAGAAGGGCTTGTTGACCATCAACACATGATTATCCTTCTTGATGTCCACTTTCGCAGCCTTCAGCTTTGCGAAGAGCTCGGTGATCGTATCAGTGGAACCAATCTGATTATGAGTAACTACAAAACTTTTGTAGCTGGGAGGGAGTGATTGCAGAACCCTGTCAATCTTGAGCTCCTCTGGAATCGTGCATTCCAGTTGCTCAAGGCGTTGAGTGTAGCCCGACATCTTTATGGCGTGCTCACTAACGGAACTCCCTTCCTCCATCTTGCAGTTAAAGAACTTCTCAGAGATCTCATATCTCTCAGAACGGGCTTGAGTCTGAAACATGGTTTTCAGCTCCTCGAGAATCTCAAAGGGCCCGGGATAGGTTTCAAAACGATTTTGAAGCTCCGGTTCCATAGCAAACAACATGGTGCTCTTAATCACACCATAATCATCTTTGCGCGACTGATAGACAGCTTTCTCATCAGCCGGCGCAGTTGCAGCAGGGGGGTTACCTAACGCTTTCTCAAGGACATAGTCCTTTTGTCCGCCAGACAGAATGATTCTTAGATTGCGGAACCAGTTGGTGAAGTTAGACCCATTGTTTCTAAGCTTTTCTTTCTCAGCAAAAACATTGAAGTTGAAGTTGGACTTGGCCATTGGATCTATAGTATTTGCAAGTACAATTTAGACTATGTTCATGATAAATAGTTCAACTTAATCAAATTACTAGATGAACTCCCACTAAATTCAACATCCCTCAAGTTGTTTAGTGAACACGATCCAAATTCACCACACCTAATCCGATCATCACGAGAAGAGATGTGGTTTCAATGGTGGACAACAAAGTGTCGATCATATCATTCATATGACTCATGCTTAACCTTTCGGTTCTTGTGTTCCGAGGCCATGTCTGTACATGCTAGGCTCGTCAAGTTAGACCCAAGTATTTCCGCGTGTGCAAAACTGGCTTGCACCCGTTGTATGTGAGCGTAGAGTCTATAGCACCCGATCATCACGTGATGCTTGGAAACGACGAACTTTCGCAACGGTGCATACTTGGGGAGAACACAGTTTTTATCTTGATCTTTAAGTGAGGAATCATCTTATAATGCTACCGTCGCGATCTAAGCATAATAAGATACATAAAAGGATAAACATCACATGCATATAACTTTATGTGACATGGTATAGCCAATCTTCGCGCAATGATCTCCATCTTGTGCGTTCCGGCATGATCTCCATCACTCCACCATGATTGCCTCCACCACGAATAGCAACTACAACTATTGCTAACTACTTAGCGATAAAGTAAAGCTATTACATGGCGTATAAGAAGTTTACTCGCAGGTCATACACAATTATAAAGACAACCATATGGCTCCTGCCGGTTGTGTACTCATCGACATGCAAGTCGTGAAACATTACAAAACATGATCATCGCATACAATATACACATCACATCTTGGGCCATACCATATCACAGAAAACACTCCCTGCAAAAACAAGTTAGACGCCTCTACTTTGTTGTTGCATGTTTTACGTGGCTTATGGGAGTAGATGCTAAGAACGATTCTTACCTACGGAAAGCCACAACGGTGATATTATGGTTGCCAAACTTCGGTGTTAATCCCATGACAACTATAGTGAGAGAAACTGACATCCACCAGCCGCATGTGTGGAACAAGCCACACGTCAAGTGCGGAGCCGGTCTCGCGAGCGATGTCGCGTAAGGTTGTCCTGGACCGCTTCAATCTCACTATCCCGCGTCATAAGAAGAACACAAACAAGAGGCTTGCAACAGAAAACATCAATGCCCGCAACAACCATGTTGCGTTCTACTCGTGAAACACATCTACGCATAGATCTAGCTCTGATACCACTGAAGGGATTCGCGGCATAGTAAATCAAAATTTTCTACGGAGCGAACAGAGGGAAAGCCAAGATCTAATCTAGGAGATGCAAACAACGAGAGAGATTGGATTAGATCTTCATACCCTTGAAGATTCGCACAGCGGAACGTTCGTCGGAACGTGGGTGATGTAGTCGTACTCGCTTCTCCTCCTCGTGATCCGATCCGATCTAGCACCACAAGTGGCGGTGCCTCCGTGAGATGCACACGTGCAGCACCTCGACGTCTCCTCCTTCCTCGGACCAGCGAGTATGGTGGAGAGATAGATTGGATCTACAACACGACGGCGTGGTGTATATGGTGGAGAATTTCTGCTGCAGGGCTTCGCCTACAAACAGTCGGGAGGGAGAGAGGAAGGTAGCAAGGCTGCTAGGGCTTGGAGGAAGGTGTGTGGGGGAGGGGGCGCACCACCCCTCTATATATAGAGGGGGGGCGGCCAGCCCTTGCCCCTCCTCCAAGCCTATCTCTAGTTTAAACAATTTAAACTCTCCCTTATCTAGAAATCCTATCTCTAGTTTAAACGATTTAAACTCTCCCTTATCTAGAAATTCTATCCCGAGATTTAAACGAGTCAAATCTCTCTAGAATCGGCTGGGCCCTATGGGGCCTTGTGCCCCTGGCCTAATGCGGCCAGGACACTCCCTCATAGGCCCATGCCCCCTCCTGGAAGGTGGGGCCACGTTGGTCCCCTTCCGGAAGGTTCTAGAAGCTTCCGGTACAATACCGATTAACCCGGAACAATTCCGAACTCCAAAAACTGCACTGCCTTATATGAATCTTATTCTTCGGACCATTCCGGAACCTCTCGTGATATCCCGGATCCCATCTGAGACTCCGAACAAAAATTCATAAACCAATTATCCAATCTATCCTAGCGTCGAGATACGTTAAGTGTGTGACCCTGCGGGTTCGAGAATATGCAGACATGATCTTCTATCAATAATCAACAGCGGGGTCTGGGCACCCATATTGACTCCCACACATTCATCGATGATCATATCGGATGAACCACGATGCCAGGATTCAATCAATCCCATATATATATTCCCTTCGTCTCGCGATATTTTACTTGCCCGAGATTCGATCGTCGGTACCGTCATACCTAGTTCAATCTCGTTCACAGCAAGTACTTTACTCGTTCCGTAATCCGATATCACTTTGTGATTAACTCCTTAACCACATGCTTGCAAGCGGTGTTGATATCGATTACCGAGTGGGCCCGAAGTATATCTCTCTGACTTGGGAGGGACAAATTCCATCTCGATACATACAACCCAACAGATACTTTCGATCACCTGAGAGACACCTTTATGATCACCCTCTCATAGGATGACGTTTGATGACCTCAAAGCTTTCTTCCGATACCAGGGAGTTGCATTATCTCATGGTCTAAGGAATACAATATTTGACATAGGAAAAGCTTCGCAAAGACGAACACGATGACACGATCTAATTGCTCTGCTTTGTTTGGGTCTATCCACCATATCATTCTCCCAATGATATGATCTCATTATCAATTGACAACTCATGTATATGGTTAGGAAACCTTAACCATCATTGATCAATGAGCTAGTCCATAGAGGCGTACTAGGGACACGGTGTTGTTTACAAACCACACAAGTATTAAAGTTTCCGCTTAATACAATTCTAGCATGGAACATAAACTTTATCATGAACAAGAATTATAATAATAACATCTTTATTATTGCCTCTAGGGCATAATTCCAACAGCTCTTGCCGTCGATCGTAGTCGTCTTCTTCTTCCGATTGTGCTTGGTGAATGGAATCTTCATCGTCAGCCCACCTGTTGGCGATGTCCATGAGGTGGTCAAGTGTTTTGGGCTTGACGCGCCCAAGTTCCTCCTTGAAGTCTTGGCGCTTGACGTCGTCCCTGAAGGCATCGATGGCCCTCTCTTCGGAGATGTGCGCCGCGGAGTTCTTTGTGTTGGACCAGCGTAGTATGTACGAGCGAATGGATTCGCCAGTTCGTTGAATGCAGGCTCGCAACTCTTCAATTGAGGCGGGCCTCTTGCTGGTGCCCTTGAAGTTTCGGATGAAACTGTAAGCTAGCTCATCCCAGCTTCGGATGGACCCTGAAGATAGGCTGCTGAGCCAGATCCGGGCTGCGCCTGTCAGCTGCAGCTGAAGGCATTGCATGGCAGTCTCTTTGTTTCCACCGTGCATTTTTACGGATGATAAGTGGTCGCTAAGCCAATCCTTTGGGTCTTGAGTGCCGTCGAACTTCGGAGTATCCGAAGGAAGCTTGAAATTTCGCGGCATCCGTGTCCGCCGGACGGATCTGCTGAAGCATCGGGCTCCGCAGAGTTCTCCTTCGTCTTCATCCATCTCGGATTCAGACGAGCATGCGCGCTTGGCTCGCGCTTTGTCGATTTTGCGCTGTGTGAGCGCATCTTTGGTGTCGTAGTCGCGGTTGCGGTGGCGCGAACTCTTCTTCCTTCGAGGAAGGTCATGTTCCTCTTATTCGGATGAAGGGGTGGGGCTGCGGTCGAACCTGACCGGAGCTTTCTTCTTTGGCTCCGTGGGAGCTTCCTGGTGGAGCGCGGCTCCGACGAGTCCGAGTTCGGTAAGTGCGGACTTGTGCATGGCCCTCTTCGGGTCCCCCTCCGGCGGTGGGTGGGCTGCGAGGTACGTAGTGGCTGCCATGATCGCAGCCTGCGGCGTTTTCGGGATGACATTGCCGTCGGCGTCCATCTCCATGAAGGATGTGTGGAGGGTTCGGGTCACCTCACGGCGCTCCTTGGGGTCCATGTTCTCCACCCAAGAGTGGTGCTTGTTGCCTTGGTTGTCGTTCGAGCTTGAGCCGATGCCCATGGCGGAGAGCGCGGCTCGTCGCGCGCTGGACTCTGAGGCTGCTTGCTTGCGTTTGTCAAGCACCTCCTACATCTTGACCTGCTTCTTGTGCTCCTCGATCAATAGCAGGTGGTAGGCCATCAACAGATCCCGGGAGGAGTCTGCAGGCAGTACTATGTTTCCCGCCACGGCATTGCGGGCCTGGGCCCATCCCTCTTTGCTAAGGCAGATGACATGGCCGTTGTTTTCCCCTTCAGGTGGGGGGGCTGGCTTCTTCTATTCCCGTCGTTTCGTTCTGGCGGGTTAGGTGGCAGGTTGGGCGGCGGGTTGGGTGTTTGCTGATCCACGTCGCTCTGGATGACTATGGCGCATTGGTAGCGCTCGTAGATTGGTCCGCAGCTGCCGCAGCTTTCAGATCCGGAACCGTAGGTCCCTGCATCCGATGGCGGATCGCACAGATCGAAGTTGCAGCTGCTGTTGTCGTAGGAATCATCTGTTGATGATGTTGTGCGTAGCATGGGGTGTGGGGTCCACGAAGCGGGTCTGATTGATGGTAGGGGCACCTGCTCAGGGAGGCGGAGGGTGCCAGTTTGCCCCACCTGGAAGCAGAAGCTCCCGAACAGGATTTCGAGTCCGTCGCCTACGGGCTCGAAGTCCTTCATGGTGACCGGTGCGTGGGCGGTGAAGTCGAAAGCGCCGAAGAGGAGATGACTCTCCGTCGCCGCAGAGTTGTAGAACGATCGGGTTGGGACCGTCACGACCGCACAATCAGCGTCCCCAGTTCCCACAGACGGCGCCAATTGGCGATGTTTAATCTCATCAATGCCCATTGTTATGGACTTGGGTTTTAGAGAAGATGGGGATGCTGGAGATCGTGGAACGATTAGCAAACAAGTAACACGGGGACACAAGGTTTACCCAGGTTCAGGCCCCCGGAGGGAAAACCCTACTCCTGCTTGTCTGCTCTTGATTACGGCGGAACCAAAGGTTACAGGTGGTGCGCAGATGCAATCTGGCGTAGAGGTGTGTATGCGAAAGTATGAGAGAGAGAGAGAGATCTAGGTCGTGCCCTCCTAGCCTTTATATAGACTCAGGCAGGTCCCGGGCATAGACCTAGTCGGTTACAAGTTACAAGTTCTAGGGTTTTACCCCTTTGAATTTCCTATCTGCACTAGTCTTGCTCTCCAAGGATCCGAAGGCATCATGGGCCTTGTCCACCCGAAAATCTTCATGGGCCAGCGTACATCTGCCGTGGACCTTCCTTGGGCTGGACCAGGTATGCTAAGATCACGTACCCGTAGGATATAACCATGTCACTGGAATCTCTAGAAAAAAGGAATTGCTCTATCCTTTATTTAATATTTAATAATATTATAATAAGAGACTATTAAATAAAAATGAGAATACTACTAATTAAAACCTAATAATTAGAACCTAATTAAGATAGAAGGACTAATCTATGCAGTATAATGAGAAGTAATACTATAAAATAAAAAAATAACTCTATTTCAGAACTATGAGACAGAATATTCTGTTTTCTTATTTACTCTTTACTTTATTTTTTGTAAAGTGGATCAATTTAGATCATGTATATATAAGCAAAGTACTAAAATATACTTAAAACAAAGTAGTAATTCGCAAGATAGAGAAAATCTTTGCAGTTATTATAGAATAGAAAAGTCTAGAGATACCCTCTTTGATGGAGGACGGGATTCCAATCAGGGAAGGGATCCTTCCTTCTATTGATTTGATAGAAATTCATTTTTCTTTTCCTGTCGCTATGATTTTGATGTTCGATGAATGAGCCTGTGGTAATGCTTTTACCTCTATATCTATGTCGCATATTTTATGTCGCAGGCGCCCATCCAGTCTAGAAACAAGCACTAATGGGAAAAAGAAAACCATACTGAAGAAAACCTAGGATATCTATCCAATTTTTTTAAAAGACATATTAGGGCTATACGGATTCGAACCGTAGACCTTCTCGGTAAAACAGATCAAACGGATTATTATCGAAATGATTCGAACTATTTCAAAGACCCAACATGCATTTTTTTGCATTGGGCTCTTTCATAAACTGATTTCAAAATCAGTTAGTCCACCATAGTTTTTCTTTACAGAAAGATAATGAGATGGCTCCCTGTGCTCTGATTGATTATTTGTATTATGATCTATCTAGGAGCAATACCAAAGTGTTTCAAAGGAGGATTACCTTGACTTAGGTTTGCCTCTGGCCTAAATTAAATCAACCTAAGTGAAATGGAGTCTCTATCGTTCCACTTCAAGAGTTAACTATGAGACTTCATACACCTTAAAGTTCATAGAACGAGAAGGAATTTTTTGGAGGCCCTTATCCTCATTCTGCCTAGCATTTAGTGGGCTGGATATTTACCTTATCAACTAGCAAATCCATAAGGGTTCCATTTGATTAGGCACCTGAATTGGCACCTGAATCCGACTGAACCGGCTATTTGTCAGGCTACTGTTCTCCTATTCTCTCGAATCTATGAAGTAAGACATTGATTTTGCAATAAGATCAATTATGTTTATTGCATAATAAGCTCCTTTGAAAATTATTGGCGCACATGTAAACGAGTTGCTCTACCGAACTGAGCTATAGCCCTTATTAGAGATATCTTAACATATAGATAATTTCTTGTCAAGATGAATATTCTCTAATGCCAGAGGATATCCTTTTTATCTGTATCTGTTTAGTATATAACAGACCAATAACGAAGCGGTATTGCTTAGAAAAGTGATTCAATATATAATCGATCGAAGTAATGCGTCTTCCTTTGTGGTGATAAATTGCCTACTTAACTCAGTGGTTAGAGTATTGCTTTCATACGACGGGAGTCATTGGTTCAAATCCAATAGTAGGTAAGTAGGTAGAAAATAACTAGATAGCATTGGACTTACTTCGCTTCGCTATCTAATGACTTTTTCTACCCCTCTTCCCTTTTTCTTCGTATCAACTATAAACCCTTGGATTGTTTTCAATTGGAGGGGGAATCCAATTGACAGCCTCGATTCGTACCCTAGCTCGTCTAAGAGCTAGCTTTGCTTCAACTAATTCTTTCGTACCCTCAGCTTTACTCAAGTTAGCTTTGGCTATTTCAAGTGTCTGTTGAGATTCTTTCGGATCAATATCACCACCTAGTTCCGCATCATTTCCTAAAATTATGATCTCATTATTAACTATTCTCGCAAAACCGCTCCACAGAACCGCCGTTAACCATTGGTCGTTGAGGAGGCGTATTCTCAAAGGACCCATATCTACTGCTGTGTTAATGGGGGCATGGTTTGGTAATACGCCAATTTGTCCACTATTAGTGGATAAAATGATTTCTTTCACTTCACAATCCCAAATAATTCGCTTAGGAGTCAGTACATAAAGATTTAATTTCATTTCTTCGATTTGTTCTCCTCTTCTAAGGTTATAGCTTTCGTGCGAGCTTCATCGATGTTACCCACCAAATAAAAATCTTGTTCGGGTAGGCCGTCTAATTCTCCGGAAAGAATTAGTTGAAATCCCTAATATTTTCTGCAAGACCAACATACTTTCCTGGAGAACCGGTAAAAACTTCTGCAACAAAGAACGGTTGTGATAAGAAACGCTCTATTTTTCTTGCTCTTGCTACAGTTAAACGATCCTCTTCTGATAATTCATCCAACCCAAGAATAGCGATAATGTCCTGAAGTTCTTTGTAACGTTGTAAAGTTTCCTTAACTCTTTGCACAGTTTCATAATGTTCGTTGCCAACGATCCGAGGCTGTAACATAGTTGAGGTTGAATCTAAAGGATCTACTGTTGGATAATACCCTTGGAAGCTAATCCTCTGGAAAGTACGGTAGTAGCATCCAAATGTGCAAATGTTGTCGCAGGAGCCGGGTCGGTCAAATCGTCCGCGGGTACATAAACTGCTTGAATCGAAGTTATAGATCCCTTTTTAGTAGAAGCAATTCTTTCTTGCAAAGAACCCATTTCTGTACTAAGAGTAGGTTGATAAACCACTGCAGAGGGCATTCTCCCTAATAAAGCAGATACCTCCGACCCTGCTTGAACAAAACGAAAGATACTATCGATGAATAAAAGCACGTCTTGCTTATTAACATCTCGGAAATATTCTGCCATAGTTAGGGCAGTTAAACCAACTCTCATACGAGCTCCCCACTAGAGGAAAAAGGGCTATCCATTCGCGACCCCTCAGAGCATTATTCCCGGTTGCGCCACCAACCGGGACTAATTCTGGCACACGTCCCGGTTGGAGCGGGCACGGGGCCAGGGGCATGCGTCCCGGTTGGAGCCACCAACCGGGACTAAAGATTTGGCCACAGCCACGTGGCGTGGCACGCACCTTTAGTCCCGGTTGCTGGCTCCAACCGGGACTAAAGACCCCCTGCCCTCTATAAATGCAACGCCCCAGCCCCCTCTGTCTCCACTCTGTTTTTTCGAATGGTGGAAGGTGTGAGGGGGTGTGCTAGTTTTTTCTCATGCATGCATTGAAGGTGTTTGTTGAAATGTTTGAGTGAATAATCCCGTTGAATTTCTCATAGAACAAAAATATAGAAGGTGTCCGAGACGCACTTGAGCTTTCTCCTCTTTATTTCCCTCGATCGAGGTTAGCAATCTTATCTTTTCTAGGTCATTGATACAATTCATTTGTCGGTGTGAATTGGTTATTTCACTATTTATGATGTCCTGTTTTTTGATAAACTTACTTATATGATGTAGATGAACGGTCGGGAATGGATGTACGGTGACCGGCGCGTAGCCGGGTATATCAAAGGCGTGGATAAATTTATCGATGTGGCTACGGCAAACAAAGAGAATGGATTTATACGTTGTCCATGTGTTCAATGTCGGAACAACAAGGAGTACTCTTCCTCGAAAATCATTCGCGGCCACCTGATTATGAAAGGTTTCATGCCCAACTATAATTGCTGGACCAAGCACGGGGAAAGAGGGGTTATGATGGAAGATGGTGAAGAAGAAGATGATGATAACAACTATCATCATATGTTTCCTGAATACAGTGATACTGCAATGGAAGACAATGGAGAGGAAAGAGGTGAAGAACGGGCATCAGATGAGCCGGCTGATGAACTTGGTAGGGTCATTTCTGATGCAAAAGCGAGACTGTGAAAAAGAAAATGAGAAGTTGAAGTTAGAGGGCATATTAGAAGATCACAAGAAATTGTTGTACCCAAATTGTGAAGATGGCAGCACAAAGCTCGGTACCACACTGGAATTGTTGTGATGGAAGGCAGAGTGTGGTCTAACTGACTCCTCATTTGAAAAGATGCTGAAAATAATGAAGCCGAAGTTTCCAAAACATAACGAACTTCCCGAGAGTACCTACGAAGCAAAGAAGACACTCTGTCCTCTGGGATTAGATGTGCAAAAGATACATGCATGCATTAATGACTGCATCCTCTACCGCGGTAAGGAGTATGAGAATTTAGATAAATGCCCGGTATGCAACGCGTTGCGGTATAAGATCAGACGAGATGACCCTGGTGATGTTGAGGGAGAGCCCCTCCGGAAGAGGGTTCCTGCTAAGGTTATGTGGTATGCTCCTATAATACCAAGGTTGAAACGCATGTTCAGAAACAAAGAGCATGCCAGGTTGTTGCGATGGCACAAAGAAGACCGTAAGAAAGACGGGAAGTTGAGACACCCTGCTGATGGGTCACAGTGGAGAAAAATCAAGAGAGACTTCCCAGACTTTGCAGGTGACGCAAGGAACTTATGGTTTGGTCTAAGTACGGATGGCTTGAATCCTTTTGGGGAGCAGAGCTGCAGTCACAGCACCTGGCCCGTGACTCTATGTATCTACAACCTGCCTCCTTGGTTGTGCATGAAGCGTAAGTTCATTATGATGCCAGTGCTCATCCATGTCCCGAAGCAACCGGGCAACGACATTGATGTGTACCTTAGGCCATTAGTTGAAGAACTCTTACAGATGTGGGGAAAACCAGGTGTACGTGCGTGGGATGAGAACAAACAGGAGCCATTTAATCTACGAGGGTTGTTATTCGTAACCATCAATGATTGGCCTGCTCTTAGTAACCTTTCAGGACAGACAAACAAGGGATATAAGGCATGCACCCACTGTTTAGATAAGACCGAAGGTACATATTTGCATAAATGCAAGAAGGTTGTGTACCTAGAGAATCGACGATTTCTTCCGACCAATCATCCCGTAAGAAAGAAAGGCAAGAATTTCAAAGGTGAGGCAGATCACCGGAAGAAGCATGAACTCCCTGCTGGTGATGATGTATTTGGTATGGTCAAGGACATAGAAGTAATCTTTGGAAAGGGTCCCGGCGGTCAATCAGTTCTGAACGACGTCGCTACAGGACACGCACCCATGTGGAAGAAGAAATCTATATTTTGGGAGCTGCCATATTGGAAAGTCCTGCGTGTCCGCTCTTCAATCGACGTGATGCACGTGACGAAGAATCTCTGCATGAACCTGCTAGGATTCCTAGGCGTGTATGGGAAGACAAAAGATACACCTGAAGCACGGGAGGACCAACAAATTATGAAAGACCCAAAGAACATGCATACACATAACAAGACGGATAAAGGGTGTCACTTAAGTCGTGCCAGCTATGCTCTTACCAAAGCAGAGAAGGAAATCTTTTTTGAAGTCCTTTACAGTATCAAGGTGCCATCGGGCTTCTCATCTAATATAAAGGGGACAATAAATATGGCAGAGAAAAAGTTCCAAAACCTGAAGTCTCATGACTGTCACGTGATTATGACGCAGTTGCTTCCGATTGCATTGAGGGGGCTTCTACCGGAAAATGTTAGAGTACCCATTGTGAAGCTGTGTGCATTCCTCAATGCAATATCTCAGAAGGTAATCAATCCAGATATTCTGCCAAGGTTACAGAAGGATGTGGTACAATGTCTTGTTAGTTTTGAATTGGTGTTCCCACCATCCTTCTTCAATATTATGACGCATCTCCTGGTTCATCTAGTGGAAGAGATTGCCATTCTCGGTCCGGTATTTCTGCACAATATGTTCCCCTTTGAGAGGTTCATGGGAGTCTTAAAGAAATATGTTCATAACCATGCTAGACCAGAAGGAAGCATCTCCAAGGGATATGGAACAGAGGAGGTCAATGAGTTTTGTGTTGACTTTATTCCTGACCTTAAGCCGATTGGTGTTTCTGACTTGCGGCATGAGGGAAGACTAAGTGGAAAAGGCACGCTGGGAAAGAAAGCAATGATATGTAGGGACGGGGATTCTCTCACTAAAGCACACTACACAGTTCTACATAATTCCACCTTGGCAGCTCCGTATATCGAGGAACACAAGAATATTGTACGCTCCAAAAACCCGGGGAAGCCTGAATCATGGATTACAGATGAACACATGAAGTCTTTCGGTGGTTGGATGCGGACACATCTCTTGAATGACACCACTGTTGGAGATCAGCTATACTTGTTGGCCGCATCACCATCTTCTACTGTATTGAATTTCCAAGGGTACGGAATAAATGGGAATACATTCTACACGATCGCCCAAGATAAAAAGAGCACCAACCAAAATAGTTGTGTCCGCTTTGATGCAATAGACGAGAATGGACAAAAGGACACATATTATGGTTACATAGAGGAGATATGGGAACTAGACTATGGAGTCTCTTTTAAGGTCCCTTTGTTTCGCTGCAAATGGGTTAACCTGAATGGGGAAGGGGTAAAGATAGACCAGTTGTACGGAATGACAACAGTGGATCTCAACAATCTTGGTTATAGAGATGAACCCTTCGTCCTAGCCAATGATGTGTCTCAGGTTTTCTATGTGAAGGACATGTCCTCCAGACCAAAAAAAAGAAAAAATATGCAAACGAATACATCATATGATGAGCCAAAGCGTCACATAGTTCTTTCAGGGAAAAGAAACATCGTGGGAATCGAGGACAAGACAGACATGTCAGAAGATTATAATAAGTTTGATGAAATTCCGCCCTTCACAGTGAAAACTGACCCAAGCATTCCGTTAAGTAAAGAAGATGCTCCATGGTTACGTCTGAAGCGGTCATAAGGAATGACATATGCCAAGAAGTTCATGCTCATATTATGTAACTCTAGTTCATGTCTTTCGCGGTTTGTGGCTTGACCGAAGGATATCTTTCGCGGTTTGTGGCCTTTAGTCCCGGTTTTGTAGTCTCAGTTTTTAATATTAATAAATGTCTTGAGTGTTAGTACCGTTTTGTGGCTGGACCGGGAGGACTGGGCTCCGTCGGCATCTCCCTGAAACTGGCCGCAGTGGTGTCCCTACTCTCGAAAACCATCTTGCAGCTTGTAACTTCACTAACTAGATCAATACGCCTCGAAGCTAACTAATTTCACATATTAGGGAGTGCCCCTATGACCAGTTTCTCAGAGATGCCGGAGGACTGGGCTCCGTCGGCATCTCCCTGAAACTGGCCGCAGTGGTGTCCCTGCTCTCGAAAACCATCTTGCAGCTTGTAACTTCACTAACTAGATCAATACGCCTCGGAGCTAACTAATTTCACATATTAGGGAGTGCCTCTATGACCAGTTTCTCGGAGATGCCGGAGGACTGGGCTCCGTCGGCATCTCCCTGAAACTGGCCGCAGTGGTGTCCCTGCTCTCGAAAACCATCTTGCAGCTTGTAACTTCACTAACTAGATCAATACGCCTCGGAGCTAACTAATTTCACATATTAGGGAGTGCCTCTATGACCAGTTTCGGCATCTCCCTGAAACTGGTCGTAGTGGTGTCCCTGCTCTCTAAAGCCATCTTGGAGATGCCTCAAACTGGCTGGAGGACTGGACTCACAAGGATGCATATTTATAGTACAAGCAGCTCGGCATAATGTCGACACTCACAACATAATGTCGACACTCACCCCTATTATTAGTGCTGACTCATCTTTAGTCCCGGTCGGTGTCTCCAACCGGGACTAAAGGTTCATCTTTAGTCCCGGTTGGTGACACCATCCGGGACAAGGTACAAGCCGCACGACATAATGTCGACACTCACCCCTATTATTAGTGTTGCCTGGCCCACTCTGCCGCAATCCCTTCAGTCGCGGTTGGTTTCTCCAACCGGGACTAAATATGAGCCCTCTCTTTATATAGGCATTTCCCTCTATTTATTAGGTAACACTCAAGACATTTAATAATATTAAAAACCGGGACAAACCGAGACAAACCGGGATAAACCGGGACTAGCTAACACTCAGGACTAAAGCCGCCCCCTTTAGTCATAATCATGCCTAGTCCTATAGTACGCAGCTTCAGGGTCTTCATCGTCGTCGTCATCATCATCGTCATCGTCACCTGCCACTCCGGGGATCCTCAGCCCATCCATGGCATATACCAGGGGCCATTCCAGCCTCGGATTCACGGCGGGTGGGAGAGGGGTCTCCTGGAAGACGATGCCGCTACCGCCGGGAAAGTGTGGGGCCTGTGGCGGGTGGACTCGTGGGCACCGTAGGCGAGGATGGTCTCCCCCGGCGATGTAGCGCACACTCCGATGATAGTACGGTTCGCCCACCACAGACGACGACCGGCTTCGTTGTGGTTCACCGGTGGAGGGCCATCACCCTCGTACCTGGCGAGCTTCCTTTCCCGCCTATTAGCGAAGAAGGCATTCCAGGTGTCGTAGTTGTCGGGATCCCACTGGGGATCCATCCGCTGCTCCGGCGTGAGCTCGTGGTAGAAGTGGTTTGTGATGGCCGCCTGGCGTGCGGAACCTTGAGGTACAGGAGGGACAAGAAGCCCTCCAGCGCTCAGCATCCAGCCGGCGGGCAGCCGGTAGCCCGGCGGACAAGGGTAGTTGGAGGCGCACAGCGCCTCGGTCTCCTCAAGGGTCAGAATGGCCCAGTAGGCGTTGTCCATTGTTCTAAGAGACGAAGGTGTGGATGTGTGGATAGCCATGACACGATCACCCTAAATATAGAGGGAAAGGGCGGGAAAACTTGGCGTGAAGCTTTGGGAAATGGCGGGAAATATCTTTAGTCCCGGTTAGTGACTACATCCGGGACTAACAGCTCTAGTAGAAAGGAAAGGGCGGGAAAACTTGGCGGGAAGAGGTGGGAAATGGCGGAAAATATTTTTAGTCCCGTTTTGTGACTACATCCGGGACTAAATGTCTGCCGAACAATGAAAATCCTTCGCGTGGTAGTCCATAGTTAGAAATTCAGATAATTCAAAACGGGCATAATAAATTCAAAAAAAATCCGAACAATGAAAATCCTTCGCGTGGTGTCATATTTTGTTACATAGTTGAAAGGAAAAATACCAGACTTGGTATATTGATCATGTTTCGAAAAAACCTTCACAAAATGACCTATCATGTTCGAGGTTTCATGGCTTTCGGTCCAAATGACCGATGTTATGTGCTGAATCACGGCATAGTTTGTGATGTTGTGCCCATATTATGCATGTGTGTAGACATTGGTATGGAGAACAATGTTGCAGGAGGAAGTTTTCCTTTTTGTCGCACGGAAAAGCCCTTTTCCATTTTTCGAGCGCAAAAAACGGGTCGTTTTGTGAAGTAACCACCAAAATGTCGTTTCAGAATGCTACCGTCCCATTTTCCTAAAATACTAGACCACCTTACATGGACTATCTCCCAACCGGTACATCTCACACCTTTTCGTCCATCACGGGTAAAAAGGACAAATGTCTGCCGAATCGCGAGGAAGTGGGTCCGGTTTGTACTACAGGTACATGATCTATCGCCCGTGATTTTTTGAAAAAATCATTTTTAGACTCGCAATATGTGGTTTCTTCAGAGATCCAATGCAAGTTCTAACGATGCTCGTCCCCTATCTTCATGCACACCGGTTCGACCATAGTTAGAAATTCAGATAATTCAAAACAGGCATAATAAATTCAAAAAAATCCGAACAATGAAAATTCTTCGCGTGGTGTCATATTTTGTTACATAGTTGAAAGGAAAAATACCAGACTTGGTATATTGATCTTGTTTCGAAAAAACCTTCACAAAATGACCTATCATGTTCGAGGTTTCATGGCTTTCGGTCCAAATGACCGATGTTATGTGCTGAATCACGACATAGTTTGTGATTTTGTGCCCATATTATGCATGTGTGTGGACATTGATATGGATAACAATGTTGCAGGAGGAAGTTTTCCTTTTTGTCGCACGGAAAAGCCCTTTTCCATTTTCCGCGCGCAAAAAACGGGTCGTTTTGTGAAGTAACCACCAAAATGCCGTTTCAGAATGCTACCGTCCCATTTTCCTAAAATACTAGACCACCTTACATGGACTATCTCCCAACCGGTACATCTCAAACCTTTTCGTCCATCCCGGGTAAAAAGGACAAATGTCTGCCGAATCGGCAGGAAGTGGGTCCGGTTTGTACTACAGGTACATGATCTATCGCCCGTGATTTTTTTAAAAAATCATTTTTAGACTCGCAATATGTGGTTTCTTCAGAGATCCAATGCAAGTTCTAACGATGCTCGTCCCCTATCTTCATGCACATCGGTTCGACCATAGTTAGAAATTCAGATAATTCAAAACGGGCATAATAAATTCAAAAAAAATCCAAACAATGAAAATTCTTCGCGTGGTGTCATATTTTGTTACATAGTTTAAAGGAAAAATACCAGACTTGGTATATTGATCATGTTTCGAAAAAACCTTCAGAGAATGACCTATCATGTTCGAGGTTTCATGGCTTTCGGTCCAAATGACCGATGTTATGTGCTGAATCACGGCATAGTTTGTGAAGTTGTGCCCATATTATGCATGTGTGTGGACATTGGTATGGAGAACAATGTTGCAGGAGGAAGTTTTCCTTTTTGTCGCACGGAAAAGCCCTTTTCCATTTTCCGAGCGCAAAAAACGGGTCGTTTTGTGAAGTAACCACCAAAATGCCGTTTCAGAATGCTACCGTCCCATTTTCCTAAAATACTAGACCACCTTACATGGACTATCTCCCAACCGGTACATCTCAAACCTTTTCGTCCATCCCGGGTAAAAAGGACAAATGTCTGCCGAATCGCGAGGAAGTGGGTCCGGTTTGTACTACAGGTACATGATCTATCGCCCGTGATTTTTTGAAAAAATCATTTTTAGACTCGCAATATGTGGTTTCTTCAGAGATCCAATGCAAGTCCTAACGATGCTCGTCCCCTATCTTCATGCACACCGGTTCGACCATAGTTAGAAATTCAGATAATTCAAAACGGGCATAATAAATTCAAAAAAAATCCGAACAATGAAAATCCTTCGCGTGGTGTCATATTTTGTTACATAGTTTAAAGGAAAAATACCAGACTTGGTATATTGATCATGTTTCGAAAAAACCTTCACAAAATGACCTATCATGTTCGAGGTTTCATGGCTTCCGGTCCAAATGACCGATGTTATGTGCTGAATCACGACATAGTTTGTAATGTTGTGCCCATATTATGCATGTGTGTGGACATTGGTATGGATAACAATGTTGCAGGAGGAAGTTTTCCTTTTTGTCGCACGGAAAAGCCCTTTTCCATTTTCCGAGCGCAAAAAACGGGTCGTTTTGTGAAGTAACCACCAAAATGCCATTTCAGAATGCTACCGTCCCATTTTCCTAAAATACTAGACCACCTTACATGGACTATCTCCCAACCGGTACATCTCAAACCTTTTCGTCCATCCCGGGTAAAAAAGGACAAATGTCTGCCGAATCGGCAGGAAGTGGGTCCGGTTTGTACTACAGGTACATGATCTATCGCCCGTGATTTTTTGAAAAAATCATTTTTAGACTCGCAATATGTGGTTTCTTCAGAGATCCAATGCAAGTTCTAACGATGCCCGTCCCCTATCTTCATGCACACCGGTTCGACCATAGTTAGAAATTCAGATAATTCAAAACGGGCATAATAAATTCAAAAAAAATCCGAACAATGAAAATCCTTCGCGTGGTGTCATATTTTGTTACATAGTTTAAAGGAAAAATACCAGACTTGGTATATTGATCATGTTTCGAAAAAACCTTCAGAAAATGACCTATCATGTTCGAGGTTTCATGGCTTTCGGTCCAAATGACCGATGTTATGTGCTGAATCACGGCATAGTTTGTGATGTTGTGCCCATATTATGCATGTGTGTGTACATTGGTATGGAGACAAATGTTGCAGGAGGAAGTTTTCCTTTTTTGTCGCACGGAAAAGCCCTTTTCCATTTTCCGAGCGCAAAAAACGGGTCGTTTTGTGAAGTAACCACAAAAATGCCGTTTCAGAATGCTACCGTCCCATTTTCCTAAAATACTAGACCACCTTACATGGACTATCTCCCAACCGGTACATCTCAAACCTTTTCGTCCATCCCGGGTAAAAAGGACAAATGTCTGCCGAATCGGCAGGAAGTTGGTCCGGTTTGTACTACAGGTACATGATCTATCGCCCGTGATTTTTTGAAAAAATCATTTTTAGACTCGCAATATGTGGTTTCTTCAGAGATCCAATGCAAGTTCTAACGATGCTCGTCCCCTATCTTCATGCACACCGGTTCGACCATAGTTAGAAATTCAGATAATTCAAAATAGGCATAATAAATTCAAAAAAATCCGAACAATAAAAATTCTTCGCGTGGTGTCATATGTTGTTACATAGTTGAAAGGAAAAATACCAGACTTGGTATATTGATCTTCTTTCGAAAAAACCTTCACAAAATGACCTATCATGTTCGAGGTTTCATGGCTTTCGGTCCAAATGACCGATGTTATGTGCTGAATCACGGCATAGTTTGTGATGTTGTGCCCATATTATGCATGTGTGTGGACATTGATATGGAGAACAATGTTGCAGGAGGAAGTTTTCCTTTTTGTCGCACGGAAAAGCCCTTTTCCATTTTCCGCGCGCAAAAAACGGGTCGTTTTGTGAAGTAACCACCAAAATGCCGTTTCAGAATGCTACCGTCCCATTTTCCTAAAATACTAGACCACCTTACATGGACTATCTCCCAACCGGTACATCTCAAACCTTTTCGTCCATCCCGGGTAAAAAGGACAAATGTCTGCCGAATCGGCAGGAAGTGTGTCCGGTTTGTACTACAGGTACATGATCTATCGCCCGTGATTTTTTGAAAAAAATCATTTTTAGACTCGCAATATGTGGTTTCTTCAGATATCCAATGCAAGTTCTAACGATGCTCGTCCCCTATCTTCATGCACACCGGTTCGACCATAGTTAGAAATTCAGATAATTCAAAACGGGCATAATAAATTCAAAAAAAATCCGAACAATGAAAATCCTTCACGTGGTGTCATATTTTGTTATATAGTTGAAAGGAAAAATACCAGACTTGGTATATTGATCATGTTTCGAAAAAACCTTCACAAAATGACCTATCATGTTCGAGGTTTCATGGCTTCCGGTACAAATGACCGATGTTATGTGCTGAATCACGGCATAGTTTGTGATGTTGTGCCCATATTATGCATGTGTGTGGACATTGGTATGGAGAACAATGTTGCAGGAGGAAGTTTTCCTTTTTGTCGCACGGAAAAGCCCTTTTCCATTTTCCGAGCGCAAAAAGCGGGTCGTTTTATGAAGTAACCACCAAAATGCCGTTTCAGAATGTTACCGTCCCATTTTCCTAAAATACTAGACCACATTACATGGACTATCTCCCAACCGGTACATCTCAAACCTTTTCGTCCATCCCGGGGAAAAAGGACAAATGTATGCCGAATCGGTAGGAAGTGGGTCCGGTTTGTACTACAGGTACATGATCTATCGCCCGTGATTTTTTGAAAAAATAATTTTTAGACTCGCAATATGTGGTTTCTTCAGAGATCCATTGCAAGTTCTAACGATGCTCGTCCCCTATCTTCATGCACACCAGTTCGACCATAGTTAGAAATTCAGATAATTCAAAACGGGCATAATAAATTCAAAAAACATCCGAACAATGAAAATCCTTCGCGTGGTGTCATATTTTGTTACATAGTTTAAAGTAAATATACCAGAATTGGTATATTGATCATGTTTCGAAAAAACCTTCACAAAATGACCTATCATGTTCGAGGTTTCATGGCTTTCGGTCCAAATGACCGATGTTATGTGCTGAATCACGGCATAGTTTGTGATGTTGTGCCCAGATTATGCATGTGTGTGGACATTGGTATGGAGAACAATGTTGCAGGAGGAAGTTTTCTGTTTTGTCGCACGGAAAAGCCCTTTTCCATTTTCCGAGCGCAAAAAACGGGTCGTTTTGTGAAGTAACCACCAAAATGCCGTTTCAGAATGCTACCGTCCCATTTTTCTGAAATACTAGACCACCTTACATGGACTATCTCCCAACCGGTAGATCTCAAACCTTTTCGTCCATCCGGGTAAAAAGGACAAATGTCTGCCGAATCGGTAGGAAGTGGGTCCGGTTTGTACTAAAGGTACATGATCTATCGCCCGTGATTTTTTGAAAAAATCATTTTTAGACTCGCAATATGTGGTTTCTTCAGAGATCCAATGCAAGTTCTAACGATGCTCGTCCCCTATCTTCATGCACACCGGTTCGACCATAGTTAGAAATTCAGATAATTCAAAACGGGCATAATAAATTCAAAAAAAATCCGAACAATGAAAATCCTTCGCGTGGTGTCATATTTTGTTACATAGTTTAAAGGAAAAAAACCAGACTTGGTATATTGATGATGTTTCGAAAAAACCTTCAGAAAATGACCTATCATGTTCGAGGTTTCATGGCTTTCGGTCCAAATGACCAAAGTTATGTGCTGAATCACGGCATAGTTTGTGATGTGGTGCCCATATTATGCATGTGTGTGTACATTGGTATGGAGAACAATGTTGCAGGAGGAAGTTTTTCTTTTTTGTCGCACGGAAAAGCCCTTTTCCATTTTTCGAGCGCAAAAAACGGGTCGTTTTGTGAAGTAACCACCAAAATGCCGTTTCAGAATGCTACCGTCCCATTTTCCTAAAATACTAGACCACCTTACATGGACTATCTCCCAACCGGTACATCTCAAACCTTTTCGTCCATCCCGGGTAAAAAGGACAAATGTCTGCCGAATCGGCAGGAAGTGGGTCCGGTTTGTACTACAGGTACATGATCTATCGCCCGTGATTTTTTGAAAAAATCATTTTTAGACTCGCAATATGTGGTTTCTTCAGAGATCCAATGCAAGTTCTAACGATGCTCGTCCCCTATCTTCATGCACACCGGTTCGACCATAGTTAGAAATTCAGATAATTCAAAACGGGCATAATAAATTCAAAAAAAATCCGAACAATGAAAATCCTTCGTGTGGTGTCATATTTTGTTACATAGTTTAAAGGAAAAATACCAGACTTGGTATATTGATCATGTTTCGAAAAAACCTTCAGAGAATGACCTATCATGTTCGAGGTTTCATGGCTTTCGGTCCAAATGACCGATGTTATGTGCTGAATCACGGCATAGTTTGTGATGTTGTGCCCATATTATGCATGTGTGTGGACATTGGTATGGAGAACAATGTTGCAGGAGGAAGTTTTCCTTTTTGTCGCACGGAAAAGCCCTTTTCTATTTTCCGAGCGCAAAAAACGGGTCGTTTTGTGAAGTAACCACCAAAATGCCGTTTCAGAATGCTACCGTCCCATTTTCCTAAAATACTAGACCACCTTACATGGACTATCTCCCAACCGGTACATCTCAAACCTTTTCGTCCATCCCGGGTAAAAAGGACATATGTCTGCCGAATCGGCAGGAAGTGGGTCCGGTTTGTACTACAGGTACATGATCTATCGCCCATGATTTTTTGAAAAAATCATTTTTAGACTCGTGGTTTATTCAGAGATCCAATGCAAGTTCTAACGATGCTCATCTCCTATCTTCATGCACACCGGTTCGACCATAGTTAGAAATTCAGATAATTCAAAACGGGCATAATAAATTAAAAAAAAATCCGAACAATGAAAATCCTTCGCGTGGTGTCATATTTTGTTACATAGTTGAAAGGAAAAATACCATACTTGGTATATTGATCATGTTTCGAAAAAACCTTCACAAAATGACCTATCATGTTCGAGGTTTCATGGCTTCTGGTCCAAATGACCGATGTTATGTGCTGAATCACGGCATAGTTTGTAATGTTATGCCCATATTATGCATGTGTGTGGACATTGGTATGGAGAACAATGTTGCACGAGGAAGTTTTCCTTTTTGTCGCACGGAAAAGCCCTTTTCCATTTTCCGAGCGCAAAAAACGGGTCGTTTTGTGAAGTAACCACCAAAATGCCGTTTCAGAATGCTACCGTCCCATTTTCCTAAAATACTACACCACCTTACATGGACTATCTCCCAACCGGTACATTTCAAACCTTTTCGTCCATCCCGAGTAAAAAGGACAAATGTCTGCCGAATCGGTAGGAAGTGGGTCCGGTTTGTACTACAGGTACATGATCTATCGCCCGTGATTTTTTGAAAAAATCATTTTTAGACTCGCAATATGTGGTTTCTTCAGAGATCCAATGCAAGTTCTAACGATGCTCGTCCCCTATCTTCATGCACACCGGTTCGACCATAGTTAGAAATTTAGATAATTCAAAACGGGCATAATAAATTCAAAATAAATCCGAATAATGAAAATCCTTCGCGTGGTGTCATATTTTGTTACATAGTTTAAAGGAAAAATACCAGACTTGGTATATTAATCATGTTTCGAAAAAACCTTCAGAGAATGACCTATCATGTTCGAGGTTTCATGGCTTTCGGTCCAAATGACCGATGTTATGTGCTGAATCACGGCATAGTTTGTGATGTTGTGCCCATATTATGCATGTGTGTGGACATTCGTATGGAGAACAATGTTGCAGGAGGAAGTTTTCTGTTTTGTCGCACGGAAAAGCCCTTTTCCATTTTCCGAGCGCAAAAAACGGGTCGTTTTGTGAAGTAACCACCAAAATGCCGTTTCAGAATGCTACCGTCCCATTTTCCTAAAATACCAGACCACCTTACATGGACTATCTCCCAACCGGTACATCTCAAACCTTTTTCGTCCATCCCGGGTAAAAAGGACAAATGTGTGCCGAATCGGTAGGAAGTGGGTCCGGTTTGTACTACAGGTACATGATCTATCATCCGTGATTTTTTGAAAAAATCATTTTTAGACTCGCAATATGTGGTTTCTTCAGAGATCCAATGCAAGTTCTAACGATGCTCGTCCCCTATCTTCATGCACACAGGTTCGACCATAGTTAGAAATTCAGATAATTCAAAACGGGCATAATAAATTCAACAAAAATCCGAACAACGAAAATCCTTCGCGTGGTGTCATATTTTGTTACATAGTTTAAAGGAAAAATACCAGACTTGGTATATTGATCATGTTTCGAAAAAACCTTCACAAAATGACCTATCATGTTCGAGGTTTCATGGCTTTCGGTCCAAATGACCGATGTTATGTGCTGAATCATGGCATAGTTTGTGATGTTGTGCCCATATTATGCATGTGTGTGGACATTGGTAAGGAGAACAATTTTGCAGGAGGAAGTTTTCCTTTTTTGTCGCACGGAAAAGCCCTTTCCATTTTCCGGGCGCAAAAAACGGGTCGTTTTGTGAAGTAACCACCAAAATGCCGTTTCAGAATGCTACCGTCCCATTTTCCTAAAATACTAGACCACCTTACATGGACTATCTCCCAACCGGTACATCTCAAACCTTTTCGTCCATCCCGGGTAAAAAGGACAAATGTCTGCCGAATCGGCAGGAAGTGGGTCCGGTTTGTACTACAGGTACATGATCTATCGCCCGTGATTTTTTGAAAAAATCATTTTTAGACTCGCAATATGTGGTTTCTTTAGAGATCCAATGCAAGTTCTAACGATGCTCGTCCCCTATCTTCATGCACACCGGTTCGACCATAGTTAGAAATTCAGATAATTCAAAACGGGCATAATAAATTCAAAAAAAAATCCGAACAATGAAAATCCTTCGCGTGGTGTCATATTTTGTTTCATAGTTGAAAGGAAAAATACCAGACTTGGTATATTGATCATGTTTCGAAAAAACCTTCACAAAATGACCTATCATGTTCGAGGTTTCATGGCTTTCGGTCCAAATGACCGATGTTATGTGCTGAATCACGGCATAGTTTGTGATGTTGTGCCCATATTATGCATGTGTGTGGAAATTGGTATGGAGAACAATGTTGCATGAGGAAGTTTTCCTTTTTGTCGCACGGAAAAGCCCTTTTCCATTTTTCGGGCGCAAAAAACGGGTCGTTTTGTGAAGTAACCACCAAAATGCCGTTTCAGAATGCTACCGTCCCGTTTTCCTAAAATACTAGACCACCTTACATGGACTATCTCCCAAACCGGTACATCTCAAACCTTTTCGTCCATCCCGGGTAAAAAGGACAAATGTCTGCCGAATCGGCAGGAAGTGGGTCCGGTTTGTACTACAGGTACATGATCTATCGCCCGTGATTTTTTGAAAAAATCATTTTTAGACTCGCAATATGTGGTTTCTTCAGAGATCCAATGCAAGTTCTAACGATGCTCGTCCCCTATCTTCATGCACACCGGTTCGACCATAGTTAGAAATTCAGATAATTCAAAACGGGCATAATAAATTCAACAAAAATCCGAACAATGAAAATCCTTCGCGTGGTGTCATATTTTGTTACATAGTTTAAAGGAAAAATACCAGACTTGGTATATTGATCATGTTTCGAAAAAACCTTCACAAAATGACCTATCATGTTCGAGGTTTCATGGCTTTCGGTCCAAATGACCGATGTTATGTGCTGAATCACGGCATAGTTTGTGATGTTGTGGCCAGATTATGCATGTGTGTGGACATTGGTATGGAGAACAATGTTGCAGGAGGAAGTTTTCCTTTTTGTCGCACGGAAAAGCCCTTTTCCATTTTCCGAGCGCAAAAAGCGGGTCGTTTTATGAAGTAACCACCAAAATGCCATTTCAGAATGTTACCGTCCCATTTTCCTAAAATACTAGACCACATTACATGGACTATCTCCCAACCGGTACATCTCAAACCTTTTCGTCCATCCCGGGGAAAAAGGACAAATGTATGCCGAATCGGTAGGAAGTGGGTCCGGTTTGTACTACAGGTACATGATCTATCGCCCGTGATTTTTTGAAAAAATAATTTTTAGACTCGCAATATGTGTTTTCTTCAGAGATCCAATGCAAGTTCTAACGATGCTCGTCCCCTATCTTCATGCACACCGGTTCGACCATAGTTAGAAATTCAGATAATTCAAAACGGGCATAATAAATTCAAAAAAGTTCCGAACAATGAAAATCCTTCGCGTGGTGTCATATTTTGTTACATAGTTGAAAGGAAAAATACCAGACTTGGTATATTGATCATGTTTCGAAAAAACCTTCACAAAATGACCTATCATGTTCGAGGTTTCATGGCTTTCGGTCCAAATGACCGATGTTATGTGCTGAATCACGGCATAGTTTGTGATGTTGTGCCCATATTATGCATGTGTGTGGACATTGATATGGAGAACAATGTTGCAGGAGGAAGTTTTCCTTTTTGTCGCACGGAAAAGCCCTTTTCCATTTTCCGAGCGCAAAAAACGGGTCGTTTTGTGAAGTAACCACCAAACGGGTCGTTTTTTGAATTATTTATTCAAATCTAAATTCCAAATTGATATTAAAAAAATATAAGTTAATTAGTTTTAAATTGTAAATGTTTCATATTTTAAATGGTTACATTAATTATTTGTTAAAACAGAAAATGGTTTTGAATTATTTATTCAAATCCAAACACTTTTTATGTTTAAAGTTTTTCTAAATTCCAAATTAATATTCAAAAATATAAGTTAATTCATTTTAAAAGGTTACATTAATTATTTTTTAAAAATAGAAAATGGTTTTGGATTATTTATTCAAATCCATACACTTCTTATGTTTAAAGTTTTTCTAAATTCCAAATTGATATTAAAAAATATAAGTTAATTCATTTTTAATTGTAAATGGTTCATATTTTAAATGTTTACATTAATTATTTTTTAAAACAGAAAATGGTTTTGAATTATTTATTCAAATCCAAACACTTTTTATGTTTAAAGTTTTTCTAAATTCCAAATTAATATAAAAAATATAATTTAATTCATTTTAAATGGTTACATTAATTATTTTTTAAAAATAGAAATTGGTTTTGGATTATTTATTCAAATCCATACACTTTTTATGTTTAAAGTTTTTCTAAATTCCAAATTAATATTTAAAAAATATAAGTTATTTCATTATTAATTTTAAATGGTTCATAGTTTAAATGGTTACATTAATTATTTTTCAAAACAGAAAATGGTTTCGAATTAGTTATTCATATTCAAACACTTTTTATGTTTAAAGTTTTTCTAAATTCCAAAGTAATTATCATTTAAAAAACATTACAAATTTAAACCCCAAAAAAAAAAAATAAGGCGGGAACAGAGAGAAAATAACTGAAAAAATTTGAAAACAGGGGAATACGTCCCGGTTGGAGCCACCAACCGGGACTAAAGAGCCTCCTGCGCGCGCGCCCCTTCAGCTGCTGAAAATTGGACTATACGTCCCGGTTGGTGGCTCCAACCGGGACGTATGCACTTTTAGTCCCGGTTGGAGCCACCAACCGGGACGTATACTCCCTCCCCTTTATATAACTTCTCTTCTTCTCTGCTTCTCTTCTCTGCTTCTCATCGACGACGCCGCCAGGCTGCCCGCGCCTCCGCCTCCGTCGTCTTCAACGCCTCCGCCTCCGGCTCCCCGTAGCGTCTCCTTCCCCGACGACCGCCACCCGCGTCTCTTCCCGCCGACGACCGCGCCGCCCGCACCCTTCCCCCACCGCCGCGCGTCAGGTACGGCGCCCCTCCCTGCCTCTGTCCTCCCCCTCCCTCTGCTGCTGCTGGTGGGCGCGGCGGCTTCGATCGGGTGGTGCACCGTCGCCGGCGCCGTTTCCTCCACCGCCACGTCCTCCTTGTCCACGGCCACGGCGGCCGCGTCCTCCTTGACAGCGGTGGCGATGGGTGGCCAGGCGGCTGGTTTCAAATCCCAGGTGGTGGTGGACTGGTGGATGGTGAGGTGGATCGGCGGACTGGTGGTGGGGCTTGTCTGCGTATTCGGCAATTGGCAGCAGCAAGTAGGGCAGCTGGGCAGCCGCGTGGGGACTGCGTCGGTCGGTCGTTCGGTTCCCTTGTGGCGCGCGGGAGAGAGACCGAGAAGAAGGCGGAGGCCAAGGACACGAGGCCGGAGATGCGAGCTCCGACGCATCGGGTGGGTGGGTGGGTGCGTGGAAGGAACCGGGCGCAACATAACACGGTTTGATGCCAAACTCGTGACCGCACCGCCGGTTTTGCTACAAATCGGACGTCATTTTTAGTATTCGTTCTCTCTCATCATTGGATATATTTCGTGATTCGTGTAACATGTGAGTTGCATATTAGTTGTAACTCTAGGTTGTAATTGAAAATTTAATTAGTTGCAACTAAGAAGTTATAACAGAGAATTAATATAAAAAAGTAGGATAACGTTAGCGACTTAGACATAACTAAAAACCAGGCGCATTGTCAGGATCCGGACATGGAAGTGAGGATCCTGAGCCAGGGATTGGAAAGGGAGAAGGAATTGCAAGGAAATTAGTATAGTGTTGTTATTTAAGATTTAGTATAGTACTGTTGTTATTTAAGATTTATGATGCGCGAGATGTGCGGCGGCGGCGACAGCGGCGCGAGATGTGCGGCGGCGGCTGCTCCCGCCGGCGAGCCCAACATGGCTGCTCCTTCTCTGGTGACTGATGACCCTGTTTCCCCTTTGCTCGTGGCTGCTGAGGTGGCTCCGGGCCCCACCTGTCAGCCACTATGGCTAGTTGTTACTATGGTGCAAAAGGTTTAAACATTTGATTTAATAATTTCAGAATTTGAATAAAACTTGTAAATTCAATAACTTTTAATCTGTAATACAGAAAAATACAAATAATATACCAAAATGTTCAGAAAAATGAGAACTATCTATCTATGCTATAATCATGCATTGTTCAACAACTTAAATGACAAGTTTAATTAGAACACCCTAGTAACCCTAACAGGTGATTCCGGAGTTCCTTGAGTTAGGGTTTGCGCCCCTCGGAACCCCGATTAACTTGTCGAGCATGCTTTAGGGTTACATTCCAATGCACATTAACTAGTCGTATCATCATCATTGCTTGAGCATTGCATCAATGCCATGTGTTGATTGTTTCCCTTTCTTTCCGGTGATTTGGTTCTTCTCGGTAGAATACGATATCGAGATCGAGATCGAAGACCGAGATCAAGACCATAGATAGATCGAAGACCTTTTGTAGCCTTATACTCATGTTCCCCTCTCATAGCCTTAGGGTTTAGGGTTTCTCTTCATTTTTATTATTGTGTATGTATATATTAGGGTTTCTCCTTAACTTTCTCCTTTAGCCGCTTTGACTTATTCGTTTTTCGACCTATGCAGAAAATATGGACCCACACGTCAGAGACGAAGAAAAGGAAGAGTTGATCCAAGGTGTGATCCGTGGGGAAGATAATTTAGACGTATCAACGTTTCTGAACAACTCCAGTGAGGGTGATCCTCTTTTTACCAGAATAGACAACTTGTTTGAGGTTGAAGGTGTTGCCTTCCGCGAGGGAGAAGGCGATGCCTTGTGTAATCGAGAAGACGAACGCTCCGGCGAGGTGCATGTAATATAAATCAATTCATTAATTAATCATTTGCAATCTATATAGAAATAGTAACGACGATCTTTCTTCTTTTAGCCCTCCGGATCGAAGGAATCTACTGAAAGGAGCAGACGAGGCCCAAACAAAAAGTTGCAAGACCATGAGAGGTTCAGGATCGAAGATGTCGCTGAAGACGGCAAACCGAAAGCTCCCGAAGTTGTCGCAACCAAATTTGTGGCACAATGCGGAGTAATTGTTAGGGACTTAATCCCGATCACCATTAGAAATTGGAATAGGCCTGCTAATGCGGATGAAGAGGGAACATGTTTATTTGTCCCTAACCACGCCAAAGATTTAGTATGGAAGAGGCTCATGGTTAATTTCAAACTACCGAAGATAGAGCTGGATCCAAATGCGGAGGATCCAGTTGAGGATGCCTTACAACATGGGAGAGCCATGGAGGCTAAGGTCAGGGAGTGGGCTTTGAAGAAGATGGCCCAGTGTTTCACCAACTGGAAGGAAAGATTGCACCTTGACTATGTCGTGAAAAACAAGACTCCCGATTTCAAGAATATTCAGTTTGAGAAGATAAAACCATTCTGGGCTGAGTTTGTGGAATACAAGAAATTAGAAAAAGCTAAGAAAATGTCTGAAACGAATAAGCTGAATGCTGCTAACAAGAAGTATCACCATATTATGGGGCAAGGTGGCTACAGGGCTGACATTCCTAAGTGGGAGAAACTTGAGCAGGAACTGCGTGATAAAAAGATCACCCCAGAGACAGACGATTGGGTAGAACGTGCATGGAATTGGTTTTTACGGGCATGGGGGCACGTTGGACTCGGAAGGGAGGTGTATATATAGCATACGACATAAAGAAGACCCCTTGCCAATCGAGAGGATCAGAAAAGCAGTAAAGGCTGTTAAAGATGGGGACTTCATTCCCGATAGAGAGAATGATGAGCTCACACTCGCCCTTGGAAATAAGGAACATGATGGACGAACACGAGGCACAAGAGGCTCCCAACCATGGAGGACTGGTTTCCCGAAGAGAGGAAGAAATATCCTGATAGAAGCCGTCAGAGGAGAAAGGACAGGGTGGAAGTTGAAGCAAATAGTCAGAAAGAGCGAATGCGTTTAATTGAAGAACGATTAAAGCAACAACAAGATGAAATTAACGCACTTAAAGAGCAAAGTACTACCGACCCATCTCAGCAGCACACTGCATTTGATGCTACCGGCCTATCAAATAATCGAAAAAGCAGTGTGGCTTCCACCGAGGTCCCGGGTGATGACAATGGCGATGACGATGATGCACCGACGATGGCTCCTGTTGGCTACCCAGTGGATGATATCACAGAGATGACACACTGCGAGCTACATGTCAAAGTTGTGAACATATCAATGAAGGTGGCGGTCGGCTATGCCTTACCAATTGGACCCACACCAACTTACCACCGTCGTCCGGTTCTAGAGGGCTACGCTGTTGTCGGCGTGGATGAAATCATGCCCACCTTTGAAGTTTTGGATCTTCACTACCCTGCAGGTGAAGGGGATGTGACTGTGCTGGGAGACGCAAAAAACGTCACCATTCTATGGCCGAAGGAATGTATCGTGCTTCGAAATCACACGCCAAGGCCATCTTCGCCGCCGCCTCACCCGTCTCCAGCGAGGTCGTCGCCGCCGAGGCAGCCGTCTTCGTCGCCTCACCCGGCTCCGTCGCCTCACCAATCTCCGGCGCAGCCATCGCCGCGGGAGCCATCACCGGCGCCTAAGGGTCAAAAGCGTAAGCGTACCGCTACTGTGCCTCGTGGTAAGCGATCGCCGAAACGTAAACAAGAGCCTCTTACAAAAGTACCAAAGGTTCCTCCCAAGAGAGCTTATGACTGTACTGAAGAGGAGACTACGGCGATCGTTGATGCGGAAACGACAGCGTTTTTCGCTAAGCTGAGGCGGCCGAAAGAGCCAGAGTTCCCCAGCACCAAAGAAGAAAAAGCCAAAGTGTTGAAAATGCTAAAGAATCTTCATCAACCCGAGCCAAAGCTGTCATCAGACTATGAGCGTTCTATTCTTAAGTCACATGCGGCACAAAAAGCCTCGAAGAGAAGTACCGATGCAAGCGAGAAATCTGTTGCCCAGCTCGGAGAACAAGCAAAACAGACTTGCGCCCCTCTCAAGGTGATTTCTCAAACCAATGTGAGGTCGAGCAAATATGGGGCCGAAGAGCAGTATGATCCAGAGGTAGTTGCACAATATGGAGAAGCTGCCGCTGCTCAAGGTATGAGTATTGCCCAGTACTTATCCCAGTTAGAGTTCTTCCCCGTGAGTGAAGTAGCATACAGATACCAGTACGACAAACCTCTCGTCAAACCTGAGGAGGTAAACAATCTTTCAACAAAAATGCGAAGGTTGCATAACTGGTACATGCATGCCACAAGGGCCGGGGCTAACTGGATAGTGCTGAGGGTTACAAAAAAGCATCATGGGAAAGAAAAGGATGACATGATATCCATTGAATTTGATGAACTATTTCAATTATTCAATCAAGACGCCTTGGACAAATCGATCATCGGTGCCTATTGTCTGTAAGTACTAATTCTGTAATTAATTTAGTCTCCATCTATATTATTTTGTTTATTGCATGTATATAATCATACTGTAATATGCAGAATGAAGATTCTCGAATGCAGCAGAGGACAAATCTATGACATTGGCTTCATTGACCCATATTGGGTTCATGAAGCTAATCTCAAAATAAGCCCCCAGGATACGGAGGATAATATAGTACACGCGTTAAGGTTTCAAGAAACCAAAAGGGAAATAGTATTTCCTTACAACTTCGAGTGAGTGTTATTGTCTTGTATACACTTTCTATTTCGCTTACTCGATGTTAAGTATATAATTGATTAGTTATGCATTTGCAGCTTTCACTATATTCTGTTAATCATTCAACTTGACAAAGGGCGTGTACTAGTCATGGACTCCAAACATAAACCTCTTGAGACGTGGAAGGACATGCAGATACTTCTCCAGCGGTAATTCTAATCATTACGACACTATATCGGCAACGTTCGTGAATTTTATGATATCAAGTACTTAATAACTTATTTTATTCGTTTTCTACGCTGGACAGCGCTTGGAAACAGTTCACCAACAAGGCTAGGGGTGTTTGGAAAGAGGAGCTTACATTTCAACCACTAGATGTAAGCACCACTAGCTATATCTGCGTATCTCTTTGATTCTAGTTTTGATACAGTTATTATCATGCTTGATTATTATTTTGATTGAACTCTGTTCTCGTAAAGTGCCTGACGCAGGCACCAGGTAACAATCTATGTGGATACTATGTATGCGAGTTCATCCGGCAGACGTGCGATGAGAAGGGCAGAAATTTAGAGCAACTCCACGTACGTAAACAATTTCTATAGTTTTTAATTACAATCAAATTGTGTTTAGTTTCATTCATATAGGCTGACTCCTTTTTTAAATCAGATCGAACGTCTACGGGACGGTCTTCTGCCAAAGGATCGCGTACGAGCAATTCAGGAGGAATTGGCGGGATTCTTGGATGCAGAAGTCCTAGACCCAAAAGGGGAATACTACTCGGCTGTGTATAGACAATAGGAATTGTAAAAATAGCAACTTTCAAGAAATTGGCCGGTAGCATCGAATAGCAACTTTTGTATGTAGTGCATGAACTCGATCCGTGTATTGAATATAATATTGTCATCATGATGTAATATAAGGTTCCTTCATTGATAAGTGCAAATCACTAAATAAACAATAAAACAACCCTAATGAATTCTCTGCCGCGGCACAAAAAGTGGCAAAAATGCTGCCGCGGCAACAAAATGTGCCAAAATGAATTCTCTGCCGCGGCAGAGAAATGAGCCAAATCTCTGCCGCGGCAGAAGGTTATTAGTCCCGGTTCGTGCTCCACCACCCTCGCCATCTGCCGCTGCCACGTGTGCAACATTTAGTCCCGGTTGGTGGGGCAACCGGGACTAAAGGTTGGAGCTTTAGTCCCGATTGCCCCGTCCCGGTTGGGCAACCGGGACTAAAGCCCCTTACCAACCGGGACCTATAGGGCTGTTTCCACCAGTGCCCGGTGGTTCATTCATTTGGCCATAGACTAGAGCTACCTTTGATTCCTCAATATTTTTTTCATTAATTACTCCGGATTCCTTCATTTCCATATAAAGATCATTTCCTTCACGAGTTCGTTCTCCTACTCCACCAAATACGGATACGCCCCCATGAGCTTTAGCAATGTTATTGATTAATTCCATGATGAGTACTGTTTTACCTACTCCAGCCCCCCGCCCCAAAGAGTCCTATTTTTCCTCCACACCGATAAGGAGCTAAAAGATTGACGACCTTAATACCTGTTTCAAAGATGGATAATTTCGTATCTAACTCGATAAAGGCAGACGCAGATCTATGAATAGGGAACGTCGCACTACTATCTACAGGACCCAAATTGTCAACAGGCTCCCCAAGAACGTTGAAAATTCGTCCGAGAGTAGCTCCACCGACCGGTACACTGAGAGGAGCTCCCGTGTCAATGACTTCCATTCCTCTCATCAACCCATCTGTAGCACTCATAGCTACAGCTCTAACTCGATTATTTCCTAATAATTGTCGTACCTCACAAGTCACATTAATTTGCTTATCGGAAGTGTCTCCACTCTGGACTACCAAGGCGTTATAAATATAAGGTAACTTGCCTAGGGAAAAGTGACATCCAGCACGGGTCCAATAATTTGATCGATACGACCTGCACTTTTTTCATCAATTGTGGAAACCCCGGGACGAGAAGTAGTAGGATTGGTACTCATAATTATCACATAATAAAAAAAAGAATTTGTCGAAATTTTTATTTTTTTTCTTGTTGAATAATGCCAAATAAAATTCAAAAAAATATCCAAAAATCCAAAAGTAAAAAGGAAATGAATTAGTTAATTCAATAAGAGAAAAAAGGAGACCGGGACTTTATTTCGTTGCCCGAGCGAATCCCGTTCAATCGTTTACTCATGAAATGATTCCATTGCAAAGTTCAATCAATCTTGTTTTCATATACATTTTGCCTTTTGTGGAGCATCTGTGCCTACTCTACTTTCCTATCTAGGACTTCGATATACAAAATATATACTACTGTGAAGCATAAATTGCTGTCAACAGAGAATTTTCTTAGTATTTAGTTAGGTATTTACATTCAAAATAAGAAAAGGGTCCATTAAGAACTTGTAAAATAAGGATTAGGGATTGATTTGGGTTGCGCTATATCTATCAAAGAGTATACAATAATGAAGGATTTGGTAAATCAAATCCATGGTTTAATAATGAACCGTGTTAACTTACAATAACAACAACTCAATTCCTATAGAATTCCTATAGTGGAATTCCTGTAGGATAGAAAATACACAGGGTGTACACATTATATATGAATGCAAAATATTCATTAATTTAAGTATGCCCTAAATTTTCTTTAATGAGTTGATATTATATTAATTGAATATCCTTTTTGTTTTACGAATTTTTTGCTAAAGTTGCATTGACGTCTAATTCACATCGAGTAGACCCTGTTATTGTGAGAATTCTTAATTCAAGAGTTGTAGGGAGGGACTTATGTCACCACAAACAGAAACTAAAGCAAGTGTTGGATTTCAAGCTGGTGTTAAAGATTATAAATTGACTTACTACACCCCGGAGTATGAAATCAAGAATACTGATATCTTGGCAGTATTCCGAGTAACTCCTCAACCTGGGGTTCCGCCGGAAGAAGCAGGGGCTGCAGTAGGTGCCGAATCTTCTACTGGTACATGGACAACTGTTTGGACTGATGGACTTACCAGTCTTGATCGTTACAAAGGACGATGCTATCACATCGAGCCTGTTGCTGGGGAAGACAACCAATGGATCTGTTATGTAGCTTATCCATTAGACTTATTTGAAGACGGTTTCGTTACTAACATGTTTACTTCCATTGTGGGTAACGTATTTGGTTTCAAAGCCCTACATGCTCTACGTCTGGAGGATCTACGAATTCCCCTTGCTTATACAAAAACTTTCCAAGATCCGCCTCATGGTATCCAAGTTGAAAGAGATAAGTTGAACAAGTTTGGCCGTCCTTACTATTAAACCAAAATTGGGATTATCCGCAAAAAATTATGGTAGAGCGTGTTATGAGTGTCTACGTGGTGGACTTGATTTTACCAAAGATGATAAAAACGTAAACTCACAACCATTTATGCGTTGGAGAGACCGTTTTGTCTTTTGTGCCGAAGCTATTTATAAAGCACAGGCCGAAACCGGTGAAATTAAGAGGCATTACTTTAATGCGACTGCAGGTACATGTGAAGAAATGATTAAGAGAGCTGTATTTGCGAGAGAATTAGGGGTTCCTATTGTAATGCATGACTACATAACTGGAGGATTCACCGCAAATACTAGTTTGGCTCGTTATTGCCGCGACAATGGCCTACTTCACATTCACCGTGCAATGCATGCATGGACTCATGCTCTTGGATGTGGACCTGGATTAGGTGGGGCGCGTCGTCCACATCTTATACTCGTCCTCGACCAATATGACCCGTTCTCATACTTCTTTAATCAGATCTAATCCTATGGATGCATGACCTGACTCCCTTCTATATCTTCTCATCCCTGATACATGCAAGCTATGTGAATTCCTTGCACTTCTATTTGCTAAAATTTTCTCGTCCGTGCTAATTGGTTTCAGTATTGTGTGGTGATGTATGAGATATTAAAATCTGGACTATCATACAGAATTGGTTTGAGTATCGTGTTACCTTGCAATTCTATTTGATATACACATATATGAATTTATGGTATCCAGAAAGTTACTGTACTTCGCATGCATGTTTGAAACAACAGCATCAGAATATATTATGGATAAAATCATGCCTTAACTTTCGAGCCGAGTCGAGCCCGAGCCAAGCCTTGTCGAGCCCGAGCCGAACCTTTGAGCCCGAGCTCTGAGTCCACCCCTAGTGGCAGTGCATGTAATATAACCGAATTTCTAGAGATTGAAAACGTATTTTTGGTGAATGGAAACGTATTTGACTAACCTACCTCAAGAAAAATTAGTAGATAGATAGATAGATAGATAGATTAATAAAAGCCTAGCAGATTGTAATCAAAATAAAATGAAAAAAACGTGGGGCTGCAAACCACGCGACCTACCAAATCCGTTGGGTGCTCGCACGCGCCGGCCCGATAGGCCAGGCCCGCTTACCATCCTCTCGGGAAACAGGATCGAACCAAAGATTCTCCACTGATCCGTAGGTTTCTCTCCCGATCGAAGCCAAAACCCTCCGCTTCCGCGACCGATAGCGAGTTCTAGCTAACGATATCGGCGGCGGTCCGGTCCTCCGTGGGACTCGCGCTCCGGCGCGCGACGGCACCGGCGTCCTCTTGCCTCTCCTCCGCCAACACCAGGGTGGTACGTACCTACGCACAATCACATCTAATCGGTAGGAGTACTAGCTAGTGGTAATCTATCAGCCTCGGTCTAGATATAAGCCATCGATGTTCAATCAATCTCTTCTCCGGCGATCTGTTTTATATATACCGATCCTGCGTGCACGCAGCAGCCTACGAGGCACTACGGCAACTTCGACCCGTCGAGGAGCATGTTCGACCCCGAGGCCTACTCGCGCAACCCTGTCCCTCCCAACCCCGAGCTGTGAGTTCCTTCTCTCTTACATTGTTTTCCTTAATTTCTTGATTATGATTTAATTACATATGACGAACGGACGTGATGGATGGATGGATGGATGGATCTACATGGGTTTTTCAGGGACAAGTTTGACGCTTTGTTCACCGTGGCCGCCATGATCGGAACGTACGCGCTCCTTGCCCTTGTCTGGGGCGATACAAGGAGAATGCTGCTAGACAAATTGCGGTCTATAAGGGACGGCTAATGCATCTCTTTGCCTCTCTGGCGTAGCACTGCACTCTCTTTTTCCATCTCGTGAGACTTATTTTTGTGCATTCATCAAAATCACACGAATTTAATTGTTTGTATAAATTAAGATTTGCATGGTTTTCGTGAGACTTATTTTCCGTTACCTTGGTGTTTGTTTTCTTGTATGAGCTGACTTTTTTAACACATTGTATCACAACAAGCCAACAACCAATTAGGACTGAGAGTCTACAAACTTCGCATGGTTAACTTGCGAGTTCCCAGCAATTCAAGGTCTACACAGCAGGTTACTTATACTTATTTTTGGCACGTGTTAGTCCACGATCATGGCTGTAGAGTTGTAGTTAGACCTAACTCTCAAAGGCCATGTGCATGGGAATATGATAAAAAAAACAAATGGATTACTAGATCCTGGCATGAGAAAACTTACATGAAGATATAGTTTTTGCAAAATTCAATAGGTCCATTAATAGTCGTCAACAACAAAGAGGACTAAAAGTAATAAAGATTACAAAACGGATCCTTAGACTTCACTTATGACCACAAACACTAGCACGAGCCATAAATGTACCACTGTCCTCGCCCCTTCATCACCGGAGCCGATCAAACAAACCTTGTTGTAGTAGACTGACGGGAAGTCGTCGTTTTAAAACCCTAAAGGATCAACTCATCAAAGTAGCAATCATTGTCAATCATAACAACCGTAGGTTGACCTGAAACCACACCAACGAACATGAAAACCGATTGCATCCTAGCGGATCCATAGGACAACAGTAGTCTACAAACTTTTGGTAGTGTAAAGAGCATCTCTAGCAGATAAGGATGGCAATGGTAGACTATAAAAACTTTCTCGGAGCTGTTGTGTGTTCTCTGTCCTTGTGCACGGTTAGGAACCAGTTCGAAGCGGATCGTCGACCGAGCCAATAAAAGCTTATTAATTAGTGGTAATACTTGTTTTAAGATTTGTTCCTTGACTACTTGCTATATTTGTATGTACGTTTTGGCAGAGGAGGAGGTCAAGAATAGGAGAAGTAGGGTCAGTTTGATGTACTCCCTCCATTTAAAAATAAAGACGCTTATTTAGAAATATAAGGCGTTTTAACTTTGTCAATCGATCGTTCGTAGAGATTCAGAGTGAACCTATATACTCCCTCCGTCTAAGAATAGATGTCTTAGGTTTTTTAAATTTTGGATGAATCTATATACTAAATAGTGTCTAGATTCATTCCAAATTTTAACAAATTTGAAACATCTATTTTGGGACAGAGGTAGTATAATAAAAAAACGTCTACACAAAGCTAAAATGTGTTATATTTATACGGAGGGAGTATTTATTTGCTACTAGTGCTGCAGCATGCACGTTCGAACGATCCGTTCCATACTCGTTGCGTGTTCGTTAGAGAATCCACGCTGCCCGCTACGCGCGTGGGCTAGACGAATTAAATCCTGTTGGTGAATCCAGACGGAACTCAGTCCTGTCTACCCTGCCCAATAAAGGCCAGATCCAGCAGCCCAACCCGACCCAGGACCGAACAAAAAAAAGCTGCCCGTCCGTCTTCCGAACAGAAGCCGCTTTCTCGATCTGTACGTTTCTTCCCCAAACCCCAACCCCTTCCCGATCGATCGAGTTCGCAATGGCTTCGGCGCTCCGATCCTCCGTGGGCCTCGCGCTCCGGCGCGCGGCCGCGCCGTCTCGCGTCTCCTCCGCCGGCAGGGTACAGCACCTCGACTCGATCTAATCACATCCATGTTCGAAATTGTCCGATTAATAACAGACGCTGAGCATCCAACTCCTTGATCTTGCTCGCATGCAGCGCACGAGGCACTCGGACTACGGCGGAGGACCGGGGGACAAGGGCGACGCTTTCTTCGCCGTGTGTGCCGCCGTGGGAACATGCCTGTTCTGTGCCCTCATGGACGGGGATCTCTACTTGGGCTGGGGCAAGGAAACTACTGCTAGCAGGCAACCCCGGATGTCGTCCAGGCGCAGGCGGTAAGGACATCCATGCCATGGGAGGAGGAGGATGCCGGATGCATGCGGTGGAGCAGTCAGGGAACTATCTATTTTCTGTTGGTTCATAGTAGATACTAGTCTGTGATTATATCATTAGTCCGTTAGACATCTATTATTGTCAGATCACTGAGGTTTCATCTGTTTGCTCTTCTTAATTGTCACCATCGCAGTGTCTTTTTTTTGATTTATGGTCAATGCCTTGCTAGATTTGTGTCGCCTTCGTCGTCGTTTTTCTTCAAAAAAAACCCCATATTTAGTTCGATTAAATCGTTTCGGTCTTCATCTCCTGAGAGTTTGTGCATTCATCAAAATCCCACGAATTTAAATATTTCTACAAAGATTTGCATTCCTTGGAGTTCACCAAACAAGTTGGAGCAATTCCAGCCTTCTTGAGTTCACCAAACAAGTTGGAGCAATTCCAAGTGGTGGCTTTCTTGCAACCTGACTTTCTTAGCACCTTGTATGTATAGCAACAACTGTTATAAGTGTGGCTGAGTCTAAAAGTTTTGCATTGCTCGAGAGTTCGTAGCAATCTGAGGTTGAGGCCTAGGTTTGCATAGTTTGAGAGTTCGTAGCAATTTGAGGTTGTTGAGGTCTGTATGTTACTTACACTTTACCACATGTACGTGTAGACAGACCCCGACTCCCAAATGGCCAGGTGAAAGAGATGGGACAGAAACACAACTCATCTTCTCAGATCGGTTACTAGGTCCGGCATGAGGAAATTGATGCACAAGAAGATGTTGGCCGTGGCCTCGAAATCCACCAATGGACATGCAAAGGTGACTAGATGTGTTCCACAAATAAATGGAATGTATGAAAAAACGAATTTCTGTTTCTATCTCTCGATGCATCAGGCCAACGTTCATGCCTCGATGATATTAGCATAACCTCATTTGCACTACAAGTTCTCAAACTCAAATGTCAAGCATCAAAATCTAACTTTGCCGGGCTAGCCACCAACTCAACATTAAAAAATCATAATGCTAAAGAACTTTTTGATTAATGTCTCGTTATCGATTTGATAGTGGAAGTGGCTCCAATGGTTCCACCAGTTTTGATGCAACTTAAATCATGGATGTGGAGGAACTAGACATCTAGTCCAAGAGATCAAATCACCTCTCCCCCATTTGCACACCAAGTTCTCAAACTCAAATATCAAGCGCCGTCGAATCTAACTTGCTGGGCTAGCCGCCAACTCAGCACTAAAAAATCATAATGCTGAAGAACTTTTGATTAATGTCTCGTTAATTATCGATTTTATAGTGGAAGTGGCTCCAATGCTTTAAATCATGGAGGTGGAGGAACTAGACATCTAGTCCAAGACCAAGAGATCAATCACCTCTCCCCCGTCGTATCTAGCGTGAGAATGGCATGCAAGTCAAACAAGTGGTCTCGCACTAAGAAAGTGAGCTGTTGTATTGTTTTACGGAACATGAGCTAGAGCATGTATGCGAGAGAGCCAGATGATGAATCCACGTGACCCATCATATCCAAATTAGTGAAAGTTCCATATATAAAATGTTTTGTCAAGCTCTAAAATCTTGCCAAAGCAAATTCTGTCTTGGAAAAACACCTAACTTCCTTCGGCTCCCTACCATCGTATGACATAACTACATGGCCTACTTACCAAATAAGTGTGCTCTACATTCGCGCATGATGACGACCAGATAGAGAATCTATACGCTATCAAACAAATGTTCCTCATCTTCATCCATCGTCTTCTATCTCACTGCCGCCACGTTCAAGTTCAGCAACCGACAGTGGCAAATGTGTAACTAGTCCACGAAATTGTTGTTGTCTACCACACATTTCCACTTACCAAGAAGGGCCGCTCAACGTGCTTGACGTCGAGAATCACACTAGGTATGTGCACGACGTCGAGTGATCGATAGATAACCGAGTGAATCTTTTTCATCTAAATCAGTTTCATAGAATATGGCATGCGTTTGAATTTGAAAACCTAATAAACTCTTTTCATTTATTATAGATTTAATAATCTTTATTTTGACTTAGTTGATAAATTTCTAATATGTTATTAAATATTGAGATTTTTTTAATGTTTAAATGAATAATAATGGATAATTCTTCAAAAATATGTCGATCTCTAATAATATTATACACCTATATGTGACATTTACCATAACTTTTGGTATTTAGAATAAATTTTTTAGTTCATTTCCTTGCATTTAATTCTTAATAATAGCATGTATATAGTATATTCTTAAATACAATAAAGTTCATATTAATATTAGTTGTATCATAAATGTTAATGTTTTTCTTATTTTATGTTATTTTATAGTGAAAATGTCACATCAATAAAAAACTCCAGCATGATGAAGCAACTACTTGCCACTCCAATAATCATATTTATATTAAATTTAATACTTCTAATAGACTAGTTTATGGTTACTAAATATCAACTTGTTTTACTCATTCATACAAATCAACATCTAGAAATTGTTTATATTGTATTCAATAGGAGTACAACATTTAATAATATAACTTAAAGATCAATATTACAATATCCACATCTCCATCGTTATAAATGCAACAATTGTGAAGTATAAATTTGTTTTGGCTATATGTCATCTTTTGAATACTTAGTTTGGATTATTTACTTGATCTGGTTCCATTCAATTTCAATAAGATAGTATAACAAATAAACATTGGTATATGTTATGATTTGTGGCGAGAGAGGCCACGATATCAGCTTATCTAATCGTCGACTAAAACAACCTACCTTAGAAATACATGATCATCGAGAGGACTAGGAAGATCCTAAACCGCGATCATTCACGTACCTGGAACTTTTGTCGTTGAGCAGCAACAATTTCCCGCTGCCGTCGACTGAAGTTCGATTCTGCGGAGACGGGTCAGGAGCATGCAACGACTAAGAGACCTATCCATCTACGTTTAGGTTTAGGAGGAGTAGATCATGGTGATATATACAGCAGTATATAGCGCCTGGTTTCAGGGCATGAGCATTGGTTCAGTCGGCTGCCGTCTGTATGCCTACTCCACGTCAGTAGCAAAATAAACTAAAGACTCCGTCTACAATAATCTGTCTGCTAGGCTATCTGTAAGTGCGACAATAGCTGGATTTCTGTCGTTAACTAACTGAACGTGGGACGATGGATCAACGAAAAGATGAGGAAAAAAACGGAAGCAACCAGAGAAAACTGAACGTGCACGAGATATTTTCGTCTAGATAACCGACGACCTCTATACAAAGGGAAATAGGCTGTCGATAAGAGGCGTTTTTTACGGGAATCGTCCGTCTAGATTTCTACCGACGGTGATCTTCTCTCTCATCAATCTCTCTCCTCCACGTCGTGCACATCTCCTAGGTGGCTGGTTTTACAGATAGCTGATTTGGACTATTGTACACGCCCTCATGGAGGAAATCCTCCCGAAACAACCTACTCGCTCGCGCGGGTTCGGTCTGTTCAGTCGGTAATTAGCGACAGCGGTTGGGCCGGCCAACTAACCTGCTGTGTTTCTTATTTTCCTTTTACTTTTCTATTTGGTAATAAAATAAAATTTTCTTTATTAAAACTTCAATGTTTTTGAAAAAATTACATATTCTTCGCAGGCACTAGAATTGTATCATGTGCATTTTTTTTATTAAAATAAATTTTCTTTATTAAAATTTCAAAAAATATGAAGTTTACAATGTCCCCAAATTTACAGTACATTCATAGGTATTGATAAAGGCCCGGTCTGCCAACTTGCAATCCCTATTTGAACATTATGTAAATCTGAAATTTTTACAAATTCAAACATGTTTTGAAATCATTGAATACAAGGAAATTTGGGAACAAAATTAATAAACCTTATCATGCCTACAGAGAGAGGCATATCGTGATGTGCCGGACCATCGGGAAGATCATACGGGCGGAATGCAGCAGTGCACGCTCCGGGCGACAAATAGATTAAGTCGGCCCATCCTTCTACCCGGGCGTGTATACCATGCCGCGATTCACTCAATAGCGCTATAGGATTTTATGGGCCCAACACGGAGTCATAGCAGGAAGAGCTGATGTGGATGGGAGTTTAGTCCCACCTCGTGGAGCTAGGGACGATTTGACCAGCATATATATACCGTGTTGTGAGAGCCTCATGATCTTCTCTCAACCAAACAATGTGATCGACTGCTGTTACCTATCTGCTAGTGGGGCCTGATACGTCGTAAACGTATCTATAATTTTTGATGTTTCATGTTTGTTTTATATCATTCTGTTATGTTTTGTCTACACTTTGAGATATTTTTATACATTTTCTGAAACTAACCTATTGACAAGTTGCCTGTTTTCTGCTGTTTTTGGTTTCAGAAAATCTAAAAAATGAATATTGTCGGAATTGGACGGGACAAAAGCCAATATGCCTATTTTTCTCGGAGCAAAACGGAAACACGAAGTAGAGACGGAGGGGGACACCAGAGCGGACACACCCTATGGTGGCGCGGGTGGCCCCTGGTGGCGCCACCAGGGGTGTGGGCCCCCTGTCCCTCCACCGACCTCGCTTCTTCGCTTATAAGAAGCCCCCGATGAGAAAACCCTAGAGGAATCGACATACATCCATAAAAAGTTCCGATGCGCCGCCGCCACCGAAGGGGAGATTCGGAGGACAAAAGTCTCTGTTCCGGCACCCTGTCGTGACGGGGAAGTGCCCCCGGAGCCATATCCATCGATCTCCACCACCATCTCCATCGCCTTTGCTGATTCCCATGATGAGGAGAGAGTAGTTCTTCCTCGAGGCTAAGAGCTCTACCGATAGCTATGTGTTCATCTCTCTCTATGCGTGATCATATTGTGATCATGAGCTTTGTAATCAAGTAAATCTACTTTGCTACTCAAATGCTTTAATAGATCTCCGACTATCCCCACGTGTGTGAAAGTGACAGCGTGCACACCGTGTGGCACTTAGGCTAGAGATTACATAAATACTTATCAGGAGTATATTTTGAGTTGGTTGTCTCTATAAAATTGTGGTGTTTGAAAGAACCATCTAGTGATCAAGGTGACAGTGTGGGGTTATCTAGATGGGGATTGCGAACTTTAAGGAGTGCTTTTGTAGCCCTTCCGTGGATTAGAGTTATCCAACCGGAGAGTAGTTTAGAGTAGTATCATAAAGAGAAGATATTTATATGAGAGTGTTCACTAGTGAAAGTATGATCCCTAGGCCTTGTTTCTAAGCATTGAAACACCGTTTACAACTAGATCTGTTACATGTTTGCTTGCTTCCATCTTTATTTCAGTTTGCCTTTAGTCTCTTCCTACCCATCAAGCTATTTTCTAGGGCCGTTGCCGGGGATATACAGGATGGTTTCAACCTTTTCCTCCCCGTCAAAAGCTCTCTTTTGGCATCAGTGTCTTATAATCATCCATACCACTTGTATTTCACTATCTCTTCGCCGAACTAGTGCACCTATACACCTGACAAGTGTATTGGGTGTGTTGGGGACACAAGAGACTTCTTGTATCTTGATTGCCAGGTTGCTTGAGAGGTATACCTTTGACCACTTTCTCCCTGAGTTCGATAAACCTTGGGTAATCCACTTAAGGGAAACTTGCTGCTCTTCTACAAACCTCTACACTTGGAGGCCTAACAACTGTCTACAAGAATAGAAGTGCGTAGACATCAAGCTCTGTTCTAGCGCCGTTGTCGGGGAGGTAAGGTAAAAGGTACTCACATCCTCCGGTGTGAGTGCTTGAAGTTATTTCCTTTAGATTATGCAATTTTGCCTTTTGTTTCTTTTTTTCACTAGTTAGGCTTAATGGAAAACAACAACAAAATTAGAGAGCTTTATAGTATTTATATTGAGTTAGGACATGAAGTGTTTAAAGAGTAAATTAAAAAACCTATGGAATTTTATTTGCATGATAATATCAATGTTATTAGTATGAATTCTTTGAACACCATTATTGCTAATGCTATGGAAACGTCTAAGCTTGGGGAAGCTAGTTTTTATGAAAATGATCTTTTTAGTTTCCCAGCTTTGGAAGCTAGCTATTCTATTGCTTATGATGATACCAAACCTCCAATATATGATGATTACAATGATGATTATGATATTTTCAGTCCACCTACTATTGAGGGTAAAATCAATTATGATTACAATACATTTAATGATTATGGTGATGAGAATAGTGATGATTGATACGTTGGAAACGTATCTATAATTTTTGATGCTCCATGCTTGTTTTGTATCTACTTTGCTTTGCTTGTCTACACTTTGAGGTGCTTTTTACATGTTTTCTGGTACTAACCTATTAACAAGTTGCAACAGTGTCAGATGCCTATTTTCTGCTGTTTTTGGTTTCAGAAAAGTTAGTAAAGAAATATTCTCGGAATTGGACAGGACAAACGTCAAAGTCAATAACTTTTCGTGGAGAACAAGAAGTCCAGAGGAGAGCCGGAGGGGCCAGCCAGGGGGGCCAGACCCACCCCAGTCGTGCAGGTGGGCCTGCGCCTGGCTAGGGTTTGGTGGCCCTGGCCGCCTCCCGGTCTCGCCCCTTCGCCTATAAGAAGCCCCCGATGCAGAAACCCTGAGTACCCGATCAGCTATCCACGAAAACGTCTGTAGCCGCTGCCACCATCGTCCCTAGATCGGGGGGATCTGAAGTTCTTCCCGGCACCCTGTCGGAGGGGAGATCATCCCGGAGGCCTTCTCTCCGGTATGATGCGTGAGTAGTTCCACCTTGGACTATGGGTCCATGTAGTAGCTAGATGGTTGTATCTCCTCCTTTGTGCTTTCATGTATAGATCTTGTGAGCTCCGTTCATGATCAAGATCTAATCTATTTGTAATCATGCATGTTGTGTTTGCGGGGATCCGATGGATATTGAGATTATTATGTTGGTTTGATTAATGGTTTTATCTTTATGATTCTATCATGTCTGTGTTGTTTGTGATCTTGCATGCTCTCTGTTGCTAGTGGTTATCTTGTCCAAGTAGTTGCTAGTGACTCCAAGAGGGCGTATTTATGCTCGATAGTGGGTTCATGCCTCTAGTTTCCAAGGGAAGCGACAAAAATCTCTTCGGTTGTAGATGTGTTGTTCCTACTAGGGAGAAAACAACGATCTCTTGTTCATGGAACATGTGGACTGTTTACCTTAAACACTTTGCTTAAAGCAGTTGTCTGTTGCCTGCAACATAATATTGGAGGGGGTTCGGATGATAACCTGAAGGTGGACTTCTAGTCATAGATGCAGTTGGATGATGGTCTATGTATATTGTTGTATTTCCCAATCAACCTCATAGGATCTTTCTGGCTAGTAATTGCATTGTTATGCCTTGCTCAGTTCCTGTCAATTGCCCCGCTGTAATTTGTTTACCCTTCATGCCATGTTGTTTATCTAAGGAGAGCACCTCTAGTGAACTATGGACCCGGTCCAATCTTTACCGTTGATACATCTTCCACTGTTACTTGTTTACTTGCTACAAACCATTACCTTCCACACCATACGTTTAATCCTTTGTTACAAAAAACCGGTGAGCTTGACAACCTCACTGATTCGTTGGGGCAAAGTCTTGAGTTTGTGTTGTGCAGGTCTCCACGTTGCTAGCAACACCTGTGTGCCGTTTCCTTCCTCCTACTGGTTCGATAACCTCGGTTTGTTACTGAGGGAAACTTGCTGTTGTGCTACTTCATACCTTGTTCTTGGGGTCTCCAACGAAGCGTCCCACGACAAGCGGTGGGCGCCATCAATGATGGCTATTTTGTTGAATTTTCTCCCACTACAATTAATAAGAATGACTATGCTTATGTGGAGAGTAATTATTATTATATGCATGTGGCTCATGATAAGAATGTTTTATGTGATAGTTATATTGTTAATTTTATTCATGATGCTACTAAAAGTTATTATGAGAGAGGGAAACATGGTTTTATACATCTCAACAATATTAAGTTTCCCCTCTTTATGTTGAAAATCTTGAAATTGCACTTGTTTTGCTTTCCTATTCTTGTTGCTTTGTGCTTTCATGACTTGTTTTGTTTAAACGATTCCTATGCATAGGAAGTGGGTTAGACTTAAATGTGGTTTGGATTTTCTTCTTGATGCTCTCTTTTACTTCAATTCATATTTCTTATGTGAGCATCTTCTCAAACTATCAAGCCTAACTTAAATGCGTTAAACAAAAGTACTTCTTGGGCGATAACCCAATAATTTTATTGAGTCTGGAAAGTTATTACTTCTGTAATAACCTCTCCTTATCCTTTTTGTGTTGTTTTTGTGCCAAGAATAACCTCTAATGAGAGTGAAGTAAGATTTGGGGAAGTTGCTGTCCCGAAAAAGATTTTTGTGCTTCACTGTAAAAATTCGTGAAAAATCTCTGTAAGTCGGATTGAGCTGTAGTTGTTTGAATAAATCCCCTAGGTTGTTAGCTAACTTTCGTTAGTTTAAAACTTTTTTATTTGAGCAACATAAGGTCTTCGAAAAAATCGGTTTTTACCTGTTGGTCTGTTTTGACAGATTTCTGCCTTTATTTGTATTTTCCTCTTTATTTATTTCTTTTTGGGTTCTCTTTGGTAAACTGAGCTTTTTTGAAGGAATTGCTACAGTAGCTTATGTTTTTAATGAAAGTTTTTCTGTTTTAAAACTAAACCACATAGGTCTATTACTTTTGAATGCACTAATGTTGCTAATGATGATTGTGTGAAGTTTTGTATGAATGAAAAAATTTAGGTGTAAGGGAAGAATGGTGTAATGATATGAAGAATTAACAAAAGATCAAGCTTGGGGATACCACCCCGTGTCACCCCAAGAGATATTCAAGAGGTACAAGCGTAAAAGCTTGGGGATTCCCAAGGCATCCCCTTCTTCATCAATAAAAATCTCAGGTATTTCTAGACACTTCGTTTTTATTGTTTCATGCACTGTTGTGTTGTTCTTGGAGCGTCTTAGTTTTCATTTTTAGTTTTATTTTTCTTGGTTTGCTGCAATAAGTTGGTTGGATCCCAGCACACTTATTTTGGAGAGAGACACGCTTTGTTTTCATTGCCTAAAACTCTCTAGTTTTCATTTTTATTGTCTGTGAGTGTTCTCTTTTGCTAGCATTGTGTTTAGCCTTAGTTTTCTTATGATTTTTTCTTAGAAATTTTTAGTTCTTCTTTGTGGATTTGTGAGACATGCTCATTGATCGTTATTTATTATTATCTTTGTGAGTTGTTTCAAATAAGTTGATTGGTGTTGGAAAAGAGTAGAAAGCTTCATGCTCATAGTGGTACAAAAGGGAGCTTGTTTTGATTGTGGCCTAGACTTTATCATGTCATGTTAGATGTTGCTTTGACATTATGCTTAGTGATTATTGTTGTAGCATGACTTGTTCCAAACAATTGAGATTGCTTAATGTGCCTTGAAAGAATCATGCGTTGTTTTAGCATACAAAAGCATAATATTGTGGTATTCTCCTTTGATGCTTTGTTTGGATTGACTTGGCACATGCTCACGCCATGATATGACTATGAACCAGTCACCATAGCCTCTATGATCATTTAGTTTTGACTTCTGGTACCACTTTATGCTTTGATTGATAATGTTTTGTCGCTCCCAGTCTTTTGCTAGACTCCACTTGTATTAAGTAAGCTCTACTCATGCATCCAACTCCCAAGAAACCAAGTTATTCCAAAGAGTCCACTATAAATTACTATCATGGTGTGTTACGCAATTCCAAGTATATTCTTGTTTTATCTATCTTCCAAATTAAACTTGTTATGTGAAAATTAGTGATTAAAGCTCTCACAAACTTGATGGCACACTTTATTTTTCTTGCCCCTAATAAACTTGAACCATTGTGTCATCTATGTTGTATATGCTTGCACTTATAAAGGTTGGGAATTAGCAGAACCGTGTTGTCACGGGGAACGGTTTCAACACCTGTAAATATCTACCCAGTTGATATCATGCTCTTTTGTTTATGGATGTCTTCGGCGTTAAATAAATGGGGAGCTTGTAAGTCCACGGAGTTATGTATGTGTGTTAGAGAAACGCCTGGGCCACTATCCTAAGACATGCCTAATCATGGTGGAAACTTGCAGCATCACCATAGTGAGCAATCTATGAAGCATTCTTCTTATAAAAAAAGAGACATAGAAATAAGAGATTGAGAAAAAGAAAAAAAAGAGATGAGAAAAGAAGAAAGAGAGAAAATAGCACCATTTTCCCATGGTAAATAAGAAGATTGCTGAGATGCTCATTGTCTGCTGCCTTGCCATTTTGATATGGGATAGCTCCTGTATCATAGGGCAAGGGGTACCCCGTTGGCAGTTCTCTAGATACACATGTACTTACTTTGATAAGAACTTACCGGTAACTAAAGTTGAGTAGCATGAGGAGCGTCCCTCGTACTTAAGGGACATGAGATTGCCAACTTATACTTTGTCAAGCATATACTCCATACTTTGTTCACTTTAACCTTAATCACTTCAAGATGCTTATGATAGAGGCAATGAGAGATGAAAGCTAACAAGTACCATAATTTTTGGAAGCTCTTTATGAAACTTGAAATTCCTGCTTCCCTTTGAAGGGCCTTTCTTCCACTTTTATATTGAGTCTCCACCTTCTATCCTTAGGCACCAATTAAGAGAGCATAGTTGCCATTCTTAGTTCTATGTGCATTGTCCCAAAACTTATTGAGTGATTCATAATGATGATATTGCTTGTTCTTGAACTATTTGTATCTAGTCACCCTTATGAACTTTGAAGGTGTCCTATGCATTTATGTTTTGCTATCCATGAGGGACAAACTGAATGCCACTATTCTATGTTTCTGTATGTGAAACAAACAAATGTCTTTCAATGCATTGTTATTCATGAATCTTTGTTTGTATCCTTTCATGTTACAACATAGTTGCTTTGTATTATTGTTAGAACTACATCTTTCATGCTCATGTTTAGAGTACTTTGATCCCAGCCTTCAATGCTTTCAAATATTTTGATCAAAATTGTGATGGTGCATGTCACCTAAAAAATTATTCTTTTTATCACTTACCTACTTGAGGACGAGCATGAGTTAAGCTTGGGATGCTTGATACGTCGTAAATGTATCTATAATTTTTGATGCTCATGATTGTTTTATATCATTTGTCTTATGTTTTATCTACACTTTGAGATATGTTTATACACTTTCCAGAACTATCCTATTGACAAGATGCTGCAGTGCCAGTTGCCTATTTTCTGCTGATTTTGGTTTCAAAAAAGCTAAAAAATGAATATTGTCGGAATTGGATGAGACAAAAGCCAATATGCTATTTTTCCCGGAGCAACACAGAAACACGAAGCAGAGACGGAGGGGGACACCAGGGCAGCCACACCCTATGGTGGCGCGGGTGGTCCCTGGTGGCGCCACCAGGGGTGTGGGCCCCCTGGCCCTCCACCGACCTGGCATCTTCGCCTATAAGAAGACCCCGATGAGAAAACCCTAGAGGAATCAGCATACATCCACAAAAAGTTCCGCTGCGCTGCCGTCACCGAAGGGGAGATTCGGGGGACAGAAGTCTCTGTTCCGGCACCCTGCCGGGACAGGGAAGTGCGCCCGAAGCCATCTCCATCGATCTCCACCACCATCTCCATCGCCGTTGCTGATTCCCATTATGAGGAGGGAGTAGTTCTTCCTTGAGGCTAAGGGCTCTACCTATAGCTATGTGTTCATCTCTCTCTCTGCATCATCATATTGTGATCATGAGCTTTGTAATCAAGTAGATCTACTTTGCTACTCAAATGATTTAATAGATCTCCGGCTATCTCCACGTGTGTGAAAGTGACAGCGTGCACACCATGTGGCACTTAGGCTAGAGATTACATAAATACTTATCATGAGTATATTTTGAGTTGGTTGTCTCTATGAAATTGTGGTGTTTGAAGGAACCATCTAGTGATCAAGGTGACAGTGTGGGGTTATCTAGATGGGGATTGTGAACTTTAAGGAGTGCTTTTGTAGCCCTACCGCGGATTAGAGTTATCCAACCGGAGAGTAGTTCAGAGTAGTATCATGAAGAGAAGATATTTATATGAGAGTGTTCACTAGTGAAAGTATGATCCCTAGGCCTTGTTTATAAGCATTGAAACACCATTTACAACTAGATCTGTTACATGTTTGCTTGCTTCCATCTTTATTTCAGTTTGCCTTTAGTCTCTTCCTACCCATCAAGCTATTTTCCGGGGCTGATACGTCCAAAACGTATCTACTTTCTCGAACACTTTGCTATTGTTTCTTTTCTAAACATGTGTGATTTGGATACGACTAACATGGACTGACGCTGTTTTTAGCAGAATTACCTTGGTGTCTTGTTTTTGTACAGAAAATCAACTATCAGGAAAAATCCCGGAAAATATGCCAAAAACTATTTTTCACTAGAAGATCCACGGAGCCAGAAGGGGAGACAGAGGGGAGGCCTGGGGGGCCCAGACCCAACCCAGGCACAGGCCCACCTGACCCCGCGCCTAGAGGGGGTGAGGCCACCCCAGGCAGCTCCTCGGCCTCCCTCTGCGCCTATAAGTTTCCTTTCGACCTAAAAACCGAGGGGGGTTCGATAGTTTTCCAGAAAGAGTTCAGCTCCACCGCCGCCACCAGAACCCAAGATTCGGATCCAGAAACTCCGTTCTGGCGCCCTGTCGGGACGGGGAATTTGGAGAGGATCATCACCATCATCATCACCAACGCATCTCCATCAACCATCGATGTTTCCCTCATCCATGAGTGAGTAATCCCCCGCTGTAGGCTTGGGGATAGTAGGGATTGGATGAGTTCGATCATGTAATCAAACAAGATCTGTTAGGGCATAGTGCATAGTATCTCTATTAGTGCTTTTGACTTTGTTGCAACTTTTTGTGCTTAATGCTTGTCACTAGTGCCCGAGTGCCATGATCTCAGATCTGAACTTATTATTGAATCATTATGATAGTATTGTTTGTGATCTTATCTGCAAGTTGTGTACACATATCATTGTCTGGATCCAAAGGCCCCAAAGTGACAATAATTGGGACAACCGGAGGGGATGGATGTGGTGTGAGGATCACATGTGTTCATGGAGTGTTAATGCTTTGTGATGACTCCTTGATGGCGCCAGAGAACTTGGTGCCTGATGTGGAGTATTGTTGGGAACCCCAAGAGCAAGGTGTGAAGAGTACAGCAGCAAGTCTTCCCTCAGTTGAGACCGAGGTTATCGAACCAGTAGGAGGAAGGAAATGTCACATAGGTGTTGCAAGCAACGCGGAGACCTTCACAACACAAACTCAAGACTTTGCCCCAACGAATCAGTGAGGTCGTCAAGCTCACCGGTTTGCTGTAACAAAGGATTAAATGTATGGTGTGGAAGGTAATGGTTTGCAGCAAGTAAACAAGTAACAGTGGAAGATGTATCAATGTTAAAGATTGGACCGGGGTCCATAGTTCACTAGAGGTGCTCTCCTTAGATAAACAACATGGCATGAAGGGTAAACAAATTACAGCGGGGCAATTGACAGGAACTGAGCAAGGCATAACAATGCAATTACTAGCCAGAAAGATCCTATGAAGTTGATTGGGCAATACAACAATATACATAGACCATAATCCAACTGCATCTATTACTAGAAGTCCACCTTTAGGTTATCATCCGAACCCCCTCCAGTATTAAGTTGCAAGCAACAGACAACTGCTTTAAGCAAAGTGTGTAAGGTAAACATCCCACATGTTCCATGAACAAGAGACCGTTGTTTTATCCCTAGTAGCAACAATACATCTACAACCGAAGAGATTTCTGTCACTTCCCTTGGAAACTAGAGGCATGAACCCACTATCGAGCATAAATACTCCCTCTTAGAGTCACTAGCAACTACTTGGCCAAGATATCCACTAGCAACGGAGAGCATGCAAGATCACAACAACACAGACATGATAGAATCATAAAGGTAGAACCATTAATCAAACCAACATAATAATCTTAATATCCATCGGATCTCCGCAAACACAACATGCATGATTACAAATAGATTAGATCTTGATCATGAACGGAGATCACAAGATCTATACATGAAAGCACAAAGGAGGAGATACAACCATCTAGCTACTACATGGACCCATAGTCCAAGGCGGAACTACTCACAAATCATACCGGAGAGAAGGCCTCCAGGATGATCTCCCCTCTAGCAGGGTGCCGGAAGAGCTTAAGATCCCCCCGATATAGGGACGATGGTGGCGGCGGCTACAGACGGTTTTATGGATTTCTGATCGGGTACTGAGAGTTTCTGCATCGGGGCTTCTTATAGGCGAAGGGGCGAGTCTGGGAGGCGACCAGGGTCGCCAAATCCTAGCCAGGCGCGGGCCCACCTGCCCCCGTGCCTGGGGTGGGTCTGGCCCCCCTGGCCAGCCCCTCCGGCTCTCCTCTAAACTTCTTGTTCCCCACGGAAAGTTATTGACTTTGTCCTTCATCCCGTCCAATTCCGAGAATATTTCTTTACTAACTTTTCTGAAACAAAAAACAGCAGAAAATAGGCATCTAGAACTGTTGCAACTTGTTAATAGGTTAGTACTAGAAAACATGTAAAAAACACCTCAAAGTGTGGACAAGTAAAGTAAAGTAGATACAAAACAAGCATGGAGCATCAAAAATTATAGATACGTTTCCAACGTATCAGCATCCCCTAGCTTAACTCCTGCTCGTCCTCGAGTAGGTAAGTGATAAAACAATATTTTTTGAGGTGACATGCACCCTCACAATAAAGATCCAACCATTTGCAAACATTGAAAGCTGGGATCAAATAACTCTAAACATGTGTATGAAAGATGGAGTTCTAACAATAGGACATAGTAATTATGCATGCAACATGGCAAGATACAAACAAAGATCATGAATAATATGCATTGAAAAACGTTTATTTGTTTCACATGCAGAAAACATAACATAGTGGCAATCAGCTTGTCCCTCATAGAGTAGCAATATAATGCATAGGACAACTTCAAAGTTCACAAGGGAGACTAGAAACAAGTAGCACAAGAACAAGTAATAACACAATATGCATTAGTTAATAAGCTTTGGAACATTGCACACGGAATGACAACTATGCTCTCTTAATGGTGCCTAAAGGTAGAAGGTGGAGACTCAAATAATGGTGGAAAAAGGCCTTTTTGTAAAGGAAGCAGGGATTACAAGTTTCAAAAAGAGCTTCCAAAAATTATGGTACTTATTAGCTTTCAGCCCTCATTGCCCCTATCATAAGCATCTTGAAGTGGTTAAGGTTAAAGTGGCAAAGCTGGAGTATATGCTTGACAAAGTATAAGTTGGCAATCTCAAGTCCCTTGACTATGAGGGCTACACCTCATGGATACTCAACTTAGGGCCCAGGCAAGTTCTTGTCACTGTAAGTATTTGCATATCATTGAGAACCGCCAACGGGTACCCCTTGCATATGGCTCAGGAGCTTTCCCATAACTAAAATGACAAGGCAAGCAGACAATGAGCATTTTAGCAATTCTTCTTATGTACCATGGGAATATGGTGCTTTTTTCTCTCTTTTCTCAATGTGTCTTTTTTTTAATAAGAAGAATGCTTCATAGATGTCACTATGGTGATGCTGCAAGTTTCCACCATGATTAGGCATGGCTTAGTCTAGCGGCCCAGGAGTTTCTCTGACACAGAATACAAACTCCATGAACTTACAAGTTCCCACTTCATTTCACACCGGTAACATCCATAGACAAAAGAGCATGATATCAACAGAGTAGAAAAAGTACAAGTGCAATGTTGAAAACGTTCCTCGTGACAGCACGGTTCTGCTAATCCCAACTTATAAGTGCAAGCATATACAACAATGTTGCCTCAATGGTTCAAGTTTATTAGGGGAAAAGAATAAAAATGTGCCATAAAGTTCGTGAGGGCTTTAATCACTAAGTTATCACATAACAAAATAGTTTTTAATTGGAAGATAGTTGAAAACAAGAATGTACTTGGAATGGTGTAGCACACCATGCATAGGAATTTATAGTGGACACTTTGGAATAACTTCGTTTCTTGGGAGTTGGAAGCATGAGTAGAACTTACTCATACAAGTGGAGGCTAGCAAAACACTGGGAGCAACCAACTAAGAGAGCAATAATGGCCATAATTATGCAATGCAACAAAGCAAACTAATCAAAGAAAAGAGTGGTACTACAAGTCAAGGACTAAATGATCATAGAGGTTAATGGTGACTTGTCATAGTCATAACATGGTGTAAGCATGTGCCAAGTCAACCCAAGCAAAACATCAAAGGAGAATACCACAATACTATGCTTTTGCATGGTAAAACAACGCATAATTTCTTCAAGGCACACTAAGCAATCCCAATTGTTTGAACAAGACATGCTACAGCAATAATCACTAAACATAATGCAAAAACAACACCTAGCATGTCATGTTAAAGTCTTAGTCACAGTCAATGCAAGCTCCTCTTGCACTTCAAGCACGAACTTACTACTCCTTTCCAAACACCAAGCAAACTTATTTGCAAAACAACACAGCGAGAGCAGAGGTCCAAACTACTAAAGCAAACTAAACAAACTAAGCAAAGCAAACAAAAACTAAGACGCTCCAAGAACAACACAAGTGTGCATGAAACAATAAAATGAAGTGTCTAGACAAACCTGAGCTTTTTATTGATGAAGAAGGGGATGCGTTGGGCTTCCCCAAGCTTTGACACTTGTACCTCTTGGATATTTCTTGGGGTGGCATCTCCAAGCTTGAGCTTTTTTCCATCCTTCATCTCATTGCATCATTCTCTCTCTACACCTGAAATTTTTCCTTCATACAAAACTTCACACAATCTTCATTAGCAACATTAGCTTATTCAAAAGATATTAGACCACTAGCAAAGCTTGCAGAAATATGTCAAAACAGACCAGCAGGTAGAAAATAATTTTTTATAACATCTTATGTTGCTCAAATCATAAAGTGTTGAACTAACTAAAGTTAGCCAACATACTGGAGGATGTATTCGTAAATTTTGATCTCAATCCGAGTTACAGAGCCTCCTCATGAATTTTTTTGGTGGAACACAGAAATCCGTTTTGGGACAGGAACTCCCCAAATCTTAGTTCCCTCTCATTAGAGGTCATTCTTGGCACAAAAAGCAAACAAAAAGGATAAGGAGATGTTATTACAGTAGTAATAACTTCCAAGACTCAAGGAAACTCTTGGGTTATCTCCCAACAAGTACTTTTCTTTAACGCCTTTAAGTTAGGCACAAGAAGCAAGAAGAATCAAGTATTTTCAAATGAAGAAGCATTAACATCAAATCTTGCTTTCAAAGGAGGAGAAAAAAGAAACTTATCTCTCCTCATAGGGAAGTGTTCAATACCTTTCTTGAATGGAAATTGATATTTGATGGTGCCTTATTTCATATCAATGATGACACCAACTGTTCTAAGAAAAGGTCTTCCCAAAATAATAGGACAAGAAGCATTGCATTCAACATCCAAAACATAGAAATCAACAGGGACATAAGCATTGTTAACCATAATGAGAACATCATTAATACTCCCCATGAGTTTCTTCTTAGCATTATCATTGAGTGGGACATTCAAATAACAATCTTCTAATGGTAGTAAATCAAGCATTTCATAAATCTTCCTAGGCATAATAGAGACACTATAACCAAGATCACATGAAGCTTTGAGATCAAAGTCATTCACTTGCATATTAATAATGGGTTCCCAACTATCTTCTACTTTCCTAGGAATAGAAGCTTTGTGTTTTAGCTTCTCTTCCTTAATCCTAACAAGAGCATCTGTAATGTGTTTGGTAAAGGCAACATGCATATCACTAGCATCAGGACTTCTAGCAAGCTTTTGTAGGAACATAATCACTTCAGAAATATTGCAACCATAAATATCAAAATCAAACTTAGCATCTATAGGATCAATAGTCTTAGGCATAGTAGGAGGAGGAATAGGGGCTACTTGTGGTTTAGTGGTGATAGTGAACACACTATTGTTTCTATCAATTTTAGCTTCCCTTTCCCACCTAGCATGAAGTTGAGCTAACAACCTAACATTTTCATCACTACTAACTTGTATGGCATGAGTAGTAGCAAAGGTGTTTTCCATAGTTTCAGGTTTAGCAGCCATTTTATTAACCAAGGAAGTTTGAGCTTCAGACAAAGAGGATATAATTTTCTCAGCACTCAAAATTTTTGACTGTAAACTAGGAATTTATCTATTCAGATTCTCAAGCTGAAGACTAATATTTTTCAAGAGAATAGATTGTTCCTCCATAATTTTAGTGAAAATCTTGTTTTGCTCATATTGCTTTTCCATAAAAAATTTAGTGGGTCTCCCAACTTCTAGAATCCTCTCTTCACTAGGCATTCCAGATCTATCCTGATAAGCATTTGTTGGAGATATGCCCAAGAGGCAATAATAAAGTGGTTATTATCATATCTTCATTCTTATGATAAATGTTTACATACCATACTATAATTGTATTTGATGGAAACATTAATACTTGTGTGATTTGTAAACATAAAAGAGTCCCTAGTAAAGCCTCTTGTTAAACTAGCTTGTTGGTTAATATATGATCATTGTTTCCTGATCATGAACATAGAGATGTTATTGAACAACAGGGTCATATCAATAGATGAATGATATGATGGACATACTCCTATAGTTAAGCATAGCATAAAGATCAAGACATTTAATATAGTTTATTTGCTATAAGCTTTCTGATACATAGTAACCTAATTCCTTCGACCATGAGATCATGTTAATCACCATCACTGGAAGGATGCTTTCATGACATCAAACACCACACCGTAACTGGGTGGCTATAAAGGTGGCATTGAGTGTTCAGAAAGTATGTGTTGAGGCACATGGATCAAGAGTGGGATTTGTCCATCCATATGACGGATAGATATACTCTGGGCCCTCTCGGTGGAATGTCATCCAATTAGATTGCAAGCATGTGACTGGCTCACAAGGGATCACGTACCACGGGAATGAGAAAAGAGTACTTATTGGTAACGAGGTTGAACTAGGTATGCAGAGATACCGACGATCAAAACCTCGGATAAGTAAACTATCGTGAGACAAAGGGAAATTGGTATCGTATGTAAGTGGTTCATACGATCGCAAAGTAATCGTAGAAATATGGGAGCCATATGAATTTCCAGATTCCTCTATTGTTTATTGATCGGAGAAGTGTCTCGGTCATGTCCGCATAATTCACGAACCGTAGGGAGACACACTTAAGGATTCGATGTTGTTGAGTAGTTATGGAATGATGAGTAAGAGACCGAATGTTGTTCGGAGTCTCGGATGGGATCCGAGATATCACGAGGAGATCTGGAATGGTCTGGAGAATAAGATTCATATAAGGAAAGTCCTGTTTCGGAGTTCAGGAATGATTCCGGTGTTTTCATCGGGAATGTTCTAGAAGGTTTCGGAAGGTCCGGCACTCCGGAGGGGAAGGGTACATGAATGTGTCATGACAATGTGGAATGTTTGCATCATGTACTAGGTATCATGGCTGGGCAAAATAAAGGGAGAAATCAAATCCTAGTTTGAAAAGTCAAATGCCAATTTGAAAAGTCAAACGACAAGTTTGCTTGGTGGAGGGAGAGTAGGAAACCTACTTGGGGAGGAAGTCCTCCTCCCTCCACCCGCCGGCCAAGGAGGCTGATTTGGGGGAGGAATCCCTCCTCCCAACCGGCGCCCTCCCACCTATAAAGAAGGGGCAGGGGTGCCCCTCTTCCCTACACCTAAAACCCTAGCTCCTGCGCGCCTCTACCCAAAGTGCAGCCGCCGCCGCCTAGGGTTTCCCCTCCAACTCGGCGACTTGGGGCTTCCCCAAGCCCTAGCCGCCGGCCACACCCTCCCTTGGTTCCCTCTAAACTCTAGATCACCAAGGCCTCTCTCATAGTCTACCATACTCGCTCCGGCTTAAGGCGAAGCCCTGCGAGATCTCCCCTCTACTTCCGACACCACGCCGTCGTGCTGCCGGAATTGCGAGGAGAGTGCTACAACCTCCGCTGCCTGCTGGAAGAAGGGAGATGAAGGTCTTCATCGAGTACCGAACGTGTGACCGACTGCGGAAGCGCTGCCGGAACGCTTCGCCGGAAGGATCGTCTACGCGATCTTGAGATTGGAAGTGTACGACTACATCATCCACGAGAATCTGCTCTCGTTAACCGCTTTGGATCTTCGAGGGTTAGTACTCTATCGACTCGTTGGTACAATCTAGTAGATAGATCTTGGCTTGTGTGTGTTCATGCGATAGATTTTTTTTGTTTTCCATGCTACGAACCCCTTCAGCATTTCCACTAGGAGGATAAGGCCTATAATTGTTGTTGCTACCAAAATTATTCCTATAGGCATTGTTGTTGAAATTGTTGTTTCTAATGAAGTTCACATCAACTTGCTCTTCTTGAGCAACCAAAGAGGCTAAGGGAACACTATTAGGATCTAGAGGAGCTTTCCCATTAACAAGCATAGCCATAATAACATCAATTTTTTCACTCAAAGAGGAAGTTTCCTCAACATAATTTACCTTCTTACCATGTGGAGCTCTCTCAACATGCCATTTAGGGTAGTTAACCATCATATTATCAAGGAGCCTTGTTGCAGCACCCAAGGTGAGTCCCATAAAAGTACCTCCAGCAGCAGAATCCAACAGGTTTCTTGAGGAGAAGTTCAAACCTGCATAAAATGTTTGGATAATCATCCAAGCAGTGAGTCCATGAGTAGGGCAATTTTTTACCAAAGAATTTATTCTTTCCCAAGCAGGAGCAACATGTTCACTATCAAGCTGTTTAAATTTCATAATATCACTTCTCATAGCAATAATCTTAGCAGGAGGATAGTACTTTCCAATAAAAGCATCTTTGCACTTAGTCCAAGAATCAATACTATTTTTAGGCAAAGATAGCAACCATTCTTTAGCTTTCCCCTCAAGGAGAAAGGAAAAAGGCTGATCTTAATAATATCTCCATCTACATACTTATACTTTTGCATCTCACAAAGTTCAATAAAGCTATTAAGATGGGCAACAGGATCATCAGAACCAGCACCAGAAAATTGCTCTCTCATCACAAATTCAACAAAGTAGACTTAATTTCATAAAAAGTAGCATCAGGAGCAGGTGGAGCAATAGGTGTGCTTAGGAAATCATTGTTGTTGGTGCTAGTGAAGTCACACAACTTGGTGTTCTCAGCAGAGTTCATTTTGGCAAGGTGGGCAAGCCAAAAACAGCAGCAGCAGCAGCTAGAGCATGAACTAATTTTTTGTGTTTTTGAATAAAGCAAGCAAACCAAACTAGACTAATTTTTTGTTTTTTTTGAAAAGAGGCAAACAAAACCAAGCAAAAGAAACAAAGCAAACTAAAATTAAAGTAAAGAGAAAGGAAGTGGAGGACTCCCCTAGTGAAGACGTCCTTAGACTCCCCGACAACAGCGCTAGAAAACTTGTTGATGACTCCTTGATGGCGCCAGAGAACTTGGTGCTTGATGTGGAGTCTTGTTGGGAACCCCAAGAGCAAGGTGTGAAGAGTACAATACCAAGTCTTCCCTCAGTTGAGACCGAGGTTATCGAACCAGTAGGAGGAAGGAAACGTCACATAGGTGTTGCAAGCAACACGGAGACCTGCACAACACAAACTCAAGACTTTGCCCCGACGAATCAGTGAGGTCGTCAAGCTCACCGGTTTGCTGTAACAAAGGATTAAATGTATGGTGTGGAAGGTAATGGTTTGCAGCAAGTAAAAAAGTAACATTGGAAGTGTATCAATGTTAAAGATTGGACCGGGGTCCATAGTTCACTAGAGGTGCTCTCCTTAGATAAACAACATGGCATGAAGGGTAAACAAATTACAGCGGGGCAATTGACAGGAACTGAGCAAGGCATAACAATGCAATTACTAGCCAGAAAGATCCTATGAAGTTGATTGGGCAATACAACAATATACATAGACCGTAATCCAACTGCATCTATTACTAGAAGTCCACCTTTAGGTTATCATCCGAACCCCCTCCAGTATTAAGTTGCAAGCAACAGACAAATGCTTTAAGCAAAGTGTGTAAGGTAAACATCCCACATGTTCCATGAACAAGAGACCGTTGTTTTATCCCTAGTAGCAACAATACATCTACAACCGAAGAGATTTCTGTCACTTCCCTTGGAAACTAGAGGCATGAACCCACTATCGAGCATAAATACTCCCTCTTGGAGTCACTAGCAACTACTTGGCCAAGATATCCACTAGCAACGGAGATCATGCAAGATCACAAACAACACAGACATGATAGAATCATAAAGGTAGAACCATTAATCAAACCAACATAATAATCTTAATATCCATCGGATCTTCGCAAACACAACATGCATGATTACAAATAGATTAGATCTTGATCATGAACGGAGCTCACAAGATCTATAAATGAAAGCACAAAGGAGGAGATACAACCATCTAGCTACTACATGGACCCATAGTCCAAGGCGGAACTACACACAAATCATACCAGAGAGAAGGCCTCCGGGATGATCTCCCCTCCGGCAAAGTGCCGAGAAGAGCTTCAGATCCCCTCGATCTAGGGACGATGGTGGCGGCGGCTACAGAAGGTTTCATGGATTTCTGATCGGGTACTGAGAGTTTCTGCATCGGGGGCTTCTTATAGGCGAAGGGGCGAGTCCGGGAGGTGACCATGGTCGCCAAACCCTAGCCAGGCGCGAGCCCACCTGCCCCCGCACATCGGGTGGGTCTAGAACCCCTGTCCAACCCATCTGGCTCTCCTCTGGACTTCTTGTTCCCCACGGAAAGTTATTGACTTTGTCCTTCGTCCCGTCCAATTCCAAGAATATTTCTTTACTAACTTTTCTGAAACCAAAAATAGCAGAAAACAGGCATCTGACACTGTTGCAACTTGTTAATAGTACCAGGAAACATGTAAAAAGCACCTCAAAGTGTGGACAAGTAAAGTAAAGTAGATAAAAAACAAGCATGGAGGATCAAAAATAATAGATACGTTTCCAACGTATCACTTTGCTCCGGTGCTCTATTAAAAGGAGGACCTTAATTGCCAATAGTTTGTTAGAGGCCCTTTTGCCACGGGCTGACAAGTTCTCATTGCGAGCACGTATGACTATATTTGGAGAACATGCATTGAATTGTTTAGTACTTGGGTGCTTGTTATTATTTATCTGCAATGCCCTAGATCTTGAAGTTACATGTTTAGACTTGTCCATGCAATGCCCGTCCATCCATCCCTATGCCTACCACACTCGAATCCTACTGTTACCGTTACTATTACTATTGCTCCTGTTGTTGTTGTTGTTGTTGCTACTAATAAACTTTTTTGAGCAAGAACTATTTCCAGGTGCAGCTGAACTGACAACTCAGTTGTTAAGGCTTGCAAGTATTCTTTGGCTCCCCTTGTGTCGAATCAATAAATTGGGTAATATGAGGGGTTTCGCAGCATAGTAAATCAAAAAAATTCTACAGATGCGAACAAGAAATCCAAGATCTAATCTAGGAGATGCAATCAACGAGAGAGATAGATGAGATCTTCATAACCTTGAAGAAATCGCACAGCGAAAACGTTCAACATAACGTGGTTGATGTAGTCGTACTAGCCTTCTCCTCCTCGCGATCCGATCCGATCCAACGCCGCAAGTGACGGCGCCTCCAAGAGATGCACACGTACGGTGCCGCGACGTCTCCTTCCTTGGTCCAGCAAGTGGGTTGGAGAGATGGATTGGATCTGCAGCACGACGACGTGGTGCTATGGTGGAGAGTTTCTGCGGCAGGGCTTCGCCTACGCGCAGTCGGGAGAGAGAGAGAGAGGTGGAGGGCAGCAGGATGGCGGCTAGGGTTGGAGGAGTAGAGGCAGGGGTGCGCCCATGCCCACCTTATATAGGGGGCTGGCCGGGCCCCTTGGACCCTCCTCCAAGCCCTAGGGTGGTGGCCCCAAGGGTTGGAGTGGGGGGCGAGTTTCCCCCTCCTTCTAGAAGGGTTCCCTAGGGTTTCCCCTAGGGTTTGTCCGGCTGGGCCTATGGGGCCTTGTTCCCCTGGCCCAAAGCGGCCAGGGCACTCCCTCTTAGGCCCACACAGCCCTCCGACAAGTGGGGCCACGTCGCTCCCACTCCGGAAGCTTCTAGAACCTTCCGGTACAATACCGAATACTCCGAAATGATTCCGAAATCCAAAAACTGCTTTCCTTTATATGAATCTTATTCTCTGGACCATTCTGGAACCTCTCGTGATGTCCTCGATCTCATCCGAGACTCCGAAAAAAACTCATAAACCAATTATCCATCCTATCCTAGCATCTAGGCACGTTAAGTGTGTGACCCTACGGGTTCGAGAATATGCAGACATGATCTTCTATCAATAATCAACAACGGGATTTGGAAAACCATATTGACTCCCACATATTCATCGATGATCATATCGTATGAACCACGATTCCAGGATTCAATTAATCCCATCTATGTATTCCCTTCGTCACGCGATATTTTACTTGCCCGAGATTCGATCGTTGGTATCGGTATACCTAGTTCAATCTCAGCAAGTACTTTACTCATTCCGTAATCCGATATCACTTTGTGATTAACTCCTTAACCACGCGCTTGCAAGAGGTGTTGATATCGATTACCGAGTGGGCCCGAAGTATATGTCTCCGCCTCGGGAGGGACAAATTCCATCTCGATACATACAACCCAACAAGTACTTTCCGATCACTTGAGAGACACCTTTTGAAGGGTTTCGCGGCATAGTAAATCAAAATTTTCTACGGATGCGAACAGAGGGAAAGCCAAGATCTAATCTAGGAGATGCAAACAACGAGAGAGATTGGATTAGATCTTCATACCCTTGAAGATTCGCACATCGGAACGTTCGTCGGAACGTGGGTGATGTAGTCGTACTCGCTTCTCCTCCTCGCGATCCGATCCGATCTAGCACCACAAGTGGTGGTGCCTCCGTGAGATGCACACGTGCAGCACCTCGACGTATCCTCCTTCCTCGGTCCAGCAAGTATGGTGGAGAGACGGATTGGATCTACAACACGACGGCGTGGTGTATATGGTGGAGAATTTCCGCAGCAGGGCTTCGCCTACAAGCAGTCGGGAGGGAGAGAGGAGGGCAGCAGGGCGGCTAGGGTTGGAGGGGAAGGTGTGAGGGGTTGGTGCGCCCCCAGCCCTCTTTATATAGAGGGGTGGGCGCAGCCCTAGCCCCCCCCCCAAGCCCAAACCGGCGGCCCCAAAGGAGGAGGAGTGGGGGGGCAAGGAAACCCCCCCTTCTAGAAGCTCTATCTAGGGTTTAAACCCTCTTTGGCCGGCTGGGCCCTATGGGGCCTTGTGCCCCTGGCCCAATGCGGCCAAGGCAATCCCTCATAGTCCCATGCCCCCTCCCGGAAGGTGGTGGCACATTGGTCCCCTTCCGGAAGGTTCTAGAAGCTTCCGGTACAATACCGATTAACCCGGAACAATTCCGAACTCCAAAAACTGCACTGCCTTATATGAATCTTATTCTCCGGACCATTCCGGAACCTCTCGTGATGTCTCGTATCCCATCCGAGACTCCGAGCAAAAACTCATAAACCAATTATCCAATCTATCCTAGAGTCGAGACACATTAAGTGTGTGACCCTGCGGGTTCGAGAATATGCAGACATGATCTTCTATCAATAATCAACAGCGGGGTCTGGAAACCCATATTGACTCCCACACATTCATCGATGATCATATCGGATGAAACACGATGCCAGGATTCAATCAATCCCATATATATATTCCCTTCGTCTCGCGATATTTTACTTGCCCGAGATTTGATCGTCGGTACCGTCATACCTAGTTCAATCTCGTTCACAGCAAGTACTTTACTCGTTCCGTAATCCGATATCACTTGGTGATTAACTCCTTAACCACATGCTTGCAAGCGGTGTTGATATCGATTACCGAGTGGGCCCGAAGTATATCTCTCCAACTTGGGAGGGACAAATCCCATCTCGATACATACAACCCAACAGATACTTTACGATCACCTGAGAGACACCTTTATGATCACCCTCTCATAGGATGACGTTTGATGACCTCAAAGCTTTCTTCCGATACTAGGGAGTTGTATTATCTCATGGTCTAAGGAATACAATATTTGACATAAGAAAAGCTTCGCAAAGACGAACACGATGACACGATCTAATTGCTTCGCTTAGTTTGGGTCTGTCCACCATATCATTCTCCCAATGATATGATCTCATTATTAATTGACAACTCATGTCCATGGTTAGGAAACCTTAACCATCATTAATCAATGAGATAGTCCATAGAGGCGTACTAGGGACACGGTGTTGTTCACAAACCACACAAGTATTAAAGTTTCCGCTTAATACAATTCTAGCATGGAATATAAACATTATCATGAACAAGAATTATAATAATAACATCTTTATTATTGCCTCTAGGGCATAATTCCAATAGTCTCCCACTTGCACTAGAGTCAATAATCTAGTTTACACTTGGCAACAATCTCACACCCATGGCACTGAGGTGTTGATCATGTTTTACACGTGGAAGAGGTTTAGTCAATGGATCTATGACATTCAGATCTGTATGTACTTTGCTAATCTTCAGATCTCCATCTGCTATATAATCTCGGATTATATGAAACTTGCGGTTGATATGCTTGGTCTTTGGATGATATCTTGGTTCCTTAACGAGTGCTATGGCGCCAGTGTTGTCACACAATATCTCCAGTGGGTCCAATGCACTTGGAACCATGCCAAGCTCAGTGATGAAGTTTCTGATCCAAACTCCTTCACTTGACGCTTCTGCAGCAGCCATGTATTCCGCTTCTACTGTAGATCCCGCGATCACGCTTTGCTTGCAGCTTCTCCAGCTCACAGCTCCTCCATTCAAAATATACACGTATCCTGTCTGAGATTTAGAATCATCCTTGTCGGTGTCAAAACTAGCGTCGATGTAACCTTTTACGACGAGCTGTTCATCACCCCCATAGACTAAGAACATTTCTTTAGTCCTATTTAGGTACTTTAGGATGTTCTTCACGGCTGTCCAGTGTTCCACTCTTGGATCACTTTGATATCTGCTCGTCAAACTAAGAGCATTGGACACATCCGGTCTAGTACACAGCATGGCATACATGATCGAACCTATGGCCGAGGCATAAGGCACTTTGCTCATAGCTTCCCTATCATTTACCATAGCTGGACACTGAGCCTTGCTCAATATCTTACCTGACAACATAGGCACTGAACCTTTCTTTGCCTTATCCATTCTGAACCTTTTTAGAACTTTGTCTAGGTATGTACTCTGGCTTAAAGCTATCAGGCGTCTTTGTCTATCTCTATAGATTTTGATGCCCAATATATAAGCAGCTTCACCTAGGTCTTTCATTGAAAAACACTTGTTCAAATAACTCTTCACATCGTTAAGCATGTTGATGTCATTTCCAATAATCAATATGTCATCCACATATAGTACCAGAAACGTCACCGAGCTCCCACTCACTTTCTTGTAGATACAAGCTTCGTAGCAATTTGGAACAAATCAAAAGCTCTTGATCACTTGATCAAAACGAAGGTTCCAACTCCGAGATGCTTGCTTCAGTCCATAAATAGAACGCTGAAGTTTGCATACTTTATCAGCATCCTTAGGATCGACAAAACCTTCGGGTTGCATCATATACAACTCTTCATCAATGTTGCCATTGAGGAAAGCAGTCTTGACATCCATCTGCCATATTTCATAATCATGAAACGCAGCAATTGCTAATAAAATCCCAATGGACTTAAACATCGCTACGGGAGAGAAAGTCTCATCGTAGTCAACAGCTTGAACTTGTCGAAAACCTTTCGCGACAAGTCGTGCTTTATAGACAGTAACATTACCATCCGCGTCCGTTTTCTTCTTGAAGATCCACTTGCACTCAACGGCCTTTCGGTCGCTTGGAGGGTCCACCAAAGTCCATACTTGGTTTTCGCTCATGGATCCCAATTCGGATTTCATGGCTTCTAGCCATTTCTCAGAGTCTGGGCTCATCATCGCTTCCTCATAGTTCGTAGGTTCACTGTCTTCTACTAGCAAGACAGTCAAGACAGGGTTGCCGTACCACTCAGGAGGGGCACATGACCTTGTCGACCTGCGACATTCAGTAGCAGCATCGTCTGAAGCTTCATGATCCTTGTCATTAGCTTCCTCTATCGTTGGTGCTGGCGGCACTGGAACAATTTCAGGTGCTGTGCTACTCTCCAACTCAAGAGAAGGTTCAATAACCTCGTCTAGCTCTACTTTCCTCCCACTCACTTCTTTCGAGAGAAACTCCTTCTCAAGAAAGGAACCGTTTTTTGCGACAAACACTTTGCCTTCGGTTCTGTGATAGAAGGTATACCCAATAGTTTCCTTAGGGTATCCTATGAAGACGCATTTCTCCGCTTTGGGTTCGAGCTTGTCCGGCATCAACTTCTTGACGTAAGCTTCGCATCGCCAAACTTTAAGAAACGACAACTTAGGTTTAGCACCAAACCACAGTTCATACGGTGTCGTCTCAACGGATTTAGATGGAACCCTATTTAAAGTGAATGCAGCGGTTTCTAATGCATAACCCCAAAATGATAACGGCAAATCAGTAAGAAACATCATTGATCGGACCATATCTAATAAGGTTCGATTCCGGCGTTCAGACACACCATTGCGCTGTGGTGTTCCGGGTGGCGTGAGTTGTGAAACGATTCCACTTGCTTTAAGATGCGTGAGAAAATCATAACTCAAATATTCACCTCTACGATCGGATCGTAGAAATTTAATCTTTCTGTTACGATAATTCTCCACTTCATTCTGAAATTCTTTGAACTTTTCAAACGTTTCAGATTTATGTTTCATTAAATTGATATACCCATATCTACTTAATTCATCGGTAAAAGTGAGAAAATAGCGATATCCACCGCGCGTCGAAACACTCATCGATCCGCATACATCGGTATGTATGATTTCCAACAAGTCCGTTGCTCGCTCCATCATACCGGAGAACGGGGTTTTGATCATCTTGCCCATGAGGCAAGGTTCGCATGTGTCAAATGATTCAAAATCAAGAGACTCCAAAAGTCCATCAAAATGGAGTTTCTTCATGCGTTTTACAGCAATATGACCTAGACGACAGTGCCACAAATAAGTAGTATTATCACTATCTACTTTGCATCTCTTAGCCTCAATGTTATGGATGTGTGTTTCATCCCTTTCGAGATTTAGAAGAAATAAACCATTCACAATAGGTGCATGACCATAAAAGATGTTACTCATATAAATAGAACAACCATTATTCTCCGATTTAAATGAATAACCGTCTTGCAATAAACACGATCCAGAAATAATGTTCATGCTCAACGCAGGCACATAATAACACTTATTAAGGTTTAAAACTAATCCCGAAGGTAAAACTAAGGAGAGCGTGCCGACGGCCATCACATCAACTATTGATCCGTTGCCAACGCGCATCGTCACCTCATCCCTCGCAAGCCGCCGTCTATTCCGTAGCTCCTTTTTCGAGTTACAAATATTTGCAACTGAACCGGTATCAAATACCCAGGCACTACAACGAGGGCTAGTAAGGAAAACATCAATAACATGTATATCAAATATACCTTTGATGGTGCCAGCCTTCTTGTCCGCTAAGTACTTCAGACAGTTGCGCTTCCAGTGATCCTTGTCCTTGCAATAGAAGCACTGAGTGTCCGGCTTAGGACCAGACTTGAGCTTCTTCTCAGCAGGGGAAGTGCGCTTGCCGCCGCCCTTCTTGAAGGGCTTCTTTGCTCCCTTACCTTTCTTGAAGGTGGGCTTGTTGACCATCAACACATGATTATCCTTTTTGATGTCCACCTCCGCAACCTTCAGTTTTGCGAAGAGCTCGGTGATCATATCAGTGGAACCAATCTGATTGTGAGTCACTACAAAACTTTTGTATCTGGGAGGGAGTGATTGCAGAACCCTGTCAATCTTCAGCTCCTCTGGAATCGTGCATTCCAGTTGCTCAAGGCGTTGGGTGTATCCCGTCATCTTAATGGTGTGCTCACTAACGGAACTCCCTTCCTCCATCTTGCAATTAAAGAACTTCTCAGAGATCTCATATCTCTCAGAACGGGCCTGAGTCTGAAACATGGTTTTCAGCTCTTCGAGAATCTCAAAGGGCCCGGGATAGTCTTCAAAACGATTTTGAAGTTCCGGTTCCATAGCAAACAACATGGTGCTCTTAATCACACCATAATCATCTTTGCGCGACTGATAGACAGCTTTCTCATCAGCCGGCGCAGTTGCAGCAGGGGGGTCACCTAACGCTTTCCCAAGGACATAGTCCTTTTGACCGCCAGAGAGAATGATTCTTAGATTGCGGAACAGGCCAATTGGTGAAGTTAGACCCATTGTTTCCAAGCTTTTCCTTCTCAGCAAAAACGTTGTAGTTGAAGTTGGACTTAGCCATGTGATCTACAGTATTTGCAAGTACAACTTAGACTATGTTCATGATAAATTGTTCAACTTAATCAAATTACTAGATGAACTCCCACTAAATTTAACATCCCTCAAGTTGTTTAGTGAACATGATCCAAATTCACCACACCTAATCCGATCATCACGAGAAGAGATGTGGCTTCAATGGTGGACAACGAAGTGTCGATCATATCATTCATATGACTCATGCTTAACCTTTCGGTTCATGTGTTCCGAGGCCATGTCTGTACATGCTAGGCTCGTCAAGTCAAACCCAAGTATTTCCGCGTGTGCAAAAACTGGCTTGCACCCGTTGTATGTGAGCGTAGAGTCTATAGCACCCGATCATCACGTGATGCTTGGACACGACGAACTTTCGCAACGGTGCATACTTGGGGAGAACACATTTTTTATATTGATCCTTAATTGAGGAATCATCTTATAATGCTACCGTCGCGATCTAAGCATAATAAGATACATAAAAGGATAAACATCACATGCATATAACTTTATGTGACATGGTATAGCCAATCTTCGCGCAATGATCTCCATCTTGTGCGTTCCGGCATGATCTCCATCACTCCATCATGATTGCCTCCACCACGAATAGCAACTACAACTATTGCTAACCACTTAGCGATAAAGTTAAACTATTACATGGCGCATAAGAAGTTGACACACAGGTCATACACAATTATAAAGACAACCATATGGCTCCTGCCGGTTGTGTACTCATCGACATGCAAGTCGTGAAACATTACAAAACATGATCATTGTATACGTTATACACATCACATCTTGGGCCATACCATATCACAGAAAACACTCCCTGCAAAAACAAGGTAGACGCCTCTACTTTGCTGTTGCATGTTTTACGTGGCTTATGGGAGTAGATGCTAAGAACTATTCTTACCTATGGAAAGCAACAACGGTGATATTATGGTTGCCAAACTCTGGTGTTAATCCCATGACAACTATAGTGAGAGAAACTGACATCCACCAGCCGCATGTGTGGAACAAGCCACACGTCAAGTGCGGAGCCGGTCTCGCGAACGACTCCGTGTAAGGTTGGCCTGGACCGCTTCAATATCACTATCCCGCGTCATAAGAAGAACACAAACAAGAGGCTTGCAACAGAAAACATCAACGCCCGCAACAACCATGTTGCGTTCTACTCGTGAAACACATCTACGCATAGATCTAGCTCTGATACCACTGAAGGGTTTCACTGCATAGTAAATCAAAATTTTCTACGGATGCGAACAGAGGGAAAGCCAAGATCTAATCTAGGAGATGCAAACAACGAGAGAGATTGGATTAGATCTTCATACCCTTGAAGATTCGCACAGCGGAATGTTCGTCGGAACGTGGGTGATGTAGTCGTACTCGCTTCTCCTCCTCGCGATCCGATCCGATCTAGCACCACAAGTGGCGGTGCCTCCGTGAGATGCACACGTGCAGCACCTCAACGTATCCTCCTTCCTTGGTCTAGCAAGTATGGTGGAGAGACGGATTGGATCTACAACACGACGGCGTGGTGTATATGGTGGATAATTTCTGCAGCAGGGTTTCGCCTACAAGCAGTCGGGAGGGAGAGAGGAGGGCAGCAGGGTGGCTAGGGTTGGAGGGGTTGGTGCGCCCCCCAACCCTCTTTATATAGAGGGGTGGGCGCAGCCCTAGCCCCTCCCCCAAGCCCAAACTGGCGGCCCCAAAGGAGGAGGAGTGGGGGGCAAGGAAATGTTGGAGATATGCCCAAGAGGCAATAATAAAGTGGGTTATTATCATATCTTCATACTTATGATAAATGTTTACATACCATGCTATAATTGTATTAACAGGAAACATTAATACTTGTGTGATTTGTAAACATAAAAGAGTCCCTAGTAAAGCCTCTTGTTAAACTAGCTTGTTGGTTAATATATGATCATGGTTTCCTGATCATGAACATAGAGATGTTATTAACAACAGGGTCATATCATTAGGAGAATGATGTGATGGACATACTCCTATAGATAAGCGTAGCATAAAGATCAAGTCATTTTAATTAGTTCAATTGCTATATGCTTTCTGATACATAGTAACCTAATTCCTTCGACCATGAGATCATGCATATCACCTTTGCCGGATGGATGCTTTGATGACATCAAACACCACACCGTAACTGGGTGGCTATAAAGGTGGCATTGAGTGTTCGGAAAGTATTGGTTGAAACACATGGATCAAGAGTGGGATTTGTCCATCCATATGAAGGATAGATATACTCTGGGCCCTCTCGGTGTAATGTCATCCAATTAGCTTGCAAGCATGTGACTGGCTCACAAGGGATCACATATCACGGGAATGAGAAAAGAGTACTTATCGGTAACGAGGTTGAACTAGGTATGCAGAGATACCGACGATCAAAACCTCGGATAAGTAAACTATCATGAGACAAAGGGAAATTGGTATCGTATGTAAGTGGTTCATTCGATCGCAAAGTAATCGTAGAAATATGTGGGAGCCATATGAATTTCCAGATTCCTCTATTGGTTATTGTTCGGAGAAGTGTCTCGATCATGTCCGCATAATTCACGAACCGTAGGGAGACACACTTAAGGATTCGACGTTGTTTGAGTAGTTATGGTATTATGAGAAAGAGACCGAATGTTGTTCGGAGTCTCGGATGGGATCCGGGATATCACGAGGTGATCCGGAATGGTCCGGAGAATAAGATTCATATAAGGAAAGTCCCGTTTCGGAGTTCGGAAATGAATCCAGTGTTTTCATCGGGAATGTTCTAGAAGGTTCCGGAATGTCCGGCACTCCGAGGGGGAGGGGTACATGAATGTGTCATTACATATTGGAATGATTGCATCATGTACTAAGTGTTCTTGCTGTTCCAAATAAAGGATTAAATTGAATCCTAAAACAGAAAAGTCAAATGCCCAGTTTGAAAGTCAAACGGCTAAAACAAGAAACTGTGGGAAACAAGCAAGAGGTGGTTGGAACCGACTTGGGGGAGGAGTCCCTCCAAGCCAGCGCGCCAACCAAGGCCGACTTGGGGAGGGACTCCCCTCCCCTTGGCCGCCCCTCCCACCTATAAAAGGAGGGGCAGGGCCTCCTCCTCTAGACACACAAGTTTCCTAGCCTCTAATCTAAATCCTAGCTCTAATCTCCGGTTTAGAGCCGTTTTGGTTTAGAGCTTCTAATTGCTCTAGCCTGCGGTTTAGAGCCTTCTAATTGGTGTGTCTAAACCCTAGACCACTAATAGTTCTCTCTCATACTCCACCATACTCGATCCGGCTTAAGGCGAAGCCCTGCGGGATCTCTCCTCTACTTCCGGTACCACGCCGTTGTGCTGCCGGAATCGCGAGGAGAGTGCTACAACCTCCGCTGCCTGCTGGAACAAGGGAGAGGAAGGTCTTCGTCGAGTACCGAACGTGTGACCGACTGCGGGAGCGCTACCGGAACGCAGCGCCGGAAGGATCGTCTACGCGATCTTGAGATCGGAAAGAGTACGACTACATCATCCACGAGAATCTGCTCTCGTTAACCGCTTTGGAATCTTCGAGGGTAAGTTATTCCATCGACTCGTTGCTACAATCTAGTAGATAGATCTTGTCTTGTTTGTTTGTATGCGGTAGAAAATTTTTGTTTTCCATGCTACGAACCCCTACAGTGGTATCAGAGCCGTGTCTATATGTAGATCTGTTTGCACGAGTAGAACACAATGGTCATTGTGGGCGTTGATGCTTTTATTGTCGATTGCTTCTTGTGTACTTTGCATCTTGCGGTATGTTGGGATGAAGCGGCCCGGGCTAACCTTACATGACATCGTTCATGAGACTTGCTCCACGCTTGACATGCAACTTGTATTGCATAAGTGGCTTTGCGGGTGCCTGTTTCTCCTAGCATAGTTAAGATCCAATTTACAACGGGTGATTGACAATACTAGTATCAATGTTGTGGTTCTTGTTCGTAAGTTAGAATGACACTTATTGATATCCCCAAACCACGTAAAACATGCAAAGAAAATTAGAAGCGTCTAACTTTGTTTTGCAGGGGGTGTGCAGTGATGTGATATGGCCATGATTGTGATTATATATGATGTATGCAATGTTCCTTATTGTAAGTCGGCAACCGGCAGGAGCCATATGGTTGTCTTTAATTTCTGTTAAGACCCGCGTGTCTATTCAAAGTAGTTGTAATAGTTGAAGCCGGTGGACGACAACCATGGAGCAGCGTCATTAACCTTGATGCAATGCCGGTGATGATGGAGATCATGTTCGTGCTAGAAGATGGAGATCGGAAGCACAAAGAAGAAAGGCCATATCATATCACATATTATGAATTGCATGTGATGTTAATCCTTTATGCATCTTGTATTGCTTAGTAGACGACGGTAGCATTATAAGATGATCCCTCATGCACATGAATTTCAAATCATAAAGTGTTCACCCTTAGTTAGCACCATTGCTAAAGCTTGTTGTTTCGAAGCACCACGTGATGATCGGGTGTGTTAGATTCCGCAAGTGTATACAACGTGAGCAAGCCAGATTTGCTCATGCGGAAGCTAAGGTTTGATCTTGACGAGCCTAGCATGTACAGACATGGTCTCAGGAACACGGATCACCGAAAGGTAAAGCATGAGTCATATAGGAGATATGATGAACATGTTGATTGTTCGCCATTGAAGCTATGTCAACTCTCGTGATGATCGGTTTTGATGTGGTGGATTTGGTTCGTGTGATCACTAAAACAATGTGAGGGATATTGTTTTGAGTGGGAGTTCACCTAGATTAATTTAATTATTAATTAGAACTCAACTTATCATAAATTAACTCAAAGTGAATTTGCATAATTGTTGTAGTCATTGGCATCCGTTTACCACCTTGCGCTTAGTTATAATTGAGATGATAGAACTATAGAATTCTGGTTAGTTACTTTACGAACTGGTATCGTATTGTTTTAAAGTGTTAATCTAAAGTTTAAAAAAATCCTATTGCAAACTTTCAGTAAGTTCCGGTTACTCCATGAAGTTTAATAATTGGTATTAAAACAAGAGTGACAATTCCAAGTGTTAGTATATAAGTATCATGTTTGTCTCCATGATTTTTGATATTCAAAGGATTGTCTTAATATCAAGGTTATCTAGGATCTGAAAGAGTTGTTTCAGAAACCATGATGTGTGGAAGATATTGTGGTATCTGAAACGAAGTTTTGGTTGCAACATGGTAGAGTATAATATGGCAAAAGAAATGTTCTCATATTTGATGAGAATTTGCAAAAGGTTGGAGACACTAGTTGTCCTAATCCTACAAAAGGGTTTTGGAGAGCAACATTATACTCGCGATTCACCATTACAAGCTAAAAGTAGCTTGATCTTGGATAATTCCATGATAAAGGTGAATGTTTGATGTAGGTAAAATGTTTACTACACCAAGAGATTACTAAAGAAAGGAATTTGAAAGAACACCAAACATTTGATGATGGTGATCTACTTCAAAGTGCAAGTCCAAAGACATTGGTATTTAACTATACATGCTTTGGACTATGTGTCATATGTATGACTCCACTACTGATATTGATAGATTCTTTCAAACAGAAAAGGAAATACTGAAAGAGAATCTCATAAATATATGGCAGAAAAGTAAAAAACTAGAATTGTTCAGTTTAAGTATATAGATGATATACATGTTATGGCTATATTCTTTGCTTATTAAACAATGTGGTTCTTAAGTATTTGATACTGAATTTGTTGGTGCGAATCGTCATACGAAACAACACAATTCATGAACTACAATGGCCTAAGTAACTAGCAAAAGAATATGTGATGATGTTCATCGAGAACAAATAAAGGGTTATTGTGTTGCTCATTGAACATCAAAGTTTGCCTTCAAGATTTGTTTTATCAGGTATTATGAGAACAAAAAGGGTTGTTCAAATAATTGTCGTAATCCATAAAAGATGGATGATTCACAAATCTCGTTGGAGAAATCACATCCATAAAACTAGTGCTAAAAATGTCGAAAGATAAATTGATTGAAAGATCACTTAGGAAGTGACATCGCCGTTTAAATTATATTGGAAAGAAAACATGAAGAAACTCCATGTGTATGGAATTTTGGAGTCTTTTGATTTTGATCAAATGACGCTTGTGAAACTTTCCTAGAGATAATTAAAACTTCGTTCATAGGCCAAAAGGGAACGAATGACTAACCTATTGGAACTTGTGCATATTGTTGTACGAAGTCCATTATGTGTAGTCAAGAGCGATGGATTTCAACTTCATATGCTTTCTCCGAAAATTTGAGTGAATATATGAATATTTACTTAATAAGGATGAAGTATGAAACATTTGAAAAGTTCAAAGACTTTCAAGATGAAGTGCAAAATCATTGTAACAAGAATATAAACAGTTTATGATAAAGATCATAAAGGAAGATATTTGAGTTACAGAGTTTAGCATAATACCTAAGATTTAAGGAATCGTTCCGTGGATTTGCATTTCCCGAAACACCATAAGAATATGGAGCATTCGAGATATGTAATTAAACCTTGTTTGACATGGTGAGATCAAAGGTGTAATTCATAAAATTGCCATTGTATTTTAAAGATTAAAAGCTTTAGAGATTACCGTTTTTCCACTGAAAAGAGCTTCATCATAATCCGTTGAAATGACACCATATAAGGTTATGGTTTGGGATTAAACCCAAGTAGTCCTTTCTTAAATATTGGTATGCTATGCATAAGAAAGATGTTTGCAACCAAAGTCGGATGAACCTGTCTTTGTTAAGTATTCCTCCATAACACCGGAGACAAAAGTGTTTGTCGCTTAGAACGTCAAGTTTCTTTGAGAAGGAATGTTTCGTGAAAAGTTAAGTGGGAGGACAATAGAACTTTGATAAGGTTAAAGGAACCTTAGCTATATGTGCAGAGTTGCGCAGCACCGAAAAGTGTTCCGGAGGCAACAATAATGCTCATAGCTCACGTGCCTCAAAGGTTGTGGTCATGGAGATCTAAGTTCCTATTGAAACAAGTAGGTCGGGTAAACAATCAAATACCAAGATTTGAGGGTTGAATCATTATTTGAGAATAATGAACCGACTACATGCAAAGATGCGATGATGAGCCCTGACTCCGTCAAATGGCTTGAAGCCATAAAATCCGTGATAGTTCCATACACGAGAAATCAAGTTTTGAACTTGAAGGACCCTCGAGAAAGGTGTAAGACCTTACAGTTGTGTTTGGATCTATAAAGAAATAGACAAGAATATGGTCGACATGTTGGGAAAGGGTTCACAACAATGTTCAAGGGTTGACTATGCCAAGATTTGATCTTTCATAGCGATATTTAGTCTAGACGGATTAATGTAGCAACCACTACATATAAATTTCTTATGTGGTAGTTGAATAAACAAAACAAGTTCTTATAATAGAATTGTTACCTAGGACATGTGCGTAACACGGTCCATAGGGTTTTGTTAATTCAAAGGATGCTAAAAGCATATGCAAACTTCAATGGTTGAAATAGGCATAGCGGAGTTGGAATCTTCACTATGATGAAACTGTTAAAAGAGTTTAATTTCATCAGTGACAATGAAGATGCTTGCATTTGCAAGAAATTAAGTGGGAGAGCTAAAACATATTTCTAATACGTTATGTGGAAGACATATTGTTGATTGGAAATGATGTATCTTTTATTAACACATATTAAGAATTTCATCTCGATGAAAGACTTAGGCAAAACCCAAATATTTAGCATCAATAGACGCTAATATGGTTATGCCAGAAGTACATAGACGAGATATTGAATGAGTTCAATATAGAAACTACAAGAAAGGTTCTTGTCGCACAGAAAGGATTGAATAAGTTCAATATTGATGATATATGCAAGTGTATTGACATTTGGTAAGTGAAACAAAGATTCAAGTATAGATTGATACTTGATGTATGAAATCACAAAGAGTATTTATATCAATCATACTGTGATATGTACAAATCCAGATATGTCCTATGCTCTAAATGTTGTGAGCATATACCAGAATGATTCGTAAGATGATCATTGGACAATAGTAAGGATATTCTTATGATCTTTTGGAAGAACTAAGAGTATATTATTTGTAGAAGTGACAAATAGATGGTTAGTTCATTGTAAAAGTACTACATTGATACTAGTTTTGTCACAAAGTGCAAATTAAGTTTATCTCAATCTAAACTAAGGGTGGCACAATATAATGGAAAGTAAGTTCCATAATGGATTTGGATGAGTTCCAAAGTTAAAACATTGTGACAGATACTACAACAAAAGGCTAAGTATGTGACTGCTACTATAGCAGCAAAAGAGGGCATTTGTGTCAAGTAGTTTGTTATCAAACTAGGTGTAGTTCACAGAGGGATAATACTATGAAGATATATTGTGAGACAATATTATCAACATGTTTTAACCCCAAAGAACTAAAGGTCACACCGAAAGAGCAAATTTATACAAAGCCATCTCATTAGAGAATGAGTGATGCGTAGAGACGCAAAGACATGCAATTACACACGGACCTGGAAGTGTCAGATCCGGAGATCAGTTGACCACTAGCAAACGTGTACTTACAACACCGGAAAGCCATAGGTGTTGAATACACAAAGGTTTGAAACTAGATTATTGACTCTAGTGCAAGTGGGAGACTGTTGGAGATATGCCCAAGAGGCAATAATAAAGTGGGTTATTATCATATCTTCATACTTATGATAAATGTTTACATACCATGCTATAATTGTATTAACAGGAAACATTAATACTTGTGTGATTTGTAAACATAAAAGAGTCCCTAGTAAAGCCTCTTGTTAAACTAGCTTGTTGGTTAATATATGATCATGGTTTCCTGATCATGAACATAGAGATGTTATTAACAACAGGGTCATATCATTAGGAGAATGATGTGATGGACATACTCCTATAGATAAGCGTAGCATAAAGATCAAGTCATTTTAATTAGTTCAATTGCTATATGCTTTCTGATACATAGTAACCTAATTCCTTCAACCATGAGATCATGCATATCACCTTTGCCGGATGGATGCTTTGATGACATCAAACACCACACCGTAACTGGGTGGCTATAAAGGTGGCATTGAGTGTTCGGAAAGTATTGGTTGAAACACATGGATCAAGAGTGGGATTTGTCCATCCATATGACGGATATATATACTCTGGGCCCTCTCGGTGTAATGTCATCCAATTAGCTTGCAAGCATGTGACTGGCTCACAAGGGATCACATATCACGGGAACGAGAAAAGAGTACTTATAGGTAACGAGGTTGAACTAGGTATGCAGAGATACCGACGATCAAAACCTCGGATAAGTAAACTATCGTGAGACAAAGGGAAATTGGTATCGTATGTAAGTGGTTCATTCGATCGCAAAGTAATCGTAGAAATATGTGGGAGCCATATGAATTTCCAGATTCCTCTATTGGTTATTGTTCGGAGAATTGTCTCGATCATGTCCGCATAATTCACGAACCGTACGGAGACACACTTAAGGATTCAACGTTGTTTGAGTAGTTATGGTATTATGAGAAAGAGACCGAATGTTGTTCAGAGTCTCGGATGGGATCCGGGATATCACGAGGTGATCCGGAATGGTCCGGAGAATAAGATTCATATAAGGAAAGTCCCGTTTCGGAGTTCGGAAATGATTCCGGTGTTTTCATCGGGAATGTTCTAGAAGGTTCCGGAATGTCTGGCACTCCGGGGGGGGGGGGGGGTACATGAATGTGTCATTACATATTGGAATGATTGCATCATGTACTAAGTGTTCTTGCTGTTCCAAATAAAGGATTAAATTGAATCCTAAAACAGAAAAGTCAAATGTCCAGTTTGAAAGTCAAACGGCTAAAACAAGAAACTGTGGGAAACAAGCAAGAGGTGGTTGGAACCGACTTGGGGGAGGAGTCCCTCCAAGCCGGCGCGCCAACCAAGGCCGAATTGGGGAGGGACTCCCCTCCCCTTGGCCGCCCCTACCACCTATAAAAGGAGGGGCAGGGCCTCCTCCTCTAGACACACAAGTTTCCTAGCCTCTAATCTAAATCCTAGCTCTAATCTACGGTTAAGAGCCGTTTTGGTTTAGAGCTTCTAATTGCTCTAGCCTGTGGTTTAGAGCCTTCTAATTGGTGTGTCTAAACCCTAGACCACTAATAGTTCTCTCTCATACTCCACCATACTCGCTCCGGCTTAAGGCGAAGCCCTGCGGGATCTCCCCTCTACTTCCGGTACCACGCCGTTGTGCTGCCGGAATCGCGAGGAGAGTGCTACAACCTCCGCTGCCTGCTGGAACAAGGGAGAGTAAGGTCTTCGTCGAGTACCGAACGTGTGACCGACTGCGGGAGCGCTGCCGGAACGTACCGCTGGAAGGATCGTCTACGCGATCTTGAGATCGGAAAGAGTACGACTACATCGTCCATGAGAATCTGCTCTCGTTAACCGCTTTGGCATCTTCGAGGGTAAGTTATTCCATCGACTCGTTGCTACAATCTAGTAGATAGATCTTGGCTTGTTTGTTTGTATGCGGTAGAAATTTTTTGTTTTCCATGCTACGAACCCCTACAGGAAACTCCCCCTTCTAGAAGCTCTATCTAGGGTTTAAACCCTCTTTGGCCGGCTGGGACCTATGGGGCCTTGTGCCCCTGGCCCAATGCATCCAAGGCACTCCCTCATAGGCCCATGCCCCCTCCCGGAAGGTGGGGCCACGTTGGTACCCTTCCGGAAGGTTCTAGAAGCTTCCGGTATAATACCGATTAACCCGGAACAATTCCGAACTCCAAAAACTGCACTGCCTTATATGAATCTTATTCTCTGGACCATTCCGGAACCTCTCGTGATGTCCCGGATCCGAGACTCCGAACAAAAACTCATAAACCAATTATCCAATCTATCCTAGCGTCGAGACACGTTAAGTGTGTGACCCTGCGGGTTCGAGAATATGCAGACATGATCTTCTATCAATAATCAACAGCGGGGTCTAGAAACCCATATTGACTCCCACACATTCATCGATGATCATATCGGATGAACCACGATGCCAGGATTCAATCAATCCCATATATATATTCCCTTCGTCTCGCGATATTTTACTTGCCCGAGATTTGATCGTCGGTACCGTCATACCTAGTTCAATCTCGTTCACAGCAAGTACTTTACTCGTTCCGTAATCCGATATCACTTGGTGATTAACTCCTTAACCACATGCTTGCAAGAGGTGTTGATATCGATTACCGAGTGGGCCCGAAGTATATCTCTCCAACTTGGGAGGGACAAATCCCATCTCGATACATACAACCCAACAGATACTTTCCGATCACGTGAGAGACACCTTTATGATCACCCTCTCATAGGATGACGTTTGATGACCTCAAAGATTTCTTCCGATACCAGGGAGTTGTATTATCTCATGGTCTAAGGAATACAATATTTGACATAAGAAAAGCTTCGCAAAGACGAACACGATGACACGATCTAATTGCTTCGCTTAGTTTGGGTCCGTCCACCATATCATTCTCCCAATGATATGATCTCATTATTAATTGACAACTCATGTCCATGGTTAGGAAACCTTAACCATCATTAATCAATGAGCTAGTCCATAGAGGCGTACTAGGGACACGGTGTTGTTCACAAACCACACAAGTATTAAAGTTTCCGCTTAATACAATTCTAGCATGGAATATAAACATTATCATGAACAAGAATTATAATAATAACATCTTTATTATTGCCTCTAGGACATAATTCCAACACCTTTATGATCACCCTCACATAGGATGATGTTTGATGACCTCAAAGCTTTCTTCCAATACCAGGGAGTTGTATTATCTCATGGTCTAAGGAATACAATACTTGACATAAGAAAAAGCTTCGCAGAGATGAACACGATGTCACGATCTAATTGCTTTGCTTAATTTGGGTCTGTCCATCATATCATTCTCCTAATGACATGATCTCATTATTAATCGACAACTCATGTCTATGGTTAGGAAACCTTAACCATCATTAATCAATGAGCTAGTCCATAGAGGCGTACTAGGGACACAGTGTTGTTCATAAACCACACAAGTATCAAAGTTTCCACTTAATACAATTCTAGCATGGAATATAAACTTTATCATGAACAAGAATTATAACAATAACATCTTTATTATTGCCTCTAGGGCATAATTCCAACACTCTCCCACTTGCACTAGAGTCAATAATCTAGTTTACATCTGGCAACAATCTAACACCCATGGCATTAAGGTGTTGATTATGTTTTTCTCGTGGAAGAGGTTTAGTCAACGGATCTGCGACATTCAGATCCGTATGTACTTTGCGAATCTTCAGATCTCCATCTGCTATATAATCACTAGTGGAAACGAGGTCTTTTGTTGATCCCGAAAAAGGGCTTTAACACCGGTTACCGGTTCTTCTACAAACCGGTGTTAAAGGGGGGGGCGTACCAGCGTGTCCCCTACAGCAAAAAAGGAGCCCCCCTTTAACACCGGTTCGTGCCACGAACCGGTGTTAAAGGTCCCTACAGCAGTGGCTCGCGCACCCCCCCTTTAACACCGGTTCGTGGCATGAACCCGTGTTAAAGGGGGGGGGCTATATAAGACACCACCCCAGCCCACGCACACCCCACTCTTCCATTATTTCACATTTTCGAGCCTAGCAAGAGGGTGTGAAGAGTGCTAGTTTGTGTTTTTTTCATATGCACTAGAGGTGTTCGGTGAAATGCCCGAGAGCTCAAAATAAGCTTTCTTGTTGCTCTTTCCGTCTCGGTCGAGGTCGGCAACTATAGTTTCATGTGTCATCGATGTACTATATATAAATGGTCATATCCCTATTATTTTTTGATATATACTACATATTAATGCAGATGAATCGGCAATGGATGTACTGTGACCGCCACACTTCCGAGTACATTACGGGCCTCCAAAATTTCATCGTTGTGGCTAATGCAAACCGTGGTCACAATGGTTTTATGTGTTGTCCGTGTGTTCACTGTCAGAACAATAAAGACTACTCAAATACCAGAACCATTCACGCCCACCTGCTTCGATCCGGTTTCATGCCCAGCTATAATTATTGGACCAAGCACGGAGAAAAAGGGGTTGTGATGGAAGACAATGAAGAAGAAGAGGATGATGACAACTATCATAATATGTATGCTGAATATGATGATAATGCAACGGAGGTAGATAATGAAGATCAAGAGGGAGCAGATGGGCCCGCTAATGACGATCTTGGTCGGGCCATTACTGATGCAAAGGAAGAATGTGAAACTGAAAAGGAGAAGGAGAAGCTGGAGCAGATGTTAAAGGATCACAAAACATTGTTGTATCCAACTTGCGAAGATGGCCACAAAAAGCTAGGTGCCACATTGGATTTGATGCAATGGAAGGCAGAGAATGGTGTGACTGACAGCGCATTTTCAAAGTTGTTGGTAAAAATGAAGAATCTTCTTCCAAGAAATAATGAGTTGCCCGACAGTACATACCAAGCAAAGAAGGTTGTCTGCCCTCTAGGATTAGACGTGCAGAAGATGCATGCCTGCATTAATGACTGCATCCTCTACCGCGGTGAGAAGTACGAGAATTTGGATGCATGCCCGGTATGCACTGCACTGCGGTATAAGATCAGACGAGATGATCCTGGCGATGTTGAGGGCGAGGCCCCTAAGAAGAAGGTTCCCGCCAAGGTTATGTGTTATGCTCCTATAATACCACGGTTAAAACGTCTCTTCAGAAATAAAGAGCATGCCAAGTTGTTGCGATGGCACATGGAAGACCGTAAGAATGACGCGATGTTGAGACACCCCGCTGATGGGTCACAGTGGAGAAAAGTCGAGCGAGAGTACCCGGACTTCGCACGTGACGCAAGGAAGTTAAGGTTTGGTCTAAGTACAGACGGCATGAATCCTTTTGGTGAGCAGAGCTGCAGTCACAGCACCTGGCCTGTGACCCTATGTATCTATAACCTTCCTCCTTGGTTGTGTATGAAGAGGAAGTCCATTATGATGCCAGTGCTCATCCAAGGCCCGAGGCAACCCGACAACGACATTGATGTGTACCTAAGGCCATTAGTTGAAGAACTTTTACAGCTGTGGGCCAAACCGGGTGTACGTATGTGGGATGAGCACAAGGGGGAGCCATTTGACCTACAAGCATTGCTTTTCGTAACCATCAATGATTGGCCTGCTCTTAGTAACATTTCAGGGCAGACAAACAAGGGATACAATGCATGCACACACTGGTTAGATGATACTGAAAGTGTATATTTGGATAAATGTAAGAAGGTTGTGTACCTAGGGTATCGCCGATTTCTTCCGAACCTGCATCCAGTAAGAAAGAAAGGCAAGCATTTCAAACGTCTGGCAGAACCCCGGAGGAAGCCTGTCCTCCGTACCGGTGAGGAGGTATTTGGTATGGTCAAGGACCTAGAAGTAATCTTTGGAAAAGGTCCTGGCAGTCTATCTGTTCCGAATGACGATGCCGGACACGCGCCCATGTGGAAGAAGCAATCTATATTTTGGGACCTACCCTATTGGAAAGTCGTAGAGGTCCGCTCTTCAATCGACGTGATGCACGTGACGAAGAATGTTTGCGTGAACCTGCTAGGCTTTCTAGGAGTGTATGGGAAGACAAAAGATACACCGGAAGCACGGCAGGACCAGCAACGTCTGAAGGCCCCTGAAGAGCCTATGCATCCTGAGAATGAGAAGGGTAAACGATGCCACTTAACTCCTGCCAGCTACGCTCTTACCAAAGCAGAGAAGGAAATCTTTTTTGAATGTCTGAGCAGTATCAAGGTCCCGTCTGGCTTCTCGTCGAATATAAAGGGAATAATAAATATGGCAGAGAAAAAATGCCAAAACCTGAAGTCTCATGACTGCCACGTGATTATGACACAATTGCTTCCGATTGCATTGAGGGGGCTTCTACCTGAAAATGTTCGAGTACCCATTGTGAAGCTATGTGCATTCCTCAATGCAATATCTCAAAAGGTAATTGATCCAGAAAGCCTACCAAGGTTACAAACAGATGTGGCCCAATGTCTTGTCAGCTTTGAGTTGGTGTTCCTACCATCCTTCTTCAATATTATGACGCATCTCCGGGTTCACCTAGTATAAGAGATTGCCATTCTCGGTCCTGTATTTCTACATAATATGTTCCCCTTTGAGAGGTACATGGGAGGCTTAAAGAAATATGTTCATAGCCGTGCTAGGCCAGAAGGAAGCATCTCCAAGGGCTATGTAACAGAGGAGGTCATTGAGTTCTGTGTTGATTTTATTCCTGACCTTAAGGCGATTGGTGTTCTAGAATCACGACATGAGGGAAGACTGCATGGAAAAGGCACCCTAGGATGTAAAGCAATGATATGTAGGGACGGGCATTCTCTCAATCAAGCACACTACACGGTTTTACAAAGATCTATCTTGGTTGCCCCGTATATCAATGAACACAAGAATTTAATACGCCTCAAACACCCGGGGCAGTCTGATGAATGGATTATAAGTGAACACATGGCGAGTTTTGGCAGCTGGCTGCAAAGACTTCTCACGAATAACACCACTGTTGGGGATCAGCTGTACTTGTTGGCCAGGACACCTTCTTCGACTGTATGTACTTTCCAAGGGTACGAGATAAATGGGAATACATTTTACACGATAGGCCAAGATAAAAAGAGCACCAACCAAAACAGTGGTGTCCGCTTGGATGCAGCAGAAGACAATGGGCAAAAGACCACGTATTATGGGTTCATAGAGGAGATATGGGAACTTGACTATGGACCTAATTTTAAGGTCCCCTTGTTTCGATGCAAATGGGTCAAGCTAACAGGAGGAGGGGTTGAGATAGACAAGAAGTACGGAATGACAACGGTGGATCTCAACAATCTTATGAAGAACTTAGACGAACCATTCGTCCTAGCCAATGATGTGGCTCAGGTTTTCTATGTGAAGGACATGTCCTCCAGACCAAAAAAAAGAAAAAATATGCAAACGAATACATCATATGATGAGCCAAAGCGTCACATAGTTCTTTCAGGGAAAAGAAACATCGTGGGAATCGAGGACAAGACAGACATGTCAGAAGATTATAATAAGTTTGATGAAATTCCGCCCTTCACAGTGAAAACTGACCCAAGCATTCCGTTAAGTAAAGAAGATGCTCCATGGTTACGTCTGAAGCGATCATAAGTAAGGACATATGCCAAGAAGTTCATGCTCATATTATGTAACTCTAGTTCATGTTTTTAATATTAATACATGTCTTGAGTGTTAGTCATGTTTTGTGTATGGACCGGGACTATGAGAAGAAGTTGTCCCGATTCGTACTTACCATTAAGATCTGATCTCCAAACGCGCGCGGTCACATATTAGGGAGTGCCTCTATGACCAGTTTCTCGGAGATGCCGGAGGACTAGGCTCCGTCGGCATCTCCCTGAAACTGGCCGTAGTGGTGTCCGTGCTCTCGAAAACCATCTTGCAGCTTTGTAACTTCTCTAACTAGATCAATACACCTGGGAGCTAACTAATTTCACATATTAGGGAGTGCCTCTATGACCAGTTTCTCGGAGATGCCGGAGGACTAGGCTCCGTCGGCATCTCCCTGAAACTGGCCGTAGTGGTGTCCCTGCTCTCGAAAACCATCTTGCAGCTTTGTAACTTCTCTAACTAGATCAATACACCTGGGAGCTAACTAATTTCACATATTAGGGAGTGCCTCTATGACCAGTTTCTCGGAGATGCCGGAGGACTGGGCTCCGTCGGCATCTCCCTGAAACTGGCCGTAGTGGTGTCCCTGCTCTCGAAAGGAGGTAAGGAATAGCCTCAAACTGGCTGGAGGACTGGACTCACAAGGATGCCTATTTATAGTACAAGCAGCTCGACATAGTGTCGACACTTACGAAATAATGTCGACACTCATCTTTAGCCCCGGTTCAACCGGGACTAAAGGTTCATCTTTAGTCCCGGTTGGTGTCTCCAACCGGGACTAAAGGTTCATCGTTAGTCCCAGTTGGTGTCTCCAACCGGGACTAAAGGTTCATCTTTAGTCCCGGTTGGTGACACCATGCGGGACAAGGTACACGCCGCACGACATAATGTCGACACTCACCCCTATTATTAGTGCTGACTCGTGTTTTTTGTCCCGGTTGGTGTCTCCAACCGGGACTAAAGGTTCATCTTTAGTCCCGGTTGGTGACACCATCCAGGACAAGGTACACGCCGCACGACATAATGTCGACACTCACCCCTATTATTAGTGCTGACTCGTGTTCTTTTGTCCCGATTGGTGTCTCCAACCGGGACTAAAGGTTCATATTTAGTCCCGGTTGGTGTCTCCAACCGGGACTAAAGGTTCATCCCGCCATTTTTCTTCCCGTCAGTTCTTCTTCCCGCCATTTTTCTTCCCGCCAGTTCTTCCCTCCAGTTCTTCCCGCTAGTTCACTATATATATATATGTAGGGTTGGCCTCCATTGTCATTGCACATCTCTAGACTCATATCTGCAACCTCATCACTCTCTTTCCCATGGATTCCACCGTATCACTAACCCCCAGGGAGGCGGAGGCGCTTTGCGCCTCGAACTACCCCTGCCCGCCGGGCTACTGTGTCCCCGTCGGCTGGATGCTGAGCGTCGGAGGCGTGCCGGTTCCTCCTGTTCCTCTAGGTGTGGCGCGCCGGATGGCCATCACGAACCACTACTACTTCGATCTCACGCCATAGCAGCGGAGGAATCCTAGATGGCAGCCCGACTATTTCCCTACTTGGGAAACCTTCTTCGTGGATCGGCGTGAGAGGGCGCTCGCCAGGCACGAGGAGGACGACCCACCTCCTCCTAACTTCAACGAGGCCGGCCGTCGGCTATGGTGGCGCGGTCGGACTCTCCAGAGCGTCATGGCCTATGACATTGGCGCCGACTCTAACCCCCGTCTGCGCTACCCTCAAGTCCAGCCCACGCGCTACCCTTAAGTCCAGCCCACGCGTACTCTCCAGAGGTTCAATTACGGCGACCCCGACGATGACAGCAATGACGGTGGCGGCGAGTACGACGACTATAGTGGCGAGTATTACAGGTGTAGGCAGGAGCATGACTGAATCACTCCAACATTCCGAAACAAGTTCGCCGATTGTTACTTAATCTGGCCATGTATCTTAATTTTCAGTTCTTTTATGTATCTTAATTTTCAGTTCCAGTTCGGCTTTATGTAACTTACTATTAGTTGGCTATTAGTTCGGCTTTATCTGGTATATTGATTATGTCTCGAAAAAACCTTCACAAAATGACCATTTTCCATTTTCCGAGCATAAAAACGGACGGTTTTGTGAAGCAACCACCAAATGGCTAATTCAAAAAACCACCAACACATTTTACAAAAATACTAGACCACCTTATATGCACAATGTACCAACAAGGGGATCTGAAACCTTTCCGTCCACCTCTGGTGAAAAAGACAAATTCCTACCGAATCGGCAGGAAGTGGGTCAGATATGAACTACAAGTACATGATACGATGCTCATGATTTTTTACAAAAATCATTTTTAGGTTCACAATATGCTATTTTATCAAAAAACAATGCAAGTTGAGCGAGGCTTGGTGAGATTCAAGTGTATACAAAAGATGCGACATTTAAATATCCAATCAATTCAAAAATGTTAATACAAAAGATGCAGCATTAAAATATGATTTGATCAAATAAATATCATTTTTTAGATGCTTAATATTTCTTATGTTCAAAGTTTTAGGATTTAACAATTTTTTTTTGTTTGAATTGAATAATCAAAATTTATATGTAAGTGTTTTAATTATTTTGAAAATTTTCATGTAAAGTAAATATAAAATGATTTACATGAATGGATAGATATTATTTTTCTGGAAATTATGATATATTATTCATATTTTTCTGAGTTGAAATGAAAAAGATATGAATTTTCTAAATTCATATCATATTTTTTGAATTAAAAATGCGCCTTTAATGCATGAAATAAATGCCCCCCCCTTTAACACCGGTTCCAGACAGGAACCGGTGTTAAAGGGGGCATTTATTTCGTTTCCCGCGCGCACCACCCCCCCCTTTAACACCGGTTCCTGTCTGGAACCGGTGTTAAAGGGGGGGTGTAATAAATGCGCGCGGGAAACGGAATCCCCCCTTTAACACCGGTTCCTGTCTGGAACCGGTGTTAAAGGGGGGCATTTATTTCCACATTCCCCTTGCTTTATTCCCCCCAGCTGAGCCAGATCGTCGAACACACGCCGCCGGCCGCGCGCAGAGAGACGAAGCGCCGCCACCGCCGCCCGCGAGCGTCTCGCCGCCGCCGCCCTCGAAGTGAGGGAGGAATCGTCCTCCGTCTCGCCGCCGCCGCTTCGGAGCTCGAGGTCCGCCGCCCCCGACCCTCTCTTCTTCCTCGCATCCTTCCCCTCCCTCCCGCCGCCGTCGGCAGGACCGCGGGCGTTTCCCGTGCGGGGCCGGCGGCGGCGGTCGGGTCTCTACCCACGCGCCAGAGCTTTCTCCATGACCCCGTTCGGCGCTGCCCCGTACCCCACCTCATGCGGCCCTCCTCGCGCAGAGCCCGCCACCCGCGCGCAGAGGCTCGCCGGCCTGTGCCCTGTCCTCCGGCAACGCCTGCCATCGGCCCTCGCCTGCACCACCGCCGGAGCCCTCCTCGGCGCCCTCCCGCGAGCTCGCTGTCCGCCTCCTCATCGAAGGCCCCGATCCATCGCTGGAGGATGAAAACAACCCGTTGCCGGAGGATAGGGCGCAGGGCGGCGCCGAACGGGGTCACGGAGAAAGCTCTGGCGGCAGTGAACCTCGGTTGGCGTCGAGTCCGGCTGCGGCGCTTCCCTTTGGCGGCGGGGCAGAGCTGGTATGGGGCGGAGCGGGCCATATGGGCCTGGGCGGTCCGGCCCCTGCCGTGCTCAGCGATGTTCCTGCGTGATGGAGGGCGGGACTGTGTGTGGACTAGGGATGGCTATGGCGGCGCACACCTGCTGCAGCGCAATGGCGGCGGCTTTGCGAGCCTGCTCTGGGCCTGCTCTAGCCTCGTAGCGTTGGCACAGTGAGATGACGATGATGACGGTGAGACCATGGTAGCGCGTGCTGGTGGATGGCAAGTTGGGTGGAGTGCTACGGATCAAGTGGGGTCGTGGTTGTTTGGGGTCGGGAGAAATCCCTGTCGGCTCGTCCGACATCGACGCGGTGACACCCCTTTTCCACTCCCCTCCGTGTATCGGGGGAAACCCTAGGACAAGTCCGGGCAACAGCGTCGTCGACGTCGCATTCCTTCTTGAAGGTGTTGCTTGAAACACGGTGCTTCGAAGTGCTAGGAGTGAGGTGGGACAACTTCGGAGGGCGCAGCGGTCACGGGTCGTTTTCGTTAGTCGATCTGCTCGATGTCGGCATTTGTTTCTTTTATTTTTCTCTTTATTTTCTTTTGGGTTAGATTGTGTTGTTGCTTTTCTGTTGCTCCAACATTGTTGTTGTATCTTGTGATTGCTATATTAATATAGTGGGGCGCAAGCCTATTTCGAGGAGCCCTGACCATCTCGCTCTCTTCCCCGTGCAGGAGCGTCTCGCCGCCGCCGCTTCGGAGCTCGTAGGCCACGCCTCAACGCCGACGCCTCCCGCCGCCCAACGAGCCCGCCGCTAGCACCGCCTCCCGACGAGACCGCCGCATCCGTCCGACGAGCACCGCCGCCCGACGAGACCAATGTCACCCCACCGGTGAGCGCCACGTGTCTGCCACGTGTGTGATTGCTGACTCATCCTGATTAACACTTGTTTGCTCGATAAATTGTACTACATGCATAGATTAAAACTTGTATACAAATTAGACCTCTGACTCATTTGTGTATTTATTTGTGTATTTTTGTATGAATAATATGTATATTTGTGTATGAATCCAAGTCCACTTGAATGTTTACACTCTTACTCTAGATAATATTATTGTTTTAGAAACTATGGATCCACTTAGTAGAAACCTTGAGGAAGAAGAAATAATGGAGAACATTATTGATGAGGACACCTCACAATATCTGAACTTGGAGGGACATGATGAAGACAGCTCAAGTACTAGTCATGGAGAAGATGAAGACTCCGGTGAAAGCAATTTAATGGTTACAAAGTCCAGCGAGGTATATGCATTGATTAAGCCTCTGCTGACTTCCACCAACAATCTTCTTCTACATGTATTAATTAACGCTTCTTTCTTCTTTTAGCCCTTTGGATCGACCAGCCAGCAACCATCTTCTTCTACGAAAAAGAGCAAGCGAGGCGCGAGCCAGCGGTTGAAAGATCGTGCAAAGTTCACGATCAAAGCAGTCCGTTTTGATGGCAGGCCGATGGAGCCCAAAAAGGCCGCAGACAAATTTGTACGTCGGGATGGAGTTCTTGTTAGGGACCAAATCCCAATCATAATTGAAAATTGGAATAAGCCAAAGAAGGGCGACGGTACCTTTGTCGATGACAGATCCAAAGAAACGCTTTGGAATTCGTTGTTGGTAAATTTCACCCTTCCGCCAGAGGAGGATGAAAACAACCCGGTTATAAAGGAAAAGGTCAAAGAGTGGACTCTAAAGAAGATGGCTGACGCTTTCCGCAACTGGAAGACAAAATTGAACAAATTTGTCAAATCTGGCGAGACTCCAAATTTCGAAGACGCATATTATGCGAAGATAAGACCTCACTGGCCCGAATTTGAGACATATAAAAAAAGTGCTATAGCTAAATAGAGGTTAGAAACCAATACGCTTAATGCCCTGAAGAAGGAATATCACCAGAGGACGGGGTCAGGTGGCTACATATCTCAGAGGCCTAAGTAGGAGGAAGCTGAGAAGGCCCTGCGCGAGAGAGGGATCACACCCCAGACAGATGGGTGGGACCTACGTGCAAAGACTTGGTTCTACGGAATCGGGGCAAGGTTGGACCCAGAAACAGGATTGTGTATCTTCCCAACACTCCTTGCCAAACCCGTCACTGAACTCATCACGGCATACGAGGAAACATCCGCCAGGACCTTCCATCCCGACAGAGAGAATGACCAGCTCACACGCGCCATCGGTAAAAAAGAACACCCTGGACATGCACGAGGCACAGGGGGTATGACGTGGAAGGATGGGTTTGCCGACTGGAGCGACTCTTACAGATGGCGCGGCAGAAAAGAAAAAGAGCGTACAGAGCGGATGACACAGATAGAACATGCACTTGCGGCGCTGCAGGCGCAAGCGAATGCACAACAGAGCCATCAAGCTACCAGCCCATCTCAGCGGCACGAATAGCCTGCATTGGAAGCTGCCCGTGGCCCAGACTCTGCGCAGAAAAGCAGTGTGGCTTCCATGGAGAACGTGCAGCCCACGCTTGAAATGACGGGTCCTCGATACCCCGTGGATGAGATCACGGAGAGCGAACACGCTGAGCTGCATGTGAGATTAATGGGCTTATCCATTAAGGTGGCTGTCGGCTATCCCTTACCTCCTGTAGCTGGTGGAACTTACCACTGCCGACCGATTCCAGATGGCTATGTTATTGTCGGGGTGGATGAGGTTGTGAAGGAATATGAGGAAGCATAGCTTGACCATGCTACAGGTGAAGGGGAAACTCAACTCAAATTTGCAGTGAAAACAACCATTCTTTGGAAGAAGGAACACATTGTGCTTCCAAATTGGAGGTCACTGGCACCCCCGCCGTCTCCACAGCGTTAGCAGTCTAAGCCGCTTCAGCTATCTCCTGCACGACAGCCATCTCCGGCGTGGCAGCCATCTCCTGCGCGACAGCCATCTCCGGCCAGTCAGCCATCTCCTGCGCGGCAGCCATCTCTGGCCCGTCAGCCATCTCCGGTGCTTCATCCATCTCCTCAGCATAAGCGGAAGAGCAATGCCACGAGGAGTATCAGTAGCACTGCCACAAAGAAATCCGCAGGAAACCGTACGCCAAAGAGTTCAAAAAACTACGTCCCGCAGCGTTTCGCCAAGCCATTGCCGGTTTTACCGTGGAATCGCAGCGACGAGGAGACCAATAGGATCTCGGAAGAACAGGTCAAGAAATTCTTTGCACCTAGACGGGCCGAGCCAAAGGAGAAAATAGATCCGGCGGTGGTGGAGAAGTTTTACAAAAATCTTTTGAAACCTGAAACCCCACTTGTGCCGGACTACGAGCGCCAGATTTTGAAGGCGGATGCAAGGCGCCGCAGGGAGAATGAAAGTAGCAGTCGTGAGGCACCCCAGAAAACAGTTCCCATGCTCGGAGAGCAGGAAAACCAATCATGTGCCCCGCTCCAAATGTTCGACACACGGGACGCTCCTCCCGTAAATGATTACGAGGCAGAGCTACAAAGAAAGGCCAATGAGATGGGGATGACTTACATTGCATACTTGAACGTCATGGGAGACAACTTGCCCAAATGCGATGCCAACCCCATACAGCCATGGAAGTATGGGAAGAATCTAGTCAAGAAAGAGGAGCTCAAGAATCTACCAATAAAGATGCGAAAATTGCACAAGTGGTACCTTGATTTCTGCAAGACGATAAAAGAAGAATGGATCACGGCGCATATAAGAGATCAGATTTTCTTGTGCGGAGACGACGCGATCGACTTCAACATTCAAGACTTGCATTTTCTATTCAATCAGAAGGAACTCGACAAATCTGCCATCAGCCTTTATTGTGTGTAAGTACTATTTCTGTAATTTTTATCTCATCTCATTCACTTCATTAATTGCATGTATATATATATATGCTCACCATATATGTATATACTATTATGCAGGAAAAAGGTTATGAAATGCATGAAAGGAGGCCCTTTTGACGTTGGGTTCGTTGACCCAAATAGAGTTCATGAAGAAGTGGTAAGAACCAAACTCGGGCAAACAGAAGATTACTTGCTAAAGTCTTTACTGAGACAACAAACCAAAAGGGAAATACTATTTCCTTACAACTTCTCGTGAGTATTGTTACCCTCTCTCTTGTACACATTCTGTTTCGGCTTACTCGATGTTAAGTGTAACTGATGATGAGTTATGCGTGCGTAGGTTCCACTTTATTCTGCTAGTCATTCAACCCGACTCAGGAAAAGTCCTTTTCATGGACTCGTTACGAAAAGAAAGAGAGATATGGGCAGACTTTAGAGAGATGCTCCAGAGGTAATTTCAATCATATTATCGCACTAGATCGGCAACTTTCGTGACAACAAGTAATTAATTACTCCTTTATCCATTTTCTTTGCCGGACAGGGTTTGGAAAAGGTTCACGGGCAGGGCCGTGGGTGAATGGTCAGAAGAACTAAAATTTGTAGACCAAAATGTAAGTATACTAGCTAGCTTCCAATTCCATTATATCATGCTTTATTGATTATTATTTTGATTGAACTCTCTATTCTCATAAAGTGCGCGCATCAGGGACACGGCAATAACTTATGTGGGTACTATGTTTGCGAGTTCATTCGCAACACGATATGTGCGACGGGCCAAGCCGCACTAGAACAACTTAGAGTAAGTAAACAAAGTCCACAACATTATTTTATTACCATCAATTGTGTTGAGTTTTATTCTTATATATATATTGACGGCCCATTCTTCATATATATTCAGATCGAACGGATGCGGGACCAACTCCTACCATTTGAACGCATACGAGCCATTGAAGAGGAATTGGTGGGGTTCATACTTGATGAGGTCGTCACGCCTGGCGGAGAACTCTTTAGATATCCACCAAAATGAACGATGACGATGTATATGTGCCGATGACGATGTATGTGCCGATGACGATGTTTGTGTATAATAATAGTTGCTTAATTATTCATTTACTCGTATGTACCGATGACGATTTATGTGTATACCGCTCCCGATCGATTCCCCCTCGCTCCCCCTCCCGCAGAAATACGCCCAGAACGGGGCAGAGGCAGAAGTCTGCCGTGGCAGAGATTTAGGCCGTTTTCCTGCCGCGGCAGGAAAACGGCCTAAATCTCTGCCGTGGCAGAAGAACCTTTAACACCGGTTCCAGATACGAACCGGTGTTAAAGGGGGGGGGCTGAGGCCTGCGGCAGCCCCACGTGCGCCACCCTTTAACACCGGTTCGTATAAGAACCGGTGTTAAAGGGGCCCCCCTCTAACACCGAACCCTCAACAGCGGTTGGGGAACCGCTGTTAGAGGGCCCTCCCAACCGGAGTTAAAGGAGGGCTCTGCACTAGTGAGTCTCGAATTATATGAAAATGGCGGTTGTTGTGCTTGGTCTTTGGATGATTTCTTGGTTCCTTAGCCAGTGCTATGGCGCCAGTGTTGTCGCACAATATCTCCAGTGGGTCCAAGGCACTTGTAACCACACCAAGCTCAGTGATGAAGTTCCTGATCCAAACTCCTTCACTTGACGCTTCTGAAGCAGCCATGTATTCCGCTTTTGTTGTAGATCCCGCGATCACGCTTTGCTTGCATCTTCTCCAGCTCACAGCTCCTCCATTTAAAATATAAACGTATCCTGTCTGAGATTTAGTATCATCCGGGTCGGTGTCAAAACTAGCGTCGACGTAACCTTTTACGACGAGCTGCTCATCACCTCCATAGACCAAGAACATTTATTTAGTCCTATTTAAATACTTTAGGATGTTCTTTACGGCTGTCCAGTGTTCCACTCCTAGATCACTTTGGTATCTTCTCGTCAAACTAAGAGCATTGGACACATCCGGTCTAGTACATAGCATGGCATACATGATAGAACCTATGACCGAGGCATATGGCACTTTGCTCATAGTATCTCTATCGTTTACCATAGCTGGACACTGAGCCTTGCTCAATATCTTACCTGACAACATGGGCAATGAACCTTTCTTTTCTTTATCCATTCTGAACCTTTTCAGAACTTTGTCTAGGTATGTACTTTGGCTTAAAGCTATTAGGCGTGTTTGTCTATCTCTATAGATTTTGATGCCTAATATATAAGCAGCTTCTCCTAGGTCTTTCATTGAAAAACATTTATTCAAATAACTCTTCACATCGTTAAGCATACCAACGTCATTTCCAATAATAAATATGTAATCCACATATAGTACTAAAAATGTCACTGAGCTCCCACTCACTTTCTTGTAGATACAAGCTTCGTAGCAATTTGGAACAAATCCAAAGCTCTTGATCACTTGATCAAAATGAAGGTTCCAACTCCGAGATGCTTGCTTCAGTCCATAAATGGAACGCTGAAGTTTGCACACCTTATTAGCATCCTTAGGATCGACAAAACCTTCGGGCTGCATCATATACAACTCTTCATCAATATTGCCATTGAGGAACGCAGTCTTGACATCCATCTGCCATATTTCATAATCATGAAATCCAGCAATTGCTAATAAAATCCGAATGGACTTAAACATCGCTACGGGAAAGAAAGTCTCATCGTAGTCAACACCTTGAACTTGTCGAAAACCTTTTGCGACAAGCCGAGCTTTATAGACAGTAACATTACCATCCACGTCCGTTTTATTCTTGAAAATCCATTTTCACTCAACGGCCTTACGGTCGCTAGCAGGGTCCACCAAAGTCCATACTTGGTTTTCGCTCATGGATCCCAATTCAGATTTCATGGCCTCTAGCCATTTCTCAGAGTCTGGGCTCATCATTGCTTCCTCATAATTCGCAGGTTCACTGTTGTCTAACAACAAGACGGTTGAGACAGGGTTGCCGTACCATTCAGGAGTGGCACGAGACCTTGTCGACCTGCGAAGTTCGGTAGTAGCATCGTTCGAAGTTTCATGATCCTCGTCATTAGCTTCCTCCCTTGTTGGTGCAGACGACACTAGAACAATTTCAGGTGCTGCGCTACTCTCCAACTCGACAGAAGGTTCAATAACCTCGTCTAGCTCTACCTTCCTCCCACTCACTTCTTTCGCGAGAAACTCCTTCTCAAGAAAGGATCCGTTCTTTGCGACAATCACTTTGCCTTCGGATCTGTGATAGAAGGTATACCAAATCGTTTCCTTAGGGTATCCTATGAAGATGCATTTCTCCGCTTTGGGTTCGAGCTTGTCCAGCATCAACTTCTTGACGTAAGCTTCGCATCCCCAAACTTTAAGAAACGACAACTTAGGTTTAGAACCAAACCATATTTCATACGGTGTCGTCTCAACGATTTAGATGATGCCCTATTTAAAGTGAATGCAGCGGTTTCTAATGCATAACCCCAAAATGATAGCGACAAATCTGTAAGAGACATCATTGATCGCACCATATCTAATAGAGTTCGATTTCGGCGTTCAGACACACCATTGCGCTGTGGTGTTCTGGGTGTCGTGAGTCGCGAAACGATTCCGCTTGCTTTAAGATGCGTGAGAAAATCAGAACTCAAATATTCACCTCCACGATCGGATCGTAGAAATTTAATTTTCCTGTTATGATGGTTTTCCACTTCGTTCTGAAATTCTTTGAACTTTTCAAACGTTTCAGATTAATGTTTCATTAAATAGATATACCCATATCTACTTAAGTCATCAGTAAAAGTGAGAAAATAGTGATATTCAACGCGCGTCGAAACACTCATTGGTCCGCATACATCGGTATGTATGATTTCCAATAAGTCCATTGCTCGCTCCATTATTCCGGAGAACGGGGTTTTGATCATCTTGCCCATGAGGCACGGCTCGCACGTGTCAAATGATTCAAAATCAAGAGACTCCAAAAGTCCATCAGAATGGAGTTTATTCATGCGTTTTACACCAATATGACCTAGACGGCAGTGCCACAAATAAGTTGGATTAACACTATCTACTTTGCATCTCTTAGCCTCAATGTTATGGATGTGCATTTCATTGCTTTCGAGATTCAGAAGAAATAAACCATTCACAACAGGTGCATGACCATAAAAGATGTTATTCATATAAATAGAACAATCATTATTCTCCGATTTAAATGAATAACCGTCTTGCAATAAACACGATCCAGATATGATGTTCATGCTCAACACAGGCACATAATAACAATTATTAAGGTTTAAAACTAATCCTGAAGGTAAAACTAAGTAGAGCGTGCCGACGACCATCACATAAACTTTTGATCCATTGCCAACGCGCATCGTCACCTCATCCCTTGCTAGCCGCCGTCTATTCCGTAGATCCTATTTTGAGTTACAAATATTAGCAACTGAACCAGTATCAAATACCCAGGCACTACAACGAGCGCTAGTAAGGTAAACATCAATAACATGTATATCAAATATACCTTTAATGGTGCCATCCTTCTTGTCCGCTAAGTACTTCGGACAGTTGCGCTTCCAGTGACCCTTGTCCTTGCAATAGAAGCACTCAGTGTCCGGCTTAGGGCCAAACTTGAGCTTCTTCTCAGCAGGGGCAACGCGCTTGCCGCTGCCTTTCTTGAAGGATTTCTTTGCACCCTTACCTTTTTTGAAGCTAGGGGTCTTGTTGACCATCAACACATGATTATCTTTCTTGATATCCACCTCCGCAGCTTTCAGCTTAGCGAAGAGCTCAGAGATCGTATCAGTGGAACCAATCTGATTGTGAGTAACTACAAAACCTTTGTAGCTAGGAGGGAGTGATTGCAGAACTCTATCAATCTTGAGCTCTTCTGGAATCTTGCAGTCCAGTTGCTCAAGACGTTGAGTGTAGCCCGGCATCTTAATGGCGTGCTCACTAAAGGAACTCCCTTCCTCCATCTTGCAGTTAAAGAACTTCTCAGAGATCTGATATCTCTCAGAACGGGCCTGAGTCTGAAACATGGTTTTCAGTTCCTCAAGAATCTCAAAGGGCCCGGCGAACTCCTCAAAACGATTTTGACGGTCCGGTTCCATAGCAAACAACATGGTACTCTTAATCACTCCATAATCATCTTTGCGTGACTGATAAACAGCTTTTTCATCAGCCGACGCATCAATAGTAGGGGACGTCACCTAGCGCTTTCTCAAGGACATAGTCCTTTTGTCCGCCGGCGAGAATGATTCTCAGATTGCGGAACCAGTTGGTGAAGTTAGATCCATTGTTCTTAAGCTTTTGTTTCTCAGCAAAAACGTTGAAGTTGAAGTTGGACTTAGCCATTTGATCTACAAAATTTGCAAATACAACTTAGACTATGTTCATGATAACTAGTTCAACTTAATCAAATTACTAGATGAACTCCCACTAAATTCAACATCCCTCAAGTTGTTTAGTGAACACGATCCAAATTCACCACACCTAATCCAATCTTCACGAGAAGAGATGTGGTTTCAATGGTGGACAACAAAGTGTCGATCATATCATTCATATGACTCGTGCTTAACCTTTCGGTTCGTGTGTTCTGAGGCCATGTCTGTACATGCTAGGCTCGTCAAGTCAAACCCAAGTATTTCCGCGTGTGCAAAACTGGCTTGCACCCGTTGTATGTGAACGTAGAGTTTATAGCACCCGATCATCACGAGGTGCTTGAACATGACGAACTTTCGCAACGGTGCATACATGGGGAGAACACAATTTTATCTTGATCTTTAAGTGAGGAATCATCTTATAATGCTACCGTCGCGATCTAAGCATAATAAGATACATAAAAGGATAAACATCACATGCATATAATTTTATGTGACATGGTATAGCCAATCTCCGCGCAATGATCTCCATCTTGTGCTTGCCAGCATGATCTCCATCATTCCACCATGATTGCCTCCACCACGAATAGAAACTACAACTATTGCTAACTACTTAGCGATAAAGTAAATCTATTACATGGCGTATAAGAAGTTGACATATAGGTCATACACAATTATAAAGACAACCATATGGCTCCTGCCGGTTGTGAACTCATCGACATGCAAGTCGTGAAATATTACAAAACATGATCATTGCATACATCATACACATCACGTCTTGAGCCATACCATATCACAAAACACTCCCTGCAAAAACAAGTTAGACGCCTCTACTTTGTTGTTGCATGTTTTACGTGGCTTATGGGAGTAACAAGCTAAGAATGATTCTTACCTATGGAAAGCCACAACGGTGATATTATGGTTGCTAACATCCGGTGTAAATCCCATGACTACTATAGTGAAAGAAACAGGCATCCACCAACCGCATGTGTGGAACAAGCCACACGTCAAGTGCGGAGCCGGTCTCGCGAACGAGGTCGCGTAAAGTTGGCCTGGACCGCTTCGATCTCACTATGTCGCGCCATAAGAAATACACAACAAGAGGCTTGCAACAGAAAACATCAACGCCCGAAACAAGCATGTTGCGTTCTACTCGTGAAACACATCTACACATAGATCTAGCTCTGATACCACTGAGGGGTTTCGCAGCATAGTAAATCAAAAAAATTCTACGGATGCGAACAAGAAAGCCACGATCTAATCTAGGAGATGCAATCAACGAGATAGATAGATGAGATCTTCATACCCTTGAAGAAATCGCACATCAGAAACGTTCAACAGAACGTGGTTAATGTAGTCGTACTAGCCTTCTCCTCCTCGCGATCCGATCCAATCCAACGCCGCAAGTGACGGCGCCTCCGAGAGATGCACACGTACGGTGCCGCGATGTATCCTCCTTCCTTGGTCCATCAAGTGGGGTGGAGAGATGGATTGGATCTGCAGCACGACGGCGTGGTGCTATGGTGGAGAGTTTCTGCGGCAGGGCTTCGCCTAAGCGCAGTCGGGAGAGAGAGAGAGAGAGAGAGAGAGAGAGAGAGAGAGAGAGAGGTGGAGGGCAGCAGGATGGCTGCTAGGGTTGGAGGAGTAGGGGCAGGGGTGCGCCCCTGCCCACCTTATATAGGGGGATGGCCGGCCCCCTTGGCCCGTCCCGCAAGCACTAGGGAGGCGGCCCCAAGGGTTGGAGTGGGGGGCAAGTTTCTCCCTCCTTCTAGAAGGGTTCCCTAGGGTTTCGCCTAGGGTTTGGCCGGCTGGGCCTATGGGGCCTTGTTCCCCTGGCCCAAAGCGGCCAGGGCACTCCCTCTTAGGCCCACACAGCCCTCCGACAAGTGGGGCCACGTTGGTCCCACTCCGGAAGCTTCTAGAACCTTCTGGTACAATACCGAATACTCCGAAATGATTCCGAAATCCAAAAACTGCTTTCCTTTATATGAATCTTATTCTTCGGACCATTCCGGAACCTCTCGTGATGTCCTGGATCTCATCCGAGACTCCGAACAAAAAATCATAAACCAATTATCCATACTATCCTAGCGTCGAGGCACGTTAAGTGTGTGACCCTACGGGTTCGAGAATATGTAGACATGATCTTCTAGCAATAATCAACAGCGGGATCTGGAAAACCATATTGACTCCCACATATTCATCGATGATCATATCGGATGAACCACGATGCCAGGATTCAATTAATCCCATATATGTATTCCCTTTGTCACGCGATATTCCCTGCTACTACTGCTGAGTCTGAAACTGCTTTTGATGCTCATGATGTTACTTCTACTGTGCTTGATGCGAGTGGTTCATTAGGTCCTTTTACAGATGCTACTATAGCTAGTATAGAAAATACCTAAACTCCTAGTGAAGACACTTTTACACCTGTTAGCTCACCTACGGCTAGTGAGAGTTATGATATTAATGATGGTTACCTTGAGTTCACTGATGATTTTGTTGAAGAGTGCCAAAACACACATGATACTAGTGCTATTAAGAGTCTCCTTGCTAGACATACTATTATGCCTAAGATGTCCTCTGATCCTAAGTTTGCCACTTCTCCCATAGATATTAAAGATGAAGACTATGATTTCTCTCTTGATTTATTTTATTTAGATATTATTGAGAAAGAACCTTTTTGTGGTACTGAAAATGAGAGTGTTGTGGCTCATATGAATGAGCTTTCTACTATGAGTGCTTTGTTCTCTGATGATTTTAAGATGCACAAATACTTTATTGCTAAGATCTTCCCTTTTTCACTAAAAGAAGAAGCTAGGGCTTGGTTTAATAGATTACCTCATGGTTCCATTGATAGCCCTGATTGCTTGATTGCTTCTTTCTTCCAGAAATATTTTCCTCCCAGTGCTAGACATGCTGCTTTGCAGAGACTTTTTGATTTTAAACAGGGAGAAGAAGAGAAATTGCCTGAGTCATGGAAAAGATTCTATGCCTTGATTCATGCACATCCTGGATGTCCATTACCTAAGAATGAGCTTCTTGATATTTATTATAATGGACTAACTGATGATTCTAGGACCTATCTAGATAGATTTGCTGATTGTGTTTTCAGGAAAAGGACTCCTACAGATGCTGAAGAATTAATGACCAAGATAAGCAAGAATTATGATGATTGGACTTCAACTTAACTGAATGCACCTGAGCCTATTACTCCTGAACCTGTTGTCCCTGAACCAGATCCAACACCAACAACAAAGAAGAGGGGAGTTATTGCATTAAATGATGAAGTGATGAAGGAAGCTAAGAAGTGTCTAAAGGAGAAAGGTATTAGAGCTGAAGATGTGAAGAATCTACCTCCTATAGAAGAATTATGTAAGCCAATTCCCCACTAATCTACTATTGAGGTACACTCTCTCCAACACTTTGATGAAGGTGATATCCCTTATGGTAAGCCTCCTGATCAATGTTTAGAGGAACTTGACACTTTTATTGTTAAGCAAGGGTATTTTAATAAACAAGTTCAGAATCATTTATTGGAAAATTCTAGAGCTATCCATGAGTTGAAAGATAGTGTGGAAAGAACTTCTAATGATATTAAAATGCTTTGTAAACACTTTCAAATGGTTCAAACCCAACTTGATCAACTTGCTAAGGTACAAAAGGATATGCTAGTTAATGCTTCAGGAGATAAACATGCTCATGGAATTAGAACTAGGAGTGGTATAGCTACTCAAGATCCTTTATATCCTGAAGGACACCCTAAAAGAATAGAGCAGGATTCCCAACAAGGTGAAGATAGTGGTAGTTCTCGCAAGAGAAAGAAAAATAAACATAAGATAGTTGAGGAACCACTTGAACCTGCTGTAGATCCTAATAGTATATCTGTCTTTGATGCTGAAACTGAGAGTGGTAATGATAAAAATGAGTCTCCTGATAAGGAGGAAGTTGAGGAAGAACCTGAGAAGCACACTAAGAACACTAGGTACACAAAGGAATATTTTATTGCTAATAAACATGGTAAAGAGAGAGAACCTTGGGTGTAGAAACCTATGCCTTTTCCAGGTAAGAAACACAAGTCAAAGGAGGAAGAACACTACAACAAGTTTTTTGAGTGGATGAAACCTTTATTCTTGCAAATTCCTTTGATTGATGCCATTAAGTTGCCTCCTTATTCAAAGTATATGAAGGATATTGTCTCTAATAAAGGGAAGATTCCTAATGAGGAGATTTCTACTATGCTTGCTAATTACTCCTTCAATGGTAAGGTTCCAAAGAAACTTGGTGAGCCAGGTATACCAACTATTCCTTGCTCTATTAAGAATATTATGTTAGAACTGCTTTATGTGATTTGGGAGCTGGAGTTAGTGTTATGCATTTTTCTCTCTACAAGAGACTCCAGCTAGAAAAGTTGATACCAACTGATATTTCTTTGCAAATGGCTGATAAGTCAACTACTATTCCTGTTGGTATATGTGAGGATGTTCCTGTTCAAGTTGCTCATAATTGCATGGTTCTAACTGATTTTGTTGTGCTTGAAATTCCTGAAGATGATAATATGTCTATTATTCTTGGGAGACCTTTTCTTAATACTGCAGGTGCTGTCATCAATTGCAATCAAGGAAAAGTAACATTCAACATTAATGACAAAGAGCACACTGTCTATTTCCCCAAGAAGGTTGTTAAGATCTATTGCCTGAATTCCATTGAAAATATTGAGGGCATCAAGGTTGGAGAAATATATTGTCCCATTCCACAAGAAAATTTTGAAACTATTATGATTGGGACCATTGCTATCAAGTATGAGATAACATAGTCACCTTGTGGAATCCAAAGTTTTGCTTCATATAAGATTGTTTTGGTAACAAGACTTGATCAACCTTGTTAACAAAAGGATTTTAATGAACAAAATAATGTTTCCACTGTGGTTATACTTGCTTTCTTTTTCCTTTCTCCTTTCTAGTATTTTCTTTAGCTTTAGTTTTTCTAGTTGTTTGCTTGTCTGAGTTTCTTAGAGATCCTATAGTTTGGCTTTTGGTTTGATGTTGCTTCTTCTGGAAAAAAACTGTTTCTGCGAGAAAATCAATTTTCATACCCTGAAAATTGGCCAAAAATGAAGTTTTCCGAAAAATCCCAGAAAAATTCAAAATAATTTTTTCCTCAAAAAAGGGGCAAAGTGGCTCCTGAGATGACCCAGGGAGCCACCCCAGGCCACCAGACCCCTGGTAGGCGCGGCCTACCAGGTGGCGGCGCCTAGGGGAGGTCTGGCCCACCTGGGCCCCTCCAGGCTGCCTCCTCAAAGCCACCCTCTTTCTCTCTCCCAAAAAACACCGAAAAACTTGCTCAAGCTCGAGTTCTTGCTGTTCTTGCTCGCGATTTTCGATCTCCTTGTTCATCCCACCTCAAGTGCTGATTTTTGGAGGGTTTGCTCCTTGGTATGTGCCTCCTCCACTTGTCCAATTAGATTTGTGATTGGTAGATTGTATTTTGAGTATTTTGCTGCTATAGGTGACAGGTTGTTTGAGCCTACATGCTTGTTCTTTGCTTAGAAACTTTTTTTTGATGCATGTGTAGTCCTCTAGCAAGTTCCTATAGTAGTTGATCATCATTTATCAACTTAGAAATCACTTGGTTTGATGGTTGTTTAAAATTTTTAGAATAGGGAAGTCATGGACCACCACACCTTTGGTGACATATTTGAGAGTGATGCACCTAGAAGGGCAAGGCTTCCAAGGTCATCTACCAGTACTAGACCCTCATACAATGAGAATCTCATCACTCCGCAATTTGGTGACGAGGGAGATGAAGGCGATGCGCACCCCTCCACCTTTCCTTGTCAAACTTTCTTGCGAGCTGCTGGGATTCTTAATGATTTTATAACTTTGGTGTAGAGAGCTGGACTAACAAGTTACATGCAGGATGAGAGTGCACAATATGCTTTGTTTACTAAAACATTTGTGGAGAGTTTCTCCTTTACCAATAGTATGTTCAATCTTTTGTGTCTTTTAGACTTTATGGCAGGGCTCATTCTATGACATTGAAGAAATTTTGCAAGGCCCTGGGACTTGGTACAACAGGGTCATCAAAGAAGATTCAAGCTCTACCCGCTGATTTGTTAGAGCTTTACCGAGGAATAACCAATGATGATGACCATAGAGCTCAACGAGGGAAGATTAAGAACATTCAACTTCCAGCCATCAGGTATTTTGCTTACTATCTTGCCACCAGTGTTCTTGGTAGGGAGAACACTAGTAATATTTCCAACTATCAATTGGCCTTCTTAGCTGATGCGCTCAACAGTGAGTACAAGTATAATCTTTGTTCTCTCATTGCTCGTCGTTTAGCTGCTAAGGGACCCATTTATGGGGAATCATTGCTACTCGTATTGTTGCTGCCTTGGACATTGTTGTTGATCCACATGATACAGTTTTGGCTCCTCAGAGGCTTGACCTTGCTTCCATGAAGGTGCACCACCTTGTCACCACTAGCTCTACTCTTGATAACTTGGTTTATAGAATGTTGTTTATTGACGGGGAAGAGAGAGAGATCCCTCTACCCCAAACCACTTTGCTCAGTATTTCTCAGGGACCTTGGTCACGCTCGAAGGCGGAGATGGATGACGAGTTGCGCTCTCTGAACTTTCATGGGCACTATCAGTAGGAAGCGTCCTTATATGACCTAGCGATACATTACACAGGGGAGTCCTCGAGCTCGTACCAGGACGAGGGAGCTTCCTTGACATACTACGGAGGTGCATCTACTTGGGCACCATGGGATTGAGCCCCACTTAGGCCAAAGGCCTAAGCTTGGGGGGAGGTACACCTACATCACACTCATATATATATCATGTTCGGTCGGTTCTTTGTATATCCATTGTTTTTGCTTTCTTTTAGTTTTTGTTGCTTCTTTCTAAAAACCCAAAAATACCAAAAATATTTTTGTTGTTTCTCTTGGTTTGTTTCTTTATTTCTTTGCTTTGGTTTGCCTTAAAAGAAAAATCCAAAAATATTTTGCTTTGTTTGGTTTGTTTTTGTTTTGTTTTTCTTTGTTTGCCTATTTCTAAAAAATCAAAAACACCAAAAATATTTGTTCTTCTTCTTTGGTTTTGCGAGTTCTTTGCAGGGTTCAGCCGTCCTCAGTTGATTTTGGTTTCATGTTAATTATTCAAGTCACACAAGTGAAGGACAATAATGAAGATTAAGACAACTTGAGGTGTGGTAAGAGGCTGGTAACAAACTCTATTTGTTTTCATTTTTGTACATATACTCATCATTGTGAGCATGCTTAGTATGTTCATATAAGGTGTATGTTATTTATGGATGCTTAGTAGTTCTTGCTTTCTTATGGTTAGCTCTAGCTTGCTAATAGTTTGTAGCATGTCATATGAATGTTTGCTTGCATTGTTCTATTCATAACTTGGTATGATATTATGGTATCCTCCTCTGAATGTTTCATGTGAATCGATTTGGCACATGCTCACGCATGCATATGACTGAACAATAGTCAGTAAGACTCGATGATTTATTTTGCCTCAGAGTTCTTGTATCACTTCCATGCCATAGTTAGTCTTGTTTTGTTGCAAGCATGATTATGACAGTTATTGCTCTCTCGTTTGTCACTCCCTCTCTACTGCTAGCCTTCACTTACACTGAGTATGATCTCTACTTGTGCATCCAACTCCCCAAAACCAATATTGCCAGCTGTGTCCACCATACCTACCTATTAGCATCATTTTCTATTTTAGTGCATATTCCATATGCCGTGTTTCTTCCAAAATAAAATATTTGTCTGTTTTGAGAAAGTTAGTTAGTAAAGCTCTCACGAACTTGATGGCACACTTTATTCCTTGCGCTTAAAAATTCGGAACCATTGTGACTAGTCCATGAAAGTTATATGCTTGCTAATTATATACTGGGAGTCAGCAGAACCGTGCTATCACGGGGAACGCTTTCAACCCTTTTTGGATACCTCATCCAGTTGATTCCTTGCTCTTTTGTTTACGAATGTCGACGATGTGAAATAAAAGGGGAGGTTATGAGTTCATGGAGTTTATACATTGTGTTAGAGAAACGCCTGGGCCGCTAGCCTAAGCCATGCTTAATCATGGTGGAAACTTGCAGCATCACTATAATGAGCATCTATGAAGCGTTCTCAATAAAAATCTATGCATATGGTAAATAAAAAGATTGTTGAGATGCTTATTTTCTGCTTGCCTTGTTATTTTGGTTATGGGAAATCTCCTGTACCATGTGCAAGGGGTACCCTGTTGGCGGTTCTCGATGATATGCATGTATTTACAATGACAAGAACTTTTAGGTGACTAAAGTTGAGTAGCATGCGGAGCGACCCTCATACTCAAGGGGCATGGGATTTCCAGTCTATGGTCTGTCAAGCATATGATTTAGAGTGGACCTCACTTTCACCTTAACCACATGAAGATGCCTATGATAGGGGCAATGAGATATCAAAGCTAATGAGTACCTTCCTTTCAGCATTAGGAAGCCTTTCAAACCTTCACAAAACCCTTTTTCACCACTTTGTTGAGTCATCACTTATTCTATGAGCACCTTCTTGAGAGCATAGTTGTCATTCTTGTGTTTGTTCCAAAACTTGGTTAATTATGTCATGACTTTGATGCTTGTATCTCTAATATCTTTATCTCTAGTCTTCATGTGAACTTCAGAGGTGCCTTGGCATTTATATTGTGCTCTTCAAACAAAGGCAAGCGAGATACCACTCTATCATACCTTATTATGAGCATTGCAATGTTGATTATGTTTATGTCTCATGCTACTTATTATTATTGAGTTGGTTTCTCTTCATATCTTGTAATGACTATTGAGTAGACTTAGTTGCTTACTCCTTATTATGAATTGTCTAAGCATCTACTCCTGTGCTGAGAATATATACATCATATGAAGCAAAGTGTTCGTGAAAGTTCTTTTATCGCACTTAGTTTTCAACTGAATTGCTTGAGGACAAGCAATAAGCTAAGCTTGGGGGAGTTGATACGTCCAAAACGTATCTACTTTCTCGAACACTTTGCTATTGTTTCTTCTCTAAACTTGTGTGATTTGGATACAACTAACACGGACTGACGCTGTTTTCAGCAGAATTACCTTGGTGTCTTGTTTTTGTGCAGAAAATCAACTATCAGGAAAAATCCCGTAAAATATGCCAAAAACTATTTTTCACCCGAAGATCCACGGAGCCAGAAGGGGAGACAGAGGGGAGGCCTATGGGTCCTAGACCCACCCCAGGCGCGAGCCCACCGGACCCTGCGCCTGGAGGGGTGAGGCCACCCCAGGCAGCTCCTTGGCCTCCCTCTGCGCCTAAAAGTTGCCTTTCGACCTAGAAACCGAGGGGGGTTTGATAGTTTTCCAGAAAGAGTTCCGCTCCGCCGCCTCCACCAGAAACCAAGATTCGGATCCAGAAACTCCATTCTAGCACCCTGTTGGGACGGGGAATTTGGAGAGTATCATCGCCATCGTCATCATCAACGCATCTCCATCAACCACCGATGTTTCCCTCATCCATGAGTGAGTAATCCCCCGCTGTATGCTTGGGGATGGTAGGGATTGGATGAGTTCTATCATGTAATCGAACAAGATCTATTAGGGCATAGTGCCTAGTATCTCTATTAGTGCTATTTGACTTTGTTGCAACTTGTTGTGCTTAATGCTTGTCACTAGGGCCCGAGTGCCATGATCTCATATCTGAACTTATTATTGAATCATTATGATAGTATTATTTGTGATCTTATCTGCAAGTTGTGTACACATATCATTGTCCGGATCCAAAGGCCCCAAAGTGACAATAATTGGGACAACCAGAGGGGATGGCTGTGGTGTGAGGATCACATGTGTTCACGGAGTGTTAATGCTTTGCTCCGGTGCTCTATTAAAAGGAGCACCTTAATTGCCAGTAGTTCCCTAGAGGCCCCACTGCCACGGGCTGGCTGGACAGAAGATGTTGTGCAAGTTCTCATTGCGAGCACGTATGACTATATTTGGAGCACATGCCTAGGATTGTTTAGTACTTGGATGCTTGTTGTTATTTATCTGCAATGCCCTAGATCTTGAAGTTACATGTTTAGACTCATCCATGCAACGCCCGTCCATCCATACCTATGCCTACCGCAGTCGAATCCTACCGTTACTGTTATTGTTACTATTGCTCATGTTGTTGTTGCTGTTGCTATTTTTGTTGCTTTGCTGTTGCTACCAATTAACTTCTGTGAGCAAGAAATATTTCCAAGTGCAGCTGAACTGACAACTTAGTTGTTAAGGCTTGCAAGTATTCTTTGGCTCCCCTTGTGTCGAATCAATAAATTGGGTAATACTACCCACGAAGACTGTTGCGATCCCCTATACTTGTAGGTCATCAGGGGCCGTTGCTGGGGATATACAGGACGATTTCAACCTTTTCCTCCCCGTCAAAAGCTCTTTTTGACACTGTTGTCTTATAATCATCCATACCACTTGTATTTCACTGTCTCTTCGTCAAACTAGTGCACCTATACACCTGACAAGTATATTAGGTGTGTTGGGAACACAAGAGACTTCTTGTATCTTGATTGCAGGGTTGCTTGAGAGGGATATCTTTGAACACTTCCTCCCTGAGTTCGATAAACCTTGGGTAATCGACTTAAGGGAAACTTGATGTTGTTCTACAAACCTCTGCACTTGGAGGACCAACAACTGTCTACAAGAAAAGAAGTGCGTTGACATCACGACCTACTAGCATGATAAATTCGTGCTCCATTGGCCTGCATCCTGGGCCATATGTGGGTCTTCTAGTCGTGTGCAGGTTGTGGAGCTTTAATTGTCTTGTGTTAGTTGGTGGGTATTTTTTTTCATTTTTCCTGTAGTACACTAAGATTTCCATTTTGGACAAGTTTGCAGACATTGAATTACTGACAATTTTAAATAGACAAACTTGTAGTGTGTATGTTTAAATAGAAAAAGTTTCTATTGGATTCCATAACAGTTTAATATTTTAGATAAAGAATTCAACCACTTTTCTAGTAATTCATATTTAAAATTTTGAAAACCACAAAATGGGCACAACTTCAGACTTGTAAGTAATCAAGTCAATTTTATTTCATTTGTGTAAAATATATTTTCAAATATAACAATATTTGTGTAAAGTTTGTACATTTCATAACCATCCAAATTCAAAATGCCACAATGAAAAACATATTACTATGTGACAAAACAAGTATCATGCAACTATAATGAAAGGGAGATGAAAAGCAAGCAAATGACACAGGTAGAAATAACATAGATATTAACATACACCCATTATGCTTAACTTAATACACGGTCTTCTAGCAATAACAACACAATTAGAAACTACTCATCACACAACCAAAATATACATGTTCTGCAGCTTTTCTAGAAAGTTCAACTGGTCATCAGATTTACCCAAAAGAAACATCATCACTATACTAATAGTGTACCATAGCATCTACTAGGAAACAAATGCCTAATACATACATACATAGTTTAGTAGCATAGTTAACACTTAGTCTGCTAACATAGTTTAGTAACACAGACACACATATATCACACGCTACTCATAGTTTAGTCCACAACATAGAGAAGTCCAGATCCACTACAGTTTTTCATTCATCACAATAGTACTTTCCAGGTTCTAGAACCCTCACGAGGGCCTCGTGGTTGTCCCCATCACGAAGATCCTCGCCTGAACGTGCGGTGGATAACGCATTATCGACTAGGCCGATCCTCGCGCCACCCCTTGCCCGAAGGGATGAAATGGGCAGAAGTATGTCTCATTTTTTTAGATGAAAAGGGATCACTCTCTCGGCCCCATTTTTATTAAAAAAACGAGACCACCCGAGTCCATACCACAAACTCACACCATTACATCTAAGGAATAAAAATAAAAACCACGAAAGTTCGTAGAGTGAAACAAACTAAACAACACTACAGACTTATGACATGAACGGAAACATGGAACATCAACAGCCAGAGGTATGCCCCAGAAACCCTCTACCCCAGGACAACATGGATGAAGTCGGTCTTCTTCTGGGTGGGCTTTCAGGTACTCCAACGAGATCCTCCCATCATGGTTGGACAAGGCACTGGTCTTTCAGGTGGAGATCCACTCTCATTTTTATGTTATTTTATAGTGAAAATGCCACACCAATAAAAAACTCCAGCATAGTGAAGCAAGTACTTGCCAATAACCATATTTATACCAAATTTTATACTTCTAATATACTAATTTATGGTTACTAAATATCAAATTGTTTTATTCATTCATACAAATGAACATCTAGAAATTGTTTATATTGTATTCAATAAGAGTTACAACATTTAATAATATAACTTAAAGATCAATATTACAAGATCCACATATCCATCGTTATAAATACAACAATTGTGAAGTAGAAATTTGTTTTGGCTATATGTCATCTTTTGAATACTTAGTTTGGATTATTTAGTTCAACCCGTTCCATTCAATTTCAATAAGATAGTATAACAAATAAACATTGGTATATGTTATAATTTGTGGCACTTAGACATATCATAGTATGTTCATATGTGTTTATGTCAATTGCCTCTAAATATCGTCACAGAGGATTTAAAATATGTTAGTCTAACAATTATCTTGATAAAGGTTTGTACTTTGAGCGTAGGAACGTCCAATTTAGTTTTTTACGAGTGTCTAGATTCTTCGATCGCCTCGCTAGGTGGCAATTGCCATTGTTCTTTTTCACGATGAAATCTCTTATTTGTAGCTTTGTAACTAGCATATCCTATTGGTTGTTCGGATATATTTTAAGTGTGCATAATAGTTGGGGAATACATAAATGTTATTTGTAGGAAAATAATATATGGTGTTCTAATAATTTTGACCCTGCGATATTTTATGGAGAAAAGAAAAAGAGAGTCTTGGATGTGCGACACAGGGACAAAATGGGCAAGCACTATGAATATAGATCTAGTGGAGGAAGTGGACATGGCGTCTCTTTAACTCTCATGGGTCATGACGACGGCAACTAGGTTGACTTTGATGCGTTTGGCCATGGCCAACAAGAGGATATGTGGTAAGAACTCGAGATTATGACGCGGGTCAATACTGGGTCGATGCGGCATCAGCACAACCAACCCTTGAACATGGACACATTTGGGGCAAACCCTATCAAGAGGATGTCACCCTTGTGTCGTAAAACCTAGCCGCCACCCTCGTCCCGGGTCGCCCCCCGCGCGGGCGACTGGGGACGATCTCCAGTCGTCTCCAGGAAAAGCCTAGGCGCTGGCGGGGGGAGGGGGCTTCCCCTGCTCATGGAGGCGACGGCACGGGCCGGGTGGCCATGGCAGTCGGCCTGATCGGTGAGGGGCATGCCGACGCGGCTTCTTCTGCGCGGAGACCTTGTGCCGGAGTGTGGACGGCAGTGGTGACGGCCTGAGCTCTGCTATGGTTTTGGGAGACGTCGTCGGGATGGTGGAGGCGACGTCGCGTCAGAATAAGGGTGCTGGAGTTCGATCCCCATCTCGGCAAGGCCACTTGTGGCGGCGCCGGCGAGCTGCTGGCCTAGTATCCTCTCAGATCTACGGATCTGGGGAGGGTGGTCTCTCCGGGCGCGGTCGTTTTTGACTCTGTCGTGGAGCTTCGAGAGTCGGAGGGCTGTTGTTGCTGTTGTCTTCCCCTCGGCCGGATGTGGTGGCGAGGGAGTGGAAGGGGATGGTACAAACGCCTTCCTTGTTAGGGTTTTGTATGGTCTTTTTTTAGATGATACTGTCGCGTCTTGAAGCTTCTTCTGGACGGCCATGGTGGCGAGGGAAGGAGGTGGCTCGACACGGCGTCGATGGTTGGGACCTTCTGCTCGGGGATCTTGGATTGGAGGTACTGCCTGGTCTTCACCATCTCCTGCCTGCCCGATGGTTTGGAAAAGTATCTTAGCTCGCACTCCTCGGGGTGGGCACTCATGCGGTGTTCATAGCCCAATGTGGTGAAGGTGGCGGCGGTGATTCAATGGTGGCTGAAGATGTGCTGCTTCTGGATCCGGTCCTGGTACTTGGGTGGTGGCGATGAGGACAATGGGCTTGATCGCGATTTGGAAGTATGGTGTGTGGTTTTTTGGTTCATGTTGTATTTTTTTTTGTGAAGTCGTTTGTAATCGGTTTTGTCATTGCTGAAATTCCATCACTTGCTATCTAAAAAAAACCTTGAACATGATGAACTTTGTCGTTTGCTCTTCATTATTGTCGTTGCCAAAGTGTACGTATATATGTGTAGTTGCTGGTGTGTTTTTCTTTCAATGTAAAGATGGGCAATCATTCATATGCACGTTCGATACTTTGCTTGTCATCGCAATCGTTTCAATCTCTGTCAAAAAAAAATCGTTTCAATTTTTGACCCGTGAGTTTGCGCATGGATCCTAGTCGCACGATAAATATATGGAAAATCTATACTCAGACCGGTCGTTGTACTGGCTGTTGTACTATACTGACTGTTGTATTAAAAGACAAAACGAACTAAAACCAGCTAAGATCAAATCAAAATTTTAAAATATTTTATAGATCAAACCATTCATCCGATTTAGGATCCGTTTTCACCGTTAGGCTAGTTACGACGAGATCTTCGAAACTAGATCCCATATTGATATGTTTCGACGAAATTTTTTCAGACCAAAAAGTTATCCACCCCTAACATATGAGTTATCCATATTATAGTATAAATGTTATCCACCCTATAATACACAAGTTATCCGGCATATAAACGTGTTGGGTATAGACGTTCTCGTTGAGCAAGTTTAATTGGAACGTGATAGCCTAGTTGTTAGGGTACTTAGACTTTATTTCTATCAATGCGTTAGCGTCGACAAGCGATGAAGCATCATAAAACCCTTCTAGGCTTTGTCACCCCTCGATAGCACCGATGGACGACAAAGTCGAGCCAGTTAATGGTTGAGTGTCATGTTGTTCACTACGGCTTACTGTGGTGGATGGTTGGGGCATAAGACCCCATTTATTAATATTGTATACAAAAAACTTAAATTTAATTTCTTTAATGAAATTATGTTTGATGTTTCACGCGGTGGACTTTCGAGATTGAGTAATCCGTACGCTACGAGAGCAGCGATGAGCAACGAGACCGAGTCGTTAGAATAACATTTTATATTCTGTTCGTAGTTAATTTTTTATAACGGTGGATAACTTATATGTTATTGGATGGATAACTTACATACTAAAGTCTGGATAACTCTCGTGGTACTGATGAATAACTTATGGATAAATAAAAAAATTACCTATCCATGACACGCGACTATGGGTAAATTTTATCGGTTTTGCTATTTCTCAGGCGTCTGAGACTGAGAAATAACTTACATGTTCACCGTTGGATTTTGGTTTCAAGATTAGATTGAGCCATCTAGTTGCATTTTTTTATTTCTAAACCATGCATGTTTCCATTCGATTGAGCCAGTTATTTCTCAGTCGTCTGAGACGTAGGCGTTCCCTTTTATAGTAGTGGATAACTTACATGTTTTTAATGGATAACTTATATACTGAAGCCCGGATAACTCCTGTGTTACGGGTGGATATTTTTTGGTCAAAAGAAAAGTTGTCAAAACATACCAACATGGGATCTAGTTTCGAAGATCTCGTCACGACTAGCCTAACGGTGAAAACGGATCTTAATTCGGACAAACTGTTTGACCTAAAAAACATTTTGAATTTTCGTTTTAAATTCAGCTGGCTAATCAGTTTTTGTCTTGTCCCGGGTTCGGCTGGTGTCGTCCGTTCGGTTTTACAATTTATAAAACGGTTGACAGGTAGTAAAGTCTTAAATATAATTAGTTTGACTATTACCATAAAATTTTCATGATTGAGTTCCTAGAGAGCAATTTCAGATGTGACATACCACATGTGTACGTACGTTCTGAAATTAATTAATTATGTGCTTATGTAAAGAAAAAAGATACTAATGAGGCGGCGGCCTACAGATAGTATGTGGCCCATCTTCTGCGTCTACAACTCGAAACAGACGGGCCCTCTAGGCAAGTCCAGAGATGACCCCCCCCCCCCCCCCCCCCCCCCCGCCGATACTCTGTCACCGAACTGAGATTAACTTCCGTTGCGCGGCAAACCAATGTGTGGTTGGTGGATAGGAGGATGGTTATACTTTCAGCCAAACTTCAGATTTGATACTGTGTATTGTATAAATGATAAAATATCTTTTTAATAGGAGGCGATATTTCTATCGGCAGCAAGACACTTGTGGTGATTTCGTCAACTACAACTCGTACCAACCAGACGACACGTATAAGGTCGGCAGTCGGCACTACAACTCGTACCAAACAGACGGGCCCTCTAGGCAAGTCTAGAGATTGATCGACCCCACGCCGTACTCCATCACCGATCGTTCGGCAACGGAAATTGATCGTTCGGTGATGGCGAGCCACGGTACATTGATCGTTCCGAAACGGAAATTGATCGTTCGGTGATGCCGAAAAGAAAATGAAGAGGCGAGGGCACGAGATCACCGGGTCCATGCCGGAAACGGCAGCGGCGATAGTGGCGGAGCTGATCGTCGTCGACCAAATTAATTGGCCAGCGCTCTTGCTAATACGCTTCTACTACTTTTATTAATTTGTAGTTGTGCTAGTTATTTCGGCCAAAATAGATACACAAAGCAGTAATTCAGTTCCATCCGTGCATGTATTCTTCCGACACTTTATGGTATCTTCGATCTGTTGGTACATTATTTGTTTGCTCCAGCGTGCATCATCGATCCTTCCTTTGCATGTATCATATATGTGCAACTTGAGGCTTAAGGGGTGCATAGTACTCTACAGTATGCCTTGCACAACCGGCTGCACCGTTTCATTTGTGCATATGATTCATTTTCGCTGCCACTGAAAAAAAAAACATGGGAGAAAGCCGCAAGGAAGTGGCCAAGAATTAGTAGGAGTCCATGGGATACTCTCTAAGGCCTCGTTTGGTTGCTTAGGGTTGAATCCCTGAAATTGATCCAGGTGTGGATTTTGTGGATCCTCGTGCTTCACCCAATCTTTATCCACCCATGGATTGATCTCTAGCATGCACCTCAATGACACGTTCGGTTATGCCCAATGGGTGCAAGGATTAGCTGAAACTAACAACATACTCCCTCCGATCCATATTACTTGTCATTGAAATTGATGTATCTAGCACTAAAACATGTCTAGATACATCCATTTTAGTGACAAGTAATATGGATCGGAGGGAGTATCGCTTTGTCTAGTGTCCTGGAAACTGTTGCATGGGTCGAGCGGAGATAAAAATTTCCCAAACCAACTCAGTTGAAGACAATAGGATAGGCTGGACTAATAATCCATTCGGTGTGTAAGCGAAGACAATAAAAGTGTTGGGCTGGAAAAAAAATCTCGCCGAGCTAGATAACCTTGGATCCGACCTTAATCTAGTCCAATCCATGCCTAACGAGCCCTAAACAAAGAGAACACTGCTGCAATACACCGATCGAACGACTCACTGCAGAGCATGCCCTGGGAACAAGGGCCATGGCCAAGGGCATGGTAATTTTTCTTTCCTCTATGCTAACAATCATTTGTTTTGCCGCTTACCTGGTAAAAGAGATTTCTTGTGAAACATAAGAGTTATAGGTGAACCATCGACATAGGTAGTCAAAAATAGGAGCAATCATATACAAGAAGCAGTCGGATCATGCTGAGTAGTGATAGATCCTCAAGTATCCTCTTACTACCGACGACACGCTTAAACGAGGCCAAAGGTGAAAGAACCTGGCTATAACTCCGAGATCCATCGAGTTGGACTCCAACAGGAAGACCCGACAACTTCTACCCAAGGACCATGAAGTTGACTCTGACTTGGATGCTAAACTCAACTCGGACGCAAAGAACTACTAGAGTCTAGCTCTAGCACGAAGATGGACAACTATCAGTTTAGAGTAGGAGTTCGATCCTAATTCGTACATTGTAAATGTGTAGTGCCTGCCTTGCACGGCAAGTATAACCGCCCTTTATATATGTGAGGGATGATGGTCGGTTGAGACCAATGAAATTAAATCAAACATTTTTAATGGAATCTATTTTTACCATATACCCTTTGTTCGTGCTTCGTTCCTTAGTGGCTTACGTGTACGCTTTGATGATCGAACAAATCAATCTAGCTCAACCATAATCATTACAAATACAGTAAGTCATTCTCTCGTTCTACTAACAATTTCAATGTTTTACGGTGACCGATCCAATCGACCATTAATGATGGACGATATATCGGTGCACATAGAAAAGTCATCTGGTGGGACCAGGCTAGGAGGCGGGCACACCATTATGATGGATCTATGTGTCCTCCCGGGGTTGACATCGCACGACGCGGTGCTTTCGGGGCGATGCTGATAGCCAAAATTGTCAAATATTCAGCAAATTTACCTACTCTGATAAATCATACAGAAAAATATAAAACCCATAACACACATAATGAAACTTTAGTTGAAACAAAATGCACATGTGCATATATTATAGAGAGTCCTTTTCAACCTAATAAGTTTGTAGTTCTTCCCCTACATGCCAGATACTGCTCTAATGCTAAAATCTTCACCGACTAATAAGTTCAGATGGTATGCACCATCATGAAGAGAGCCCTCCTTCACTCCAACTAGAATGCCCAAACATCACCTTCCTTGAGGCTGCTTTGGACAACATAATCTCATAGTATGATGTGAAACTGATAGTACAATCATTATCATACTTTGCATCAACTTTACCTATGACGTATTCGCAATAGTCACATGTGACGTAGATGGTCTCTCCCATCATATATACCTTTCAATGAAAAGAGTATGGGAAGTACTACAGGAAGAAAAAAATTATGTTGGATCAAGTATATTCTAGATTCGATAATCATCTACGACCTTTTTGATTTTGGCAGTGCGAGATCCTGCATTATTTCATGCATTTTACATATATAGGGACTTTTGACTTGCTTCACATCTTGAAGATCGACCATGGAGGATACCTCATCAAAAGTTTGTTTCTCAATGGTTTTTAAGGTGACCTTGGAGGCTCACACAGATTCTGGCATTACCTCGAGAAATTTGACTCGATTCTCCACAAAGACTCGAAGGATAATAATTCACTCGCTACACTTGGCATTCAAATCCTTAAAAAGGTTTTTTTCATTATCTTCATAATTGTGAAGAAATCAACAAAGCAACAGAGCTCCTCCCAAAGATTATTGGGTTCATAAGTTGCATTCATGGCACAATAGTAGCCTGCGGAGGTGCAATTAGGAGGCTCATTATTTTTGGCCAAAAAACACTCTAGACATATTCTCTAAATCCTAGTTTTCAAAAATTGACTTCACGAACATACACAAAGACTTGGATTTGCTTTACATCTTGAAAAGCGTTTTGAAGGATAGCTCATTGAAAATGTGTTTGCCAATGGTTTTAAGGCAAAACTATTTATGTTCTTTGATAAGGCCTTTAAGATCCATGATTGGATCAACTACTCCATAACATTCACATAATTAATGGTAAACAAATCATATATTTATACTAAATATTTATACTTTTTATAGAACAATTTATGATCACTAAATCTATACTTGTTTTCTTCATTCTTACAAATTTAACATATATCTAACCACTCACTATTAGATTTAATGATACCAAAAGATCTAGTAGTAGAAATTAAAATTCAATATTATACAATCACAGTTCAATCACTACAAATATAAGATTTGCAATGTATAAATTTATTTGGTGAAATATATGTGGTCTTTCTAATGTTTATTTTCAAATATTTAGTTGAACTGAATCCCTTATAGACTGAAGATAAGATGACAGTGTGTTCATTTCTCAAAGCTATCATTTCTGTCAATTAGACATATTATAGTATGTTTATATGAGTTACGATCAATTCCCTTTTAAAATATCAATGAAGGATTTACATTGACCTAGTCTAAGATTTATCCTGGTAGAGGTGGTTTTGCATGTACGAATGTCCAGCTTCGTTCGTTTAAGATTATCTAGATTCTTCTAACCACCTCGCTAGTTGGCAAGTGGCATTGCTCTTTTGCGTGGTCAAATCTCTTATTTGTAGGTTTGTAACTGCATGCCTAGTTGGTTTGTAACTACATGCCTAGTTGGTTGATTGCATAATGGTGGAAAAAAATAACTATGAATTCTAGGGGAAAACACTATCACTACAGGACGCCCGCGCTACGCCGAGGGCAAAAAGCCGTCGGCGTAGGCTAAAATGCCCTCGGCGTATGGTACGCCGACGGCTGTCCTCGGCGTAGCCTCCTCTGCAAAAGACTCCCTCAGCGGAGCACATAGAGGTCGTCGGCGTATCAAAATGCCGTCGGCATATGCTACGCCGAGGGCAATGCTGTCGGCGTAGCGGCATAGCAGCCGTAGCACATAGAGGCCGTCGGCGTATCAAAATGCCCTCTGAGTAGCGACTGTCGGCATAGCTTGTCGACAGGTTGCAAAAACATTTTTAAAAAAAAATTTAGCCGTCGGCATATCAAAATGACCTGGCGTAGCGGCCGTCGACATAGCTTGTCGACAGGTTGCAAAAAAATTTAAATTTTTTTTCTCAATTTTTGAATCTTTGAATTGTTTGACTTGTTAATCTCTCACTTTAAACATTTTTAACACTAATTACACTTAATATTTAATTAAATTACAATCTTGGTCGAACTTTCCTGGCGGTCACCCATCCTAATACTACTCCAGTTCCAGCACCTTAACTTCCTCGTTCCTTCAGAATCTGTTTCCGCAAAGTAATTCATACATTATTGTCAATACTATGATATCAATCCTATTAACCCTTATATCAACATGTCACATGTTTGTATTTTTTGAAATTATAAACAATTATTTAAGTAAACATTAATGAATAAGTAAAAATATTATTGAATTCAAATAAAAATATAATAATTTTACTTTTTTGTATTTTTCTATTTAATATGGAATAAGTAATATCTTTAAATCTGTAAATCGGAATTTAACAAATAATATGTCTAAATTGATCAGAAAAATGAGAGGAATTCAAATATGATATCCATATCAACTAATCACAAACCCTCCGTTTTTTAATTATCTATTTGGTGGTTGCTTTAGAAAATTCCCTTTTTGCGCTCAGATAATGAAAAATGGCTTTTTGGTGCGATAAAAAGGAAAACTTGCATTGAATCTTTGATAAAATAGCAAATTGTGAACCTAAAAATGATTTTTGTAAAAAAACATGAGCATCAGATCATGTACCTATAGTTCATATCTGACCCACTTCCTACCGATTCGGCAGGAATTTATCTTTTTCACCAGAGCTGGACGGAAAGGTTTCGGATCCCCCTGTTGGGGCATTGTCCATATAAGGTGGTATAGTATTTTTGTAAAATGTTGTGGTAACATTTTGAATTAGCCATTTGGTGGTTGCTTCACAAAACCGTCCGATTTTGTGCTCGAATAATGGGAAATGGCTTTTTGGTGCGACGAAAAGGAAAACTTCCTCCTGCAACATTGTTCGCCATCCCATGATGCATGTGTATGCACAATATGGGCACCTTATCACAAACTATGCCTTGATTCTAGCCATAACATTGGTCATTTAACCCAAAAGCCAAGAAACCTCGAATGAGATAGGTCATTTTGTAAAGATTTTTTGAGACATAATCAATATATCAAGTTTGATATTTTTACTTATAACTATGTCACATAATATGACACCACGCGAAGGTTTCGCATTGTTTTTATCGTTTTTGAATTTTTTATGCCCGTTTTAAACTATCGTCAAACTTTGTCGAACGACGGACATGAAGATTCTTAGCTCGGGGCCGAGCCTCGCTAAACTTGCATTGGATTTTGATAAAATTGCATATTTTGAACCTAAAAATGATTTTTGTAAAAAAACATGAGCATCGGATCATGTACCTGTAGTTCATATCTGACCCACTTCCTACCGGTTCGGCAGGATTTTGTCTTTTTCACCAGAGGTGGACGAAAAGGTTTCGAATCCCCATATTGGGGCATTGTCCATATAAGGTGGTATAATATTTTTGTAAAATGTGGTGGTAGGATTTTAAATTAGCCATTTGGTGGTTGCTTCACAAAACCGTCCATTTTTTATGCTCGAAAAATGAGAAATGGTTTTTTTGTGCGATGAAAAGGAAAAATTCCTCATGCAACATTGTTCGCCATCCCATGATGCATGTGTATGCACAATATGGGCACATTATCACAAACTATGGCTTGATTCTAGCCATAACATTGGTCATTTGACCCGAAAGCCAAGAAACCTCGAATGAGATAGGTCATTTTGTGAAGGTTTTTTTGAGACATAATCAATATATCAAGTTTGATATTTTTACTTATAACTATGTCACATGATATGACACCACGCGAAGGTTTCACATTGTTTCGATTGTTTTTGAATTTTTTATGCCCGTTTTAAACTATCGTCAAACTTTATCAAACGGCGGGCATGCAGATTCTTAGCTCGGGGCCGAGCCTCGCTAAACTTGCATTGTATTTTTGATAAAATAGCATATTGTGAACCTAAAAATGATTTTTGTAAAAAAACATGAGCATCGGATCATGTGCCTGTAGTTCATATCTGACCCACTTCCTACCGATTCGGCAGGAATTTGTCTTTTTCACCAGAGGTGGACGGAAAGGTTTCGGATCCCCCTGTTGGGACATTGTCCATATAAGGTGGTATAGTATTTTTGTAAAATGTGGTGGTAACATTTTGAATTAGCCATTTGGTGGTTGCTTCACAAAACCGTCCATTTTTTATGCTCGGAAAATAGAAAATAGCTTTTTGGTGCGACAAAAAGGAAAGCTTCCTCCTGCAACATTGTTCGCCATCCTATGATGCACATGTATGCATAATATGGACACATTATCACAAACTATGCCTTGATTCTAGCCATAACATTGGTCATTTGACCCGAAAGCCAAGAAACCTCGAATGAGATAGGTCATTTTGTGAAGGTTTCTTTGATACATAATCAATATACCAAGTTTGATATTTTCCTTCTAACTATGTCACATAATATAACACCACGTGAAGTTTTCGCATTGTTTCGATCATTTTTGAATTTTTTATGTCCGTTTTAAACTATATATAATGTTTTATGTTTTACTTAATTTTTATTTACAAATGTGTAATATTTGAGTGTATATAGATAGGTCTTATTTTTCTGCAAATTTTGATATATTATTTGTATTTTTCCGAATTAAAATGATTCAGTTATGATTTTTCAAAATTTAATAAGATAAAATGAAAAATAGCTACGCCGAGGGCAGCCGTCGGCGTAGCATAGGATATGCCGAGGGCAATTCTACGCCGACGACTGTTTGGCGGGGCTGGCCTAGACGATGGCTACGCCGACTGCCCCGATGTTTGGCCGTCGGCGTAGCGATCGGCCGTCGGCGTAGCTTTCCATTCCTATAGTGTATGTTCCCATTTCTGTCAATTAGACATATTATAGTATGTTTATATGAGTTATGATCAATTCCCTTTTAAAATATCAATGAAGGATTTACATTGATCTAGTCTAATATTTATCCTGGTAGAGGTGGTTTTGCATGTACGAATGTCCAGCTTCGTTCTTTTAAGATTATCTAGATTCTTCTAACCACCTCGCTAGTTGGCAAGTGGCATTGCTCTTTTGCGTGGTCAAATCTCCTATTTGTAGGTTTGTAACTGCATGCCTAGTTGGTTTGTAACTACATGCCTAGTTGGTTGATTGCATAATGGTGGGAAAAAAATAACTATGAATTCTAGGGGAAAACACTATGTTCCTACATGAAACACTATGGCTTCTAGGCAAAAAAAAACATGTAGTGTTTTAGCAATCTCAACCATGTAGGATTTTGTCCCGTGGGTTTTTAGGACTCTTTCATATTTTTAGGACTCGCCAATCAGAAGCAGCTAGCAGTCCGCCAGAAGAATTAAGGTGCCAGATTCCACACCGACTACAATCCTGATTATTTGGAGTTGCATAGGGGAAGAATTAAGGTGCAGATTCCATCACGTACAATTCTGATTATTTGGAGTGTACGGCCGTCTCTCCACCCTCAGTACGTACCTGCTGAATGATTTGAACGAGATGCCTGCTGCTTGGTGAGTGGTGACCTGACAGAGATGCTTGTGTGACTCCGGCAGAAGATGCGGAGGGGGAACTTGCAGAGCGAGGAGGTGGATGAGCCGTGGACGGGCACGCTTTCCTGGGAGTTAGTTAGACGGGCACGTTTTCCTGGGAGTTTTGAATTGTTGTTATTCCCTGCGCATGTCTCTCACCCGTGGGTTGTTATTGTTGGCGGTGGCAGTTTCTCTGAAATTATACTACTGATGTGTGACACCACACACCACCGCAAGTTTGCTTTTAATAGTAGTAAAGATAGCAAATATAAATTCTCTCCAGTCCACTAGTAAATGGCAGCATGTGGCTGTATAGTGGAGCTAAAAATTTAGTCTCATATTGCTAGCTGAAAGGAGTTGCACCATCTTATATAGGGGGTTGTTCTAGCATCACTAAGTGAGTGAGAAGAGAAGCAGCTCTGGTGTACTCCTCCCACTCCGTCCGCCTCACGAGCTTTATTTTGTTGTCTGGAAAAAATAATTATAAGTTATTAACATACACGTTAATTAGCCAGATCTTTTGATTATGGTCTGTGTTGACTCGAACGTGGACGCGAATATAACGCATCACACATACCTCCTTCCAGTCTATTGCGTCGCCCTCTTCGTCTTTTCTATCCCGGCTTGTCGCATGCACCACAGATCGTCACAGTAGTCCTCCAGAATCCTGTCTCTCGTTAACTTGTATGGGAGGGACGATCAGGTTTTTGGAGAGCGCTCAAGCGTGACTACTGACTATCACGACGTCTCGTTTAGATTTTGCTAGAGTTTTTTTCTAGCATTTGGAGTAGATGCGATTAGTTTATCCTATTTAGATGCAATCGGTTTATTTACTTTGTTGGTTTGCGTGATTTATACAATTGCTATTTGTATGATCATGGTTTACCAAATATTTATTTGGATTAAATCATATGAATTATTGCTTATATTTTCAACAGGGCTTGTGTGGCGATCAACATCTGCTGTGGCGCCGCTGCCATCGATCGGAGGTGGTGTGTTCGCCATGTTTGCGCATGGCCAGGAACCGGGCTGGCAGCGGAGCTGCAAGATTTACGGCATGAAGAAAGGACACGCATGATGATCGTCGCATATGTGAATGAAGCTAACAGTGGAGGAGCGGATCGTCGACGGAACTGGTAATGCTTACGATTTTATTATCCGTACATACCAGGAACCGTGGCGCTTCGGTATGATTGGTTTGTTTGATAATGTGTCTCTGAGCAGTTCTTAAAAAAGATGAGATCATAATTTATGTGGTAATGGTTAATTATTAGATAGTGATAAATACATAATGTTGGTATGCCAATTTATATTGTTTGTGATTCCGCTAGGATGTCGAGGAACAAGAACAGTTTAATTTGATCGTCAGTGCATATGCGTGTTTTTCATGAGATATTTTCGCTGTGTGGGCAGGCTTTTTTTATTTGAGGGATCTGTGGGCACGATTTATTTGCTCCCAATATTCCAGCATTGTTGCAACAGAAAAGAATTACAACTCAGGTGATTCCACTGTTCCGGCTAAGATCGACGACCAAGTCCAACGCGTGAGTTCCCACGAAAAAATAAAAAACCCCGCGCGTGAGTCCAGACGGAACCCAACCCGATAAAGGACAGGTCCACCATTTCTCTCCCAACGCACTCCGCGTCAATCGGATCCGTCGGGTTCACGACTTACTATGGCGGCGGCGCTGCTCCGGTCCTCCGTCGGCCTCGCTCTCCATCGCGCTGCCGCGCCGGCGTCGTCGCGCCTCTCCTCCGCCGGCAGGACCACATACGCCAACACCAGGGTGGTACGTACCTAAAGGCTACCTCGACTGGGTCTGATCTTTCCGTTAGTTTATTTTCTTCATCATTAGTTAATCAAATCACTGTCGAACTAAGTAAATAGTCCATGCATATTCAAGACTCGCCGATTAATCATCTCCACTGGTGATCATCCAACTCCGTCCTCGATCCTGTTCTAACGACTACCCTTCACGCAAATTATGCAGCGCGCGATGCACTCCGACTCCGACTACTCCGGCGGTGGACCGAGTGACAAGGGCGACGGTTACTTCGCCGCGGCCGCCGCCTTGGGAACGTTCCTATTCTTTGGCCTCGTGGACGGGGAGTTCGACTTCTGCTGGGGCAGGGAGAATACTACTAGTACTACTACTAGCAGGCAGCCGCGGACGACCAGCGGCAGGCGCAGGCGGTAAGAATATCCATGCTGGGAGGAGGAGGAGGATGCGGTCCAGGCCGGATAATGCATCTGGTGGAGCAGCAGTACGATCTATTTTCTGTGGTTGATCGAGTATTCGTTTGGACATGGTAAACTGATATTGTCGATCAATGAGATTTCGTTTGTTTGCTTTCTCAGTTGTCGACGCCACATTCCACAACCACCGCAGTGTCTAGCTTGTTTATCATTTATTATGATCAATGTCTACCTCATATGTCCTTTTTTTTTTCCGGCGGCTACACATAATAGTATCATAGTTAGTATCGCAATCCATGTTATCCAAAACATGAGGTGTCATTGCAAATTTGCAATTAGTGAAGGGAGAGGTGATACTACTATTATGATATACGTAGAACTAAGAAATTTAAAGCCAAATGTATTTTTTTTACAAAAAATGGCATTGAAATTTTACAAATAAATAAATAGCATGATTCTGTGATGCTATTCATAATAGATGTATTATATGCATGATACGAGTATGACCAACCTTCTAATATGGTCAATCATGCATGCATGTCCAATCAACCCTTATTTGCTTCGATTTAATCATTCCAATCTTCATCTCAGTGACATTGTGCGTCACCTGATGAGTTTGAATTTACCAAACAAGTTGGAGCACTTTTGGGTGGCGTGTTCTAGCTTTATTTTCTTTTAACTTGTTGTTCCTTTTCTTGTATGTTGACTTATTAGCACAAAGATGGTATGGAGGAGTTGTGTTGATCTAAAGTCATGTCACCCATACACATCAAGTCATTGCACACGACCGAAATCGTACATCTCATGATTTAAGAAAACATCACTACACGAAGGTTCTCTTGGATGCAGAGGCCGGAATGATCTTTCCTCATTTCGAAAAAGATTCACTACCTCGTGTCCAATCCCCGTCCACTGTCTTGCGATTCGTGCTAGCCCACTTGGTATATTTGGCCTATCAATATGAGATATTTTGGATACCACAAGGAAACAGTAATCATTATGTAAATCTTGTAAGAAACCGAGCTTAACAATAGTGTGATTAGAAATAATCCAAATTTGCGTGGAATTTGAGTTGAGTGCTTCCGATAACAAGATTCATTTATCATTTATGCCGAGTCCGGTAGCTCATTGCTCGATTTGGCGTGCACTATGAACCGTTGACCAAAACAACTGGTCTATTCGAGTATCAGAATTCAGAACCGGGAGATAAAGAGCCCTCACTTTCAATGGTCCCCCTAAGGCTGGTCATAGTGGGGGTAACTTCACTAGTAACTAAGAGTTCAAGTTAGTATTTTTGCTTATGTGGCAATGATTTAATGAAGAGATAGATAGATTGAGTAACTAGCTATGTTACTGTAACATCACACATACCAATGCAAAGTGTGTCTATAGTCTAACTAATGTGACATTTTTTTTGCGGGTACTAATTAATGTGGCATTGCATGTTCACAGCTAAGTTACTTTCAACTATGAAGGTAGTAACTTAGAGTATGTTACTAATCTAAGTTACTCCCCACTAGCCTAACTCAAGTTTAAAGGTGTGTATGTTTCCCGTTCAAAAAAAAAAAAGGTGTGTGTACGTTTGGCGCGCGACAGGTTTTTTTATTTGGCCCACCGAAACTCATATCCAAGCCTACTTATGCGATATGCATGCCATACATATACTCCACATCCAAACGAGTTCCATCCGCCAGGTCTTATCCGTCATTAACCCACGTCTTGCCAGACCGATAAAAGGCCAGGTCCACCGGTAGAACGGCCCGACAGCCGAACGAGTTCCATCCGCCAGGTCGAAAAAGAAACGAAAACCACACAAGATCAAATCGGCTTTAGCCTCTCGATCGGTCGCCGCGTGATGGCGGCGTTACTCCGGTCCGCTGTCCGGCGGGCGGCGCCGGCATTCCGTTTCTCCGGCCACCCTGCAGCCACCGGCGCCGCCATGGTACGTACGTTCCGTTGGTGTCTTTCATTTGTATTCGGCGGCAAAACAAGTCAGCGGACAGCAGCATTGAGCAGGCTATCCTTGTAAATCTTGTCCATGTTTCTACGGGTTTCATGAATTTGTTAGTACATAAATATTTGGCAGCGGAGGACGATGCACTTTGGTGGCGGCAGACACACGTCCTACGGGTCGCCCGTGTTCTTCGGCGGCTGCCGTTGGTAGACAGATTCTTCTAAAGAATCTCGATAACATCAAACGTCACACCATAACAGGTTGATTATAAAGATTGGTTCAGTGCTACGAAGGTGTTATGTTAAGACTCATGGATCAAGAGTGAAATTTGTCCATCCCGATGACGAAAAGATATACTTTGGCCCTCTCGATGATATCACATTAGTTAGCTTGCAAGCAAGTGATTTAATCACTAGAATGTTATATCACGGAAACGAGAAAAGAGTACATGTCGATAACGAGATCAAACTAGGTATGAAGATACCGATGATCGAATCTCGGACATGTAATATATCGTAAGACAAAGGGATTGAGTTGCGTATAAGGTTCACATGATCACGGAAGTCATCGTTGAATGAGTGGGAGTCAGTACGGATCTCCAGGTCCCGCTGTTGATTATTGATCGGAGAGGGGTCTCGATCATGTCTACATTATTCACGAACCGTAGGATGACACCTTAAGGGATACCGACACCATTTGGAGCAAATAATATGCCAGAGAAAGAAGAAGGAAAGCGCAGGAATTTATTTCACTAGACACCGAAATCGTTTCAGTTAAAATTGTTGAATCTGGTTCGCATGTGAATTTGAAATGTTTTAAGGGATTTTATGTGAATGTTTGTTAATTCAAGTAATTAACAAAATTCTGAATAAATAAATAAATAAATAAAAGAGTTTTATTTAATGAGAGATCGCATTAAATTTGGTAGAAATTTAATGGAGATGAGTGGAATTTTAAGTGGATGGCTATTTATGTGAGTGGGAGCTCCACCCACATGAATGTGGAAGAGGTGGGGGCACCTCCATGGTTGCCACGCCATAGGAGGGGGATGCCCCCTCTCCCTATAAAAGGCACCCCACTCCCTCCTCTCATCTCACACCTCCTTGTGAAGGATCTCTCTCCTTCCTTTAGAATTTCCCCATGGTCTCGGATCAGCGAGATACATGTTTCTAGTGGCTTTTTCTGGAAGGATTTGTTGCTTCGCTAGAGCGAGGGCGCGGAGGTTGTCGAGGTACCCAAACGTGTGTGCGATCACGGATGCACCACCGCTTTACAGTGCTGGACTAGATGGTGATGAACCTGCTGGACCAGATGGACTTCATCACGATCTTGAGATCGGCAAGCATTCGACTACATCATCCACGAGTAAAACCTCGTTAACGCTATTCGGTCTTCAAGGGTATGTTTTCATGGATGTATATCCACCCGTTGCTTGTATCTAGTAGATAGATCTTGGTACTTAGTTGTTCCCATCGTAGGAAATTTTTTGTTTTCTATGATGTGAACCCTACAGTGGTATCAGAGCCGGATCTATGCGTAGATTCTTTGCACGAGTAGTACACATATGAATATGTGGGCGCCGATGGTCATGTTATTACTTCTTCCTTGTACTTTGGATATTGGTGGCATGGTGGGATGAAGCGGACGGACAAACTTTACATGTCCTCACACATGAGACCTGTTCCACGCTTGACATGCAACTAGTTTTGCATAAGTGGCTAGCAGATGTCTGTCTCTCCTACTAAATATCTAATTTACAACGAGTTATCAATAATTTGATTATCAACGTTGTGGTTCCATGTTCATAGGTAAGAACGGTTCTATCTCCGAAAGCCCTAAGCCACATAAAAATTGCAATGGATAAATTATAAGCGTCTAGTTTAGATTGTTGTTGGGATAGTGTCATGATATGGTGATGCTGTAAGTAGAAGTATAAGTCGATACTCTTACAACACACATAATTGTAAGTTCCATAGACCTTGGAATTACACATAAAGGAATGATGAAGATCATACCACGATGCACATGATAACGATCAAGTGCAAGGACCATATCATTTCAATTTTCACATAAGATATTTTGCTTGCATCTTATATTGCTTGTTTGGCGTTTTATTAGCATTATAAGATGATCCCTCATTTAGATATCAAGATAAAAATATGTTCTTACTTAAGTGTGCACCGACAATGTTTCGTCGCTTCAAGACATCACGTGATGATCGGGTGTACTTGAATCCATGAGCATATCTCGAGTGTAAGACAGTTTTACACAAGCGAACAGTAAGGTTCTTACTTCGCGAGCCTAGCATGTGTAGACATGGCCTCGGAACATGGACCGAAAGGTTAAGCATGAGTCATATGTTTTGATATGATGACCATATGGATGATCGCCTTTGAATCTACACCGACTCACGTGATGATGGGACATGGTGTAGTGGATTTGGTTAATGTAATCACCAAAAAAACACTAGGGGTGTCGTTTTTGAGTGGGAGTTCATTTCTAATTTGGATTAGTAGAACTCAATTTATCATAAATTAAATCAAAGTGAATTTGCATAATTTGTTGTAGTCATTGGCATTCGTTCACCACCTTATGATTAGTTGTAATTGAGATAATAGAACTATACAATTCTGGATATTTACTTTATGAACTGGTATTGTATTTGTTGGAATTATGCCCTAGAGGCAATAATAAAGATGTTATTATTATAATTCTTGTTCATGATAAAGTTTATATTCCATGCTAGAATTGTATTAAGCGGAAACTTTAATACCTGTGTGGTTTGTGAACAACACCGTGTCCCTAGTACGCCTCTATGGACTAGCTCTTTGATCAATGATGGTTAAGGTTTCCTAACCATAGACATGAGTTGTCAATTGATAATGAGATCATATCATTGGAGAATGATATGATGGACAGACCCAAACTAAGCGAAGCAATTAGATCGTATCATCGTGTTCATCTTTGCGAAGCTTTTCCTATGTCAAATATTGTATTCCTTAGACCATGAGATAATACAACTCCCTGGTATCGGAAGAAAGCTTTGAGGTCATCAAACGTCATCCTATGAGAGGGTGATCATAAAGGTGTCTCTCAGGTGATCAGAAAGTATCTGTTGGGTTGTATGTATCGATATGGAATTTGTCCCTCCCAAGTCGGAGAGATATACTTCGGGCCCACTCGGTAATCGATATCAATACCGCTTGCAAGCATGTGGTTAAGGAGTTAATCAAAAAGTGATATCGGATTACGGAACGAGTAAAGTACTTGCTGTGAACGAGATTGAACTAGGTATGACGGTACCGACGATCGAATCTCGGGCAAGTAAAATATCGCGAGACAAAGGGAATATATATATGGGATTGTTTGAATCCTGGCATCGTGGTTCATCCGATATGATCATCGATGAATGTGTGGGAGTCAATAAGGGTGCCCAGACCCCGCTGTTGATTATTGATAGAAGATCATGTCTGCATATTCTCGAACCCGCAGGGTCACACACTTAACGTATCTCGACGCTAGGATAGATTGGATAATTGGTTTATGAATTTTTGTTCGGAGTCTCGGATGGGATCCGGGATATCACGAGAGGTTCCGGAATGGTCCGGAGAATAATATTCATATAAGGCAATGCAGTTTTTGGAGTTCGGAATTGTTCCGGAAGCTTCTAGAACCTTCCGGAAGGGTACCAACGTGGCCCCACCTTCCGGGAGGGGGCATGGGCCTATGAGGGAGTGTCCTGGCCGCATTGGGCCAGGGGCACAAGGCCCCATAGGGCCCAGCCGATCCTATAGAGTTTAAATCGTTTAAACTAGAGATAGGGTTTCTAGAAGAGGGGAGAGTCCTTGCCCCCCACTCCTCCCTCCCTTGGCCGCCGGCCCAAGGCTTGGAGGAGGGGCAAGGGCTGGCCGCCCCCCCTCTATAAATAGAGGGCTGGTGCACCCCCTCCCCCCCACACCTTGCCTCCAACCCTAGTTGCCTTGCTGCCTTCCTCTCTCCCTCCCGACTGTTTGTAGGCGAAGCCCTGCTGCAGAAATTCTCCACCATATACACCACGCCGTCGTGTTGTAGATCCAATCTATCTCTCCACCATACTTGCTGGTCGAAGGAAGGAGGAGACGTCGAGGTGCTGCACGTGTGCATCTCACGGAGGCACCGCCACTTGTGGTGCTAGATCGGATCGGGTCGCGAGGAGGAGAAGCGAGTACGACTACATCACCCACGTTCCGACGAACGTTCCGCTGTGCGAATCTTCAAGGGTATGAAGATCTAATCCAATCTCTCTCGTTGATTGCATCTCCTAGATTAGATCTTGGCTTTCCCTCTATTCGCATCCATAGAAAATTTTGATTTACTATGCCGCGAAACCCTTCAGTGGTATCAGAGCCAGGTTTATGCGTAGATGTGTTTCACGAGTAGAACGCAACATGGTTGTTGCGGGCGTTGATGTTTTCTATTGCAAGCCTCTTGTTTGTGTTCTTCTTATGACGCGGGATAGTGAGATTGAAGCGGTCCAGGCCAACCTTACGCGACGTCGTTCGCGAGACCGGCTCCGCACTTGACGTGTGGCTTGTTCCACACATGCGGCTGGTGGTTGTCAGTTTCTCTCACTATAGTTGTCATGGGATTAACACCGGAGTTTGGCAACCATAATATCACCGTTGTGGCTTTCCGTAGGTAAGAATCGTTCTTAGCATCTACTCCCATAAGCCACGTAAAACATGCAACAACAAAGTAGAGGCGTCTAACTTGTTTTTGCAGGGAGTGTTTTCTGTGATATGGTATGGCCCAAGATGTGATGTGTATATTGTATGCGATGATCATGTTTTGTAATGTTTCACGACTTGCATGTCGATGAGTACACAACCGGCAGGAGCCATATGGTTGTCTTTATAATTGTGTATAACCTGCGAGTCAACTTCTTATACGCCATGTAATAGCTTTACTTTATCGCTAAGTAGTTAGCAATAGTTGTAGTTGCTATTCGTGGTGGAGGCAATCATGGTGGAGTGATGGAGATCATGCCGGAACGCACAAGATGGAGATCATTGCGCGAAGATTGGCTATACCATGTCACATAAAGTTATATGCATGTGATGTTTATCCTTTGTGTATCTTATTATGCTTAGATCGCGACTATAGCATTATAAGATGATTCCTCACTTAAAGATCAAGATAAAAACTGTGTTCTCCCCAAGTATGCACCGTTGCGAAAGTTCGTCGTTTCCAAGCATCACGTGATGATCGGGTGCTATAGACTCTACGCTCACATACAACGGGTGCAAGCCAGTTTTGCACACGCGGAAATACTTGGGTCTAGCTTGACGAGCCTAGCATGTACAGACATGGCCTCGGAACACAAGAACCGAAAGGTTAAGCATGAGTCATATGAATGATATGATCGACACTTTGTTGTCCGCCATTGAAACCACATCTCTTCTCGTGATGATCGGATTAGGTGTGGTGAATTTGGATCGTGTTCACTAAACAACTTGAGGGATGTTGAATTTAGTGGGAGTTCATCTAGTAATTTGATTAAGTTGAACTATTTATCATGAACATAGTCTAAATTGTACTTGCAAATACTGTAGATCACATGGCCAAATCCAACTTCAACTTCAACGTTTTTGCTGAGAAGGAAAAGCTTAGAAACAATGGGTCTAACTTCACCAATTGGTTCCGCAATCTAAGAATCATTCTGTCTGGCGGACAAAAGGACTATGTCCTTGGGAAAGCGTTAGGTGATCCCCCTGCTGCAACTGCGCCGGCTGATGAGAAAGCTGTCTATCAGTCGCGCAAAGATGATTATGGTGTGATTAAGAGCACCATGTTGTTTGCTATGGAACCGGAACTTCAAAATCGTTTTGAAACCTATCCCGGGCCCTTTGAGATTCTCGAGGAGCTGAAAACCATGTTTCAGACTCAAGCCCGTTCTGAGAGATATGAGATCTCTGAGAAGTTCTTTAACTGCAAAATGGAGGAAGGGAGTTCCGTTAGTGAGCACGCCATAAAGATGTCGGGCTACACTCAACGCCTTGAGCAACTGGAATGCACGATTCCAGAGGAGCTCAAGATTGACAGGGTTCTGCAATCACTCCCTCCCAGCTACAAAAGTTTTGTAGTGACTCATAATCAGATTGACTCCACTGATACGATTACCGAGCTCTTCGCAAAGCTGAAGGCTGCGGAGGTGGACATCAAAAAGGATAATCATGTGTTGATGGTCAACAAACCCTCCTTTAAGAAAGGTAAGGGAGCAAAGAAGCCCTTCAAGAAGGGCGGCGGCAAGCGCAATGCTCCTGCTGAGAAGAAGCTCAAGTCTGGTCCTAAGCCGGACACTGAGTGCTTCTATTGCAAGGACAAGGGTCACTGGAAGCGCAACTGTCCGAAGTAATTAGTGGACAAGAAGGCTGGCACCATCAAAGGTATATTTGATATACATGTTATTGATGTTTTCCTTACTAGCCCTCGTTGTAGTGCCTGGGTATTTGATACCGGTTCAGTTGCTAATATTTGTAACTCGAAACAGGAGCTACGGAATAGACGGCGGCTTGCGAGGGATGAGGTGACGATGCGCGTTGGCAACGGATCAAGAGTTGATGTGATGGCCGTCGGCACGCTCTCCTTAGTTTTACCTTCGGGATTAGTTTTAAACCTTAATAAGTGTTATTATGTGCCTGCGTTGAGCATGAACATTATTTCTGGATCGTGTTTATTGCAAGACGGTTATTCATTTAAATCGGTGAATAATGGTTGTTCTATTTATATGAGTAACATCTTTTATGGTCATGCACCTCTTGTGAATGGTTTATTTCTTCTAAATCTCGAAAGGGATGAAACACACATCCATAACATTGAGGCTAAGAGATGCAAAGTAGATAGTGATAATACTACTTATTTGTGGCACTGTCGTCTAGGTCATATTGGTGTAAAGCGCATGAAGAAACTCCATTCTGATGGACTTTTGGAGTCTCTTGATTTTGAATCATTTGACACATGCGAACCATGCCTCATGGGCAAGATGATCAAAAGCCCGTTCTCCGGAATGATGGAGCGAGCAACGGACTTGTTGGAAATCATACATACCGATGTATGCGGACCGATGAGTATTTCGACGCGCGGTGGATATCGCTATTTCCTCACTTTTACCGATGACTTAAGTAGATATGGGTATATCTATTTAATGAAACATAAATCTGAAACATTTGAAAAGTTCAAAGAATTTCAGAATGAAGTGGAGAACCATCGTAACAGAAAGATTAAGTTTCTACGATCCGATCGTGGAGGTGAATACTTGAGTTATGATTTTCTCACGCATCTTAAAGCAAGTGGAATCGTTTCACAACTCACGCCATCCGGAACACCACAGCGCAATGGTGTGTCTGAACGCCGGAATCGAACCCTATTAGATATGGTACGATCAATGATGTCTCTTACTGATTTGCCGTTATCATTTTGGGGTTATGCATTAGAAACCGCTGCATTCACTTTAAATAGGGCTCCATCTAAATCCGTTGAGACGACACCGTATGAACTTTTTTTTTGGTGCTAAACCTAAGTTGTCGTTTCTTAAAGTTTGGGGATGCGAAGCTTACGTCAAGAAGTTGATGCCAGACAAGATCGAACCCAAAGCGGAGAAATGCGTCTTCATAGGATACCCTAAGGAAACTATTGGGTATACCTTCTATCACAGAACCGAAGGCAAAGTGTTTGTCGCAAAGAACGGTTCCTTTTTTGAGAAGGAGTTTCTCTCGAAAGAAGTGAGTGGGAGGAAAGTAGAGCTTGACGAGGTTATTGAACCTTCTCTTGAATTGGAGAGTAGCACAGCACCTGAAATTGTTCCAGTGCCTCCTGCACCAACAATAGAGGAAGCTAATGACAAGGATCATGAAGCTTCGGACGATGCTGCTACTGAACATCACAGGTCGACAAGGTCGCGTGCCCCTCCTGAGTGGTACGGCAACCCTGTCTTGACTGTCTTGTTGGTAGAAGACAGTGAACCTACGAACTATGAGGAAGCGATGATGAGCCCAGACTCTGAGAAATGGCTAGAAGCCATGAAATCCGAATTGGGATCCATGAGCGAAAACCAAGTATGAACTTTGGTGGACCCTCCTAGCGACCGAAAGGCCGTTGAGTGCAAATGGATCTTCAAGAAGAAAACGGACGCGGATGGTAATGTTACTATCTATAAAGCACGGCTTGTCGCGAAAGATTTTCGACAAGTTCAAGGTGTTGACTACGATGAGACTTTCTCTCCCGTAGCGATGTTTAAGTCCATTCGGATTTTATTAGCAATTGCTGCGTTTCATGATTATGAAATATGGCAGATGGATGTCAAGACTGCTTTCCTCAATGGCAACATTGATGAAGAGTTGTATATGATGCAACCCGAAGGTTTTGTCGATCCTAAGGATGCTGATAAAGTATGCAAACTTCAGCGTTCCATTTATGGACTGAAGCAAGCATCTCGGAGTTGGAACCTTCGTTTTGATCAAGTGATCAAGAGCTTTGGATTTGTTCCAAATTGCTACGAAGCTTGTATCTATAAGAAAGTGAGTGGGAGCTCGGTGACGTTTCTGGTACTATATGTGGATGACATATTGATTATTGGAAATGACATTAACATGCTTAACGATGTGAAGAGTTATTTGAACAAGTGTTTTTCAATGAAAGACCTAGGTGAAGCTGCTTATATATTGGGCATCAAGATCTATAGAGATAAACAAAGACGCCTGATAGCTTTAAGCCAGAGTACATACCTAGACAAAGTTCTGAAAAGGTTCAGAATGGATAAGGCAAAGAAAGGTTCAGTGCCTATGTTGTCAGGTAAGATATTGAGCAAGGCTCAGTGTCCAGCTACGGTAAATGATAGGGAAGCTACGAGCAAAGTGCCTTATGCCTCGGCCATAGGTTCTATCATGTATGCCATGCTGTGTACTAGACCGGATGTGTCCAATGCTCTTAGTTTGACGAGCAGATATCAAAGTGATCCAGGAGTGGAACACTGGACAGCCGTGAAGAACATCCTAAAGTACCTAAATAGAACTAAAGAAATGTTCTTAGTCTATGGGGGTGATGAACAGCTCGTCGTAAAAGGTTACGTCGACGCTAGTTTCGACACCGACAAGGATGATTCCAAATCTCAGACAGGATACGTTTATATTTTGAATGGAGGAGCTGTGAGCTGGAGAAGCTGCAAGCAAAGCGTGATCGCGGGATCTACAGTGGAAGCGGAATACATGGCTGCTGCAGAAGCGTCAAGTGAAGGAGTTTGGATCAGAAACTTCATCACTGAGCTTGGCGTGGTTCCAAGTGCATTGGACCCACTGGAGATATTGTGTGACAACACTGGCGCCATAGCACTCGCTAAGGAACCAAGATATCATCCAAAGACCAAGCATATCAACCGCAAGTTTCATATAATCCGAGATTATATTGCAGATGGAGATCTGAAGATTAGCAAAGTACATACAGATCTGAATGTCGCAGATCCATTGACTAAACCTCTTCCACGTGTAAAACATGATCAGCACCTCAGTGCCATGGGTGTGACATTGTTGCCAAATGTAAACTAGATTATTGACTCTAGTGCAAGTGGGATACTGTTGGAATTATGCCCTAGAGGCAATAATAAAGATGTTATTATTATAATTCTTGTTCATGATAAAGTTTATATTCCATGCTAGAATTGTATTAAGCGGAAACTTTAATACTTGTGTGGTTTGTGAACAACACCGTGTCCGTAGTACGCCTCTATGGACTAGCTCTTTGATAAATGATGGTTAAGGTTTCCTAACCATAGACATGAGTTGTCAATTGATAATGAGATCATATCATTGGAGAATGATATGATGGACAGACCCAAACTAAGCGAAGCAATTAGATCGTATCATCGTGTTCATCTTTGCGAAGCTTTTCCGATGTCAAATATTGTATTCCTTAGACCATGAGATAATACAACTCCCTGGTATCGGAAGAAAGCTTTGAGGTCATCAAACGTCATCCTATGAGAGGGTGATCATAAAGGTGTCTCTCAGGTGATCGGAAAGTATCTGTTGGGTTGTATGTATCGAGATGGAATTTGTCCCTCCCAAGTCGGAGAGATATACTTCGGGCCCACTCGGTAATCGATATCAATACCGCTTGCAAGCATGTGGTTAAGGAGTTAATCACAAAGTGATATCGGATTACGGAACGAGTAAAGTACTTGCTGTGAACGAGATTGAACTAGGTATGACGGTACCGACGATCGAATCTCGGGCAAGTAAAATATCGCGAGACAAAGGGAATATATATGGGATTGTTTGAATCCTGACATCGTGGTTCATCCGATATGATCATCGATGAATGTGTGGGAGTCAATAAGGGTGCCCAGACCCCGCTGTTGATTATTGATAGAAGATCATGTCTGCATATTCTCGAACCCGCAGGGTCACACACTTAACGTATCTCGACGCTAGGATAGATTGGATAATTGGTTTATGAATTTTTGTTCGGAGTCTCGGATGGGATCCGGGATATAACGAGAGGTTCCGGAATGGTCCGGAGAATAATATTCATATAAGGCAATGCAGTTTTTGGAGTTCGGAATTGTTCCGGAAGCTTCTAGAACCTTCCGGAAGGGTACCAACGTGGCCCCACCTTCCGGGACGGGGCATGGGCCTATGAGGGAGTGTCCTAGCCGCATTGGGCCAGGGGCACAAGGCCCCATAGGGCCCAGCCGATCCTATAGAGTTTAAATCGTTTAAACTAGAGATAGGGTTTCTAGAAGAGGGGAGAGTCCTTGCCCCCCACTCCTCCCTCCCTTGGCCGCCGGCCCAAGGCTTGGAGGAGAGGCAAGGGCTGGCCGCCCCCCCCTCTATAAATAGAGGGCTGGTGCGCCCCCTCCCCCCCACACCTTGCCTCCAACCCTAGTTGCCTTGCTGCCTTCCTCTCTCCCTCCCGACTGTTTGTAGGCGAAGCCCTGCTGCAGAAATTCTCCACCATATACACCACGCCGTCGTGTTGTAGATCCAATCTATCTCTCCACCATACTTGCTGGTCCAAGGAAGGAGGATACGTCGAGGTGCTGCACGTGTGCATCTCACGGAGGCACCGCCACTTGTGGTGCTAGATCGGATCGGATCGCGAGGAGGAGAAGCGAGTACGACTACATCACCCATGTTCCGACGAACGTTCCGCTGTGCGAATCTTCAATGGTATGAAGATCTAATCCAATCTCTCTCGTTGATTGCATCTACTAGATTAGATCTTGGCTTTCCCTCTGTTCGCATCCGTAGAAAATTTTGATTTACTATGTCGCGAAACCCTTCAGTATTGTGTTGAGTGTAAATTTAAAGTTTAGAAGTCCTATTGCAAACTTTTAGCAAACTCAGTTTACTCCGTGAAATTTAATAATTAGTATTAAATCGAGAGTGACAATTCCAGTGTTAGTATCTAAAGTATCATGTTTGCCTCCATGATTCTTGATTGTTTTAATAAGTTTATCTAGGAGCTGAAACAATTGTTTCAGAAACCATCATGTGTGGCAGATATAACGATATATGAAACAATGTTTTGGTTGCAATATGATAGAGTATAATATATGTTCTCATATTGGATGAGAATTTACAAAGGTTGGAGATGCTAGACATCCTAATCATGCAAAAGGGTTTTGGAAAGTAATGTTATACTCACGATTCGCCTTTATAAGCTACAGTAGTTTGATCATGAAAGTCGTCATGATAAGGATGAATATAAGATGTATGTAAAGTGTTTACTATACTAAAAGTTTACTAAAGAATGGATTTTGAAAGAACGCCATTCATTTGATAATGGCGATCTACTTCAAAGTGCAAGTTCAAAGGTATTAGTATTTAAATATACACGCGTTGGACTATGTGTCATGTATATGGCGCCACTTTGGATGTTGATAGATTCTTTTAAAAAGAAAAAAGGAAATGCTGAAAGAGAATCTATAAAATATATTTGCAGAAAAGAAAAGACCGGAAATATCCAGTTTAGGTATATAGATGATATACATGTTATGATTGTATTCTTTGCTTGTTAAATAATGTGGTTCTTGGGTATTGAATACCGAATTGGTTGGTGTGAAATTTCATATAGAACGACGCAATTCATAAACCACAATGGCCTAAGTAACTAGCAAGAAAATATGTGATGATGTTCATCGAAAACAAACAAACCGTTGTTTGTATTTCTCGTTGACATCAAAGCCTGCCTTCAAGATTTGTTTTAATATTCGTTATTTAAATTAGGTATTATGAGAACAAAGATTGTTCAAATAATTACCGTATTCCATATAAGATGGATGATTTACAAATCTAGTTGGAGAAATCACATCCATAAAACTAATGCTAAAATGTCGCAAGACAAATGATTGGAAGATCAGTTACGAAGTGACATCGCCGTTTAAATTATATTGGAAAGAAAACATGATGACATGGTTATACCCTACGGGTACACGATATTGACGTACCTGGTCCAGCCCAAGGAAGGCCCACAGAAACATACGCGGCCTGTGGAGATTTTCTGGTGGCCCAAGTCCATGACATCTTCGGATCCTTGGAGATCAAGACTAGAATAGATAGAATTTTTGAAGGGGCAAACCCTAAACTTGTAACCGACTCGATGTATTCATGGGACCTATCTATATCTATATAAAGGCTAGGAGGGAACGACGAGGAAGACATCCTTTTCACCGCATACACACCTCCACACCAGATTGCATCTGCGCACCCCTGTAACCTTGGGTTCCGCTGTAATCAAGAGCAAACAAGCAGGAGTAGGGTTTTCCTTCCGGGGGCCTGAACCTGGGTAAATCGCGTGTCCCCTGGTTGCTTGTCTATTAACCGTTCTGCGATCTCCAGCACCCCCATCTTCTCCAAAACCCAAGCTCATAACAATGGGCATTGACGAGTCGAAACCTCGTCAATTGGCGATGTCTGTGGGAATCGGGGGCGCTGATTGTGTGATCGTGACGTTCCCGACCAAAGCGATCTACAACTCCTCGGAGATGGAGATCCATCTCCTCTTCGGCGCTTTCGACTTCACAGCCCACTCGCCAGCCACCATGAAGGATTTCAAGCCCATAGGCGACGGGCTCGAGATTCTGTTCGGGAGCTTCTGCTTCCAGGTGGGACAGACAGACACTCTCCGCCTCCCAGAGCGGGTGCCACTGCCATCAATCATGCCTGCCTCATGGGCCCCACATCCCAGCGTGCTACGCATGTCAACGCTGACAGATGAGTCATACGACAGCAGCAGCTGCAACTCAGATCTATGCAGCCCCCTGTCGGATGAAGGAACCTACGGTTCCGGATCCGAAAGTGGCGGCAGCAGCGATCCAATCCGCGGGCGCTACTAGTGCGCCGTGGTCATCCAAAGCGACGTGGAACAACAACCACCAGGTTCGGGTGCCCACATACCGCACCCAACCCAGAGGGTGAAAACGGAGGAAACGGGAGACAACCATCCCTCCCGCCCAACGAGGGCGACGCCGCCGCCTACAATCGGATCAACCTCAACGAGGATGGTTGGCGCCAGGCACGTGAAGCCATAGCGGGCAACAAGATCCTAAACGTAAATTCTTCATGGGACCTGCTGATGGCATACCACCTTCTACTCATCAGCGAACACAACAGGTAGGTGCAGCTGCAGGAAGAGCTCGACAAATGCAAGCAAGCAGCTTCGGAGTCTAGCGCACGGCCAGTTGCGCTCTCCGCCGATGGCAGCTCCAGCTCGCACGGCAACAACACCAACAAGCATCGCTCTCGCACAGAGCACATGGATCCCGCTGCACGTCGCGAGGTCACCCGAACCCTCAACACGTCCTTCATGGAGATGGATGTCAACGGCAACGTCATATCGAAGACGCCACAAGATGCGATCATGGCAACCACCACATATCTCACGTCCCATCCACCTCCGGTAGGGGACCCGAAGAGAGCTATGCTTAAGTCCGCACTAGCCGGACTCGGACTCATCGGATCTGCACTCCACGAGGAAGCTCCTGTGGAGCCAAAGAAGAAGGCTACGGTCAGATTCAAACCGTAGCCCCACACATTCATCGGACGAGGAGGAAGACGAGCATGATCTACCTTGACAGCGCAAGAGCCCAAGACGTCGCAGCCGCGACTACGACGCTCGAAACGACCTTGCCCAGTGCAAGGTCGACAAGGCACGTGCCAAACACGCGTGCTGAGACGAATCCGAAGAGGACGACGACGGAGAACTCTGCGGAGCTCGATGCTTCAGCAGATCTGTTCGGCAAACGCGAATGCCGAGAAATTTCAAGATTCCTTCGGACACTCCGAAGTTCGAAGGGACGTAGGACCCGAAAGCCTGGCTCAGTGACCACCAGTCATCCGTGAAGGTGCACGATGGAAACAAGAACACTGCCCTGCAATGACTTCAGCTGCAGCTGACAAGCGCAACCCAGATCTAGCTCAGCAGCCTGTCCTCGGGTTCCATCCGAAGCTGGGAGGAATTGGCGTACAGTTTCATCCGAAACTTTAAAGGCACCAGCAAGAGGCCAGCCTCGATCGAGGAGCTGCGGGCCTGCACTCAACGAACGGGCGAATCCATTCGCTCGTACATACTACGCTGGTCCAACATCAAGAACTCCGCGGCACACATATCCGACGAGAGAACGATCGATGCCTTCAAGGATGGCGTCAAACTCCCGGACTTCAAGGAGGAACTTGGGCGCGTCAAACCCAAGACACTCGACCACCTCATGGACATCGCCAACAGGTGGGCAGATGGCGAGGACTCCGTCCACCGAGCACATTTGGATGAGGAAGATGACTATGGCCGCAAACGCGAGCGTCGTAGCAAGCAAAGATCGTGCGTCTATGATGATCGCGACGAACCCGACATGGTTGCGGCTGGCTACGCCGAACGCCGCAACAAAAACAACCGCATCAGCGGTGGATATCGTGGAAGCAACTTCCGCGATGGAGGACGCCCAACACAAACGTGGCAGCGCCGCGGCCGTGATGACGAACCCTCGGCATACGACAAGTTGTCGGGCCCATGTACCATTCACTTCTACATCGACAAGGAGGATGGCAAAAGGAAGGCCAGCCACACGCTCAAGGACTACAGCGAGTTCCATAAAATCAGCGAGAGTTTCACCCAGATGCGACGGCAGATCCTGAACCCCAGGTTCGGACCCGCGCCTGCACCAGGAGACATCGCCCACATAGCTCCTCCAACACCACCCGTGGTACCTTCGAATCAAGCAATCGCGCCCGTACAAAACAACGGCGCAAATAGGTACCCCGCGCCAAAAGAGTCCCTGATGATTCAAAAAGGGCGCCCAAAAAACAGGGTGCAAAAGAATATCACCCGCCAATTTAGCCTAGCTGTGACTGCTCCACTCGCCATTCCTAAGTACCTCAGTGGCTCGGAGTCCTGCATCACATTCAGTCGTTCGGATCACCCCCGCCAGATCCCTCGCCCAGGACATGCTGCCCTGGTGCTTGAGGCACAGATCGGAGGATTCGAGATGAGCCGCGTCTTCATGGACGGTGGCAGCGGCATCAACCTGATGTTCGCTAGCACTCTAGCAGCAATGCGGATCCCTCTGTGCAGCCTGGAACAATCCGACACAACGTTCCACAGCATAGGCCCAGGGAACGGCATATTTCCCCTGGGAAAGATCTGGCTCGATGTCATCTTTGGCAAACCCGAAAACTTTTGGTGTAAGCAGCTCGAGTTAGAAGTGGTGTACTACCATCACAATACCATGTCATCCTTGGGCGCGTGGCATTCGTAAGGTTCCTGGCAGTCCCGCACTATGCGTACCTGCTACTCAACATTCCAGGACCTAGGGGCGCGATCACGGTCCAGGGCAGCTTCACCTGATCCGACCACTGCGACAGAGACTTCAACAGAATCTCCCAGTCGTTCGGCATGCAGGAGGAACTCACAAGGCTTCGAGAGGTGACAGACAACGGGGCACCCCCAGTCTCCAGCAAAACGCACTCGACATGTCGTTCGACTCAACAGTCAACACGAAAAAGGTGCAGGTCCACCCGATGGACGCCTCCAAGACGGCACTGATCGCCAATGACCTCAGACCCGCATAGGAAAGCGCGCTCGTCGAATTCCTCCATGAGCGCTGGGAAATCTTTGCCTGGTGTCCTGCGGACATGCCAGGAGTTCCCAGGGAATTCGCCGAGCATGCACTCAATGTGGTTTCCATACACCAAGCCCGTCAAACAGTCCATCCGACGATTGTCCGAGCCACGAGCTGAAGCCGTCGGAGTCGAAGTCAATAGACTGCACGACGCCGACTTTATTCAGGATATCAAGGAGAGAAAGTGGCTAGCCAACACTGTACTGGTCCCTAAAAAGGACACGGACATCCTGCGGATGTGCGTGGACTTCACGTCGCTCAACAAGCACTGCCCGATGGACCACTTCCCTCTCCCTCGGATCGATCAGATCATCGATTCGACTGCAGTATGCGAGAAACTCTCCTTCCTCGACACCTACTCAGGCTACAATCAGATTCGATTGGAGGTCGACGATTAGGAGAAAACGGCGTTCATCACGCCGTTCGGAGTAATCTGCTACAACACAATGCCCTTCCGGCTGAAGAACGTAGGTGCCACATACCAGCGGTGCATGCAGGGATGCCTGAAGAACCAGATCGGCCACAGCATACAGGTCTTTGTCGATGACATAGTAGTCAAAACAAGGGAGGCCAAGACACCGATAGATGATCTCCGCAAGAAGTTCGACAACCTCGATCATTACAAGATCAAGTTGAACCCAGAAAAATGCGCCTTCGGCGTCCCATCAGGCCAACTACTTGGATACTTCATCTCCCAGCGAGGGATCGAGGCGAACCTGAAGAAAATATGGGCCATACTGGCCATGGAGAAGCAGAAGAACCTCAAAGGTGTCCAGCAGTTAGCCGGGCGCATCGCGGTGTTGAGCAGATTCATCAGCCGCATGGGTGAGAAGGCCCTGCCTTTTTACCAGTTGCTACGCAAAACAGAAAAATTCGAGTGGACACATGAAGCAGACGACGCATTCGAAGATCTGAAGTGACTGCTCTCCACCTCGCCCATCCTGGTCACACCAAAGGAGCGCGAGCCTCTGCTGCTATACATAGCAGCCACACATCAGGTGGTAAGTACCGTTCTCATGGTCGAACGACCCAAAGATGGCAAGGCCCATGGGGTCCAACACCCAATCTACTACATTAGCGAGGTATTGACGCCAACAAAACAGAGGTACCCTCACTACCAGAAACTCGCCTATAGCATGTTCATGATAGCTCGTCGGTTGAGCCACTACTTCCAGGAGCATCAGGTGATGGTCGTCAACGAGGCACCACTGTCCAACATCCTGAACAACCCCGAAGCTATAGTACACGTAGCCCTGTGAGGCATCGAGCTATCCCCTCTAGACATAGTCTACAATAAGCGCGATGTGATCAAATCTCAGGTCCTCCCTGACTTCCTTGTCCACTAGATGGAGCTCCAGCTGCCGGACACCACGAATATGATGCAGTCATGGACAATGCACTTTGACGGCTCCAAACGCGAGGCGGGAGCAGGATACGGCGTCATACTGACGTCCCCGCAAGGCGACAAGATGAAATACGTCCTTCGGATGAAATTTCGGGCCTCCAACAATGAAGCCGAATACGAGGCACTCATCCATGGCATGAGGATGGCCAAGATTTGCGGGCAACGCGCCTAGTCATCTACGGTGACTCGAACCTCGTCGTCCAGCAGACGATGAACGAGTGCGACGCACACGCCGCTAACATGATCGCGTACCGCGCGCTCTACAACTCACTCGAAGGAGACTTCGACGGCTGCGAGCTTCCCCACGTTGGAAGGGAAGGCAACGAGGAGGCTGATAGACTCGCCAACATCGACTCCACCTGCGTGCGGGTGCCACCAGGTGTGTTCCTCGAACAAATCTGCGTGCCTTCCATCAAAAGGAAATTCCCCAAGGGATCACCCGAAGAAGCAGAGCACTCGGGGACTACGCTACCTGAAGGACAGGAAGGAAGCAAAAAGATTGACACGGAGGTCACCTTGGTCAACCTGATGCAGTTCATGGCAATTGAAGAAACATGGACGCAGTCGTACCTTCGGTACCTAATAGAGAAAGAGCTACCCGATGACCCAACGGATGCCCGACGCATATCTCGCCGGTCCAAGGCCTTCACCATCATCAATGGCGAGCTGTACAAGCCCAGCATTTCGGGTGTACTCCAAAGGTGCGTCACCATCGGTGACGACAAAACCATCCTCCAAGACATCCACGAGGGCATTTGTGGCCATTATGCGGACAGCTGCGCCCTCGTCGCCAAAGCTCTACGAGCTGGATTCTACTGGCCAACAGCCATGAACGATGCAAAGGGCATCATCCAGAGGTGCAACGGCTGCTAGAGGTTTGTGCATAAGCCACATGCACCGGGATCGGAGCTCAGGCCCATACCCTTGGCCTAGCCCTTTGCCCAATGGGGCCTCGACATGATTAGCAAACTGCCCAAATCTTCAAAAGGAGGCCACGTCTACCTCCTGGTCGCAGTCGACAAATTCACCAAGTGGATCGAGGCCATGCCCGTCACCAACCAAAAGGGAAAAACGGCCGTCAAGTTCTTCGAATCTATTGTCTATAGGTTCGGTGTGCCGCACAGCATTATCATGGACAATGGGTCAAACTTCATCTTCAAAGAATTCCAGGACTTGTGCAAAGGACTTGGCATCAACATATCATACGCTTTCGTGGCGCACCCGCAAACCAATGGGCAGGTCGAAAAGGCCAACGGTCTCGTAGGCGGCGGCATCAAGAAACGCCTACTCAGCGCACTCGAACGGCTCGCGGGAGCCTGGGCAGAAGAACTACCCTCCATCCTCTTGAGCTTGCGCACAACGCCAAACAGCTCAACGGGTTACATGCCCTTCTTCATAGTACACGGAGCCGAAGTCGTGTTACCTGCAGAAGTACGCCATAAGGCCCCACGGGTCATCGCCTACAGCGAAGCCGAATCGACGGCCGCACTCGAAGACGCCGTCAACACACTCGACGAGGCACGCGACATCATCGCGGCTCGCTCGGAGGTCTATCAGCAGAGCCTCCGCAACTATCACAGCCGCCGGCTGCGCCCAAGAAAATCAGCAGGATATTTAATCTTACCACAGAGAACCTCCACATCTCTTACAATGCCAATGGGGCAAATGGTTTCCTTATTAGCAAGGTGAATAACCACATCAATGTCCTCAAGCTCACAAGGACCAATCTCATGCACAATTTCCCTGTAAAGCTCATAAGGAATAGCACTAGAACTAGCACCAATATCACATAAACCATAGTAGCAATAATCACCAATTTTAACAGAAAGCACAGGAACACTAGCTTTTCTAGCCTTACTAGGATGAGAGATAATATTAGAAGCATATTCACATAAGACAATGTGTAGATCCTCTATATTTCTAGTGATAGTGTCTTTCACAATAGCTACCACAGGTTCATCACTCAAATGCTTACCAGGCTCCACGGTTTTTTTGTACATTTTTTATTTGCACTAATAATCATAGAATACTCCTTTACCTTAGCTGGGAAAGTCATTTTCTCAACATGAGGTTCATGCACAATATGATTAGTAGTACAAACTTGAGTACTTCTAACGGGAGCATGATTAACAGCATCTTTATACGGAGCATGGTACTAATTCCACTTCTACTTGGGAATTTCTATGTAAGAGGCAAAGGCCTTAAAACAGTTGGCAATACTTTGGGAATCAAGACCAAACTCATTGCTAATATCACGGAAGTCATTAGTTCCCATAAAATATTTAATGCATTCATAATCATAGTTTATACCTGACTTTCTTTCTTTGTCATTCTCCCAAGCTTCAGTGTTTTCTTGAATACGGTCCAGTAGATCCCATTTAGCTTCTTCCTTCATACGTGTAAATGATCCAACACAAGAAGCATCTAGTACATCTTTATCATGAAGAGAGAGCCTAGCATAAAAGTTATTGATAATAATATTGTTAGGGAGTTTATGAATAGGACATTTATGCATTAGTAACTTCAGTCTCCCCCAAGCTTGAGCTATACTCTCTCCATCAAGAGGACAAAATTTATATATTAGATTTCTATCCTTATGAATTTCACTAGGAGGATAAAATTTAGAGTAAAATAGAGATGCCATCTCCTCCCATTTCATGGATTGTCCATTCTTCAGCAGCTTATACCATTCTTCAGCTCTCCCTTTCAAGGAAATGGAGAGTAACTTCTTCTTTACCTGTTCAGTTGTGATACCTGCAAACTTAAACAACCCGCATAATTCATGGATAAAAAGCAAGTGATCACCAGGATGGACAGTTTCATCCCCAAAATAATAATTATCCATAACTCGATTAACAATACTTGTAAGTATCTTAAAAGGATCTATCTCAACAGGTGGTGGTTCATCTACTACCCTAGCAGTGGTAGTAGTTTTCCCAAACAGAAAACCAAGTGGGTTATCCATATTGGAAACAAAGTAACAAGCAGTAACAAAAGCAATACTCACAGTAAAAGTTTCCCTTACCAGTTCCACTCTTCAATAGCGCTTCACTCCCCGGCAACGACGCCAGAAAATAGTCTTGATGACCCACAAGTATAGGGGGTGTATCGTAGTACTTTTGATAAATAGGAGTGTCGATCCCAACGAGGAGAGGAAGGTGCTGAATAGTGGTATGGAGCAGGAAATCCCTATGAATACTTATCAAACGGATTTTTAGTTGTTTTCTGATAAGGCAAGAAAACAAGGAACAAGTAACAAAGACAATGAACAAATGGAGCAAGTGGCCCAATCCTTTCTTAGCAAAGGACAAGCCGGTGGAAATACTTATAAGGACCAAATATTCTCAAGGACACATGGGAATTCTGTCAAGTGCTTTCGCTTCAAATAGCTGAGTACTCTTCTCTGGTGTTGTAAGTGTTGTGTGGATGAACCTGTGCTAATGTACCGACCGTACTTGGACTAATACATACTTGTGATTAAAACCCCCGCAAACATCTGTAACTATAGGAAAGTAATTAAGATATAAATCTAACCACAGCCTTAAACTCTAATATCCTACGCTCCCTTGTGCAAAGGTGTCCTAACAGGGTTCAGGTTTCTGTCACTCCGACAACCCCACAATTAGTAGCCAAATAAACAATGCATTCCCCTAGGCCCATAAATGGTGAAGTATCATGTAGTCGATGTTCACATGACACCACTAGAAGAATAGAACCACAACTTAAATACTAAACCGTTGAATAATAACTCATCACAGATTAACTACTAACAACATGACTTCTCCCATGTCCTCAAGAACTAAACGAACTACTCACGAGACATCATATGGATCAATATAAAAGATGATATGATAATGGATAACAATCTGAACATAAACAATAACCCAATGGTTCCACTCACAAGCATCAACTACAATAGTAATCAACACCGGGAAAGTTTCCCCTAAGAACTAAAGCAATATCCAACACGATTGTTACAGCGGGATGGAGTGGTGATGATGGTGCTGGTGGGGATGATGGTGTGGATGATGAAGATGATCCCGATGAAGCCTAGCTTGATGATGGTGTTGATGGCGACGATCTTCCCTCTCCGGGAAGGAATTCCCCCGGCAGAAATCTGTCTGCCGGAGAGATCTTTCTCTCTCGGTGTTTTACGCCCCTAGAGGCGGCGGAAATCTATCTGTGGTCCCTCCCCTAGGCTTAGGGTTCCATAGGGAAGATATAGGCGAAGGGGCGGAGTCGGAGGCCGGGCAGGTGGGCCACACCTGCCCTAGGCGCGGGGTTAGGTGGGCCCATGCCTAGGGGTTGTGGGCCCCCTGCAGCCCCTCTTCGCTCCTCCTTCTGGCTTCCTTCGCCTTCTGGGAAAATAATATGTTTCCATATTTTTCTGGTATTTTTCTGATCTTCGCGAAATTGCACTGAAACGCCTTATTTTCCATTAGAATCTAGACTCTTGCAGTCCATCCTCCAGGAATCATCCAACATGCATAAACACATGAAAAGCCATAAGTAATACCTCATAATAAGACAAATATCAATGAATAGAGGTAAATTATGATATAGAAAGGTGATGCAAATTGGGCGTATCAACAACTCAAAACTCATGAAGTGAATTACCCTACTAATGAATTAGAGTTAGCCTCTGTTTTCCATGCACTCAAAACATGGAGACATTATCTTTTGGGAAAGCGTTGTGAAGTGTTCACAGATCACAAGAGTTTGAAGTATATTTTCACTCAGAAGGAATCAATATGAGACAAAGAAGATGGCTAGAACTCATCAAGGAGTATGACTTGAGTTTGTAATACCACCCCGGTAAAGCAAATGTTGTAGCGGATGCTTTAAGCTATAAGGTTTATGTGAATGGCCTTACTAAGGGAGAATTGCTAGATGATCTGTGTGCCCAATTCAAGGATCTCATATTGGAAATAGTACCGGAAGGACATATCATATCATTGGATGTTCAACCCACATTGTTGGACAAGATCAAAGAAGGCCAAAAGTTGGACAAGGAAATTGAAGAGATTAAAGGAAAAATTAGCAAAGGGAAAGCTAAAGGATTTCATGAAGACGAACAGGGTACTTTTTGGTATGGAAAACGTATCTGCATTCCGCAAGATCTGGAGCTTCGGAAACTGATTCTGCAAGAAGCCCACAACTCACCATATTCCATTCATCCAGGTAACACCAAAATGTACATGGATGTGAAGGAAAGATTTTGGTGGAACAACCTCAATAAAGACATTGCTGAGCATATTGCCTTGTGTGATGTATGTAGCCGAGTGAAGGCGGAACATTAGAAACCAACAGGGTTATTGCAACCACTACCTATTACTGATTGGAAGTGGGACAAGATTGGTATGGATTTCATCACCAGACTACCAAGGACAAGATCGGGATATGATTCTTTTTGGGTTGTTGTTGATCGCCTAACTAAAGTGGCTCATTTCATACCTGTGAAGACAACCTATACAAGTGCTAAGTTAGCCAAGCTTTACATGAACATGATTGTATGTATGCATGGAGTACCCAAGAGTAGTGTGTATGATAGAGGAACTCAATTCACCTTGCATTTTTGGAGACAACTACATGAGTCATTGGGAACAAGATTAGAGTTCAGTACAATTTTTCACCCCTAGACTGATGGACAGATAGAAAGAACCAATCAGATTTTAGAGGATATGTTGAGGGCATGTGCCCTAGACTATGGTGCCAGTTGGGATGAAAGTTTGCCTTATGCGGAATTCTCTTACAATAACAACTATCAAGCCAGTATTGAGATGGCACCGTTTGAATTTCTCTATGGAAGGAAGTGTACTACACCATTGCTATGGAGTGATGTGGGAGAAAGAAATTTGTTCGGACCGGAACTAATCAAGGAAGCTGAAGAGAAAGTCAAATTGGTAAAGGACAGATTGAAGATAGCACAGTCCTGACAGAAGAGCTACGCAGATCCAAAGCGTAGAGAAGTCACCTATGGGGTGGGTGATAGAGCGTATCTTAGAGTCTCTCCACTTCGTGGTGTGAAGATATTTGGAGTCAAGGGAAAATTGGCACCAAGGTATGTTGGATCATTCAATATTTTGAGTCGCAAAGGAAAAGTGGCTTATGAGATTGAATTGCCTGAATCACTGTCTGTAGTTCACCATGTGTTTCACGTGAGTCAGTTGAAGAAATGCCATCCGGAGATGGAAGAAACTTCTTTGAAAGATACTATACCTTTGGAAGAGGTTCGATTGGAGAGTGATCTCACCTATGAGGAGAAACCTATCAGGATTCTTGGGATTGCAGAAAGAGTTACTCGTACCAAGACTAAAAAATTCTGCAAAGTTCAGTGGAACCACCATTCCGAAGAAGAAGCAACTTGGGAAAGAGAAGTTGACCTTCGGAAAGATCACCCTCACCTATTTGCTAGCCAATCCGAATCTCGAGGGCGAGATTCATATTAAGTGGGTTAGATTTGTAACATCCAAAAATTCATAAATTACAAAATCTTGCATCTCATTCATGAATTCATAGCATTCTTAGCTTGCACAAAAAATTTCAAATCAAAATTCAAATAAAACCAATTATATGCATATTACTTATATATCATTAAGGCATGGTTTTATTTTAATTTAAATGGTTCAAAGTATATTTGAATAGACAGTAGTGTTTGACACACATTTGAGCACAAGGTTCACTATTTAAAAATCCAGAGAAAATTTGAATTCAAACTCATTTGATTTGGGTTTGAAAATGATTCCTAAAAATCCAATCAGAAATAGAAAAAGAGAAAAGAAATAGAAAAGGGCCAGCACCACCAATTCAGCCCAGTGCCAGACCCAGCACAGCAAGCCCACCCGGCGTTTTCCCTCTCCCTTCTGTTTCTCACCGCACCCGCGCCACACCCGCTCACTGACAAACGTGGCCCACTGCCACATCAGCTCATCGTCCCCAAATCACCGCGTGACGACCCGCTCCGCCGTTTCTTCCCCGTAGTGAAGCCACCAATGAATTCTCTTAAATTCCATTGATTCCTCGCTTAATTGCCGCTCCTTGTCTGGCTACTAAAGCACCACCTCACCGTGGTCATTTCCCCTCACCAAGCCCCCTCTTAGCGCCCCCAGGATGCTCGCAATCAAGATCGCACCGCCGCTGCCCGACGCACTCCGACGAGCTATTCCGGTGAGTATAGTGCGCCCCTTTGCCTCTCGACCACACGATTGTGATCCTCTTGTTCTTGCGCAACTAATCTCACCTCTGGTTCATCCTATACTGGCCCAGGTCATTGTCTCCGTTAGCCACCGTGAGCACCTGAGGCGTCAATCATCTCCGACGAGAAATTACGGTAAGAAATCGAGCGCCCCTTGTATTCTGAACCAAACACCCATGTGCGTCGTGTCCTTACGCAGACACTGATGTGATTTGTTTGTCCTAAGGATGCCTAGAACGTCGTCGTCGTCTCCGTCAAGCCGTGCCTGACGCCAGCAAGGTTTCCGACGAGCTCTCCTGGCCACCACAACACGCCCCTGCCCATGCCAGCAACACGTTGAGCTTCCTCGTGATCTCGCAAGTCTGGTAAGCATCACCGCAACCCCTAGCCCCCTCTGCAATTTCCGGAGCATCGCCGCCAGAGCGCCGCCGTCGTGTAGCCGTCCCTAGCGCCGCCAGACTTTGGTCGCGTGCTCTATAGCCGTTGGATCTAGATCTAGCGGATCAAAATAGATCACTTAACGAAGGGGTATGGTTAGATCTGGCCCATGCGTTGTCACTTAAATCCTATGGCTCTGGTTGATTGATCCAACCGAACCGGTATCGACCAATAAGACATATCCACGTGTCTAGGGTTTTGATTTAAAATATATTTTTATATCTATTAGAGATTCAAACTTGTAAAAATCATAACTTTTGTTCTGTTTATCCAAAAAATGCAACTAAGATATCAATGGATTCACAAAAATAAATCCTACACTATTGTGGGATTATTTTTGTATTTTTTTCTATAAAAATGGGTTTTTGTGCAGAGATAAATATAGTCTTATTTTGACTATATAAATTATTTGGAAATGATTTTTAAAGCAAGGTTAAGTTTATTTAGACTATATTTAGATGACTTTGTGTTCAGTACTATTTGGTTGAATGGTTTAGTGTAGGAAAATTCATTTCATTGCATTTGGATGCATTCATATATTTTTGCTTGAATATTTTGAATGAGAATTTGGTGCTATCATTGTATGTGTAGATTTTGGTGCTAGTGGTGATTATGATTGTGAAGATTGTTGATACTCCCCCAACTACCAAGGTAAGTGGTGCTTCATGTATATTTGTCCTATTATTTTGACTATGCACTAGTGATATTTTGAATAGGGCTTGCATGGAATTTTTGCTAAGTATAAACTATGCTATGCCTTGGGAAATCCTAGTAGTTGTAGTCTTGGTAGAACTTTCTCTAAGTTAAGATACTTGTTATGTTATCATGCTTAGCCGAGCTAGTAGAAAAAAAGGGTGGATTATATCCATGCTATGAAAATTTTGCTAAGTCTTTGACTTATGTTTTTGCTTACTAAAACAACTAAGTGAATGAATCACCTGGGTGGAATGGTATGTTTGGGTTATGTTGAATGGTTACACAAGGCCCATTTCTATGGTCTACCTTGTGTATCACACTTGTGGAAAGCCACCCAGGAACAAAGGGATTTGAGATACTTAGTGTTTAGAAGCTTCTAGTGCAACCACATGGCATATGGGATCTGCCTTGATAATATAGGTTGCAATAACTTAGCCAGATGGACAGATGGTGGTAGGATGATAGGATGGAACGCGTCCATTTGGTCAAAGGGAATGCTTCTGAAAGATCTCGTCTCGATGCATGTCGAGTCTTGTGGGGAAATTGCACCACCTCTTGAGAAGGAAAAACCTAAGTACTTAGCCGTGTCCCCGGGAACGAACAATATGAGCATCAAGACATTGAAGCTATCAAGGATCTCCTCATCCCAATTTCTAAGTTAAAAATTGTGGTTGAACAAGGGTTAAGGTTCACCAATGTCTATTGGTGGTTCCTTGGGAGTTTTTGACAAATAAAAACTTAGTGTTTTCAACTGATAGGAAAAACCTATTTTGAGCAAAGCAAGCCTAAGCTACACTTAGCCAAATTCATATAGATGTTAGATACTACTATTCTACTATGGTATCACTTGCCAATACAATTCCAAATGTATTGACCCACTGTGGCTGTAACTTGTGATGTCGCAGGTTACTCTGATGAGGATTAGGGTTATGAGTCTACACTCAACATGTTTCTCTGTGGCACATGAAGATGAATACTTTACTTAAATTATTTATGTTATGAACTCTTGTACTAGCCTTTGGCTATGGAGTTGTATAAGACTATGTTTATCTCTGGAATGACGGTGTAATAAAGACCTTTGTATTTGTGTACTTCATCTTAAACTGTGGATGCTAGCATTTGATCCAGGGACTAGCATTGCAATCATAGGGACCTTTACCTTTACAAAGGTGGGGTCTTACACATTCGGATGGACTTTTGGAATCACTTGATTTTGAATCATTTGATACATGTGAGCCATGCCTTATGGGCAAGATGACTAGAACGCCGTTTTCTGGTTCAATGGAACGGGCGACAGATTTATTGGAATCATACATTCTGATGTATGTGTGATGACCCACAAGTATAGGGGGTGTATTGTAGTACTTCCGATAAATAGGAGTGTTGATCCCAACGAGGAGCAGAAGGTGTTGAATAGTGGTATGGAGCAGGAAATCCCTGTGAATACTTAGCCAACAGATTTTTAGTGGTTTTCTGACAAAGCAACAAAACAAACAGAAAGTAAAAGAAGTAACGAACAGAAGGAGAAAGTGGCCCAATCCTTTCTTAGCAAAGGACAAGCTGGTGGAAATACTTATAAGGACCAAACGTTCTTGAGGACACATGGGAATTCTGTCAAGTGCTTTCGCTGCAAATAGCTGAGTACTCTCCTTTGGTGTTTGTAAGTGTTGTGTGGGTGAACCTGCGCTAACGTACTGCCCCTCCTACGACTAATACATACTTGCGATTAAACCCCCTTCAAACATCCATAACTACAGGAAAGTAATTAAGATATAAATCTAACCACAGCCTTAAACTATGAGATCCTACGCTGCCTTATGCAAAGGTTTCCTAACGGGGGTTCAGGTTTCTGTCACTCCAGCAACCCCACGATTAGTAGCCAAATACACAATGCATTCCTCTAGGCCCATAAATGCTGAAGTATCATGTAGTCGACGTTCACATGACACCACTAGAAGAATAGCACCACAACTTAAATACTAAACCATTGAATAATAACTCATCACAGATTCCCTACTAACAACATGACTTCTCCCATGTCCTCAAGAACTAAACGAACTACTCACGACACATCATATGGATCAAGATCAAATATGATATGATAATGGGTAACAATCTGAACATAAACAATAATCCAATGGTTCCACTCACAAGCATTAACTACAATAGTAATTAACACCGGGAAAGTTTCCCCTAATGAACTAAGCAATATCCAACACAATTGTTACAGCGGGACGAAGTGATGATGATAGTGCTGGAGGAGATGATGGTGTGGATGATGATGATGATGATCCCGATGAAGCCTAGCTTGATGACGGTGTTGATGGAGACGGTCTCCCATCTCCGGGGAGGAATTCCCCCGGCAGAAATATGTCTGCCGGAGAGATCTTTCTCTCTCGGTGTTTTCCGCCTCCTAGAGGAGGCGGAAGTCTATCTATCGTCGCTCCCCTGGTGTTAGGGTTCCGTAGGGAAGATATAGGCAGAGGGGCGGAGTCGGAGGCCGAACAGGTGGGCCAAACCCACCCTAGGCGCGGGGTCAGGTGGGCCCGTGCCTAGGGGGTGTGGGCCCCCTGAGGCCCCCCTTCACTCCTCCTTCTGGCTTCCTTCGTCTTCTGGTAAAATAATATGTTTCCATATTTTTCTGGTAATTTTCTGATCTTTGTGAAATTGCACCGAAACGCCGTCTTTTCCATCATAATCCAGACTCTGGCAGTCCATCCTCTAGGAATCATCCAACATGCATAAACAGATGAAAAGCCATAAGTAATACCTCATAATAAGACAAATATCAATGAATAGATGTAAATTATGATATAGAATGGTGATGCAAATTGTGCGTATCAATTCCCCCAAGATTAGACTTCGCTCGTCCCCAAGCGAATATTGAGCTCGGTAAACATGTCCATAGGTTTATGGAGTGAAGTGTCGATAAAAAGAATACGAACAAGAAGCATCACACTTACCTTTGCGCAAGTCATAGAAGAAAGCAACTCACCATTATATAACTTAGCTTCCAACCAATGTAACATCCCAGCATTTAGGAACCAATGAAGGGTAGATTTAGGAATCTGTGAGATTTCATGCATTCATCTGTAGAAATGTGGGTAAATTTTTCGCCAAATAAAAACCTAAAGTGATCAAAGTTTCTTTCATTCTTTAAGATTAGGAATAGCCTTGGAGAATGATTGTTATAAACTATTGATATGATCTTTGTGGATTAGTGTGTTTTGGGAAATGAAATTTGAATTTAAACTTGAGTGTTGGATTTATAATTCAAAAGGATTTAGGATAATGTTTGAGTATTTTGATTTAGTCAAGAAATGATAATTAGTAGCCCCGAACTTTAAATAAATTAATAATCAAGAAAAAGAGTACTTATTCCATAATTTTATTCAATAAATAAGTTACAAAATGTAACTTATAAACATGATCAAGAAACTTTACAATAGATAATGAAATAAAAGAAAAACCTTTATATATGGAGTAATAGTACAATCTTTATTACAAAAGAATAAAATAAAGATTACAATTGAATAAAATAAATATTACAAGTAATTATCTATAAAGAAAAGGAAAACCTAATCTAAGTCTTGAATCTTCAAGTCTGGTACCTGTAAAACAAACACAAACTAAAAGAAAGAAAGTTAAGGATTAAAAAATGTTTTACTCTCAGTATTGACAGTGAGTTGCACTGTTCGCTTTTTCATCATTGAGTAATCTTTAAAGGGGCAAGTTTCACCAATATGAAAGAAATATATCTTTCATAATTTTAAGCCATAAGTCAAATAAACAGCAAGGAGGGGAAAGTTTCACCAGACAAGTAAGTGTAACCAGATAAAAGTAACTTTCATATCCAGAGCATATCCACAAGGTGTGCAGCACGCACACAAGCAGCACACACACCAAACTGCATGGTGTGTGCTGTCAGCATAACATCAAAAGCTCCAACACACAAAACTGCTCAGCATAGCCGTGGGAAATCAACCCGACACCATTTCCTGCTTCATACACATCAAACACAGCAGCCAAACCAAGCCAAACAAGATCACACCAACCAAACCCTTGATCATCTCACCAAGATGGTGACATAAGGAGGGGGTAGATCAGGTGGATAGCAAGCACAAGGTCAAGCCACCAGGACCAGGAGGTGGAGAGCTAGATCAAGGACAAGTCCAGGAACTGGAAGTATCAGGAGGAGCACTAGATCAAGCTAGACACAAGATCAACAACTTGTAACCCCAACAACAACCAAGTGTGGTGAGTAGAAAAGACCATCACATGATTTTTCTGTCTAAGCTAGACAAGCAATCATGAGTTGTCTCATACTCAAATTCTCAGAAAAACACCCAAGTGGGGTGAATCCATCATAGAAGTTTTAAACATTAAAAGCAATTAGAAAACTATATAGACCCAACTAGGATCTCAGGACAACCTCATTGATCCTAGATATTAAGCTATATTCTAAATTCCAGGAAGGAATATAGCCAAGATCTGAACTTCTAGGCATAACTCTTAAACAGGAGTAACACCTTAGAATTTCATCTTATGGACCCATATAATTTATCAAGCCTACAAATTATTTTCCCAACTTTGACTCAAGAATCAGTAGCTGGTATCACTATCAGAACCAATCCATGAGGAACAACAAGATAAGGGCCTAGTCCCTAAACCTCAGACAAACATCATAGGTTCTAGGGATTCAAGGAAATAAGTTTCCATTTATTTCTGATGCAAATCTAATCTTAAGCTTGAACAAAACCAAGCCAAGTAATAGAACCTAATCTTGTGTGCCATACTAGGATGGTGCCATAAGAACAACTTCTAACCTAAGCAGGTTAAGCATCCAACTTCCACAGATACACCCACAGCCAACTATAAATCATTTTCCTGATACTAATCACAGGAATCATTTCCAAGAATATCTATATATATCATCACTGTAAGAGACCAATTGATCTCAGCTATATATGAATTCTTAAGCCAACAGTACAGATACAGTGACTGCATCACACAAAAATCACTGTCATTAACCAAGTAATGACAGTGCTGAGCTCTCAAACCACTAGAATCTCCAAGAAATGATTCCAGAGCAACCTTAGCATTTGAACCATATCAAAATAAACCAATGGAATCAATCTGATAAGCCACTAGCATCACCAAAGCTAACCATAAGCAGTAATCCACAGCAAACAACTACTTATTATGCTTAGGGATCATCAATACATGATCCAAATCATTAGATATTCAATCAACAGAGGGATATGAACCCTAATCAGGACATAACCACTAGCCAGGAGTAGCCACTACTAACACATAGCATAGGGTGGCCGAGCACAGAGGACACGAGGGTAAGAAGAACAACTTACTAATGGATGTTGCTGTGGGCGAGAAGAGGAAGCAGAGGTCGTCGACGAACACGACGACACTAGGAGCACCCCAAGGGGGCGATGCGACCCACACCATGCCAAGGCGGCGACCACAACCACACCTGAAGGCAAGGAACACCACCACAACACACGGCAGCAGCGGCAGCGACAGCACGAGCACCACCCCAAACCCTAGGGTTCGGGATGGAGCTAGTCTGGCCACGGGGGAGCTCCAGGTCCAAATCAAGATGGACAAGAAGGTGGAGCATGGTCGATAACCTCGCCCTGCACCACGGCAGTGGCCAGGGAGGACCACGGGGCGGCGCCATCGACCACGGGGTCGAAGAGGAAAAGAGAGATGAGAACATGAGAGTGACAGAGAGAGTGTGGGCTAGGTTGGGCCAGGACCCCTTCGGGGTGTCGTCTTGGTTCTACCCTATTGGGCCACAAGGGCCCAATAAACCAACACAGGCAGCCCATTTACCTAAAGGCAGTTTTTTAATTAAGGAAAAGACCAAAATGCCCCTGAATTTAAACAAATTCTAGAAAATAAAATAAAAATCCAAAAATTATAAATAAAATATTCTTGGATTCACAATAATCCAAAGTATCCAAATAAATTAAGAAATAAAATTTAGACATATAAATTTTATTAAGAATTTTGTAATATATATATTCCTTCTGGAATTTTATAAAATTATTGAAAGATGATAAAAATAAATAAAAATCACTTTCATTATATATTAATATTGTAGTATTTTAGAAAAATACTAAAACATATTTAATATCATTTTTTCGTATTTACATGATAATTCTTAAAAGAATTATTAAATAAATAAAATGAAATGAAATAAGAGAATACAATATTCAATAAATATTAAAAATTAATATTTATAAATTCTTTATTATTAAAAATAAATTTTATAATTTAGATAATGGGGGAGAATACACACAAAGCTAAATAATGCATTACATTGCTTTGCATAATCATTTTGCTTCTTTAAATATTGTCCTTACCAGGCAATAATGATGTTTTGTAGACATGGAAGCTCAAGGTCCAGTGCAAGCATCCGACTTCACTACCTTGCAATCACAAGGCAAGTTCATCACTTGCTCATGTCCTTTGAAGAGTCATTATCAAAGTATTTGCAAAATTGTGTGTTATCATATATACTCCAAAGAAAGAAAATATTATTTTCACAAATAAAGAAATCTTAGATATCATCCTAAGTGATGATATAATGGAGCAATAGAACTTAGGGTTCTATTTGCTACGGTGATGATCAATTAGGGACTTAATAACCCATGACATCAGTGATTCTAGCGCCGTATATCACGCGTTAGCCATGAGATTTGGAATGGGACAGAGAAGTCAGCTATATCTTCTTCCTCTCGCATGTAGCCGGATGTGCGGGTCGTGGCTGTTACCCTCGTAGCGTGCATATTAATTGGTAATTCGTAGAGGATATGCAACATATGGGTAGGAACCCTCAACATTCCACGATAGTTCTGGTATCTAACGCTATGTATAAGCCATTGCCGTAATTCAATATGTGGGCATGGTGTACACCAAGGAGGCATGCGAGGTCGCGAAGTGGGCAGTAATTGGCTTGGATCACCTACTGGGCCCCACATCATGGAATTGTGGATGGGAAAGTACGCTCGGTTGTGCAACAAGGAGTTGATCTCTCATGGGTAAAGTAACGCACCTTTGCAGAGTGTAAGAATTGTAACTTGTTACTCCCTGTTCCGGGAAGGAGCTACGAACGCGGAAGGAAAGGAACTCCATGAAAGTTTTGGTCAACCTGTAAAGGCTGATGGTCATAGATTTATAATAAAATCAATCTTTGAAGAAAGATTTACAAAAACTGCATAGTGCCAAAGACTTATAGTCCGAGGTGGTAGTTAGAGCATCAAACTTCCCACCTTGCATATAATGAATTTGCTGGGTAACGCTGCTACTCATCCTTTCCTTTGATCCTTTGCTTAGACTCTGAGGATTCTGAAGATATACCAATGTATGCAGCCGAATGCCAAGAAGATGTGTTCTACGAGGAGCCTGGCCTGTTAAGAGGTGTTGAAGGAGTGGATTACGAAATCCGCTATGGTGTCGATGGCAACGAGTCAAACTAAGTGCCCTAGTTAGTAGTAATCGACGAAGCCGAGCAGCATGAACCATATAGAATAAGCTGTTGAGCTCAACTCCTAGTTGGAATTTCTACATTTTAATTCCGCTAAAAGACTTCATATTTTGGTTTGTAAGTTGAATCCTTTTGAAGTCTTGAACTTCGGGTATTGTAATGATAATAATGTGTGAATGTTTGTAATATGGACCCGCAATGTTTCTGTTATACCACTCTGAGGGATGTGATATTTACAGAACGGTGTTCTGTGGATGTCATGTCAACGACTATAGTGTACTACACATGAAGTGGTATGCTGGGTCACCGTAGTTGGTATCAGAGCAAAAAAAATTGACCTTAGGTTGGAAACCTAGTAAAGGGTATTACCTGTTGGAGTGTTTAGCAACAATAAAGAATTCTCTAAAAAGAAATATAATGGGTATTTAAATGGGAATATTATGTTATATGTTTTTGTGCGATAATTCTTTGTTATGATGCAATATATTATTGGTTACTAATAAAAATATTTTTCTTATATACAGAGCTATGGCACCAATGTTTGCAAAATAGACTTTGGTAAGGAAAGAGGAGACTCTTGATGATTATCAAGGATCATTCACAGACCAACTTCGTCAACTTTTAAAGATTTTTAGTTGTCCAACTAGAATTCCAGTGAATACCATAACTTACTATGATGGTCGGATGTTATCCAAGTATCGTGTGAGTATCCAACTCCCAGAGGAGCTTGGATTATATCAAGATCTACCTATAGGTGAAGGAAGGAGTCAATTAGCAGCCTATCATGTTGCTGTTGTGGAGGCGATAGCTAATATCCGGGAGCATAAAGCCAAGGAGTTAGAGGGTAGCACATTTTCTGTGATACCTCATGATTGTATAGACTCGGAGCCTGTACCGGATCATCTTACTTTGGTTAAGAAGCATCCGAAGTTAGCTTCCAAGTTTATGGATAGATATCGTACACTCGTTGTGTCTTTTTATAAGACACATCAAGTGATTGTTGAAGATAAAAAATGACATGTTAGAGGATCTAACTGATCGGAAAGGAGGAAGCAGTTAGAATTCCAGTTGGAGAAGGAAGCAAGTAGTAGTACAAAACCCAAATTTAAGGATATATCTATAGATCCTGAATCCTTTACACCATATCCTTATTCACCAAGGCCTGAACCTATATATGGTCCTACTTTGGATATGAGGTATGCAGTACCACAGGGTTCAGAGGATGGTTCTGATTCAGAACTTCCTATTGAGAATTCTGATGGTTGGAGGATGGGATCATATGAAGGATCTCATGAACACCAGATGTCCATAGATAGTTCTAACAGAAATGTTGGACAATCTAGCTGGATGGGTGCAAGAATTAACCCTAGTAACAGTAGTAGAAATACCATGTTCATAAATAATCAGGATGAAGAAGAAGATCCTAAGGAGAGAGTGTTTGAATCATCAACACCTTCTCCAAACCCAGGGAATATACATTATCCGGTGTTTAACTATATTTCCCAAAGGAGCACCCGGGGACCAGCAGGGTCTGCGTATTCTGTTGACGACTCAAGGAATGAACCTCAGGAGATGCAAGTGGGATATAATGTTGAATATGTTTCTGAAGACTTTTCAGCTGAGCTGGAGGGAGTGAATGCGCTCAGGTTGAGTAATTACTCAAGTCCTAACACTTTAGATACTAAGTATGTTCCTTCCGGAAGGCCATTTATTCCACAAACTGTGCGACGAATGTCACGTCATCACAGTTGGACATCAGGCATGTATGATGAGCGTAGTTACTACTAGAAGTAGGAAACTATTCAGAGGTATCGAGTACCGTGTATTGTAATCTGAAAAATAAGGTAGTAGATATGATGGGGATGTGCCTACCGGGGTATACCCAGCAGGACGTTTCCGACTGGCCCAGAAATCGGCGAGTGGGCCTGCAAGACGGCGACTAGATCAAAGCCCGGCGTGGATCCAAGCGACTGGAAGCTGTAGGCCCAGGCGAGTAGATAGGCCCAGTCGGATTAGGTTAAACAAGTACCGAAGCCTTAACTGATTCGGTTGAGATATGTAAACCCTAGGGGAGGTGAGCCTATATAAACCTCCCTGCAGGGCGTGTAAAGGGACGTTCCATCATACACCCAAGTGACTCGCCGCCTAGCTCGCCCATTGTACCACCTTCATAATACAATCTAGAAGGAGTAGGTCTTTACCCTCCGGGGGCCGAACCTGGGTAAATCCTTGTGTCTCCGCCCTCATCTCGCACCGCAGATGGCTGGCCGCCCTTGCCCCTCGTTCTACTACTCGCTGCCGATTGCAGCATCTGCCGTGACCATTCCCACGACAAGATAAATAAGGTAGTGTATGATTATACCTATATGGTATATGTTATAATGACTTTGTATTATTATGAGATTATAATGTATAATATGTGAAATGCATATTTGGATTTTATTTCGATTTTCATTGTGTGACTAGTTATGTGCGTAAAGTCGAGCTCGGAACACATGTGCATGATGTAATTATGAGTATTCGCTTTATGTGCAGGACTAGGGGATCATGGATACGGGTGTAGAGACCGAATCTGAATAGCAGCGGATGGAACGTGAGGCCAAGGAGAAGGCTGATGCAGATGCACCAAATCAGGGAACATTATCATCACCACCACCAATGAGGCCGTTAATGGAGCAGAACTTTATGCAATGTATGCAAATGATGCAAGAGACCCAGAACAAGTTCATGGAGGAGTTGCTGGGACGAGAAAATCAGAGGACACCTGAAGGTGGAGGAGTGAGTCTTTCTGACTTCCAGAATGCAAGGCCTTTACCTTTTGCATCAGCCCCTGAACCAATGGATGCAGAAGATTGGCTAGAAGATACAGAAAGAAAGCTGAAGACTGTAGGTTGCAATGATGAGGAGAAATTGAGGTATGCAACTCATCTTCTGACTGGACCTGCAACATCACGGTGGGAAAATCAGTTAGCCATGAAATATCCAGGAAGGGAATACACCTAGGAAGAGTTTAAGCAGAGATTCCGTGAATACAATGTTCCGGAGAGTGTTATGGAGTTGAAGCGGGGAGAATTTGAGGAGCTTCAGCAGGAATATACCAGTGTCATGAAGTATATCCGGGAGTTTAGTCAACTGTCTCGTTATGCTGAGGAAGATGTTAACAGAGAAGAGAAGCGGAAGAAGCATTTCCTGCATGGGTTAAATCCATTTGTGAGGATGCAGTTAAGGTTGGCTAATAAGCAAACTTATCAGCAGTTGCTGGATGCAGCTATCACTTTCAAAGATGACTACAAGAATGTCCAAGAGGATAGGAGGAAGAGAGCCAAGAAGGAAACCAAGAGAATTCAGGCAAGTAAACCTAAACCCAATCTGGAGTTCAAACCGCGGAACAAGGCCTACGGTAACAATAACAATAACAATAACAAGGGAAGTGGTGGAAATCAATCCAATCCTAGGAGGAATGTTATTTGTAACAATTGTGGAATTCTAGGGCATTTCTAGAGGGAATACAAAAAGCTTGTAGTGATCTGTTATGGTTGTGGTCAGAAGGGGCATATCAGGCCCGATTGTCCGAGCAAACCACCAGGGGGTTGGCCTACCAAGGGAGGAGGACAAGCCAGTGGAGGAAATGGACAGCCCAATCGAGGAGGAAATAATGTCAAGAATTGAAGGGAATATGCCCGAGAGGCAATAATAAAGTGGTTATTATCGTATTTCTTATTTATGATAAATGTTTATTTTTCATGCTATAATTGTATTAATACGGAAGCGTTAATACATGTGTGTTTAATAAACAAAAAGGAAGTTCCTAGTTATGCCTCTCTTATAAACTAGCTCGTTGATTAACAAGATGATCATGGACATTGGATGTTGTTAATAACGAGGTCACAACATTAGTGTAATGATGTGATGAACATTCATCCGAAGTATAGCATTATGATCAAAGTCATTGAGTTTATATTGCTATAAACTTACGAAGTGATCCTAATCCTTAGACCATGAGATCATGTCAATCACTAACACCGGAAGAGTTTCTTGATGACATCAAACGTCACACCATAACTGGGTGATTATAAAGATGGCTTCAGAACTACTAAAGTGTTATGTTGAGGCCCATGGATCGAGAGTGGGATTTGTTCATCCCGATGACGGATAGATTTGCTCTAGGCCCTCTCGGTGATATCACATTGATTAGCTTGCAAGCAAGTGATTTGATCACTAGAATGTTATATCACGGGAACGAGAAAAGAGTGCATGTCGGTAACGAGATCAAACTAGGTATAGAGATACAAATGATCGAATATCGGACATGTAATATATCGTGAAACAAAGGGATTAAGATACTAGCGTAAAAGGTTCCGACGATCACAGGAAAGTCATCGTTGAATGTGTGGGAGTCAGTATGGATCTCCAGGTCCCGCTTCTGATTATTGATCGGAGAAGGGTCTCGATCATGTCCGTATTATTCGCAAACCGTAGGGTGGCACACTTAAGGGACACTGACATCCAATTGGAGCAAAAGTTTCATGCTGGAAAGAATAACAAGCACAGGAATTTATTTCACTAGACACCGAAATTGTTTCGGTTGAAATTGTTGAAACTGGTTCTGCATGTGAAATTGAATACTAGCAAGGGGTTTAATGTGAATGTTTGTTAATTAAAGTAATTAACGAAATTCTGAATAAATAAATAAAAGAGTTTTATTTAAATGAGAGCTTGCATTAAATTTGGTGGAAATTTAATGCATGTGAGTGGATTTTTGAGTGGAGGCTCTTTTATGGGAGTGGAGGCTTTTCATTTTTAGTGGGATCTCCACCCACATGAATGTGGAAGAGGTGTAGGCAGCCACCATGGCTGGCGCCATGCCCCTTGGGGTGTGTTGTGGATATACCAAATGGGTATACCTACGGCATAGTCACATACCGGCAAGCCCGGGTGGCCCACAGTTGGTGGTTAGGCCTATGACATAACCGGGCGGCCCATTTGCTTATAGACAAGACGGAGGTCCAGCAGGGATAAAGGAAGGCGATGTGCCACCGCCTAAGATGGAAGCCGACGCCTTGGAGGACACGAAGACTAGTTAGTGTTAGTCTAGGACTCTGTAACCGTATCCGGTTGGGACTCTCCTTGTAACCCTAGGTCCTGGCGTCCTTATAAGCCGGCCTGCGGGAGCCTTTAGGGCAACACACAAGAACAAAAAGTTCATAGCACTACTCGCACACATCGAACCCCCCAATCCTGTAACTCGGCATATTGCCATTATAGTGATTTATAGCAGGAGTAGGATCTCGCCACCGTCGTGAGATCTGAACCTGGGTAAAGTGTGTCACGCCGACCCGGACGCTCTCCGTCTTCCACCCACGTCTTTAAACTCGTCGTTGGGATACCCCTATGGCGCACGTGTCGACAAAACCACGACAGGGTGCCCCCCTCTCCCTATAAAAGGCCCCCTCTCCTCCTCTCAAAGCACACCTCCTCGTGAAGGATCTCTCTCCCCCTCTAGAATTTATCCCCCATGGTCTCGGACTAGTGAGATACATGTTCCCGGTGGCTATTCGGCAAGAAAGGGTTGTGCTTACGCTGCATCGCTGGAGCGAGGAGGCGGAGGTTGCTCGGTGTCCTGTACGTGTGTGCGAGCACGGATGCGCTGCTATTTTGCGGCGCTAGGACTTCCTCTCGATCTTGAGATCGGCAAGAGATCATATACATCAACCACGAGTTTGGACTCGTTAAGCTTTGTCGGTCTTCAAGGGTATGTTCTCTATGGATGTATATCCACCCGTTGCTTGTATCTAGTAGATAGATCTTGGTACATAGTTGTTCCCATCGTAGGAAAAAAATTGTTTTCTATGCTGCAAACCCTACAGTGGTATCAGAGCCGGATCTATGCGTAGATGCTTTGCACGGGTAGTACACATATGAGTATGTGGGCGATGATGATCATTTTATTGCTTCTTAGTTGTACTTTGGATATTGGTGGCATAGTGGGATGAAGCGGCCCGGACAAACTTTACATGTCCTCGCACATGAGATCTGTTCCACGCTTGACATGCAACTAGTTTTGCATAAGTGGCTAGCGGTGCATAAGTGGCTAGTGGGTGTCTGTCTCTCCTACTATAGTCAATATCTAATTTGCAACAAGTTTTCAACAATTTGTTTATCCTCGTTGTGGTTCATGTTCGTAGGTAAGAACGGTTCTATCTTCGAAATCCCTAAGCCACGTAAAACTTGCAATGGATAAATTAGAGGCGTCTAGTTTAGATTGTTGCTAGGCTAGTGTCATGATATGGTGATGTTGTAAGTAGAAGTATGATATGATACTCTTACAACACACATAACGTGTAAGTTCCATAGACCTTGGCCTTACATATAGTGGTATGATAGTGATCATACCACGATGCACAAGATGGAGATCAAGTGCGGGAACCATATCATTTCACTTATAAACATGTGATGTTTGATTGCATCTTATATTGCTTGTTTGGCGTTTTATTAGCATAATAAGATGATCCCTCATTTAAATATCAAGATAAAAATGTGTTCTTCCTTAAGTATGCATCGACAATGTTTTGTCGCTTCAAGACATCACGTGATGATCGAGTGTACTTGAATCCACGAGCATATCTCGGGTGTAAGACAGTTACACACGCGAATACTAAGGTTCTTACTTGGCGAGTCTAGCATGTACAGACATGGCCTCGGAACACGGACCGAAAGGTTAAGCATGAGTCATATGTTTTGATATGATGACCATGTTGGAATTATGCCCTAGAGGCAATAATAAAGATGTTATTATTATAATTCTTGTTCATGATAAAGTTTATATTCCATGCTAGAATTGTATTAAGCGGAAACTTTAATACTTGTGTGGTTTGTGAACAACACCGTGTCCCTAGTACGCCTCTATGGACTAGCTCATTGATCAATGATGGTTAAGGTTTCCTAACCATAGACATGAGTTGTCAATTGATAATGAGATCATATCATTGGAGAATGATATGATGGACAGACCCAAAACTAAGCGAAGCAATTAGATCGCATCATCGTGTTCATCTTTGCGAAGCTTTTCCTATGTCAAATATTGTATTCCTTAGACCATGAGATAATACAACTCCCTGGTATCGGAAGAAAGCTTTGAGGTCATCAAACGTCATCCTATGAGAGGGTGATCATAAAGGTATCTCTCAGGTGATCGGAAAGTATCTGTTGGGTTGTATGTATCGAGATGGAATTTGTCCCTCCCAAGTCGGAGAGATATACTTCGGGCCCACTCGGTAATCGATATCAACACCGCTTGCAAGCATGTGGTTGAGGAGTTAATCACAAAGTGATATCGGATTACGGAGCAAGTAAAGTACTTGCTGTGAACGAGATTGAACTAGGTATGACGGTACCGACGATCGAATCTCGGGCAAGTAAAATATCGCGAGACGAAGGGAATATATATATGGGATTGATTGAATCCTGGCATCGTGGTTCATCCGATATGATCATCGATGAATGAGTGGGAGTCAATATGGGTGCCCAGACCCCGCTGTTGATTATTGATAGAAGATCATGTCTGCATATTCTCGAACCCGCAGGGTCACACACTTAACATATCTCGACGCTAGGATAGATTGGATAATTGGTTTATGAATTTTTGTTCGGAGTCTCGGATGGGATCCGGGATATCACGAGAGGTTCCGGAATGGTCCGGAGAATAAGATTCATATAAGGCAATGCAGTTTTTGGAGTTCGGAATTGTTCCGGGTTAATCGGTATTGTACCGGAAGCTTCTAGAACCTTCCGGCAGGGGACCAACGTGGCCCCACCTTCCGGGAGGGGGCATGGGCCTATGAGGGAGTGTCCTGGCCGCATTGGGCCAGGGGCACAAGGCCCCATAGGGCCCAGCCGATCCTAGAGAGTTTAAACTCGTTTAAACTAGAGATAGGGTTTCTAGAAAGGGGAGAGTCCTTGCCCCCCACTTCTCCCTCCCTTGGCCGCCGACCCAAGGCTTGGAGGAGGGGCAAGGGCTGGCCGCCCCCCCCCTCTATATAAAGATGGCTGGTGCGCCCCCTCCCCCCTACACCTTGCCTCCAAACCCTAGTTGCCCTGCTAGCCTTCCTCTCTCCCTCCCGACTGTTTGTAGGCGAAGCCCTGCTGCAGAAATTCTCCACCATATACACCACGCCGTCGTGTTGTAGATCCAATCTATCTCTCCACCATACTTGCTGGTACGAGGAAGGAGGAGACGTCGAGGTGCTGCACGTGTGCATCTCACGGAGGCACCGCCACTTGTGGTGCTAGATCAGATCGGGTCGCGAGGAGGAGAAGCGGGTACGACTACATCACCCACGTTCCGACGAACGTTCCGCTGTGCGAATCTTCAAGGGTATGAAGATCTAATCCAATCTCTCTCGTTGATTGCATCTCCTAGATTAGATCTTGGCTTTCCCTCTGTTCGCATCCGTATAAAATTTTGATTTACTATGCCGCGAAACCCTTCAGTGGTATTAGAGCTTGATCTATGCGTAGATGTGTTTCACGAGTAGAACGCAACATGGTTGTTGCGGGCGTTGATGTTTTCTATTGCAAGCATCTTGTTTGTGTTCTTCTTATGATGTGGGATAGTGAGATTGAAGCGGTCCAGGCCAACCTTACGCGACGTCGTTCGCGAGACCGGCTCCGCACTTGACGTGTGGCTTGTTCCACACATGCGGCTGGTGGATGTCAGTTTCTCTCACTATAGTTGTCATGGGATTAACACCGGAGTTTGGCAACCATAATATCACCGTTGTGGCTTTCCGTAGGTAAGAATCGTTCTTAGCATCTACTCCCATAAGCCACGTAAAACATGCAACAACAAAGTAGAGGCGTCTAACTTGTTTTGGCAGGGAGTGTTTTCTGTGTTATGGTATGGCCCAAGATGTGATGTGTATATTGTATGCGATGATCATGTTTTGTAATGTTTCACGACTTGCATGTCGATGAGTACACAACCGGTAGGAGCCATATTGTTGTCTTTATAATTGTGTATGACCTGCGAGTCAACTTCTTATACGCCATGTAATAGCTTTACTTTATCGCTAAGTAGTTAGCAATAGTTGTAGTTGCTATTCGTGGTGGAGGCAATCATGGTGGAGTGATGGAGATCATGCCGGAACGCACAAGATGGAGATCATTGCGCGAAGATTGGCTATACCATGTCACATAAAGTTATATGCATGTGATGTTTATCCTTTTATGTATCTTATTATGCTTAGACCGCGACGGTAGCATTATAAGATGATTCCTCACTTAAAGATCAAGATGAAAAACTGTGTTCTCCCCAAGTATGCACCGTTGCGAAAGTTCGTCGTGTCCAAGCATCACGTGATGATCGGGTGCTATAGACTCTACGCTCACATACAACGGGTGCAAGCCAGTTTTGCACACGCGGAAATACTTGGGTCTAACTTGACGAGCCTAGCATGTACAGACATGGCCTCGGAACACAAGAACCGAAAGGTTAAGCATGAGTCATATGAATGATATGATCGACACTTTGTTGTCCACCATTGAAACCACATCTCTTCTCGTGAATATCGGATTAGGTGTGGTGAATTTGGATCGTGTTCATTAAACAACTTGAGGGATGTTGAATTTAGTGGGAGTTCATCTAGTAATTTGATTAAGTTGAACTTTTTATCATGAACATAGTCTAAATTGTACTTGCAAATACTGTAGATCACATGGCCAAGTCCAACTTCAACTTCAACGTTTTTGCTGAGAAAGAAAAGCTTAGAAACAATGGGTCTAACTTCACCAATTGGTTCCACAATCTAAGAATCATTCTGTCTGGCGGACAAAAGGACTATGTCCTTGGGAAAGCGTTAGGTGACCCCCCTGCTGCAACTGCGCCGGCTGATGAGAAAGCTGTCTATCAGTCGCGCAAAGATGATTATGGTGTGATTAAGAGCACCATGTTGTTTGCTATGGAACCGGAGCTTCAAAATCATTTTGAAGAGTATCCCGGGCCCTTTGAGATTCTCGAGGAGCTGAAAACCATGTTTTAGACTCAGGCCCGTTCTGAGAGATATGAGATCTCCGAGAAGTTCTTTAACTGCAAGATGGAGGAAGGGAGTTCCGTTAGTGAGCACGCCATAAAGATGACGGGCTACACTCAACGCCTTGAGCAACTGGAATGCACGATTCTAGAGGAGCTCAAGATTGACAGGGATCTGCAATCACTCCCTCCCAGCTACAAAAGTTTTGTAGTAACTCATAATCAGATTGGCTCCACTGATACGATCACCGAGCTCTTCGCAAAGCTGAAGGCTGCGGAGGTGGACATCAAGAAGGATAATCATGTGTTGATGGTCAACAAGCCCTCCTTTAAGAAAGGTAAGGGAGCAAAGAAGCCCTTCAAAAAGGGCGGTGGCAAGCGCAATGCTCCTGCTGAGAAGAAGCTCAAGTCTGGTCCTAAGCCGGACACTGAGTGCTTCTATTGCAAGGACAAGGGTCACTGGAAGCGCAACTGTCTGAAGTACTTAGCGGACAAGAAGGCTGGCACCATCAAAGGTATATTTGATATACATGTTATTGATGTTTTCCTTACTAGCCCTCGTTGTAGTGCCTGGGTATTTGATACCGGTTCAGTTGCTAATATTTGTAACTCGAAACAGGAGCTACGGAATAGACGGCGGCTTGCGAGGGATGAGGTGACGATGCGCGTTGGCAACGGATCAAGAGTTGATGTGATGGCCGTCGGCACGCTCTCCTTAGTTTTACCTTCGGGATTAATTTTAAACCCTAATAAATGTTATTATGTGCCCGCGTTGAGCATGAACATTATTTCCGAATCGTGTTTATTGCAAGACGGTTATTCGTTTAAATCGGAGAATAATGGTTGTTCTATTTATATGAGTAACATCTTTTATGGTCATGCACCTCTTGTGAATGGTTTATTTCTTCTAAATCTCGAAAGGGATGAAACACACATCCATAACATTGAGGCTAAGAGATGCAAAGTAGATAGTGATAATACTACTTATTTGTGGCACTGTCGTCTAGGTCATATTGGTGTAAAGCGCATGAAGAAACTCCATTCTGATGGAATTTTGGAGTCTCTTGATTTTGAATCATTTGACACATGCGAACCATGCCTCATGGGCAAGATGATCAAAACCCCGTTCTCCGGTATGATGGAGCGAGCAACGGACTTGTTGGAAATCATACATACCGATGTATGCGGACCGATGAGTGTTTCGACGCGCGGTGGATATCGCTATTTCCTCACTTTTACCGATGACTTAAGTAGATATGGGTATATCTATTTAATGAAACATAAATCTGAAACATTTGAAAAGTTCCAGGAATTTCAGAATGAAGTGGAGAACCATCATAACAGAAAGATTAAGTTTCAACGATCCGATCGTGGAGGTGAATATTTGAGTTATGATTTTCTCACGCATCTTAAAGCAAGTGGAATCGTTTCACAACTCACGCCACCCGGAACACCACAGCGCAATGATGTGTCTGAACGCCGGAATCGAACCCTATTAGATATGGTCCGATCAATGATGTCTCTTACTGATTTGCCGTTATCATTTTGGGGTTATGCATTAGAAACCGCTGCATTCACTTTAAATAGGGCTCCATCTAAATCCGTTGAGACGACACCGTATGAACTGTGGTTTGGTGCTAAACCTAAGTTGTCATTTCTTAAAGTTTGGGGATGCGAAGCTTACGTCAAGAAGTTGATGTCGGACAAGCTCGAACCCAAAGCGGAGAAATGCGTCTTCATAGGATACCCTAAGGAAACTATTGGGTATACCTTCTATCACAGAACCGAAGGCAAAGTGTTTGTAGCAAAGAACGGTTCCTTTCTTGAGAAGGAGTTTCTCTCGAAAGAAGTGAGTGGGAGGAAAGTAGAGCTTGACGAGGTTATTGAACCTTATCTTGAATTGGAGAGTAGCGCAGCACCTGAAATTGTTCCAGTGCCGCCTGCACCAACAATAGAGGAAGCTAATGACAAGGATCATGAAGCTTCGGACGATGCTGCTACTGAACGTCGCAGGTCGACAAGGTCGCGTGCCCCTCCTGAGTGGTACAGCAACCCTGTCTTGACTGTCTTGTTAGTAGAAGACAGTGAACCTACGAACTATGAGGAAGCGATGATGAGCCCAGACTCTGAGAAATGGTTGGAAGCCATGAAATCCGAATTGGGATCCATGAGCGAAAACCAAGTATGGACTTTGGTGGACCCTCCTAGCGACCGAAAGGCCGTTGAGTGCAAATGGATCTTCAAGAAGAAAACGGACGCGGATGGTAATGTTACCGTCTATAAAGCACGGCTTGTCGCGAAAGGTTTTCGACAAGTTCAAGGTGTTGACTACGATGAGACTTTCTCTCCCGTAGCGATGTTTAAGTCCATTCGGATTTTATTAGCAATTGCTGCGTTTCATGATTATGAAATATGGCAGATGGATGTCAAGACTGCGTTCCTCAATGGCAACATTGATGAAGAGTTGTATATGATGCAACCCGAAGGTTTTGTCGATCCTAAGGATGCTGATAAAGTATGCAAACTTCAGCGTTCCATTTATGGATTGAAGCAAGCATCTCGGAGTTGGAACCTTCGTTTTGATCAAGTGATCAAGAGCTTTGGATTTGTTCCAAATTGCTACGAAGCTTGTATCTACAAGAAACTGAGTGGGAGCTCGGTAACGTTTCTGGTACTATATGTGGATGGCATATTGATTATCGGAAATGACATCAACATGCTTAACGATGTGAAGAGTTATTTGAACAAGTATTTTTCAATGAAAGACCTAGGTGAAGCTGCTTATATATTGGGCATCAAAATCTATAGAGATAGACAAAGACGCCTGATAGCTTTAAGCCAGAGTACATACCTAGACAAAGTTCTGAAAAGGTTCAAAATGGATAAGGCAAAGAAAGGTTCAGGGCCTATGTTATCAGGTAAGATATTGAGCAAGGCTCAGTGTCCAGCTACGGTAAATGATAGGGAAGCTATGAGCAAAGTGCCTTATGCCTCAGCCATAGGTTCCATCATGTATGCCATGCTGTGTACTAGACCGGATGTGTCCAATGCTCTTAGTTTGACGAGCAGATATCAAAGTGATCCAGGAGTGGAACACTGTACAGCCGTGAAGAACATCCTAAAGTACCTAAATAGGACTAAAGAAATGTTCTTAGTCTATGGGGGTGATGAACAGCTTGTCGTAAAAGGTTACGTCGACGCTAGTTTTGACACCAACAAGGATGATTCCAAATCTCAGACAGGTTACGTTTATATTTTGAATGGAGGAGCTGTGAGCTGGAGAAGCTGCAAGCAAAGCGTGATCGCAGGATCTACAGTGGAAGCGGAATACATGGGTGCTGCAGAAGCGTCAAGTGAAGGAGTTTGGATCAGAAACTTCATCACTGAGCTTGGCGTGGTTCCAAGTGCATTGGACCCACTGGAGATATTGTGTGACAACACTGGCGCCATAGCACTCGCTAAGGAACCAAGATATCATCCAAAGACCAAGCATATCAACCGCAAGTTTCATATAATCCGAGATTATATTGCAGATGGAGATCTGAAGATTAGCAAAGTACATACAAATCTGAATGTCGCAGATCCATTGACTAAACCTCTTCCACGTGTAAAACATGATCAGCACCTCAGTGCCATGGGTGTGAGATTGTTGCCAAATGTAAACTAGATTATTGACTCTAGTGCAAGTGGGAGACTGTTGGAATTATGCCCTAGAGGCAATAATAAAGATGTTATTATTATAATTCTTGTTCATGATAAAGTTTATATTCCATGCTAGAATTGTATTAAGCGGAAACTTTAATACTTGTGTGGTTTGTGAACAACACCGTGTCCCTAGTACGCCTCTATGGACTAGCTCATTGATCAATGATGGTTAAAGTTTCCTAACCATAGACATGAGTTGTCAATTGATAATGAGATCATATCATTGGAGAATGATATGATGGACATACCCAAAACTAAGCGAAGCAATTAGATCGTATCATCGTGTTCATCTTTGCGAAGCTTTTCCTATGTCAAATATTGTATTCCTTAGACCATGAGATAATACAACTCCCTGGTATCGGAAGAAAGCTTTGAGGTCATCAAACGTCATCCTATGAGAGGGTGATCATAAAGGTGTCTCTCAGGTGATCGGAAAGTATCTGTTGGGTTGTATGTATCGAGATGGAATTTGTCCCTCCCAAGTCGGAGAGATATACTTCGGGCCCACTCGGTAATCGATATCAACACCGCTTGCAAGCATGTGGTTAAGGAGTTAATCACAAAGTGATATCGGATTACGGAACGAGTAAAGTACTTGCTGTGAACGAGATTGAACTAGGTATGACGGTACCGACGATCGAATCTCGGGCAAGTAAAATATCGCGAGACGAAGGGAATATATATATGGGATAGATTGAATCCTGGCATCGTGGTTCATCCGATATGATCATCGATGAATGTGTGGGAGTCAATATGGGTGCCCAGACCCCGCTGTTGATTATTGATAGAAGATCATGTCTGCATATTCTCGAACCCGCAGGGTCACACACTTAACGTATCTCGACGCTAGGATAGATTGGATAATTGGTTTATGAATTTTTGTTCGGAGTCTCGGATGGGATCCGGGATATCACGAGAGGTTCCGGAATGGTCCGGAGAATAAGATTCATATAAGGCAATGCAGTTTTTGGAGTTCGGAATTGTTCCGGGTTAATCGGTATTGTACCGGAAGCTTCTAGAACCTTCCGGAAGGGGACCAACGTGGCCCCACCTTCCGGGAGGGGGCATGGGCCTATGAGGGAGTGTCCTGGCCGCATTGGGCCAGGGGCACAAGGCCCCATAGGGCCCAGCCGATCCTAGAGAGTTTAAACTCGTTTAAACTAGAGATAGGGTTTCTAGAAAAGGGGAGAGTCCTTGCCCCCCACTTCTCCCTCCCTTGGCCGCCGACCCAAGGCTTGGAGGAGGGGCAAGGGCTGGCCGCCCCCCCCCCCTCTATATAAAGATGGCTGGTGCGCCCCCTCCCCCCTACACCTTGCCTCCAAACCCTAGTTGCCCTGCTAGCCTTCCTCTCTCCCTCCCGACTGTTTGTAGGCGAAGCCCTGCTGCAGAAATTCTCCACCATATACACCACGCCATCGTGTTGTAGATCCAATCTATCTCTCCACCATACTTTCTGGTCCGAGGAAGGAGGAGACATCGAGGTGCTGCACGTGTGCATCTGACGGAGGCACCGCACTTGTGGTGCTAGATCGGATCGGATCGCGAGGAGGAGAAGCGAGTACGACTACATCACCCACGTTCCGACGAACGTTCCGATGTGCGAATCTTCAAGGGTATGAAGATCTAATCCAATCTCTCTCGTTGATTGCGTCTCCTAGATTAGATCTTGGCTTTCCCTCTGTTCGCATCCGTAGAAAATTTTGATTTACTATGCCGCGAAACCCTTCAGACCATATGGATGCTCGCCTTTGAAGCTACACCGACTCACGTGATGATCGGACTTGGTGTAGTGGATTTGGTTCATGTACTCACCAAAAAGGCACGAGGGATGTCGTTTTTGAGTGGGAGTTCATTTCTAGTTTGGATTAGTAGAACTCAATTTATCATAAATTAAATCAAAGTGAATTTGCATAATTTGTTGTAGTCATTGGCATTCGTTCACCACCTTATGCTTAGTTGTAATTGAGATAATAGAACTATAGAATTCTGGATATATACTTTACGAACTGATATCATATTGTGTTGAGTGTCAATCTAAAGTTTAAAGTCCTATTGCAAACTTTTAGAAAACTCTGTTTACTCCGTGAAATTTAATAATTGGTATTAAATCGAGAGTAACAATTCCAGTGTTAGTATCTTAAGTATCATGTTTGCCTCCATGATTCTTGATTGTTTTAATATCAAGTTTATCTAGGAGCTGAACGAATTGTTTCATAAACCATCATGTGTGGCAGATATAACGATATCTGAAACAATGTTTTGGTTGCAATATGATAGAGTATAATATATGTTCTCATATTGGATGACAATTTGCGAAGGTTGGAGATTCTAGACATCCTAATCATCCAAAAAGGTTTTGGAAAGTAATGTTATACTCACTATTCTCCTTTATAAGCTAAATTATCTTGATCATGAAAGTCATCATGATAAGGATGAATAGAAGATGTATGTAAAGTGTTTACTACACTAAAAACATTACTAAAGAATGGATTTTGAAAGAATACCGATCATTTTGATGATGGTGATCTACTTCAAAGTGCAAGTCCAAAGGTATTATTATTTGAATATACACGCTTTGGACTATGTGTCATGTATATGGCGCCACTTTTGATGTTGATAGATTCTTTTAAAAGGAAAAGGAAATGCTGAAAGAGAATCTATAAAATATATTTGGCAGAAAATAAAATATTGGAAATATCCAATTTAGGTATATAGATGATATACATGTTATGGTTGTATTCTTTGCTTGTTAAACAATGTGGTTCTTGGGTATTGGATACCGAATTGGTTGGTATGAAATTTCATACGAAACGACACAATTCATGAACCACAATGGCCTAAGTAACTAGCAAGAGAGTATGTGATGATGTTCATCGAAAACAAACCGTTGTTTGTATTTCTCGTTGACACCAAAGCTTGCCTTCAATATTTGTTTTAATAATAGTTATTTAAATCAGGTAGTATGAGAACAAAGGTTGTTCAAATAATTATCGTATTCCATATCATATGGATGATTTACAAATCTAGTTGGAGAAATCACATCCATAAAACTAATGCTAAAATGTCGCAAGACAAATGATTGGAAGATCACTTACGAAGTGACATCGCCGTTTAAATTATATTGGAAATAAAACATGAAGAAACTCCATTTTCACAGATTTTTGGAGTCTTTGATTTGATCAAGTGACGCTTGTGAGACTTTCCTCGGGATAATTAAAACTTCGTTCAAAGGCCAAAGAAGAACGAACGACTAAATTATTGGAATTTATACATATCGATGTATGTAGTCCATTATGTATAGTCATAAGCGATGGATTTCAACTTCATATGCTTTCTCTGGAAATTTGAGTGAATGTTCACTTAATGAGAAAGAAGTATGAAATATTTGAAAAACATTTCAAAGACTTTCAAGATGAAGTGGAAAATCATTGTAACAAGAAAATAAATGATTTATGATTTGATCATAAAGGGATTTATTTGAGTTACAAGTATAACAAGAAAATAAATGAATTATGATTTATCATAAAGGGATTTATTTGAGTTGCAAGTTTAGCAAAACACCTAGATTTACATCTCCCGAAACACCATAGGAGTATGGAGTGTTTGAGATTTGTAATGAAACCTTGTTTGACATGGTTGGATCAAAGGTGTTATTTATAAAACTGCCATTATGTTTTAAAAGATTAAAGCTTTAGAGACTACCACTTTTACACCAAAAAGAGCTCCATCTTGATCCGTTGAAATGACACCATATGAGTTATGTTGTGGGGTAAAACTCAAGTTGTCATTTCTTAAATTTTGGTATGTTAAACATAAGTAAGATGTTTACAACCGAAGTCGGATGAGCATGTCTTTGTAGGTTATTTCGAATAACAAGTGGTTATTCCTCCATAACACCAAGGACAAAAGGGTTTGTCGCTTGAAATGTGAAATTTCTTGAAAAAGGTTTTCGCAAAAAGTTAAGCGGGAGGACAATAGAACTTTGATAAGGTTAATGAACCTTAGCTATATGTGCTGAGTTGCGCAACGCCGGAAAATGTTCCGGAGGCAGCCAGAATGCTCATGGCTCAAGTGCCTCAAAGGTTGCAGTCACGGAGGTCTAAGTTCCTATTGAACCAAGTAGGTCGGACAAACAATCAAATGTTGAGATTTGAGAGTAAATCATTATTGTTTGACAATGATGAACCGACTACATACAAAGAAGCGATGATGGGCCCTGACTCCGTTAAATGGCTTGAAGCCATAAAATCCGTGATAGTTCCATACACGAGAAATCAAGTTTTGAACTTAGAAGACCCTCCAGAAAGGTGTAAAAACCTATCGGTCGTATTTGGATCTATAAAGAAACAGACATGGATGTTTCACATCTATGAAATAGTCGACATGTCGTAAAGTATTTTATGACAATGTTCAAGGAGTTGACTATGACAAGATTCGATCTTTCATAGCGATATTTAGTCTGGATGGATTAAAGTAGCAACCACTACATATAATTTGGTATATTGTAGATGAATAAACAAAACAAAGTTCTTCTAATAGAATGGTTACCTAGGACGTGTATATGACACGGTCCAAAGGGTTTTGTTAATTCAAAGGATGCTCAAAGGGCATGCAAACTTCAATGGGTGAAGTAAGCATCGCGGAGTTGGAATCTTCACCGTGATGAAAAGGAGTTTTCATCAGGAGAGGATGAAGATGCTTGCATTTGCAAGAAATTAAGTGGGAGCGCTGAGACATATTTCTAATACATTATGTGGAGGACATCTTGTTGATTGGAAATGATGTATCTTTTATTGACAAAGGTTAAGAATTTCATTTTGATGAAAGACTTAGGCAAAAACCCGAATATTTAGCATGGATGTCTATAGTGGATAGACTATGACGCTAATATGGTTGTGCCAAACGTATATATATATGAGATATTGAAGGAGTTCAGTATAGAAACGACAAGAAATGATTCTTGTCGCATGGAAAATAATTGAATCAAGATTCAAGTGTATCGACACTTGATAAGTGAAACAAGATTCAAGTGCTTTAACACTTGATGAGTGAAATCACAAGAATGATTTGATCAATCATACCATGGTATGTACACATCCAGATATGTCCTATGCTCTTAGTGTTATGAGCATATACCAGAATGAATCATAAAATGATCATTGGACGATAGTGAGGATATTCTTATGATCTTTTGGAAGAACTAAGAATATATTTGTGTAGAGGTGACAAACAATTACAAATAGTTCACTGTAAAGAGTTACATTGATACTAGTTTTGTCACAAGATACAAATTAAGTTTATCTCAATTTAAAATATGGGTAGCACAATGTAATGGAAAGAAGATTTCATGATGGATTTGGATGTATTCCAAAGTTAAAACATTGTGACAAATATTACAACAGTAAGGCTAAGTATATGACTGCTATAGTAGCAGCAAAGGAGGGCATTTGTGTCTAGTAGTTTGTTATCAAACTAAGGTGTGGTTCGCAATAGTCTAACACTAAAGATATATTGTATGACAATAGTATCGACATGATTTAACCCCAAGGAACTAAAGGTCTCACCTAAAGACCAAATTTATACAATGCCATCTCATTGGAGAATGAGTGATGCGTGAAGACGCAAAGACAAGCAAATACACATGGACCTGAAAGTGTCAGATCTGTAGATTATGTTAACCACTTGCAGTTGCGTATACGGAACACCAGAAAGCCATAGGTGCTCAATATGCAAAGTTTTCAAACAAGATTATTGTCTCTAGTGCAAGTGGGAGACTGAAGGGACTATGCCCGAGAGGCAATAATAAAGTGGTTATTATCGTATTCCTTATTTATGATAAATGTTTATTTTTCATGCTATAATTGTATTAATATGGAAACGTTAATACATGTGTGTTTAATAAACAAAAAGAAAGTTCCTAATTATGCCTCTCTTATAAACTAGCTCGTTGATTAACAAGATGATCAAGGTTTCCTGATCATGGACATTGGATGTTGTTAATAACGAGGTCACAACATTAGTGTAATGATGTGATGAACATTCATCCGAAGTATATCATTACGATCAAAGTCATTGAGTTTATATTGCTATAACAACTTACAAAGTGATCCTAATCCTTAGACCATGAGATCATGTCAATCACTAACACCGGAAGAGTTTCTTGATGACATCAAACGTCACACCGTAACTGGGTGATTATAAAGATGGCTTCAGAACTACTAAAGTGTTATGTTGAGGCCCATGGATCGAGAGTGGGATTTCTTCATCCCGATGACGGATAGATATGCTCTGGGCCCTCTCGGTGATATCACATTGATTAGCTTGCAAGCAAGTGATTTGATCACTAGAATGTTATATCACGGGAACGAGAAAAGAGTGCATGTCGGTAACGAGATCAAACTAGGTATGGAGATACAAATGATCGAATCTCGGACATGTAATATATCATGAAACAAAGGGATTAAGATACTAGCGTAAAAGGTTCCGACGATCACAGGAAAGTCATCGTTGAATGTGTGGGAGTCAGTATGGATATCTAGGTCCCGCTTCTGATTATTGATCGGAGAAGGGTCTCGATCATGTCCGCCTTATTCGCGAACCATAGGGTGGCACACTTAAGGGACACTGACATCCAATTGGAGCAAAAGTTTCATGCCGGAAAGAATAACAAGCGCAGGAATTTATTTCACTAGACACCAAAACTGTTTCGGTTAAAATTGCTGAAACTGGTTCTGCATGTGAAATTGAATACTAGCAAGGGGTTTTATGTGAATGTTTGTTAATTAAAGTAATTAACAAAATTCTGAATAAATAAATAAAAGAGTTTTATTTAAATGAGAGCTTGCATTAAATTTGGTGGAAATTTCATGCATGTGAGTGGATTTTTGAGTGGAGGCTCTCTTATGGGAGTGGAGGATTTTCATTTTGAGTGGGAGATCCACACACATGAATGTGGAAGAGGTGGGGGCAGCCACCATGGCTGGCGCCATGCCCCTTGGGGTGCCCCCCTCTCCTCCTCTCAAAGCACACCTCCTCGTGAAGGATCTCTCTCCCCCTCTAGAATTTATCAACCCATGGTCTCGGACTAGCGAGATACATGTTCCCGGTGGCTATTTGGCAAGAAAGGGTTGTGCTTCCGCTGCATCGCTGGAGCAAGGAGGCGGAGGTTGTTCGGTGTCTTGTACGTGTGTGTGAGCACGGATGCGCTGCTGTTTTGCGGCGCTTGGACTTCCTCTCTATCTTGAGATCGGCAAGAGATCGTCTACATCAACCACGAGTTTGGACTCATTAAGCTTTGTCAGTCTTCAAGGGTATGTTCTCTACGGATGTATATCCACCCCGTTTATTGTATCTAGTAGATAGATCTTGGTAGATAGTTGTTCCCATTGTAGGAAATTTTTTGTTTTCTATGTTGCGAATCTTACAAGAATAACAATGGCAAGAGGAACAAACCTACCGGGAAGCTGAATTGCGCTACCCTAGAGGAGGTGGATAATTCAGAGCATGCAGTGATAGGTACGCTCAATATCCTTACCAATCCCGTCAAAGTTCTATTTGATACTGGTGCAACTACTTCATTCATTTCTGAAGAATTCTGTGATAAATTCGAGATTAGAATGGCAACGTTAGAAAACCCTATGATCGTAGTTATGGCAGGGGGAAATGTGATTGTATGCCACATTAAACAAGATCAGGTTATCTCGATCTATGGTTGTACATACTTTGCAGACATTTACGTGATTCCTTTGAAGGGAATTGCAGTAGTGTTGGGGATGGACTGGATGATGGAACATGGAGCTCAGATAAATTGTGAGGAGAAAACTGTCTCAATCAAAACTCCAAGTGGAGCAAGGATAGTTTATCAAGAAGATAAGCACAGTCATATCATGGTGGATATGCAGTTGAACTCAATGAAAGAGGTCAAATTGGAATATATATACCTGTAGTAAATGAATTTCAAGATGTTTTTCCAGCAGAGCTACCTGGAATGCCACCAGATCAGGAGATAAAGTTCACTATTGATCTAATTCCAGGTACAGCACCAATAGCTCAAGCACCATATAAGCTGGGACCAAAAGAATAAAAAGAACTCAAAGAGCAAATTGATGAGTTAGCCAGAAAAGGATTTATTCAGGAAAGTGTATCCCCATGGGGAACACCAGTAATCTTTGTGGATAAAAGGGATGGTGGAAGAAGGATGTGTGGAGACTACAGAAATCTCAACAATGTTACCATAAAGAATAAGTATCCTTTACCAAGGATCCAAGATTTGTTTGATCAAGTGAAAGGAGCCGGAGTGTTTTATAAGATTGATCTAAGATCTGGATAGCATCAGATAAAAAATTAAACCTGAAGATGTTCCAAAAACAACATTTGTCTCAAGATATGGACACCATGAGTATCTGGTAGTACCGTTTGGTTTGACCAATGCACCAGCAATATTCATGAATATGATGAACAAAATCTTCATGCCATATTTGGATAAGTTCGTCATAGTATTTATTGATGGTATTCCGATATATTCCAAGGATAAAGAAGAGCATGCTGGTCATTTGAGAATAGCATTGCAGACTCTAAGGGAACATCAACTTTATGCTAAGTTCAGTAAGTGTGAATTTTCGCTAGATGAGATAGAATTCCTTGGCCATGTGATTAGTAAAGATGGAATTGTTGTAAATCCATCTAAAGTTCAATCAGTACTAGAATGGACTGCACCAACCAATGTGAAACAAATTTGAGGTTTCTTGGGGATGACTGGTTATTATCGGAGATTCATTGAAGGTTTCTCCAAAATAGCTGGACCAATGACCAAATTGTTAAGAAAGAATACACCATTCATTTGGGATGAGAAGTGTGAAGCAAGCTTTCAGGAGTTGAAGACCAGGTTAACCACAGATCGAATATTAGTCATTCCAGAAACAGGGAAAGACTTTACAGTATACTGTGATGCATCTAAAGAAGGTTTGGGTTGTGTGTTAATGCAAGATCAGAAAGTGATTGCTTATAGTTCAAGACAACTGGAACCACATGAATTCAACTATCCAACTCATGATTTAGAGTTAGCAGCAGTAGTCTTTGCGCTGAAAGGATGGAGGCATTTTCTTTATGGAGCCAGATGTGAGTTATACACTGACCATAAAAGTATTAAATATTTCTTCACTCAAAAGGAGTTGAATACGAGACAGAAACATTGGTTGGAATTAATTAAAGATTATGATTTAACAATCAACTATACTCCAGGGAAAGCAAATGTTGTAGCAGATGCTTTAAGAAGAAAGAGTACAAATATTCAGCCTAGCAATCGGGATCTACTAAAAGAGTTACAAATGGACTTGGAAAGATTAGTGCTTGAATTCATTAGAACAGAGGTTCTAGGAGGATTAGCTACTATGTAGGTAGTTGCAGAGCAGGACAGTGATCTTAAGCACGAAATTTTTAGACATCAAGCAGAAGATCCTTTCATTGCTGAGGAAATTAGAAGGATATCTCAAGGGCAAAAATCAGTTTTTTGCCTTGGAGATTATGAGTCTTTGTGGTTCCAAGATCGTCTTTGTGTTCCAGATGTGACTGAGATTCGAGATGTCATAGTCAGAGAAGCACATGAAACACCATATTCTATACATCCAAGAAGTACTAAGATGTATATGGATTTGAAATAACTATTCTGGTGGAATAACATGAAAAGGGACATTGCTAAATATGTAGCAGAATTCCATACTTGCCAAAGGGTGAAAGCTGAACATCAAAATCCAGCAGGACCATTGCAACCCTTGGAAACCCTGAATGGAAGTGGGAGGAAATAGGTATGGACTTCATCACAGGATTGCCCATGACACCTAAACGGAATGATATGATATGGGTAATTGTGGATAGACTCACCAAAAGTGCACATTTTATTCTGGTAAACCAGAAGGATAATGCCGAGAGGTTAGTAGAAGTTTACGTCAAAGAAATAGTAAGCAAGCACGGAGTGCCTAAAAGAATTGTATCTGATAGGGGATCAGTGTTTACTTTCGCATTTTGGAAGCAATTACATGAAGCACTTGGTTCAAAGTTAGACTTTAGCACAGCTTATCATCCAGAGACAGGGGGTCAAACAAAAAGAACAAATCAGATACTAGAAGACATGTTAAGAGTGTGTGCATTAGATTTTGGAGGTACATGGGAAAATCATCTACCATTGGCAGAATTTTCCTACAATAATAGCTATCAGATTAGTCTGAAGGCAGCTCCATATCAGGTTCTGTATGGAAGAAAATGTAGATCACCAATATGTTGGTATGAGCCTGGAAGCAGCAAGGAATTTGTGCCAGACTATATCAAGTAAAAACAAGACATCATTAATAAGATCAAGGATAGACTGAAAATAGCCCAAAGTAGGCAGAAAAGTTATGCTAATAAAAGTCGAAGGACATGGCATCCAGAAGTGGGAGACATGGTATATTTGAAAGTAAGTCTAATGAAAGGGGTTAAAAGGTTCAGAGTTAAAGGAAAATTGAGTCCAAGATATATCGGGCCATTCAAAATACTGAGTCAGAATAGGACTATAGCTTATGCTTTAGAGTTACCCTCGAGATTGGCTCAAGGTCATAATGTTTTCCATGTGTCACAACTTCATAAATGTTTGAAAGTTCCGGATGATGCAATCACACACAAAGAGATAGAATTACAAGCAGACTTGACCTATGTTGAAAAACCCTGCAAAATTGGAAGAAAACTGGAAAATATTGAGGAACAGGGCAATCAAATACTGCAAGGTACAGTGGGAACATCATCCCGAAAGGGAAGCCACTTGGGAGAAAGAAGAGGATTTAAGAAAAGCCTATCCAGAACTATTCAGGTACACTTCAACAAACTTCGGGACGAAGTTTAATTTAATGGGGGAAGTCTGTAACATCCCAGCATTTAGGAACCAACGAAGGGTAGATTTAGGAATCTGTGAGATTTCGTGCATTCATCTGTAAAAATGTTGGTAAATTTTTTTCCAAATAAAAACCTAAAGTGATCAAAGTTTCTTTCATTATTTAAGATTAGGAATAGCCTTGGAGAATGATTGTTATAAACTATTGATATGATCTTTGTGGATTAGTGTGTTTTGGGAAATGAAATTTGAATTTAAACTTGAGTGTTGGATTTATAATTCAAAAGGATTTAGGATTATGTTTGAGTATTTTGATTTAGTCAAGAAATGATAATTAGTAGCCCCAAGCTCTAAATAAATAAATAATCAAGAAAAAGTGTACTTATTCCATAATTTTATTCAATAAATAAGTTACAAAATGTAACTTATAAACATGATCAAGAAACTTTACAATAGATAATGAAATAAAAGAAAAACCTTTATATATGGAGTAATATTACAATCTTTATTACAAAAGAATAAAATAAAGATTACAATTGAATAAAAGAAAAATTACAAGTAACTATCTATAAAGAAAAGGAAAACCTAATCTAAGTCTTGAATCTTCAAGTATGGTACGTGTAAAACAAACACAAACTAAAAGAAAGAAAGTTAAGGATTAAAAAATATTTTACTCTCAGTATTGACAGTGAGTTGCACTGTTCACTTTTTCATCATTGAGTAATCTTTAAAGGGACAAGTTTCACCAATATGAAAGAACTATATCTTTCATAATTTTAAGCCATAAGTCAAATAAACAGCAAGGAGGGGCAAGTTTCACCAGACAAGTAAGTGTAACCAGATAAAAGTAACTTTCATATCCAGAGCATATCCACAAGGTGTGCAGCAGGCACACACACCAAACTGCATGGTGTGTGCTGTCAGCATAACATCAAAAGCTCCAACACACAAAACTGCTCAGCACAGCCGTGGGCAATCAACCCAACACCATTTCCTGCTTCATACACATCAAACACAACAGCCAAACCAAGCCAAACGAGATCACACCAACCAAACCCTTGATCATCTCACCAAGATGGTGACATAAGGAGGGGGTAGATCAGGTGGATAGCAAGCACAAGGTCAAGCCACCAGGACCAGGAGGTGGAGAGCTAGATCAAGGACAAGTCTAGGAACTGGAAGTATCAGGAGGAGCACCAGATCAAGCTAGCCACAAGATCAACAACTTGTAACCCCAACAACAACCAAGTGTGGTGAGTAGAAAATACCATCACATGATTTTTCTGTCTAAGCTAGACAAGCAATCATGAGTTGTCTCATACTCAAATTCTCAGAAAAACACCCAAGTGGGGTGAATCTATCATAGAAGTTTTAAACATTAAAAGCAATCAAAAAACTATATAGACCCAACTAGGATCTCAGGACAACCTCATTGATCCTAGATATTAAGCTATATTCTAAATTCCAGGAAGGAATATAGCCAAGATCTGAACTTCTAGGCACAACTCTTAAACAGGAGTAGCACCTTAGAATTTCATCTTATGGACCCATATAATTTATCAAGCCTACAAATCATTTTCCCAACTTTGACTCAAGAATCAGTAGCTGGTATCACTACCAGAACCAATCCATGAGGAACAACAAGATAAGGGCCTAGTCCCTAAACCTCAGACCAACATCATAGGTTCTAGGGATTCAAGGAAAGAAGTTTCCAATTATTTCTGATGCCAATCTAATCTTAAGCTTGAACAAAACCAAGCCAAGTAATAGAACCTAATCTTGTGTGCCATACTAGGATGGTGCCATAAGAACAACTTCTAACCTAAGCAGGTTAAGCATCCAACTTCCACAGATACACCCACAACCAACTATAAATCATTTTCCTGATACTAATCACAGGAATCATTTCCAAGAATATCTATATATATATATATCATCACTATAAGAGACCAATTGATCTCAGCTATATATGAATTCTTAAGCCAACAGTACAGATACAGTGACTGCATCACGCAAAAATCACTGTCATTAACCAAGTAATGACAGTGGTCAGCTCTCAAACCACTAGAATCTCCAAGCAATGATTCCAGAGCAACCTTAGCATTTGAACCATATCAAAATTAACCAATGGAATCAATCTGATAAGCCACTAGCATCACCAAAGCTAACCATAAGCAGTAATCCACAGCAAACAACTACCTAGTATGCTTAGCGATCATCAATACATGATCCAAATCATCAGATATTCAATCAACAGAGGGATATGAACCCTAATCAGGACATAACCACTAGCCAAGAGTAGCCACTACCAACACATAGCATAGGGTGGCCGAGCACAGAGGACACAAGGGTAAGAAGAACAACTTACCGATGGATGTTGCTGTGGGCGAGAAGAGGAAGCAGAGGTCGTCGACGAACACGGCGGCACTGGGAGCACCCCAAGGGGGCACTGCGACCCACACCATGCCGAGGCGGCGACCACAGCCACACCTGAAGGCAAGGAACACCACCACAACACACGGCAGCAGCGGCGGCGAAAGCACCAGCACCACCCCAAACCCTAGGGTTCGGGATGGAGCTAGTCTGGCCACGGGGGAGCTCCAGGTCCAAATCGATTTGGACAGGAAGGTGGAGCATGGTCGACAACCTCGCCTTGCACCACGGCAGTGGCCAGGGAGGACCACGGGGCGGCGCCATCGACCATGGGGTCGAAGAGGAAAAGAGAGATGAGAACGAGAGAGTGACAGAGAGAGTGTGGGCTGGGTTGGGCTAGGACCCCTTCGGGGTGTCATTTTGGTTCTACCCTATTGGGCCACAAGGGCCCAATCAACCAACACAGGCAGCCCATTTACCTTAAGACAATTTTTTAATTAAAGAAAAGACCAAAATGCCCCTGAATTTAAACAAATTCTAGAAAATAAAATAAAAATCCAAAAATTAGAAATAAAATATTTTTGGATTCACAATAATCCAAAGTATCCAAATAAATTAAGAAATAAAATTTTTAGACATATAAATTTTATTAAGAATTTTGTAATATATATTCCTTCTAGAATTTTATAAAAAAATTGAAAGATGATAAAAATAAATAAAAATCACTTTCATTATATATTAATATTGTAGTATTTTAGAAAAATACTAAAAAAATATTTCATATCAATTTTTCGTATTTACATGATAATTCTTAAAAGAATTTCAAATAAAATGAAATGAAATAAAAGAATACAATATTCAATAAATATTAAAAATTAATATTTATAAATTCTTTATTAATAAAAATAAATTTTATAATTTAGATAATGGGGGAAATACACACAAATCTAAATAATGCATTACATTCCTTTGCATAATCATTTTGCTTCTTTAAATATTGTCCTTACCGAGAAATAATGATGTTTTGTAGACATAGAAGCTCAAGGTCCAGTGCAAGCATCCGACTTCACTACCTTGCAATCACAAGGCAAGTTCATCACTTGCTCATGTCCTTTGAAGAGTCATTATCAAAGTATTTGCAAAATTGTGTGTTATCATATATACTCCAAAGAAAGAAAATATTATTTTCATTAATAAAGAAATCTTAGATATCATCCTAAGTTATGATATAATGGAGCAATTGAACTTAGGGTTCTATTTGCAACAGTGATGATCAATTAGGGACTTAATAACCCATGACATCAGTGATTCTAGTGCCGTATATCACGCGTTAGCCATGAGATTTGGAATGGGATTGAGAAGTCATCTTTATCTTCTTCCTCTCGCATGTAGCCGAATGTGCAGGTCGTGGCTGTTATCCTTGTAGCATGCATATTAATTGGTAATTCGTAGAGGATATGCAACATATGGGTGGGAACCCTCAACGTTCCACAATAGTTCTGACATCTAATGGTATGTACAAACCATTGCCGTAATTCAATATGTGGGCATGGTGTACACCAAGGAGGCATGCGAGGTTGCGAAGGGGGCAGTGATTGGCTTGGATCACCTACTGGGCCCCACATCATGGAATTGTGGATGGGAAAGTACGCCCGGTTGTGCAATAAGAAGTTTATCTCTCATGGGTAAAGTAACGCACCTCTGCAGAGTGTAAGAATTATAACTTGCTACTCCCTGTTCCGGGAAGGAGCTACGAACGCGGCAGGAAAGGAACTCCATGAAAGTTCTGGTCAACCTGTGAGGCTGATGGTCATAGATTTTTATAATAAAATCAATCTTTGAAGAAAGATTTACAAAAACTGCATAGTGCCAAAGACTTATAGTCCGAGGTGGTAGTTAGAGCATCAAACTTCCCACCTTGCATATAATGAATTTGCTGGGTAACACTGTTACTCATCCTTTCCTTTGATCCTTTGCTTAGACTCTGAGGATTCCGAAGATATACCGATGTATGCAGCCGAATGCCAAGAAGATGTGTTCTACGAGGAGCCTGACCTGTCAAGAGGTGTTGAAGGAGTGGATTACGAATTCCGCTATGGTGTTGATGGCAACACGTCAAACTAAGTTCCCTAGTTAGTAGTAATCGACGAAGCCGAGCAACATGAACCATATAGAATAAGCTGCTGAGCTCAACTCCTAGTTGGAGTTGATACGTTTGAATTCCGCTAAAAGACTTTATATTTTGGTTTGTAAGTTGAATCCTTTTGAAGTCTTGAACTTCGGGTATTGTAATAATAATATTGTGTGAATGTTTGTAATATGGACCCGCAATGTTTCTGTTGTACCACTCTGAGGGATGTGATATTTACAGAACGGTGTTCTGTGGATGTCATGTCAACGATTATAGTGTACTACACATGCAGTGGTATGCTGGGTCACCGCAACCAAGTACAACAGTCACAATAGATATTCATAAAGATAAATCATAATTGGAATTGGCAAACTTGTTCTTGGTCAGAGAACACCTGATAAACAGTTTCATAAAAGCTTTTTGTAGAAGTTTCAAAACAGGAGCACTCTTTGCTCAAAAAGGTTTTTCACAAGTGAAGGCTTTCAAAGTAATACTCAATAGATAAGAGTTTTGTGCAAACAAGGAAGATAAAGAACATGATTGAATAAATCACCATATGAATTCTTGAGACACAACAACTCAAAAGCTTGTCGGAGATAGAGAGGAAGTGGGTTTACTGACTCAACTGGTAACTGGAGAAAGGTCCCTTTATAGAGGGTAGCAGGGATTACAAGTCATAAAGAGCTTTCAAAATATTATGATACTTACTAGCTTTGATCCCTCATTTCCCCTATCATAAGCATATTGAGATGATTAAGGTTAAAGTGAACAAAGATGGAGTATATGCTTGAAGAAATATAAGTTGGCAATCTCATGTCCCTTGAATATGAGGGCCACTCCTCATGCATACTCAACTTTGGGTCCAGGTAAGTTCTTGTCATTGTAAGTATTTGCATATCATTGAGAAACGCCAACGGGGTACCCCTTGCACATGGTACAAGAGCTTTCCGATAACCAAAATGACAAGGCAAACAGACAATGAGCATCTCAGCAGTCTTTTTATTTACCATGTGTATAGCTTTTTATTGAGGATGCTTCATAGATGACTCACTATGGTGATGCTGCAAGTTTCCACCATGATTAAGCATGGCTTAGGCTAGCGGACTAGGCGTTTCTCTAACACAGAATACAAACTCCATGGACTTACAAGTTCCCTCTTTATTTCACACCGTTGACATCCATAGACAAAAGAGCACGATATCAACTGTGTACAGAGTACGAGTGCAATGTTGAAAACGTTCCCCGTGACAGCACGGTTCTGCTAATCCCAATGCAATTCTGCTGAAAACAACGTTAGTCCATGTTAGTTGTATCCAAATCACACAAGTTTAGAGGAGAAACAATAGCAAAAGTGTTCGGGAAAGTAGATACATTTTGGACGTATCATCGTCCCATGAAAAAGGATGCCCTTGCTCCATTATACATCCGGGGCCACGACATCGCTGGTAAGATCAAGGGCCTTCTCCCCACATATGATATCTTGAACCGCATCTTCCATGAGACTGTTGCTCCCCGAGCTGGTAACGTTGATGAGTTGCATGGTTTCATGGTGGATCTCATGGTCAATACTCACCACAACCGTGAGTCCGGCCACCCTCTTGATGTGATGGACTTCATTTGGAATGAGATGGTTGTTGCCACATACACTCGGAGGGTGCCTCCTTTTTCTCCATACGTCATGGCACTCATCATCAACAAGTGGCCCTCTATTGCTAGAGAGCTTTCTACTCGCCGCCTTGTTCCTCACTGACATAAGTCTTTGTTGATCAATACCCATCCTAAACCTCGCAATGCGGATGGATAACTAGTTGATGAGTATGGGAACCTACTTGAGGAGGTGTCTAGTGATGAAGATAGTGGTCGTGGTGCTGATTTTGTGGTCTCACGTCGCAAGCAAGCCAAGCCATCATGGGCAAAGAGGATCGAGGCTAAGCTCAAGAAGGTGTTTTGCTTCCAGGTTGACAATCAAAAGCGCATGTATGAGGCTCATGTATATGCCAAGAAATCTTGTGCTCATCAGAAAGAAATTATGGAAGCTCAAGGGTTGACCGTCTCCAAGGGTTCCAAGAACAACATCACTCCTAAAGACCAATGGATCTCCAAGCATAGCTACTGTGAGGATGATGCCACCTCTTCATTCTGGGCTTCGCCGACTCACGAGGATGACTATGATGAGGATGAGGAGTGACCTCCGGGACGTTAGTGTCGCACTTGTCCCTTTTTGGCGTCTTGATGCCAAAGGGGGAGAAGTTGCACCTTAGACATGCGGGATTTGCATGGGAAAAGTCACAAGCTCGTTCTTGCCTTTGCTCTTTACTCGCTTGTGAACTTTATTTGCTTCATTTGCTTCATATTACGTGTGAACTCTAGGCACTAACTATTTGTGCTATGCATGTTGAGACTATGTGGTTATCTTATGGATCCATCATATGTGTGCTATGGTTATTCTCACATGGATCCATCTTATGTGATGACATTCTTTATCCATTGTCAATACTCCTATCATCACACTTTATTGTGCAAAGGTATGAGTTCTAAGTGTTGTTATCATTGAATGTGCACTCTTGGTTGGTTTGTAAAATAGAGGGGGAGGTTTGATCCTACTCATCTAGGGGGAGCCCAGTCTATACTTCTCGAACCATGATCGTTATCATAATATTATCATGCAAAGGTGTGTTGTCATCAAACACCAAAAACGGGGAGATTGAAAGCGCATTTCCTATCCTAAGTGATTTTGCTGTTTAATGATAACACACATATCAGACTAATTATTTGCCAAGTGTACCACAGGTGTTATCAAGAAAAGACGTTGTTCGTTCTCCCCAAAAAGGGTCACCTACAAGCCTTGCCCTAGCCTCTGTGGTGTCCGTTAGTACCGGAAATATCAACCGGTACTACCGCACACCACCGGCAGTACTGCATTTGGCTACCGGTCGAGGCAGAGCGTGCGGGAGAGCTGCCCATATGCCACTGCCTTCCCCGGTACCAAAAAGCGGCACTACCGCGTTGTATGGTAATACCGCTTATATGAACTGGTACTACCGCTCTTTGATATCGTACAAGGCAGAAGGTGAGGGAGAGCTTCCCAAATGTCACTGGTGCAACACTACCACCTGGATCCGGTAGTACCGCTCCTTTGGTCTGGTACTACCGCTCCTTTGGTCCGGTATTATCGCTTGGCGGCAGCACCATATTTTATGTGTATTGTCTCCAGGGGAGTTATTGCCTAGTCACGTATTAGACAAGGTTCCGGTACCTCTTTCGGTACCTGATCGGTAGTATCGGCTGTGTCCGGTAGTACCACTCAGATATCCGGTAGTACCGGTTCTGACAAACTACAACAGGCAGATCTGCGCATTGGTGTATAAAAGGAATTGTCTTTTACCTTGGAAGGTTGCTCAACTCACTCAAGAACACCACCTCCATTTGAGCCACCAAATCGCCAAGATACCTTCACCCAACCATCCAAAGTCCTTGATCTTTGGAGAATCGAAGAGGTGACCTTGATCTATTGCTTCACCAAGAGAGATCTGATGACCCACAAGTATAGGGGGTGTATCGTAGTACTTTCTATAAATAGGAGTGTCGATCCCAACGAGGAGCAGAAGGTGCTGAACAGTGGTATGGAACAGGAAATCCCTGTGAATACTTAGCAAACGGATTTTAGTGGTTTTCTGACAAGGCAACAAAACAAGGAGCAAGTAACAGAAGTAACGAACAAATGGAGCAAGTGGCCCAATCCTTTCTTAGCAAAGGACAAGCCCGTGTAAATACTTATAAGGACCAAACGTTCTCGAGGACACATGGGAATTCTGTCAAGTGCTTTCTCTTCAAATAGATGAGTGCTCTTCTCTGGTGTTTGTAAGTGTTGTCTGGGTGAACCTGTGCTAACATACCGCCCTTCCTAGGACTAATACATACTTGTGATTAAACCCCTTGCAAACATCCAAAACTACAGGAAAGTAATTAAGATATAAATCTAACCACAGCCTTAAACTCTGAGATCCTACACTCCCTTGTGCAAAGGTGTCCTAACGGGGGTTCAGGTTTCTGTCACTCTGGCAACCCCGTGATTAGTATCCAAATACATAATGCATTCCCCTAGGCCCATAAATGATGAAGTATCATGTAGTCGACGTTCACATGACACCACTAGAAGAATAGCACCACAACTTAAATACTAAACCATTGAATAATAACTCATCACAATTCACTACTAACAACATGACTTCTCCCATGTCCTCAAGAACTAAATGAACTACTCACAAGACATCATATGGATCAAGATTGTAATAGATAAAAATCTGAACATAAACAATAATCCAATTGTTCCACTCACAAGCATCAACTACAATAGTAATCAACACCGAGAAAGTTTCCCCTAAGAACTAAAGCAATATCTAACACAATTGTTACAGCGGGACGGAGTGGTGATGATGGTGCTGGTGGAGATGATGGTGTGGATGATGATGATGACGATCCCGATGAATCCTGAGCTTGATGACGGTGTTGATGGCGATGGTCTCCCCTCTCCGGGAAGGAATTCCCCTGACAGAAATCTGTCTACCGGAAAGATCTTTCTCTCTCGGTGTTTTCTGCCCCCCAGAGGCGGCGGAAATCTATCTGTGGTCGCTCCCCGAGCCTTAGGGTTTCAAAGGGAAGATATAGGCGAAGGGGCGGAGTCGGAGGCCGGGCAGGTGGGCCACACCTACCCTAGGTGTGGGGTCAGGTGGGCCCGCGCCTAGGGGGTGTGGGACCCTAGAGGCCCATCTCCGTCCATCCTTCTGGCTTCCTTCGTCTTCTGGTAAAATAATATGTTTCCTTATTTTTCTGGTATTTTCTGATCTTCACGAAATTGCACCGAAACGCCTTCTTTTCCATCAGAATCCAGACTCCGGCAGTCCATCCTCCAGGAATCATCCAACATGCATAAACAGATGAAAAAGCCATAAGTAATACCTCATAATAAGAAAAATATCAATGAATAGAGGTAAATTATGATATAGAAGGGTGATGCAAATTGGGCGTATCAACTCCCCCAAGCTTATACTTCGCTTGTCCCCAAGCGAATACTAAGCTCAGTAAACATGTCCACAGGTTTATGGAGTGAAGTGTCGATAAAAGAATACGAACAAGAAGCATCACACTTACCATTGCATAACTCATAGAAGAAAGTAACTCACCATTATATAACTTAGCTTGCAACCAAGTACAGCAGTCACAATAGAGATGCATAAAGATAAATCATAATTGGAATTGCGAAACTTGTTCTTGGTCAGAGAACGCCTAGCAAACAGTTTCATAAAAGCTTTTTTGTAGAAGTTTCAAAACGGGAACACTCTTTGCTCAAAAGGTTTTTCACAAGTGAAGGCTTTCAAAGTAATACTCAATAGATAAGAGTTTTGTGCAAACAAGCAAGATAGAGAACATGATTGAATAAATCACCATATGAATGCTTGAAACACTACAACTCAAAAGCTTGCTGGAGGTAGAGAGGAAGTAGGTTTACTGACTCAACTGATAACTAGGAGAAAGGTCCCTTCTTAGAGGGTAGCAGGGATTAAAAGTCATAAAGAGCTTCCAAAATATTATGGTACTTACTAGCTTTGATCCCTCATTGCCCCTATCATAATCATCTTGAGATGATTAAGGTTAAAGTGAACAAAGATGGAGTATATGCTTGACGAAATATAAGTTGGCAATCTCATGTCCCTTGAATATGAGGGCCACTCCTCATGCATACTCAACTTTGGGTCCAGGTAAGTTCTTGTCATTGTAAGTATTTACATATCATTGAGAAACGCCAACGGGGTACCCCTTGCACATGGTACAAGAGCTTTCCCATAACCAAAATGACAAGGCAAACAGACAATGAGCATCTCAGCAATCTTTTTATTTACCATGTGTATAGCTTTTTATTGAGGATGCTTCATAGATGACTCACTATGGTGATGCTGCAAGTTTCCACCATGATTAAGCATGGCTTAGGCTAGCGGACTAGGCGTTTCTCTAACACAGAATACAAACTCCATGGACTTACAAGTTCCCTCTTTATTTCACACCGTTGACATCCATAGACAAAAGAGCACGATATCAACTGTGTACAGAGTACGAGTGCAATGTTGAAAACGTTCCCCGTGACAACACGGTTCTGCAAATTCCAACGTATAGATGCAAGCATATAAAACTTCGATGTTCACAATGGTTCAAGTCTATTAGGGGCAAGTAAATAAAGTGTGCCGTCAAGTTTGTGAGAGCTTTACTAACTAGTTTTAACATAACAAAATCCTTTTTAATTCAAAAGGTAGATGAAGCTTGAGAATTTGCTTGGAATAGCAAAATCTACTAGGTAGATATGGTGGACACAAATGGCAAAAAATTTGGGTTCAAAGGATTTTGGAAACATTAGAAGTATACCTTCTCAAAACAGGTTTTTGGCTAGCAAGGCTGGGTAGCAAGTAGGAGAGTTGAAAGAAACAAGCAAACATACAAGTAATAAAGCCAAACATGCAATCTTCCTTGAAGACACAAAAGAATCTTAAATAAAGAATACCAAGCTTATGAGCCAACAAGAAAGAAAACAAATGATACCAAATACCTGTAAGCTTTTTCTTTCTTTATTTTTCTTTCAAACTAAAGCCACTGACCAGAACTTGGTTTGACAAAACCAATTTAGATCCACTTGATGATCCCAGAGTGGTGCCAATACTGATCAACAAGATCCATCATATAATAGAGATTGCAAACTAAAATAAGATGTGCAAAAAGTAAAAGATGAGACTTCTCATTAATATTCCAATAAAGGCACTCACACCAAGGGATACATAGACAATCAACTAAAGGAGAGATACTTCCACATGCAAACCAAACTATAAGATAAACTCTCTACCATAGATATGAATCCACTAAAAAGATAAAAGATAATGGCGGTGATACCGTGGCACTCCCTGAAGCTTGGAACAAGCTAAGGGGATGCCAAACCTGATGACGAATTACTCCTTCGGTGGTGGTGGTGTTCTCTTGTCATGGGTCAGGAAATCTTCCAGCATCTTACGAAGCCTGTTACTCTCCTCTTGAAGCAAATCCACCTTCGTCCTCAAAGCACGGTACTTGTCACAAAACTCGTTGGTGGTTCGAAGAGCTTCCGCTGCCTCAGGGCAGTATATGAGTTCTGGACCGAAGGCTACGATTCCCTGCATGTGACAAGAAAAAGCATCTGTAGTGTTAATTGCTCCTACAAAAGTAGGTTTCCTTCCACTTGTTCCTACGGCGGTTTGTTCCTCCAACTCTATCTCCACGGGCTTCTTGCCTTTGTCGTTGTCGGAGGCCATGGTGCTCTAAACTTGAGAAGATTTCCTAACATAAATAGATTGAAATGAAAACATGACGAGAACACGATGCACGAATCTCGGGGGATCCGGGGGGGGTTATATATTACGAAGTTTCAATGCATAAGGAAGGTCTTGACACGGAAATGAAGCGGAGAGGGAGTCTGAGGTGGGGACACCCCCTCAGGCGCGACCAGGCTGGGCCCACGCCTGGGGTGGGTTTGTCCATCCAGGGCTCCGTTTCCTCTTCAGTTTTGTCTCGTAACTTCCCTTATGTATTGAAAACATCAAAAATATAAAAAGATTGGGGTTTCACGAACCTTCTGGTTTCACCACTTTTTACCTATTCAAATACGAACTCTGCAGATTCCTTCTCTTTTTCTCCTGAAAATTTCCTTCTTACAAAACCCTTGCAAAACTCAAAGACAACATTAGTGTAAGAAAAAACAATAAACCTTTGGTGCACACTTCAACTGAAAAACCATCAAACAAAAGCTTTTGTAAGAGGCAAATGCAAATGATGGCAGAAATCTATCAAAACAGACCAGCAGGTAAAGATTGATTTTTTTCGAAGACCTTTTGTTGCTCAAATCAAAAAGTGCAAAACTGATGAAAGTTGGGTAACAACCTGGAGAACAAGATCAAGAAAATGAAGCTCCATCGGAAGTACTGATCTTCCTCACGAATTTTTACAATGCAGCTCAAAAATCTGTCCCATGACAGCCACTTTTCACAACTCCCCTACTTCACAAAAGTAGTTGAACTTGACATAAAAACCAAAACAAAAAGGATAAGGAGCGGTTGAGGTAATAACTTCCAAGACTCGACAAAACTCTTGGGTTATCTCCCAACAAGTACTTTTCTTTAATGCCTTTAAGTTAGGCTAGAAACTTCCAAAGATGCTCACAAAGGATATATATATTTGGAGTGAAAAAGAGCATCAAGAAGCAAATAACCAACACACTTGAGTCTAACCCACTTCCTATCCATGGGGGTGTCATGAGAAAACAAATTGTTGAAACAAAAATCCACTAGCATAGGAAGACAAAACAGATGCAACTTTAAAGCTTTCAACATAAAACGGGGAAACTTCACATCATTGAGATGCATAAAACCATGTTTCCCTCTCTCATAATAACTTTCAGTAGCACTTTGAATAAATTTGACAATATAACTGTCACTGGAAACAACTTTATCATCAGAATAAGCATACTTACAGTCACCAAAAATAGGTCCAAGGTCATAGACTGGATAAATAGAAGCAAGCTGTTCTATCCTGAAATCTTTATTAGGCAAGCTAGTTTCACAAGGAGCTTTAGCAAATTTGGAAAAATTAAACTCATAAGAATCTCCATCAAACTTAGTTAAAACCTTTTCCTTCTTATAATCAATAATAACTCCACAAGTGTTCAAGAAAGGCATACCAAAAATGATAGGACAAGTTTTGCTAGCTACTGAATTAAGCACTAGAAAATCAGCAGGATACTTAATCTTACCACAGAGAACCTCCACATCTCTTACAATACCAATGGGGCAAATGGTTTCCTTATTAGCAAGGTGGATAACCACATCAATGTTCTCAAGCTCATAAGGACCAATCTCATGCATAATTTCCATGTAAAGCTCATAAGGAATAACACTAGAACTAGCACCAATATCACATAAACCATAGTAGCAATGATCACCAATTTTAACAGAAATCACAGGAACACTAGCTTTTCTAGCCTTACTAGGATGAGAGATAATATTAGAAGCATCTTCACATAAGACAATGTGCAAATCCTCTATATTTCTAGTGACAGTGTCTTTCACAATAGCTACCACATGTTCATCACTCAAATGCTTACCAGGATCTACAGTTTTCATTGTACCCTTGTTATTTGCACTAATAATCATAGAATACTCCTTTACCTTAGCTAGGAAAGGAATTTTCTCAACATGAGGTTCAGGCACCATATGATTAGTAGTACAAACTTGTGTACTTCTAACTGGAACATGGCTAACAACATCTTTATAAGGAGCATGGTACTTATTCCACTTCTTCTTGGGAATTTCTATGTAAGAGGCAAAGGCCTTAAAATATTTAGCAATACTTTGGGAATCAAGACCAAAATTGTTGCTGATATCACGGAAGTTGTCAGTACCCATAAAAGATTTAATGCATTCATAATCATAGTTTATACCCGACTTTCTACCTTTGTCATTCTCCCAAGCTTCAGTGTTCTCTTTAATACGGTCTAGTAGATCTCATTTAGCTTCTTCCTTCATATGTGTGAATGATCCAGCACAAGAAGCATCTAGTAAATCTTTATCATGAAGAAAAATCCTAGCATAAAAGTTATTGAGAATAATATTGTTAGGGAGTTCATGAATAGGACATTTAAGCATTAGTAACTTCAATCTCCCCCCAAGCTTGAGTTGTACTTTCTCCATCAAGAGGCCAAAAGTTATATATAAGATTTCTATCCTTATGAATCTCACTGGAAGGATAAAATTTAGAGTAAAAGAGAGATGGCATCTCCTTCCATTCCATGGATTGTCCATTCTTCAGCAGCTTATACCATTCTTCAGCTCTCCCTTTCAAGGATATGGAGAGTAACGTCTTCTTCACCTATTCAGTTGTGATACCTGCACACTTAAACAACCCGCATAATTCATGGATAAAAAGCAAGTGATCACCAGGATGGACAGTTCCATCCCCAAAATAATAATTATCCATAACACGATTAACAATACTCGTAGGTATCTTAAAAGGATCTATCTCAATAGGAGGTGGTTCATCTACTACCCTAGAAGTGGTAGTAGTTTTCCTAAACAGAAAACCAAGTGGTTTATCCATATTGGAAACAAAGTAACAAGCAGTAACAAGAGCAATACTCACAGTGAAAGTTTCCCTTACCAGTTCCACTCTTCAATAGCGCTTCACTCCCCAGCAATGGCGCCAGAAAATAGTCTTGATGACCCACAAGTATAGGGGGTGTATTTTAGTACTTTCGATAAATAGGAGTGTCGATCCCAACGAGGAGCAGAAGGTGTTGAGCAGTGGTATGGAGCAGGAAATCCCTGTGAATACTTAGCAAACGGATTTTAGTGGTTTTCTAACAAGGCAACAAAACAAGGAGCAAGTAACAGAAGTAACGAACAAACGGAGCAAGTGGCCCAATCCTTTCTTAGCAAAGTACAAGCCGGTGGAAATACTTATAAGGACCAAACGTTCTCGAGGACACATGGTAATTCTGTCAAGTGCTTTCGCTTCAAATAGCTGAGTGCTCTTCTCTGGTGTTTGTAAGTGTTTTGTGGGTGAACCTGTGCTAACATACCGCCCTTCCTAGGACTAATACATACTTGTGATTAAACCCCCTGCAAACATCCGTAACTACATGAAAGTAATTAAGATATAAATCTAACCACAGCCTTAAACTCTGAGATCCTACACTCCCTTGTGCAAAGGTGTCCTAACGGGGGTTCAGGTTTCTGTCACTCCGGCAACCCCGCGATTAGTAGCCAAATACACAATGCATTCCCCTAGGCCCATAAATGGTGAAGTATCATGTAGTCGACGTTCACATGACACCACTAGAAGAATAGTGCCACAACTTAAATACTAAACCATTGAATAATAACTCATCACAAATTCACTACTAACAACATGACTTCTCCCATGTCCTCAAGAACTAAATGAACTACTCATAAGGCATCATATGGATCAAGATCGTAATTGATAAAAATCTGAACATAAACAATAATCCAATTGTTCCACTCACAAGCATCAACTACAATAGTAATCAATACCGGGAAAGTTTCCCCTAAGAACTAAAGCAATATCCAACACAATTGTTACATCGGGACGGAGTGGTGATGATGGTGCTGGTGGAGATGATGGTGTGTATGATGATGATCCCGATGAAGCCTAGCTTGATAACAGTGTTGATGGTGACGGTCTCCCCTCTCCGGGAAGGAATTCCCCCGGCAGAAATCTGTGTGCCAGAGAGATCTTTCTCTCTCGGTGTTTTCCGCCCCCTAGAGGCGGCGGAAATCTATCTGTGGTCGCTCCCCGATCCTTAGGGTTTCGAAGGGAAGATATAGGTGAAGGGGCAGAGTCGGAGGCCGGGAAGGTGGGCCACACCTGCCCTAGGCGCGTGGTCAGGTGGGCCCGTGCCTAGGGGGTGTGGTCCCCCTGAGGCCCATCTCCGTCCCTCCTTCTAGCTTCCTTCGTCTTCTGATAAAATAATATGTTTCCATATTTTTCTGGTATTTTTCCGATCTTCGCAAAATTGCACCGAAACGCCTTTTTTCCATCAAAATCCAGACTCCGGCAGTCCATCCTCCAGGAATCATCCAACATGCATAAACAGATGAAAAAGCCATAAGTAATACCTCATAATAAGACATATATCAATAAATAGAGGTAAATTATGATATACTCCCTCCGTTTCAAAATATAAGATGTTTTAGGTTTATGAAGAAAATGTATCTAGACTTGTTTTAGTGTCTAGATTCACTCCAAACATGAGTGAACCTACATACTAAAAGAAGTCTAGATACATTTGCTTCACAAATCTAAAACATCTTATATTTTAAAACGGAGGGAGTAGAAGGGTGATGCAAATTGGGCGTATCAAGATCTTCATTTCCCCCTCATTCACTTGAGGGCCCCTTGCTCTAGTGTTTCTCTGGAAACTCTAGTTCTAGATTTGGTCCTTACAAGTTTGTCTTTGATTGTTTGACAAGTTGCTTGTATTCGGGAGACTCCAATTAAGTTGTGGATATGTGCCCTGAACTTGGTGTAAAGGTGCCGGCTTCCACCTTGAAGGTTGCCGGTATAGTGGAAGGGGTGAATCAAACCCATTGGGGCGAGGTTCATCGGAGAACAAGGGAGGCCTTTCGTGGCGCAGGTGATTTGATACCACCCCTCTCCAAACGTAGACGTACTTTCCCTCAAAAGGAAGGAACTACGGGAAACAAACCTTTGTGTCTCCGCGTGCTCCACTTTGGTTACTTCTATCCTTTACCGTACTTTACTTTACTTGTTCTTACCTTGTGTATGTGCTAGTTTGACATATAGGTAAATTCACATTAGTTACATAATCTAGAGAATTTACCTTTTGTGTCAAGCCCTAATTTGAAAAAAGTAAAATTTGAAGTAGCGCCTATTCACCCCCCTCTAGGTGCCCATACGATCCTTTCATCCTTATTTTGTCTTAAAAGCATGATTTACCTCACAACACAAATCAAAGTAAGGGACTGCATATCTTTACAATAATTAGTCATTAGTAACAAGGGTGCACATTCGAATGAACCACATAGAAAAAGCAGAGCACGCGGACGGGGCCACCGTAGAGATCTCACTATTTTTGAAGTGTTCGTAAGTAAGTTCAGATTTTTTTAGGGAAGTAAGATCCAGACCCTTTTCTGATATTGCGGGCCTGAATAATAACACTAGAGGTACATAAACTTTTCTTGGATGTGCATTTTTATACACAACCTTGCAAGTTGTGGTAGACGGGTATACAAACTTGTCAAACAGGTGCAGTTCAGGTCATTTTAGTCTGAAGTGGTTAGTTGGATGCCACGATGTCTAGTTCGTGCATTTATTGTTTATGCAAGAAAACCACTGGATTTTGGTAAAATCATACCATTTTGTTTGTTCCCATGAGATCGTGACAAATAGGAAAAACAACCCGTTAATTTCTAAAAACACGTCTTGTGTTCAACACCTGCCTCCTTCTTAGAGCATCTCCAACAGGCGCACTAAATTTCGGCGCCCTATATGTCGCTGCGATTGCGCTGTAAACGTTTACCGTGTGCTGCGCTGGATTTTCCCGCGCTGCGCTGGATTTTCCCCCGCCGGACGCTCTATTATGCAGCGCGTGATCGGGCGTTAAAAAAGTTCCTCCACCGGGCGCTCCAAAATACAGAGTGCGCCGGCGGAAAACAACTTTCTACACTACTATGCATCCAACAAGATCAAATACTCATATAAATCATGAAACCAATGATGTACCATAGTTCAGACACAAAGTGCAACACATACATCACATAGTTCAAGAACGACACACAACATGACGTAGTTCAACAAGCACACACAAAGTGCAACACACAATTTGCATATCACAAATGCAAGATAGAATCTCACACTTCCGCATTTTCCAAGTCATCGCCTTCTTTTGCTTGTTCTTGGATTGAAGGAGGAATAGTAGGATTCATAGATGCCACGAATCCTCCCGGTGGTGCTCCCATGGCTCCATACACACCACTCACCGATGCTCCCATAGTTTCTCCGAAGACTCCTCCATAGCTTGGTCCTCCCATGTCGGCCATGCCTCCAAAGCCTCCCATGCCGACCATGCCTCCCATGCCGGCCATGCCTCCTCCAAACATGGGCATGCCTTTGCCAAACATGCCTCATCCAAACATGTCGGCCATGTGTGTGTTCATGTTGGCTATCAACTATCTCTTCTTGGCCAACACTTCGTCGCGAGCAAGGTTAATGTACTCCTTTTGCCTCTCATCCATGTGGGAAGTATCCATCAAGAAAAGCTTCCTCTCCTCCTCCACTAGACGTAGATGCTCCTTGTTGGCTTGCCTCTTCTCCTTCCAAAGCCAACTTCCTCTCCTCGTTGGCGGCTAGCCTCTCCTCCAAAGCGGCTCTCCAAGCCTCCATAGCATCCATATCCTCTTTCTCCAAGTTTCTTGCCACCTTCCTATCTTAATTTGCTTGCAACCTTGCATTATCAATCCTTTCCATAGCAATAGCAATGTCACCATCTCCGGCCTTCTTTCCCTTCATATCTTTGGCAGTCTTCCTACCAAGCACATTCCTCCTTCCATTGTTCACCGAGTGAGGAGTGGATCTTCTCTTCTTGCCTTCGCCACTTGAATCATCATCATCGATGATTGTTGCGTCACCGGTTGCATTGGCGGCCATGGTTGCCGCATCCAATTTCCCGCGGGTCTTCCACTTTTCTTCATTCCCTAGTACTTCATAACAATGATGCAAGGTGAATGGCTTGACAAGAATCTTGATGCCTTTCTTGTTCTTCTTTCCCACATCTCTAAACAATCCTTGAGCCATAGAGTTCTACAAGGCAAGCAAAAGAGAATAGATGAGCCACATGAACTATAATCGTATCCATCTCATATGAGCCATATGGTTAACATAGTATTAGAATTGCTTACCCTGTCATTCTCATTTGTGCCACTTGGGTTAATGACATCAACATTGGCTTGCACGCCCGCCCACTTTTGGCAATCGGTGTTGATGCCCGACCAACGAGACCGAAGAGAACGCATGCCTTGCCTGTTCCCACTTGTGTTGTTGGCGTCGAAATACTCCTTCATCCTCATCCAATATGTGTCTCTAGTTTTATCGGTACCGGTCATTGGATCCATTCCAATTGTCAACCATGTCTTGCAAAGCAACTTGTCCTCCGCTATGGTGTAGTTCGCCGACCGACCGGGAGGGCGCGATTCAATTAACCCTTCTCCTTCCTCATCGATATCCTCATATTCCTTCCATGCCTCAACGGTGTCATCATGCATAAACGAAGATCCAACATTAATTGCCTCCATGAAAGACTCATCATCGACTCTACATTGCTATAAAATTCATGATTCTCCGGCTTCACTTTCAATAAAATTCATGTTTACCTCTCCGACATTGCGATGTATGCATCCGGCGCACATGGCGCTATGTATGAAAGACTCATCATCGACTCTACATTGCAATAAAATTAATGTTTACCTCTCCGACATTTCCTCATACACCGTATGTGCGCCGGATGGGTCGGCGGATGGAGGCGTCGGAGGCTGCGCGCGGCGGGTCGTGACCGCCTTCACTTTCTTCGGTGGCGGGTTACCGGCGCCCGCGGGTGCGGACGGGCGTTTGGATGCCGACACCTTCCTCCTTGGCGGCGCCCGCGCCTTGCCGGGGGCCTGTGCGGCGGCAACGCTTGTGTGCAGCGTCGGGAGCGGCGGGACGAAGAGAGCTCGGGCCGCGATAGATGTGTTGCCGACGTCACCCCCCTAACTAACGAGTTTGGTCTACTAACCCCCCTAACTAATAATTGGGGCAAATTACCCCCCTAACTATAATAAACCGGGCAAATTACCCCCACAACGGTATCTGGCGGTGGTTTTGGCCAGGGTGGACACTGGTTTGGATACTAGATGCCACGTTGGGTGCAAATAACCCCCCCAGGTTTTCCCCACACACACACACAGCTGTGCCGAGTGCCGACACTCCCCCACTGCCTCGTCCTGCCCCATCCCCTACTCCCAGTCGCCCCATCCCGCCGCCCGTCTGCCCCGTCCCGCCGTCCGTCTGCCCCATCCCGCCGCCCGTCCCCGACCTCACATCGCCGCCCCCTACTCCATTCACTGACCCTAGTCGCTATCCCCTACTCCAGAGATCTAGCCGCCCCTCCGCCACATCGATCCCGTTGCCGTCCTCTGCTCCACATCGCCGTCCTTTGCTCCACATCCGCTGCTCCACATCGTCCCGTCGCCGTCCTCTGCTCCACATCGCCGCGTCGCTGTCCGCTGCTCCACATCCCGCCTCCCAGTAGCCTTTGCCCACCATCCAATCGTCGGCCTTTGCTCCCCATCGCCTACCAGATCAGTCGGGCACCGAATCCTATGGAGGGGGCAAAGTTGAATGTGGAGGGGGCGGTGGAACATGAGAGGAAATTTGAGCATCGGTGCTACCTGCAGCCGCCATCGAAAGAGGGGCAGGAGATTGAGGATGGTGTGGCTGCATTGTTGAATTTGGCGCAGGCGCCGGTACAGGAGGTGAACACTCCTCGGTGTTACAGGGATTTGTTCCCGATGGGTGTGATGTGCAGGCGCAGAGGGGGCGAGCTGGTGATTCTGTGGGATGCCGATTTCAAGTGGGAGGGGGTGCTGGAGTTGTCGGCTTCGACCATGGCCTCGTACAGGGCTCGCGCGACAGCAGCCGGATCTTCGTCATAGGAGATGTCTCAGGTGATCAAAATCACCAAATATGCTGGAGGGATGCCATTCACTGTTGAGTATGTTAGTAAGTTAGAGCTGCGCCAGTTGATGCTAAAAGCTGCACAACACCCGCGCCGTACTTGGTGTGGTCATTTAGCTGAATCAAGAGAAGATGAAGTGTAGTGTAGTAGCTCTATGTTAGCTACAAATGGCTCTATGTTAGCAATCTTTTGGTGCAAGTGTAGTAGTTGTTTATTGTAGTGTAGTGCAGCTGTCTACTGTAGATATGTAGTGTAGCAAAGTAGTAGAAATATTTTGGCATAGCATGGGAATGAAGAACAAAAATATGGGCATGAAGAAGAACTTGGTATGTAGTAATGATCCTAGCTATGTAATCTTGCAACCTTTTGGTTTGAATGTATGGGAAATGTTATGTTAGCTGAATCATGCTATGTTTCTAGAATTTATGTTCTCTATACATAGCACTTGCATGATGTTTATGCATTGAAAGTGGACAGCATATGCTTAATTATGCAATTTTTTACAGCATGTATCTACTATTTGTAAGATTGACAAAACAGTTGAATGTACATATCACAGTGGGGCACCACATAATTATTGAACTGATTCCATTATTGCATAATAGCAACAAGAAAAAAAAATTTGAATGTGACCAACATATGACAGGTTTGCATATCAATCCCACTTAATTTAATACATCAAAACTTCACAGGTTTGTACTCCTTTGACACATACTACTGGCAGTAACAATCTTGTCCATTAACTACTGTGGTCCACCTTCTCCACATTGTTTTCTCTTTTCTCCCAATAACCATTTCATCCTCCCATGTTTTGGCACAGGTTCAGTAACAACTTGGGACATTGGTATGGTCTTTGAAAGCTTGTCCTGTTGGGGCACTTGATTGTGATGCACATGAGCTTGCTGCAAAGAGTGAGTAATTGAATATTAAGCATGTTAGCGTGACTCCATAAAATAGTACTTGTTGTATGTTTTAATTTTTGGATATTTTTACCTGAGGAGGAACAAATGGCCTGAAGCCGGCAGCTTTCTTATGGGGTGTTTCTTGCTGCAGGACATGTGCTTGGTGAATGTCTGTAGGTTGCTACAGGGTAGGAGCTTGATGAAGGGCAGGATCTTGATGCATGGCAGGTGCTTTCTTTCTTGATCTAGCTTTCTTCTCAGTATATAGCACATGTTTCTCTTGTTGCTGGGGTGGTTCTTGCTGTATCCAACATTGTAAGAATCAAGTAACAATATAGTAATATCAACTTAAGTACAAGGACATCAAAATAATTTTACTAACTTGAGCTGTTGCTTTATCTTGCTTCTTCCTAGCACTCCTGACTGCTTTCTTGTTGTGGGCATGTTCTCTCATAACATCTGGATTACTAGTGCACTTCCTTTTTTTATGCCCTTTCCCTCCACATGCAGAGCATGTAATTTTGCATCCCTTTCTTGTTAATTTGTCACCCTTTGGTTTCTCTTGCTCTTCCCTTCTTCTCTCTGTCTTTGGCCTTCCGGGCATTTTCTTCTTAATTGGTGGAAAGGGCCTTGGGTTTGGAGCTATTGGCCAGCTCTCTTTGCCCTCCACTGGATGCAAGACATGGCTGTACACCTGGTCGTACACATCAATCCTATAGCAAGGTGCAATAAAATCATCCAACTCTCTTTTCACTGTATATATAGCACTGATGGCATGGCAACATGGCAAACCAGACAGATCCCAATATCTACAGCTACATGTATATGTTTCCAAGTTGACGGTGAATCTTCTCCATGTCCCTTCCATAACCTCAAATCCTTCAGTTCCATTGTAGAGCACTTGGCAGATACTTGATCTTTTAACATTCAACTTCAGCTTCTTGAAAATGTTGGGGCATATTGTTCCAACCCACCCTTCTGATTTTGCCTTATTCTCTGCTATTCTTGCCATCACCTTTCTCCTCATGATTTCCATAGAAGTAATTATAGGATAAAACCTTGCTCTCATTATAGAATTGTTAAATGACTCACACAGATTATTTTCAACTGAATCACAGTAGGAACCAAGCTTAAAATTGGCTCTACACCAATGTTGAGGAGCAGTATTCATCATATCCCTTGCACCTTCTGGTGTTTTCAGTGCAAGCTTGGCCCTATTGTAGTTGAACTGAATCCTATCACTTGATTTAGCACAAGCCCAAAATAGCTTTTGGAAAGATTTGTCTCTATGTTGCTTTCTCCAATTGGCATATATATGCCGTGCACACATTCTATGTTCTGCCTCAGGGATTATCTCATTCACTGCCTTGATAAGGCCCTTCTGCTGATCAGATATGATAACCCATCCATCACCTTGGTTATTGATCTGTATGTCCTTTTGCAATAATGAAAGAAACCAGTACCAGCTGTCATAATTTTCTCCTTCAACTGTAGCCCATGCAATTGGGTACATTTGGTTGTTTGGGTCTCGGCCAACTGCACATAATATTTGGCCACTAACTGTACCTTTCAGAAAACAACCATCAAGCCCAACAACTCTCCTACAACCAGCAAGAAAACCTCTCTTGCAACCTTCTAGGCAAACATAAATTCTTTCGAAGACAGGCTTGTCGGTTACATCTGGGTTTAAAGTTACTGACACTGTGCTTCCAGGGTTGCTTCTGACTAGTTCCATATGGTAGTCATACACTCTAGAAAATTCTCCATTTGTTCCATCAACAATCCTCTCCAGCACAATCCTTTTTGCTCTTTTGCATTTTGAGTCACTAACATCAGCACACAAGTCCTCAAGCACTCTCTCCTGCATCTTCTCAATCCTCCACCCAGGATTATCCCTGATCTCCCTAAAATACTTCTCTGCTATCACTGTGCTAGTGACTATCTTGTTGGTCCTCCTTGCTACACAATGGTGCACATTGTGGTACCTGCTAACTGTGAACCAATGTGACCTGTTGGGTACTAGTGAGCCATATATGCTCCAGTTGCAACCAACCCAACTGCATTTGGCCAACACTCTTGTCCTCTCATCCTTGGGAAAAATTAAGTGCTTAAATTTTTTTAATCCATAATTGACTAGTGCTTGTTTGAATTGTCTGCTATCATGGAAAGCCTGCCCAACCTCAAACTCTTGCACCTCAGCACTCTCATCATACACTCTATGTTTTGTCTTCCTTGTTCTAACATTTCCATCACTATCTTCATCATACGACAGTTCGTCTTCGGAGTCAAAGCAATCACTTCCATATTCTTGATCTTCCTTAACATTTTCTGGAACAATGAATTCTTCTGGCACTCTTGTTCCGTGCTGCTCTTCCTCTCCAAGCATTTGCCTCTTTACTCTCTTCTTCAGCTCTTGTGCTTGTTTTCTGTAACAAATGGCATCTTCGTCTTCACCACTGCTATCATCACTATCTACTTCATGGACATCATCGTAGTCACTATCTGAACTGTCCTCACCACCTTGGTCTTCATGTATCTCTTCTATCTCCTTACCTTTATGCTGCATTGCTGCCCTAACAACTGGCAATTTACTTGCAACATTTGACTGAACTAGCTGCTCCTCTTGGTGCTTCTCATGCTGAAGTTCCTGCCGCTCGTGGTGCTGCTCTTGGTGCCAAATTGTGCTTTGCTCATGCTGAAGTTACTGCTCCTCTTGGTGCTTCTCATGCTGAAGTTCCTGCCGCTCGTGGTGCTGCTCTTGGTGCCAAATTGTGCTTTGCTCATGCTGAAGTTGCTGCTGCTCTTGATGCTTCTCATGCTCAAGTTGCTGATGCTCTTGATGCTTCTCATGCTCAAGTTGCTGCTCGTGTTGCTGCTCATGCTCAAGTGGATGGTGATCTTGATGCTTGTCTAGCTGCTGCTCATGCTCAGCTTGATAATCAACTGCAAATTCTTCCGCCCCATCATCTAAACTGGTTATCTGTGGGTGCCTTACAAAGATCTCAACAAAACCAGCACATTCTCTTGTCACGTAACTAACCATACTGCTCACAGTTAGATGATCAACAAGGCTGCACTTGAATTTTTTCTCCTTCTCAACTAGTATCCAACTCAGATTTATCTCCATCAAATCTTCATTGGAAAGCACCATGAAATCAGACAAGTGCTTCTTCAAATCCGCCACAGTTAGCTTTGTAATGGGCACAGTTGACACGGCACTCCTTCCCCCGTTGTACTTCCATTCCTTATCAACGTATTCCAACGTCCCGCGATAATGGAAACGAACAGACAATGATTCCATCCTACAAAAACAATATGAACAATCTGAAATTTTTAGTGCCAATGGTGCTACCAGATGCTGCTACTTTGTTAAACTTAACTAAACTAAATTTATACTCAAACTGAATTTTACTGCCAATGTTGCTACCAAATGCTGTTACCAGATGCAGCCAATGCACTGTCTAAACTGAACTAAACTACTTTAACTGGATTTATAGTTATGGACAAAATATTTGCCTAGCTATATGAACTTTGTGATACTAGGTAAAGGTTACCCTGAAAATATTTGCCTAGATAACTGAATCTACTGTCAAAACTGCATCTGCTGTATTTTCTGAATTCTAACACTTTTTTTTGACAGTGCCCAAACCACCTGGGTTGGATCGGATTGATACAGAGAAAGATGAAGTCATCTCACCTGCACTTCGACGCTGCACTACAACCACAAATCAATTCCACCGATCCTCAACAGTTGATGCCACCGATCCAGCTGTTTCCAAGGCTACTCCACACATGTAGTCTAGTTGAGAAAACTGGATGTTAGGAGGGATAGAGAAAAGTGAGATCAGAGGGACATACCAGAGGGAGAGCAGGGGACATACCAGAGGGAGGAGCACCTGCTCGCCAGAGAGAGGAGCACCAGATCGCCGAATAAAGGAGCACCTGATCGCCGCCCTCACGAGATAGCAGCCCACAGCGCCGCAACTGCCATGATTCTGCATCAGCGCCGCAACTGCCGTGATTATCGACCAGGTGCAACCGAACGGGTCCAGCCCAAACAGGTCTAAGGTCTACAGACCCAAACCTGGGGGGGTTATTTGCACCCAACGTGGCATCTAGTATCCAAACCGGTGTCCACCCTGGCCAAAACCACCGCCAGATACCGTTGTGGGGGTAATTTGCCCGGTTTACTATAGTTAGGGGTAATTTGCCCCAATTATTAGTTAGGGGGGTTAGTAGACCAAACTCGTTAGTTAGGGGGGTGATATGGACTTCTTTCCACTCTCCATCAGGCAAATCAGGCAAAGGGGCATCTCTTCCCAATCCCCCACCTGCTCCACCTTCGGCCGCCGCCGCGGCCAGGCCAAGCGTGGCGGTGCGCCACAAAGACACCACTGTACGGCGATTTGCTATTCCACCCATGTCCTGCGACGTCTGCAGCTCCTCTTCACCAACGAACCAGCAACGACGGCGACTTGAAGCTCCCCTTCCTGCAACGCCACCTGCTGCTCTGTCCACTGTCTCCCCCGAGATGCTCCTCTCCACCGACTGTAGTGACGACGTCCTCCTCTTCACCAACCTGAAGCTGTGCCTAGGTTGGATCCAATCAAACCCCTCTGTCTTTATTTCCTAAATAAATTTCCGATGAACTAGTGCTGTCCGATGTGGTGATCTGTACCGTGCTGAAAGCCTGAAACTGTTAGTTTATTAGTTATTTGGTGAAAGAAGTCCATATCACCCCCTAACTAACGAGTTTGGTCTACTAACCCCCCCTAACTAATAATTGGGGCAAATTACCCCCTAACTATACTAAACCGGGCAAATTACCCCCACAACGGTATCTGGCGGTGGTTTTGGCCAGGGTGGACACCGGTTTGGATACTAGATGCCACGTTGGGTGCAAATAACCCCCCCAGGTTTGGGTCTATAGACCTTAGACCTGTTTGGGCTGGACCCGTTCGGTTGCACCTGGTCGATAATCACGGCAGTTGCGGCGCTGATGCAGAATCATGGCAGTTGCGGCGCTGTGGGCTGCTATCTCGTGAGGGCGGCGATCAGGTGCTCCTTTATTCGGCGATCTGGTGCTCCTCTCTCTGGCGAGCAGGTGCTCCTCCCTCTGGTATGTCCCCTGCTCTCCCTCTGGTATGTCCCTCTGATCTCACTTTTCTCTATCCCTCCTGACATCCAGTTTTCTCAACTAGACTACATGTGTAGAGTAGCCTTGGAAACAGCTGGATCGGTGGCATCAACTGTTGAGGATCAGTGGAATTGATTTGTGGTTGTAGTGCAGCGTCGAAGTGCAGGTGAGATGACTTCATCTTTCTCTGTATCAATCCGATCCAACCCAGGTGGTTTGGGCACTGTCAAAAAAAGTGTTAGAATTCAGAAAATGCAGCAGATGCAGTTTTGACAGTAGATTCAGTTATCTAGGCAAATATTTTCAGGGTAACCTTTACCTAGTATCACAAAGTTCATATAGCTAGGCAAATATTTTGTCCATAACTATAAATCCAGTTAAAGTAGTTTAGTTCAGTTTAGACAGTGCATTGGCTGCATCTGGTAACAGCATTTGGTAGCAACATTGGCAGTAAAATTCAGTTTGAGTATAAATTTAGTTTAGTTAAGTTTAACAAAGTAGCAGCATCTGGTAGCACCATTGGCACTAAAAATTTCAGATTGTTCATATTGTTTTTGTAGGATGGAATCATTGTCTGTTCGTTTCCATTATCGCGGGACGTTGGAATACGTTGATAAGGAATGGAAGTACAACGGGGGAAGGAGTGCCGTGTCAACTGTGCCCATTACAAAGCTAACTGTGGCGGATTTGAAGAAGCACTTGTCTGATTTCATGGTGCTTTCCGATGAAGATTTGATGGAGATAAATCTGAGTTGGATACTAGTTGAGAAGGAGAAAAAATTCATGTGCAGCCTTGTTGATCATCTAACTGTGAGCAGTATGGTTAGTTACGTGACAAGAGAATGTGCTGGTTTTGTTGAGATCTTTGTAAGGCACCCACAGATAACCAGTTTAGATGATGGGGCGGAAGAATTTGCAGTTGATTATCAAGCTGAGCATGAGCAGCAGCTAGACAAGCATCAAAATCACCATCCACTTGAGCATGAGCAGCGGCACAAGCAGCAACTTGAGCATGAGAAGCATCAAGAGCATCAGCAACTTGAGCATGAGAAGCATCAAGATCAGCAGCAACTTCAGCATGAGCAAAGCACAATTTGGCACCAAGAGCAGCACCACGAGCGGCAGGAACTTCAGCATGAGAAGCACCAAGAGGAGCAGCAACTTCAGCATGAGCAAAGCACAATTTGGCACCAAGAGCAGCACCACGAGCGGCAGGAACTTCAGCATGAGAAGCACCAAGAGGAGCAGCTAGTTCAGTCAAATGTTGCAAGTAAATTGCCAGTTGTTAGGGCAGCAATGCAGCATAAAGGTAAGGAGATAGAAGAGATACATGAAGACCAAGGTGGTGAGGACAGTTCAGATAGTGACTACGATGATGTCCATGAAGTAGATAGTGATGATAGCAGTGGTGAAGACGAAGAGGCCATTTGTTACAGAAAACAAGCACAAGAGCTGAAGAAGAGAGTAAAGAGGCAAATGCTTGGAGAGGAAGAGCAGCAAGGAACAAGAGTGCCAGAAGAATTCATTGTTCCAGAAAATGTTAAGGAAGATCAAGAATATGGAAGTGATTGCTTTGACTCCGAAGACGAACTGTCGTATGATGAAGATAGTGATGGAAATGTTAGAACAAGGAAGACAAAACATAGAGTGTATGATGAGAGTGCTGAGGTGCAAGAGTTTGAGGTTGGGCAGGCTTTCCATGATAGCAGACAATTCAAACAAGCACTAGTCAATTATGGATTAAAAGATTTTAAGCACTTAATTTTTCCCAAGGATGAGAGGACAAGAGTGTTGGCCAAATGCAGTTGGGTTGGTTGCAACTGGAGCATATATGGCTCACTAGTACCCAACAGGTCACATTGGTTCACAGTTAGCAGGTACCACAATGTGCACCATTGTGTAGCAAGGAGGACCAACAAGCTAGTCACTAGCACAGTGATAGCAGAGAAGTATTTTAGGGAGATCAGGGATAATCCTGGGTGGAGGATTGAGAAGATGCAGGAGAGAGTGCTTGAGGACTTGTGTGCTGATGTTAGTGACTCAAAATGCAAAAGAGCAAAAAGGATTGTGCTGGAGAGGATTGTTGATGGAACAAATGGAGAATTTTCTAGAGTGTATGACTACCATATGGAACTAGTAAGAAGCAACCCTGGAAGCACAGTGTCAGTAACTTTAAACCCAGATGTAACCGACAAGCCTGTCTTCGAAAGAATTTATGTTTGCCTAGAAGGTTGCAAGAGAGGTTTTCTTGCTGGTTGTAGGAGAGTTGTTGGGCTTGATGGTTGTTTTCTGAAAGGTACAGTTAGTGGCCAAATATTATGTGCAGTTGGCCGAGACCCAAACAACCAAATGTACCCAATTGCATGGGCTACAGTTGAAGGAGAAAATTATGACAGCTGGTACTGGTTTCTTTCATTATTGCAAAAGGACATACAGATCAGTAACCAAGGTGATGGATGGGTTATCATATCTGATCAGCAGAAGGGCCTTATCAAGGCAGTGAATGAGATAATCCCTGAGGCAGAACATAGAATGTGTGCACGGCATATATATGCCAATTGGAGAAAGCAACATAGAGACAAATCTTTCCAAAAGCTATTTTGGGCTTGTGCTAAATCAAGTGATAGGATTCAGTTCAACTACAATAGGGCCAAGCTTGCACTGAAAACACCAGAAGGTGCAAGGGATATGATGAATACTGCTCCTCAACATTGGTGTAGAGCCAATTTTAAGCTTGGTTCCTACTGTGATTCAGTTGAAAATAATCTGTGTGAGTCATTTAACAATTCTATAATGAGAGCAAGGTTTTATCCTGTAATTACTTCTATGGAAATCATGAGGAGAAAGGTGATGGCAAGAATAGCAGAGAATAAGGCAAAATCAGAAGGGTGGGTTGGAACAATATGCCCCAACATTTTCAAGAAGCTGAAGTTGAATGTTAAAAGATCAAGTATCTGCCAAGTGCTCTACAATGGAACTGAAGGATTTGAGGTTATGGAAGGGACATGGAGAAGATTCACCGTCAACTTGGAAACATATACATGTAGCTGTAGATATTGGGATCTGTCTGGTTTGCCATGTTGCCATGCCATCAGTGCTATATATACAGTGAAAAGAGAGTTGGATGATTTTATTGCACCTTGCTATAGGATTGATGTGTACGACCAGGTGTACAGCAGTGTCTTGCATCCAGTGGAGGGCAAAGAGAGCTGGCCAATAGCTCCAAACCCAAGGCCCTTTCCACCAATTAAGAAGAAAATGCCCGGAAGGCCAAAGACAGAGAGAAGAAGGGAAGAGCAAGAGAAACCAAAGGGTGACAAATTAACAAGAAAGGGATGCAAAATTACATGCTCTGCATGTGGAGGGAAAGGGCATAACAAAAGGAAGTGCACTAGTAATCCAGATGTTGTGAGAGAACATGCCCACAACAAGAAAGCAGTCAGGAGTGCTAGGAAGAAGCAAGATAAAGCAACAGCTCAGGTTAGTAAAATTATTTTGATGTCCTTGTACTTAAGTTGATATTACTATATTGTTACTTGATTCTTACAATGTTGGATACAGCAAGAACCACCCCAGCAACAAGAGAAACATGTGCTATATACTGAGAAGAAAGCTAGATCAAGAAAGAAAGCACCTGCCATGCATCAAGATCCTGCCCTTCATCAAGCTCCTGCCCTGCAGCAACCTACAGACATTCACCAAGCACATGTCCTGCAGCAAGAAACACCCCATAAGAAAGCTGCCGGCTTCAGGCCATTTGTTCCTCCTCAGGTAAAAATATCCAAAAATTAAAACATACAACAAGTACTATTTTATGGAGTCACGCTAACATGCTTAATATTCAATTACTCACTCTTTGCAGCAAGCTCATGTGCATCACAATCAAGTGCCCCAACAGGACAAGCTTTCAAAGACCATACCAATGTCCCAAGTTGTTACTGAACCTGTGCCAAAACATGGGAGGATGAAATGGTTATTGGGAGAAAAGAGAAAACAATGTGGAGAAGGTGGACCACAGTAGTTAATGGACAAGATTGTTACTGCCAGTAGTATGTGTCAAAGGAGTACAAACCTGTGAAGTTTTGATGTATTAAATTAAGTGGGATTGATATGCAAACCTGTCATATGTTGGTCACATTCAAATATTTTTTTCTTGTTGCTATTATGCAATAATGGAATTAGTTCAATAATTATGTGGTTCCCCTGTTATCGCCACATTTTGGCCAAAGGAGGAGTTGGGCCGTAATCAAGATGGGCTTAGAAGATACGTATATGCAACGTGTTGTTGAATCGGCCTCGTGCGTTGATTTGGGCTAAATTGCCCGTGTATCTTATATTGTAATAGGTTCCGTTTCGATTTAGGTAAGAGATAGAGTTGTAGAGTTATTCCAAAGATAGAAAGTCTCCGGACTGTAAATATGTACCTAAGGTTATTGAGAAAAGGAGGACAATCACGTTCACAACAAACACAATCTCGGCGCATCGCCACCCCTTGTTTCTAGGGTTTTTCTCGGGTAAGTGCCATGCTGCCTAGATCGCATCTTGCGATCTAGGCAGTATCTACTTATGCGTTATTTGGTGTTACTCGTACTGAAGCCTTGTTGATGGCGAGTAACACTATTATCATAGATTTGTTTAGGCTAGCATCGGTACTTTTTTGCTATGATCGTTTAGTTATGCTACCTCTAGTTATCTCGCCGCCTTTGCACCTTTTCCCGGGTGTGAGGGTGGCATCTTGCTTGATCTTTATTTAAGTCGATTTGATCTGTTATAGTTGTGCCTTGTTCTCCAAGGTTTAGTTTGATATCCACATGATCAGGCCTTGCAAACGGGTTGAACGATCCAGTAATATGTAAGATATGGTTTGCCGATCCGAGAGGAGTTGTTCCAGGAATTGACTTTACGTTGGTTTTTAGGCCTTCTCTAGGGTTAGTTTTCTATCATCTTTTGTATCTACTAGGCTCAATTACGTGTAGGATGTTCCAATTATGTGGTGAAAACGTTAAACTGTCGTAGATCGATTTAACTTGTATTGATGAAGCAAAACCCCATGTTATCGTAGATCTAATATAGAACCATGGGATAATCGGCTCTAGGAGCCGATTCACAGGGAAACCTGGGAGCCGGTCACGGCTCGAATTTTACGTATACTTGTTTACCATGCAGGAAACCAATCGAAGCAATCCTTCACCTTCCTGACCAGGTATAGGTCAGGTGGCACGCCCTTGAACCAAGCCAGGACGTGTGCCGGAGTTTTGCGGGCCGTTGCCCGAGGGACCAGGGCCCACCAGCAGTTCTGGGAGCCTCCCGGCTCTTCGTGTTGCTCGTCGCTGCTCGCCGGTGGGTTTTGACAGGCAACACATTTTGGCACGCTCGGTGGGACTTTCAACAACATCTGCATCAACATCCGACGCTGCGATGGAGGGCAGACCGGTCACGTACGACGATTTGCCTGAGGAGCACAAGGCAAAGTATGATGACATCAAAGCTCTCTTCGAAGTCGATCTCATCGGCTCTTTTGAGAGGACTCGCAAGCATGGCATCAGGTGGAAAGGGTTCTCACCCGAGGGTGCTCTTGATGAGGTGGATCTGTCTGTTCCTTCAGAGGAGCGCACCAGAGCTCTGCGACAAGAAGTCAACTACATGGTGGCTCATTCTCTTCACCGCCATTCTGAGAGCCTGGTGAACGCTTTCGAGCGGATTGCAGTTCGCGTAGTTCAGGAGATCATGAAACATCAGTACTCTCCGTCGGGGCCTACTCTGGGGACTCACCAGGGAGAAAGACCGCTCCAGGCCAGGCCACCGCTGCCATTCACACTTGCAGCTCCGGAGCCACCAGGGGCAGCGGCGTACGTCGTCTACAAGGTCGGAGGCGACCCAGATTGCGACCGCAGGGATTTCTGCGGCAGGAGTTCCTGGAGCAGGGGTTTCAGGAGTAGGCGTTTCTGGAGCAGCGATGTCTGGGATGGACGCCGAAAAACAAGCGTGGCTAGCCAAGTATGCCACTGGAACGAGTCATGAGAATCTAGCGCCTGCAGCCCAAACAATGGAGCAAATCCGTACCATCTTGAGAGACTAGTTCGGCTTCGTGCCGAAGAGAAGGACAATCGGCTATTCAAAGCCGTACCCCAACGAGTTTGACCTGATTCCGCTGCCACCCAAGTATCGGCTCCCTGAGTTCTCAAGGTTTAGCGGGTCAGAAGGGTCGAGCTCGATCGAGCACGTGATCCGATACCTGGCACAGTTAGGCATGATTTCAGCATCGGATCAGTTGCGCGTAAGTTTCTTTGCGCAATCTCTGACAGGACCAGCTTTTGGGTGGTACACCTCGCTGCCACCTGATTCGATCCAGACCTGGAAGCAACTGGAAGAGCAGTTCCACATTCAGTATCATTCAGAGGCTACCGAGGCTGGCATTGCAGACCTGGCATAGGTGCGGCAAAAGCGGGGAGAAACTGTAGCCGAGTACATCCAGCGCTTCAGGACTGTCAAGAACCGATGTTACTCAGCTCGTTTAACTGAAAAAGAAGCAGTCGAGCTGGCAGTATTGGGTCTCTCAGCACCTATCAAGGATCTGGCTTTCCAAGTAGAGTACAACTCATTGGCGCACATGGCCCAGAAGCTGACGATGTATGAACAGCGCCACCCTGAGTTGTACCAAGACAAGTTCAAACGTCCGATAGGCCTGGTCGATACAGAAGAAGAAGATCCTACGCAAGACCAGGAGGTGGTCGTGGCTGAATGGGCTCGGGGGGCAGATCATGTGTCCTGCAAATGGGTAAAACAGCAAGGGCCTGCAAAAGGGTTCGACTTTGATGTGAGCAAAGCTGAGCAGATATTCGATTTACTGCTGAAAGAAAAGCAGCTGAAGTTACCTGAAGGCCACAAAATCCCTACGGCTCAAGAGATGAACGGGAGACCTTACTGCAAGTGGCATCACTCCTTCACCCACACCACCAATTACTGCAAAGAGCTACGTCGCCAGATCCAAACGGCGATAGAGCAGGGCCGTCTGATCCTGGGGCAATTCGCCATGAAAGTAGACACCAACCCGTTTCCCGGCGTCAACATGGTAGAACACAGCCACTCCACGAGGCGCCAGTTGGATTTCTCGTTCGATGTCAACATGGCAGGGCCTGTGTACCACCATGGCACGTACAAGGAGGAAGGCAGTCGCTCTCGGGGCAAAGAAAGAGAGGAGGCTGGTCCACGCGACCGGCCTAGCTACGATGACAGGCGGTATTTAACTAAGGAACAGGTGAGGAGCGTGCGATATCAGAAGCCACATTCCACGCATCTCCTTAACAAGTATGAGCGTCTGCATGACCGACGTCGCCGGCGCGATGGAAACGGTGAAGGATATGAGCACCTCGCTAGGGGACCGTCAAAAGAAAAGGAAGGTGCAGACAAACATTGGGATTGTCCTTTCTTCAAGTATTGCTGGGATGCGGGAATGAGCCGATTGCCTACAATCGATAACTGCCCGGAATGTGGACAGCAGAAGGAGGACACGGGGCCAGTGTCAGTGTTCAAGCGTCTAGGGCCTCTCCCACCTCAGAGCCGATACAGGGAGTCCGCTCGAGCAAAAGATCTCGAGGAGCCAATGGATGACAAAGAAAAAGACAGATATCACCGTCCAAGGTGGTGTCCCGACGGACTCAGACACACCCAAAAGCGTAGAGTGCAGCGGCTGCGTAACTTGGAGGAAGCCGAAGCGCAGTATCTCCACGCTTTAAAGAAAGCACGGCCCGATCTGGCCGTTAAGATTCGGCAGACCTTGGAAACGGAAGATTGCCCGAAAAGAAAAGAGTGGCGCCCCAAACCGGTAAAAGCCGATGCAAAGACATCGGCTGGCACAAACATGGTATTCATACTTCCGTTAGAGTTCTGCGTGCCAAGAACCAACGAGCTACCAGTGGCACAGTTTGATTGTGGCCCACGGCCGGTTATCTTTGAGAAGCCACGTGAGAAGGGCTACAAACATCTGAAAGCCCTGTACCTACGAGGTTACATCAATGGGCAGCCTGTCAGCAAGATGTTGGTGGACACCGGAGCGGCAGTCAATATAATGCCATACTCCATGCTACGGCGTTTGGGACGCTCCACTGCAGATCTGATCAAAACCAACGTCACGTTAAGCGACTTCAACGGCCAAACTTCAGAAACGCAAGGCGTACTGAACGTGGATCTGACCGTGGGCAGAAAAACCATCCCTACGTCATTCTTCGTCGTGGACAGCAAAAGCACCTGCGCTGTCTTGCTAGGGAGAGATTGGATTCATGCTAACTGCTGCATTCCATCCACGATGCACCAGTGCCTAATACAGTGGGATGGAGATGAGGTGGAGGTCATTCATGCAGATGATTCTATCGAGATCTCCATAGCTGGCATGAACATCTGGGAAGCAGAAGACCAAGAGCCGATCTCTGGAATCAGTCTAGACGGCTGTGAGCGCATTGAAGCTACAAAAAACGGGGTGAGGCTGGTCTTATCCACTGGCCTGACAGAGTAGCAAAGTCCACGATCGTACGTGGTACGGCCGATCCCTGCGATCGGCCACAAAAAACAAAAGGCAGCAATCTTACGACAAGCAGATCATGTAGTCGTAGCAGGGAGATTCCCTGCCATTGTAAAACACAAATAAGGTGTAAACCGTCCTTGACTAATGCAATCAAAAAGGGGGCCGATTCAGGCAATCGGCCCAAATTATTTTTGTTATCCTCACCTACTGTTTGCCCTGTGTTTAGCATCGATTTAACAGGTGACGGAAAGCTAGGGTATGGGTTTACATCCGCTGATGAACTGGAGGAAATCGACATCGGTCCTGGGGATAAGCCACGACCAACATTTATCAGCAAGAAGTTAGATCCGAGTCTGTGGGGTCCGATGATAGCTCTGTTGAAAGAATATCCAGACTGCTTCGCCTGGGACTATACAGAGATGCCTGGATTAGACAGGAGCATCATTGAGCATCGACTCCCGCTTAAAAAAGGATTTCGGCCATTCCAGCAGCGAGCACGACAGATGAAGGCCGAAATTTTGGAAGAAGTCAAGAAAGAGGTCGAGAAAATGTTGACAGCCAAGTTAATCAGGCCATGCAGGTATGCTGAGTGGATTTCTAGTATCGTACCTGTAGAGAAAAAGGATGGCCGCTGGCGTGTTGCCATAGATTTTCGGGATCTCAATAGAGCTACTCCAAAGGATGAGTATCCGATGCCGGTGGCAGAAACGTTAATCAACGCAGCGGCTGGTCATAAGATCTTGAGCTTCATGGATGGCAATGCCGGTTACAACCAAATTTTTATGGCTCCAGAAGACATACACAAGACTGCGTTCAGAGTCCCAGGTTCGGTCGGGTTGTTTGAATATGTAGTCATGACATTTGGACTGAAGAATGCCGGCGCCACATACCAAAGAGCCATGAATTACATTTTCCATGATCTGATCGGCAAGCTGGTGGAAATTTACATCGATGACGTGGTGGTCAAGTCTGCTTCAGTACAAGGACACTTGGACGATCTGCAACGCGTCCTGGACCGAACAAGAAAATTCGGGCTACGGATGAATCCAAAAAAGTGTGCCTTTGGGGTGACGGCCGGTCAGTTCTTGGGGTTCTTGGTCCATGAACGCGGAATTGAGATCGGCCTGAAAAGTCAGGAGGCAGTGCGAACAATGAAGCCACCTACCACGAAGAAAGAACTGCAGTCTCTCATCGGCAAGATCAACTTCGTCAGAAGATTCATCTCCAATCTGTCAGGAAGAATAGAGCCGTTCATGGGACTGGTGAAGATTAAATCTGACGAGGAGTTCAGCTGGGGGGCAGAACAACAACGAGCCTTCGACGAGATCAAAGAATATCTGACGAAGCCGCCAGTATTGGTTCCGCCCCAACCGGATAGGCCATTCTACATTTACTTATCAGTATCTGACACGTCCATCGCCTCAGTGGTGGTGCAAGTTTATGATGGGCTGGAGCGAGTTGTATTTTACATCAGCAGAAGGATGCTGGATGCAGAGACAAGGTATCCTGAGATCGACAAGTTGTGCCTCTGCCTGTTTTTCACCTGCACCAAGCTGCGCCACATTTTGCTATCAGCGGAGTTTGTCATCATATGCAAATCAGATGTCATAAAGCACATGCTGTCGGCTCCTATGTTGAAAGGCCGACTGGGCAAATGGATGTTTGCATTATCGGAGTTTGACATACGGTATCAACCCGCGAAAGCAGTTAAGGGACAGGCATTGGCCGACCTTATCGCTGAAAGGATCAACACTAATATAGCAGCACTGTCTATACGAGCGTGGGCTATGTTTTTCGATGGATCGGTTTGTGACGATGGGTGCGGCACCGGCGTGCTACTCGTGTCGCCCCGGGGGGCAACATTTTCCTTCTCCATCAGGTTATCTGCCCCTCGCACCAACAACGTCGCTGAGTATGAGGCGATACGCAAGGGAATGGAGTTGCTCATCGAAGCTGGAGCAGAAGCAGTGGAAATTTTTGGAGACTCCAAATTGGTGATTTCCCAGCTCACGGAGGAATACAAGTGTGAGAGCGAGTCTCTCTTCCCATTATGGTTGCAATGCCGTGAGCTCATGGCACAGTTCCGGTACATAAACTTTAACTGGATCCCGCGATCGCAGAATACAGAGGCAAATGATCTCGCACAAATGGCTTCAGGCTAGAAGGACGTAGCAGCGGGAACTGATGTTCAAGTTCAGTTCCTGGAGACGGACGACTGGAGAGCCGATATCTTCAATTACTTGAAAGATTCGGCTCGGGGGGCACCTAAACGGATAGGGTACAAGGCCAAGGTAGCTCGTGCATATAACAAGAAAGTGAGACCAAAGGAGTTCCACATCGGCGATCTAGTATGGGAAGCTGTGTTGCCATTAGGAACTAAGGATGCAACATATGGTAAATGGTCTCCAAATTGGCACGGGCCATACAGGGTCGATCAGGTTTTAAGAGGGAACGCGTACATGCTTGAGGAGCTGGATGGCGTAAAATTCCCAGTGGCTGTCAACGGGCAACACCTCAAGAAATATTTCCCAAGCATGTGGGATGATGGACAGTGAAATGTGGGGGCCGATACATGAAATCGGCCAAATAATATAAAAAAAATAATAAAATATATAGCCGATGCACAGTCATCGACTCTAGAGGTTCAAACTGTTACAAGCAGATGCCAGTTTACATAAACGAGCTACTGAAGAAATGCCTCGAAGGCGTGGAGGGCGTCAGCACGGACACGGTCGACCTCGGCGATCTCGGCTTCGTCATCTTCGTCCTTGCCCGTCACTAGCTGCTTGTTCAGGGCACGTATTTCTGCCAGATCGGTCTTCAGTTGAGCCTTGAGGCTTTCTGCTTCGTCTTGGGAGCGGGCGATGAATGCTTCTTTGTCACGGATGAGCTGTTTAGTCGCCCGGACCTTCTCTTCAAGATCTCCCAGTTCCCCTTTTAAGGATGCGAGCTCGGCGGTACTGACAGAGGTGTCAGTTTTGGCATCCAGAGACGCCTTTTTCTCGTTGAGCTGCTGACATCTGTCTGCGATATTGGCCTTCAGTGGAAGTTGGGTGCGGCGCAGACTGATCCTCTCACGATCTAACTTCACCCTTGACCCGAAAAAATACAGAGTTACAACTGGCCAAAGCTTCACCTGCAATGCTACTGGGAGTTGGTCTTTTATTTCAGCAAGAACGCTCTTCACCTCCTCAGAACCCTCGATCAACTCTTCGATCGGGGAGGACAGCAGGGTTTTAAGACGCTGGAATTGAGGAGGGACAGCCCTGGCTCGTGGTTCATCATCGGCAACAGAGGGAGTTGGTTCGATGGATTCAGGGTCGAACGTCAGCAAGCCTGAAATATCACAACTCTGGCAGCCCAAAAAAGCGTCAGTACGCGTCCAACGTGTAAGGATGAGCCGAAAGAAGCTAACATACCTCTCCTAAGATCGAGGGGACAACAGATGAGGAGACGATCGGTTTGTGTGTGGTTGCTGGGGGCTTGGCCAAAGTGGTAGCCGTTTCATCTGCACCTTCGGGGATTGCTGAATCCGGCTTGGCTAAAGGCATCGGCACTGCCCTAGCTTTCCCACTAGAAACGTCAGTCGTCTGCATTGAAGGTGTTTAGCCGATGTAAATGATGATGAATCGGCAGATAAAAAGAAGTAAGTGGTAAGAGCATGAAGGGTGATGATTTTCGAAACCTCCTGGCTCGACGAAGAAGCTTGCAGTCCTTTGCGAGCTCTCTTGGGACCCACAGCTGGCCCCGCCTCGACTGGTGCTCGGGGGGCAGTAGGTTCAGGAACCGACCTTTTCCTGGAAGCCGATGGTGGTGAATCTGGCTGGCTCGGTGTGATGGTCCTCTCAGAATCTGTGGGGCCTAGTTCTCCTCGATTGGTCTGAGTGTCCTCGCTAGAGGTGTCTTCGACGGAAGCCTGTAAAAAAGGAGAACCAGTAAGCACGAGCATGTCTGCAAGAATGGAAGAATGAGAAGGATCGACCAAGACATGGATCAGCCTACATGCGAGCTTTCTGGAGAAGGGCTCCGGCGCCTCAAGGTCTTCCTGGCAGCTACCTTCCTCACCATCGTTCTTGTCTTACTTGGAACTCGAGGGGCAGCTGATTTAGGAGTTGCTTGGTTCTTGGAAGCCGATTGTGGTGTGATCGGCTGGTTCTGCATCATGACCTTTTTCAGAGGTGGCGAGTTTTTGCAGAAAAGAACCACAGGAGCTGGCGGAAAGAACTCGAAGGGGGAGCCATCACTGTGCGTAGGTTCAGGGCCATCTTGTTGCTGCAAAGAGAAAGAGTGGGTTAGTAGAAGAATCATTTGTGAGCTGCATCAAGAAAATTTACAAGTAGTGGTACCTGTTCCACAGGGATGTCATAGTCAGCATCGAGCTGCTTCAGCAACGGTCCCAGAGCTCTCCTGAAGGCATGAGTCTTCGACATCGACCACCAGTCTTCAAAGCCATCAGTTGATGAGGCGAAGGTGAGGTCATTAGGAATAGGGATGGTCAGAGCATCAAAGAAGGAGTAACACCTTTGACTGGTGAGAGGATCAGGCAGGTCGGCTCTGCTCTCCATAAGATGGTGGAGAAAGAGATGGGGAGGTACTTGTCCAAGGCCAAATTGCCGAGCCACTACGACCGGCTGGTAGAATTCATACCCAGGCTTGATTATTCTGTTGGATGTACTCATGCCAACTGGAAGGAAACAGGGACGGATCACGATGGAAAAGAGCTACCGAGTGCTAGTGTCATCGGCAAAATTGTCTAGCCTGAAGGAGAGTGGATTTTCAAAATGTTCCGATTCTTCCGTGTAAGGAAAGAAGATAGGATTATCCAGGCCTTGAAAGAAAATGCTGAACCATTTAGATGCTTCCTGAGGGGTCAGTTTACTACCTGGCAGTCTATACAAAGCTTGGCCATAGCTGGTGCATCGGATCTGCTTCCCTTTGACATCTGGAAAGGTGCAACTCGCCAAAAGGGGGAAGTTTGGGACGTGGTTTTGAAAATACAGCTGAGCCCATAGCTGAATGAACCACCAAGGACCACCTGTTTTGACTGCTATGCCAGAGAACAGCTTGACAGACATCAACTGGAGATATCGATAGACCTCTCCAAGGAACAGTTTGCCGATGCCAAGTTGAGTGCCTTTGGCCAGTTCGTGGGCTAAGGAGAGATAATTCTTGGTTGGAGCAAGGGAAGGGCCACAGAATATGAAATGTTCTAGCCAGAAGTTGAGAAAGGCTGTGTGTTCTTTCTCTGACAGGACCCTTTGTTTTCATATGGCGTTGCAGGTAGGCACCCCAGTTCGTGCAGTCTGTTTTAGAAGACAGTTTGTAGGGGACTTTGGTCAGTTTAAAAGCAGAGGGGTTGGGTGATGTAACATCCAGACCAATAATCATCACTACGTCTAACAGAGTTGGTGACATAGGGCCATGACCGAACATGAAGCAGTTCAGAGCGTCAGACCAGAAGTAGCCGATGGTTTTTAGAAGATTCTCATGTTTCTCAAGAGGAGACAATGAAAAATGCAAGGCATCGGCTATTCCCGTGGTTTCCCATTGGGATTGGTAAGCTCTAGCTACCCTGCTGAACCAAGAGACCCAATGTTCAGGAGGATTAGGCCAGGCTCGCAAGCAGTCGGCCTAAGAGTTTAAATCTAGGTCTTGGCTTACGAAGGGGATTCTGTTTGCTTCGCAAGAAATCAGATGGGCAGGACTAGATTTTGTACGAGGGCCAAGATAGAGAGAATTTGGGAGAGAAGGATGCGGCAGCAGAATGTCTGAAACCTAGAAAATTTAATGGTGGAATAAGGCATTAATTCAGGTGTTCGCCATTAATTCTAGCATCGCGTTCAGACTGCGAGGAGTAGGCGTACCTTCAGACCGGAGACCTCTGGGTTGGTGTTGGACGATTCCGCCATCTAGTTTGCCGGCGGAGATGGATCTATGCAGTTGGGGATCGAGGGTTCTTGTCGACTGTGAGCTCGATCTGGTCGGTGGGCAATTGGAGATCTGGGTCGCCCCTTTTTGAAGAGGGTCGCAGGTTACCGTTTGAAACTGGAAAGTGGACGCTCAGATTTGTTTAAATACGCGACCAAAATTGACCTTGTCAACGTTTTTTGAAAGCCGATGCTTTACCATCGGCTCTTTGAGATTTGACTTGTTTGACTGTATGAGCGCAGTGTGGTGAAAGCCGATACAGTACTATCGGCTTCTGGAGCATCGACCTATTTTGACTATCGGCAAAATTGGGTCGGAAAAGCAATCTTCGAGTTGGAAAAGCAATCTTCGTTCATTCAAAAGACGATTATTTACAGTGGAGCTGATTGCTTACAAAAGGAAGTCTACTACTACTACTACTAGTTCCTAATCTAGAGGCCGAGGTCGTCGCCGCTGTCTTCGCCGTCGTCTTGTTCGCTGTCATCAGCGCTGCTGCCGGCGTCGTCTTCGCTGCTGCTGCTCAAGATGCCAGCGGGGGCCTCCTCGTCCTCGTCGTCGTCTTCGGTGTCCTCGCTGGACCCGGCGCGGAAGCGCTTCACCGGTGGATACTCATCGGAGGAGGTGTCCTCCTCCGACTCCTCCTCCTCGTCGGAGGATTCGACGCCGTCCCAGGACCAGGCGTCGTCGCTGCTCTTCGCCTCCAGTTCCCCGTCGACGAGGAACTGCAGGCCCTCCTCGCCGTCAGTCAGGGACGCGTCGTTCTCCGACCAAGCGGCGAAATCCCAATCCCTCTCGTCCCACCATTGTGGGGCGAGAGTCTCGTACGCCGCCGTGGGCGGGTGCTCCGGGGTCGGCTCCCGGTCGCTAATGGTGTTGGAAGACTGGGAGGAATGGGCGGAAGAAGAGGAGGCCATGGCGGAGGAAGAGGGTTTTTTCGGCGGAGGAAGAGGGTTTTTTGGCTACTGGAGGAAGATGGGGACTACAAACTGCTTAGATGAATTTAAATAAGGGGAATATTGGGAGGCGGTTCAATGCTATAGCGGTTTCCCAGAATGTGCTGCCGAAATTGTCAAATCATGCACTGCGGAGAAGTGGAGAAGACAGGGCATCATGATGAGGGGGTGGCGTGACGATTCTGTTCTGCAACGCATTCTGGCAACGCGTAACCCGATACAGAAAAAAAGAGGAGAAGGAAAAAACAGAGTGGTTTTGGAATTATTATTGCCAAAACCAGGGGGGCATGTGTTATCGCCACATTTTGGCCAAAGGAGGAGTTGGGCCGTAATCAATATGGGCTTAGAAGATACGTATATGCAACGTGTTGTTGAATCGGCCTCGTGCGTTGATTTGGGCTAAATTGCCCGTGTATCTTATATTGTAATAGGTTCCGTTTCGATTTAGGTAAGAGATAGAGTTGTAGAGTTATTCCAAAGATAGAAAGTCTCCGGACTATAAATATGTACCTAAGGTTATTGAGAACAGGAGGACAATCACGTTCACAACAAACACAATCTCGGCGCATCGCCACCCCTTGTTTCTAGGGTTTTTCTCGGGTAAGTGCCATGCTGCCTAGATCGCATCTTGCGATCTAGGCAGTATCTACTTATGCGTTATTTGGTGTTACTCGTACTGAAGCCTTGTTGATGGCGAGTAACACTATTATCATAGATTTGTTTAGGCTAGCATCGGTACTTTTTTGCTATGATCGTTTAGTTATGCTACCTCTAGTTATCTCGCCGCCTTTGCACCTTTTCCCGGGTGTGAGGGTGGCATCTTGCTTGATCTTTATTTAAGTCGATTTGATCTGTTATAGTTGTGCCTTGTTCTCCAAGGTTTAGTTTGATATCCACATGATCAGGCCTTGCAAACGGGTTGAACGATCCAGTAATATGTAAGATATGGTTTGCCGATCCGAGAGGAGTTGTTCCGGGAATTGACTTTACGTTGGTTTTTAGGCCTTCTCTAGGGTTAGTTTTCTATCATCTTTTGTATCTACTAGGCTCAATTACGTGTAGGATGTTCCAATTATGTGGTGAAAACGTTAAATTGTCGTAGATCAATTTAACTTGTATTGATGAAGCAAAACCACATGTTATCGTAGATCTAATATAGAACCATGGGATAATCGGCTCTAGGAGCCGATTCACAGGGAAACCTGGGAACCGGTCACGGCTCGAATTTTATGTATACTTGTTTACCATGCAGGAAACCAATCGAAGCAATCCTTCACCTTCCTGACCAGGTATAGGTCAGGTGGAACGCCCTCGAACCAAGCCAGGACGTGTGCCGGAGTTTTGCGGGCCGTTGCCCGAGGGACCAGGGTCCACCAGCAGTTCTGGGAGCCTCCCGGCTCTTCGTGTTGCTCGTCGCTGCTCGCCGGTGGGTTTTGACAGGCAACAGCCCCACTGTGATATGTACATTCAACTGTTTTGTCAATCTTACAAATAGTAGATACATGCTGTAAAAAATTGCATAATTAAGCATATGTTGTCCACTTTCAATGCATAAACATCATGCAAGTGCTATGTATAGAGAACATAAATTCTAGAAACATAGCATGATTCAGCTAACATAACATTTTCCATACATTCAAACCAAAAGGTTGCAAGATTACATAGCTAGGATCATTACTACATACCAAGTTCTTCTTCATGCCCATATTTTTGTTCTTCATTCCCATGCTATGCCAAAATATTTCTACTACTTTGCTACACTACATATCTACAGTAGACAGCTGCACTACACTACAATAAACAACTACTACACTTGCACCAAAAGATTGCTAACATAGAGCCATTTGTAGCTAACATAGAGCTACTACACTACACTTCATCTTCTCTTGATTCAGCTAAACGACCACACCAAGTACGGCGCGGGTGTTGTGCAGCTTTCAGCATCAACTGGCGCAGCTCTAACTTACTAACATACTCAACAGTGAATGGCATCCCTCCAGCATATTTGGTGATTTTGATCACCTGAGACATCTCCTATGACGAAGATCCGGCTGCTGTCGCGCGAGCCCTATACGAGGCCATGGTCGAAGCCGGCAACTCCAGCACCCCCTCCCACTTGAAATTGGCATCCCACAGAATCACCAGCTCGCCCCCTCTGCGCCTGCACATCACACCCATCGGGAACAAATCCCTGTAACACCGAGGAGTGTTCACCTCCTGTACCGGCGCCTGCGCCAAATTCAACAACGCAGCCACACCATCCTCAATCTCCTGCCCCTCTTTCGATGGCGGCTGCAGGTAGCACCGATGCTCAAATTTCCTCTCATGTTCCACCGCCTCCTCCACATTCAACTTTGCCCCCTCCATAGGATTCGGTGCCCAATTGATCTGGTAGGCGATGGGGAGCAAAGGCCGACGATTGGATGGTGGGCAAAGGCTACTGGGAGGCGGGATGTGGAGCAGCGGACAGCGACGCGGCGATGTGGAGCAGAGGACGGCGACGGGACGATGTGGAGCAACGGATGTGGAGCAAAGGACGACGATGTGGAGCAGAGGACGACAACGGGATCGATGTGGCGGAGGGGCGGCTAGCTCTCTGGAGTAGGGGATAGCGACTAGGGTCAGTGAATGGAGTAGGGGGCGGCGATGTGAGGTCGGGGACGTGCGGCGGGACGGGGCAGACGGACGGCGGGACGGGGCAGACGGGCGGCGGGATGGGGCGACTGGGAGTAGGGGATGGGGCAGGACGATGCAGTGGGGGAGTGTCGGCACTCGGCACAGCTGTGTGTGTGTGGGGAAAACCTGGGGGGGTTATTTGCACCCAACGTGGCATCTAGTATCCAAACCGGTGTCCACCCTGGCCAAAACCACCGCCAGATACCGTTGTGGGGGTAATTTGCCCGGTTTAGTATAGTTAGGGGGGTAATTTGCCCCAATTATTAGTTAGGGGGGGTTAGTAGACCAAACTCGTTAGTTAGGGGGGTGATATGGACTTCTTTCTTATTTGGTTGATCTGTAAGAGCAATCGTGGCCTGTAATACCTTCTTTTTTTCTTATACATGTGTGTGCTTCTTAAATATATGTCACTTCTGAACGTGTTTAATCTCAGTCTACATATTGTATTGTTCGTCATGTTTTCTCTACCAATCTCCAATATGCTTCTATCCTTCTCTTAAGTCTATGCTTGTGCAATTCGTTTCATCATTTGTTAGTAATCTGTTGCCTTTAATTCTTTGAAGAAAATCATGAAAAGTTAAGTTTTAGTTTCAGTGTATAAATTTCTGTCTCAGTCTTGATTGTCTGCTTGTTCGTAAATTTCTCTTTGCTCAGATTTGTTAGTTTAGGTTTATTTCCTTACATTTATCCCCTGTTTTGTGACATAGCTTTAGCCAAGCGAAATCAACGCCGCCTAGTCCCCGTGGAGAACACAACAACCTGCAGTTTGGGTGAAATACCCACTGTAATTGATCATTTTGGCGCCGTTGCCAGGGACTAGCGTCGAGCTATTGTGTTAGGTTAGAGACTAGGTTTAGTCTACTTTCTTGTTTATTTTTTTGTGATTTTTATTTCAGTGTTTCTCTTATCTTTTCCTTTTTGTTGCTTCGGCTTATTAGGATACTAACCCTCTCACCATAGTTTGTTGTTTGAGTGTGTGTAGGACATCTTAACTATTTTGCAGGCTGATTTGACTGATCACCTGAGCACATGGCTCTAGTTCGTGATCTCTGGTTGCCAAGTAGCTCGGGCACTATGACATGGCCAATTTGGCCATCTATTGAAGCAGAAAATTTTGAGTTGAGGCCTGGACTTATTGCTCTGGTAATGCAGAATCATTTCAGAGGATTACCCAATGAAGACCCTCATGAGCACATTCTAATGTTCTCGAGTATGCCAACACAGTCCATTTCCATGAAGTTTCTCAAGATGCTATTAAGTGTAGCTGCTCGAGCGCCGCTCAAGGAGGTCGGCCTCCACTCGCAGATCCATGGCGACCGGAAGCAGCTGCATCTGGCCGCCAGCACCCCTTCTCATCGGGCCCCTAGCAGAAGTCCTCGGACCAGCTCGTCGTCATGGAGCTCGGAAGCAGCAGCGCCTCTCTGGCTTGATCTCCAGCGACGGCCGCCCCTTCCTAGCAGCAGCGTCGGCAGGCCACCTCCGTCTCGATCTGCACCGCCACCCATCCTCCTCAATTCCACTCCGGCGGGTTAGCACTGCCACTGGCAGGACCTCTTCCCCAAGAGCAGAACCCGTTCCCTTCTGCCAACCGACACCAGATTTTGACCAACAGAGGCGCGTGAGGTACCCTCCTCTCCCCTGGCTTAATTTCTTGCAATTACTTTCTGCTGTAGCATGGTCTGTATGGTAGCTTTATGAACCAGTCCCCTCCCTCGTTGAATTCTTGAAGGCTTTGTGTCTTTTTTTTTACGTCGGTCTTCCATCATAATATTCAGAATACCATGTGCTGATTGTAACATCACAATACAGTAGCAGTACAAAGGTAGTGCTGGCATTACGACCGGTTGATAGCAATTTTGCATGTATTTGTATGCGAATTTTCCACTTACTTGCCAGTTTTTTCTACTAATTCAATACCGCTATCAAGCATTTTGTACTCTGAAATGTATTAGTAGGCTCCACTAACAAAAAGTCACTATATATTTGTACGTGATCCTTTACAATGAATTTTTTTGTTGCTTAATAAGACACATTGAATGATATTGAACCACTAAGTATAGTAGTATGTTCTCTCTTGAAGACACAAGGGATGAGGCCTGTGTGCTGCCTTACACAGGCATCTTATCTGTGTTACATATGATCGTACGAGATAGAATTTTATCTTAAGTTCTGTCTTCATTTGTAATTGTCCTTTGCACACCACCTATTTGCTGAAACGGCTAAATACAAATCCTTTTGATGTAGGATAGTTGGAGGACTTCTTGTTTTGCTGCATCTGCATTTTAGAATCATACGTGTGTTCCATTGTGCTGGCTTATTTATTTCCTTGACTACAGAATCAAAGTTGATTTCAATTATTGACTTCTTGCCACTGTTATTTGTGTCAGAGCTACCAGAACCACGTCTATGGGCAATAGCAGTTGTGCCACCACGCATTACTTGCAGTTGCTTTTGTCTCCCTCAAAAATGACATCAACGGTGTGCCTGACTAATACCACAAAAGGTGTTCTCTCTCTGGTGACTTTAGAATCTGTCAATTTAATTACTCCAAAGATGATTGTTAATAGTCTGGACTGGTTCATATGCTGACATATTCTCCCAACAGACTTTAGAATCAGTCTATTAGTCAGAATCTGCCAACAAACTTTACAATCAGTCTATTAGTCAGAATATTCAAGATGCTTGTTAATATTTTTCACCATGACGCAAGTTTTGTGTACATTAGGTTGGGATAGTTAAGCTTAGCTGGTTAAAAGCGAACTCCAACAAAATGGTGGATTTATCTGTACAACTTGTAACAGTGTGCCAGTATGATTTTTGTTCTTGTGGTATATTTTATACTAGTGTCATTTTGTGAATTTATGTTTTTGGCTCCTACTGTAGTGTGTGCCAGGCTTGCTGAAGGATCACTTGGTCGGTTGTCACATTATTCTCACTGCATCTGGTGGTGCTTTCAGGTAAAGTCTGTTGTCATACGTATTATATATGTTTCCCAGGAAGCATGAAACTCAAATATTATACCATTTGCTGATGTTAGGGACTGGCACTTGACAAGCTGAAAGATGTAAAAGCTATTGATGATTTATAAAGCACCCAAACTTGAGTACTGTGAAGAAAATCATGGTAGGTTGGTGCTTTCAGGTAAAGTTTGTGCCATACGTATTATATATGTTTCCCTTCAGGAAGCACGAAACTCAATCTTATACCATTTGTTGATGTTAGGGACTGGCACTTGACAAGCTGAAAGATGTAAAAGCTACTGATGCTTTATAAAGCACCAAAGCTTGAGTTTGGTGAAGAAAAACACGGTAGGTTATGCTGCTTTGTTCAACAAGGTGCTTAGATCTTTCCTCGATTTTTATTTTGAAGCTCATTCTTGTGTATTTACACTTATCAATATCAATAACTCGATTCTTGAAGGGGTAGAATTATTGAAGCGCATAATTTATTTTCCCGTTCTTTCATACATTACTACTCATTGTTGATATATCTCCCGGATCATTACCTTGCAATTTTTCTCATGTCACATCTTCTAGGTTCTTTCTTATTTTCCGTTGCTTTAGATACAAAATGAGGACTAGCAGTCTAGCATCCCGCACAACCTTAGGCTTGGATAGACTGTTCATGTCTATATCAAATGAACATGTATGAAGTTTTTAAAGTTGCCTACGAAGAAACATGGTTGTTAATGCTTTCTACAGAGTGATTTAGAATACTGGATGGAAAGTAGCCCTTTTCCATGTGAAGAACTGTTACGTATTTAGTTTTCCCCATATAGATAATGAATGTTGTTTTCTTACTCTCAATTTTGATATTTTTTCTGAATTCCAAGTCTGCTACGGATTTAAAAATATTATCCTGTTTTTCCATGACCAACCATCTTTGCAGCCTGTAAATAAGAAGAGCTATAATGCATCACGACAGTTGATGATATTATTTCATTTTTTGTAGCACCACCGGATGATTTCACAAATTAATCTTCTTTGGACAAATTAATCTCTCTAGAACTTTTTAGGTAAGCATACCAGGTTTCTTTGTCCATGTGCTGCTTTGTGATTTTGGATTTCATAAAATATTTGTGGCATGGGTGCATATTATTGAGGGGGGAGATCAGACCATGGCATTGGAAGCAACAGAAAGATGTGAAGATGCCTCGGGGATTTGATTCGCCAAACCATAATTATTGTGCGAGACTACTTCCTCATGCCCCTCATGTTTATTCATGTATTGATCCATGTCTTTATTTCTGTTCTCTGGTCACTCCTATCATTACTACAATGAGAAAGTCATACTTGGTATATGTTAAAATGCCATTTTTAATTCCTTTGCCCGTAGATATTTTTATCTCAATAAAACCACTCATTTGTATTTGAAAAATCACGGTGATTTAGGTGTTCTTTTAAAACTTGGGCCAGCAAGCACTTCAGAGAGAGTTACTATTGGCATCTCTACGCACTAAGCTTTTTTATTGTCTTGTGAATTTTTTGTGGGACATAAGGGGTCATATATCACAGTATTTGATGAGTACTTGTAAGGTTTGTGGATCTATTCCCTACAAGTACATGGCTATTTCTCTCTTTTCCCTTTAGTGGCTACTTATTCAAAAAGGCAGTACTAGCTGTTAGTTTTGGCAGTTGGACTGGCATCATCATTTGTATTTATGTAGTTCTCACTTTGTTTTCTCCAAAGACTCACAGTTCTAACATTATCAATGAGTGAATCATGTACCTCTAATCATGCTTTTTGACTATTTTTGGCATTTTGAAACATGGGTGCACAAAACGGTGTATATCAGATTACCATGAGATAATCCTCCAGACCATATAGACCTTCTTTGATACTTATCTATTGCTTTAGATCTCTAATGATTCATAGTTCATTTTTCTTTCTACTATCTGTACCTTTCCTATTTGTCGTTTTTCTTCCAGGTTTTTAGACTATTCTTAATTATTCGTGCATATCGAAATTTGTCTTATTCCATACACTAAGGAGATCTCCAGGTCCAGCAAAGGATCCCTTCATACATAAAGAAGATATGTCATGTTCTAGCTATTGTCAAATCATAGATATGCATTGCAAGAGTAGTATAGTGAGTTTCACGAAACAATCATCAGGAGTTTTGTAAAATTTGAAATGTTCTAGCATGTAAATAGGTCATAAAAGGGTAGGTACCGCTTACGAATAGTACAACCTGATGTTCAAAGTACTGTATGTAAACACGATTTGAGATATTGAATCATATCAGAAAGAATATAGAGATATTCTTTTCTCAATGAAATATTCAAAAATGAAAAAAATACTACCAAAAATAATTAACCGTGAGCTGTAAAATATTCAGAAATTTATTTCCTTTTTCAAAAAATGCAATGAAACTTAAACCTTTACATGGTGACACAATCCATGTGTGAGAGATAATATTATTTTCTTATTGTTTTATAAAAAAACCTTTCTTAGGTTAGCGCTCTATCATTTAGGTTGTTGTGAGTATTTATAGCCGCTGTCCACATGTGTAGATTGCAAGGGAATCATGTCACTTGCCTGAACTAATTAGCTGGATGCTACTATTGAGACATAAATATGCCCCTGCAATTTCTAAAAAGCTTTTAAGTCATATACAGGTGTGAAGCCAGAAATAAAAAAAATGTCTTTCTTTATTTCTCTATGTTGCTCTATTTTGGGGAAGGAACAAATAGAATTTTATTGTGTCTGATCTGTCAAAAATTTGTCTCATGCTACTTTGGATATATATCATGCTTGGATTTAGGATCATTTTCATTTCTGGATTTTCTTGAGGGATTTTTCATCACCAGTTTATATGGAAGTCGGCATGCAACTTCCCTTCTGTGGTGTTCCGTCATAATGCACACCTGTCAGAATGCATATGCTATACTTGATGGGTTATCTGGCCATTTCTATAGGAAAAAATTGGGTACTGCTGTAGGAGGAGAAATAGCACTGGTCGTTTGGCTATCCATGATTTCACGCATCAAGTACCAATGCATGATTTTGGAGTTCATGTTTGATTTCCTGGTGATTTAGACGATGGTGATGGTGAAGATTGAGCACTGTTGTACTAGGAGAAATGGGACCCCATCGATGATGACAATCTTTTTGGAACAATGTCCACACTCTGCCATGATGCCATCAAGGCCTATCTCCACTACAGAGAAAAGGTCATCATCACTAATACTTGTAGGTTTTAGAATGCTTTTGCTTCCTTATACAAGACCACACAAATTTCTGCGTCTCTCATTGAATATTGGTTTATCTCTATTTATTTTAGGTATTTGTTGTTTAAGAAATGCTAAGAACAACTAATATTATTAGAACCGTCATCTCCATTACAGTTGCAAATCCACTTAACTAATTCATATCTTCATGAATGTGACATGTCCGTCGAACAAATGAAGTCTGTTGCTACAAGTTAAATATGAATGCTAGGAAGCTTGTATCTCTAAACATTCTACCTTCTCAATGAAATGAAACCCAAAGGCTTTTTGTGTTTTCTCAAAAAAAGTGTATAAAAGGTAAATACTAAGACAAAATGCTAACAGATCATCTTGCAACTCCAATCGCGGCATGGAAGAGCTTATGAGGCTATGTTGCTACCCAGAGGCCATGCTGGTGAAGTTGCACCTTCCACGCCATAAGATTCAGAATTGTGAGGTCAAATTATGGTGATTCAGATTGTTGTGTTTTACCCCTCTATGCAGCGGCTACATCATTTATTTACTCTGATGGGCTGTCTTGAGATTAGTGTGATCGTTTGTATTCCATTCTAGGTTGTGGTTTGTCTACTACTACGACTATGGATTTGTCTTCTATCTTAGAATCATCTACCAGTGGCATTTGTATATTTTGTAAGTTATTAATCCCTCTGTTTCACGGTGTAAGCCTTTTTAGCAAGCTAAAACAGTTTGCTAAAAAGGCTTATATTATGAAACAGAGGGAGTACTACTTATGACATTTTTATGTTGTTTCGGCTAAATCGTGTTTCAAATGTTTGAACATTACCGTTTGCTTGGTGTTTGTATCTATCTCAGTTTGGTTCACGTAACATGAAAGTAAAAATAGTTTGATCCTATATTTGTACTACATGAACATAAAGTTAACACATGAATTTAACTTGCAAATTGGTAGCCAACAAAGTAGATGATCTTTAATTGTCAAAAAAAAGTAGATGATCTTTATTTTTTGATTGTTCTAAACTAATTCTAAATCCACTTACGTATTATTATCGGTTGTTTGTATCTACTTGCCTGCCGCGCGGCTTGCCGCGCGTTCCTACGTAGTTGAGAACATTGCCTTCCATCAATTTCAGTACAATGAGAACCCCAGTTCAGACTTGTGAGAAGATTGAGCTTGCATGGATATTATTTGATGACGATGATACCATTCTAATTAACAGATCCATGGAAGATCATATGGACTCAATTGTACAAGATTTAGCTCTTCCCTTTGATGCTCCTTCCATGGATGAGCCCGAGCTACAGTTTATTACTTTTGATGTTGAGGAGCTTTCTTCCCTTGCTATTGCTGATGTGCTGCTAGAAATAGAAGTGGAGAAGTTCACCTTCCAGGATGTTATGAACATTGATTATTCATCCTTTGAGCCTGAGATGGAGATCTTCACCATTGATGATGAAGCTACTTCAGATGTCAAGGAGCCGAGCTCCACTAATCCATTAACCACTCCTTCCTTGGTATCTTCAGTTGAGGTAGTCCTGAAACTTCTCTCTAACCATCTCAGGTATGATCCCAGCTTGTTTGACAAGGCATGCCATATCATCGACATTGCTTATACACCATGTGATTTGTTGATGACACTCCTTAATGGTATCCTTTATAGATATGCTTATGCGATAGGATACTCTATTGATGATTTAGAGGGCATTGTCCCTATCACTTGTGTTTTGGGCCCTTTCAGGTTTATGTTCCTGCACCATCAATTGCAAGATGACCTTCGGGTTGACATCCCATGGGATCCTGATGGCTGCATGGTATGGTGATGAGGAGAAAAGTTGGAGTGGCATGGGGAGAACAGTGGATTGAGCATGAAGAGAAACAGGAGGAGCTGGAGTATGAAAGAAAAGGAGGATGCAGAAGGTTATTGGATGATATATCATAAACGCTAGGTGAAACTGCTCCATACTTTTCATCCAGTATTGGTTTTGATACACTCTGATATCCGTGTCAGCTATGAGTATAAAGCTTAGTATGAAATATCATTTTTCAGCTTGATATCAAGTAAACGAATTAATATCTAGAGTTGTGATTGTTTTTTTTAAATGGAAATGTTTTAAGTTGATGCTACATGTTAGTCAGTTCAGTCTGCTCAATTCACATGTTCTAATTCATGAAGTAGTAAGATTTCATCACACCCTCTACCCTGGTTCTTGGCAACTCTCTGAAGTATCACCAAGTAAAATAAAGATTTCAACTTCTTGTCCACCTGTGAGCTAACCAGTCAAGATTCATCGAGTAGTAGCTGTGATCTTGGGATTGTAGTGTAGCTTATGAAGATGATGTCTCTAACTGGAGGTTTTCTCTTTATGGTTTTAACTTGTGCAGTAAGTGGTTCAGATTTAAAGCTTGACAGTATGAAAATAAGTGACTGTCACAAAATGCAATTTAAAATGTTCAAATCATTCATCCAAGATGGGCATCATGTTCTCGGGATCGGTGATGCCTGACTTTGGGGAAGACGGTTCTAATTCCTGTTTAAAGATAAAGATGCAAATTTTTGAACCAAACTCACTTCTGGACATGAAGTGTTGAACCTGTAGGTTACTGCTTACTTCACCTTGTTTCTATCTCACCAATGTTGAGGATATGTTTAAATCTTACTACTTTGTGCATTAAACCTTTTGAATTGAACATAGACTGCTGAATGAATGTAACATCTACTTGATGCATCTTCTTCTTAAACTAACAAACTAAATCCTTGGAATCTTTACTTTACTTGAGGACAAGCAAAAGTTCAAGTGTGGGGGTATGATGAACATCATTTTTATACCTTTTCTCATATAACTTTCATAGCATTTTGTATAGCAAGGCACAGTTTCTTCTCATTTCGGTCAAATTGCACATGTACCAAATATATCAAAGGACCTGAACATGTAGAAAGACAACCAAGGCTGAAGGGACCATCTTGCGAAGAAAGAAGAGAGGAGAGGGGACAGAATGCAAAGAGGCAGATCAGATCGAGATAGAAGAGCCTGCAGTCTCCATCGGGAGGCAGGCCGGGCATCTCTTCCCAATCCCCCATCTGCTCCACCTCTGGCCGCCGTGGCCATGGCCAGACCAAGAGTGGCGGCGCGCCACCACTGTACGGCGAGCTGCTATTCCACCCATGCCCTGCGACGCCTGCAGCTTCTCTTCACCAACGAACCAGCAACGACGGCGACTTGAAGCTCCCCTTCCTGCAACGCCACCTGCTGCCTGCTGCTCTGTCCACTGTCTCCCTCAAGCTGCTGCTCTCCACCGACTCTAGCGACGACGTCCTCCTCTTCACCAACCTGAAGCTGCACCTGGGTTGAATCCAATCAAACCTCTCTCTCTTTATTTCCTAAATAATTTTCCTACGAACTAGTGATGTCCGATGTGGTGATCTGTACCGTGCTGAAACTGTTAGTTTAATAGTTATTTAGTTGATCTGTAAGAGCTAGATCGTGGCTTGTAATACCTTCTTTTTTTCTTATACATGTGTGTGCTTGTTAAATATATGTCACTTCTGACCGTGTTTAATCTCAGTCTATATGTTGTATTGTTCGTCATGTTCTCTCTACCATTCTCCAATATGCTTCTATCCTTCTCTTAAGTCTATGCTTGTGCAATTCGTTTCATCATTTGTTAGTAAATCTGCTGCCCTTAATTCTTGGAAGAAAATCATGAAAAGTTGATATTCAGTTTAAGTTTCAGTGTATAAGTCTTGATTGTCTGCTTGTTTATAAATTTCTCTTTGCTCAGATTTGTTAGTTTAGGTTTATTTCCTTGCATTTATCCCTTGTTTTGTGACCTAGCTTTAGCCGAGCGAAATCATCGCTGCCTAGTCCCTGTGGAGAACACGACAACCTGCAGTTTGGGTGAAATACCCACTGTATTTACAATTGATATTTACGGATTTGACTTTTGCCAAATTTATACCTTTTTTTTGTCACAATCTGAGATACTACTACACACTTGGGCTGTCTCCAAATACAGAGCATCACAAAAGTATGTTTTTAGCACCACTTTGTCGCATACACCAACAGAGGGATACCAAACTTCCTAGCTGATACCGTTTCTCTCGGAGCAAGGATCTAGAACTGCAGTAGCAAATCAACTGCGATAGTATTGTTTTTCCAGGCTACAGTGGGCTTGCTGCCAAAACCAACTTGAACTGTGCACTATACATACATTGTGATTATACAATTGCTCAAGAGGTGCACATGGAGCAGCATCTGTCCATCAAAACGCCGGGCACGAAGTTGTGCAGCAGTCCTCTCTTCCTGAAACACTCGTAGCACCGTAGGATCGTGATCACATCACAGGGATCCTTTGCAACACCGAGCGAGCTTGCCAAGTGGGACATGCCACCCTTGCATCCAGTTGTAAGCATGGGCACATCCGAGCATCGATCTGCCACTAGACCGAGGTCGAGTAAATATGGGAAACAAGACTTTCGAAGAGACAAGTAGTCATTGAGTGAGTTGGGCATTGGAGTTGGGGCCAGGAAAGACTTGAGAAGGCACGCGATTGCTTCAGATCCGTGCATAGTCACCCATAAGCGGGATGGGTCATGGGTTGCTCCACTTGATGCGAGAAGCCTTGCTAATGCGAGGGTATGATCAGGCATGTCAACGCTGAATTTCCAAACCCTTCCGTATGCAACTTCTGCTTCCTCGTTCATAAAACAAAGCTGTAGATCGAACCTGTGAACTCTGGCCAACTTCTCCATCAGCTTTTCATGATCATTATCCAATTCCAAGACAGTTGAATCCGCACAAGACGCTGACTGCTGCTCCGTAACAAGTACCTAGAAGACAGATAAAAGGACAAGAACTAAGACTTTGGAACATGCAAGAACAACACTAGTACTAGTACTATAAGTGTATTTCTAGCCGTACCCTAAGTCAAAGTTAGTAAAGTTTGACTAAATTTATAGCAATAATTATGACACTAAATTGGTACCACTAGATATGTTTTCAAATCTAGTTTTATAATATAAAAATTAGATATAATATATATTGCTATATTTATCTATAAAATTGGTCAAATTTGAAAAAAATTGACTTAGGCAAAAGCTAGAAGTACACTTATTTGCGGATAGAGGGAAGTATTACTTTGTAAGTAGTACAAACAATAGTACAAACAACAGTACTAGTACTACTAGTATAATGCTTTGGAACATGCAAGTAATACTACTAGTACTGCTAAAGAAATTGTTATACCTGCACGACAATGATGACAAAGTTGCAGTTCAGTAGATCGTATATCTTCTCAGCTTCCACCGAGTAATTAAGGAGAGTCACATTGAAAGGATACATCCCAGATTTGTTAACTGGAACTGAGCATCTGATTGACATTTGGAGTTCTTCTGCACCTGACATTAAGCCTGATCTGGCGGACACTCCATTGTGTGCGCATTGATGCAAGATCCTTGCAAAGCATCCCAGTGTCACTAGAGCATCAGAACCAGCGAAGTGCTGTTCCCCGGTCCTCTGTATGTCGAGAAATTCTGCCAATTTATTTAAGCTACCAGAAAACCCTAGGATCACTAGCTGCGCAAGTACCCTGCAATCATAGAGCACCGGAAACATATCCTTGGCATGTAGCATGAAGAGGCTCCTATTGTGCGGGAGCAAGCCACGACAACCACCGAGCGCGAGCTTCATGATGAATCCAATGTCCTTATCACCATGGAACGTAACCCAAGTAACGGTGTCATTATTGAGTGGCAAATGTCTGATAAGGTCAACAAAGAGCCACTCCTCAAGCACTCCAGTGTTTTTATATTCATCCAAGTTGTGACCATGACTGACCAAAAAATCGACTGAGTTGCTACTGTATTCTTCTTCAGAAGTGTCAATACATATGTTTATCTCATAAGCGTGTACTCTAGGAGTGATCGGTGTGTCGAACAGAAGAACAAGTCCAATCTGTACTAGAGCTCCATTATCGATGTAATCTTTGAGTGAAAGGTACCAATCAGACAATGTGTGTGGTCTAGAGGTTACTGTACTAGCAGCGGCGACGTACTCGAGATCAAGTGCAATATGCAGATCACCTGTTCTATGTGCTATGCTGTCCTTGATTCGACGGAACATTGTGTGTGAGTTCTTGTCTGGTGATGGTCTGTATGGGGACATCGGATAGGATATGCAACAATGCGTGCATTGGGTTGCTGGCGTTGCCTGTACCAGACAAGGACGGATCCAGAAATTTAATTATGGGTGTTCAAATTGAAACCAACACAAAATATAAAAGGTGAAAATTGGCCATTCCGCAAAATTATCAAGTGCTTATGCCTTCACGCAAATAAAAGTACAAATTAGCCATCGTGGCAAAATTACCTATAAGGGTAAGAAAATCTACAAAATAATTAATAAAAATATTGCAATACGACCATATGAATATGTCATAGCTTGCAAGCGAGATATGGTGAGACATTAGGAACAATTCTCGCTTAATAATTTTTTTTTGCAAATAAGATCGATAAATTTAACCACCACAAAAGTCAACGAAAAAATAGTCTAAACACGATCATAATTTTTGTTTGTTTCATTAAGCATAATAGAGAGCCCAAATATATTTTCAAGCCTTTTAAACATTGCCAGGTCTGGTTGCTCTCGGCTACTGGCAGGGCCTGCTAGCTGGGTCGTATGTGGCCACCATATGGACTATTTTGCTAATTTAAGGTTTGGTCTTGATTTTCAAGAGAAAATACGAAACTAGACGTGCTAACCAAATGTGAGACATGGACACTAGACATTACGTACAAGAATTTTCTTGCAAAAAAATTTGGGCGCTGAACACCCATGATCAATGGCAGATCCGTCCATGGTACCAGAGGAGTTGTGCAAGTGGTTCGTACCGAAGAGGGCGTGCGCGGCCGGGGCGGTGTCGTAGCTGCGACCGTGGTGGTTGATGCTGCTTCCGAAGGGGCCACCGCCTGTAGCGTGGGAGTCCGCGTCCATGGCGACGCTGTGGTTGGGCGTGGCGAGGAACCCTCGCGGGCCACCGGCGAAGGATCCGTGTGCCGGCGCGAATCGCTGCCCGTCGTGTCCTGGCATCAAGGGGGCACCCAGGGAGGAGGGCGGGGCGTACCCGCGGCCAAGCTCGGCGGCGAAGGAGGCGTCGCCGTAATCTCCTCGGCCACCCCCGGGGACGAGGCAGGAGGGCGGGGCGTACCCGCGGCCAAGCTCGGCGGCGAAGGAGGCGTCGCCGTAGTCTCCTCGGCCACCCCCGGTGGGTCTGAGTGTGTGCGTGGCCCTAGACGGTGGTCGCCATTCGGCAATGTATTGGTGATCAACTGATCGCGCAATGTATCCTTTTGTGAATCTGTGGGCATGGGATAGTCTCTCTTATAGATATGCGGTCAAAGTCACATGTTGAACAATCAGATTACATGTTTCTGTTTAAAACTGTTTCGTGGATTTCGTCTCTGCGGTATCATCCAATGTCTCGGATCATGGGCCACTCCATCGGTCCATCGATGTTGCATTCAGGCCAAAGAAAGCCGAGTGGCAGCCAATGTTGGATAAGGCTATAAACTTTATGCCGGCTTGGCAAAGAATGTCGATAGCTAGAGCTGGCAGATTAATCCTTGTCAAGACTGTAATTGTGGCCAAGCCAATCCTTCAGCTCTTAGTGGCGCAAGCACCCAATTGGGCTTCTTGACGGAATTGCAAAATGGATGAGGGCTTTCTTTTGGTCAGCAAAAGATTCAGTCAACGCAGGACGGTGCTTGGTAGCTTTGGGGAATATTTGCACGTCATTTTTTTTTTATGGTGGTTTGGGAGTAAAGGATCTGAAACTTCGGAGATTGGCCTTGCGTACTCGATGGGAATGGCTCAAAAGGACTGATCCAAACAAGCCTTGGCAAGGGCTACCAGCTATCTGGAGTCACTGCACCCACCGCTGGCGAGATCAAAACAGTTCCTCTGCAGCTATCTTGAGTCATTGTTGACTATCAAGTAATTCCCCCAAGCAGATTGCACGGGAAGGGCAAAACTGTGTTGAACCTGACTGAAGCAAGGGTAGAAGAGAAGAAAGCCGGAACCAATGCAGGCTGCACCATCACCGAAGAGAATGTGGATGGAAGCTTCAACCCTATGCGATGCGATGGAGGGAGCGGGATGGTGCTCACGGTATGGTCATCTTCTCGGCCTGCAGGTTTCTGAACTCTTTCCTGAAGCCGCTAGTGGCAGAGCCCTTTCATGGTTGAGATGGATTACAGCTGAGTTTGCTGTCAGCATGATTAGAAGGATGGACTTGAATCGCTTGCCCAATACCTTTGCAATCCATGAGATGAAAGGAACTAGCGAACTTAGGCTGTTGTTGTGCATGTACCAACATTTGGTACAGGAGATCAACTGGGCGCTCAGTGTCCTGGACAAGGTCCCAAATGATATGAGAACCAAACTGGTGGCGCGCTTGGCGACGACTCCATCTTTGGGGAATATGAGGTTCCTGCAATGTTGCTTGCTATCCAGCTCTTACAGGCCTCTCTGTGCCTCTGATCATCCATAGAAAAGGCAAAGCGAGGGAAATGGATAGACCGATGAAGCATGTGCAGTGCAGCGCAGCGCTGTGTTTTGGTTTTGGAAACTGACTGTCAGGTGTCAGCTGGCGTCTAGCAAATGTGTTGTTACATCATCAGACTGAAAAAACCATCACATCACATGATCACGGGAAGCAGCCTTTGCGTGACGTATTCCTCGTCGTGGTGCTGAAGAAGGAACTCCTTCAGTCGCCTCCTGTGCTCCTCGAACTCTGCAGCTGTTCTCTTGTAGTCGAGGAGATCTACGTCGTCGGCGGCGCCGAGACCGTACATAAACGAGTTGTACCCACAGGGCCAGCACCCGTACATCCACTTCCGTACCAGCTCCAGGAATCGGCGGAACGCGTCCACCCCTCCGGCGAGCGGTGGATCCCGGCCCTCCACCGCGCGCCACTCCGCCAGCACTTTGAGGTCGTACAGCACTTTGAGGCTGCAGGAACGCCTCGCGCCGGGCCGGCAGGGCGCCGCCGCCGTCGAGGTGCCTCACCAGGTACGCCACGTCGGCCGCGCCGTCCAGCGTCGCGCACACGCCGTGTGGCATGCAGGCGCGGGTGTAGCTCCACAGGGCCTCGCACAGCCGCCGCGGGTCGGCCTCGCCGGGCTCCTCCCCGAGGTGGAACCGCCACACGCGGCCGGCAGGGGGCAGATCGCCGTCGTCGGCGCTGACGAGGACCAGGCCTAGCTGCGTCGAGCGGACGCGATCCACGGCCGCACGGACGGCATCGTAGCTGTCGTCCAGGGTGCGTGCGAGTGCGAGCGACGGCGGCAGGTCGATTGACGTGGTCACCGCCACGACCTTGAAGCGCCGGGCGAGGCGGGTGATGCGGGCGAGCTCCGCCGCCTCGTTGTGCGCCCACACGTCGACCACCCGAACGGTCCTGCCTCCGCGGGTGTATTCACCATGCCCATGCGGCGGCGGCGGCGGCGAAGACATGGTCGATGCCCTTCTTGTGTTCGCAAAAGAAGAAGGAAGTTCCTTTCAAGTCCTCAACGATGAGATTATATAACGGACCACCGACCGACCGACTCGAACCGGGAATCCTTATAACTATCGGAGGCGTACGGATGACAGTTTATACTATTTATTTAACCATTGAAATTAAATACGTAAATAAAATAACGCAATCTGACTCGCAACACGGGATAATAAGCCAGAAAGAGGATTTTTTTTTTGCGAAATTCCATAAAGAGAAGTTCATTAATTGGTGTAGTTCCTTTGAATTTACTGGTGCAATTTCGAATTTCTAAGAGTATCGCTCATTAACAAAGGGAATAGTCAAATCCAGTTGGTATCAGTTAATACCAATCAATACTGCTAGCTACAGTAGTACTAGTTATACTTAGGAAAATGATACTGTTTCCCCGGGGGATCAATTCGATCGATCCCCGGGTCGTAGCTTGCGTACGCGCACAGCCAGGCCAGAGAAAAAAACAGCCTTATCCAACCCATAACCGCACATCGCGAATAGCACCCCGCGTGCGTGCTCCTTCTCTTCCTCCCGTCGCGCCGCTGCCTTGCTCCCTCACAGGCCTTGTTCGTCCTCACCGCAGGCCCTGCCCCATTCGCCGGAGCGCCGCCGCGTAGGCCTTGCCCTGTTCGCCGGAGCGCCGCCGCGCGCGCTCTGTTCCCCCTCGTAGGCCCTGCCCTGTTCGTCGGAGCGCCGCGCGCTCGCTCGCAGGGCGCACACCTACCCCCTCGCCGGAGCGCCGCCGCGCCCACCTACCCCTCGCCGGAGCGCCGCTGCGCCTACCCTTCCCTCGCCGGAGCGCCGTCGCCGGGCAGCCGCCTGGTCGTTGCGCCTCCACGCGCTGGGGCACCGTTGGGTCGCCGATGCGCCTACCTATCCCTCGCCGGAGTGCCGCCGCCAAGTCACTGGGTCGCCGCCTCGCCTACCTCGTCGGAGCTGGGCCTCCCTGCCCTCGTCGGAGCGCGGCCGCGCCTACCTCGTCGGAGCTGCACCTCCATGCCCTCATGGTGCTGCCACCGTCGCCCTAGCTACACGAACGCCACCTATGTTGCTACTGAAGGCCACCGACGCTGCTACGTACTACCAATGTCGCTGCTACCTATGGCGTCAAGGGTTGCTACATGGGGTACATGGGGTGAGGGTTGCTACATAGGGTTCCCGAGGCTGCTACGTGCAGCTGCCGGCGATGCTACAAGTAGCGTTGGGTTTTGCTACAAATGCTTTTGTTGTTTTTCTACGAGTGAGATCTCCAGCGAGATCTGATTTGCTATAATAGGACATTATTTTTGCTACATATGTTTTCTGGTTTTGCTACAATAGTATAAATCTTTTGCTACACGGTCTCCGGTGAGGTCTACTGGCGAAAGTTTCCGACGAGTCTCCGGCGAGGTCGGATCTGCTACATTAGCATATATTTTTTGCTACATACGTTTTGTGAGTTTGCTACAATGGCGTAAAGTTTTTGCTACACGGTCTCCGGCGAGGTCCAGTCTAATTTTCTATTTTTTAGGCCAAACCGTTTTCTGCTACATCGTAGCAAAAGCGGGACTAGTTGTAGCAAAAATAAAACTTTATGTAGCAAAAGCGGAATTTTGATTCAAAAAAGGGACACGTGGTTGGCTGGGGACCCGGGGGATAAAAAACACAAATGCCCGGGGGACGCGTAGGGCTGGCCTTATACTTATTGTTCAAGCATTTGGATGCCTTTACTGCTTCAAGCAGCATCCCTGAGCTAGCCCGAGCCTCCTGGGCAATGGTTGAAACATCCTTTTTTTTTTTCTTTCTTTGAGGCTAGACGTGGTGGCGCCACAAGGCGCAATCTAGGTTGCATACATGAAACAAGTGCGCAACGACTGGCAGTCTGGCACCGTACAGCGCTGGTGCAAACCCTCCTCGTTCGCCACAACAATGGTGGTTGGCATCCCCGCGACACTAGGATGAAATGCAATGTCGAACTATGCATGGGTACATATCCGATTAGTGTGAACTACTTATAAGGTTTTATTTTATCAGGGAGATCGATGAGCCGATGACATTGGAGGACAATAAGGCATTCTACAAGTAGTAGTACAACACTTCAAACAGGGTCCATTAGTACTTGGGGCAATTGGACGCGCATGGCAAAACCCAGCAGCAATCTCTTGAACTTGAATCCAAAAATCCAGGATGGTCACCCACTTTAACCCGGTCCGTCCGGTCATGACACAAAATCACCATTTTTGTTTTACCTGGATGTCGTGGATCGGGAGTGGCAAGAATTGTGACGATGTAAAAGGGGCGACAGAATTGACTATGTGGAAAAGAATGGACGGAAAGAATGGCAGGCTAAAGAAAGTCACGATATATAAGCCGCACCAGATACGTTACGTGTCGTGATTAGTACTTGGAGCTGCTAAATGGTTGCCGAGCTTGCCGTGCCACATCGAGTTAGAGCATCTCCCTAAAATAGCGCGTGGTAAAACTCGTTTGCAGCGTTGTTTTTAGAAAAATGATGTACATTTCCCAGGGGATACGTGACTCGCATCGTCCGCCTCATACAGCGACGCGCGTCTCAGGTGGACCCCACCACGGATGCGTCTGCTTCCTTCGTCTCTCTATCTTATCCTCTCGCCCCTGGAACCGTACCGAGTCCTACCTCCCTCCCCTTTCGTCGTGAACCGTTGTAGCTCCGGCGGCAACCAAATCATGTCGCCCTCCACTCTGATGGCGGCGGCCACCTCCTCCCCACCTTCTCCCTTCCTTCCTCCCTCCATTATTATCTCCATGGCTGCTCGATTTGAAATCATGGAGGCTCCAAGCAGCGAGGCGGTGGTGCTAGCTCCAGAGGGCGACGTTGTTGCAGCTCCGCCCTCCACTCTCGTCGGCGGGGCTAGATAGGCGATACCTTGCCCCTGCGTGTCGCCTTCCTTCCCTACCATAGCGGCGCTGTCTCCGATGACGCCCCGAGATCTCCCTCCTGCAGGCCTCCAGGAGGAGCATGAGGCACGCAGTCATCGACAACGATAAGTCCGAGGTCATGGCGCCATCTACACCGCGCCCCACAGCCGCAGGACGACTGCCAGCGGCCGGGGTCAGTCCCTGCGGTGGCCGAAGTTGCTTCCTACGGGTGTGGTCGCTGCTGCCGGCGTTAGGCGCCCGTGCTACAAGGGGCTGCTACGATCGGTGGCCGTCAATGCTACTTGGGGCTGCTACCGTCATGAAGGCGACTTGCTACAAGGGCACGTCGGGGCAATTTTTTTTTGCTACATACATACGTCTTTGCTATAATGGCATAATTTCTTTGCTACATACGTTATGTGCTTTTGCTACAATTATACAAAATGTTTGCTACAATGTTTTTCGGCGAGGTCTCCTAGCAAAAGTCTCCAGTGAAATAGTTTTTTTTGCTACATTAGCACATTTTGTTTGCTATCACCGTTTTGTTGATTTGCTACAATTGCACAAAGTTTTTGCTACGATGTCTCATGCGAGGTCTCCGGTGAGATTTTTCCGGCGATGTCTCCGGCGAAGTCTGTTTTGCTATAGTGGCACATTTTTTTTGCTACATGGTATCCGGCGAAGTCTCCGGCGAGGTGTCCGGCTTGGACAGACGTTTTGTTCTATTTTTTCGGAATGAACCGTTTTGTGCTTCAAAAGCAAAAGCGGGAACATTTGTAGCAAAAATTAGACGTTTGCAGCAAAAGCGGGAATTTGGAGGGAAAAAGGACACATATCGTCAGGGGAAGGAGGACTATGGAAATTTCACATCGTCCGGAGGACGCTGAGTGCTATCCTTGTTTTTACGTTCGCAGCACGCGTGATCCTGCTGTGTTCCACCGGATGCTGGGAAATACAACGCGTGTGCGGCGCTCCAAACACAAAACATACTGGGAAATACAACGCGTGTGCGGCGCTCCAAACACAAAACATACATCCATCTCAAAAAAGAAGATCAAACACATACAAATCAAATAACAATAAATAGTTCAATTATTACAACACAATAAATAGTTTAATTATTCAACACAACAATACAATAAATGGTACTCCCTCCGGTCCGATTTATTAGGCACGTACGTAATTTAAGAACAACTTTGATCAATAATTTTGGTCAACAAATTTTACATAACATGTCACAAAAATTATATCATTGGATTCATCTTTAAAATTAGTTTTCAATGGTATATTTTTTTATACATATATTGTATATTTTATTTATCAAAATTGATGGTTAATGTTTTTTAAACTACGTACGTGCCTAATAAACTGGACCAGAGGGAGTAAAACAAATCGAATTATTCATTGTTTCCCATTCCACTTTCACCACTCCTCGACGAGATCTAGTTGAAGTTGATCATGCACATCGATTTGTTGAATGACATGATAAGACGAAATAAAGCGGGCAATTTTCACTTGTCTCCGATCGCACTTGGACAAGAACTCCCATCAATTCATAGGAGGAGTAGTCTAACTCTTGTCCATGTTTATTCTGGATGATCATGTTATGCACGATCACACAAGCGGTCATGATATGCCAAAGAATATTTTGATCCTAAAATCTAGCCGGTCCCCTCACAATAGCAAATTGGGATTGCAAAATTTCAAATACTTTCCCCACATCTTTACTAGCCGCCGCTTCTATATTATAAAACTGGAGTCTTTTGTTACCTTTTGGATCTTTAAGCAGCTTCACAAATGTTTGCCACTTTGGATAGATGTCGTCCGCAAGGTAGTAGTCATAGTTATATGTGTGACCATTTGCTACAAACTCCACCGGTAGACCTTCACGCTTGGAAATCCTTGTCATGAGTGGTGGGCGTTAGAGGACATTGATGTCATTGTAAGAACCCGGCGTTCCAAAAAAAGCATGCCAAAACCAAGTCTCTTCATTGGCCACGGCTTCAAGGATGATGGTCGAATCTTTTTTGTGGCCTTTAATTTGTCCATGCCAAGCCGCGGGACAATTCTTCCAACTCCAATGCATGAATCAATTGATTCAAGCATACCTTCAAACCCTCTAGCTTTGTCATGGCCAAAATCCTAGCCGTATCTTCGGCATTTGGGGTTCTCAAGTAGGTCTCGCCAAACACTTCCATAATGGATTTTGGAAAGCGTTTGACGACTCTCACCCATTGCCAAGTGATCATCAACTAGATGGAATGCCGTATGTCATCATACGCAAGGCGCCGGTCACTTTTTGGTAAGTGCTATGTCCAAGTTTGCAGCAAGCATTCCCCCTTTGTTCGAAGAATCGATCCTTCTTCTTCACCTCATTACAAATATGGTCAACAAGTTGACACTGGTGGAAACAGCCCTATTGGTCCCGGTTGGTAAGGTGCTTTAGTCCCGGTTGCCCAACCAGGACGGGGCAATCGGGACTAAAGCCCTAACCTTTAGTCCCGGTTGCCCCACCAACCGGGACAAATGGGTGCACACGTGGCAGCGGCAGAGGGAGAGGGGGGTGGAGCTGCCGCGGCAGAGATTTGGCCCATTTCTCTGCCGCGGCAGAGAATTCATTTTGGCACATTTTGTTGCCGCGGCATCATTTTCGCCACTTTTTGTGCCACGGCAGAGAATTCATTTAGGTTGTTTTATTGTTTATTTAGTGTTTTGCACTTATCAATGAAGGAACCTTATATTACACAAGATCATCATGACAATATTACATTCAATACACGGATCGAGTTCATGCACTACATACAAAAGTTGCTATTTTTACAATCCCTATTGTCTATACATAGCCGAATAGTATTCCCCTTTTGGGTTTAGGACTTCTGCATCCAAGAATCCCGCCAATTCCTCCTGAATTGGTCGTACGCGATCCTTTGGCAGAAGACCGTCCCGTAGACGTTCGATCTGATTTAAAAAAGGAGTCAGTCTATATGAATGAAACTAAACACAATTTGATTGTAATTAAAAACTATAGAAATTGTTTACATATGTGGAGTTGCTCTAAATTTCTGCCCTTCTCATCGCACGTCTGCCGGATGAACTCGCAAACATAGTATCCACATAGATTGTTACCTGGTCCCTGCGTCAGGCACTTTACGAGAACAGAGTTCAATCAAAATAATAATCAAGCAAGATAATAACTGTATCAAAACTAGAATCAAAGAGATGCACGGATATAGCTAGTGGTGCTTACATCTAGTGGTTGAAATGTAAGCTCCTCTTTCCAAACACCCCTAGCCTTGTTGGTGAACCGTTTCCAAGCGCTGCCCGGCGAAGAAAACTAATAAAAGAAGTTATTAATTACTTGATATCATAAAATTCACGAACGTTGCCGATATAGTGTCGTAATGATTAGAATTACCGCTGAAGAAGCATCTGCATGTCCTTCCACGTCTCAACGGGTTTATGTTTCGAGTCCATGACTAGTACGCGCCCTTTGTCAAGTTGAATGATTAACAGAATATAGTGGAAGCTGCGAATGCATAACTAATCAATTATATACTTAACATCGAGTAAGCGAAATAGAAAGTGTATACAAGACAATAACACTCACTCGAAGTTGTAAGGAAAAAGTATTTCCCTTCTGGTTTCTTGAAACCTTAACGCGTGTACTATATTATCCTCCGTATCCTGGGGGCTTGTTTTGAGATTAGCTTCATGAACCCAATATGGGTCAATGAAGCCAATGTCATAGATTTGTCCTCTGCTGCATTCGAGAATCTTTATTCTGCATATTACAGTATGATTATATACATGCAATAAACAAGGTGAGATAGCTGGAGACTAAATTAATTACAAAATTAGTACTTACAGACAATAGGCACTGATGATCGATTTGTCCAAGGCGTCTTGATTGAATAATTGAAATAGTTCATCAAATTCAATGGATATCATGTCATCCTTTTCTTTCCCATGATGCTTTTTTGTAACCCTCAGCACTAACCAGTTAGCCCCGGCCTTTGTGGCATGCATGTACCAGTTATGCAATCTTTGCATTTTTGTTGGAAGATTGTTTACCTCCTCAGGTTTGACGAGAGGTTTGCCGTACTGGTATTTGTATGCTACTTCACTCACGAGGAAGAACTCTAACTGGGATAAGTACTGGGCAATACTCATACCTTGAGCAGCGACAGCTTCTCCGTATTGTGCAACTACCTCTGGATCATACTGCTCTTCGGCCCCATATTTGCTCGACCCACATTGGTTTGGAAAATCACCTTGAGAGGGGCGCAAGACTGTTTTGCTTGTTCTCCGAGCTGGGCAACAGATTTCTCGCTTGCATCAGTACTGCTCTTCAAGGCTTTTTGTGCCGCATGTGACTTGAGAATAGAACGCTCATAGTCTGATGACAGCTTTGGCTCGGGTTGATGAAGAGTCTTTAGCATTTTCAACACTTTGGCTTTTTCTTCTTTGGTGCTAGGGAACTCTGACTCTTTCGGCCGCCTCAGCTTAGCGAAAAACGCTGTCGTTTCCGCATCAACGATCGCCGCAGTCTCCTCTTCAGTACAGTCATAACCTCTCTTGGGAGGAACCTTTGGTACTTTTGGAAGAGGCTCTTGTTTACGTTTCGGCGATCGCTTAGCACGACGCATAGTAGTGGTACGCTTACGATTTTTATCCTGAGGCGCCGGCGATGGCTCCCGCGGCGATGGCTGCGCCGAAGATTGGTGAGGCGACAGAGCCGGGTGAGGCGACGAAGACGGCTGCCGCGGCGGCGACGACCTCGCTGGAGACGGGTGAGGCGGCGGCGAAGATGGCCTTTGCGTGTGATTTCGAAGCACGATACATTCCTTCAGCCATAGAATGGTGACGTTTTTTGCGTCTCCCAGTACAGTCACATCCTCTTCACATGCAGGGTAGTGAAGATCCAAAACTTCAAAGGTGGGCATGATTTCATCCACCCCGACAACAACGTAGCCCTCTGGAACCGGACGACAGTGGTAAGTTGGTGTGGGTCCAATTGGTAAGGCATAGCCGACCGCCGATCCACGAAGAAGGCTTCCCAAGTCGGGAAATAGTCGGGATGCCATCTGGGATTCCTCCGCTGCTCCGGCGTGAGCTCGAAGTAGTAGTGGTTCGTGATGGCCATCCGACGCACCACACGTAGAGGGACAGGAGGAACCGGCACGCCTCCGGCGCTTAGCATCCAGCCGACAGGGACACAGTAGCCCGGCGGGCAGGGGTAGTTCGAGGCGCAAAGCGCCTCCGCCTCCTTGGGAGTTATTGCTACGGTGGAAGCCATGGGAAAGAGTGATGAGGTTGCAGATATGAGTCTAGAGATGTGCAATGACAATGGAGGCCAACCCTACACACACATATATATATATATATATATATATATATATATATATATATATATATAGTGAAAAACAGGCGGGAACAACTGGCGGGAAAAAAATGGCGGGAAGAAAAATGGCGGAAAAAATGGCGTGACGACATTATGTCGTGTGGCGTGTACCTTGTCCCGGATGGTGTCACCAACCGGGACTAAAGATGAACCTTTAATCCCGGTTGGAGACACCAACCGGGACAAAACACGAGTCAGCACTAATAATAGGGGTGAGTGTCGGAAAATGGAAAAGGGATTTTCCGTGCGACAAAAAGGAAAACTTCCTCCTACAACATTGTTCTCCATACAAATGTCCACACACATGCATAATATGGGCACAAGATCACAAACTATGCCGTGATTCAGCACATAACATCGGTCATTTGGACCGAAATCCATGAAACCTCGAACATGATAGGTCATTTTGTGAAGGTTTTTTCGAAACATGATCAATATACCAAGTCTGGTATTTTCCTTTCAACTATGTAACATAATATGACACCACGCGAAGTATTTTCATTGTTTGGATATTTTTGAATTTACTAAGCCTGTTTTGAATTATCTGAATTTCTAACTATGGTCGAACCGGTGTGCATGAAGATAGGGGACGAGCATCGTTAGAACTTGCATTGAATCTCTGAAGAAACCACATATTGCGAGTCTAAAAATGATTTTTTCAAAAAATCACGGGCGATAGATCATGTACGTAGTACAAACCGGACCCACTTCCTACCGATTCGGCAGACATTTATCCTTTTTACCCGGAATGGACGAAAAGGTTTGAGATGTCCCGGTTGGGATATAGTCCATGTAAGGTGGTCTAGTATTTTAGGAAAATGGGACGGTAGCATTCTGGAGAGGCATTTTGGTGGTTACTTCACAAAACGATCCTTTTTTTGCGCTCGGAAAATGGAAAAGGGCTTTTTCGTGCGACAAAAAGGAAAACTTCCTCCTGCAACATTGTTCTTCATACCAATGTCCACACACATGCATAATATGGGCACAACATCACAAACTATGTCGTGATTCAGCACATAACATCGGTCATTTGGACCGAAAGCCATGAAACCTCGAACATGATAGGTCATTTTGTGAAGGTTTTTTCGAAACATGATCAATATACCAAGTCTGGTATTTTTACTTTCAACTATGTAACATAATATGACACCACGCGAAGGATTTTCATTGTTCGGATTTTTTTTGAATTTATTACGCCCGTTTTGAATTATCTGAATTTCTAACTATGGTAGAACCGGTGTGCATGAAGATAGGGGCCGAGCATCGTTAGAACTTGCATTGGATCTATGAAGAAACCATATATTGCGAGTCTAAAAATGATTTTTTCAAAAAATCACGGGCGATAGATCATGTACCTGTAGTACAAACCGGACCCACTTCCTACCGATTCGGCAGACATTTGTCCTTTTTACCCGGGATGGACGAAAAGGTTTGAGATGTCCCGGTTGGGAGATAGTCCATGTAAGGTGGTCTAGTATTTTAGGAAAATGGGACGGTAGCATTCTGAAACGGCATTTTGGTGGTTACTTCACAAAACGACCCGTTTTTTGCGCTCGGAAAATGGAAAAAGGGCTTTTCGGTGCGACAAAAAGGAAAACTTCCTCCTGCAACATTGTTCTCCATACCAATGTCCACACACATGCATAATATGGGCACAACATTATGTCGACATTATGTCGTGCGGCGTGTACCTTGTCCCGGATGGTGTCGCCAACCGGGACTAAAGATCAACCTGTAGTCCCGGTTGGAGACACCAACCGGGACAAAACACGAGTCAACACTAATGATAGGGGTGAGTGTCGATATTATTTCGTAAGTGTCGACACTATGCCGAGCTGCTTGTACTATAAATAGGCATGCTTGCGAGTCCAGTCCTCCAGCCAGTTTGAGGCATCTCCAAGATGGTTTTCGAGAGCAGGGACACCACTGCGGCCAGTTTCAGGGAGATGCCGGCGGAGCCCAGTCCTCCAGTTGTAGGGTTCGCAGCATAGAAAACAAAAATTTTCCTACGATGGGAACAACTATGTACCAAGATCTATCTACTAGATACAAACAACGGGCGGATGTATATCCGTAGAGAACATACCCTTGAAGACCGACAAAGCTTAACGAGTCCAAACTCGTGGTTGATGTAGACGATCTCTTGCCGATCTCAAGATCGAGAGGAAGTCCTAGCGCCGCAAAACAGCAGCGCATCCGTGCTCGCACACACGTTCGAGGCACCGAGCAACCTCCGCCTCCTCGCTCCAGCGATGCAGCGGAAGCACAACTCTTTCTTGCCGAAAAGCCACCGGGAACATGTATCTCGCTAGTCCGAGACCATGGGGGATAAATTCTAGAGGGGGAGAGAGATCCTTCACGAGGAGGTGTGGTGTGAGAGGAGGAGAGGGGGGCCTTTTATAGGGGAGAGGGGGGGCACCCAAGGGGCATGGCGCCCAGCCATGGGGCTGCCCCCACCTCTTCCACATTCATGTGGGTGGAGCTCCCACTCAAAATGAAAAGCCTCCACTCCCATTAAAAAGCCTCCACTCAAAAATCCACTCACATGCATTAAATTTCCACCAAATTTAATGCAAGCTCTCATTTAAATAAAACTCTTTTATTTATTTATTCAGAATTTTGTTAATTACTTTAATTAACAAACATTCACATAAAACCCCTTGCTAGTATTCCATTTCACATGCAGAACCAGTTTCAGCAATTTCAACCGAAACAGTTTCGGTGTCTAGTGAAATAAATTCCTGCGCTTGTTCATTCTTTCGGCATGAAACATTTGCTCCAATTGGATGTCGGTGTCTCTTAAGTGTGTCACCCTACGGTTCGTGAATAATGCGGACATGATCGAGACCCCTCTCGGATCAATAATCAGAAGCGGGATCTGGAGACCCATACTGATTCCCACACATTCAACGATGACTTTCTTGTGATCGTCGGAACCTTTTACGCTAGTATCTTAATCCTTTTGTTTCGCGATATATTACATGTCCGAGATTCGATCATCGGTATCTCCATACCTAGTTTGATCTCGTTACTGACATGCACTCTTTTCTCGTTCCCGTGATATAACATTCTAGTGATCAAATCACTTGCTTGCAAGCTAATCAATGTGATATCACCGAGAGGGCCCAGAGCATATCTATCCGTCATCGGGATGAACAAATTCCACTCTCGATCCATGGGCCTCAACATAACACTTTATTAGTTCTGAATCCATCTTTATAATCACCCTGTTACGGTGTGACGTTTGATGTTATCAAGAAACTCTTCCGGTGTTAGTGATTGACATGATCTCATGGTCTAAGGATTAGGATCACTTCGTAAGATGTTATAGCAATATAAACTCAATGAATTTGATCGTAATGCTATACTTCGGATGAATGTTCATCACACCATTACACTAATGTTGTGACCTCGTTATTAACAACATCCAATGTCCATGATCAGGAAACCTTGATCATCTTGTTAATCAACGAGCTAGTTTATGAGAGAGGCATAACTAGGAACTTTCTTTTGTTTATTAAACACACATGTATTAACGTTTCCGTATTAATACAATTATAGCATGTAAAATAAACATTTATCATAAACAAGGAATATGATAATAACCACTTTATTATTGCCTCTCGGGCATATTCCCTTCAGTCTCCCACTTGCACTAGAGACAATAATATAGTTTGAAAACTCTGCGTATTGAACACCTATGGCTTTCTGGTGTTCCATATACGCAATTGCAAGTGGTTAACATAATCTACGGATCTGACGATTCAGGTCCGTGTGTATTTGCATGTCTTTGCGTCTCCACGCATCACTCATTCTCCAATGAGATGGCATTGTATAAATTTGGTCTTTCGGTGAGACCTTTAGTTCCTTGGGGTTAAATCATGTCGATACTATTGTCATACAATATATCTTTAGTGTTAGCCCGTTGCGAACCACACCTTAGTTTGATAACAAACTTCTTGACACAAATTCCCTCCTTTGCTGCTACTATAGCAGTCATATACTTAGCCTTTTTTGTTGTAGTATTCGTCACAATGTCTTAACTATGGAACTCTTCCAAATCCATCATGGAATCTCCTTTCCATTACATTGTGCCACCCATAGTTTAAATTGAGATAAACTTAATTTGTATCTTGTGACAAAACTAGTATCAATGTAACGCTTTACAATGAACTATTTGTAATTGTTTGTCACCTCTACACAAATATATTCTTAGTTCTTCCAAAAGATCATAAGAATATCCTTACTATAGTCCAATGATCATTTTATGATTCATTCTGGTATATGCTCATAACACTTAGAGCATAGGACATATCTGGATGTGTACATATCATGGTATGATTGATCAAAACATTCTTGTGATTTCACTCATCAAGTGTCAAAACACTTGAATCTTGTTTCACTTATCAAGTGTCGATACACTTGAATCTTGATTCAATTCCTTTCCAGGCAACAAGAACTGTTTCTTGTCGTTTCTATATTGAACTCCTTCAATATCTCATATATGTACGTTTGGCATAAACATATTAGCATTACAGTATATCCACTATAGACATTCATGCTAAATATTCGGGTTTTGCCTAAGTCTTTCATCGAAATGAAATTCTTAACCTTTGTCAATAAAAGATACATCATTTCTAATCAACAAGATGTCCTTCACATAATGTATTAGAAATATGTCTCAGCGCTCCCACTTAATTTCTTGCAAATGCAAGCATCTTCATCGTCTCCAGATGAAAAACTCATTTTTCATCATGGTGAAGATTCCAACTCCGCAATGCTTACTTCAACCATTGAAGTTTGCATGCCCTTTTAGCATCCTTTGAATTTAACAAAACCCTTTGGACCGTGTCATGTACACGTCCTAGGTAACCATTCTATTAGAAGAACTTTGTTTTGTTTATTCATCTACCATATACCAAATTATATGTAGTGGTTGCTACTTTAATCCGTTCAGACTAAATATCGCTATGAAAGATCAAATCTTGTCATAGTCAACTCTTTGAACATTGTCATAAAATACTTTACGACATGTCGAATATTTCATAGATGTGAGACATCCATGTCTGTTTCTTTATAGATCCAAATACGACCGATAGGTTTTTACACCTTTCCGGAGGGTCTTCCAAGTTCAAAACTTGATTTCTCGTGTATGGAACTATCACGGATTTTATGGCTTCAAGCCATTTGACGGAGTCCGGGCCCATCATCGCTTCTTTGTATGTATTCGGTTCATCATTGTCAAACAATAATGATTTACTCTCAAATCTTAGCATTTGATTGTTTAACCGACCTTCTTGGTTCAATAGGAACTTAGATCTTCGTGACCACAACCTTTGAGGCACATAAGCTATGAGCATTATGGCAGCCTCCGGAACATTTTACGGTGCTGCGCAACTCATCACATATAGCTAAGGTTCGTTAACCTTATCAAAGTTCTATTGTCCTCCCACTTAACATTTATGAAAAATTCCTTCTTCAAGAAACTTCACGTTTCAAGCGACAAACCCTTTTGTCCTTGGTGTTATGGAGGAATGACCAATTGTTATTCGAAATAACCTACAAAGACATGCTCATCCGACTTCGGTTGTAAACATCTTACTTATGTTTAGCATACCAAAATTTAAGAAATGACAACTTGGGTTTTACCCCAAACCATAACTTCGATGGTGTCATTTCAACGGATCAAGATGGAGCTCTTTTCAGTGTAAAAGCGGTAGTCTCTAAAGCTTTAATCTTTTAAAACATAATGGCAGTTTTATAAATAAACACCTTTGATCCAACCATGTCTCACAAGGTTTCATTACAAATCTCAAATACTCCATACTCCTATGGTGTTTCGGGAGATGTAAATCTAGGTGTTTTGCTAAACTTGCAACTCAAATAAATCCCTTTATGATAAAATCATAATTCATTTATTTTCTTGTTACACTTGTAACTCAAACAAATCCCTTATGATAAAATCATAAACCATTTATTTTCTTGTTTAAAATGATTTTGCACTTCATCTTGAAAGTCTTTGAAACATTTTCAAATATTTCATACTTCTCTCGCATTAAGTGAACATTCACTCAAATTTTCGGAGAAAGCATATGAAGTTGAAATCCATCGCTTACGACTATACATAATGGACTACATACATCGATATGTATAAATTCCAATAATTTAGTCGTTCGTTCTTCTTTGGCCTTTGAACGAAGTTTTAATTATCACGTGGAAAGTCTCACAAGCGTCACTTGATCAAATCAAAGACTCCAAAAATCCATGAATATGGAGATTCTTCATGTTCTCTTTCCAATATAATTTAAACAGCGATGTCACTTCGTAAGTGATCTTTCAATCATTTGTCTTGCGAAATTTTAGCATCAGGTTTTATGTATGTGATTTCTCCAACTAGATTTGTAAATCATCCATCTTATATGGAGTACGGTAATTATTTGAACAACCTTTGTTCTCATAATACCTGATTTAAATAACAATTATTAAAACAAATCTTGAAGTCAAGCTTTGATGTCAACGAGAAATACAAACAACGGTTTGTTTGTTTTCGATAAACATCATCACATATTCTCTTGCTAGTTACTTAGGCCATTGTGGTTCATGAATTGCGTCGTTCCGTATGAAATTTCATACCAACCAATTCGGTATCCAATACCCAAGAACCACATTGTTTAACAAGCAAAGAATACAACCATAACATGTATATCATATATATACCTAAATTGGATATTTCCAATCTTTTCTTTTCTGCCAAATATATTTTATAGATTCTCTTTCAGCATTTCCTTTTCCTTTTTAAAAGAAACTATCAACATCAACAGTGGCGCCATATACATGACACATAGTCCAAAGCGTGTATATTCAAATAATAATACCTTTGGACTTGCACTTTGAAGTAGATCACCATCATCAAAATGATCGGTATTCTTTCAAAATCCATTCTTTAGTAATCTTTTAGTGTAGTAAACATTTTACATACATATTCTATTCACCCTTATCATGACGACTTTCATGATCAAGCTACTTTAGCTTATAAAGGAGAATCATGAGTATAACATTACTTTCCAAAACCCTTTTGGATGATTAGGATGTCTAGCATCTCCAACCTTCGTAAATTCTCATCTTATATGAGAACACATATTATACTCTATCATATTGCAACCAAAACATTGTTTCAGATATCGTTATATCTGCCACACATGATGGTTTCTGAAATAATTCTTTCAGCTCCTAGATAAACTTGATATTAAAATAATCAAGAATCGTGGAGGCAAACATGATACTTAAGATACTAACACTGGAATTGTTACTCTCGATTTAATACCAATTATTAAATCTCACGGAGTAAATAAAATTTGCTGAAAGTTTGCAATAGGACTTTAAACTTTAGATTGACACTCAACACAATACGATACCAGTTCGTAAAGTATATATCCAGAATTCTATAGTTCTATTATCTCAATTACAACTATGCATAAGGTGGTGAACGAATGCCAATGACTACAACAAATTATGCAAATTCACTTTGATTTAATTTATGATAAATTGAGTTCTACTAATCCAAATTAGAAATGAACTCCCACTCAAAAACGACATGCCTCGTGTCTTTTTGGTGATTACATGAACCAAATCCACTACACCAAGTCCGATCATCACGTGAGTCGGTATAGCTTCAAAGGCGAGCATCCATATGGTCATCATATCAAAACATATGACTCATGCTTAACCTTTCGGTCCGTGTTCCGAGGCCATGTCTGTACATGCTAGGCTCGTCAAGTAAGAACCTTAGTATTCGCGTGTGTAACTGTCTTACACCCGAGATATGCTCGTGGATTCAAGTACACCCGATCATCACGTGATGTCTTGAAGCGACGAAACATTGTCGGTGCATACTTAAGGAAGAACACATTTCTATCTTGATATCTAAATGAGGGATCATCTTATTATGCTAATAAAACGCCAAACAAGCAATATAAGATGCTATCAAACATCACATGTTTATTAGTGGAATGATATGGTTCTCGCATATGATCTCTATCATGTGCACCGTGGTATGATCACTATCATACCTTTATGTGTAAATCCGAGGTCTATGGAGTTTACACGTTATGTATGTTGTAAGAGTATCATCTCATACTTCTACTTACAACATCACCATATCATAACACTAGCCCAGCAACAATCTAAACTAGACGCCTCTAATTTATCCATTGCAAATTTTACGTGGCTTAGGGCTTTCGAAGATAGAACCGTTCTTACCTACGAACGTGAACCACAACGAGGATAACCAAATTGTTGACAACTCGTTGCAAATTAGATATTGACTATAGTAGGAGAGACAGACACCCGCTAGCCACTTATGCAAAACTAGTTGCATGTCAAGCGTGGAACAGGTCTCATGTGCGAGGACATGTAAAGTTTGTCCGGGCCGCTTCATCCCACTATGCCACCAATATCCAAAGTACAACTAAGAAGCAATAAAATGATCATCATCGCCCACATAATCATATGTGTACTACCCGTGCAAAGCATCTACGCATAGATCCGGCTCTGATACCACTGTAGGGTTCGCAGCATAGAAAACAAAAATTTTCCTACGATGGGAACAACTATGTACCAAGATCTATCTACTAGATACAAACAACGGGCGGATGTATATCCGTAGAGAACATACCCTTGAAGACCGACAAAGCTTAACGAGTCCAAACTCGTGGTTGATGTAGACGATCTCTTGCCGATCTCAAGATCGAGAGGAAGTCCTAGCGCCGCAAAACAGCAGCGCATCCGTGCTCGCACACACGTTCGAGGCACCGAGCAACCTCCGCCTCCTCGCTCCAGCGATGCAGCGGAAGCACAACTCTTTCTTGCCGAAAAGCCACCGGGAACATGTATCTCGCTAGTCCGAGACCATGGGGGATAAATTCTAGAGGGGGAGAGAGATCCTTCACGAGGAGGTGTGGTGTGAGAGGAGGAGAGGGGGGCCTTTTATAGGGGAGAGGGGGGGCACCCAAGGGGCATGGCGCCCAGCCATGGGGCTGCCCCCACCTCTTCCACATTCATGTGGGTGGAGCTCCCACTCAAAATGAAAAGCCTCCACTCCCATTAAAAAGCCTCCACTCAAAAATCCACTCACATGCATTAAATTTCCACCAAATTTAATGCAAGCTCTCATTTAAATAAAACTCTTTTATTTATTTATTCAGAATTTTGTTAATTACTTTAATTAACAAACATTCACATAAAACCCCTTGCTAGTATTCCATTTCACATGCAGAACCAGTTTCAGCAATTTCAACCGAAACAGTTTCGGTGTCTAGTGAAATAAATTCCTGCGCTTGTTCATTCTTTCGGCATGAAACATTTGCTCCAATTGGATGTCGGTGTCTCTTAAGTGTGTCACCCTACGGTTCGTGAATAATGCGGACATGATCGAGACCCCTCTCGGATCAATAATCAGAAGCGGGATCTGGAGACCCATACTGATTCCCACACATTCAACGATGACTTTCTTGTGATCGTCGGAACCTTTTACGCTAGTATCTTAATCCTTTTGTTTCGCGATATATTACATGTCCGAGATTCGATCATCGGTATCTCCATACCTAGTTTGATCTCGTTACTGACATGCACTCTTTTCTCGTTCCCGTGATATAACATTCTAGTGATCAAATCACTTGCTTGCAAGCTAATCAATGTGATATCACCGAGAGGGCCCAGAGCATATCTATCCGTCATCGGGATGAACAAATTCCACTCTCGATCCATGGGCCTCAACATAACACTTTATTAGTTCTGAATCCATCTTTATAATCACCCTGTTACGGTGTGACGTTTGATGTTATCAAGAAACTCTTCCGGTATTAGTGATTGACATGATCTCATGGTCTAAGGATTAGGATCACTTCGTAAGCTGTTATAGCAATATAAACTCAATGACTTTGATCGTAATGCTATACTTCGGATGAATGTTCATCACACCATTACACTAATGTTGTGACCTCGTTATTAACAACATCCAATGTCCATGATCAGGAAACCTTGATCATCTTGTTAATCAACGAGCTAGTTTATGAGAGAGGCATAACTAGGAACTTTCTTTTGTTTATTAAACACACATGTATTAACGTTTCCGTATTAATACAATTATAGCATGTAAAATAAACATTTATCATAAACAAGGAATATGATAATAACCACTTTATTATTGCCTCTCGGGCATATTCCCTTCACCAGCATCTCCGAGAAACTGGTCATAGAGGCACTCCCTAATATGTGAAATTAGTTAGCTCCGAGGCGTATTGATCTAGTTAGAGAAGTTACAAGCCGCAAGATGGTTCTCGAGAGCAGGGACACCACTGCGGCCAGTTTCAGGGAGATGCCGACGGAGCCCTGTCCTCCGGCATCTCCGATAAACTGGTCATAGAGGCACTCCCTAATATGTGAAATTAGTTAGCTCTGAGGCGCATTGATCTAGTTAGAGAAGTTACAAGCTGCAAGATGGTTTTCGAGAGCAGGGACACCACTACGACCAGTTTCAGGGAGATGCCGCCAGATCCCAGTCCTCCGGCATCTCCAAGAAACTGGTCATAGAGGCACTCCCTAATATGTGACTGCGCGCGTTTGGAGATCAGATCTTAATGGTAAGTACGAATCGGGACAACTTCTTCATAGTCCCGGTCTAGCCACAAAACGGGACTAACACTCAAGACATTTATTAATATTAAAAACTGAGACTACAAAACCGGGACTAAAGGCCACAAACCGCGAAAGATATCCTTCGGTCAAGCCACAAACCGCGAAAGACATGAACTAGAGTAACATAATATGAGCATGAAATTCTTGGCATATGTCCTTCCTCATGATCGCTTCAGACGTAACCATGGAGCATCTTCATTACTTAACGGAATGGTTGGGTCAGTTTTCACTGTGAAGGGCGGAATTTCATCAAACTTATTATAATCTTCTGACATGTCTGTCTTGTCCTCGATTCCCACGATGTTTCTTTTCCCTGAAAGAACTATGTGACGCTTTGGCTCATCATATGATGTATTCGTTTGCATTTTTTTTCTTTTTTTCGGTCTGGAGGACATGTCCTTCACATAGAAAACCTGAGACACATCATTGGCTAGGACGAATGGTTCATCTCTATAACCAAGATTGTTGAGATCCACTGTTGTCATTCCGTACAACTGGTCTATCTTTACCCCTTCCCCATTCAGGTTGACCCATTTGCAGCGAAACAAAGGGACCTTAAAAGAGACTCCATAGTCTAGTTCCCATATCTCCTCTATGTAACCATAATATGTGTCCGTTTGTCCATTCTCGTCTATTGCATCAAAGCGGACACCACTATTTTGGTTGGTGCTCTTTTTATCTTGGGCGATCGTGTAGAATGTATTCCCATTTATTTCGTACCCTTGGAAATTCAATACAGTAGAAGAAGTGACGCGGCCAACAAGTATAGCTGATCTCCAACAGTGGTGTCATTCAAGAGATGTGTCCGCATCCAACCACCAAAATACTTCATGTGTTCATCTGTAATCCATGATTTAGGCTTCCCCGGGTTTTTGGAGCGTACAATATTCTTGTGTTCCTCAATATACGGAGCTGCCAAGGTGGAATTATGTAGAACTGTGTAGTGTGCTTTAGTGAAAGAATCCCCGTCCCTACATATCATTGCTTTCTTTTCCAGCGTGCCTTTTCCACTTAGTCTTCCCTCATGCCGCGAGTCAGAAACACCAATCGGCTTAAGGTCATGAATAAAGTCAACACAAAACTCAATGACCTCCTCTGTTCCATATCCCTTGGAGATGCTTCCTTCTGGTCTAGCACGGTTATGAACATATTTCTTTAAGACTCCCATGAACCTCTCAAAGGGGAACATATTGTGCAGAAATACCGGACCGAGAATGGCAATCTCTTCCACTAGATGAACCAGGAGATGCGTCATAATATTGAAGAAGGATGGTGGGAACTGAAGGGAATATGCCCTGAGAGGCAATAATAAAGTGTTTATTATGTGTATTCCAAGTATATGATAGATGTTTATTTTGCATGCTATAATTGTATTAATACGGAAACGTTAATACATGTGTGTTTAATAAACAAACAGAAAGTTCCTAGTTATGCCTCTCTCATAAACTAGCTCGTTGATTAACAAGATGATCAAGGTTTCCTGATCATGGACATTGGATGTTGTTAATAACGGGATCACAACATTAGTGTAATGGTGTGATGAACATTCATCCGAAGTATAGCATTACGATCAAAGTCATTGAGTTTATATTGCTATAACAACTTACGAAGTGATCCTAATCCTTAGACCATGAGATCATGTCAATCACTAACGCCGGAAGAGTTTCTTGATAACATCAAACGTCACACCGTAACAGGGTGATTATAAAGATGGATTCAGAACTAATAAAGTGTTATGTTGAGGCTCATGGATCGAGAGTGGAATTTGTTCATCCCGATGACGGATAGATATACTCTGGGCCCTCTCGGTGATATCACATTGATTAGCTTGCAAGCAAGTGATTTGATCACTAGAATGTTATATCACAGGAATGAGAAAAGAGTGCATGTCGGTAACGAGATCAAACTAGGTATGGAGATACCGATGATCGAATCTCGGACATGTAATATATCGTGAAACAAAGGGATTAAGATACTAGCGTAAAAGGTTCCGACGATCACAAGAAAGTCATCGTTGAATGTGTGGGAGTCAGTATGGGTCTCCAGATCCCGCTTCTGATTATTGATCCGAGAGGGTCTCGATCATGTCCGCATTATTCACGAACCATAGGGTGACACACTTAAGAGACACCGACATCCAATTGGAGCAAATGTTTCATGCTGAAAGAATGAACAAGCACAGGAATTTATTTCACTAGATACCGAAACAGGTTTTCGGGTGAAATTGCATAAAGTGGTTATGCATGTGAAATAGAATTCTAGCAAGGGGTTATTTGTGAATGTTTGTCATTAAAGTAATTGACAAAATTTTGAATAAAATAAAAGAGTTTTATTTAATGAGAGTTTGCATTAAATTTGGTGGAAATTTAATGGGAATTTGAGTGGACTTTTGAGTGGAGGGAATTTATAGGAGATTTGTGAGTGGAGTGTCCACCCACATGAAGAGGGGAGGGCAAGGGGGCAGCCCCATGCGCCGGCCACCCCCTTGGGGTTCCCCTCCCCTCCTCCTATAAAAGGAGCCCCCCTCCTCACTTGTCTCTCACACCTCCTCGTGAAGGATGTCTCTCCCCCTCTAGAATTTATCCCCCATGGTCTCGGACTAGCGAGATACATGTTCCCGGTGGCTATTCGGCAAGAAAGAGTTGTGCTTCCGCTGCATCGCTAGAGCGAGGAGGCGGAGGTTGCTCGGTGCCTCGAACGTGTGTGCGAGCAGAGATGCGCTGCTGCGGCGCTAGGACTTCCTCTCGATCTTGAGATCGGCAAGAGATCGTCTACATCAACCACGAGTTGAAATCGTTAAGCTTTGTCGGTCTTCAAGGGTATGTTCTCTACGGATATACATCCGCCCGTTGTTTGTATCTAGTAGATAGATCTTGGTATATAGTTCACATCGTAGGAATTTTTTTGTTTTCTATGCTGCGAACCCTAGAGTGGTATCAGAGCCGGATCTATACGTAGATACTTTACACGGGTAGTACACATATGAGTATGTGGGCGATGATGATCATGTTGTTGCTCCTTTGTTGTAATTTTGGATATTGGTGGCATAGTGGGATGAAGCGGCCCGGACAAACTTTACATGTCCTCGCACATGAGACCTGTTCCACGCTTGACATGCAACTAGTTTGCATAAGTGGCTAGCGGGTGTCTGTCTCTCCTACTATAGTCAATATCTATTTTGCAAGCGAGTTGTCAACAATTTGATTATCCTCGTTGTGGTTCATGTTCGTAGGTAAGAACTGTTCTATCTCGAAAGCCCTAAGCCATGTAAAACTTGCAATGGATAAATTAGAGGCGTCTAGTTTAGATTGTTGCTGGGCTAGTGTTATGATATGGTAGTGTTGTAAGTAGAAGTATGAGATGATACTCTTACAACACACATAGCGTGTAAAATCCATAGACCTTGGATTTACACATATAGGTATGATAGTGATCATACCACGATGCACATGATAGAGATCATCTGCGGGAACCATATAATTTCACTAATAAACATATGATGTTTGATAGCATCTTATATTGCTTGTTTAGCGCTTTGTTAGCATAATAAGATGATCCCTCATTTAAATATCAAGATAAGAATGTGTTCTTCCTTTAGTATGCACCGATAATTTTTTCGTCGCTCCAAGACATCACGTGATGATCGGGTGTTCTTGGATCCACGACCATATTTCGGGTGTAAAACAGTTACACACACGAATACTAAGGTTCTAACTTGGCGAGCCTAGCATGTACAGACATGGCCTCGGAACACGGACCGAAAGGTTAAGCATGAGTCATATAGTTGATATGATGCCCATTTGATGCTCGCCTTTGAAGCTATACCGACTCACGTGATGATCGGACTTGGTGTAGTGGATTTGGTTCATGTAATCACCAAAAAGGCACGAGGGATGTCGTTTTTGAGTGGGAGTTCATTCGATTAGTTGAACTCAATCTATCATACACTTAGTCTAAACTTTACAAATTCTGTTGTAGATGGCACCACCTGCTTTTAATTTCAATGTGTTCATGGAGAAAGAGAAACTAGCAACGAACGGTAGCAACTTTACCGAATGGGCCATGAATTTGAGGATTCTCCTCTCTGCTGCACAAAAGCAATATGTGCTAGAAGCGCCGTTAGGCCCCCCACCTTTTGATGATGCCCCTGACGAGGAGAAGAATGTCTATCAGACTCGTCAGGAGGACCACAACTTAGTTCATTGCGGCATATTGTATGGGCTAGAGCCGGAACTTCGAAAGTGTTTCGAAAACGGCAATGCATTTGATACAATGGGTGAGTTGAAAATGATTTTTACACACATGCTGCTGTAGAGAGCTACAACGCTTCAGAAAAGTTCTTTAGCTGCATGATGGAAGAGCACAGCTCCGTTAGTGAGCATGTACTCAAGATGTCGGGTTACGCCGATAAGCTTGTGTCCTTGGGAATATCGATTACCATTGACTTAGGCATCCATCGTGTTCTGCAGTCTCTGCCACCTAGCTATAAGAGCTTCGTGATGAACTATAATATGCAAGGCATGAAGAAGTCTCTCCCCGAGCTTCTGTCAATGCTTAAAACTGCAGAAGTGGAGATCAAAAAGGAACATCAAGTGTTGATGATCAATAGGAACACTGGTTTCAAGAAAGACAAGAAGGGAAAACGGAAGGGAAGTAAGGGCGGCAAGCCTGTTGCCGCGCCTGAAAAGAAACCCCGAGTTGGACCTAAGTCTGATTCCGAGTGCTACTATTGTAAGGGGACTGGCCACTGGAAGCGCAACTGCCCCAAGTATCTGGCAGACAAGAAGGCCGGCAAGGCAAACAAAGGTATATATGATATACATGTTATTGATGTGTACTTGACTAGTGCTCGCAGTAGCACCTGGGTATTTGATACCGGTTCAGTTGCTAATATTTGTAACTCGAATCAGGGGCTGCGGAACAAGCGACCGCTAGCAAGGGGTGAGGTCAAGATGCGTGTCGGCAATGGATCAAGCGTTGATGTGATCGCCTTCGGAACGCTGCCTCTCCACTTACCGTCGGTATTAGTTATAAACTTGAATAAATGTTATCTGGTGCCTGCACTGAGCATGAACATTGTATCTGGATCGTGTTTGATGCGAAGTGGTTATTCATTTAAATCCGAGAACAATGGTTGTTCCATTTATATGAATGAAATCTTTTATGGTCATGCACCGATGATGAATGGTTTATTTCTATTAGATCTCGATGATAATGTTACACATATTCATAATGTTGATGCTAAAAGGATTAAACTTAATGATGATATATCCGTATATATGTGGCACTGCCGTCTAGGTCATATTGGCGTTAAACGCATGAAGAAGCTCCATTCGGATGGACTTTTGGAATCACTTGATTATGAATCATTTGATACATGTGAGCCATGCCTTATGGGCAAGATGACTAGAACGCCGTTTTCCGGTTCAATGGAACGGGCGACAGATTTATTAGAAATCATACATTCTGATGTATGTGGTCCAATGAGTGTGTCGGCGCGAGGTGGATATCGTTATTTTGTTACTTTCACGGATGATTTGAGTAGATACGGTTATATCTACTTGATGAAACACAAGTCTGAAACTTTTGAAAAGTTCAAGGAATTTCAGAATGAAGTGGAAAATCATCGTAATAGAAAGATCAAATTTCTACGGTCCGACCGTGGAGGTGAGTATCTAAGTTACAAGTTTAGCACTCACATGAAAGAGTGTGGAATTGTTTCACAACTCACACCTGCCGGAACACCACAGCGAAATGGTGTGTCGGAACGTCGTAATCGTACTTTATTAGATATGGTCCGATCTATGATGTCTCTGACGGACTTGCCGTTGTCATTTTGGGGTTATGCACTAGAAACTGCTGCATTCACTTTAAATCGGGCACCATCTAAATCCGTTGAAAAGACACCGTATGAATTGTGGTTTGGAAACAAACCTAAGCTGTCATTTCTTAAAGTTTGGGGATGCGATGTTTATGTGAAGAAACTTCAACCGGATAAACTCGAACCCAAAGCGGAAAAATGCGTCTTCATAGGATACCCTAAAGAAACTATTGGGTATTCCTTCTATCATAGATCCGAGGGCAAGGTTTTTGTTGCCAAGAATGGATCCTTTCTAGAGAAAGAGTTTCTCGCGAAAGGTGTGAGTAGTCGGAAGGTAGAACTCGAAGAGGTTGTGGAACCTTCTCTTCAAAGTATGGCGAGTAGCGCAGCGCCGGAAGTTGTTCCGGAGTTGGCTCCACCTGTTGAAGAGGGAACTAATGATAATGATCATGAAACTCCAAAAGAGAGTACTATTGAACCTCGCAGGTCAAACAGGACGCGTGCAGCTCCCGAGCTGTACGGAAATCCTGTCATGAATTTCATGGTTGATGAAAATGATGACCCTGCGACGTATGAAGAAGCGATGATGAGCCCGGATTCCAACAAATGGTTAGAAGCCATGAAATCCGAGATGGAATCCATGTATGAAAATCAAGTTTGGAACTTGGTGGAATTACCTCACGACCGAAAGGCCGTTGAGAACAAATGGATTTTCAAAAGGAAAACTGATGCTGATGGTAATGTGACCGTCTATAAAGCTCGAGTTGTCGCAAAGGGGTTTCGACAAATTCAAGGAGTTGACTACGATGAGACTTTCTCTCCCGTAGCGATGCTAAAGTCAGTTAGGATTATGTTAGCAATTGCTGCATATTTCGATTATGAGATATGGCAGATGGATGTCAAAACCGCGTTTCTCAATGGTAATATTGAAGAAGAGTTGTATATGATACAACCAAAGGGTTTTGTCAATCCTAAGGATGCTAACAAGGTGTGCAAGCTTCAGCGATCCATCTATGGATTGAAGCAAGCATCACGAAGTTGGAATCTCCGCTTTGATGAGGTGATCAAAGAGTTTGGATTTGTCCAAACTTATGGAGAAGCTTGTATTTACAAGAAAGTGAGTGCGAGCAATGTGGCATTTCTGATATTATATGTGGATGACATATTATTGATCGGAAATGATATAGATCTTTTAAACAGTGTTAAAAGTTATCTAAACAGCAAATTTTCAATGAAGGACCTAGGTGAAGCGTCATACATATTAGGCATAAAGATCTATAGAGATAGATATAGGCGCCTAATAGGGCTATCACAAAGTACATACCTTGATAAGATTTTAAAGAAGTTTAAAATGGACGGAAGTAAGAAGGGGTTCTTACCTATGTTGCAAGGCAAGACATTGAGTAAGACTCAAAGTCCGGCTTCGGCGGAAGAAAGAGAGATAATGGACAAAGTCCCCTATGCTTCAGCCATAGGCTCTATAATGTACGCCATGCTATGTACAAGACCAGATGTGGCACATGCTATTAGTTTGACTAGTAGGTACCAATCGGATCCAGGTTCGGAACACTGGATAGCGGTCAAGAATATCCTTAAGTACTTACGAAGAACTAAGGATATGTTTCTTGTATACGGAGGTGAAGAAGAGCTCGTCGCTAAGTGTTATGTCGACGCTAGCTTTGACACTGATCCGGATGACTCTAAGTCTCAATCCGGATACGTATTTCTCATGAATGGCGGAGCGGTTAGTTGGAGGAGCTCCAAACAACCTGTGGTAGCGGGATCAACAACGGAGGCCGAATATGTTGCTGCTTCAGAAGCGGCTCAGGAAGCAGTTTGGATGAAGGAGTTCATATCCGAACTAGGAGTGGTGGCAAACGCGTTGGACCCAATGGTGATATATTGTGACAACAATGGTGCCATTGCCAACGCCAAAGAGCCAAGGTCTCACAAGCATTCCAAGCATATTAAGCGCCGGTTTCACTCCATCCGCGAGCATGTCAAGGAAGGAGATATAAAGATTTGTAAAGTACATACGGATCTCAATGTAGCAGATCCGTTGACTAAAACTCTCCCTAGAGCAAAACATGATCAACACCAGAACTCAATGGGTGTTAGATTTATCACTATGTAACTAGATTATTGTCTCTAGTGCAAGTGGGAGACTGAAGGGAATATGCCCTGAGAGGCAATAATAAAGTGTTTATTATGTGTATTCCAAGTATATGATAGATGTTTATTTTGCATTATATAATTGTATTAATACGGAAACGTTAATACATGTGTGTTTAATAAACAAACAGAAAGTTCCTAGTTATGCCTCTCTCATAAACTAGCTCGTTGATTAACAAGATGATCAAGGTTTCCTGATCATGGACATTGGATGTTGTTAATAACGGGATCACAACATTAGTGTAATGATGTGATGAACATTCATCCGAAGTAGAGCATTACGATCAAAGTCATTGAGTTTATATTGCTATAACAACTTACGAAGTGATCCTAATCCTTAGACCATGAGATCATGTCAATCACTAACACCGGAAGAGTTTCTTGATAACATCAAACGTCACACCGTAACAGGGTGATTATAAAGATGGATTCAGAACTAATAAAGTGTTATGTTGAGGCTCATGGATCGAGAGTGGAATTTGTTCATCCCGATGACGGATAGATATACTCTGGGCCCTCTCGGTGATATCACATTGATTAGCTTGCAAGCAAGTGATTTGATCACTAGAATGTTATATCACAGGAACGAGAAAAGAGTGCATGTCGGTAACGAGATCAAACTAGGTATGGAGATACCGATGATCGAATCTTGGACATGTAATATATCGTGAAACAAAGGGATTAAGATACTAGCGTAAAAGGTTCCGACGATCACAAGAAAGTCATCGTTGAATGTGTGGGAGTAAGTATGGGTCTCCAGATCCCGCTTCTGATTATTGATCTGAGAGGGGTCTCGATCATGTCCGCATTATTCACGAACCGTAGGGTGACACACTTAAGAGACACCGACATCCAATTGGAGCAAATGTTTCATGCCGAAAGAATGAACAAGCACAGAAATTTATTTCACTAGATACCGAAACAGGTTTTCGGGTGAAATTGCATAAAGTGGTTATGCATGTGAAATAGAATTCTAGCAAGGGGTTATTTGTGAATGTTTGTCATTAAAGTAATTGACAAAATTATGAATAAAATAAAAGAGTTTTATTTAATGAGAGTTTGCATTAAATTTGGTGGAAATTTAATGGGAATTTGAGTGGACTTTTGAGTGGAGGGAATTTAAAGGAGATTTGTGAGTGGAGTGTCCACCCACATGAAGAGGGGAGGGCAAGGGGGCAGCCCCATGCGCCGGCCACCCCCTTGGGGTTCCCCCCTCCTCCTATAAAAGGAGCCCCCCTTCTCACTTGTCTCTCACACCTCCTCGTGAAGGATCTCTCTCCCCCTCTAGAATTTATCCCCCATGGTCTCGGACTAGCGAGATACATGTTCCCGGTGGCTATTCGGCAAGAAAGAGCTGTGCTTCCGCTACATCGCTGGAGCGAGGAGGCGGAGGTTGCTCGGTGCCTCGAACGTGTGTGCGAGCACGGATGCGCTGCTGATTTGCGGCGCTAGGACTTCCTCTCGATCTTGAGATCGGCAAGAGATCGTCTACATCAACCACGAGTTGAACTCGTTAAGCTTTGTCGGTCTTCAAGGGTATGTTCTCTACGGATATACATCCGCCCGTTGTTTGTATCTAGTAGATAGATCTTGGTATATAGTTCACATCGTAGGAAATTTTTTGTTTTCTATGCTGCGAACCCTACAGGAACACCAATTCAAAACTAACAAGACATTGTACCACATCCTTCTGTAACCTTGGCAGAATATCTGGATTGATTAACTTCTGAGATATTGCATTGAGGAATGCACACACCTTCACAATGGGTACTCGAACATTTTCCGATAGAAGCCCCCTCAATGCAATCGGAAGCAACTGCGTCATAATCACGTGACAGTCATGAGACTTCAGGTTTTGGAACTTTTTCTCTGCCATATTTATTATCCCCTTTATATTAGATGAGAAGCCCGACGGCACCTTGATACTGTAAAGGACTTCAAAAAAGATTTCCTTCTCTACTTTGGTAAGAGCATAGCTGGCACGACTTAAGTGACGCCCTTTATCCGTCTTGTTATGTGTATGCATGTTCTTTGGGTCTTTCATAATTTGTTGGTCCTCCCGTGCTTCAGGTGTATCTTTTGTCTTCCCATACACGCCTAGGAATCCTAGCAGGTTCACGCAAAGATTCTTCGTCACGCGCATCACGTCGATTGAAGAGCGGACACGCAGGACTTTCCAATATGGCAGCTCCCAAAATATAGATTTCTTCTTCCACATGGGTGCATGTCCTGTAGCGACGTCGTTTGGAACTGATTGACCGCCGGGACCCTTTCCAAAGATTACTTCTATGTCCTTGACCATACCAAATACATCATCACCAGCAGGGAGTTTAGGCTTCTTCCGGTGATCTGCCTCACCTTTGAAATGCTTGCCTTTCTTTCTTACGGGATGATTGGTCGGAAGAAATCGTCGATTCGCCAGGTACACAACCTTCTTGCATTTATGCAAATATGTACCTTCAGTCTTATCTAAACAGTGGGTGCATGCCTTATATCCCTTGTTTGTCTGTCCTGAAAGGTTACTAAGAGCAGGCCAATCATTGATGGTTACGAATAACAACCCTCGTAGATCAAATGGCTCCTGTTTGTTCTCATCCCACGCACGTACACCTGGTTTGCCCCACAACTGTAAGAGTTCTTCAACTAATGGCCTAAGGTACACATCAATGTCGTTACCCGGTTGCTTCGGGCCTTGGATGAGCACTGGCATCATAATGAACTTACGCTTCATGCACAACCAAGGAGGCAGGTTGTAGATACATAGAGTCACGGGCCAGGTGCTGTGACTGCAACTCTGCTCCCCAAAAGGATTCATGTCATCCATACTTAGACCAAACCATAAGTTCCTTGCGTCATCTGCAAAGTCTGGGAAGTCTCTCTCGATTTTTCTCCACTGTGACCCATCAGCAGGGTGTCTCAACTTCCCGTCTTTCTTACGGTCTTCTTTGTGCCATCGCAACAACCTGGCATGCTCTTTGTTTCTGAACATGCGTTTCAACCTTGGTATTATAGGAGCATACAACATAACCTTAGCAGGAACCCTCTTCCGGAGGGGCTCTCCCTCAACATCACCAGGGTCATCTCGTCTGATCTTATACCGCAATGCATTGCATACCGGGCATTTATCTAAATTCTCATACTCCTTACCGCGGTAGAGGATGCAGCCATTAATGCATGCATGTATCTTTTGCACATCTAATCCCAGAGGACAGAGAGTCTTCTTTGCTTCGTAGGTACTCTCGGGAAGTTCGTTATGTTTTGGAAACTTCGGCTTCATTATTTTCGGCATCTTTTCAAATGAGGAGTCAGTTAAACCACACTCTGCCTTCCATCGCAACAATTCCAGTGTGGTACCGAGCTTTCTGCTGCCATCTTCACAATTTGGGTACAACAATTTCTTGTGATCTTCTAACATGCCCTCTAACTTCAACTTCTCATTTTCTGTTTCACAGTCTCGCTTTGCATCAGAAATGACCCTACCAAGTTCATCAGCCGGCTCATCTGATGCCCGTTCTTCACCTCTTTCCTCTCCATTGTCTTCCATTGCAGTATCACTGTATTCAGGAAACATATGATGATAGTTGTTATCATCATCTTCTTCTTCACCATCTTCCATCATAACCCCTCTTTCCCCGTGCTTGGTCCAACAATTATAGTTGGGCATGAAACCTTTCATAATCAGGTGTCCGCGAATAATTTTCGAGAAAGAGTACTCCTTGTTGTTCCGACATTGAACACATGGACAACATATAAAACCATTCTCTTTGTTTGCCGTAGCCACATCGATAAATTTATCCACGCCTTTCATATACCCGGCTACGCGCCGGTCACCGTACATCCATTCCCGACCATTCATCTGCATCATATAAGTAAGTTTATCAAAAAACATGACATCATAAATAGTGAAATAACCAATTCACATCGACACATGAATTGTATCAATGACAGAGAAAAGATAAGATTGCTAACCTCGATCGAGGGAAATAAAGAGGAGAAAGCTCAAGTGCGTCTCGGACACCTTCTATATTTTTGTTCTATGAGAGATTGAACGGGATTATTCACTCAAACATTTCATCAAACACCTTCAATGCATGCATAGAAGAGAAAAAACTAGCACACCCCTCACACCTTCCACCAAGAGAAAAAACAGAGTGGAGGCAGATAGGGCTGGGGCGTTGCATTTATAGAGGGCGGGAGAATACGTCCCGGTTGGAGCCAGCAACCGGGACTAAAGGTGTGTGCCACGCCACGTGGCTGTGGCCAAACCTTTAGTCCCGGTTGGTGGCTCCAACCGGGACGTATGCCCTCTTACCAATCAGGACGCATGCCTCCTGACCCCGTGTCCGCTCGAACCGGGACGCGTGCCAGCATTAGTTCCGGTTGGTGGCGCAACCGGGACTAATGCTCTGAGGGGGCGCGAACGGATGGCCCTTTTTCCACTAGTGTGATATACTCATCCCAAAAATGGCGACAGAAGTAGCTCTCCGGGTAGATTGGATTTTTGCAAAATAGTTTCGAATCAACTTGTACGCCTCAATTCGCTCCCTCCACAACTTTTGACGACCGAAAACAGAACCACATGCTTCGACCGCTTGGTGTGAATAGCCAAGATCAACAACATAGGTGATGCTTGGGACAGATACAAGGGCTTACTTAGGAGATGTCCTAATCATGGATTTGAGAGAGGTCTAGTATTGCAGTTATTTTACAAAGGTTTATTTCCTTGTATTTATCCTGTGTTTTGTGACCAAACTTTAGACGAGCGGAATCATCGCCGCCTAGTCCTTGTGGAGAACACGCCAACCTGTAGTTTGGGTGAAATACCCACTGTATTTACAATTGATATTTACGGATCTGACTTTTGCCAAATTTATATGCTTTTTTGTCACAATCTGAGATATTACTACACACTTGAGCTGTCTCGAAATACAGAGCATTACATAAGTATGATTTTAGCACCACGATGTAGTAATCGTAGTCGCATACATCAACAGAGGGATTACAAACTTGCTAGCTGATACCGTTTCTCTCCTCCGAGCAAGGATCCAGAACCGCACTAGCAAATCAACTGCGATAGTATTGTTTTTCCAAGGCTATAGTGGGCTTGGTACCAAAACCAATTTAAACTTTTTTTAAAAGGAGCATATATTAATATCACAAGATATCAATTACACTCACTTTCTGCAACAATGTATTGCCTTAGCGGTCATGCTGATGCACACAACCAAAAAAAGAAAAAAATTGCAAACAAGAAAAATCCAACTTAAATTGTGCACTATACATTGTGATTATACAATTGCTCAAGGGGTGCTCGTGGAGCAACATCTCTCCATCAAAGCACCGGGCACGAACTTGTTCAGCGATCCTCTCTTCTTGGAACATTGATAGCACCTTAGGATAGTGATCACGTCACAGGGATCCTCTGCAACACCGAGTGAGCGTGCCAAGTGGGAGATGCCACCCTTGCATTGATCTGCCACCAGACCGAGGTCGAGTAAATATGGAAAACAAGACTTTGGAAGAGACAAGTAGTCGTTGAATGAGTTGGCCAATGGAGCTGGGGCCAGGAAAGACTTGAGAAGGCACGCGATGGCTTCAGATCCATGCATAGTCACGCACAAGCGAGATGGATCATGGGTTGCTCCACTTGATGCTAGGAGCCTTGCTAATGCGAGGGTGGCACGTCAGCGCTGAACTTCCAACCCCTCCCGTATGCAACTTCTGCTTCCTCGTTCATAAAGCAAAGCTAGCTGTAGGTCGAGCATGTGGACTTTGGCCAACTTCTGCATCATCTTTCCATGGTGATCATCCAAGCCAATTGGCTCCACACTTCAGCTTCTCCGGAACAAGTACCTAGAAGAAAAATAAAAGGACAAGAACAATCCTAAGACTTTGGAACATGCAAGTAGTACAAACTCAGTACAAACAACACTAGTACTACTACTAGTAGTATATTACTTTGCAAATGGTACAAATTCAGTATAAACAAGAGTACTAGTACTACTAGTATAAGGCTTTGGAACACGCAAGTAGTATAAACTAAGTACAAACAATAGTAGTACTACTAGTATTGCTAAAGAAAATGGTGTACCTATAGGGCAATAATGACGAAGTTGCAATTCAATAGATCGTATATCTTCTCAGCTTCCACCAAGGGGAGTCACATCGATAGAATACAGCCTAGAATCGTTAACTGGAACTAAGCATTTGATTGACATTTGGAGTTCTTCTCCACCTGATAGTAAGCCTGATCTGGAGGACACTCCATCATGTGTGCATTGATCCAAGATCCTTGCAAAGCATCTGAGCGTCACTGGAGCATCAGAACCAGCAAAGTGTCTTTCCCCACTCATTCTGCATGTTTATTCAAGCTACCAGAAAACCCTGTTCTATGTGATATACTCTGTTTGATTCTACGGAACACTATGTGCGAATTCTCTCTGGTGATGGTGTGTACGGGGACATCAGACAGCAGAGCAACCAAAGTCGGTCCAAACAAAAATTGAGACCAGGGCAAATAATTATACTAAATTATTATACTTATTAGAACGTATGTTTCCTACTCTAGCATTAATAAATACAATTTTATTTAGTTAGATGTCATAATTAACCACATTAAAATGTTTATGAAAACTAGTTATAGTATTATTTGTTATCAAGTTGTAATGTATCATTCAATGGTTTGCTTGTGCTACATTTAAATTAAATGTTCTAATAAAATTTCTCCTTAAATTAATTATCCGTGGTGGAATATATTATGTAGGAGACCCATAAGAGATTGTCTATGTGTATGTGTGTCGATGTATATATTTTAATATTATTAATATCAGGATAGAGATCTTTAAAACATACTCACAAAGAAATATCGTAACTACGGGTGGTTCTAGTGTATTAATAGAATATGCCTTACAATTCTCATATGAAAGTTAAACTATATTTTAGTTGTTATAAACTTTCGGAAAATTCTCACAAACCTAAAGCTTTCTAAATTTCAAAAACTCTCACGTATCAGAGATACAATTTAAAAAATACAATGGCATTATAGAATGAATTTTCAGAACAAATAGGAAAACTTTCTCAGATTTGAATTTTAAGAAAATAAAATAACATAATAATAGCATCAAAGTACATATGAATTTACTTTTGAAAAATAAATAAAAATAACAAAATATTGGGTAGAAAAATAGTACTATGAAATTTCATAAGAGATATGACTATCAATGACCTATGCAAAAATCACAGATTGTTTTGCCATACAAAAGCCTAAGTAACTACGAGTTTTGTTTAATTTTAGATTTTTGTACAAAATGTCCTTTTTGTTTGTGCCTTAAACCTTATGATATTCACTTAGATAGTCAAAATTTAGTGAAATACTTCAAAGCAAGAATCCGTACACAAATCAATGCTCGATGGAGCACAACATGTCTGTAGCGTGTGGACGCAGCACACATCATATGTGCACGCATGCTCGCACACAACACGCCCACGTCACCAGGGCCACACATGATGGGTGGGAAGCACACCGACATCATGAACAAAAGTCAAACCATTGGTAATGCACGGAGAAAACCCACCGAGCACCAGAAGTAGTACCTAGCACCCGCATCATCTAACTCTGGTCACAACACACAAGCACAAGCAGTAGCATAAGCCCGACATCATCATTGTTCCACCGCCCTACTCCAAGTTGCATGTGGTGAAACTATTTGAGGAGGCGGTGTGGACGCCAACTATACGGCCGAAATATTTATTCCCGCTGTATAGTTGGTCGTTAAACCTTCTGTATACTCCAATTGTTTCGGCTTTTTTAGTGTTATTAATATTTCTCAAATAATCAATTTACGTTGTTTTTGGCTCATTTTCACTCCAATAAAACTGGTCCAAGAATTGTGTCCATCATATTCATCATCTGATCTGATCTTGGTGAAAATAAACATAAAAGGTGCGTGCGAATGCCGTAAAATACCAAAATCCTATCAATACAATACAAAAATAATAATCTAAAACATGATGCAAATATGCACTCATCAACTTCCCCAAGATTAGACTCTTGCTCGTCCCGAGCAAGTTTAGCTTAATGGATGTGATCCTCATATTGATGAAGCTGAGTCGATAAAATAAACGAGACAGTTGCAGCATGTGTTTACCATAAAGGATACATATAAATAAGTTTATGAATAGTACGTTACTCGAACCATCGGAATAATATTAGCAGGCTTCCACACCTTAGCAATTAATAGTTTACAAAAGATTATTCTCAACATGATGTGAAAGTATTCGGTTCAACCGAATGAGTTAGTGATGTAGTCCCAAGTGTTTTAGGATTTAACATATTCACTTGGGATTCAAAATCTCAAAACGTCTCTTTGTCTTACTACACTCTTTTTCTTGATCTTTCTTTTTCTTCTTTCTCTATATATTTCATGCTCACACTTTTGTTTAAGTGTTGTGCAAAGGAGCTAGCCATATATTTCACTTCATGTCGGAATTCAAAGTTTAATGATCTCAATTACCAAATTCTAAATATATATGAAGCATCTTTATAACTTGAGTATTCTACCTCAACTTGTTCTCACTCTATTTGATAGCACTTATAATTTCTCCTTTGTTCAAGGTTTTTCTTTTTCATCTTAATTAATTAGATAATCTCTCCTATTTGTAAATCAAACCATTGACCTACAACATATTGATAAAATTATCTTTATATGTTCCGTTAATACCAATGGTGTGGAAGACTCCTATTGTTATCATGAAGTGCAAGTAAAATTATACTCAAGCCATTCATATATCCAATAAGACAAACTCAAACTCAATAATGCTCCATATATTATAATAAACTCAAAATTTCATAAGAGGGATCAACTATTCCTGAAGGGAATTCTAATGATGCAAAATTTATTTATGAGCTCGAACTAATGCAAAATTAGAACAATAATAAAAATTTATAAGATAGATTACAAGGTCTTAAAGATCTCCCCAAGCTTGGAATCAAGCCAGGCGGGATACCGTGTTTTATTGCAGGTCACTGTGGTGCCATGGCACGTGGTATCAGTGGCGGAGCCAGGAATGGCGCAAGCCCCGGGCCAAAATCTAAACGTAACTTTTTTTACTAAAAAACTCTTATAATGGCACAATTTATTTGATATGATGACAAACATGAACATATATTTTTAAATCCATCGTTAACAATCCAAGAACATACATAAGAGATGTCTGAAAGGCTAGAAATAGTAGTACGAAATGCAAAAAAAAATAGTACCAAATCACTGGTTTGGTTCATCTGAGCCTCCCATAATCTCATTATTTGTAGTAGAAGAACCAATACCTTCAAAAAGAGAGAATATTTCATAAGAAAAGGCATACTCATGAAATGAAATAGTCAATCAATGATACAAATATGAGAACTTACCAAAACGACGAGGTAAAAATCCTCTACGTGACTTGTATGATTGAAAACGATATACAATATCATCATCATTGATAGAGTGAAATACATCTCGCTCAATATAGCACACCATGCTATAATTCATCCAATCATCACCCATTTTATTTCTCAACTCGGTCTTGATAATGTTCATAGCTGAGAAAGATCTCTCCACTGATGTTGTTGCAACCAGTAGAATCAATGCCAACTCAATGAGGCGATATACCAAAGGAAAAACTGTGTGTCTATCAGTCTGAACCATTTTCACGGCAAGATTACCAAGGTCATGACAATTCAGAAAATCCGAATCACCTCTCACATCAGCAATGAATGTCTCAAGTTGATTTCTAAGGACAAAAGAAATCTCATATATGGAGAAGTCTTCAGCATACATCTGAGCGAGTTCAACAAGTTTGTCTTCATCAAAATTAGCAAATGAGTTCTTTGGATCAAGACAAGCAATGCACCTCAACAATTGAGTAGACTTTTCAGCAAAGCGGTTATTCAACTCAACAAGAACTTGGTCATGCACAATATTAAATATCTCATATCTAAAGCGGTGATAGTAAGTTACCATTGTGCATCCACGACCACTTGAGCGACCTCGAGCAGGTATTGTATCATCCATGTTTGGTACCACAATGTTATATTTGATACAAAAATCGGATGTCTCTTTCATGAGTTCATCCCAACCATTATCTCTAATACCTTGAATCTTGTCCAATGTTACGCCAATCAAACTCACAACACGAACAATGTTTTTATTTTTACTTTGCATACAATGTGACAACTCATTAGTTTTGCCCAATAGTTTGATCATAAGATGCAATAAGAGAACAAATTCAAAACTCTCCATCTGAGAAATCAAGCCACCCGCGGTGGTTCTTTGTGTAAGACTTTCTCCATCATCATGAACATTCTCCAATACATGAAGAACAGATTTCCACATCATAATGAATCTACACAAAGTTTTATGGTGTGTGCCCCACCGTGTATCCCCAGGTTTTACAAGGTTTGTTGCTTGGTTTTTTCCTCTTCCTGAAAAAATTTCCCCAGACTCCAATTGGCTGACCATAGTGTCATGTTCATGTTGTGCTACTTCATCATGTCTTTTACAAGAAGCATTAACAGTGTTGACAATCAAAGTGACATTGTTAAAGAAATCCAATATGGAGGAACAACACTTGGAAACAGCAACAACCACTAACTGCAACTGATGGGCAAAGCAATGAATGTAAAATGCATATGGATTTTCATCTAGTATCAACCTTCGCAAGCCACAAAATTGCCCTCTCATGTTAGAAGCTCCATCATACCCTTGCCCTCTCAACCTAGACATAGATAGGCCATAGTGAAGAAACATACCATCCAAAGCTTGCTTTAGTGAAGCAGCTCTCGTATCAGGAACATGCCTAATCCCAATAAATCTCTCAATCACATACCCTTGTTTGTCAACATACCTATATAATACAAAGAATCATAAGTAAATAAACAATTAAGTAATAACATGTAAATAATAAAACAATAAACAAGATGCTAACCTCAAAACCATAGCCATTTGCTCTTTTATAGATACATCTCTAGACTCATCAACAAGTAAAGAAAAATTCCTATCTCCAATATCAGTGAGAATGGATCGAGTGGTCTCTTCTGCACAAGCCTGGCACAAGTCCAATTGTATCTCATGAGAAATCATCAAATGATTCCCACCGGCACTATCAATCAAAGCCCTAGCATTTGGATCTTTTTTCTTGTACCAACTCATTGTTGGAATTATGCCCTAGAGGCAATAATAAAGATGTTATTATTATAATTCTTATTCATGATAAAGTTTATATTCCATGCTAGAATTATATTAAGCGGAAACTTTGATACTTGTGTGGTTTATGAACAACGCCATGTCCCTAGTACGCCTCTATGGACTAGCTCATTGATTAATGATGGTTAAGGTTTCCTAACCATAGACATGAGTTGTCGATTAATAATGAGATCATATCATTGGGAGAATGATATGATGGACATACCCAAATCAAGCAGAGCAATTAGATCGTGTCATCGTGTTCATCTTTGCGAAGCTTTTTCTTATGTCAAATATTGTATTCCTTGGACCATGAGATAATGCAACTCCCTGGTATCGGAAGAAATATTTGAGGTCATCAAATGTCATCCTATGAGAGGGTGATCATAAAGGTGTCTCTCAGGTGATCGGAAAGTACTTGTTGGGTTGTATGTATCGAGATGGGATTTGTCCCTCCCAAGTCGGAGAGATATACTTCGAGCCCACTCGGTAATCGATATCAACACCGCTTGCAAGCATGTGGTTAAGGAGTTAATCACAAAGTGATATCGGATTACGGAACGAGTAAAGTACTTGCTATGAACGAGATTGAACTAGGTATGCCGATACCGACGATCGAATCTCGGGCAAGTAAAATATCGCGTGACGAAGGGAATATATATATATGGGATTAATTAAATCCTGGCATCGTGGTTCATCCGATATGATCATTGATGAATGTGTGGGAGTCAATATGGGTTTCCAGACCCCGTTGTTGATTATTGATAGAAGATCATGTCTGCATATTCTCGAACCCGTAGGGTCACACACTTAACGTGTCTCGACGCTAGGATAGAATGGATAATTGGTTTATGAGTTTTTGTTCGGAGTCTCGGATGAGATCCAGGACATCACGAGAGGTTCCGGAATGGTCCGGAGAATAAGATTCATATAAGGGAAAGCAGTTTTTGGATTCCGGAATTGTTTCGGATTGTTCGGTATTATACCGGAAGCTTCTAGAACCTTCTGGAGTGGGACCAACGTGGCCCCACTTGTCAGGAGGGGGCGTGGGCCTACGAGGGAGTGCCCTGGCCGCATTGGGCTAGGGGCACAAGGCCCCATAGGTCCAGCCGGCTAAGCTCTAGGGGAAACCCTAGGGAGAGCTTCTAGAAAGGGGGGACTTGCCCCCACTCCTCCCATGTGGTCGCCGGCCCTAGGCTTGGAGGAGGGGCAAGGGGGCAGCCGGTCAGCCCTCTATATAAACAGGGCAGGGGCGCACCCTCCCCCCACACCTCCTCAACCCTAGCCACCTACCTGCTGCCCTCCTCTCTCTCTCTCTCTCTCTCTCTCTCTCTCTCTCTCTCTCTCTCTCTCTCTCTCTCTCTCTCTCTCCCGACCGCGCGTAGGCGAAGCCCTGCCGCAGAAACTCTCCACCTTTGAACCACGCCGTCATGTTGTAGATCCAATCTATCTCCCCACCCCACTTGCTGGACCGAGGAAGGAGGAGACGTCGAGGTGCCGTACGTGTGCATCTCTCGGAGGCATCGCCACTTGCGGTGTTGGATCGGATCGGATCACAAGGAGGAGACGCTAGTACGACTACATCAACCATGTTCCTTTGAAAGTTCCGCTGTGCGAATCTTCAAGGGTATGAAGATCTCATCTATCCCCCTCGTTGTTTGCATCTCCTAGATTAGATCTTGGCTTTCCTGTTCGCATCCGTAGAATTTTTTGATTTACTATGCTGCGAAACCCATCAGTGGTATCAGAGCTAGATCTATGCATAGATGTGTTTCACGAGTAGAACGCAACATGCTTGTTGCAGGCGTTGATGTTTTCTGTTGCAAGCCTCTTTTTTGTGTACTTCTTATGACGCGGGATAGTGAGATCGAAGCAGTCCAGGCCAAATTTACGCGACCTCGTTCGCGAGACCGGCTCCGCACTTGACGTGTGGCTTGTTCCACACATGCGGCTGGTGGATGCCAGTTTCTCTCACTATAGTTGTCATGGGATTTACACCGGATGTTCGCAACCATAATATCACCATTGTGGCTTTCCGTAGGTAAGATCGTTCTTAGCTTGTTACTCCCATAAGCCACGTAAAACATGCAACAACAAAGTAGAGGCGTCTAACTTGTTTTTGCAGGGAGTGTTTCTGTGATATGGTATGGCCCAAGATGTGATGTGTATGTTGTATGCAATGATCATGTTTTGTAATATTTCACGACTTGCATGTCGATGAGTACACAACCGGCAGGAGACATATGGTTGTATTTATAATTGTGTATGACCTGTGCGTCAAATTCTTATACGACATGTAATAGCTTTACTTTATCGCTAAGTAGTTAGCAATAGTTGTAGTTGCTATTCGTGGTGGAGGCAATCATGGTGGAGTGATGGAGATCATGCTGGCACGCACAAGATGGAGATCATTGCGCGGAGATTGGCTATACCATGTCACATAAAATTATATGCATGTGATGTTTATCCTTTTATGTATCTTATTATGCTTAGATCGCGACGGTAGCATTATAAGATGATTCCTCACTTAAAGATCAAGATAAAACTGTGTTCTCCCCATGTATGCACCGTTGCGAAAGTTCGTCGTGTTCAAGCATCACGTGATGATCGGGTGCTATAAACTCTACGTTCACATACAATGGGCGCAAGCCAGTTTTGCACACGCGGAAATACTTGGGTTTGACTTGACGAGCCTAGCATGTACAGACATGGACTCGGAACACTCGAACCGAAAGGTTAAGCATGAGTCATATGAATGATATGATCGACACTTTGTTGTCCACCATTGAAACCACATCTCTTCTCGTGAAGATCGGATTAGGTGTGGTGAATTTGGATCATGTTCACTGAACAACTTGAGGGATGTTGAATTTAGTGGGAGTTCATCTAGTAATTTGATTAAGTTGAACTAGTTATCATGAACATAGTCTAAATTGTACTTGCAAATTTTGTAGATCAAATGGCTAAGTCCAACTTCAACTTCAACATTTTTGCTGAGAAAGAAAATCTTAAGAACAATGGGTCTAACTTCACCAACTGGTTCCGCAATCTGAGAATCATTCTCTCTGGCGGACAAAAGGACTATGTCCTTGAGAAAGCGCTAGGTGACGCCCCTGCTGTAGATGTGCCGGCTAATGAGAAAGCTGTTTATCAGTCGCGCAAGGATGATTATGGTGTGATTAAGAGCACCATGTTGTTTGCTATGGAATCGGACCTTCAAAATCGTTTTGAGGAGTTCCCCGGGCCCTTTGAGATTCTTGAGGAACTGAAAACTATGTTTCAGACTCAGGCCCGTTCTGAGAGATATGAGATCTCTGAGAAATTCTTTAACTGCAAGATGGAGGAAGGGAGTTCCGTTAGTGAGCACACCATTAAGATGTCGGGCTACACTCAACGCCTTGAGCAACTGGACTGCAAGATTCCAGAGGAGCTCAAGATTGACAGAGTTCTGCAATCACTCCCTCCTAGATACAAAGGTTTTGTAGTTACTCATAATCAGATTGGTTCCACTAATACGATCACTGAGCTCTTCGCTAAGCTGAAAGCTGCGGAGGTGGACATCAAGAAAGATAATCATGTGTTGATGGTCAACAAGCCCCCCAGCTTTAAGAAAGGTAAGGGTGCAAAGAATCCCTTCAAGAAGGGCAGCGGCAAGCGCGTTGCCCCTGCATAGAAGAAGCTCAAGTCTAGACCTAAGCCAGACACTGAGTGCTTCTATTGCAAGGACAAGGGTCACTGGAAGCGCAACTGTCCGAAGTACTTAGCGGACAAGAAGGATGGCACCATCAAAGGTATATTTGATATACATGTTATTGATGTTTTCCTTACTAGCCCTCATTGTAGTCCCTGGGTATTTGATACTGGTTCAGTTGCTAATATTTGTAACTCGAAACAGGAGCTCCGGAATAGATGGCGGCTAGCGAGGGATGAGGTGACGATGTGCGTTGGCAACGGATCAAGAGTTGATGTGATGGACGTCGGCACGCTCTCCTTAGTTTTACCTTCGGGATTAGTTTTAAACCTCAATAAATGGTATTATGTGCCTGCGTTGAGCATGAACATCATATCTGGATCGTGTTTATTGCAAGACGGTTATTCATTTAAATCGGAGAATAATGGTTGTTCTATTTATATGAGTAACATCTTTTATGGTCATGCACCTGCTATGAATGGTTTATTTCTTCTGAATCTCGAAAGCAATGAAACACACATCCATAACATTGAGGCTAAGAGATGCAAGGTAGATAGTGATAATACGACTTATTTGTGGCACTGCCGTCTATGTCATATTGGTGTAAAACGCATGAAGAAACTCCATTCTGATGGACTTTTGGAGTCTCTTGATTTTGAATCATTTGACACGTGCGAGCCATGCCTCATGGGCAAGATGATCAAAACCCCGTTCTCCGGAATAATGGAGCGAGCAACGGACTTGTTGGAAATCATACATACCGATGTATGCGAACCAATGAGTGTTTCGATACGCGGTGGTTATCGCTATTTTCTCACTTTTACTGATGACTTAAGTAGATATGGGTATATCTATTTAATGAAACATAAATCTGAAACATTTGAAAAGTTCAAAGAATTTCAGAACGAAGTGGAAAACCATCGTAACAGGAAAATTAAATTTCTACGATCCGATCGTGGAGGTGAATATTTGAGTTATGATTTTCTCACGCATCTTAAAGCAAGCGGAATCGTTTCGCAACTCACGCCACCCGGAACACCACAACGCAATGGTGTGTCTGAACGCCGGAATTGAACTTTATTGGATATGGTGCAATCGATGATGTCTCTTACAGATTTGCCATTATCATTTTGGGGTTATGCATTAGAAACCGCTGCATTCACTTTAAATAGGGCACCATCTAAATCCGTTGACACGACACCGTATGAACTATGGTTTGGTGCTAAACCTAAGTTGTCGTTTCTTAAAGTTTGGGGATGCGAAGCTTATGTCAAGAAGTTAATGCTAGACAAGCTCGAACCCAAAGCGGAGAAATGCGTCTTCATAGGATACCCTAAGGAAACGATTGGGTATAGCTTCTACCACAGATCCGAAGGCAAAGTGTTTGTCGCAAAGAACGGATCCTTTCTTGAGAAGGAGTTTCTCTCGAAAGAAGTGAGTGGGAGGAAAGTAGAGCTAGACGAGGTTATTGAACCTTCTCTTGAGTTGGAGAGTAGCGCAGCACCTGAAATTGTTCCGGTGCCGTCTGCACCAACAATAGAGGAAGCTAATGACAAGGATCATGAAGCTTCGGACGATGCTACTACTGAACATCGCAGGTCGACAAGGTCGCGTGCCCCTCCTAAGTGGTACGGCAACCCTGTCTTAACTAGCTTGTTAGTAGACAACAGTGAACCTGCGAACTATGAGGAAGCAATGATGAGCCCAGACTCTGAGAAATGGCTAGAGGCCATGAAATCCGAATTGGGATCCATGAGCGAAAACCAAGTATGGACTTTGGTGGACCCTCCTAGCGACCGAAAGGCTGTTGAGTGCAAATGGATTTTCAAGAAGAAAACGGACGCGGATGGTAATGTTACTGTCTATAAAGCACGGCTTGTCGCGAAAGGTTTTCGACAAGTTCAAGGTGTTGACTACGATGAGACTTTCTCTCCCGTAGCGATGTTTAAGTCCATTCGGATTTTATTAGCAATTGCTGCGTTTCATGATTATGAAATATGGCATATGGATGTCAAGACTACGTTCCTCAATGGCAACATTGATGAAGAGTTGTATATGATGCAACCCGAAGGTTTTGTCGATCCTAAGGATGCTGATAAGGTGTGCAAACTTCAGCGTTCCATTTATGGACTGAAGCAAGCATCTCGGAGTTGGAACCTTCGTTTTGATCAAGTGATCAAGAGCTTTGGATTTGTTCCAAATTGCTATGAAGCTTGTATCTACAAGAAAGTGAGTGGGAGCTTAGTGACATTTTTGGTACTATATGTGGATGACATATTGATTATTGGAAATGACATTGACATGCTTAACGATGTGAAGAGTTATTTGAACAAAAAAATTCAATGAAAGACCTAGGGGAAGCTGCTTATATATTGGGCATCAAAATCTATAGAGATAGACAAAGACGCCTGATAGCTTTAAGCCAAAGTACATACCTAGACAAAGTTCTGAAAAGGTTCAGAATGGATAAGGCAAAGAAAGGTTCAGTGCCTATGTTGTCAGGTAAGATATTGAGCAGGGCTCAGTGTCCAGCTACGGTAAACGATAGAGAAGCTATGAGCAAAGTGCCTTATGCCTCGGCCATAGGATCTATCATGTATGCCATGCTATGTACTAGACCGGATGTGTCCAAAGCTCTTAGTTTGACGAGCAGATACCAAAGTGATCCAGGAGTGGAACACTGGACAGCCGTGAAGAACATCCTAAAGTATTTAAATAGAACTAAAGAAAATTTTTTAGTCTATGGAGGTGATGAACATCTCGTCGTAAAAGGTTACGTCGATGCTAGTTTTGACACCGACAAGGATGATTCTAAATCTCAGACAGGATACATTTATATTTTGAATGGAGGAGCTGTGAGCTGGAGAAGCTGCAAGAAAAGCGTGATCGCGGGATCTATAGTAGAAGCGGAATACATGGTTGTTGCAGATGCGTCAAGTGAAGGAGTTTGGATCAGGAACTTCATCACTGAGCTTGGTGTGGTTCCAAGTGCCTTGTACCCACTGGAGATATTGTGTGACAACACTGGCGCCATAGCACTGGCTAAGGAACCAATATTTCATCCAAAGACCAAGCATATCAACCGCAAGTTTCATATAATTCGAGATTATATAACAGATGGAGATCTGAAGATTAGCAAAGTACATACGGATCTAAATGTCGTGGATCCGTTGACTAAACCTCTTCCACGAGCAAAACATGATCAGCACCATAGTGCCATGGGTATTAGATTGTTGCCAGATGTAAACTAGATTATTGACTCTAGTGCAAGTGGGATACTGTTGGAATTATGCCCTAGAGGCAATAATAAAGATGTTGTTATTATAATTCTTGTTCATGATAACGTTTATATTCCATGCTAGAATTGTATTAAGCGGAAACTTTGATACTTGTGTGGTTTATGAACAACGCCGTGTCCCTAGTACGCCTCTATGGACTAGCTCATTGATTAATGATGGTTAAGGTTTCCTAACCATAGAAATGAGTTGTCGATTAATAATGAGATCATATCATTGGGAGAATGATATGATGGACATACCCAAATCAAGCAGAGCAATTAGATCGTGTCATCGTGTTCATCTTTGCGAAGCTTTTTCTTATGTCAAATATTGTATTCCTTGGACCATGAGATAATGCAACTCCCTGGTATCGGAAGAAATATTTGAGGTCATCAAATGTCATCCTATGAGAGGGTGATCATAAAGGTGTCTCTCAGGTGATCGGAAAGTACTTGTTGGGTTGTATGTATCGAGATGGGATTTGTCCCTCCCAAGTCGGAGAGATATACTTTGGGCCCACTCGGTAATCGATATCAACACCGCTTGCAAGCATGTGGTTAAGGAGTTAATCACAAAGTGATATCGGATTACGGAACGAGTAAAGTACTTGCTATGAACGAGATTGAACTAGGTATGCCGATACCGACGATCGAATCTCGGGCAAGTAAAATATCGCGTGACGAAGGGAATATATATATATGGGATTAATTGAATCCTGGCATCGTGGTTCATCCGATATGATCATTGATGAATGTGTGGGAGTCAATATGGGTTTCCAGACCCCGCTGTTGATTATTGATAGAAGATCGTGTCTGCATATTCTCGAACCCGTAGGGTCACACACTTAACGTGTCTCGACGCTAGGATAGAATGGATAATTGGTTTATGAGTTTTTGTTCGGAGTCTCGGATGAGATCCAGGACATCACGAGAGGTTCCGGAGAATAAGATTCATATAAGGGAAAGCAGTTTTTAGATTTCGGAATTGTTTCGGATTGTTCGGTATTGTACCGGAAGCTTCTAGAACCTTCCGGAGTGGGACCAACGTGGCCCCACTTGTCGGGAGGGGGCGTGGGCCTACGAGGGAGTGCCCTGGCCGCATTGGACCAGGGGCACAAGGCCCCATAGGCCCAGCCGGCCAAGCCCTAGGGAGAGCTTCTAGAAAGGGGGGAAACTTGCCCCCCACTCCTCCCATGTGGCCGCCGGCCCTAGGCTTGGAGGAGGGGCAAGGGGGCAGCCGGCCATCCCTCTATATAAAGAGGGCAGGGGCGCACCCTCCCCCCACACCTCCTCAACCCTAGCCGCCTACCTGCTGCCCTCCTCTCTCTCTCTCTCTCCCGACTGCGCGTAGGCGAAGCCCTGCCGCAGAAACTCTCCACCTTTGCACCACGCCGTCGTGTTGTATATACAATCTATCTCTCCACCCCACTTGCTGGACCGAGGAAGGAGGAGACTTCGAGGTGCCGTATGTGTGCATCTCTCGGAGGCATCGCCACTTGCGGTGTTGGATCGGATCGGATCGGATCGCGAGGAGGAGACGCTAGGACGACTACATCAACCACGTTCCGTTGAACGTTCCGCTGTGCGAATCTTCAAGGGTATGAAGATCTCATTTATCCCCCCTCGTTGTTTGCATCTCCTAGATTAGATCTTGGCTTTCCCATTCGCATCCGTAGAAAATATTTGATTTACTATGCTGCGAAACCCATCACTCATCATCTCCAAAAAGTTCCCCTTATTCTTTGAGCTCGGACAGCATGACCACGAAAAGCAAGTGCTTGCAACAAAATAAATCTGACAACACCTAAAATAATGATAAGATGAGCTTTGTATTGTTGTTGATCCTTTATGGTGCCACGCTCCATCGCATGTGTCACTGATTGCCTTTGATTTTTTAAAGCCACATAACATTGTCTAGATTTATTGTGAGCACTATCCGGTCCACCAACATGCACATTAATAACACTAGGTCCATCTTTCCAATTATTAAAACCCTTCTTTGTGAATGATTCAATGCCAAAGTTGTATGCTTTAGGTTTCTTAAAAAGAAAGCAATAGAAACAAAATGCAACATCCTTAGCAACACTATACTCTAACCAATCGGCATGATTTTTGAACCAATTATCATGAAAGCTTCTAAGTCTACCGGCTTTTCCAAAAGGAGACCTCTTATATTTGTGACCAAAAGGCTGACATGGACCTAAATTAACATACTCCCTTCTAGCAACATCTTGTATGTTAGGATCCAAATCCTTAATAGGTATCCTAAGACCGGGATCTGAAATAATAACATCCATACCCAGGCGAGTATTGGTATTGGCAACACGATATGCAAGATTATCACTTTCTTGAGTTGAGGTTGAAGGTTCACTTTTGGGAGTTGACTCAGTTTGAGGAACATTTTCGGTTTGAGGAGCTTCTTCAGATTGAGGAGCATTTTCGGTTTGGGGAATTGATTCATTCTCTCGTGAGATCGCTGGATAATATCTCTTCATCTTCTCTACCTGAAACATGAAATCATTTCCGAACATATGTAAGTCAGAGTTATTCATCCTCTATCTCTTTATCTCTATCTAATCTATTCCCCAATTCCCTGTCTATTTAAAAATAAAACTTAACCAAGTTCAAGTGTCAAATCTATCAGTCAACAACCTGATTACCAAACATCTAAGAAGAATACAGAGTATAGACTATAGAGCCACGAGTGCCAAGGGACAGAGATAGGGCCTAGGGCACGCCTGATTACCAAGGGATAGAGGGCGCCACCGCCGGATAGAGAGGGGCAGAGGGCGCCGCCACTGGACCAGGCGAGAAAGGGCGCAGCCGCCGGACAGAGAGGCCACCACCACGGACACAGTCCCCTGGCCGGACAGAGCGGAGGCGACCAGGACCAGGCGAGAGGCAGGGGAGGCGGCCCGCGGTCAAGCAGTAGTCGTCGTTCTCGCGGTCGACAGTGGCATGGGCGCTCGCGGTCGATAGTGGTGTGGGCTCGCGGAGTGGGCGCGTGCGTGCAGGGGGTGGTCAGGTGCGGCGGCGCAGCAAGGGAGCGAGAGGTAGGGGTGGAGCCATCGAGATATTCTGGGTTTGCGGTCATCGGTCGAAGTAGGACTGGACTAGGCTGCGCTGCACCATGCTACGGGCCACTTTTTTTTGTTAATAATAGGTAAGCAAAATTTCAGCAACGACCAGGGCCATGGCCCTTCTTGAATGGTTTCGCAGCATAGTAAATAAAAAAAATCTACGGATGCGAACGAGAAAGCCAAGATCTAATCTAGGAGATGCAATCAACGAGAGAGATAGATGAGATCTTCATACCCTTGAAGAAATCGCACAGCGGAAACGTTCAACAGAACGTGGTTGATGTAGTCGTACTATCCGTCTCCTCCTCGCGATCTGATCCGATCCTACGCCGCAAGTGGCGGCGCCTCCGAGAAATGCACACGTACGGTGCCGTAACGTCTCCTCCTTCCTTGGTCCAACAAGTGGGGTGGAGAGATGGATTGGATCTGCAGCACGACGGTGTGGTGCTATGGTGGAGAGTTTCTGCGGCAGGGCTTCGCCTACGCGTAGTCGGGAGAGAGAGAGAGGTGGAGGGCAGCAGGACGGCGGCTAGGGTTGGAGGAGTGGGGGAAGGGGTGCGCCCCTGCCCACCTTATATAGGGGGATGGCCGCCCCCCTTGGCCCCTCCTCCAAGCCCTAGGGCGGCGGCCCCAAGGGTTGGAGTGGGGGGTAAGTTTCCCCCCTCCTTCTAGAAGATCTCCCCTAGGGTTTCCCTAGGCTGGCCGGCTGGGCCTTTGGGGCCTTGTGCCCCTGGCCCAATGTGGCCAGGGCACTTCCCCTTAGGCCCACATAGGCCCCCGACAAGTGGGCCCATGTTGGTCCCACTTCAGAACCTTCTAGAACCTTCCGGTACGATACTGAATACTCCGAAACGATTCCGAAATCCAAAAACTGCTTTCCTTTATATGAATCTTATTCTCCAAACAATTCCGGAACCTCTCGTGATGTCTTGGATCTCATCCGAGACTCCAAACAAACACTCATAAACCAATTATCCATTCTATCCTAGCGTCGAGGCACGTTAAGTGTGTGACCCTACGGATTCGAGAATATGCAGACATGATCTTCTATCAATAATCAACAGCGGGATCTGGAAACCCATATTGACTCCCACATATTCATCAATGATCATATCGGATGAACCACGATGCCAGTATTCAATTAATCCCATATATGTATTCCCCTCGTCACGCGATATTTTACTTGCCCGAGATTCGATCGTTGGTATCGACATACCTAGTTCAATCTCGTTCACAACAAGTACTTTACCCGTTCTGTAATCCGATATCACTTTGTGATTAACTCCTTAACCACGTGCTTGCAAGCGGTGTTGATATCGATTACCGAGTGGGCCCGAAGTATATCTCTCCGACTCGGGAGGGACAAATTCCATCTCGATACATACAACCCAACAAGTACTTTCCGATCACCTAAGAGACACATTTATGATCACCCTCACATAGGATGACGTTTGATGACCTCAAAGCTTTCTTCCGATACCAGGGAGTCGTATTATCTCATGGTCTAAGGAATACAATACTTGACATAGGAAAAAGCTTCGCAAAGATGAACACGATGACACGATCTAATTGCTCTGCTTAATTTGGGTCTGTCCATCATATCATTCTCCTAATGATATGATCTCATTATTAATTGACAACTCATGTCTATGGTTAGGAAACCTTAACCATCATTAATCAATGAGCTAGTCCATAGAGGCGTACTAGGGACACGGTGTTGTTCATAAACCACACAAGTATCAAAGTTTCCGCTTAATACAATTCTAGCATGGAATATAAACTTTATCATGAACAAGAATTATAACAATAACATCTTTATTATTGCCTCTAGGGCATAATTCCAACAGTCTCCCACTTGTACTATAGTCAATAATCTAGTTTACATCTGGCAACAATCTAACACCCATGGCATTAAGATGCTGATCATGTTTTGCTCGTGGAATAGCTTTAGTCAACGGATCTGCGACATTCAGATCTGTGTGTACTTTGCTAATCTTCAGATCTCCATCTTCTATATAATCTCGAATTATATGAAAACGGCGGCTGATGTGCTTGGTCTTTGGATGATATCTTGGTTCCTTAGTCAGTGCTATGGCGCCAGTGTTGTCGCACAATATCTCCAGTGGGTCCAAGGCACTTGGAACCACACCAAGATCAGTGATGAAGTTCCTGATCAAAACTCCTTCACTTGATGCTTCTGAAGCAGCCATGTATTTCGCTTTCGTTGTAGATTCCGCGATCACACTTTGCTTGCAGCTTCTCCAGCTCATAGCTCCTCCATTCAAAATATAAATGTATCCTGTCTGAGATTTAGAATCATCCGGGTCGGTGTCGAAACTAGCGTCGACGTAACCTTTTACGACGAGCTGCTCATCACCTCCATAGACCAAGAACATTTCTTTAGTCCTATTTAAATACTTTAGGATGTTCTTTACGGCTGTCCAGTGTTCCACTCCTGGATCACTTTGGTATCTTCTCGTCAAACTAAGAGCATTGGACACATCCGATCTAGTACATAGCATGGCATACATGATAGAACCTATGGCCGAGGCATATGGCACTTTGCTCATAGTATCTCTATCGTTTACCGTAGGTGGACACTGAGCCTTGCTCAATATATCACCTGACAACATGGGCAATGAACCTTTCTTTGCTTTGTCCATTCTGAACCTTTTTAGAACTTTGTCTAGGTATGTACTTTGGCTTAAAGCTTTTAGGCGTCTTTGTCTATCTCTATAGATTTTGATGCCTAATATATAAGCAGCTTCTCCTAGGTCTTTCATTGAAAAACATTTATTCAAATAACTCTTCACATCGTTAAGGATGCCAATGTCATTTCCAATAATCAATATGTCATCCACATATAGTACTAAAAATGTCACTAAGCTCCCACTCACTTTATTGTAGATACAAGCTTCGTAGCAATTTGGAACAAATCCAAAGCTCTTGATCACTTGATCAAAACGAAGGTTCTAACTCCGAGATGCTTGCTTCGGTCCATAAATGGAACGCTGAAGTTTGCACACCTTATTAGCATCCTTAGGATCGACAAAACCTTCGGGCTGCATCATATACAACTCTTCATCAATGTTGCCATTGAGGAACGCAGTCTTGACATCCATCTGCCATATTTCATAATCATGAAATGCAGCAATTGCTAATAAAATCCGAATGGACTTAAACATCGCTACGGGAGAGAAAGTCTCATCGTAGTCAACACCTTGAACTTGTCGAAACCCTTTTGCGACAAGCCAAGCTTTATAGACAGTAACATTACCATCCGCGTCCGTTTTCTTCTTGAAGATCCATTTGCACTCAACGGCCTTACGGTCGCTAGGAGGGTCCACCAAAGTCCATACTTGGTTTTCGCTCATGGATCCCAATTCAGATTTCATGGCCTCTAACCATTTCTCAGAGTTTGGGCTCATCATTGCTTCCTCATAGTTCGCAGATTCACTGTTGTCTAACAACAAGACGGGTAAGACAGGGTTGCCGTACCATTTAGGAGTGGCACGTGACCTTGTCGACATGTGAAGTTCATTAGTAGCATCGTTCGAAGTTTCATGATCCTCGTCATTAGCTTCCTCTCTTGTTGGTGCAGACGGCACTGGAACAATTTCAGGTGTTGCTCTACTCTCCAACTCGAGAGAAGGTTCAATAACCTCGTCTAGCTCTACCTTCCTCCCACTCACTTCTTTCGAGAGAAACTCCTTCTCAAGAAAGGATCCGTTCTTTGCAACAAACACTTTGCCTTCGGATCTGTGGTAGAAGGTATACCCAATTGTTTCCTTAGGGTATCCTATGAAGACGCATTTCTCCGCTTTGGGTTCGAGCTTGTCCGGCATCAACTTCTTGACGTAAGCTTCGCATCCCCAAACTTTAAGAAACTACAAATTAGGTTTAGTCATGAATACATTCATAATCTATTTATGTGCCTCCTTCACTTCCTAGACCAAAATTCCATGAAACTCTATGGTCGCGAATTCTATTAAGTAAATCCCAAGCTTTAGTTATGGGTAAATCCATAAAAGCTCCTCTCGCGCAAGAGTCTAGTTCAATTTTATTAGGTTCAATTAAACCTCCATAAAAGATATGCAATAAATACCATTCAGGTAAATCATGACGAGGACATTAACTAAGTAAAATTTTAAATCTTATATAGGCTCTTACTAGTCCTTCATTAGGATGGTTCCTCCAAGTCATTATAAGATAATTCCAAAAGATTTTGATAATGGATAATATTTGGATAGAAATTCACAAGCTAAATTATCCCAAGTAGTAGTGGCTTCTGAGGGTAGAGACCTATACCATGATAGAGTTGTACTTGTCAAAGTTTGACTAAAAAATATAACCCTTACCTCATTGGCGGTATACCCGTTAATTGGAACGTGCCACATATATCTTTGAAGCATGCAATATGCTCATATGGATCGGGATCCTCTTCATCTCCAGTAAATTGTTTCTTGTGTAAAATACTAATTAATAGAGGATTTATTTCAAAACCCCTTATCTTCTCGTTGGAGTTGTCTCTTTTATAAATATCAGGGCTTCCCAAAGTGGCTGAGTGGGTTAGCACTAGTCATATGCTCAAAATACATCATGTTGGTGGAAACCTGTAACTCAAAACAAAACTTAACAAAACTAAAGTAAGTAAGCAAAAACTAAAACTGAAGGGAATATGCCCTGAGAGGCAATAATAAAGTGGTTATTATGTATATTCCAAGTATATTATAGATGTTTATTTTGCATGCTATAATTGAATTAATACGAAAATGTTAATACATGTGTGTTTAATAAACAAACATAAAGTTCCTAGTTATGCCTCTCTCATAAACTAGCTCGTTGATTAACAAGATGATCAAGGTTTCCTGATCATGGACATTGGATGTTGTTAATAACAAGGTCACAATATTATTGGAATGGTGTGATGAACATTCATCCAAAGTATAGCATTACGATCAAAGTCATTGAGTTTATATTGCTATAACATCATACGAAGTAATCCTAATCCTTAGACCATGAGATCATGTCAATCACTAACACTGGAAGAGTATCTTGATAACATCAAACGTCACACCGTAACAGGGTGATTATAAAGATGTAGTGCTACTAAAGTGTTATGTTGAGGCCCATGGATCAATAGTGGAATTTGTTCATCCCGATGACGGATAGATATACTCTGGGCCCTCTTAGTGATATCATATTGGTTAGCTTGCAAGCAAGTGATTGATCACTAGAATATTATATCACGGGAACAAGAAAATAGTACATGTCAGTAACGAGATCAAACTAGGTATGGAGATACCGATGATCGAATCTCGGACATGTAATATATCACAAAACAAAGGGATTAAGAATCTAGTGTAAAAGGTTCTTAGAATCACAAGAAAGATATCGTTGAATGTGTGGGAGTCAATATGGATCTCCAGGTACCGCTTCTGATTATTGATCCGAGAGGGGTCTCGATCATGTCCACATTATTCGTGAACTATAGGGTGACACACTTAAGAGACACCGACACCATTTGGAACAAATAGTTTCATGCTGAAAAGATTAACAAAGCGCAAAAATTTATTTCACTAGACACCAGAACTGTTTCGGGTGAAATTGCTAAAAGTGTTTTTGTATGTGAAATGAAATGCTAGCAAGGGGTTATATATGAATGTTTGTCCATTATTGTAATTGACAAACTTCTGAATAAATAAAAGGAGTTTTATTTAAAGAGAGATTGCATTAAATTTGGTGGAAATTTAATGAGAATTTTGAGTGGGATTTTGAGTGGAGAAATGAAGGGCCATTTTTGTGAGTGGAGCTTCCACCCACATGAATAGAGGGAGGGAAAGGGGCAGCCCCATGCGCCTGCCACCCCCTTGGGGTTCCCCTTCCTCCTATAAAATGATCCCCTCTCACTCTCTCACACTCACACCTCCTTGTGAAGGATCTCTCTTACCCTCTAGTTTATCCCTCATAGTCTCGTACTAGTGAGATACATGTTCCCGTGGCCTTTCGGCAAGAAAGAGTTGTTGCTTCCGCTGCATCGCTGGAGCGAGGAGGCGGAGGTTGCTTGGTGGCTCAGACATGTGTGCGAGCACGGATGCGCCGCTGATTTGCGGCGCTAGGACTTCCTCTCGATCTTGAGATCAGCAAGCATTCGTCTACACCATCCACGAGTACAACCTCGTTAAGCTTTGTCGGTCTTCAAGGGTATGTTCTCTACGGATGTATATCCGCCTGTTGCTTGTATCTAGTAGATAGATTTTGGTACATAGTTGTTCTCTTCGTAGGAAATTTTTTGTTTTCTATGTTGCGAACCCTACAGTGGTATCAAAGCCGGATCTATGTGTAGTGCTTTGCACGGGTAGTACACATATGAGTATGTGGGCGATGATGATCATGTTATTGCTACTTAGTTGTACTTTGGATATTGGTGGCATAGTGGGATGAAGCGGTCCGGACAAACTTTACTTGTCCTCGCACATGAGACTTGTTCCATGCTTGACATACAACTAGTTTTGCATAAGTGGCTAGCGGGTGTCTGTCTCTCCTACTATAGTCAATATCTAATTTGCACAGACATGGCAAGAGCCTTTCCTCTTATCATTTTTGTTCTTGAAGTTGGTTGAATGTGTGGCCTTGTTATTGCCATCAAACTTCCCCTTTCCATCAGTTTTGTTCTTATTATAGAACTTGTGGGATTGGAAGTTTTTCCTCTGCACCAAATTGGCAGTAGAACTTCCCTCAAATCTTCGAGCTGTTTTGTCCTTTGCTCTCGCCTTCTCTTCCACATGAAGAGACCCAGTGAGATCTGTAACGGAAAACTCTTGTCTCTTATGTTTCAAAGAAGTAGCAAAGTTCCTCCACGAGGGAGGAAGCTTGGCAATAATGCCACCGGCTACAAATTTTTCTGGTAAGGAACACTTGAACTGATCAAGTTCTTTGGCAAGTGATTGTATCTCATGAGCTTGCTCAACGATGGAGCGCTCATCAACCATCTTGTAGTCATAGAATTGCTCCATGACATATAACTCAGTGTCAGTGTCCGAGACCCCAAACTTGGCCTCAAGCGCTTCCCACGCGTCCTTGCCATTATCAAATGACATATACAGGTCAACAATGTTTTCCCCAAGAACACTGAACAAAGCCGCCATAAACATGGTATCGGTTTTCTTAAAGGTCGCTTCCTTCTCAGCAAAAAGATCTCCTTCAGGCTTGCCAAGAGTGGCGTTATAGTAGTTCAGGTTTTCAAACCAGAGGACTCCTCTCTTGCGCAATCTCTTATAGTGCATGCCATCAAAAGGAGGCGGCCTAGTAGCCGCGGCTACACCAGTGGAATTCAGTTGCCTATAATCAGGTTTTTGGATTGTTAAAATATAAGCAATAATCCATATGATTTAATCTGAATAATAAACTGGTAAAGCATGATCATACAAACAATACTAAAACAATCACGCAGATCAACAAAGTAGATAAACAGATTACATCTATACAAGATAAACCTATCACATCTACATCAAACGCTAGAACATAGAACTCTAGCATAATCTGAAAAGGACAGTTGAGAATCACATACGGTGTAGGCTGAATTGCAGCAGCGGCAGTAGCAGCCGTAGCGGTCGCAGCAGCGTTCTCGCTCATGTTGAGGTTGTCGAAGAGGTTGGTGACTTCTGAAAAGAAGTCGTCGTTCGGGAACTCGTTGTCGGACGACATTGTGGTTGCCAGTAGTCGCGCTTGAGCGCTCTCCAAAAACCTGATCGCCCCTCACCCGTATAGGTTCACGAGAGACGGGGTTCCGGAGGCCTACTGTCCCGATCTGCGGTGCATGCCGCAAGCCGGGATGGGGAATACGAAGGCGACAGCTCAAGGTTCTGGAGGTAGGCGCGTGTGTGGATTGATCACCAATTAGGTTTAGTGCAGACGCTTATATAGTGCTTGTCAGGGAGATCGTGGGGCTCAACACAGCCCACGATCCATAAAAACTGGAAACGGCTGATTAATTAACGCGTCCGTTAATGACTTATAATTAATTTTCCCAAACGGTAAAATAAAGCTCGGCTCGGCGAGATTCCCGCAACTCGCAACCCGCGGCGAGGCAAGAGCGTGGCGAGGTGGGCGTCGGAGGAGTGCTCGAGGGTTTCTCTCCTTGTCACACCTTAGTGAGTGGTGCAACACTCTACTATATAAGATGGTCCAACGCTTCTTTCACTAGCAATATGGGACTAAACTTTAGCACCACTAGCACAACTATATGATGTCATGCACAATTGAGCCAAAGAGAATTTCAGAATTCCTAATGGGCCAGCAGCCCAAAACTCATTAAATTCCAACAGTAGGCCTGACATCCACCTTCAATGGGTTAGCGCCGCTTGGACATAGATGTTCTTTCGTCTGACCAGGAGGAAAATATTTGGATATCTTTGATTAAGAGCAAGATTGTTATGCCATTTGTCCTTCCAAAGAAGATTCTTGATCGAAAATTAAAGAAGAAAAAGGAAAGAAAAAAATTGTTACGCCATCTGTCCTTCCAAAAAAGAGTCTTGATCGAGAAAAAAAGTATTGATCCCATTGCTAATATGAATAGATTGTTATGTAGGAGTTGTAACTTATGCACGTATGTAAGTTAGAACCCACGAGTGAAGGACAACATAGTAGTGGTAGTTGCAGGAAAAGATGAGGATAAATGGAGAATAGCTCGAGATAGTGAAAACAATTGAACAACGTAGTATAAAATCGAGATGCATGGACAGGAAGAAGATGAAGAATGGAGCATCCCTTCAAAACTCAACTTGGTGGAAACTGCAGAAGCTCATGCCTATTCGGAAACTAAACCTATGCAGGGTGACGGGAAAACAACATTTGCCTCTTTTGACTCTTGGGATTGAAAGAAAAACATACGGTTTGGAGAAGATATAAAGGAAAACAACGAATATATTTTTAAGATTCTTTTGTCAAATTGCCGACACAAACTGATACAAAGTCGACCTTTTTATCAGAATAATGTAATACATGATCTTCCATGGCAATTTACTTGTACTTAACTAGTAATCAATTATATTTGACAGGTCAGGATTCACCAATGACGGACTACAAGTGAAAAGGGCGAAAAAATAATGTGTTGGTAGTAGTGCTAACACAAAAGCATAGACAAGAGAGTCGTGTTTTATGACCGAACATACCAAAAAAAAACTAGGGAACTCCAATGTTGAGTACTCCTTATATATTGTTTTGACTGGGGTTAAAATTGAGACTGAATGCATTTGAAATTTTGGCCGTGCATATTTTTATGACCTTTTCCTACTCCCAAATTAATAGCCTCATGTTTTAATGCTAGATACATCCGAATCTAGACAAATATGAGCCATTAATTTGGTCCGGAGGAAGTAATTCAATTAGTTTTGATTTTTTTTCTAGGAACCGGCATGTGAAAACCATCAACAATAAAACAGAAAGAGTTGTGAAAGAAAAGGGGAAATGGAGTTGGTATTGGCCGATAGCATATCTATGGACACAACATCAAGAAGCAAGAAGGTAGGCAAATAACTAGGATAAAAATGAATAAGATCAAAAAGTATGCTCTTTGAAATGAAACGTGTCAATAGTACGCCTTCGCTGCCATTGTCTACAATGCGAGAACTACTTGTTATGATTGCAGAACAAAAAACAATTAACAAGGAAGGGAACCGTGAGCATTCTATGTGAGCATTGATTGCATGATATATGCTCGAGTTTGCATCAAAACTAGACTTACAAATTAAATAAAAGTGAATATATAAGAGTAAAAGGCACATTCTTCACTAACAAACTTGGACAGCTTAGTACCTTAAACTTGGACATTCTCCACGGCATCTCACTAGCACACCATATAACACTACGTGAATGATACCTTAGACGGTTTATAATTCAAGCCGACTCTAACGGCATATACACTGGAGTCGCACTAATATAATACCCGCCTCTAACATATTTGAAGTGCCTAAGAATAATATATGTCTCTAGTTATCGAGGCGGTCAAAATTTGTGTCCGCATCAATATAGTTTTAGAGGCGGTTCATATTTATAATCGGTTGAGGTAGACAGCTTCTCTTTGTAACCGCCTCTAAGACTATTAGAGACGTTTATATCATTATAGCCGTATGAGGTGTCTGTGCAGAGCCAGTCATTTTCGTTTTCGTGGTTAAATGGCTCTACGGGCCGTCTAATGCTCGAGTTTATACTAGTGGCATCAAGAATGTTCCTATCTTTCACGAGATCGAGATGACATAGATCGGGTACTGATCTGCCTCAGTGTGATTGCATCGGGACCTGAGAAAAGTCAGGTCAGGCCTAATATTGCAGTGTACTAAGAACCACTATGTTGTTCTCCCTTATGTTTGAGATACTATTAAATGTATTTAGTAACTAAAATTATATGAGAAAGTCCATATAGATTAATAGCGTGTAACACATATGTGGGAATAAAACAATCTAATCAGCTGTTGTGGGTTTAGTTACACTGCTAAGCCCTTGTTCTACAAATGTATGATCGCAAAATTTATTGCATTTAATATAACTTTTTACTAGTCGATGATTACTATTAGAGATGATATTTCAACACTTAGTAGTTCCCAACTTACTGAACTCACTATAACTCACAAGATACAATTTATCATGAAAAATAAATAAATAATTCCTCCAAAGAATTTGATTTTTTAAAACTCTAGAAATTTCATTTGTACTCTCGATGTTTCAATTATACTCTAGAACTTCTTATAGATACGACTTACCACTCATATACTAAAATTTCCCCTTCGGATACATTTTTTATCATACGATTAGATATCTCTACCATAACTATGTGTAATAATATATGGTTCATGGAATTGCCAAAAAACAAATATATCAGGAGAATAATGTTAAAAATAAATTTAATATAGTGCAATGCAAGTGTATTTTCAATTATAAAGATTACAATTGTATAACAAACACAAATTAAGATAAATGTAAGACTTTCTTGTTGTTAACTATGGAAAATAAGTAGTAAAAGTTTATACCTCGTTAAAATCTTATAGCAAGTTAAAAATAAGTTTGAAGTATAAAAGTTTAGTATAATATTATACTTTGTGATTAACTTGACACGTCAAATACGGTAGCAAATAAGTCATCGTTGAGTGGCAAATGTCGGATAAGGTTAGTGAAAAGCCACTCCTCCAGCACTCCAGTGTTTTTATATTCATTGACTCACCGGATGTTTGTTGTCGGGGATAGTTGTGAGCCCAACCGAATTAGAGATGTAGGACAGCTTATTATCTACGCAGTAGCGGCCGTTGGTTCTCGAAGTCAGCCAGCCAGGCGCTTGGTCTCGCGTGCGTTGCCGTTGCCGCTCCGTGGCCGTGCGGTGAGCGTTTGTTTTGGGTTCTGGCGCTGGGTTTGTTTTTCGAACGAGCGCAGCTGTTTCAGAAATACGCCTTGTTGGCATGAATCGCGTATCTTGTTTGTTCTTCTCTTTCTCTTCTTCTTCTCCCAAATCTCGTGTGGCGGCGCGTTGGCGAATGGCGACCGCCTTCTGGGACCACGCCGCACACACACCTAGCATGCGACGGATTTCCCTTCTCAGTGGAGCTCTGAGGCCAGACAGACTGATTGCGGCTCAGACCCCAACCACTGGTGCCGTGGACTCTAGCTGTCGCCGCCACCGCTCCTGCTGCGCAATAGTTGTTTGACAGAATGCCAAGTCATGTTGGACCGCTTATAATGCTGGTGCTGAATAGCTTTTCGGTTAGTATGTTTGTGTCACTTGTTTCGGTAGGTGCAGTATTTGTAGTTCTGAAATGAAGCTGAATTGATGTCTTGCTTGTGTCTATAGCGTGAGCAAGCAATGCAGTGAAGTATTGTGTATGGATGAATGCTTTCGAATGCAGCTTTGTCTCTGTTCCTGGTATCCATGATCAACTCGTCACCAATATTATGCCTAGTAACTTTTTATCGTATTCTCAAGTTTATGTAACCATGGGCATGCCATAGTCTCCTTTTTTAGTAGCTACTATGCAGTCAAAATCACATGTTAAACAACCAGATTATATGTTTATGTTTAACTATTTTGTGGATTTCGTCTCTGACAGTCATGTTAAGACTTGAAAGCTTTCTCAAGCTATCGCCTTACTAAAGCAATTTGAACAAGCCTCCAAGTGTTTTCTTCGTGTTGTTGGAAGCACCAAGGGACATTTCCATAAGACATAGACTAGGTAAGGTTTATAGGTATGTGCACAAACTAACTGAGGGGGGTAGAATGTACCTTACTATGATTTCTTGGCTATTTTACCCTCATGTTCTCCTGTTATTTTGGTTGGCTATGTTATGATGTTATCATGTCTGATTCACCACATTATTTGTCCCATGAAACAAATATGAATGTGCACTGCCCAGCTGACGGTGACTTTTTTCTTTTGCGAAATTTATATGATTCATTTCAGTATACTTCTATAGAGATAGGTTTTGTTTCATGTTCAGAAAACAAGAGAACTCCTGGTAGGGTTAATGGTCGACAAGTTGAAATTCATGAAAGTAGACCCAGGTTTTCGTACCCTTCATCAGGCATATGGTTCGAGGACACTTCCATGTTAGCTAGCAAATTTGATGGGCTAGGAATCTCTACTATGAAGCGAACTCAATGGGGTGAACTTATGTGACTGCCGAAGGTACTGCTTGCCAGAGATTGCCGCAGAAGCTGCTGGCTAGAAGAGGCATGGTTTGGGAACAACAAGTTACCTTTGTTTCAGTAACTGGTGCTAATAACTGGTTGTGCTCCTCCTGGGCATTAGGTGTTCATAACCTGGCCATTTGCTTCATTAACCATTGTTCTCAAGTTAATCACACACGCCCAACACTTCCCCACTCTTCTTAATTAAGCCCTTTTCTGCGCCGTGCCTCTCTCGATCTTCTCCCAATTCATTTTGTTTTGAAATTTTGGGTGTGCATATGTTTATGACCTTTTCCTATTCCCAAATTAATAGACTCATATTTGTGTAGAGTCGTATATATCTAGTCATGTTTTAGTGCTAGATATATCCGAATCTAGACAAATCTGAGGCTATTAATTTGGACCAGAGGGAGTAATTCAATTAGTTTTGAATTTTTGCTAGGAATCGGCATGTGAAAACCATCAACAATAAAACAGAAAGAGTTGTGAAAGATAAGGGGTAATCGAGTTGGTATTGGCCGATAGCATCTATGGACACAACATCAAGAAGCAAGAAGGTAGGCAAACAACTAGGTTAAAAATGAATAAGATAAAAATGTATGCTCTTTGGAATGAAATGTGTCTATAGTATGCCTTCGCTGCTATTGTCTACAATGTGAGAACTAGTTGTTATGATTGTAGACCCAAAAACAGTTAACAAGGAAGGGAACCATGAGCATTGTATGTGAGCATTGATTGTAAGGTATATGCTCGAGTTTGCATCAAAACTAGACTTACAAACTAAATAAAAGTGGATATATAAGAGTAAAAAGCACATTCTTCACTAACAAACTTGGACAGCTTAGTGCATCTCACTAGGACACCATATAACACTACATGAATGTATAATTCAAGCCGACTCTAACGACATATACACTGGAGTCGCACTAATATAATATCCGCCTCTAACGTATTTGAAGCGCCTAAGAATAATATATCTACATCTACACTAATCTATATCTATACTAATATTAATTAAAAGACCTAGAGGGTCAAATCAAACAATCTTGACCATCGAACCAACATATCCAACATCCCACATCGCTCCCGTCTTTAGCGGTACAACATTGTCCGACGTCCTGCAAATCGCATCGCCCCATAGTCCCGCACCCATCTCCCTGACCAGCACACGTCGCCCCGCCCAATCCAATCTCCCTCTCCTGTTTTCTACAACCACCCCGTGCCCAACGCTCCACCGACCTACACACGACGCCCCGCCCGCCACAACGCAAGAGCGCTGCCTAACTGCTACCCCGAGAACGACGCGAGCGAGACGCTGCCGCTCTGCCCGATGTGAGGATGTTGTGAGCGAGACGCTGCCGTATGCACCTGCCCGTCCATCTGCACTTGACGTCCGTCTGCACGTACCCGCTCCTGCATCCAGCTCGACGACGTGCTCAACATCTGTATTTGTCCCCCTGCATCCAAGGCGTTCGGATTCGTCGCCAGAAATTTCAACGCATCTGTATTTCAAGGTTCAACATGAATTGCTATCTTCAGTAACGTGTTGCCGTCTAATACTAGATTTACATGTATTTGTGAGAATATGGGTGTCGAAGAATAGGATTAGCCCCACCATGATTTTGATGTGAACTTCGAAATAACACCTGGTTGATCAGATTGTTTCTTAACGGGGCTACAGAAAGTATCCCTATTTGTATTGGTATATTACTTGCATGAATTTAGTGCATGTCATGCCCAAACTGAACCTAATTGTCTGAACGAGATCCTTCTTTCAGTTTTTTGTTTTCTAGGTTTTCAACATGAGGAATATAACTGAGTAGTATGTATGTATGTATGTACGCAACAAAGCTCCAGTATATGTTCTTTATTTGACAATTCAGATATAACTTGAACTTAATTGCCTGTTTTTTTCTTCCACACTTCAGGCTTCAGCCTAATTGCGTCAACATTGATGGCAACTGCAGCAGCACCGAGTCGAGGTACCTTGGCCTCCTTCTCTATCTCTTACAGTATCTCCCAATTTTTCTCCCTCCACTGTCATTCCCTTTGACAGAATGTTGTCTTTTCCGAGCAGATTTATTACCCGCTTCAGACTGTCTACAAATAATCAAGTTCCGGAACCTCTAAATAAGCCCAAGTGAAGAAAAAGCAGTGGAGACTGCATAAAAAGAATGCAGACCGAGAGGGTTGCCTGGTCTAGTTCTCCAATTACAGAAAACATGTGGAAGAAAACAGAGCAAGGTACTTGGCTTCTCCTGCAAATTTGGTTTTATAGTCATTTATCCAACCATAGCTGTCTATCAAATTCAGACTTTTGTAAGTCATCATCTTTACATATTTGACAACCTTACCATTAGCTCAATTTCATGTGTTTTGACTTCCAAGTAAGGATAAATCTTTGCAACGTCATATTGATCTTTATTTGGTTACACTAACTAGCAATACTGAGATGTTGTAACCTGCCAAATAGCAGAGCCAACAACATCTAGGGAAGGCTTTCACCACAAAAAAGATGACGGCTGGTCTCAATTTTGAATATTGGCCGCATGGTTTCTTACAGGTTGGGATCACATTCTTGGTAAGTCTGCTTCTGAAATCTAAAGATGTAATTGGAGAGACCCCTAGGAGCCTCCACAGCGCTCCACGTCTCTGAGCCGTAGGATGGGGGGCTTGGGAGGATCTGGACCGTTCACGTGCGCTGGAACAAGACATGGAACGCCGGTGATCTACCCGACTGCAGCTGCAAGTGGCCCCCCAAACAGTTGGCCCCGCGTGTCAGTGACTATGGGCCAGTTTGGTACGGGTGTGGGGGTCTGGACCGTCTATTTTTTCCAATGCTAGTGCTCGTGCCCCCAACCGCCTCGGTGAATCCCCTCCCGTGTCTCTCTCCCCAATCCTCTTTCTCTCCTCCCCAATCATCTCCTCCTAAACCCTAGCCTCCATCTGCCCAACACCTGCTTGCCCATGGTGAAATCCGTGGTGGGGAATGGCGGTGACGAGCGGGCGTCCACGGCGGTGGTGACAGGCGGGCGGCCATGGCAACGACGGGCGGGCGGCCACGTCCCGGCGACGAGGTCAAGCCCTGGGCGGCCGCACTCCACACCAACGAGAAACCCTTCAGTAAGGCCAACCCTAGGCATGTTCTTGTGGTAGAAGAAGAGGGAACAAGAAGGTGTGGAAAAGGAAGAGAAGGAAGAAGAAGTAAAGATCCTTCCGTCCCGTGCTGATTTCCCCTGCCCCAACTTAAAGGGTGAGTTCCCCCACCCTCTATGATTCTCTCATGTGATGTACATGGTGGTTATCATGTTCTTAGGGCACGGGATTGTCAAGATCAAGTGAAAATTAGAAGGAACTTGTTTCAATATTCCCGTTTCTTTACAAACAGTGACAAAAATCTTCATTTTCGAGTATCCAGATGGCTGAATCAGAGGAGGTTTATTTAGAGTGTTTTATAGCTCTCTTTCATGTGGTCATTTTGAGTGGTCATTCACTCAATTTGGTTCAGCCATTTCATCGCAGCGGTGAAAACAAGTTGCTGGTCTTTTTTTTTGTAGTGGTCATTTAGCAACATCTTCTACCTGTCGTTTCTCACATGGTAAGAGGTCAGAGCTAGCACGGCTTCTCTCCATGGTGCCATCGAGGTGGGAGTCGCTGTCGAAGTAAAGATCCTTCCGTCCCCTGCTGATTTCCCCCGCCCCAACTTAAAGGGTGAGTTCCCCCACCCTCTATGATTCTCTCATGTGATGTACATGGTGGTTCTCATGTTCTTAGGGCAGGGGATTATCAAGATCAAGTGAAAATTAGAAGGAACTTGTTTCAATATTCCCGTTTCTTTACAAACAGTGACAAAAATCTTTATTTTCGAGTATCCAGATGGCTGAATCAGAGGAGGTTTATTTAGAGTGTTTTATAGCTCTCTTTCATGTGGTCATTTTGAGTGGTCATTCACTCAATTTGGTTCAGCCATTTAGTCGCAGCGGTGAAAACAAGTTGCTGATCTTTTTTGTAGTGGTCATTTAGCAACATCTTCTACCTGTCGTTTCTCACATGGTAAGAGGTCAGAGCTAGCACGGCTTCTCTCCATGGTGCCATCAAGGTGGGAGTCGCTGTCGGCAATGGAGACGAGAAGCATGCGCTACAGAAGCCGGCGATGGCGACAAGGAGCACTCACTGCAGCTGCCGGCATTGGCATGGTCACACCATCAGTAGTAGGTTTCTCTCTCTCCCTCCCTCTCTCTGGGGATCCACTTTATGCTGCAGCGCTCCATGGCGCTAAGATTGATGTATGTAGATGTGCAAACAGATGGATGGATCACTATTTTGGAGAGAGATGATATGTGCTTATGTTCCACACGTCTATCACTATTCACTAACAATGAACATGTTTTCCTTTTTCTATCTTTTTTCTAGACACGAAGCATAAGAAAACTTTAGAATATGTTGGAAGCTGGATGTATGAATTATTCAGAGAGCAGTCTGCAATTTGACAATGATATGCTGCATTTAATTTATATGATGGTGACAACACATTTTGTAGGTTCATGGGTCACCTGTGCATTGCAGCGGCTGTAGCGCATATTTTTTGTAGTATTATGGCTCTATGTTATAGAAGGATTATTACAGTTAGCAATTATAGGCACTTTTCAATGTCTCACACTAATCCTAGAGTTTATGCTATTGTGTAGGGCAGGCCTGACCTGGTTGTTTGATTTTGTCCTGTATTTCATAGGAATTAATTTGATCAGGTAATCAGCCATCACAAGTGCTTCTGCCTTATTTTTGCATCTTCGCTGTGAATGATTTGGGGATCTATTTATCTGTAGATATTGTGGATCTAATGTCTATGGGTATCCCCAATATGGTTCCCTCTTCCAGATTAACCCCTCTGTCAAATCTAAAATGGAAGAGTGTACTTCTATAGATTGGGGGCATTGTACGGCTAGAGAAGCACCTCATAATGTTTATCCAAAGGTAGTGTCTGTTAGATATGCAAAGTTACTAATGGTAAACATCAGACCATAAGAAAATAAGTAGTTTCCTTTTCTTTTTGCTAGCTTGTGGTACTAGTCTGTTTTAATTTCTTTGTTTTTTTAGTGCTATGACATTGGTTCACTGTAAATCAGTGGTTTTACAGTGATATCAGATTACTACTGTTTGAGTATCCATTCTTGCATGTTTTGATTAGCTACTCGAGACTAGTTTCCCTTGACTATTGTGATTATTTCAAACTTTCGTGCTTTGATTTTATTGCAGCGCTGACAAGAAGACATTATCAGAAAGCATGCATAGAAATTTGGCAAGGAGCGACAGAGCATCAGTGGTGCGGCCACATATAAAGTTGCTTTCTCTATTAATTTGTACACCATAAAATTCTATGTATATTAATGAAGGGATCAGTTACGGATTTTCTTTCTAAACACGTGTTAGATAAAGTATCCGGAGGTGAACCTGAATGTTCTTCACTGGTTGTTAAATAAATATCTACTGCCTAACTTTTTTATATCGGTGCATTTCAGTTTCAGCTACAACATGGAGCTTAAAGTGTCTAAATCAAATTAATATGGGCGTTCTGTTCAGATTGAGGTAATACGTATATGACACAGCAATTTTGTTTTTTCGCCATACTCATTTGAACCTTACTTAGAGTTGTTGTTTATGTGTACATAAATTGCAAGGTGTGGATTGGATTATGCGCTACTAGATCATGGTTGGGTGATGTTTCGGTCCTGCCACACTTATATTTGTGTTACATTTAGTATTTTTCTCCCGTTGGTGTTGATTGGTATGAATGGAAGTAGTTGCGGTTTCTTGGTTCAGACTATACTTTCTATATGTTGGAGCATTTAGATGTTGCAGTCAGATGGTTAGTTTATCTTAGTGTAGGAGCATGTAAGTAAGTACATGAGGAACAAAAAAAAAATACCAGTTCAACCACATATATGATTTGTGAACATTAGGTTTTCTATTTGATGCTGAACAGATTTGACTATGATTCTTTGCAAAAGGAGATCCAGTTCAGAGCTATTTATAGCCTAATGTGCTTATTATTTTAAAGATCTTATGGTCGTGGTTTCAAATTGGTCTTGGGTAGTTGAGCAAAATCCAAAATCAATGATAGGAGCGTCCGAGCAGGGGCAGAGGGCTAGAATGAGTAACACTTGCAACAAGCAGCGCATAATCATCAGCCACAACCATGGATACTAGGAGGTATTATCGACTCTCAAAGCAGATTGTTGGTTAATGCCTGAATTCCTTCCTTTCTAAGCCTATGAGCTTATGGATTTTCAAAGGAAAAAATCAAGCCCCATTTGAATCTTGGGAGTATGTTAAGGTGATTTTTTTTTTAGTTTTTGCATGTCCAACTAAATCTAGGAGTGTCACACAAAATATACAATTCCAGATCAAGTGGAACATATATGCTAGATGCCTTACTCTTCTCTCCATTTCCTCCGAGCAATATGTTTCTTTTTTCTTCTAAAATTTACAAGATGCTTCGTGTCGGGATGCTAGGTGCCTTACTCTTCTCTCCATTTCCACCGAGCAATATGTTTCTTTTTTCTTCTAAAATTTAACTATACAAGATCTAAATAGTTTGGTCATATGGTGTTATATATCCTCATTGTTTCTTTCTGGTTTGTCCTTGAGAAATGGACAAAATAGCTTTGGTCAGGAGGATCATGTGATCACCAAAATATATTTGACTCTCCAAACTGGCACTACCTATTTGATCACTTTTTCTTGCCAATTTTATTTTCCAAACATGTATTGCTGAGAGCTCTCCTTTATTCTTTGGTCCATGATTTATCACAGTAACAGATTTTTCACCTCATGTTGTTGTACGACCCAAAGGTGGAGGTCACCGTGAGATGGGGTGGGCCGCCCATGATTCCCTCTCCTCCATGGCGTTAGTGACGATATTCTCAAGCCCTAGGTAATTTCTTCATGTTCAGGACAGGAATCTTCTCCACCTCCCCGTGCAGCTTAATATTTTTTTTCTATGTACATCTTCTATTTGAAAGGATTCAGGATTATAATGATGTTGAATCTGTAGGAGCAGTGTATAAGATGATTAGAAAAGACTATTACCTGGGACATATGTGAGCAAGAGCAAGAGTTTGGCCAAAGAGGATGGAATAGGATGTACAAGCAGATTGTCATCACGCCAGGTCACTAGCTTGATGGTTATTATTATGTGGAATTTATTTTCTCTTGATTTGTTAGTTGACTTATTCTATTCTTGAAAAAATCCTCAACCGATTTGCGTTTGGACAATTTTAAGTTTTCAAAATTTGAAGGGTGGAATTTTTGTGCACATGAAAAATGGCATCCCAGTTTATTTGGAAAAGAATACTAACTTATTAAGCTTATAGGGTACAGGAAAAGAAGCCTCGGTCGATCTGACTACAGAGGATGTCTGATCTCAATTGAAACTCTATTTTTTAAGAGCGATGATGAACATGTTCTTGGTAGAAATGATAACCCCTTTATATTAGTATGTACACTCATTGTAAAATGTTTATTCAACTAGCATTCGTGTGAACATCTGATGTCTATATTTAGGTATTTTGTATGACGCAGATGAGTGATTACCAAACCTTTTCTTTAGTAATCTTTCATTTTTCATCTTTTTGTATTGTAAGACATTAGTATACTAATACTTGTCGAAGAAAATCCCATAAAAGACCCATATGTTGATGCATTCTATGTACTATATAATATGTTGCACATTGTCACCGAACTCCTCTGCATTTTTTGTATCTTTCTATATATAGTAACACTATCATATCTGTTTGTGACATTCTGATTTCAAAACACTATTTTTAATTTGAAATCCAAATGCTATTTTTTATCTGAAATCTGAATGCTATATGGAGTTGGTCGATATCTTTTTTGCCTTTGATCACCTCGGACAATGTATCCAAACTCCTATGTCACATGTTGTAGTTGATGGATTGACACTGGCCTTTGTGTTCTCGGTCCCAGTAATATGCATATAATGATGCAAAGAATGAAAATATGCCTAACATAGACTATGTGGCTTTTATCACTTCTTCGGCTATATGTTGGATTCATTGTTTATACCTCTTGTCACATTTTGGTTTTATTCATATTTGTTTGTCCGCATCAGGTCTGTATTCAATTGATTCGGCTACGATTTTATCTTATCATTTTGAGAATTAATTTTATTTACTTCCTTTTGTTATATTCTACTATGTGCTCCAAAAAGATGACATCGAAATAGAGAGAACTATGCACCGGGGGAGAAAATTTCAGCACATGGGGCTGCATCCACCTGGTAAATTTTTGCAATAGCTAGGTGTTTCTTATTTAAATGGTTTCAAGATGAGGTCACTTTTACATCCAGGCAAACCTTCTGGTTTATTATGTGAGTGCAACTAAAATTTCAAATGGATATTTGAATTTCTTTTACCATTTTATAATCCTAAAATTCAAATCATATGCTTTGAGCAATCCAATGAGTTATCCATGTCCTAGAACTTCTATTTTTATGCAGTCTTAAGCACGCTTTGGAAGAATATAATGCATGGTTTCCTAATGGAGTGACCACTTTATTATCTGTAGAAACGAGATCTAAATATTAGGATGCTCATAGAAAGGTATATTCAACTGTACTTTTTTACTCCAGTTTGTAAAGAACTGGTATAAATCATGCTATTGAAATTATCTCCACACATGTTTTAGATACTCCTCTTCGTGAGAAGCTGAACCTTGCTTATGCTCATAGAAAGGTATATCAAACTTTACTTTTTTCACTCCAGTCTGCAATGAACTGGTATAAATCATGCTATTGAAATCATCTCGATGCATGTTTTAGATGCTCCTCTTCGTGAGAAGCTGAACCTTGCTTATGTAGGCGAGGTTGTAGTATCGTGGGTGCAGATCAGCCAATGGAGGCCTTTGTGTCTACTATTGTTGCATTGATGGACACCATTGCTGTGAGATATAGCTGTGCAGCGACCCTACATATCTTGCCTCAAGAGTTAAGGTGCTCAGAATGTAACAGGTAGTTTCCAATTCTTTAAAATTTTCCATTGTCTTTGTTAGGCTTTTGTGATGTAGCAAATTTAATGGTTGAATGCTCTATTTACTCTGTATAGCAATTAGCATTCTGTTATACATAGTTCATCTCTACTTGCATCCATTCCCCCGCTAATTCCTTTTTTGCTTGATTGGTAGGTGCCATGCATTCCATCATGTGAAAAATACCTCTTTATTTACTCACCTAATATTTTTAGTACTCCAATGCAGTATTTAGAATCTTCATCTTGGTGCTGATACCTCTGGCTTCTTCTGCTCTTCAGTCTAAAACAGTTTGGGGTTCAGCTTGCTACCAATATTTCAGAAAGTCTGCTCTCGGCAGCCTATTATCCTTGCAGACAACAAGACCATTTATTCAGTGGATTGGAACATGTCCCGCTGTACTTGAGCACTGGCAGATTTCTCCTCAACCCAGGGCGATATTCATATGCTACTCTTTCAACTCAATTCCGATCTTCTACATTAGCACGCATCAAAACTTCAAGGATCTTCAGGTGTTTGTGCATTTCTCAGCAGTCTACTATGTCCAGTGCATGTTATCCTCTCTCAAATGGCTGATATGCCATTCAAACTCCTTTTTGTAAAGTGTTAAGCAATGATATCTCCCACTTTAGGAAATATAAATATGTACGATGCTTATCATGTCGTGCTACACATGTGTCCGTATTAGCTAGCGTAATACAAAGCACGATAGCCACGGGGTCGTGCGCCAAGGCGCACCCCTAAATCTAGTAGAATATTGTGATGGTTGGTTTGCACGACAATCCTGTGGCATACATGTTTGTATATTCCCTATACTTGTTCTAACCTTGACATACTTTTCAGCAACTATAAGTATTAACACGCGAATGTTTAAAACTTTAAACCTCATTTGGAAATCCTCATAAATTTTTCCTTTAGGGTCGACTCATATTGTCTACTACACATACCTTATTATATTGTCATCTATTTTGCGCATTGCATGGAATGTACATGTGCTCGATTACTAGTGTCTAGTTGTAGAGGAGGTCAAAATTTGTGTCCGCCTCAATATAGTTTTAGAGACGGTTTATATTATAATCGGTTGAGGCAGACGGCTTCTCTTTGTAACCGCCTCTAGGACTATTAGAGGCGTTTATATCATTACAGATCGCAAAATTTATTGCATTCAATATAACTTTTTACTGGTCGATGATTACTATTAGAGATGATATTTCAACACTTAGTAGTTCCCAACTTACTGAACTCACTATAGCTCGCAAGATACAATTTATCATGAAAAAATAAATAAATAAATCCTACAAAGAATTTGATTTTTTTTTTAACTCTAGAAATTTCATTTGTACTCTCGACGTTTCAATTATACTCTAGAACTTCTTATAGATACGCTTACCACTCATATAATAAAATGCCCCTTAAGATACATTTTTTATCATACGATTAGATATCTCTACCTTAACTATGTGTAATAATATATGGTTCATGGAATTGCCAAAAAACAAATATACCAGGAGAATAATGTTAAAAATAAATTTAATATAGTGCAATGCAAGTGTATTTTCATCAATAAAGATTACAATTGTATAACAAACACAAATTAACCTAAATGTAAGACTTTCTTGTTGTTAACTATGGAAATAAGTAGTAAAAGTTTATACCTCGTTAAAATCGTATAGCGGGTTAAAAATAAGTTTGAAGTATAAAAATTTAGTATAATATTATACTTTGTGATTATCTTGACACGTCAAATATTGTAGCAAATAAGTCATCGTTCAGTGGCAAATGTCGGATAAGGTTAGTGAAAAGCCACTCCTCAAGCACTTCAGTGTTTTTATATTCATTGACTGGCCAAGAAATCGACCGAGTCACTGCTGTATTTTCCGTCAGAAGTGTCAATACGCAAGTTTATCTAATAAGTGTGTACTTGAGAAGTGGTCGGTGCGTCGAAGAAAGAGAAAGTCTAATCTATACTATAGCTTCACTATATATCAATGTAATTATTGAGTGAAAGGTACCAGTCGGACAATGAGTACGGTCTAGAAGTTACCGTACTAGCAGCTGCCGCATACTCCAGATCAAGGGCAATATGCAAGCCACCTGTTCTATGTGCTCCGTATACTCTCCTTGATTCGATGGAACACTGTGTGTGAATTCTCTCTCGTGGCGGTCTATTAGTCTCGCTTGCATTGTCGATGCCGCTCCATGGCCGCGTGGCGAGCGTTTGTTCTGGGTTCTGGCGCTGGGTTTATTTTTCAAACGAGTCCAGTTGTTTCAGAAATACGTCGTGTTGGCATGAACACACATCTTGTTTGTTCTTCTCTTTCTCTTCTTCTTCTCCCATATCTCGTGCGGCAGCGCGTTGGCGAATGGCGATCGCCGTGTGGGACCACGCCGCACACACACCGAGCCCGTGACAGATTTCCCTTCTCAGCGGAGCTCTGAGACCAGATAGACTGATTGCGGCTCAGACCCCAACCGCTGGTGCCCGGGACTCCAGCCGTCGCCGCCGCCGCTGCTGCTGCGCAACAGGTGTTCGACAGAATGCCAAGTCATGTTGGAGCACTTATAAATGCTGGTGCTGAACAGCTTTTCGGTTAGTATGTGTGTTTCACTTGTTTCTATAGGTGCAGTATTTGTAGGTCTGGAATGAAGCTGAATTGAGTTCCTGTTTGTGTCTATAGCGTGAGCAAGCAATCCAGTGCAGTAATGCAGTGTATGGATGAATGCTTTCGAATGCATCTTTGTCTCTGTTCTTGGTATTCGTGAGCAACACATCACCAATATTACGCCTAGTAACTTTATATCGTATCCTCAGGTGTATTTAACCATGGGCATGCCATAGTCTCTTTTTTTAGTAGATACTATGCTGTAAAAATCACATGTTAAACAACCACATTATTTGTTTCTGTTTAACTATTTCGTGGATTTTGTCTCTGCTAGTTCTATCATTCATGAAATGCTGACACTCATGTTAAGACTTGAAAGCTTTCTCAAGCTATCGCCTTACTAAAGCAATTTGAACAAGCCTCCAAGTTTTTTCTTCGTGTTGCTGCAAACGCCGAGGGACCTTTCCATAAGACATAGACTAGGTAAGGTTTATAGGTATGTGCACAAACTAACCGAGGGGGATAGAATGTACCTTACTGTGATTTCTTGGCTATTTTACCCTTGTCTTTTGGTTGGCTACTTTGAATAACTGTTGAGTAAAGCAATAAATGGCCGTATGTATCAATCGATACAGAGGCCGGGGATATGTCCCTTTTTCGAAGAAAAAAATGTCTGATTCACCACATTATTTGTCCCATGAAACAAATATGAATGTGCACAGCCCAGCTGACGGTGATTTTTTTCTTTTGCGAAATTTATATGATTTATTTCAGTATACTTCTATAGTGATAGGTTTTGTTTTATGTTCAGAAAACAAGAGAACTCCTGGTAGGGTTAATGGTCGACAAGTTGAAATTCCTGAAAGTAGACCCAGGTTTTCGTACCCTTCATCAGGCATACGGTTCCAGGACACTTCTATGTTAGCTACTAGCTAACTTGATGGGCTAGGAATCTCTACTGTGCAGCGAACTAAATGGGGTGAACTTAAGTGACTACCCAAGCTGCTTGCCGGAGAAGAAGCTGGCTAGAAGAGGCGTGGTTTGGAAACAGGAGACTATCTTTGTTTCAATAATAACTGCTGCTAATAACTGGTTGTGCTCCTCCGGGCATTAGATGTTCATAACCTGGCCATTTCATTAACCATTGTTCTCAAATCTCAAACAAATGGAAGATTCTTTAAGTTGCAAAGATTACTCCACCTGACCAAAATGTTTTTCTTGCATCTCTGACTAATGCTTTTGCTTTGCTTCTAGATTCTACTTGTCAGCTATGGGATGTTTTGACCAGTTAACTGTTTGTTAGGACTAGGATCGCTCTCTCGATTATATGGAATTTGTCTCACGCTATAGGAATTGTCGGTCTCAGCTCGAGGAATTGCTTCGAGCGAGATCCACTATTTGCGGACAAATTGTTCCACAAGTCTTCGGCAACCACCGTGTCCAGGTCCCCTTTATACGAAACACCCCAACCTCTACTTATACCACTAGATGGTCCACTCCTTGGCGTTGTAGCGAGTGGATGGCTGCCGGACTCATGGATTGGGTTGGGCCGCATCCTTGGTTGAGGCACGGTCCATCTTGGTAGTAGCTGGGCTGCTAACATCCCCTCTCCCTTGGACAGCGGCTTGTCCCCAAGCCGCAACTTTTGGAAACCTCTGATTCAGCTCCTCTAAATTTTCCCATGTAGCCAGATCTTCTATCTAATCAGACCACTGAATGAGAGCCTATGGTACTGCTGCTTCTCCTTTGCAACAAAAGCGGCGCTACAAAATATGGAAGGGTACTGCAAATTGTGCATCGGGTGAGGGAAGTCGGTTTGTACCTGACAGAAAGGACCCAACGCACGTTTGAGTTGTGATACGTGGAATACTGGGTGTATGCGACTCAGAGGAGGTAACTGAAGATGGTATGCAGTAGCTCCAATTCGTTCCGTAACCTTGAAGGGACCATAGTATTTGAACAAGAGCTTGTGATGCGCACGTGGCGCCACCGATGATTGGATGTATGGTTGTAGTTTCATGAAGACCATATCACCAACCCCGAATTCATTTTCAGGTCGTTTCTTGTGAGGCTGGAACTTCATCCTTGCACGCACTTGCTCGAGTTGTTGTTTCAACAGTCTCAGCATTAGTTCCCTATCCTTAAGCCAACTGTCGAGATCTGGGACAGTACATGTATCTTCACTCGAGGTTCCAAAATGGCGAGGCGCATGTCCATAGAGCACCTGGAAAGGAGATTTGCCATCCAATGTTGTGTGTGCACTAGTATTGTACCAAAATTCAGCAAGAGATAACCACTGTGCCCACTTGACTGGACATGAATGAGTAAAGCAACTAAGGGCATCCACTATGTTGGCAATAAGGCTATCTATAAGCAAAAAGTAGTCAACAAGAAGTTTCACATACATAGTGGAGGCTATCAATAAGCTATCCATAAGCTCAAAACCTTAAGGTTGACCTACAAGCTTGTGGGTTGTCCATAAGCAATAGAATATTATTTTACCTTCTCCCCTCTCTCTTGCATGTGTGCAACTTTATCTGGCATGTGGAGCCAGCTTGTAGATAAGTTCAACTAGATACATTGTGATGTAATCAATAAGCTTGTGGTGTGATATGTGGGTCCCAGCTTATAGACAAGTTCTCCATACATAGGTGATGCTCTAAGAAATGCTTCGAGACATTGATTCACTCGCTCAGTAGTACCATCAGTTTGAGGATGATGAGATGAGCTCATGCGCAATTTGGTACCTGTCTGTGCTGCCAATTCTCGCCAGAAATGGCTGGTAAATACCTTATCATGATCAGAGACAATGGCTTCAAGCATTCCATGTAACTTGTGCACGTTGTCCATATAAGCTGCTGCTGCCACTGTCGACGCTGTGAATGGACGTGTCAAACCAATGAAATGAGCGTAACGAGAGAGCTTATCAACTACCAGCAGGACGCAATTAAACCGGCCAGAACATGGAAGCCCTTCAATGAAATCCATAGTTATGACTTGCCAAAATTGATCAGGAACCGGTAATGGCGATAGCAATCCGGGATACTTGGTTCGATCAGGTTTAGCACGCTGACACATAATGCACTCCTGGAGCAACTTACGAATGCGGGACTTCATCATGTTTTTCCAGTAAAACATGGTCTTAACCCGACGAAGAGTGACAGGAAAGCCGGAGTGCCCTCCCACTGGACTAGACTACTGTGTAATGCCTCGACAACTTTCTGAGCTATTGCACTGCCGGATGACTGGAGCGCAGCATCAGCTCCTCCATGGCTTAGCAGAACCAAATCCAGCTCCTCGTCCTCTGGCGAACCAACCTGGAACAGAGCACGTATGGCTGCATGCAAGCACTGAAGCACGTGAGCAGGAACCGAACCTGCTGGCCTTCATATCGACGTGCGAATTCATCCATCACCTGCGCTCCGTCACCTCCTCACCGTACGTCCTGTGTGATCCCCAAGGTCCGGCAGACGGCCGTCTCCGTCTCCATCTCCGCCGCCCGAGATACAGGCGCTGCCTTGCTCCTGGCACACAGCCTAGCGCTCGCACGCCTGGCAGAGAAGGCGACTGTAATGGCATATATGACCATTCCGGCCAGAGTCTTCCTCCTGTTGGTTTGGTGGGACACAGTCATAGGGGGTGTAAACGTGGTTAGCGACAGCAGCGGCTGCCTGGCTGCACGGCCTTGAACATGGGCTCCAGAGTCTGAACAGCGGGCAGGGACGGCAACAACGGAGTTGGAGACGGCGCGGGCAGCGAGGCGGTAGACTGCGGCGTGCGCGCTTGCGGACTGTCGGAGACGAACATCGGCGCCAGTTGCTCCGGGGAGGCGCCAAATCCTGGAGGGCGCACCTGAGATTGCGGCGCCGTCACGGAGGCGGGCGCGAGGAGCACGCTGAGAGAGAGGCAGAGGAGCACGGAGTGAGCAGGATGTTCGATGGCGGCGAGCGAGCTCGCGCCGTCGCGCATAAGCATCAGCCTCGGAGGGCAGCAGCTTCCTTTAGTCGGGCATACGCATACCCCAGCTGCATGGGGAGGCTGTCGGGTCTGGCGTGAGCGGCGGGGTTCTGGTTCTGGCCGCCCATGCCATGAGCGACGCCTACTGGCGCTCGGAGAGGAGACGTAGACCGTGCCCGCGCGCGACCACCCACCTCTTCTGACGAGTCCCTAATTAACCTGGAGCGGCTCCACCACCACCACCTCGCTGGGGTCCGGTCAGCACAACATCCGATCCTCACCTGGCGCAGCTGAAGAGATCGATCTTTGGCAACGATCTTCATCCCGATCGACCACGTGCGAGAGACAGGCAGGCTACGGCGGAGGGTGTCGCGTCAGCCCCGCGAAGCATCGCGGCCGTGGCGTCCACGCCTGTCACGGCCGGCGTTGCACTGGAGGCGCTCCCTACGGTCGCGCGGCAAAAGTCACGCAGATAAACCTGGGGAACACTATGTTAGGTTTTTTTTTTTTTTTTTTTTTTTGCAAGGAACACTATGTTAGGTTTGAATCCAGTGACTTGTCTGTTGTCTCTGCAGTTGTACAACATATAGTACTTGCATACGAGAATACAGAAATTAGGAAAGCAATGAATACTGAAAACCCAGTGACACACAATTAATACGGCCTAATGCATCTTCTCGCTTGATAGAATTATGTCTATGCACCTTCCCAATAGCTCAAGTGTCCCGAGTATGGCAAAATTTGAAGACCATATTAACTTCCCATCACTACGGCTTCCACTAATATGTGTATGAGGTGTCTCCAACATACGGCTTTTACTAATATGTGTATTTCGTGTATGCGGGTACCTCCTCCCTTTGTAGGTCACGACTAGACCGGGGGTCTACCAGGCTATGATCCATTGGCGGACAAGCGCCGAGTACAAGAGGAGGCACGAGGAAGGAAAGCTAAGGAGAGCCGAGATGGGAGGTGGATTACACACGCAAGCCAGCATACCCATGGCCGTCCGCAAGGCAAACAAGGTGAGAAAAAACCTTTCTTTTAGCCTTGCTCATCATGTAGTTTTTAATTCCGCAAATGCGTCTCACTTGATGTATCTTCGGGCTCTCTTTTACAGGCACACGAGCTAGGCGCGGAGCCATCGCTGTTCCCGATCTGGAGCCATGATATCATGGGTGAGCGAAAACGTCGAGCTCATGGCACTACTAGGGAAAAGCCTATATGAGACATGCTTACGGGAGGCGCATCCACTAAATACACAAGGCGCATGTCTAACCGGTGTGACTCATATATATTAATACTTGAGGTGCATCCTTAAGGGATGCGTCTCCTATATCGCATGTCCGTCTGCCCCCTTACTCGAGGCGCACCTGTTCCATATGCGTCTCGAGTAGTTCAAATACTTGAGGCGCATATGCAGCAGATGCGCCTCGAGTAAGGTGGGTGGGCCCACTGGTGGTAGGTGACACAATATAGAAGGCGCACCAGCATATATGTGCCTCGAGTATTTTTCAACACTGGAGGCGCATCACTGTGACATGCGCCTCGAGTAAGTGATGTGGAAAAACAGACCCCCCCCCCCCCCCGAATCGTCTTTTAACTTTTGTAAAAAATAAACGAAAATGATAAAAACTTCAAAAAATAATTCCTTTGAGATGTAATATATTTTGGGGTATAGTTGTAGGGAAAATTGAAAAACATGAATTTTGATGTATTCTGCAAAAAGAGGTCATAACACGGTAAACGTCCATAACTTTTGCATACAATGTCAGAAAAAAATTAATATATCAAAATGATCGCCTCGAAATTTCCTACTCAATTTAGATTCTTCAAATTCGAAAAGAGCAAAAAGTTATGCCAGACAGAAGTTTGTTTCCTGCAAAAAAATAAAAAAATAATTCAATTTTGGAATTTCCGCCGACGCCTCTCCCTCTCTTTTATCCTTCTCCCCTTTACTCCTCTCCTCCTCTTCTTGTCTTCCTCCCCTTCTTCCTCCACCTCTTCTCTTCCTCCCCTTCTTCCTCCCCTTCTCCTCCTCCTCCTTATCCACTCTCCAGCCAACTCCTCCTCGGCCTCCACTGCCTCCTACTCCTCCTCCTCCTACTCTGGCGACCCCTCCTTCTACTCATCCTACTCCGGTGACCCCTTCTGCTTCTCCTACTCCAGCGACCCCTCCTACTACTACTACTCCGACGACCCCTCCTCCTTCTCCTACTCTGGTGACCCCTCCTCCTTCTCCTACTCCGGTGACCCCTCCTCCTTCTCCTACTCCGGTGAACCCTACTCCTACACCGGCGGCCTCTTACTCCTCCTACATCGGCGGCCTCCTACTCTGGTGATTTTGTACAAAGGATGGGGCGGTGGGGCGGTCGCCCTAGGACATAAACGTCAGGGCCCCGACCCATTTACTGCATTGTCCCGGTGCTAGGCTAGTGTGTATCTTGCTCCATTCAGTCAATTTCTAATTGTCCTTATTTAATTTTTCAACTTAGCTTGTTCTGATTTAAAGTGACATGTGTTTTTATTTCTTAATACTACTTAAAAAGCACACATGGCTATGAAATGATTTAATAGTCGTGTGAGGCGTCATACCCAGGCGTCTGCATGTTGCTGGCACTGGATTGTTAGGTGAAATGTTGTTGCGTTCTATCTCTTTCGATGTTTCTTGGGTTTGTTCGGACTCATGGGTTATGTTGCCGTGTTGGTTAAGTTGGAGTTGGGCAGTGGAACAATGATGGTGTCGGACTTATTCTGTGTTGTGACCAGAGTTAGACGATACGGGTTCTAGGTACTACTTTTGGTGCCCGGTGGGTTTTCGCCGTGCATTACCGATGGTTTGACTTTTGTTAACGATGTTGGTCTGCTGCTCACCCATCGTGTGCGGCTCTAGTGACGTGGGCGTGTTGTGTGCGAGCATGCATGAACATGTGATGCGTGTTGCGTCCACATGTTACGGACATGTTGTGCTCCGTCGGGCGTTGATTTGTGTACGGATTCTTGGCTTGAAAGTATTTCACTAAATTTTGACTATATAATTGAATATCATAAGGTTTAAGACACAAACAAAAAGAAGATTTTGTACAAAAATCTAAAATCAAACAAAACTCGTAGTTACTTAGACTTTTGTATGGCAAAACAATCTGTGATTTTTGCATAGGTCATTGATAGTCATATCTCTTATAAAATTTCACAGCACATGTTTCTACACAATATTTTGATATTTCTATTTACTTTTAAAAAGTACATTCATATGTACTCAGATGCTATTATTATATTATTTTATTTTCTTAAAATTCAAATTTGAGAAAGTTTTCCTATTTTTTTTTGAAAATTCATTCTATAATGTTGTTGTATTTTTAAAATTGTATCTCTGATACGTGAGATTTTTGAAATTTAGAAAGCTTTAGGTTTGTGAGAATTTGCCGAAAGTTTATAACAACTGAAACATGGTTTAACTTTCGTATGAGAATTGTAAGGCATAATCTAATAATACACTAGAACCACCTGTAGTAATGATATTTCTTTGAGAGTATGTTTTAAAGATCTCTATCCTGATATTTAATAATATTAAAATATATACATCGACACATATACACATAGACAATCTCTTATGCGTCTCCTACATAATATATTCCAGCGTGGATAATTAATTTAAGGAGAAATTTTATTACAACATATAATTTAAATGTAGCACAAGCAAACCATTGAATGATAAATTACAACTTGATAAAAAATAATACTATAACTAGTTTTCATAAATATTTTAATGTGGTTAATTATAACATCTAACTAAATAAAATTGTATTTATTAATGCTAGAGAAACATATGTTATAAGTATAACAATTTAGTATAATTATTTGCCCCGGGCCCAATTTTTGTTTGGACCGACTCTGGTTGCATCTGCTGTTTGATGTCTCCGTACAGACCATCACCGGAGAGAATTCACATAGTGTTCTGTAGAATATGCAGCTAGTGCTTGTACTGACATTGCACCTAGGCCCTGCTCCCTCTCTGAGTGGTACAGCTCCATGAAAAGAATTGTAGATGGTGGAGAGGTAGTGCGGCTTGGAATGGCATTGTCATTCAACACACGGACCTCTGATCAAGTAGAGGCATATCAAATCAACTTCCACATTGACAAGGATTCTGAACAAGACAAATATAGCAAAAGCTCGCTTGATTTCTTGGTAGGACATGGTCATAAGTTGGATGAGTATAAGAGGATGGGAGTGTTTCCTGAGTGGGCGTTTGCCGACCTTATCAGGCATCTACCTTTTGGCGACCCGTTTGTGATGTGGGTTACGTTCCACGCAGACAAGGACTCGGGTTTTATCATGAAGTTAGCTACTGATGGCGTCCACGGAGTGCTTCCGGATGATAGGATCCTCTTTATGCACCAGTGTAGGAAGTTGTTCCCGACACACTATGATTGCAGAGTTCTTGCTCAGCTGGTTCTCCCTGAGGGCCAGGGGAAGTTTGAAGACATTAGCCGAGTATCTTGGTGTAAAGAGAATCGGAGAGGAACATTTTGCTGGCTCTGATGCCTTACTGACACTGGGTTGTTTCGCAAACATGTTGGAGCAATGCCCACTGGACGGAGTAACATCCAGAGCTGGCCTCCTATCAGGTGCAGAGGAGTTGGAGATGGGTGTAAGGTGCTCCATCTCGGTGAGCGAATCTACGTTGTATACGATTGAAGTGACATTGGACAACTACTCGGAGGAAGCTGCTAAAATTTATGACTTGGTGCATTGCAACTTCCACGTTATTGGGCTTAAGGTAAAACACCAAAATTTGTTTGTCTTTAGCATGCAGTACTATTCTATACTATCGTGTTGGGTGTGTTCCATCATAATATCTTAGCACCGGCTTAATTATTGTCCTACTGTTGCTCTTGTCCTGTACTAGGTACTGCTTGTACAAGGAGGCGGCGGTGAAGAGCTTGATCTGCTGCAGTCATCCACCGTCTGAGATGAGTACGAGAAGATGTTGGCCATGTTGAAGAGTGTTGACAGCTTCAAAGTAGAGCTCTGTTTCATGAATGATGAAGGCAATGTTGCATATGGGAGAGTTTGCACGTTTACTGCTGCTGATGGGGTTCTGTTGGATTGGCACGCCTCCTGGCATCTTGTGGCGCGACTCATGACCCAGGCCAGGTGTGGGTGACAATGCACGGAGCCACGGGTATGATCTGCCTTATGAAGTCCTTCCTGGCACCTGCTCCATTGCCACCTGAATACAAGGATTACTTGTCATGCCGATTGTCCTGCTTTCCATCGTTACTTGACCTCGGCCTGGTGGCACGCTCCTGTTCCTACGTGCCCACACTTCCCTCCTCTGGCTGCAAGGGTGGGCTCGCTCACTTGTCACGCTCGCTCGGCGTCGCGGAGCACTCGTCTGGCGTTGTCACGATGCTCAGATGTTACAACTCTTTCAAACAGCGAGGAACGCTACAGACGTTCGTGCCTGGTCCCGTGATGGAAAGGTGTTGCCCCACATGTAAATAGTACTATCCGTTGATGAAAACATGTGTAAACCCACCCCTGTATCTTCCTCTGTATGGAAAAGAAGCACGAGTTGCCTGCTGCCTGTAACTAATACTTCCTACTACTCCCTCCGTTTCAATATAAGATGTTTTAGGTTTATGAATAAAATGTATCTAGACTTATTTTAGTGTGTAGATTCATTCCAAACATGAGTAAATCTACATAATAAAAGAAGTCTAGATACATTTGTTTTACAAAGCTAAAACATCTTATATTTTGAAACGGAGGGAGCACGTGACAAAAACAATACTACTACTAGTAGTATACAATGTACTACTACTGATATTGTAGTATAGCTCACTCGCTCTATTTCGCAGCTTTGCTTGTTTGCACCGTTCGTTTGTTTGCTTGTTGGATCCTCCTGCTCGCATCACATTTACTAGGAAACGTAGCGCGCCAACATGGCGCGCCTATGATGGGACAATCGGGTCAAATAATCTGTAGAAGGTATTCCTGGCTATATGTGGTGTAAATTTTTTTACTGAAGTTACTGTAGAAGATATCAGTTTTTCTAACAAAAGAGACGGCAGAGGGTGAAATTAGCGTAAAAAACATATAGAAGGTAAAAAAATGAATTACTACTGGCAAAAGTACAACCGAAAATTGAATCATCATTGAAAAATTACAGAATGGTAGTTACTATATGGAAATTGCGGCCGGGAAAGCATGAGTAAAAATTATTGCCATAGAATAAGGAAGGAACCTAAAAAAAATATTCAGATGAAATATGATTATAGAATTACTCGCCGTCGAGAAGTAATCGTGGAATAACTACGGCAAGAAAAATGGCCGAAAGTTGTGTTGAAAATTTACGGCCAAATAGTTAAGAGTTAAAAAAATGTTGTCATAGTCTTAAAGAGAGTAAGTTGCATCGAAGAATTACCCGGGTAGTTAAAATGGGATATAAAAATATCGGCCGAAAAGTTACTGATAATTATCTAAAAAATAAGCGAAGAAAAGACTGCCATAGACTACTGCTGGTAGAATTGTTGCACTGTTATAGAATCGATCTAGGATAACTATCAAAGAAAACACTGTGAAAAGTTATATTGAAACTATCGCTGAAAAATTACGGCAAGGAAGCACGTTACGTTTAAAAAGTGTAGAAGGGGAAATAAAGAAATATAAAAAGTGCACTGTAGCAGGCCACGTAAGTGGCTCGTTGAGAAGCTGAGAAATCCCGATCCACGGAAACAAAAAGGGAAATGAGATCGGAGGGAGCCGGTCGCCCCGGAGCCTATTACAGATATACTGTAGCGGACAGATACGTGTCACGTCTCTATTGGAAAAAAATCGAAGATCTACAGTGCTCCTATCGCTAGGCTGCTAATCCTTCCGTCTTTAAAATATAACTAGTAAAGTTGGCGCGGCGACACGCCGCGCCCGTGGCGTTGATTCGTCTGATAGAGGCTCCCATGGTAATATTATTAATCTATAAATCTTAAAGAATCATTTACATAGGAAAGCAAATTTTAAGAAATTACATAAAAAAGTTACATATATCCTTGGTTACCTCTAAATCAAAGCGCGAGAACAAACACACTACTGACACCGGTTCTTTCCCACGGGACCACACCGTTTCTGAGCTCCTCATGCGACAGTCATATGAACATGGAGGTTATTTTGCTAATCTATCTTGGTACATGGGACAGCAACACCTCACGTGCCATATATTGAAGGTTGAAAGGCTAAGACACACAAATATCACACGGGAGAATATGTAAATAAGGCTGGTTACATCACCCCTAGCAGCGAAGCAGGCACAGCCTTGCTCTTTCAGAGAACTCAAAAATAGTAGACAAACCCCAATATAATTTATGATAGTGCATTGCCTCTATAAAAGTACGTAATGGAACAGTATTGCAAAGCGTCTAAGAGAACAATGGTAGGTCATCCTGAATGGCATCTGGTTCTGGAGATTGCCTTTGATCTATCCATCACAAAAACCAGGTTTTATCAACAACAAAGAACTTAAGAGCATAAATGTAATGTGAAAAAGATGCCCATGGATGAATAATTTGGAAAAAACAATGCTTATTTTTCTGACATTTACTTATGATGTGCATCTTAATTTAATTTTGCGTCTTTCAAGGGATAATAATACATTTACACATGGAGTTTTTCTTTCTCAAATGACAATCAGTATACACGGAAACAATCCAGAATCTAGTTTTGTCAATCATTACCAATGCAAAGAAGATTCAAGGAAAGGAATTGGTTAAGTACTAATTGGAAGGGTAGAACCAATATCTATACCTGTGGTCAATTGGTTGCCATTGTCATTGGCAAACTGAGGCCATGTATAAACAGTTTAAAACTTCAGAAGATGTGATATATCAAGATATCATATTCAGAACATGTCGCTGGTGCAGCCATCAGAGGCCTCAATAGTTCAACTTCAAGAACGTACCTCAGGATCTAGAATTTGACATTCACTGGTTGGGGCACAAATATCTTCCTTCATAAGGTGGTGTAGTAGAATGCAATTCCGGGGAACGACTCTGTCAACACCGACTCTGTCAACAATTGTGATATTAACCGGTGGATCAAGCGGCAAGCAGAAAAATTATGGGTATACCTTGGTTATATAAAGCCCTGGAATATTCTATAACTATAGGCTCTACTTTTTCCGGTGGATTCTAGGATGCCCATTTTTTTAACTGAGAGATGAATCAACACATCTTTGAATTAAAATGCTACAACATATGGTATGCCAAGAATGACGTTCAAACCAAAGACAACAAAGCCAATTCATTATACAATTTAATCATTATGTAAGCCACGTTGGACTTTCATCTTAGATAGAATATGTAGTGACAAAATATATGCATCATGCCCTGTAGTCCAATTGCAATAAAGAACTGTTTACTTACCTTATTTAGGAAAAACACAGCCATATGGCACAGAGAAGCAGCCAAACTAAAATCAATATGTTTGCCTTTCCAATCTCCATTTTGCATAACATAAGTATTAGCCAACTGATATATGGCATGCATGTTCAACGATAAGCATTAGGAGTTGTAGGTTAGTCAACTCAGAAAACGATACTGCCAATGTAAAGCCGTGTGCATGAAGAAGCTTATATCACAAACCATATTTTTCGGGCAACTTTTAGGCATCACCTGGAAGGATATGTTGGGATATTCCTTGCATCCCTCTTTTCCTTCACTTTCAGCACGGGATTGGTCTGACATACATAAAAGTGCATATGAAACTTCAACTTCAACAGCAACAATAATTGAAATTAGTACATAATGATAGACCATGCCACTCATTACCTCGTTCATGGATGGCCTGCCAATATAGCGGCAACAGTAAGCATTTTCATGTCACGGTCATATGTAGCCTGTTTCTCAAATTTAGTCTGCAAGTTATTGGGTACTGATTTTTTGCATATTATTTCATACCTGAAATGTTGGCCCAAAGCATGCTTACTTAATTAACACATAAAAAAGTGAGCAGGAACATTAATTTAGCTAATATCTCAATCAAGCTAGCCGTTTGATATGCACAGAAATTGAGACGCCAATGGACAACACCATAGATTGGAAGTGAGCAAGAACTTATAATGAAAAATAGATAACCTGATGGTAACCCATTTTCTTTGGAGAAATCACAAAGAACTTGGACAGGGGAAGGAAGAAAATAAGTAAGCACTAATTTGAAATGTATGTATGCAAGTATCACGTATTCACATGACAATACTGCTAGAGAACGTTGCTATAAAAATGTAGTATACACAAAAAAGGGGATTAGGTAGACAAATTTAGATCTTGTTATATAGTTCAATAGGGATACGTTTCACAAATAGTACATGGAAAACACCGTCTGTAACTGGTTGTGTTGCTGACAAAGGTTGTATTATACGTAAAAGTAAAGATGAGCTAGCGGTGCTAACATTTTCTTAGACCCAAGTACATAAATTTCTTAAGTAGGTTGGTGTAAATCAGGATGCAATAGAAGATGGATAAAACGCTGAAGCATTACCGCGGAGTACATGTATAAAGATATCATAAATTTGTAGGGCGCATTACATTTGTTATGGAGCATGGCACATATCATCTATTGTGGTATCGCAAACACTATTCAGGAATGCGAGAAAAATCTTACCTCGTGCAAGAAGAAAATCTAATCTCTTATGGCAAGGGAAAAGTACCCACGCGTTGTGAAAGGAAGGCCTCTGCTGCTTGTTAGTTCACATGTGTGACTTGTGGGCGGAACAACAAATGAAATGGCCTTTCATGCCTCTGCAATGGACAGTAGTATCAAGACAGTAAAATATGTTGATAATGATTAGAGAAGCAAAAAGCCTACTGACATATGAACAACACATCGAGAAAGAAATGTCTACACTTCATGTGTGAAGAAAAGGAAGAAGAGAGAGATACTTCTCTCTCTCATATGCAGATCCCTCCCAAAAAACAACCTTTACCTGATTCCCACGATCAAGAACACATATGAATGAGACATAAATAAGAACATGCATATTCAATATCCTTCGCCATCCAATATGCTGCAGCTTGTTCATCAGGAAATCACATGTGAGAAGTAGAACATCTAATACATGTCTGAATGCCTTAGATTAGTGCACCAATTGACAAATTCGTATAGAACTATCTGATGTAGCTGGAGAAGAAGACAGGGTTGTGGAGGCAAATTAACTAACTTTGGGCAGTAGATGCGTGGCTTTGAAGGAGCGATCAGACAACGCGCTGCTGGATGTCGAGACCCAGAACGTCAAGGGTGTTGACAGTCGACAGTAGCAGACCCGGCCTGGCAGCGCAGTACATCTCCGCCTGGTTGTCGCACTCGCACTCTCCTAGCTCCATATTGTTCGAGTTCAGCTCAAGAAAGAGGCTCAACAATGCCGCCGCGCGCCCCTGTGTGGGCATCCTATGCCGCTCCACCATCTTCCGTTGTAACCACTCGATCCTATCACGCATCTCCTTAGTCGATCTCATCTTCAAGGATTGATGTTCTATCCATCGGGCACAAACCTAAATAAAAGTTGAACACCAAATCAATCAAATGGGTAGACAGAAAAGGAAATATAATTAAGTATACTGAGATGCATAGGAACCCTACGCACCGCTAAACCATAAAAGAGAACAAAGAAAAAAACACCTCGTCCGAGGCCTGCGGGTAATAGGACCGGTGGCATCTTCCATCCCACGAAGATGGAAACAACGAACCAGAAGGCGCACGCCCCACCATCGCCAAGCGTAAAAAATCTGCGGGAACACACGCAAGCAATAACATACAACCCAGAGGAAAAAAAGAGGACAATAAAAGGTGGAAGAAGATACAAACTGTAGAACACGACCAGGAGTCGGCGGGAATAACCAGCGACGGGGTGACCGCATATGGTTTGGAGGCCGAAACGGCTCCTGGGGCTCCCATGGCCCACCGCCCCGCGGACTGAGTGCTCAGGCGGCCTTCGCCACGCGCCTTGCTTTCGCCGGCGAGTTGGCGCCGCCGCCGCGACGACCACTACCGACCCCACTGCCTGCACTCGATTTCGGCGTCCCGCGTCGATTTCAGCCGTCTGCAGTCCGACGGTCAACACGGAGGTCACGACGGGGGCACGCACTACCATCCACAGAGAGAGAGAGAGAGAGAGAGAGAGAGAGAGAGAGAGACGTGGTTGGGTGGGTGCAGCACGCCGGCGGCGACCGAATCTTCTCTAGCGCTGGGCAGTGAGGACGGGGAGGGGATTGAAGGAAGCGGTTGTGACTTCCCAACCAAAAAGAAGCCTCGGTCGGCAGGATAAGAGGAAGAGGCATCCACTGCTTTGACTCAAGTTTGTTTTGTCGATGGACTTGACCGAAGCCTCCAGAGGACACCAGATAAAAGCGTCAGGGGAAGGGATAACTGTAGATCGCATCTACAGTAACAAAGTCTGATTTGGCACACCTAAACGATCGCTGGAAGGCTTCCCTTTCATATATGTAGTAATATGATGATTGATGAGTATTTATTATCATCGCCCCTTCACGCATGGAGCCGGCTCCTCTAACTTTGCTCTTGCAAAGTCAGGACCCTGACATAGCCTATATCCACCGTACAAACCCCATCCAACGGCTCTCCTTTGTCTAGTATTTGCTGCTACTCAACAAACCTCCCTTGGTTGTTTGTGGATAATAAATATTAGCGATCAGTTTTTGTAAAACAAATTTTAAAGGTTTTTAGGGAAACCAGCTTTACGGATTTTTCAGTTAAAAAAAGGCTCATGGAGAACCTTGTTTGTGTCCAGATCTTGAGCTATTGACGGAACGACGGGATAACAAATAATTAGTTGAGATCTAGTACATCCAAAACCCGTTTATACAAAAACGACAATTACTTGTTTTCCTCAAAACGCAAAATCCTAATGTTATGGGAATTCATTTTCTATATCCCCAAAATTCTCGGTCCATCCAAATAAGATACTATGCACGTGTTTGGTAGGCCGATTCTTCATTTTCCGCATCCAGCATGTAGAAATAAAACTGTTTGCTAGGCTGGTTCGGGTCCGTAGAAACTCAGTATCCAAATAGGGCCAATGTTTAACTGAACGAGAACTCAACAAACAAAGCCATTCCTTGCATCCCTCGTCTAGCCTCTGGTGACCCGTCGCTGGCGAATCGCCGCCATGGCCATGCCACCGTCTCTTTATGTGCAACCCATCCTCGACGCTCACTCCCCCTCAAGATTCCGCCCTTCCACGTGTCTCTTTGCCGGCGATCTTTGTTCCCGTCATTGACAAGCGTCCATTGTTAGCGACTCACCGCCGTCCCGGCAGCAGCGGCCTCCGTGCTGGTACAAATCAGGGACAACTCCAAGCTATCCATTCTAGTTTATTGACTATTTTGTTTTAATTTCCCATAAATTGTTGTCTTCAATGTAGAATTGCCGATTGATCTGTTGGCATGATGCCATCTGTCCATTTCACTTGAGTTTGTTAGATGAGTTAGTTACAGAAACAGTGCCTCCACCCTATACATTGTATTTTTATTCGGCACTATCAATCAAGTGCTTGTGTGTTACACCCTTTAAAAAAAGTGTTTGTGTTACGATTATTTCCTAGCACTAGTAGAAAACGGATCTTTGGTCCAGAGCGTTAGTCCCGGTTCTGGTACAAACCGGGACTAAAAATTCTCAATCCCAGCGCGCCCAGCGGGGCCACGTGGAGACAATCTAGTTAGTTCTAGATTACAATCTGGGACTAAAGCCCCTTACAAACCGGGACTAATGCCTGTTTTGTATAGTGTAGTCTCCCTGCTTACATGATCAACTGAACATTTGTACTGAAGTGTTGTCCAAAAATAGTCCACCGGTTCGGTCCATCCGTCCGAACATGTTCGAACTTTACTGCACGGGGGCGTGTGCGGTGTTTCAGCGGTCGGCCCATCCGAACAAACGCGTCCCGCGTCCGGCTTGACCCATTCATGATCTAATCTAGGACTCAGTTGTGTCGGTCCGGACGCGCGCCGACAGCGCGGGTGCCCTGCCCGTTAGCGACGCGGGCTCATATGTAAGTGAAATATTAGTATTTAACCATAGCTTTTCATTAGATTAAGCTCTACCAGTTATAAAAAAGGACGTTTAAATAAAATAGGGGGACTGCAACTGCTATGGCTACGGCTACTGCTGGAGGAGGACGGCACGACGGCTACTCGCCGCCGTTGCAACGGCCACCATTGCCGCTGCCACCACCCGCTGGAGCGCTAACTCGACGATATCGCCTTCCTTCTCGATAGCCAGCACCTGCGCCTCGCCCATGCGTAGGGCCAGCAACGTGGCCTCGAGGTGGACCTCGTCGACCTCCACGTCTAGGTAGCGGGTGCGGTACATCTCCCGGATCGTCGTCCAGGTGGCGATCTTACGGCGAGGCATGGCTGCTGGTGGCTGGTGCTTTTTTGGCTGTTGGTAAATTCTTGCTTTGGGGCTTGTTGTCTCTGCCGCCGTCGGCCGTCTTTTATAGACCGCAGCGGAGGCAGAAAACGGCCGGCCACGGGAAGCAAGACGCGCGCTAGAAGCCGCCGACGCTGATAGCCGACATGCTTCGCCATTAACGGCCCATCGCAAGAGTGTCTCGCCATTAACGGCCCATCCAGAATATTGGCGCAAAAGGAGTATGATAATCAAGACAATTCATAAGTACATAATTTACCACTTGAACATGAACAAAATGAAGGGCCTGCATCGGAGCGGTTGGGCGTCGCTCGCGGCCTTGGTGACCGACCGGTGCGGTCTGTGTGTGGTGGCTCTCCGTTCCCGGGAGATGTGGGTGCGGACTGCGGAGGTGCAGCTCCGTGGGGCGTGGGCAGTGGGCACGTCGCCCTCGCCTCGCCGGTTCCTAGTCTACTCCCGCTGTACCGCCGGCCGGCCAGGCCAGTGCCCCCTTTGCTAGGAATTCCGAAGCAGCTCGCGTGCGTGCGTCAGCAAGACGGACGGCCGGGCCCCTGTTGCTAGAGTGTGCAGTCCGCCTGAAAAAGCCGCCAAGTCTGGTTGTTCGCAGGGCGAGAGCGTGCCAGCACTCTGACGAAAAGTAGTCGTGCGCGGGTGACATCGATGCAGCCGTGACTTTTCAGGACTTTGGGAGTTAGACTGGCTTCGTGTTTCTTTCGCTGCCACTTCATCTGCCAGTTTTTCTCCGGTCGTCGCCTCTACTACCAGCTCCTTTCAGCAGTGGCATCATCGACTTGGTCACCTCTATGACTCTCGCATGTCGTCATTAGTTTATCGTGGTCTTCTAGGGTCTGTCTCAGGAAATGGATCTTTGCATTGTCAGGGTTGTAGGTTGGATAAACAAATTCAGCTTCACTATCCTACTAGCGCGTTTGTATCTCAGCGACCTTTTGAATTAGTTCAGAAGCAGCTCGCGTGCATCAGCAAGACGGACGGCCGGGCCCAGTGGCCGCCTGAAAAAGTCCCAGGGCGAGAGCGTAGCAGCACTCTGACGAGAAGTAGACGTGCGCGAGTGACATCGATGGAGGACGACGACTCCCAGTCCCAGTCCTAGTCCCAGGCCAGGTGCCTCCATGAGTAAGGCCGCGATCCACCCTCCATGCACGCAGGTGCTTTGCTTATGCCCGCCTTGGTACTGCTGTGTCTTGTTCCCGTCTGAAGCAGCTCCTCCTCTGCTCCTGGAACGCACGCGCGACGGATTGAACGACACTGTCCACACATCATCAAGATGAAACTGCATGTCACTTACTATTAGCTTGCCTCGTTCCTCCCCCGTTGCCTTCGCTTCTTTCTCCCTCCTCCTACCGTCCGTCGGGGTGGACTGGTCACGCCATGGGACTCAAGACATAAAGCACCTGTTGTTCAGTCTGGATTCAGAAGAGGAGATGCCTGTGGATGTGCTTACTTCTACCAAGTCAAAAAAAAAAAAAGACTTTCCTGCGCTGGGTATGAGCCTGGAACAAGGATGATGCTGGAGAAAGTTGGTCTGGCATCAGATTTCATACGGTCCGAGGCCCAGACACCGCGCGCAGGGATTTCTTGGTTCTTCTACTAACATTTCACTTGATGATCCTGCGTCACATGTCAATTAGGTTGTCTGTCCGGCCATCTTCTACCCCTGAGAAGCCGCCAACAACACCAGAGCTGCCAGGCAGCAGGAAGACAAGGGGAAGAAATGGGGTTCCTACTCCGCTGAACCTTCTGTCCGGGGGAATGCGGCACCGAGCAGGGGTACATTGCCTTTTACTTTTAGTAATATCATAGCACCGTGGTGAAGGCCTCTTCTATGATGCATATCAGCCCGTCCATTTCCAGCGTTCATTTTCTATTCATAACTTAACTTGAAGTGCCTAGACTTGGGTCCCTTTTTTTGGAAATGGGTGCTTTATTACTTAACAATAAGTTTACACCCGGCCTCTGCATAGCTAGGATGCACACAGCCGATCAACCACACAGTCTTGGACCAAGAAAATAAAAACGGGATTACAAAATAATGTAGATGAAAATACAATTCTCCAAACTAGCTAAGGAAGATCTATCCGCAGCGCTTGCTGACATCCATGCCGGGAGAAGATATCTCGCGCTGTATCCTCCAACCGCCTACAGCCCTCCGCAAACAAGTCGCGGAACTCCATTCGTTGTAGAGAAGTCCATGATCGGAGGACAGCCGTAGCTCGATAGATAACCTGCAAGGGAGAAGATACAACATTATTAAAAATCTTGTCATTTCTACATAGCCAAAGCGACCAAATAATGGCAAGCGCTTCCACCCTAAATAAATTCCCATATTTATCCTCAATCCCATTCATCCAGTTGCCAAATACATTTACTACCGATCAAGGAGGAGATAAACCAGAGGCTATTTGGATGATTGACCATATAACACGAGCAAATTTACAATAGAAGAATAAATGGCGTATTGTCTCATTATGATGACAAAATACGCATTCAGTGCTACCATGTTAATTCCTCCTAACAAGATTATCTTTTATGAGAATCACCCCTTTACGGAGATACCAAGCGAATAACTTCGTCTTAAGGGGTATCCTCGTCTTCCAAATTTTACTATTGTCATCGACTGGAATATTAGATTGGATCAAAGCTCTATAAAATGAATCAACAGAAAATTTACCACTTGTAGTAATTTTCATTTGAATTCGTCCATTACCTCAGATAGTTGTATCCTGGATAATCTCACTAAAATATTATTCCAAGACACCAGTCTAGGATCTAAGAGACTTTTTCTGAAAGACACATTAGGAGGATTGGTTTCTATTACCTCAGCGAGAGTATCCCCTTTGTGCCTAACGATCGAGTATAGAGCTGGATATTGTTCACGAAAAGAATTTTGGCCAAACCATTTATCTTCTCAAAACCTAATCTGTGAACCATCCTTAATATTAAAATTGCCAAACCGGAAGAAATGCTTTTTGGAAGCCATTAGCCCAGCCCAAAAGTGTGAGTCACCTGGTTTCCAAACTAGTTTAGACACCGCTTTTGAGCCAACATATTTCCTCCATAGAATGGTTTGCCATACCCCTTCTTCGGTAAGAAGTTTGTATAACCATTTACCCAGTAATGCGGTGTTTTTGACTTTTAAACCATGTATGCCCAATATACCATATTCTTTGGGTCGGCAAACGACATTCCATTTGGCCAGTCGATATTTCTTTTTCTCTCTATACCCCTGCCAAAAGAATCTTGAGCGAAAATAGTACACTTTTGACAAGACACCTTTTGGTAACTAGAAGAATGAGATCATATACAGTACCATGTTGGTAAGTACTAAATTAATGAGTACCAGTCTTCCACCGAGGGATAGCAATTTACCTTTCCAACTATTAAGGCATTTCTGGAGACTTTCCTCGACGAGTTTCCATTCAGCAATCATGAGACGTCGATAATGTATCGGTATCCCCAGATAATTGATTGGAAATTGCCCCTGACCACAGTCAAAGAGATCGGCATACAGGTGGGCCTCGTCTTTAGCCCCGCCAAAACAATACAAATCACTCTTATGGAAGTTTATTTTCAATCCAGAGAGCTGCTCAAATGTTGATAGTATTAATTTCAGATTCTTGGCTTTCTCCAGATCATGTTCCATAAATAGTATTGTATCATCGGCGTATTGAAGAATAGTATTGTCTCATCAAAGCCCACTTCTGATACTTCACCAACTAAGTGAGATAAGAGTTGACCATCTACTGTGGCATGCAACTCCTCCTCCTCTGTTGGTGAAGAGTCCGGAAGAACAGAGATTTTAGGAGTAACCGTTAGACGGTCAACCTCCATATGTCTCAATACAGAACTAGAAAGATTAACTTCACTTATAGATCTCCCCAAACTAACACCAACGTTAGCCAGTTTATCCATAATAGAATTGTTGGAGAAAGAAATAAAGGATTTAGAAGATATACCCGGGGTGTCCAAATTCTTTTCCGCCTTCCTCCGCATGGCCTTGCCCAAGGAGTCCTCATTCGTGGCTGAGGCCCCCAGAGCGTCGACACCATGCCGAGAGCTCCTGCGAGCTGGGGTCCCGGCCACGAAGTTAGGATCATCTGCGGCTGGGGACAAACCCAACCCCTCCTGGGTCAGGTCAATCCCCCCGATCACAGGTCCACCATCAAAGCTAGAGTGCCCCTCTATGTCCACTGGACAAGCACCATGGGAGGGGCCTCCAGTATCATGTGCCAGAGTCGAAGGGGGTTGTACCGCCAGGGGCATAGGTGAAGCAGCCTGCGCCCCTGCTGTTGTTTCATGTTTATAATACTAGTATATCCTGGATGGGTGCTGAACAGGATGATTTCGGTTATGTTTTCATGCTACAACTACACGAGCATGATCTCATCTATAGAATTCTTGTGTTCTACTCTTCTGATTAATTTTGTGAAATCCACTTTTGAATAAATAAATGAAGTTACCGTAATTGCTGACCCGTGACCTTTCTTAGTGGTGTAAGTAATGGCCAAAGATAGGTTGTTAGGAAATTGTTATAGTGCTAGGTGTGAAAATCCTCCCATTGTTGTAATGGCATGTGTTCATTTTTTGTCTTGTACATGCAGTTACTGTTGCAGGCACAACATCTGTGTGCCTTCCGACGATGTCGTTCCGTTGAGTTTCAAAGAATTTGCATAGTAATTTATAGGATTAAATCTTATAGAAAAAATTTCTACGATGGTTTGATTTGTAGGATTAATTTTAGTAAGGTTTTTTCCTAATAATTCCTTTGCACTAGATTTCATAGAAAATCAAACATCCACTCCTATCTCTTTTTTAGAATCATTTGTTTTTTATATGGTGGAGTCAAACAAACTTTAATCCATAGGAATTCTTGCAGGTTTGAAGTGGCATGATATTGTAATACTACATTTTTCCTATTCATACGTTTTTTCTATCCTACATTTTCCTATTCGTACGTTTTTTCCTATCCTACGAGGCTGCTCGTTCCAAGTAGAGCGGTTTCCGTATCGAGACGTTCTATTGTCATCTGGGTTTTCTGCATCAGTGTTGCAATTCACGGATTTCGATACGCCGCTGAAAGACTTGGTGATCTTCTGCTGCTATAGAGATTTTTTGTAGAGCACGTCGCATTGGTGTATCGCCTCTGGATTCGGATTGTTCTGTAGGATCTACTTGGCGACGGTAACATTTTCGACTGGAGTGCCCAACGCCATGTTTCCTTGGAGACAAACATGCCTCTATGCAGACCTGGATTACGCGTAGCTGCATGTTAATCCATTGGGACTTCTTGGATGAGCCACTTGTATTTTGAGTGTAACTTCACCATTGTAATATCTCAGACACTATGCTCTAAGCAACAAGGCAGGATAAACCGAAAGTGCGTAAGGTGTACTAGACCCAAAGGCTATTGCGAATTTTTTTTAAATAATACGAATTAATTATTTAATTTGAGTTCTATTATGCGTTTTTTCGAAATTCCAGATCTAGTGCTTTGTCGGCCAGGGGCAAGCCGACTGGGCCAATCGGCCAGGCCCTGGCCGACTGCATTGCAATCGTCCAGCAGCCAGCTGACAGCAGGTCGGCCAGTGGGGCCGCGGGACCCACAACGGTCGACAGGACCAGTCGGCCAGGCGCAGGCCGACTGCCCAATCGGCCAGGCCCAGGCCGACTGGGGCCAGATAAGGGCGACGCCGCCGCGCCCGGCCTTCTTCTCCACGCGACGCGCCTGCCTTCTTCTCCAGCTGCTGCCTCTCTCTCTCCCCTTTGTGTTCTTCATTTTTACCCACCTTTTTTCTCAGATTTTGCTCGATTTGACCACAAAAAATTCAATCCAAATCCATTAGAGAGGGAGTTGAAGCCCGATCTACGGATTGGTTAGCTCATGGCTTGATTTGGTGTTGGTTTGTTGGAGGAACGGTGGTGGAGCTGTGGTGAAGCAATGGCAATGGTGGTGGAGCTGTGGTGGAGGAGCTGAGGCTGTGGTGGTGGAGCAGTGTTCGAGCTGTGTTGGTGGCAGCTTCTCTCGCTTCAAGGGTAAACTCTAATTCCTCGATAATCATTGGATATTGTATATGGTTACGTACGTTCGTCGTATGGTTAGTCTATTAGAATATTTGGCTAGTTGATTAGTAAAAATTTGGCCGGTGGATTAGTAGCAATATTTGATCGATGGGTTAGGCACAAAAATTTGGCCGGTGGATTAGTAGCAATATTTGACCGGTAGCAATAATATCATATTTTTTAGAATATTTGCAAGCATTGCCCAAAGTTATACGCGTTGTCGATAAATAATTGATTAGGTTGTTTATTTTATGTCAGCAGAGATGACCAATTTAGTGAAGTTCATGTTTTATTACGGTCATGGAAATGTTCGAACAAATGACTTTGGAGCAGATCTTGGAGAGTTTATGTGTACACAATTAGATTTGACTGCCCCTTAAACGTGGAGTGTTAGTCAGTTGAAGGAATGGTTGACAGGATGTTTAGGCTATAACATCGAGACGTACACCGTCAGCGTGCAAGCATTATGGACAAAGTCAAGAAAAAATATTTTCTGGACTTTAAGGCATGTAGATACAGACAGAGACTGGTTTAAGTGGTTAAAAGGCTGCGAAGATAGGCATGTAAACCCTCGCGCATTAGTGCTTCCTGTCTTGAAGGAGATCGATGGTGGACATGTTTCGCGCCATAGTGTTGATTCAAGTTACGGGATGTACTCTATGTCCAGTGCTGGAGGCGGTGGTTATGAATCGGGGCAGAGCAGTGAGATAGAAGGAGGAGGGGGCGGTGGTTATGAATCGGGGCAGAGCAGTAGGCCGGAGGTGGAGAAGACTATAGTGGAGAGGCAGATGCGGACGAGGAAGATGGAGGCATGCAGAACATGATGGAAGAGGAGGATTACATGGATGGCGAGAGTGGTGATTCTGATGACCCTGATGATTCTGATGGAGAAGGCAATGGTGGAGAGGACATGCCGATTCCTGCTTCATGGAATCAAAACATGTCAACCGGAATGACCGTTGATGATGGTCATGATTCTGCGTGGGAATATCACAGCAACAGAATTGCCCAGGGTGCCAGATATCAAGACAAGCAACATTTGCAAGATGCAGTCGTTGCTTGGGCAATGTCAACACACAGGGTTTTGAAAACAACCATGTCCTCTAAGAAATACTTGACAATGGAATGCGTGGATATAAATTGTCCAGGCAGGGTGCATGCCTATGTCCCTGCGTATGACACAACTTGGTTGGTGAGCGACTATGTGCAGCACACATGTAAGCTATACAATGTTCCTAAAGATCATCTTAACCTCTCCTCCACACTTCTAGCTCGGCTGCTATACACGGACTTAGTAGAGTGCAAAGCCTTGACAGTACCCAGTATACAGAAGAAAGTAAAGACCCGGTTTAAGTACTCCATTTCGTATGGCAAGGCTTGGAGGGCAAAGCAAAGGGCTCTTGAGGAGAGGTTTGGTTCGTTTAGAGACGCGTATGACTCCGTGGTCCGACAACTTCAGACACTGCAGGATAGAAACTCAGGCACCTATGTCGACATACAATATTATGTGATACCCGAGGATCCATCCGTGAAGGTGCTTCATCGAGTGTTCTTCTCTTTTGCTGTATGCATCCAAGCTTTCACTTATTGTCGTCCAGTGATATGTGTAGACGGTACTTTTCTAACTAGCAAGTACAAGGGTCAGATCCTTACCGCCATTGGTCAAGACGGCAACAATCGGATTGTCCCACTCGCATTTGCTTTCGTGGAGGGCGAAAACACTGAAAGTTTGACATGGTTCTTCAGGCAGCTCAAAATAGCAGTTGTGAAAGACAAGCCCAATGTGTGCATCATTCATGATAGGCATGCAGGTATACTCAATGCCGTAAAACGGCTAACACAGCCAGAGCCAGAAGAGCAAACACCTTGGCTTGACATGCAAAGCCGATGGTGCATGCGCCATTTGGGTGCTAATTTCTTCTCACAGTTCAGAAACAAGAACCTCATGAATCTATTCAAAAAATTGTGCAAGCAGAACCAAGAATAGAAGCACGATTTCATACGTGCAAAGCTCGATGAATTTACTCAGAAACATGTGAGGGCAAGGAAAGCTGCGCAAAACGCAGCCGTAGCTGCACATCAAGCAGCAGTAGCTGCACATCAAGCTACTGGAGCTGCCCCTGAAGATCCTGTAGGGCTTTGTGACTTGTCTGGATTTGATCCACCTGGTACAAGGAGAAGGCTTGGCAGATCGATCAAGAACTTCCAACAGTGGATAGAGCACGAGCCTTTGGAGAGGTGGTCTTTGCTACACGATACACATGGAGCTAGGTATGGTGTCATGACTACAAACCTAGCTGAGTCATATAACTTTGTCCTCAGAGGTAACAGGGCACTTCCACTGACAGCCATAGTCGAAGGTATTCTGTATGGCACGATTTCATATTTTAGAACCAGACGACAGGGTGCTCAGATGCATATCATGAACAATCCGAACACCCGCTTCTGTGAAAAGGTTATGAGGTACATGGATAAGAAGATGGCGAAGTGTATGTCACACACCGTCGTGTGCATAGGTAATGAGGACAGAAGGTTTGAGGTGCGGCTAGCCACCGATAAGTTTGGGTGTGGTAATGAACTGAGAACGCATGAGGTGAAGATAGGTAATGAGCAATGGCCAACCTGCGAGTGCACCTGCAACAAACCAAAGTTGCTTCACCTGCCTTGCTCTCATGTGCTTGCTGCTTGTCGGCAGCTAGGGTTGGACGCCATATCGTTCGTGTCTCCCTACTACCTGAAAGAATCTAGGGTCAATACTTGGACGGGTGAGATGTCAGGATTTCGAGTAATGGGTAATTTCAACACCGTGAACCCTGGTGAAAGGCAGTACATCCCACACCCTGCTCTAATGCGAACAAGCAGAGGCAGACGCCAGTGTAGACGCATCCGGAATGACATGGACGAATCAGAAGCTGGCGGCCCAACTCGGCAGTGTTTTCTATGCAATGAATTTGGTCACAGGGATACTCATTGTCCCACTTTCGGTACAGGCGGCACACATACGCGAGGACGGGGTGCGCGAGGTCGAAGAGGTAGAGGACGCGGGTGAAACTATGTTTTATGTTGTAATATGTGGCAAAATATGTTTGATGTTGTAATATGTGTCGAACTATGTTTTATGTTGTAATATGTGGCGAACTATGTTTTATGTTGTAATATGTGGCGAAGTATGTTTTATGTTGTAATATGCAACTGCTTATGTTAATTTTTAAATTGTTCAGAAATGGCGAGAAGATACAGGTTGCTCGATCCAGACATTGAAAAGAAGCATCGGGCTAGAATTTTGGAGGATGACCCCCACTCACTTGAGCCTTTGGTCACTCGCACACCGAATGTTAACTGGAGGATACACCCCGCTTGGGTTCCTAGGTACGATTTAATCATGAATTATATGAATTATATGAGTATTTTTGGGTTGCGATACATGATTGATCACGTTTTTGGTCATGCAGGTTGAAGTGGGCTGAGATTTTACCTTTTGTTCGCTTGGTTGAGGGCACTGCAGACTCTACACGCCTACTATATGACCACTCATTGCTCACATGCTTGGTCGACCGTTGGAGGCCCGAGACCCACACTTTTCACTTTCGCTGGGGAGAGATGGCTCCTACTCTCCAGGACGTGTCATGCCTGTTGGGACTTCCTTTGGCTGGACAGCCCATTGGACCGCTACAGGCACCGGCGGGTTGGCAACAGGATATGGCACAGCGATTCCAGGGTATTACTAGACCATTGGAGTATGAAGAACACGGGCCCAAGTTCGACTGGTTACTAGGATGTCAGGTGTGTTTGCTAACTTCTTTTTCATCTGTTTGCTACACATTACTGGCTACTGGTTACTTATCGAACCATATTTCATTAATGCAGATCCAACTTTTAGGCTATCCAGAGACTCAGTTGACAGAGGCACAAATCACTCGGTCCTTGGAGGCATACATACTTTGGCTTCTCGGTAAGGTGATGTTCACCGAGAACCATGTCACCACTATCACCGCTCGCTACATCCCTATCGCATTGGAGATCGCCAATGCAACTAGCGCTGACATGATTATACAGAGGAGTTGGGGTTCTGCGGTCTTAGCGGCCACGTACCGAGGTATGTGTAGTGGTTGCCAACGGAGGGCGCCGAAGTCAGGCCTGCTTGGATGCCCACTACTGTTGCAGCTTTGGTCCTGGGAGCGGTTTCCTATCGGCCGGCCGGACGTTATGGTTGAGACGCCTTACCCTACAGCTACTTTGGGCGACCCTCTGACTGGACTGTTGAATCCAGATCCAGACCACATTGACTTGCCTACTTTCGGTTCAGTTTGGACACATCGCCAGGTATGTGCATAGTTACTTGTTACATTCATTATTTAGTTGACATAACCTATGCATGAAGCTAACAAATTATTATTCGCAGGCTTTTCTCACAATCAGGTGAGGGGTTGCTACCCCGCACTGTCCGAGCAGTTTGACGTACTGCTAGCGAGTTCGGTGATGTAGGAGCCCTACGGTAATGAAGCTGTCACTGCTAGATTCCAGAGGGATGGGGACGCCGCACAAATGTCTTTACTATGCGCCAGGGACGAGCCGTATTGGCTCACAAAATCGAAGATCATCTTCGACATGCAGGCAGAGGAGATGAGCCTACATAGAGTAATGAGGCAGTTTGGTCTTCGCCAGCTGGCTGATCCTCGTCCTACGGAGAGCGCCATTCCTTCAGTCGTACACACGTATGTTTCATTTACACTTTACTTCCATATTAACATGATTTATTGACATGACACTAACCATGTTAAATGTTAGGTTGTCGAGGAAGGGAAGTAGCAAGACCGCCACGGGTTGGCTACACAGGGTTGGGGTATACGTTCAAGAGTGGGACACCGCTACAACCCGAGTCTGGGACTCGAACGAGGCATTTGACATGGAAGAGTTCAACAGGTACTTGGATAGCTACATGAGCGCCACACGACTACGCATCACGCAGCAATCTCACCCAGAGGAGATGACGGGCGCTGCTACTTGGGATAGTTATCCGAGCCAGTCGACTGTGGGCAGCATACAACACGCGGTATGTTCTTCATCTAATGCACCTATTTATTACATAGTTTTCCATCTATATATGCCGGACCCCTACTTATTCACCGGCAGGACCAGGAGACCTGGCTAAGTCACCTGGAGGAGAAGATACGACGTATCTACGGGTTTATCACGTGCACCCGCCCTTCGGACATTGCTCACCACCCGGCACCACTGCGTCCTCCGCGGCACTCGACGCACCACCAGCAGCAGCAGCCACCCTCGCCCCTACGACAGGCTCCCCGTCCACGGCTTACACCACAGACGGCTCCGAGACCTCCTCCCCCAGACCAGGCTGGAGGTTCGACGTGGCATCAGCAGTCTTCTTTCGACTGTTGGCAGCAGCAACAGCCACCTTTGCACGATGGAGGTTCGTCGTGGCAGCACCAGCAGCAGGAGCCTTGGGGTCACCCTCCCATGCCAAACTACGGGTTTCACCCACAGCCACAGCCACAGGGTATGTGTCTTACAAGATAAGCGTCGAGGCTCATTTCATGTCAAGTTCTTACATACTTTGTTTTTATGTGCAGGAGCATTCGGAATGCAGGGGTCTATGCCTGACTATCAGTCGTTTGTGTCCGGATCCGCCTGGACTGATCAGGACGTTGATCATAGCACTCAGGATTTCATGACGCAGAGCAGTTGGCTGAACATTTTCCAGACTCCTGCACCTGACCCCACACAGGAGACTCAGTACGATGAGCACGGGTAGGTGATTCCTCCCCGACAGGTTCGGCCGCCCCACAGGTTCAGTTGGACGACGCCTCCTAACCCACCACTCGAGCGTCGCGGCAGACGACGTCGCTGAGACATATATTTATCTATGTATGAGACATATATTTATCTATGTATGAGACATGTCTATCTATGCATGAGACATCTACCTATATATGAGACATCATTCTATCATTTCACGATTTTTATTGCAACACAGTTCAACATAACTTGCAACACAGTTCAACATAACTTGCGGTACATAAATAAGAGTCCTATCAATCCCTAGCATGATGCCTTTCCCTTTCCCTTCGATGATGCCTCGCCCTTTCCCTTGGACGATCCCTCGCACTTGCTCTTCTTGGCCTGCTCTTTCTTCTTCTCCTGCCTCTTGTCCCACTCAGCTCTCGCCTTGCTTCCAACGGGTGGCGGCATGAAGATATCATCCTCATCTTCGCTCTCTTCTATGCAGGCCCTACGTGCCACAGCCTGCTTCGTCATGTCAGCTTGACTCTTCTTGGCATGCTCTTTCTTCTTCTCCTGCCTCTTGTCCCACTCAGCTCTTGCCTTGCTTCCAACCGGTGGCGGCATGAAGATATCATCCTCATCTTCGCTATCTTCTATCCAGAACCAAGGTGTATTAGCCACCTCCATCATGCGAGCTTCACTCTTAAAGGTGAGCTTGTCCCACCTTGCCTTGATCCTGAGAAGCTCTGCTCGTACCTGACTTGGGGTCTTCAGTTTCCACCCTCTTCGATGAAGTGACTTACCAAGTATAACGAGAGCATCATGGTTCGATACCAACGTATCCCAGTCGGCTGGTTTATCGCCTATCTCAACAGTTCTGGCTATGAAGAAAAGCCCAATGGATATATCTACAGGCCAGGGAGAAGCGTCGGTCATAGTGGAGAGGAGGGGAGGAAAATGCGAGAGCCAGAGGAGAGGAGGGAAATGAGAGAGTAAGAGGAGGAAGAGAAGAACTGGTAAAGGATACATCTCGTTGCCCGGATTTATAGAGGCACCGAAGCGAATAGGCTGGAAAAAAAGGCGGGAAGTAGTGGCGGGAAAAAAAGGGCGGGAAAAAAAGGGCGGGAAGTAGTGGCGGGAACAAAGGGAGGGAAGTAGTGGCGGGAACAAAGGGAGGGAAGTACTGGCGGGAAAATCGGCGCGATGGCGGAAAAAATCGGCGCGAAGGATTGGCGACAAAATCGACGCGGCGGAAGATTAGGGCTGCATTGATCATGCAGGATTTTGCTAGGGGCAGGACGATTAGGCAATCGGTCTGGGCCAGACCGACTGGGCCAATCGGCCAGGCCCTGGCCGACTGCATGTGTGGGGCAGGGCCGACTGCATGGTGCCACATGCAGTCGGCCAGGGCCTGGCCGATTGGCCCAGTCGGTCTGGCCCAGGCCGACAAAGCACTAGATCTGGCATTTCGAAAAAATGCATAATAGAACTCAAATTAAATAATTAATTCGTATTATTTAAAAAAAATTGCAAGGCTAGTCACGTGTAGGCCCGTTTAAGCGGAGCATGATACAATACCAGCCAACCACCCTATCCACTTTGCAAAAACATCATATCATGTGTGAGCGGCGTAGTCGACAGGAATGTGAACAAAATATACACAAGTGTGTATGTCAGCGACATACAACAGTATATCAGAGTCAGACCATCTAAAAGAAATAGAAATATTCAACACCATATGGCAAGATCCAAATGCCCTAGATAGAGATAATATTTTAGCATACATCCTCATACATCACACATTAGAATATCAAGCGGAAACAGAAAAAACAATATCCGAGTACGGATAAGAAGCAAACTGGCATAAGAAGCCTAGAAATAAGCACGTCCCTCCCATACATCTCACGAATCTTCATTCCCCCTGAATCTCTACATCCGACGGTCGTTGCCACCATCATCAATCTCATTGACCCATTAACCCTCCTCAGAGTACACCTGTCCATCTGAACAATATTTATCGTGTGAGACCCAAGGAGGCTCAGCAAGTCTTTATGCATCTAAAAGGAACAACCTGAGGGTAACATAATTGCAGCGAAAATAAAGCCTAACAGTTCTATAGAGACATCTACAACATTCGCCTAACCAATGATAGACGGACGCTTGTTAAATAAACAATAATGAATTACCCAACATATATATATATATATATATCAACATAAATAATACCGCTCGCCCTCTTTCCCATTCCCGAACGAGAAGGCAGAAGAACATCCTATCTATTAGCAGTTTTGTTAATCATTCCATGAATATTACACTATCACTAGTCATGTTTTAGTCATATTAAAATGGTACTTTAGTTATAGTTCTCTATGATCGATAAACTGTGCTCCAGATAGTCCATAGTCGCGAACACGACTTTCAGAAAGATTTATCCTGCAGGGGTGCGCAAATAGCGATACACGCACGATCAACCTCGGAAAAACTAAATAAAAACCCAACGAGGCATCACGACAAAGCATTCGCAAGATTCATAAATAATTTCAGGTGGCCACCCCGCTAAGCTACCCACTACGAAGTCGGCCGGCCTCTGTGACGGGCCAATGGATTTATGTCAATGGTTGTAAAGGACTGGAAACCTAAAAGTGTGACTGAGCTTGTCGATACCACGAAAACATTCCACATTTCTAAACAGTACAGTAGTAAATGCTCCTCGAGCAATAGTAGTAAATAAAATAGTAAAGCATGACATAAGTACATGATAGTAATAACGCCTCAAACTAGTTGTGGCCCCAAGAAATAAAGTATGAATCAAGCTAAGACTAAGGGGGGTCATGGTCTCACATATGGATAGTGTGATAGTCAAGGAACAAGAATCAAATACTCGGGTCCTACGGAACACAAGTGAGCTTAAAGAACTAAATAGCAGATAATGCCCACTGGTGCCTCTTTTTTAATTATCTCATTACTACTCAATTCAGTTGTTTAGGCACCTCGTTATTCATAAAATCTTCATAAACTCTACACATACAGTTCTATAACTCGTATGGCTCAAACAACTCCTATAGTAATGGCTCATAGGATTGAGGGAACAAGCTTCGATGGAGTTTAAAAGTAATGTCTATGCAGTACTTAAAATTGCAATTTAGTTCATGACGCGATTCATGATGCAGGAATAAAACAAATGCAATAGGTACTATATGTAGTGCAAGCATGGAAATTTCTTGTCTAGTAATTCAGTTGCAGAATAGATGGGATCCGGATAATACTTCTGAGGCTCCTGATAGTACCCTTGTTCGGCGTCTATCCGGATAAATACCAAACACATAAGGGGCCAAAATAAATATATTGCATAATCATATAAAACATATGCAACAAGCAAATAAGGTATACCATGATGGAATGACGCATAATTTACATGTTATAACATGGCATAACATGGGTGACGTGTGGGGTACAAGAATAAAGAATTTTGTTACTTGTTTAGTCATATTTTGATCCCATAAACATTGCTTCCCTATTAATATTTATGTGATGCATACTTCAATTCATGTCATGGGATGCATAGTTAGAATGGGCTCATCACTCTGATCATTTTAGACATATCATTTATCGAATTCAGAGTTACGAAATTAAAGTTACGCATTTATTAAGAAATGACATTTAAATGGTATTTAATAATTAAAAAAATTATGCCCAGAATATATTTTAAATATCATAATCATATTCTTGACATTTTTCTGATTCAAAATATATATTATTTGTATTATTTGAAAATCTGGATTTAAAATCATATTAAATATAAACTAATTTAAATATGGTCAAATGTCAAAGGTTTGACTAGATATAGTCAACATTGGTCAAGTTTGTAAACATAGTTGGATTCATATTTAAAAAACATTCAAATTTCATTTTATAAATTTGTTCAAATTCAAAATTTAAAAGATATGAATTATTTTGATATATATCATTTTCTGAAATTTTATTTGTATTGAAAAGTCTTGGGAAACTTTTATTACTCATGATTAGTCTACCCTCTCTCACAGACCGGTAGGCCAACAGGGGAGGCAGCCCACTCGCGCGCGGGGCAACAGGATGATGACACGTAGGCAAGAAAGGACCGTGGGTTGGGACACAGACAAACCGAGGGGCCTATTTTGCAAAACTTTGGGCTTAGTTTGAATCTCTGAAAACTCGATTGCGAATCAGTTAGCTGGCCACGATTTTGATTAAAGATGGCGAGCGATCCGCTGTGTTTTTGCAATGCCATAAGAACGAAAGTTGAAAAGGAATCCAAGGAGTACAAGTTTTCTTCAGAGAACTTTTTTGGATGAGGTCTGGAACGGTCAGAATCCGGTGAGGAACATAGACGGGAGTCGTGGTTGCTGCTCTTTGTGGGGTGTCGGTGCACGCGCTGGCACGGCGTGCGTGTGGATTGGCGAGCGCGGCGGGGGCTAGGTGCAGGGCTGCTACCGCAGCTCGCACGCGTGCGTGCGCTGGCGCGGCGAGCGGCTAGCGAAGCGGCACACCAAGGCCTGCGCACCGCTGACGGTGACTGCGGTGTCGGTCGTGGCGCGCTGCAAACGGTTAGTGCGCGGCGGCGACGGCTGGCGAGCGAGCCACTTTGATAATATGGTTAACCCCCTATTCCATTATCCGTCGCCCCATTATCAAAAAAGATTCCTATAAATCTAATGAACAAAGTAAAAAGCAGTAATATAAGAAGAGAGATAACATACCCTATCCGACTCATATTAGTTGACTCATATTTGTCTAGATTTTGATGAATCTAGACATTATTTATATATAGGTTCATCCAAATTTTGACAAATGCAAGTCAACTAATATGGGTCGGAGGCAGTAGTATTTTCCGTTTCATGCGGATAGCCAAAACTTTTTTTTAGCCCCAAAGGACGTACCGAAGGATCCTATCCTATTTGTTGTATTACCTTGAATTTTTGGTATATTTTGTGAAAAAAAAGAAATTCCATTCTTTGTTGTTGATAAAATGAAACCCCTATTCACTCCTCTGGGTATCCTTTTTCCCCACAAGGATATTGAATATAAGGGACCCTCTTTAGTGCTACTATAATTCTGAAAATGAACGCGCAAATATCCATCAAATGTAAGTAAATATATCCAAAACATATAAAAAGCAGTTAATCCTGTAGTAAAGGAAGCAGACAGGGGAAAGAGGGGGGCGAGGCTCACCGCGAGGTTGGCGGTGTCCTTGGTGGCTCAGGGAAGGCTGGAGAAGAGCTAGAAGGAAGAAGACGCCGCCGAGTAAGGAGATGTGCGCAGCTACCCGATGTGGCGACTGCAGTTCTTGGCGACGCCCTGGGTCGATCTCGTCTTGGCAGCATTACAATAGAGGAAGCCATGGACGTGACAAATCCATCCCCAACGTCTCCTCGTCGAGCTGGGAACTTGTGGCTTCGGTGGTACAAGCAAAATTCCGGCAAGATACTTGTGGAGAAACAAAAAGAGGATGAAGGAAGTTGGGTGGCGACGCTAGGGAAGGAAAGGATAGGGTTCCCTGCCCGCGTTGTTGGTAGATAAGGAGGGGGAGTGCCCACAAGCTGCGTGTGCTGCTGACGCGAATGACGGAGAGGGATGGCACCTACCCATCGTCGTCTGGTTTGTAGAGAGGGGGCCTGAAGGGGAAGAGGACCAAAGACGGAGGGGACTGGTAAGTCTATTTTGCATCACTATTTTATATCATAATTTATTGTTATTCATTGATATATTTCATATTTAGAGATGATACTTATGTTATTTCATCTATTTTGCATGTTTGATGATGTTTGAAGAATTAACTGACAGAGTCAGAATTCTGTTGGAAAAAGTGTTGTCCAAATGCAATATTTCCGAAGATTAGGAAATTACAGAAAATATATGGGAATTCCTATTCGTCCAGAAGACGAAGGTAGCCAGAAAAGGGAGTGGAGATGGGCCACAGGTGGCCCACACCACCCCTAGGCACGGGTCCCCCTGGGTCGCGTGGCCAGGTGGTGTGGCCACCCTGGCCTACCTCTGGTGTCGCCCTTCCGCGTATATCTTTGTCCCGAACACCTAAAACGGAGAGAGCCATCAGAGAAATATTCCGCCGCCTCTGCGGGGCGGAAACCACAGAGAGAGAAAGAGCTCTCCTGCAGGCAGAAATCTGCTAGGGAAATTCCTCCTCAAAGAGGGGATATCGTCGCCATCGACACCGTCTTTGAGCTGGGCTTCATCGGGATCATCATCCTCGTCACCATCATCACCAGCACCATCACTACCACGCCATACCGTTGTAACAATTGGGTTGAATCTTGTGTAGTTCATAGGGGAAACTTTCCCGGTGTTGATTACTTATTGTAGTTGATGCTATTAAGTGAAACTATTGGATTATTGTTCATGTTCAGACTGTTACTTATTATTATTTCATATCTGATATTGATCCATATGATGTCTTGTGAGTAGTTCGTTTAGTTCTTGAGGACATGAGAGAAGTCATGTTGTTAGTAGTGAAATTATGTTGAGTAATATTTAATGGTTTGATATTTATATCGTGGTGTTATTCTTCTAGTGGTGTCATGTGAATGTCGACTACATGATACTTCACCTTTATGGGCCTAGGAGAATGCATTGTGTATTTGGCTACTAATTTTGGGGTTGTCGGAGTGACAGAAACCTAAACCCCCGTTAGGAAACCATTGCATAAAGGAGTGTAGGATCTTAGGGTTTAATGTTGTGGTTAGATTTTTATCTTAATTACTTTCTTGTACTTGCGGATGCTTGCAAGGAGTATAATCACAAGTATGTATTAGTTCAAGTTGGGGTTGTACATTAGCATAGGTTCACCCCCATAACACTTATCCAACCAATGAAGATTAATCGACTATATGAAGTGAAAGCACTTGAAAATATTCCCATGTGTCATCGAGAATGTTTGGTCATCATAAGTAATACAACCGGCTTGTCCTTTGCTGAAGAAAGGATTGGGCCACTCACTGCAATTATTATTATTGTCTTTTATTTACTCGTACTTTAATTATCTACATTACCAAAAAACTAAAAATCCGTTTGCTACTATTTACAGTGAATCCTTGATCCAAACCGCTTGTCAAAACCTTCTGCTCCTCGTTGGGTTCGACACTCTAATTTATCAAAAGTACTACAATACACCTCCTATACTTGTGGGTCATCAAGACTATTTTCTGGCGCCGTTGCCGGAGAGCATAGCTTTATTTATAAGTTCACTTGGAATTATTATTGTTCGCTGATATCCATTCATCATGGGTAAAGCTCGTGATGGAAAAGTTCCTATATTGCCATCCACTACAAGAATAGGTACAACTCTGGACACCTTTGTTGCTCTTGATTCACCATCTGTGATGAGTAAGCTTCTTACACCACCACATACACATGTTACACATACTGCTACTTCTGCTGAATCTGAAAATGCTTCTGATAATGTTGATGCTGCTTCTACTATGCTTGATGAGAGTGGTTCATTAGGTACTTTCCTAGATGTTACAATTGCTAGAACTATAATGGGAAACACTAAAACTCCTAATGAAAATATTGCTACACCTGTTAGTTCACCTGAGTCTAGTGAGTATCCTAGTGATGATTTTGATGAAGATTATATTGAAATTAGTGATGAATTTATTGAGGAATGTCAAAACACTAGAGGTGCAAGTGCTATTAAGAGTCTTCTTGAGAGACGTGCTATTAAATATAAATTATCTCCTGATGCTAAGTTTGTCACACCTTTCATAAACATTAAAGATAAGGATTATGATTTCTCTCTTGATTTATCTTATATAACTATTGTTGAGAAAGAACCTTTTTGTGGGACCGAAAATGAAAGTGTTGTGGCACATATGAATGAAATCTCTGTTGGAGATATGCCCTAGAGGCAATAATAAATGTAGTTATTGTTATATCTTTGTGTTTATGATAAATGTTTACATTCATGCTATAATAGTATTAACAAGGAAACATTAATACTTGTGTGATTTGTAAACTTAATTTGAAGTCCCTAGTAAAGCCTCTATATAATACTAGCTTGTTGGTTAATAGATGATTGTGGTTTCCCTATCATGAACATTGAGATGTTATTAACAACAAGATCACATCGTTAGGAGAATGATATGGTGGACATACTCCTATAGATAAGCGTAGCATAAAGATCAAGTCATTTTAATAGTTCAATTGCTATATGCTTTCTGATACATAGTAACCTAATTCCTTCGACCATGAGATCATGCATATCACCTTTACCGGATGGATGCTTTGATGACATCAAACACCACACCGTAACTGGGTGGATATAAAGGTGGCATTGAGTGTTCGGAAAGTATTGGTTGAAACACATGGATCAAGAGTGGGATTTGTCCATCCATATGACGGATAGATATACTCTGGGCCCTCTCGGTGAAATGTCATCCAATTAGCTTGCAAGCATGTGACTGGATCACAAGGGATCACATATCATGGGAACGAGAAAATAGTACTTATCGGTAACGAGGTTGAACTAGGTATGCAGAGATACTGACGATCATAACCTCAGATAAGTAAACTATCGTGAGACAAAGGGAAATTGGTATCGTATGTAAGTGGTTCATTCGATCGCAAAGTAATCGTAGAAATATGTGGGAGCCATATGAATTTTCAGATTCCTCTATTGGTTATTGATCGGAGAAGTGTCTCGATCATGTCCGCATAATTCACGAACCGTAGGGAGACACACTTAAGGATTCGACGTTGTTTTAGTAGTTATGGAATGATGAGAAAGAGTCTGAATGTTGTTCGGAGTCTTGAATGGGATTCGGGATATCACGAGGAGATCCGGAATGGTCCGGAGAATAAGATTCATATAAGGAAAGTCCCGTTTCAGAGTTGGAGAATGATTCCGGTGTTTTCATCGGGAATGTTCTAGAAGGTTCCGGAATGTCCGGCACTCCGGAGGGGAAGGGTACATGAATGTGTTATATCAAGTTGGTATGATTGCATCATGTACTAAGTGTCATCGCTGAACAAAATAAAGGATTAAATCAAGTCCTAGTTTGAAAAGTCAAACGGCTAGTTTGAAAGTCAAACGGCTATTTTTGGGAAGTGGAAAAAGAGGAGGAAACCGAGTTGGGGAGGAGTCCCTCCTCCCCACCGCCGGCGCCCCACCAAGCCGAGTTGGGGAGGGACTCCTCTCCCTCCCCTTGGCCGGCCGGCCCCTCCACCTATATAAGGAGGGGCAGGGCTCCCTCCTAGAGACACACAAGATCCTCTCCTCCAAACCCTAGTACCAAGCCGCCGCCGCCTCCATAGCCGCCGCCGGCCCTAGGGCACTCGCCGCCACCAAGGTGAAACCATAGCCGCCGGCCTAGCCCCCTCCTCGGTGTGTCTAAACCCTAGATCGTAGAGGGACTCTCTCATACTCCACCATACTCGCTCCGGCTTAAGGAGAAGCCCTGCGAGATCTCCCCTCTACTTCCGGTACCACGCCATTGTGCTATCGGAATCGCGAGGAGAGTGCTACAACCTCTGCTGCCTGCTGGAACAAGGGAGAGGAAGGTCTTCGTCGAGTACCGAACGTGTGACCAACTGTGGGAGCGCTGCCGGAACGCAGCGCCGGAAGGATCGTCTACACGATCTTGAGATCGGGAAGAATACGACTACATCACCCACAAGAATCCGCTCTCGTTAAACACTTTGGAATCTTCGAGGGTGAGTTATTCTATCGACTCGTTGCTACAATCTAGTAGATAAATCTTGGCTTGTTTGTTTGTATGCGGTAGAAAATTTTTGTTTTCCATGCTACGAAACCCTATAGTGGTATCAGAGCCGTTTCTATATGTAGATCTGTTGCACGAGTAGAACACAATGGTCATTGTGGGCGTTGATGCTTTTATTGTCGATTGCTTCTTGTGTACTTTGCATCTTGCGGTATGTTGGGATGAAGCGGCCCGGGCTAACCTTACATGACATCGTTCATGAGACTTGCTCCACGCTTGACATGCAACTTGTATTGCATAAGTGGCTTTGCGGGTGCCTGTTTCTCCTAGCATAGTTAAGATCCAATTTACAACGGGTGATTAACAATACTAGTATCAATGTTGTGGTTCATATTCGTAAGTTAGAACGACACTTATTGAAAGCCCCAAACCACGTAAAACATGCAAAGAAAGTAGAGGCGTCTAACTTTGTTTTGCAGGGGTGTGCAGTGATGTGATATGGCCATGATTATGATTATATTTGATGTATGCAATGTTCCTTATTGTAAGTTGGCAACCGGCAGGAGCCATATGGTTGTCTTTAATTTATGTTAAGACCCGCGTGTCTATTCAAAGTAGTTGTAATAGTTGAAGCCGGTGGACGACAACCATGGAGAAGCGTTATTGACCTTGATGCAATGTCGGTGATGATGGAGATCATGTTCATGCTTAAGATGGAGATCGGAAGCACAAAGAAGAAAGGCCATATCATATCACATATTATGAATTTCATGTGATGTTAATCCTTTATGCATCTTGTATTGCTTAGTAGACGACGGTAGCATTATAAGATGATCCCTCATGCACATGAATTTCAAGTCATAAAGTGTTCACCCTTAGTTAGCACCGTTGCTAAAGCTTGTTGTTTCGAAGCACCACGTGATGATCGGGTGTGTTAGATTCCGCAAGTGTATACAATGTGAGCAAGCCAGATTTTCTCATGCGGAAACTAAGGTTTGATCTTGACGAGCCTAGCATGTACAGACATGGTCTCGGAACACGGATTACCGAAAGGTAAAGCATGAATCATATAATAGATATGATGAACATGTCAATTGTTCGCCATTGAAACTATATCAACTCTCATGATGATCGGTGTTGATGTGGTGGATTTGGTTCGTGTGATCACTAAAACAATGTGAGGGATATTGTTTTGAGTGGGAGTTCACCTAGATTAATTTTATTATTAATTTGAACTCAATTTGTCATAAACTTAGTCTAAACTATTGCAAATATGTTGTAGATCAATGGGAGCCCCTACCATCAATTTTAATGCATTCCTAGAGAAAGAAAAGTTGAAAAACAATGGAAGCAACTTCGCGGATTGGTTCCGCAATTTGAGGATTGTCCTCACAGCTGGTAATTTGACCTATGTGCTGGATGCACCGCTGGGTGACCCACCTGCAGCTGATGCTGCCGATGAAGTAAAGAACGTTTACCTCACTCGAAAGACTCAGTACTCCACAGTTCAGTGTGCTATCTTGTATGGTTTAGAATCGGAGCTTCAGAAAAGGTTTGAGAATTCAGACCCATATGATATTGTCGAGGATCTCAAATTGATCTTTGAGACTCATGCGGCAATTAAAAGCTATGAGGCTTCTGAAAAGTTCTTTAACTGCAAGATGGAAGAGGGCAGCTCCGTCAGTGAGCATGTGCTTAAGATGTCTCGGCACGCAAACAAACTTCAAAGCTTGGGTATAGTGATTCCTAATGCTTTGGGGATTTACCGCGTCCTCCAATCACTACCACCAAGTTACAAGAACTTTGTGATGAACTACAACATGCAAAACATGAACAAGACGTTGCCAGAACTCTTTGCCATGTTGAAATCTGCAGAAGTGGAGATCAAGAAAGAGCACCAAGTGTTGTTGGTTAATAAGACCACCAAATTCAAGAAAGGCAAGTCTAAGCAGAAGGGACACTTCAAGAAGGGTGGTAAGAAAGTTACCACGCCAACGAAGAAGACCAAGGCTGGACCTAAGCCTGATACTGAGTGCTTTTACTGCAAGGGAGAAGGTCACTGGAAGCGGAATTGCCCAAAGTACTTGGCGGATTTGAAGAACGGCAACATCAAGAAGAAAGGTATATCTGATATACATGTTATTGATGTGTATCTCACTAGTACTCGTAGTAGTGCCTGGGTATTTGATACTGGTTCGGTTGCTCATATTTGTAACTCGAAACAGGTGCTGCAGAATAAATGGAAGCTAGCGAAGAACGAGGTGACGATGCGTGTGGGAAACGGATCAAAGGTTGATGTGATCGCGGTCGGCACTCTACCCCTTCATCTACCATCGGGATTAGTTTTATACTTAAATAATTGTTATTTGGTGCCTGCGTTGAGCATGAACATTATATCGGGATCTTGTTTATTGCGAGACGGTTACTTGTTTAAGTCCGAGAATAATGGTTGTTCGATTTATATGAGTAATATGTTTTATGCACATGCACCCTTGATAGATGGTCTATTCTTGTTGAATCTCGATAGTGGAAATACACATATTAATAACATTGAGGCTAAACATTTGAAATCGAGCGATAACTCGACCTATATGTGGCACTGTCGTCTTGGTCACATTGGAGTGAAGCGTATGAAGAAACTCCATTCTGATGGACTTCTTGAATCACTTGATTTCGAATCACTTGAAAGATGCGAAGCATGTCTGATGGGTAAAATGACAAAGACTCCATTTTCTGGTATGATGGAGCGAGCTACGGACTTATTGGAAATCATACATACCGATGTGTGTGGTCCAATGAGTGTAGCGTCGCGCGGTGGTTATCGTTATGTTCTTACCTTCACGGATGATTTGAGTAGATATGGGTATATCTATTTCATGAAACATAAGTCCGAAACTTTCAAGAAGTTTAAGGAATTTCAAAGTGAGGTAGAGAATCAACGTAACAAGAAGATTAAATTTCTACGTTCTGATCGTGGAGGTGAATATCTAAGTTACGAGTTTGGCGAGCATTTGAAGAAATACGGAATACTTTCACAATTGACACCGCCAGGAACACCACAGCGTAATGGTGTGTCCGAACGTCGTAATCGAACTCTCTTAGATATGGTTCGTTCTATGATGTCACTTACAGATTTACCGCTATCATTTTGGGGTTATGCATTAGAAACAGCCGCATTCACTTTAAATAGGGCACCATCTAAATCCGTTGAAACGACACCGTATGAATTATGGTTTGGGAAGAAACCTAGATTGTTGTTCCTTAAAGTTTGGGGATGCGAAGCCTATGTAAATAAGTTACAGCCGGACAAGCTTGAACCCAAAGCGGAAAAATGCGTCTTCATTGGATACCCGAAGGAAACTATTGGGTATACCTTCTATCATAGATCCGAAGGCAAAATCTTCGTTGCCGAGAATGGATCCTTTGTAGAGAAGGAATTTCTCTCGAAAGAAGTGACTGGAAGGAAAGTAGAACTCGACGAGGTTGTCGAACCTTCTCTCGAAATTGCGAGTAGCGCAGCGCCGGAAGAAGTTCATGTGGTTTCTGCACCAATTAGAGAGGAAGCTAATGATGATGATCATGAAACTTCGGTCGAAGTTGCTACAGAGCCTCGCAGGTCAACGAGAACTCGTACCACTCCAGATTGGTATGATCCCATTATGAGTGTCATGTTGGTGGACAACACCGATGACCCTGAGACATATGAGGAAGCGATGATGAGCCCAGATTCCAATAAATAGCAAGAAGCCATGAAATCCGAGATTGGATCCATGTACGAAAACCAAGTATGGACTTTGGTGGACTTACCGGATGGCCGGAGGGCTGTCGAGAACAAATGGATTTTCAAGAAGAAAACAGATGCTGATGGTAATGTTACTGTCTATAAAGCTCGACTTGTCGCAAAAGGGTTTCGACAAATTCAAGGAGTTGACTACGATGAGACTTTCTCACCAGTAGCGAAGCTAAAGTCTGTGAGGATTATGTTAGCAATCGCTGCATATTATGATTATGAGATATGGCAGATGGATGTCAAAACAGCATTCCTCAATGGAGACATTGATGAAGAGTTGTATATGATGCAACCCAAAGGTTTTGTCGATCCTAAAGATGCTGACAAGGTATGCAAACTTCAACGATCCATCTATGGATTGAAGCAAGCATCCCGAAGTTGGAATCAACGTTTTGATAAGGTGATCAAAAGTTTTGGTTTTATACAAACTTATGGAGAAGCTTGTATTTACAAGAAAGTGAGTGGGAGCTCTGTAGCATTCTTAATACTATATGTAGATGACATATTGTTGATTGGGAATGATGTAGACCTTCTTAGTAGTGTCAAGGAATATTTGAATAATAGTTTTTCAATGAAGGATCTTGGCGAAGTAGCTTACATATTAGGCATAAAGATTTATGGAGATAGATCGAAACGCCAAATATCATTGTCACAAAGTACATATTTGGACAAAGTTCTAAAGAGGTTTGGAATGGAAGATAGCAAGAAAGGGTTCTTGCCCATGTTGCCAAATATGACCTTGAGTAAAACTCAAAGTCCGACATCGGCAGAAGATAGAGAAAGGATGAGTAAGACTCCCTATGCCTCAGCCATAGGATCTCTAATGTATGCCATGCTATGTACCAGACCCGACATTGCATATGTTGTTAGTTTAACTAGCAGATATCAAAGTGATCCAGGAGTGGATCATTGGACAGCGGTCAAAAACATCCTTAAGTACTTGAGAAGAACTAAGGATATGGTTCTTTCTTATGGAGGTGATGAACAGCTCGTTGTTAATGGTTACACCGATGCTAGTTGGAACACCGATCCGGATGATTCTAAATCACAATCTGGATACGTATTTATTTTGAATGGTGCAGCAGTTAGCTGGAGGAGTGCAAAGCAAAGCGTTATGGCGAGATCTTCAACTGAATCGGAATACATGGCTGCTTCGGAGGCTTCACAAGAAGCGATATGGATGAAAGAGTTCATTACAGAGCTGGGTGTGGTTCCTAGTGCGCTGGACCCAATGTCTATCTACTGTGATAACATGGGCGCCATAGCCAATGCGCAAGAACCAAGGTCACACAAGAAGCTGAAGCACATCAAGCTACGTTTTCACGCTATTCGAGAACATATCCAAGATGGGGATATAAAGATTTGCAAAGTACACACAGATCTGAATGTGGCGGATCCGTTGACTAAACCTCTCCCGAGGGCAAAACATGACCAGCACCAAACTGCCATGGGTGTCCGGTATATTACCATGTAATCTAGATTAGATGACTCTAGTGCAAGTGGGAGACTGTTGGAGATATGCCCTAGAGGCAATAATAAATGTAGTTATTGTTATATCCTTGTGTTTATGATAAATGTTTACATTCATGCTATAATAGTATTAACAAGGAAACATTAATACTTGTGTGATTTGTAAACTTAATTTGAAGTCCCTAGTAAAGCCTCTATATAATACTAGCTTGTTGGTTAATAGATGATTGTGGTTTCCCTATCATGAACATTGAGATGTTATTAACAACAAGATCATATCGTTAGGAGAATGATATGGTGGACATACTCCTATAGATAAGCGTAGCATAAAGATCAAGTCATTTTAATAGTTCAATTGCTATATGCTTTCTGATACATAGTAACCTAATTCCTTCGACCATGAGATCATGCATATCACCTTTACCGGATGGATGCTTTGATGACATCAAACACCACATCGTAACTGGGTGGCTATAAAGGTGGCATTGAGTGTTCGGAAAGTATTGGTTGAAACACATGGATCAAGAGTGGGATTTGTCCATCCATATGACAGATAGATATACTCTGGGCCCTCTCGGTGAAATGTCATCCAATTAGCTTGCAAGCATGTGACTGGCTCACAAGGGATCACATATCATGGGAACGAGAAAAGAGTACTTATCGGTAACGAGGTTGAACTAGGTATGCAGAGATACCGACGATCATAATCTCGGATAAGTAAACTATCATGAGACAAAGGGAAATTGGTATCGTATGTAAGTGGTTCATTCGATCGCAAAGTAATCGTAGAAATATGTGGGAGCCATATGAATTTCCAGATTCCTCTATTGGTTATTGATCGGAGAAGTGTCTCGATCATGTCCGCATAATTCACGAACCGTAGGGAGACACACTTAAGGATTCGACGTTGTTTGAGTAGTTATGGAATGATGAGAAAGAGTCCGAATGTTGTTCGGAGTCTCGAATGGGATTCGGGATATCACGAGGAGATCCGGAATGGTCCGGAGAATAAGATTCATATAAGGAAAGTCCCGTTTTGGAGTTGGAGAATGATTCCGGTGTTTTCATCGGGAATGTTCTAGAAGGTTCCGGAATGTCCGGCACTCCGGAGGGGAAGGGTACATGAATGTGTTATATCAAGTTGGTATGATTGCATCATGTACTAAGTGTCATCGCTGAACAAAATAAAGGATTAAATCAAGTCCTAGTTTGAAAAGTCAAACAGTTATTTTTGGGAAGTGGAAAAAGAGGAGGAAACCGAGTTGGGCAGGAGTCCCTCCTCCCCACCGCCGGCGCCCCACCAAGCGGAGTTGGGGAGGGACTCCTCTCCCTCCCCTTGGCCGGCCGGCCCCTCCACCTATATAAGGAGGGGCAGGGCTCCCTCCTAGAGACACACAAGATCCTCTCCTCCAAACCCTAGTACCAAGCCGCCGCCGCCTCCATAGCCGCCGCCGACCCTAGGGCACTCGCCGCCGCCGCCTAGGTGAAACCCTAGCCTCCGTCCTAGCCCCCTCCTCGGCATGTATAAACCCTAGATCGTCGAGGGACTCTCTCATACTCCACCATACTCGCTCTGGCTTAAGGCGAAGCCCTGCGAGATCTCCCCTCTACTTCTGGTACCACGCCGTTGTGCTGCCGGAATCGCGAGGAGAGTGCTACAACCTCTGCTGCCTGCTGGAACAAGGGAGAGGAAGGTCTTCGTCGAGTACCGAACGTGTGACCGACTGCGGGAGCGCTGTCAGAACGCGGCGCCGGAAGGATCGTCTACGCGATCTTGAGATCGGGAAGAGTACGACTACATCACCCACGAGAATTCGCTCTTGTTAAACACTTTGGAATCTTCGAGGGTGAGTTATTCTATCGACTCGTTGCTACAATCTAGTAATAGATCTTGGATTGTTTGTTTATATGCGGTAGAAATTTTTTGTTTTCCATGCTACGAAACCCTACAATCTCTAATTTGAGTGGCTTATCTGATAATATTAAGAAACGCACCTACTTTGTTTCTAAAATTTTCCCTTTTTTATTGAAAGGTGAAGCTAAAGCTTGGTTTAATAATTTATCTCCTGGATCTATTGATAGTCCTGTTGGCTTGGTTAATACTTTCTTTCAGAAATATTTCCCTACTAGTGCTCAACATGCTCTTTTGCAGAAACTCTTTGATTTTAAGCAGGGAGAAGGAGAGAAATTGCCTGAATCATGGGCAAGGTTTTGTTCTTTAATTAGAGCACGGCCTGGATATACAGTAGCTAAAAATGAACTTCTTGATATATATTATAATGGACTAACCAATGAATCTAGGACATACCTGGATAGTTGTGCTGGTTGTGTTTTCAGGAAAAGAACTGATAAAGCTGAGGAATTAATGGCTAAAATAAGCAAGAATTATGATGATTGGACTATACCTGAGCCAACACCAACACCAACACCAAAGAAGAGGGGAATGATTGAATTAAATTATGAAGTGATGAAGAAGCTAAGAAATGTCTTAAGGAGAAGGATATTAAATATGAAGATGTGAAGAATTTACCTCCTATAGAAGAATTATGTAAGCCAATCTCTCACTCATCCACTATTGAGGTACACTCTCTCCAACATTTTGATAATGGTGATATTACTTACTCTAAACCTCCTGATCAATGCTTAGAAGAATTTGATAATTAGGTTGTTAAGCAAGATAATTTTAATATGAGAGTGCGGAATCATCTAATGGAAAATTATAGAGCTATTAATAAGTTGCATGATATTATGGAGAGAACATCCAATGATGTTAAAATGCTTGTTAAACATTTACAAATGGTTCAAACTCAAATTGATCAGCTTACTAAGGTGCAAAATGATTTGCTAATTAATGCTTCTAGAGAAAAACATGCTTATGAAATTAGAACTAGAAGTGTTGCTTTTACTCAGGATCTCTATATCTTGAGGGACATCCTAAAAGAATTGAGCAAGATTCTCAATAAGCTAAAAATAGTGGTACTCCTTCTAAGAAAAAGAAAAAGAAACATAAAACAGTTGTAGAATCTTCTGAACCTGCTAAAGATCCTAATAGTATATCTATCTCTGATGCTGAAACTGAAAGTGGTAATGATAAAAATGATGTTTATAATAAAGAAGAAATTGAAGAAGAACCTGAAAGGCACACTAAGAATACTAAGTACGCTAAGGAAGATTTTGCTGCTAATAAACATGGTAGTGAAAGAGAGCCTTGGGTGCAAAAACCAATGCCTTTTCGTGATAAGAAACAGAAGTCAAAGGAAGAAGAACAATATAATAAGTTGTGTGAGTGAATGAAACCTTTGTTTTTGCAAATTACTTTGATTGATGCTATTAAATTTCCTCCTTATTCAAAGTATATGAAGGATATTGTCTCTAATAAAAGGAAGATTCATAATGAGGAAATTTCCACTTTGCTTGCTAATTATTCCTTCAATGGTAAGGTTCCAAAGAAACTTAGAGACTCGGGTATTCCAACTATTCCTTGCTCTATTAAAAATAATTATGTTAAAACTGCTTTGTGTGATCTAGGAGCAGGAGTTAGTGTTATGCCTTTTTCTCTCTACAAAAGACTTCAACTGGAAAAAATGATACCAACTGATATATCTTTGAAATGGCTGATAAGTCTACTACTATTTCTGTTGGTATACGTGAGGATGTTCCTGTTCAAGTGGCTAATAGTTGTTTGATATTAACTAACTTTGTTGCGCTTGAAATGCCTGAAGATGATAATATTTCTATTATTCTTGAGAGACCTTTTCTTAATACTGTAGGTGTTGTCATTGATTGTAATCAAGGAAAGGTAACTTTTAATGTTAATGACAAGGAGCACACTCTTTATTTCCCCAAGGATTGATAAGAAATATGGCCTAAATTCAATTGAAAATATTGAGGGCATCAAAGTTGGAGAAATATATTGTCCCATGCCACAAGAAGATTATGAAACTATTATGATTCAGACTATTGCTATCAAGGTTGAGGTAACATAATCATTTAATGAAATGAAAAGTTTTGCTTCATATAATTTTTTTTGGTAAAAATACCTGATCAACCTTGTTAACAATGTGATTTTGATGAACATAACAACATTTTCACCATGATTATCTTTGTTTACTCTTATTTTCTCTATTCCAATTTTTACTTTCATCGTGCTCATCTTTGTATTGCTAGTTGATGCATATTTGAGTGTCTTAGAACTTCTGAAGTTTTGGGTTTTATTTAGTTTTCCATTGTTCCAAAATCATTTTTCTACAAGAAAATCATTTATCAATTTCTGAAAATTGTTCGAAAATAAAGTTTCTCGAATTTTTTCAAAAAATTCATATTAAACTTGTACGTCAAAAAAGGGATAGAGAGGCACCTGGAGTGACCTAGGGGGGACCAACAGGCAGGCTCACCGCCTGGTGGCGCGGCCAGCCCTGGGGCGTGCCCAGCCATTGTGTGGGCCACCCCTGGCCCTCCACTTATCTAGCCACCGACCTCTTCACTCTCTCTCCCGAGAAAACACCAAAAAATTCTCGAACCCATGTTCTTGTTGTTCTTCACCGCGATTTTCGATCTCCTTACTCGGCCACTCTTTGCTGCTGATTTTTGGAGCATTTGCTCTCCGGTATGTGACTCCTCCGCTTGTCTAAGTAGATTTTTGATTAGTGGACTATATATTGAGTATGTTGCTATTGTAGGTGACAGGTTATGTGAGCTTGCATGCTTGTCCTATGCTTAGAGAAATTAATTTGATGCATGTTTAGTCCTCTTGCAAGTCCCTATAGTAGTTCCCTTCATTTAGTAGCTTTGAAATTATTTTTTGTGATGTTTGTCTATTTTTTTAGAAAAGAGAGAGATGGAAAACCATACTTTTGGATAAGTGTTTGAGAGAGACACACAAAGGGTGGAAAGGCCTTCAAGATCAACTTATCGATTTAGGCCATCATATAATGAAGGTCTTGTTGCGCCGCGCTTTGGAAATGATGGAGATGTGCATCCATCTACCTTCCCTTGTTTTGACTTTTTGAGAACTACAGGAATCCTCGATGATTTCTTGCTTCTTTTTCAAAGGGTTGGCCTAGCCACCTATATGTAGGATGAGAGTGAGCAATATGCTTTGCTCACCAAAACTTTTGTTGAGAGCTTCACTTTCACTAATACTTCTTATAGGCAAACTATTTCATTTAAAATCCATGATATGCCTATTACCATGAACGTGGAAAGATTGTGCAGCATTATAGGTATTGGCATGGCTGGGACGGCAAAGAAGATCCAAAGTCGACCCGCTAATTTGCTGGAGCTCTACCGAGATGTAACAAATGATGATGACTACACAGCCTAGCGCGACAAGATAAGAAACATTCAGCTCCCAGCTCTTAGATATTTTGCTTACTATCTTGCTACTAGCGTTCTTGGTAGGGATAACACTAGTAATATTTCTAACCATCATTTAGCTTTCCTTGTTGTTTTGCTTCATAACCAAGTATAATCTTGGTTCTCTCATTGCTCGCCGTATAACTGCTAGAGGACCCATTTATGGGGGTATTATTGTTGCGCACATGGTTGATGCTTTGGGCCTTTCTGTTGATCCTAATGACACAATGTTGACCCCACAAAGACTTGATCTTGCGGCTATGAAATACCATCACTTTGTTACTACTAACTCTCGTGCAAAGAGTTTAGTTTATAGGATGTTGTTTACTGACGGTGATGAGAGGGAAATTCCCTTGCCACATCCTACTTTGTTCAATATTTGTAGGAAGTCGTGGTCGCGCTCCAAGGAGGAGCTGGACAAGTAGCTCCACTTGCTTGGTTTCCATAGGAAGCACCGGGAGGGGGATGCGCCCTCTTATGACTATGTTGCGCACTACGTCGGGGCGTCCTCGAGTTCGTATCAGGACGAAGGTACTTCTTCGTCATATTATGGAGGCGCCACTTCTTGGCCAGCTTGGGATTGATATCCACTTAGGCCAAAAGCCTAAGCTTGGGGGGAGGTATACCGACATCACACTCATCTACATATCATATTCTGTCGGTACTTTATATATCCATGTTTCGATTTCCTATTTTTTAGTTTTTGTTCTTGTTTTGTTTCTACTTTCCAAAACACAAAAAAGACCAAAAAAATCTTGTTTCTCTTTGTTTGCTTCTTTAGCTTTTAGCTTTAGTTCGCTTGCCCTTTTTAGCATTGGTTTGTTTTTCGAAAAAACAAAAAATATTTGTTGTTCTTCTCTGGTTTTGTAACTTCGTTGCAGGGTTTAGCAGTCCTTAGTGACTCCTTTGGAGTTTGGTTTTCATATTATTATTCAAGCCACACAAGTGAGAGGCAATAATGATGATTTATGACAATTCGATATGTGGTAAGAGGCTGGTATGAACTCTATTTATTTTCATTTTTGTACATATACTCATCCATGTGGGCATGCTTAGTCTGTTTATCTAAGGTGTATGTTATTTAATGGATGCTTCGTAGTTCTTGCTCTCTTATGATTAGTTCCAACTTGCTAATAGTTTGTAGCATGTCATACAAATGTTTGCTTGCATTATTCTATTCATAACATGGTATGCCATTGTGGTATCCTCCTCTGAATGTTTTATTTGAATCGACTTGGCACATGCTCACGCATGCATATGACTAAACAAAAATTCAGTTAGGCCTCGATGATTTATTTTACCTCGGAGTTCTTGTGTCACTTTTATGTCACTATTAATTTTGTTTTGTCGCAAGCATGATTATGACAGTTATTGCTCTTTCGATTGTCACTCCCTTTTAATTGCTAGCCTTCACTTGCACTGAGTATGAGCTTTACTTGTGCATCCAACTCCCCAAAACTAAAGTTGTCAAAAAGAGTCCACCATATCTACTTATTAGCATCATTGCTATTCCTTGCATACTTATTATGCTTTGTTTTCTTCAAAATAAAAATGTTTGCTTGTTATGCGAAAATTAGTTAGTAAAGCTCTCACGAACTTGATGGCATATTTTATTTCCTGCACTTAATAAACCTGAACCATTGTGACTATCTATGTAGTTATATGCTTGCAAATTATAAGTTGGGAGTTAGCAAAACCATGTTGTCATGTTGCACGCTTTCAACATTGCACTTATTATATTTAGTCCATATCATGTTCTTTTGTTTATGGATGTCGTTGGTGTGAAATAAGATGGAAGCTTGTAAGTCCATGGAGTTTGTATATGTGTTAGAGAAACACATGGGCGGCTAGCCTAAGCCATGCCTAATCATGGAGGAAACTTGCAGTAAAACCATAGTGGGCATTCTATGAAGCATCTCCAATAAAAAACTATGTAAATAGCAAATAAAAAGACTGTTGAGATGCCCATTGTCTGTTGCCTTGTCATTGTGATATGGGATCTCTCCTGTGGCATGGGGCAAGGGGTACCCCGTTGGCGGTTCTTGATGATATGCATATATTTACAATGACAAGAACTTACCTAGGACCAAAGTTGAGTAGCATGAGGTCTCAGTACCCATACTCAAGGGGCATGAGATTTTCAATTTATGATTTGTCAAGCATAAAACTCATATTTTCCCTCACATTAACCTTAATCACTTCAAGATGCTTATGATAGGGGTAATAAGAGCTCAAAGCTAATTAGTCCATAATTTTTTGGAAGCTTCATAAAACTTTTTAATCCCTGTTTCCCTCTGCGAATGTCCCATCTTTTACTTTTATGTTGAGTCAATAAGCCTATTCCTCTCTATCGCAAGCAAGCATTTGAGTTTTTATGATTCAATCATCTATATGTTGATTTATTCAATCATGTCCCCTATGTTCCTTGTTTTGCACAATGCTCTTATCCGAATGAATATAACTTTGAAATCTATCATTGTTGGTGAAGAGACTGTTATGTTTAATCAAAAGACTCCTACAACATAAGCTTCATTATAAAAGTTTAGCTCAAAAATAAGTATGATATGTTAATTGTTCTCACACCAAAAACAAAGTTTGTCGTCACCAATTATTTTTCTTTGTGCACCTTTATTGTGACTCCCTTACTCATTGCAAGTTGAGTTATATAAAAGTGAGTTGATTTCTATTATGATTTGTGTATTGATAAATGTGATGTTTCTTGTCTGTATTCTCTTTATCGACACTTCACTCTATAAAACTGTGGTCATGTTTACTCAGTTCAGTTTTCTCTTTTGGATAAACGAGGTGTAAGCTTGGGGGAGTTGATATGTCCATTTTGCATCACTATTTTATATCATAATTTACTATTATTCATTGATATATTTCATATTTAGAGATGATACTTATGTTATTTCATCTATTTTGCATGTTTGATGATTTTTGGAGAATTAACTGCTGGAGTCAGAATTCTATTGGAAAAAGCATAGTCCAGATGCAATATTTTCGAAGATCAGAAAATTCCAAAAAATATATGGGAATTCCTATTTTTCTAGAAGACGAAGGTAGCTAGAAAAGGGAGTGGAGATGGGCCATAGGGGGCCCACGCCACCCCTAGGCGCGGGTCCCCCCTAGGTCGCGTGGCCAGGTGGTGTGGCCACCCTGGCCCACCTCTGGTGTCGCCCTTCCACGTATATCGTTGTAACATCCCAGCATTAAATCTTAGAAATAAGCTGAACACATATGTGTGCATTGCATTCATGCATAGAAAATCTGAATAATTTTCGCGCTTTTAAATAAAAACTTGTCAAAGTGATTGAAGCTTCTCTTAACTTGATGGAATTGAAGTAGATCACCAAGTTAACTGCGATAAGTTTCAATATGACCTTTGCTAAAACCTTATTTTGGGTAAACATGATTTGATCTAAGGGTAGATCAAATGGAATAAAATTAAACCCTAATACATTACTTAATGATTTATATTTGATCCTTAGGTGATCATATCATAGTATTCATTATAATCACTCATGAATACCAAATTATAAATATAACACAAATAATAAGAATGTAACAACTATATATTAATCTCATCTACTTATACCATGAGTATCATGGAAATACCTAACTTTAACTCTCTAGTGAGATTGAGTAGGAAAGAAACCAAAGTTAAGATCATTCACCATATATCTTTCTTTCCATATCAATCTTTATCATCTCTATTGAATCCTATCCTTATATTTGTTGTTCATCAATATTGAGAAATCAACTATTGATTCACCAATTCTTAACCTAATAATTCTTAACCTATCAACTCTTGTACTTATTATAGCATTCACTTAAGGCTTATAAAGAAAGAAGTCAAAAGAGGTAAATAGTGATAATATTTTTAGATGTTATCTATAGGATGGGAGTGATTGGAGGAAATCAAATCAATAGTGTAACAAAGAAGATTACAAGAATGAAGTCTGAAGCAAGTTCCCAGGAATAATCCTATTGGATCAAGTAGGTATAGTCAATGAATTATATCTCTTTATCCAATAGAGATACTAAGAAGATAATTTCAATACAACTGTAATGTAGTATTGATGAAGCCTTGATTAGCCAACGGGAAACCTAAACCACAAAGGATTATAATGACCATGCCTTATTCACCAACATTGAATGCTTATACCATGTATGAGTGACATTGGTGAATAAAACATGATTGAACCATAATATAGATATATTATCCTAGATTAGTCATTGCAAGTCACATTAATATAATGTGAGGTTGGAATGTTAGATATTGGAGTCAAGTAGAGACAAGATAGTATGATTAAAATGATGTTAGAGCAACATTGGATTAAAGAAATTATTTTCCTCTTTGGAAATACTAAGCACTTGAGGTGAAGTAGGATTTGATGTGTACATCTATTTAAGTGATATTAGTGAAGGATGATTAAGGAAGAGTATGATTGGAGTTAGAAGTAACCACGTTGGATTGGGGATTATCAACAATAGAGTAGTTGATATAGCCAAGTATAGCTCTAAATGATTATGAAAGGCTTTAATGATAAGCTCATTGGATTTACAAGTGGATTTAGAAGAATAAAAGGTGGATAAGAATATCTTTGTGAAGTAAAGTTCATCATGTTAACACATGATGATGGATAGGAAGAAGTAGTATATCTAGGAAAGGAATTCCTTAATCAAAAATCTAGAATTATGAAGTATGGAATATAGGAATCTTTGTTAAACACTAAACCCTAAATGTAAGACCAAATCTAATATCCACTTTCTATGGTTGATCTATCATCTTGTTTCCACAATGCTTCATAGGAATATTTTCCTATAACAAATCAATTAAGCACATCTTTATCATTTCTAATTATCATAACCATATGTGCTTAGGGGTTATCTTTATCAAATCCTTTTCATGAGACATTCCAGATAATATCATTCTGATCTCAAACATAAAGACAATGTGTTTAGCCATTAATCTTTATTCACATCAATAAAATAAATATGAGAATATTAAATCTTCTAAGAACTTATGGTAAGCATTTTCAATTTAAACTTTAACTCTTTTATTAGTAATAATAAAAAATATATACATTACTATTTACTAAATTATGAGAATAATATTAACCCTATTAAGTACTCAAAACTTTATGTATCAAATAATAATGAAGTACCAATAAATATAAAAGTTGCCCTAATATTATATATTAATGGAAATAAAATCTCATTAGTTAGTAGTAATACATTCTATAATAAGTTTATGAATTTTTGTAAAATTAAATTCATATTAAGGTCCCTCACAAATCTTAATAGAAAATGTATCTATATAAAGAAAATAAAGAAACCCTAAACGATATATAATAAAAGTTCACCAATTGATTCTTAATAATTTCATTGTTGCTGCAAATGTTCAGCAAATAAAATTCCATAAAGATAAGTCAAAGTTATTGCTTAAATTCAAAGCTAAAAATAAAACAGAAAATGAAAAAAGAATAAAACCAGGAAAAAACAGAGGACACACCAAATCTGGCCCATGGCCCATCTTCTCTCTTATTTCTATTCGTCGCCCGCAAGCCGCAGCCAAATCCCTCCGCTTGCTCCGATACAGCCCACTCCATCCCAACACCGGCCCAGTACCCCTTCATTCCTTTTCTTCCTTTCTTCTTCGTTCAGACAGAAGGCCGTTGGGGAGCAGCAGTTGCGTGGCGCTGCCGGAGCCGTCCGCCGTCGCCATGATGACCGCAGTGCCCTAAGATGCGAGCCATCGCTCTTTGAGCCTATAAGGACCCCGTAACCGCAGAGAACGAACCCCAATTCCTTTCTTCCTTGTTTTCCCTTATCCACTGTAAACCAAGCTCGCCGGAGATCATCCACCTCACCGTTCTCGACCACCCTAGGACCAATGGAGGAAACCAACATGCTCGACGTGATCATCTTGTTCATCTTCGACAAATCATGCAAGCCGGCGCAACCCCAATCGACGGGATCGAAGCGTCTACCGCTGCCAGACGTCGTCGTTCATCGTCGATTGCCACCATCTCAAACCTCCTCCGCCCTCTTCAACACGCTCTTCCGAATCCTGGTGAGCTACAGGTACTCGTGAAACTCTCTGATTTGCATCTAACCCTCTCTGTCGACTTTGCCACTAGGGCGTTTGCTCACCGCCGTCTGGGCTCGCCGGAGCCAAGATTCCGGTGACCATTTTTTAGCGGTGCGGCCACAGTTCGAACCAGCGAACTCTTCCGCATCCAAACCACCTACCCACAGCCTCGCACGATCACCAAATCGCCGAAATCGAAATCGATCTGAGAGGATTTGTTCGTATGACGTCATCGTGAGGTCACATCGGCGTCATCCTTGACTAGGTCCACCCTATTGACTGGTCTTTGCTGATGTGGCTTATGACGTGGCCCTGAGCCCTACCTGTCTGTGGCTGGGGTAGATCCCATCTGTGTGTAAAAAGGTTTAGTGTCTGTTTGGGAATAATTAAAACATTATAAATCCAAATTTCAATATTCTAGAAATAAAATAAAATGATTAAATCTTGTAAATTTAATATCTTTTGTTTTATAAATCAGAAAAATACATATAATATATGAAAATGTCTAGAAAAATAAAATCTACAACTTAAAACTATTATTAAATATTATTATGATTATTTAAATAAATATTATTTAATAAATACTTTACAAAGTTTTAATACTTTGATAATTCATATTTTAATAATGGTAAATGTTAAAAATATAAATAAAATACCAAAAATCTTAGAAAAATAAAAACAATACTTTAAAACTATAATCATACATTCTTACTACCCTTAATTAAATATTTATTGTTTATAAAGAATAAACCTTATTAAAATCATATCTTATTATTTATAAATCCCAAAAATAAATGTAATATACCAAAGTGATCACAAAAATAATACCTACATGTTAAAAATGTGATATTCCACTTTTGAGTTAAATAAAAAGTTAAACCACTTTAATAACTGAAGTATAAACTTATTTCCTTAATAGAGAATTCATATAAAGGTAAATAAAATTTGTTAATATTCCTAAAATTACCAATTTAAATCTAATAAGTAATACTAGTCTTAAATATTTATAATATATAGTAAAAATGGTTCAACCCATATTAATACAATTTTATTAAATTATCTCTCAACTATAAATGTAGATTATTTTATAAAAGGATTCTTATTTAATATAAAATCTCAAAGAATAATTTATAGTGAAATAAAACATATTCCTTTACTTTAACCACAAGTTTATAAACAAATCAAAACACCATAGTGAGTTCATAAGTAGTAAATAATATTGTTTACTTATTCATAAACCTTAACCACACCCTTATAGGGAGATAAATCCTTTTATACCATTATAATGTAAATAAATCACTACTCCAATAGAAGTAATGCCATTCTTAAGTAACTCTAAGGAAACAATATAAAGTGAACAGGATACAAGTATCATAAGTAATACACCCTAAGTCTTCCTAAAGTTACTTATAGTTACAAAGCTTTAAGTATAATGCTAAAGACTTTATTATATGCTTTATAGTTAACTTTGGCCTGTTATAATTAATTTATAAAGCATCTCAAGTCCAAACTATTCAAGCAATCACAAACAACATCAACCACATCTGATTAACCACAAAGATTGTTTAAACCTTAATAAAGGAATCTTTTCTTCAAAAGTTATTCGTTTTGCCACTTCAGTCAACATATGACAATTAATAGTAAACACCTTACTTTATACTTTACTTGTATAATAAAATTGTTAATACTTAAATTCTTTATAAGTGACATTACTTGTAAAGTAAAACTTGAAGATAAACAATTAAGATGTAAGAAACCTTGAGTAGCATTCCATACTATGTATTTTATTGTTGTATAAATACATGTTGTTTCCCACACACTCACAAGCCTTAATAAGAAGCACATGTATGAAACTTAATCTAAAAGGGCAACACATTCCAAGGAAACCCTTTCCATTATCCAAACCCTAGAACAACGCTATTCTCGGGATTCGCGTTTATCAACTTGCATTACATTACTTATGCATATAAGCATCTTGCTTCTTTAAACATTAGTCCTTACCGGACCAATGATGCAGATTTCAACTATTGGATCTTATATTGTCTTGAAGACCGTGAGTGCATAATCTTGCAATCACAAAAGGCAAGTCCACACTTGCTCATGTCCTTTGATTATTTTCTGTAAAGTATTTTACAAATCCAGTATTGTCATCACCTGCATTTGAAAAAGGTCAGAAAACATTATTTTCATAATAATGTGATTATAGGTTATTTACCATGAGGTAATAACCTACTATAAGAGTTCGGTGGTAAAGGAACATATTATTTAGGACTTAACCACCAATGTCGCCAGTGATTCTTGCGCCATATATTACGCGTTGACCATGAGATTTGGAATGGGACGAAGAAGTCAGTTGTATCTTTTCCCTCTCGCATGGAGCTTGATTTGCGGGTCGTGGTTGTTATCACTCGTAACGTGCATATTATTTATGGTAATTCGTAGAGGATATGCAGCATATGGGTGGGAGCCCTCAATGTCCCACGATAGTTCCGGCATCTGAACGGTCTGTACTGCCAGCCGTAATTCAATAGGTGGGCTGGTGTACACCAAGGAGACATGCGGGGTCGCGGAGAAGGCAGTGATTGGCTTGGATCTTAGTCTGGGCCTCACACCAAGGAAGTGTCAACGAACCTGCAATTCGGATGTGCAACAAAGCTAAGATCTCTCATGGGTAAAGTGACGTACCTCTGCAGAGTGTAAGAACTGTAACTTGCTACTCCCTGTTTCGGGAAGGAGTTGCGAACGCGGCGGGAAAGGAACTCCATGAAAGTTCTAGTAAACCCATGAAGGCTGACGGACATAGCTTTTCAGAATAAAAGCAACTTTTGAATAAATGTTTATGAAAACTTGCATTGGCTACGACCTATGGTCTGTGGCTGTAGTTATAGTGCATCAAACACTCTTTTTCTAGTGAACTTGTTGAGTACGCTCGTACTCAAAGTATCTTCTTAACCCTTGCTAGGTTCTAAGGCCAGTATAGACGACATCTACATCAAGTTATGTTCCAGGAATCATCATCAGAAGCTAAAGCTCTTCAAGGAAGTCAAGAAAGTCAACATATACATCAACTCAAGTGAAGACGAAGTTGCTAATTAGATAAGAATAGAATTTCTAACCATAGAACCTACCTCTGTAGAGTATTGCAATAGCAGCAATGCAAGCCAGTAGTTCGGTTACTAGTTTTATCAGTATGGTAGCTATGAGTTATTTATTCCTGATTCTTCTTCGTAAGAAGTTTCTTTCTCTCTCTTTAACCTAGAGTGTTCTCTGGATCTTGTGTAAAGAGTTGAGTTGTAACCTATAGTCATGTCTTGGACCTGCTGTGTTTCTGTTGTACCACTCTGAGGGATGTAATACTAGTGAACGGTGTTTCATTGGTGTTATGTCAACGACTATAGTGTACTACATCATGTAGTGGTATGCTGGGTCACCGCAATCGTCCTCCCGAAAACCTAAGACGGAGAGAGCCATTAGAGAAATATTATGCTGCCTCCACGGGGCGGAAACCACACAGAGAGAAAGAGCTCTCCAGCAGGCAGAAATCTGCCGGGGAAATTCCTCCTCGGAGAGGGAAGATCGTCGCCATCGACACCATCATCGAGCTAGGCTTCATCGGGATCATCATCATCATCATCAACATCACCACCAGCACCATCACCACCACGCCATACCGTTGTAACAATTGGGTTGAATCTTGTGTAGTTCATGGGGGAAACTTTCCCGGTGTTGATTACTTGTTGTAGTTGATGCTATTGAGTGAAACCATTGGATTATCGTTCATGTTCAGATTGTTACTTATCATTATTTCATCTCTGATCTTGATCCATATGATGTCTTGTGAGTAGTTCATTTAGTTCTTGAGGACATGGGAGAAGTCATGTTGTTAGTAGTGGAATTATGTTGAGTAATATTTAATGGTTTGATATTTATGTTGTGGTGCTATTCTTCTAGTGGTGTCATGTGAATGTCAACTACATGATACTTCACCTTTATGGGCCTAGGAGTTGCATTGTGTATTTGGCTACTAATTGCGGGGTTGCCTGAGTGACAGAAACCTAAACCCCCGTTTAGAAACCATTGCATAAGGGAGTGTAGGATCTCAAAGTTTAATGTTGTGGTTAGATTTTTATCTTAATTACTTTCTTGTAGTTGCGAATGATTGCAAGGGGTATAATCACGAGTACGTAATAGTTCAAGTTGGGGTAGTACATTAGCATAGATTCACCCCCATAACACTTATCCAACCAATGAAGATTAATCGACTATATGAAGCAAAAGCACTTGACAATATTCCCATGTGTCCTCGAGAACGTTTGGTCATCATAAGTAATACAATCATCTTGTCATTTGCTGAAAAAAGGATTGGGCCACTCGCTGCAATTATTATTATTGTCTTTTATTTACTCGCACTTTATTTATCTGCATTACCAAAACCCCCTAAAAATCTGTTTGCTAGTATTTACACTGAATCCTTGATCCAAACCGCTTGTCAACACCATCTGCTCCTCGTTGGGTTCGATACTCTTATTTATCAAAAGTATTATGATACACCCCCTATACTTGTGGGTCATGAGGGACGTCTGTTGAAGCGGTTGATGACCCACAAGTATAGGGGGTGTATCATAGTACTTTTAATAAATAAGAGTGTCGAACCCAACAAAAAGCAGAAGGTGTTGACAGGTGGTTTGGATTAAGGATTCATTGTAAATACTTAGCAAATAGACTTTTAGTTTTTTTTTTGATAATGTAGATAAATAAAGTGCGAGAAAATAAAATACAATAATAATTGTAGCAAGTGGCCCAATCCTTTCTTCAGCAAAGAACAAGCCGGTTGTATTACTTAAGATGACCAAACATTCTTGAGGACACATGGGAATATTGTCAACTGCTTTCGCTTCATATAGTTGATTAATCTTTTTTGGTTGGACAAGTGTTGTGTAGGTGAACCTATGCTAATGTACCGACCTTACTTGGACTAATACATACTTGTGATTATACCCCTTGCAAGCATCCAGAACTACAAGAAAGTAATTAAGATAAAAACCTAACCACGACATTAAACTCTGAGATCCTACACTCCCTTATGCAATGGTTTCCTAACGGGGGTTTAGGTTTGTGTAACTCCGTCAACCCCACAATTAGTAGCTAAATACATAATGCATTTCCCTAGGCCCATAAAGGTGAAGTATCATGTAGTCGATGTTCACATGACACCACTATAAGAATAGCACCACAACTTAAAATATCAAACCATTAAATATTTCTCAACACAATTCCACTACTAAAAACATGATTTCTCCCATGTCCTCAAGAACTAAACAAACTACTCATGAAATATCATATGGATCAAGATCAGAGATGGAATAATGATAAGTAAAAATCTGAACATGAACAATAATCCAATGGTTCCACTCAATAGCATCAACTACAACAAGTAATCAACACCGGGAAAGTTTCCCCTAAGAACTATGCGAGATTCAACCCAATTGTTACAGCGGGATGGAGTGGTGGTGATGGTGCTGGTGGAGATGATGGTGAAGATGATGATGATGATCCCGATGAATTCTATCTTGATGACGGTGTTGATGGCGATGATCTCTCCTCTCCGGGAAGAAATTTCCCCGATAGATTTCTGCCTGCCGGAGAGCTCTTTCTCTCTTTGTAGTTTCCGCCCCGTAGAGGTGGCGGAATATTTTTGTGGTTGCCCCCCGAGTCATAGGATTTTGGGAGGATTATATACTCCAAAGGGCGATGCCAGAGGTGGGCCAGGGTGGCCACACCACCTAGTGGCGTGGCCTAGGGGGACCCGCGCCTGGGGTGGTGTGGGCCCCATGTGGCCCATCTCCACCCCTCCTTCTGGCTTCCTCCGTCTTCTGGAAAATAGGAATTTTTGTATATTTTCTGGGATTTTCTGATCTTCGCGAATATTGCATCTGGACAGTGCTTTATCCATTAGAATCCTAACTCCGACGGTTCATCCTCCAAAAGTCATCAAACATGCAAAATAGATGAAATAACATAAGTATCATCTCTTAATATGAAATATATCAATGAATAACAATAAATTATGATTTAAATAGTGATGCAAAATGTACGTATCAACTCCCCCTAATATTAGACCTCTCTTGTCCCCAAGCGAAAACCGAGCTCAATAAACATGACCATAGGTTTATGGAGAGAAGTGTGAATAAAGAGAATACAGACAAGAAGCATCACATTTATCAATACACAAATCATAATAGAAAACAACTCACTCTTATATAACTCAACTTGCAACGAGTATAGGAGTCACAATAAAGATACACAAAGAAAATCATAATTGGTGATGACAAACTTTGTTCTTGGTCATAGAACAATTAACAAATCATACTTCGTTTTAGGCAAAGCTTTTATAAATGAGTTTATATTGCAGGGGTCTCTTGCTCAAACATAATGGTCTTTTCACCTACAAATATAGCTTTCAAAGTCATATTCATTCAGGTAAGAGCATTGTGCAAAACAAGGAACATAAGAAACAAGATTGAATAAATCAACATATGGATGATTAAATCACAACAACTCAAATGCTTGCTTGAGATAGAAAACGAATAGGTTTACTGAATCAACATAAAATGAAAAGATAGGCCCTTCGCAGAGGGAAGTAGGGATTCCAAGTTTCATAAAGAGCTTCCAAAAAATTATGGTACTTACTAGCTTTGAGCTCTCATTGCCCCTATCATAAGCATCTTGAAGTGATTAAAGTTAAAGTGATACAAATATGAGGTATATGCTTGACAAATCATAAGTTGAAAATCTCATGTCCCTTGAATACGAGGGTCGTTCCTCATGCTACTCAACTTTAGTCACAAGCAAGTTCTTGTCATTGTAAGTATATGTGTACCATAGAGAACCGCCAACAGGGTACCCCTTGTGTAGGGTTCGCAGCATAGAAAACAAAAAATTTCCTACGATGTGAACTATATACCAAGATCCATCTACTAGATACAAACAACGGGCGGATGTATATCCGTAGATAACATACCCTTGAAGACCGACAAAGCTTAACGAGTTCAACTCGTGGTTGATGTAGACGATCTCTTGCCGATCTTAAGATCGAGAGGAAGTCCTAGCGCCGCAAATCAGCAGCGCATCCGTGCTCGCACACACGTTCGAGGCAACGAGAAACCTCCGCCTCCTCGCTCCAGCGATGCAGCGGAAGCACAACTCTTTCTTGCCGAATATCCACCGGGAACATGTATCTCGCTAGTCCGAGACCATGGGGGATAAATTCTAGAGGGGGAGAGAGATCCTTCACGAGGAGGTGTGAGAGACAAGTGAGGAGGGGGGATCCTTTTAGGAGGAGGGGGGGGAACCCAAGGGGGTGGCAGGCGCATGGGGCTGCCCCCTTGCCCTCCCCTCTTCATGTGGGTGGACACTCCACTCACAAATCTCCTTTAAATTCCCTCCACTCAAAAGTCCACTCAAATTCCCATTAAATTTCCACCAAATTTAATGCAAACTCTCATTAAATAAAACTCTTTTATTTTATTCAGAATTTTGTCAATTACTTTAATGACAAACATTCACAAATAACCCCTTGCTATAATTCTATTTCACATGCATAACCACTTTATGCAATTTCACCCGAAAACCTGTTTCGGTATCTAGTGAAATAAATTCCTGCGCTTGTTCATTCTTTCGGCATGAAACATTTGCTCCAATTGGATGTCGGTGTCTCTTAAGTGTGTCACCCTACGGTTCGTGAATAATGCGGACATGATCGAGACCCCTCTCGGATCAATAATCAGAAGCGGGATCTGGAGACCCATACTGACTCCCACACATTCAACGATGACTTTCTTGTGATCGTCGGAACCTTTTACGCTAGTATCTTAATCCCTTTGTTTCAGGATATATTACATGTCCGAGATTCGATCATCGGTATCTCCATACCTAGTTTGATCTCGTTACCAACATGCACTCTTTTCTCGTTCCTGTGATATAACATTCTAGTGATCAAATCACTTGCTTGCAAGCTAATCAATGTGATATCACCGAGAGGGCCCAGAGTATATCTATCCGTCATCGGGATGAACAAATTCCACTCTCGATCCATGAGCCTCAACATAACACTTTATTAGTTCTGAATCCATCTTTATAATCACCCTGTTACGGTGTGACGTTTGATGTTATAAAGAAACTCTTCCGGTGTTAGTGATTGACATGATCTCATGGTCTAAGGATTAGGATCACTTCGTAAGTTGTTATAGCAATATAAACTCAATGACTTTGATCGTAATGCTATACTTCGGATGAATGTTCATCACACCATTACACTAATGTTGTGATCCCGTTATTAACAACATCCAATGTCCATGATCAGGAAACCTTGATCATCTTGTTAATCAACGAGCTAGTTTATGAGAGAGGCATAACTAGGAACTTTCTGTTTGTTTATTAAACACACATGTATTAACGTTTCCGTATTAATACAATTATAGCATGCAAAATAAACATCTATCATATACTTGGAATACACATAATAAACACTTTATTATTGCCTCTCAGGGCATATTCCCTTCAGTCTCCCACTTGCACTAGAGACAATAATCTAGTTACATAGTGATAAATCTAACACCCATTGAGTTCTGGTGTTGATCATGTTTTTCTCTAGGGAGAGTTTTAGTCAACGGATCTGCTACATTGAGATCCGTATGTACTTTACAAATCTTTATATCTCCATCCTTGACATGCTCGCGGATGGAGTGAAACCGGCGCTTAATATGCTTGGAATGCTTGTGAGACCTTGGCTCTTTGGCATTGGCAATGGCACCATTGTTGTCACAATAGATCACCATTGGGTCCAAAGCGTTTGCCACCACTCCTAGTTCGGATATGAACTCCTTCATCCAAACTGCTTCCTGAGCCGCTTCTGAAGCAGCAACATATTCGGCCTCCGTTGTTGATCCCGCTACCACAGGTTGTTTGGAGCTCCTCCAATTAACTGCTCCGCCATTCATGAGAAATACGTATCCAGATTGAGACTTAGAGTCATCCGGATCAGTGTCAAAGCTAGCGTCGACATAACACTTAGCGACGAGCTCTTCTTCACCTCCGTATACAAGAAACATATCCTTAGTTCTTCGTAAGTACTTAAGGATATTCTTGACCGCTATCCAGTGTTCCGAACCTGGATCCGATTGGTACCTACTAGTCAAACTAATAGCATGTGCCACATCCGGTCTTGTACATAGCATGGCGTACATTATAGAGCCTATGGCTGAAGCATAGGGGACTTTGTCCATTATCTCTCTTTCTTCCGCCGAAGCCGGACTTTGAGTCTTACTCAATGTCTTGCCTTGCAACATAGGTAAGAACCCCTTCTTACTTCCGTCCATTTTAAACTTCTTTAAAATCTTATCAAGGTATGTACTTTGCGATAGCCCTATTAGGCGCCTAGATCTATCTCTATAGATCTTTATGCCTAATATGTATGACGCTTCACCTAGGTCCTTCATTGAAAATTTGCTGTTTAGATAACTTTTAACACTGTTTAAAAGATCTATATCATTTCCGATCAATAATATGTCATCCACATATAATATCAGAAATGCCACATTGCTCCCACTCACTTTCTTGTAAATACAAGCTTCTCCATAAGTTTGGACAAATCCAAACTCTTTGATCACCTCATCAAAGCGGAGATTCCAACTTCGTGATGCTTGCTTCAATCCATAGATGGATCGCTGAAGCTTGCACACCTTGTTAGCATCCTTAGGATCGACAAAACCCTTTGGTTGTATCATATACAACTCTTCTTCAATATTACCATTGAGAAACGCGGTTTTGACATCCATCTGCCATATCTCATAATCGAAATATGTAGCAATTGCTAACATAATCCTAACTGACTTTAGCATCGCTACGGGAGAGAAAGTCTCATCGTAGTCAACTCCTTGAATTTGTCGAAATCCCTTTGCGACAAGTCGAGCTTTATAGACGGTCACATTACCATCAGCATCAGTTTTCCTTTTGAAAATCCATTTGTTCTCCACGGCCTTTCGGTCGTGAGGTAATTCCACCAAGTTCCAAACTTGATTTTCATACATGGATTCCATCTCGGATTTCATGGCTTCTAACCATTTGTTGGAATCCGGGCTCATCATCGCTTCTTCATACGTCGCAGGGTCATCATTTTCATCAACCATGAAATTCATGACAGGATTTCCGTACAGCTCGGGAGCTGCACGCGTCCTGTTTGACCTGCGAGGTTCGGTAGTACTCTCTTTCGGAGTTTCATGATCATTATCATTAGTTCCCTCTTCAACAGGTGGAGCTAACTCCGGAACAACTTCCGGCGCTGCGCTACTCGCCATACTTTGAAGAGAAGGTTCCACAACCTCTTCAAGTTCTACCTTCCAACTACTCACACCTTTCGCGAGAAACTCTTTCTCTAGAAAGGATCCATTCTTGGCAACAAAAACCTTGCCCTCGGATCTGTGATAGAAGGAATACCCAATAGTTTCTTTAGGGTATCCTATGAAGACGCATTTTTCCGCTTTGGGTTCGAGTTTATCCGGTTGAAGTTTCTTCACATAAACATCGCATCCCCAAACTTTAAGAAATGACAGCTTAGGTTTGTTTCCAAACCACAATTCATACGGTGTCTTTTCAACGGATTTAGATGGTTCCCGATTTAAAGTGAATGCAGCAGTTTCTAGTGCATAACCCCAAAATGACAACGGCAAGCCCGTCAGAGACATCATAGATCGAACCATATCTAATAAAGTACGATTACGATGTTCCGACACACCATTTCGCTGTGGTGTTTTGGCAGGTGTGAGTTGTGAAACAATTCCACACTCTTTCATGTGAGTGCTAAACTCGTAACTTAGATACTCACCTCCACGGTCGGACCGTAGAAATTTGATCTTTCTATTATGATGATTTTCCACTTCATTCTGAAATTCCTTGAACTTTTCAAAGGTTTCAGACTTGTGTTTCATCAAGTAGATATAACCGTATATACTCAAATCATCCATGAAAGTAACAAAATAACGATATCCACCTCGCGCCGACACACTCATTGGACCACATACATCAGAATGTATGATTTCCAATAAATCTGTCGCCCGTTCCATTGAACCGGAAAACGGCGTTCTAGTCATCTTGCCCATAAGGCATGGCTCACATGTATCAAATGATTCATAATCAAGTGATTCCAAAAGTCCATCCGAATGGAGCTTCTTCATGCGTTTAACGCCAATATGACCTAGACGGCAGTGCCACATATATGCGGATATATCATCATTAAGTTTAATCCTTTTAGCATCAACATTATGAATATGTGTAACATTATCATCGAGATCTAGTAGAAATAAACCATTCATCATCGGTGCATGACCATAAAAGATTTCATTCATATAAATGGAACAACCATTGTTCTCGGATTTAAATGAATAAACACTTCGCATCAAACACGATCCAGATACAATGTTCATGCTCAGTGCAGGCACCAGATAACATTTATTCAAGTTTATAACTAATCCTGACGGCAAGTGGAGAGGCAGCGTTCCGACGGCGATCACATCAACGCTTGATCCATTGCCGACACGCATCTTGACCTCACCCCTTGCTAGCGGTCGCTTGTTCCGCAGCCCCTGATTCGAGTTACAAATATTAGCAACTGAACCGGTATCAAATTCCCAGGTGCTACTGCGAGCACTAGTCAAGTACACATCAATAACATGTATATCATATATACCTTTGTTTGCCTTGCCGGCCTTCTTGTCTGCCAGATACTTGGGGCAGTTGCGCTTCCAGTGGCCAGTCCCCTTACAATAGTAGCACTCAGAATCAGACTTAGGTCCAACTCGGGGTTTCTTTTCAGGCACGGCAACAGGCTTGCCGCCCTTACTTCCCTTCCGTTTTCCCTTCTTGTCTTTCTTGAAACCAGTGTTCCTATTGATCATCAACACTTGATGTTCCTTTTTGATCTCCACTTCTGCAGTTTTAAGCATTGACAGAAGCTCGGGGAGAGACTTCTTCATGCCTTGCATATTATAGTTCATCAAGAAGCTCTTATAGCTAGGTGGCAGAGACTGCAGAACACGATGGATGCCTAAGTCAATGGGAATCGATATTCCCAAGGACACAAGCTTATCGGCGTAACCCGACATCTTGAGTACATGCTCACTAACGGAGTTGTGCTCTTCCATCATGCAGCTAAAGAACTTTTCTGAAGCGTTGTAGCTCTCTACAGCAGCATGTGTGTCGAAAATCATTTTCAACTCACCCATTGTATCAAATGCATTGCCGTTTTCGAAACGCTTTCGAAGTTCCGGCTCTAGCCCATACAATATGCCGCAATGAACTAAGTTGTGGTCCTCCTGACGAGTCTGATAGACATTCTTCTCCTCGTCAGGGGTATCATCTAAAGGTGGGGGGCCTAACGGCGCTTCTAGCACATATTGCTTTTGTGCAGCAGAGAGGAGAATCCTCAAATTCATGGCCCATTCGGTAAAGTTGCTACCGTTCGTTGCTAGTTTCTCTTTCTCCATGAACACATTGAAATTAAAAGCAGGTGGTGCCATCTACAACAGAATTTGTAAAGTTTAGACTAAGTGTATGATAGATTGAGTTCAACTAATCTATATTACGAATGAACTCCCACTCAAAAACGACATCCCTCGTGCCTTTTTGGTGATTACATGAACCAAATCCACTACACCAAGTCCGATCATCACGTGAGTCGGTATAGCTTCAAAGGCGAGCATCAAATGGGCATCATATCAACTATATGACTCATGCTTAACCTTTCGGTCCGTGTTCCGAGGCCATGTCTGTACATGCTAGGCTCGCCAAGTTAGAACCTTAGTATTCGCGTGTGTAACTGTTTTACACCCGAAATATGGTCGTGGATCCAAGAACACCCGATCATCACGTGATGTCTTGGAGCGACGAAAACATAATCGGTGCATACTAAAGGAAGAACACATTCTTATCTTGATATTTAAATGAGGGATCATCTTATTATGCTAACAAAGCGCTAAACAAGCAATATAAGATGCTATCAAACATCATATGTTTATTATGAAATTATATGGTTCCCGCAGATGATCTCTATCATGTGCATCGTGGTATGATCACTATCATACCTATATGTGTAAATCCAAGGTCTATGGATTTTACACGCTATGTGTGTTGTAAGAGTATCATCTCATACTTCTACTTACAACACTACCATATCATAACACTAGCCCAGCAACAATCTAAACTAGACGCCTCTAATTTATCCATTGCAAGTTTTACGTGGCTTAGGGCTTTCGAGATAGAACCGTTCTTACCTACGAACATGAACCACAACGAGGATAATCAAATTGTTGACAACTCGCTTGCAAAATAGATATTGACTATAGTAGGAGAGACAGACACCCGCTAGCCACTTATGCAAACTAGTTGCATGTCAAGCGTGGAACAGGTCTCATGTGCGAGTACATGTAAAGTTTGTCCGGGCCGCTTCATCCCACTATGCCACCAATATCCAAAATTACAACAAAGGAGCAACAACATGATCATCATCGCCCACATACTCATATGTGTACTACCCGTGTAAAGTATCTACGCATAGATCCGGCTCTGATACCACTGTAGGGTTCGCAGCATAGAAAACAAAAAATTTCCTACGATGTGAACTATATACCAAGATCCATCTACTAGATACAAACAACGGGCGGATGTATATCCGTAGAGAACATACCCTTGAAGACCGACAAAGCTTAACGAGTTCAACTCGTGGTTGATGTAGACGATCTCTTGCCGATCTCAAGGTCGAGAGGAAGTCCTAGCGCCGCAAATCAGCAGCGCATCCGTGCTCGCACACACGTTCGAGGCACCGAGCAACCTCCGCCCCCTCGCTCCAGCGATGCAGCGGAAGCACAACTCTTTCTTGCCGAATAGCCACCGGGAACATGTATCTCGCTAGTCCGAAACCATGGGGGATAAATTCTAGAGGGGGAGAGAGATCCTTCACGAGGAGGTGTGAGAGACAAGTGAGGAGGGGGGCTCCTTTTATAGGAGGAGGGGGGAACCCCAAGGGGGTGGCCGGTGCATGGGGCTGCCCCCTTGCCCTCCCCTCTTCATGTGGGTGGACACTCCACTCACAAATCTCCTTTAAATTCCCTCCACTCAAAAGTCCACTCAAATTCCCATTAAATTTCCACCAAATTTAATGCAAACTCTCATTAAATAAAACTCTTTTATTTTATTCAGAATTTTGTCAATTACTTTAATGACAAACATTCACAAATAACCCCTTTCTAGAATTCTATTTCACATGCATAACCACTTTATGCAATTTCACCCGAAAACCTGTTTCGGTATCTAGTGAAATAAATTCCTGCGCTTGTTCATTCTTTCGGCATGAAACATTTGCTCCAATTGGATGTCGGTGTCTCTTAAGTGTGTCACCCTACGGTTCGTGAATAATGCGGACATGATCGAGACCCCTCTCGGATCAATAATCAGAAGCGGGATCTGGAGACCCATACTGACTCCCACACATTCAACGATGACTTTCTTGTGATCGTCGGAACCTTTTACGCTAGTATCTTAATCCCTTTGTTTCACGATATATTACATGTCCGAGATTCGATCATCGGTATCTCCATACCTAGTTTGATCTCGTTACCGACATGCACTCTTTTCTCGTTCCTGTGATATAACATTTTAGTGATCAAATCACTTGCTTGCAAGCTAATCAATGTGATATCATCGTGAGGGCCCAGAGTATATCTATCCGTCATCGAGATGAAAAAATTCCACTCTCGATCCATGAGCCTCAACATAACACTTTATTAGTTCTGAATCCATATTTATAATCACCCTGTTACGGTGTGACGTTTGATGTTATCAAGAAACTCTTCCGGTGTTAGTGATTGACATGATCTCATGGTCTAAGGATTAGGATCACTTCGTAAGTTGTTATAGCAATATAAACTCAATGACTTTGATTATAATGCTATACTTCGGATGAATGTTCATCACACCATTACACTAATGTTGTGATCCCGTTATTAACAACATCCAATGTCCATGATCAGGAAACCTTGATCATCTTGTTAATCAACGAGTTAGTTTATGAGAGAGGCATAACTAGGAACTTTCTGTTTGTTTATTAAACACACATGTATTAACGTTTCCGTATTAATACAATTATAGCATGCAAAATAAACATCTATCATATACTTGGAATACACATAATAAACACTTTATTATTGCCTCTCAGGGCATATTCCCTTCACCTTGCCCCATGACACAGGAGCTATCCCATATCAAAATGACAAGGCAACAGAGAATGAGTATCTCAGTGATCTTTTTTATTTACCATGATAATGGTGCCCCTTTTTTCTCCTTTTTATATATTTTTTCTGAAGATGCTTTATAGATTGCTCACTATGGTTATGCCGCAAGTTTCCACCATGATTAGGCATGGCTTAGGCTAGCCGCCCAGGCGTTTCTCTAACACATATATAATACTCCATGGACTTACATGCTCCCCTTTTATTTCACACCACCGACATCCATAAACAAAAGATCATGATATCAACTGGATAGATATGTACAAGTGTTGAAAGCGTTCCCCATGACAACATGGTTCTGCTAACTCCCAACTTATAATTTCCAAGCATATAAGAAACATAGATGGGCACAATGGTTCAAGTTTATTAAGTGCAAGAAAATAAAGTGTGCCATCAAGTTTGTGAGAGATTTAATCACTAATTTTCATATAACAAAAGTTTTTAATTTGGAAGATAGATAAAACTTGAGAATTTACTTAGAATAGAAATAATGCTAATAGGTAGATATGGTGGACACAAATGGCATAGGGTTTTAGTTCAAGATTTGGATGCACGAGAAGCATTCCCTCTCAGTACAGGTTTTTGGCTACCAAGGCCGGGTAGCAAGCATAAGAGTTGAAGGAAACAAACAAACATACAAATGATAGAAACAATCATGCAATCTTCCTTGGAAACACAAAAGATCTTAACTTGGGATTACTAAGCTTATGAGCCAAACAAGAAAGAAAGAAAATAAAATATTATATCTACAAGTACTTTTATCTTTTCCATTCAATCCTCAAAGTAGTGTTGCTACTGACCAAAGCTAGGTTTGCCAAAACCAACTAAATTTACTTGATGCTCCAAAGTGATACCAATACTAACAACAATATCAATCATATAACATAAATTGCAAACTAAAATAACATGTGCAAAAAGTAAATGATGAAACTTCTCATTAATATTCCATAATGGCGCTCACACCAAGGGATACATAGATAACCAACTAGAGGAGAGATACTTCCATAATGCAAACCATCCTATATGATAACTTCTCTATTCATGATATGACTCTACTAAAAAGGTAAAAAGATAAAAGATAATGATGTGATACCACGGCACTCCCCCAAGCTTGGAACAAACCAAGGGGATGCCAAAACCTGATGACGAATTACTCCTTCGGCGGTGGTGATGATTCATTGTCGTCATCCGATTTCCAAGGTAAAGGCTCACCATCAACAAAGGACGACTTGGTTTCCAATATTCTAAAACTAGCAGCAGAACTTTTGCGTTTAAACCTAGCCTCATACTCACAGTTTTGATTTTGCATGTCATAGAGTTGTGCTTGTAATTGGTTGGCGGTCTGATGGAGCGAGAGGATATCATACCAAAGCTTGGCAGTCTCCCTCTTATGCTCGGCGACGAGTTCTGAACTTATCTTATGGATGACATCCACTTCACGCTCTGCCATCTTCTTGTACCTAAAGACTTCTTGCTCTAGTGCTTCCACTCTATCCTCTAGACTGCCTTCTCCTTTAGGGCCCTGAACTTCTTTTATCTATACCTTCTCATCCTTGAACAACAACTCCTTGTGGTGGATCTTCAACTCATTCATGTACGGGTTGAGGATGTCCGCGAAGGAATCCTCCTTGGGTGATCCAGAGGAAGACATGGCGGCTCTGAAACTGGGAACTTGCCTGAAAGAAAAGATCGAAACGAAAACACGACGAGAACACGATATACGGACCGGGGGATCTAGGGGATTATATATTACAAAGTTTAACGACAAAAGGAAGGTACTGGGAGAAAACAGGTCGGATACGAGCTCCGAGGTGGCCACACCACCCGGTGGCGCGGCTAGGGGGCCCGCGCCAAGGGGTGGTGTGAGCCCCCGGGCTCCGTTTCCGTCCCTCTTTCGACTCATTATCTTCCATGTTAGATAAAAAACGGCAAAAATATAAATTGAAAAGTTTTTCTCGAACTTTTCTTACCAGAACTGTTACCTATTCGAAAACGGACTCTGCGGGTTCTTGAATTTGGTCTTTAATAAATTCTTCCAGAGTCACCACTTGAATAATATCAATATCTTCATTATAAGAATCTCCAGAAATATAGTGTTTGAGCCTTTGACCATTCACCACTTGTGTAGTGTTGTCTCTCAAAGAAGAAAATTTTATTGCACCTAAATGATACACCTCTTTAATAACAAAAGGTCCTTCCCATGTTGAGAGTAATTTTCCTGCAAAAAATCTGAGACGAGACCTATACAATAGAACTTTCTCACCAACATGAAACTCTCTTTTGAGAATTCTCCTATATGCCATTTTTTACTTTTTATTTAAAAATTCTAGCATTTTCATAAGCTTCACTTTTCCACTCATCTACAGAACTCAAGTCAAGCGGTCTCTTCTTACCAGCAAGTTTAAAATCTCTATTTAGTTCTTTCACTGCCCAATAAGCTTTGTGTTCTAATTCTAAAGGCAAGTGACAAGCTTTTCCATAAACCATTTTGTAAGGAGACATTCTCATAGGATTCTTATAAGCAGTTCTATAAGCCCATAAAGCATCATTCAACTTTTTAGCCCAATTATTTCTAGATCTATTAACAGTTTTTTGCAAGATAGTTTTAATTTCTCTATTTGATAATTCTACTTGCCCACTTGTTTGGGGATGATAAGCTGAAGCAATTCTATGATTAACATCATATTTAGCAAGGGTCTTCCTAAAACCACCATGAATAAAATGAGAACATCCATCAGTCATAAGATATCTAGGCACACCAAACCTAGGGAAAATAACATCTTTAATCATTTTTAAAGAGGTCTCACCATCAGCACTTTTTGTAGGTATGGCTTTTACCCACTTAGTAACATAATCAATAGCAACAAGAATATGAGTATAACCTTTTGAAGGAGGAAAAGGATCCATAAAGTCAAAACCACAGCAGTCAAATGGTTCAGTAACAAGAGAATAATTCATAGGCATTTCATTGCGTCTAGAAATATTACCAACTCTTTGACATTCATCACATAATAAAATAAACTTTCTTGCATCTTTGAAAAGAGTAGGCCAATAGAAACCTGATTGTAAAACCTTTTATGCGGTTCTATATCCAACATGATGTCCTCCATAGGCACTACCATGACATTTTCTCAACATCGCTTGTTGTTCATATTTTGGAACACATCTTCGCATAATACCTCCACTCCTTCTTTATATAAATGTGGGTCATCCAAAAAATAATGCCTCAAATCATAAAAGAATTTCCTTCTTTGCTAGGCTATAAAGGTTGGAGGCAAATACTTGGAAATAACAAAGTTAGAATAATCAGCATACCAAGGACTCTCTCGCGAGCTTACCTTTATTGCAGCCAACTGTTCATTTGGAAAACTATCATTAACAGGCATAGGATCAAAAGAAATGTTTTCCAATCGAGACAAATTATCAGCAGCTGGATTTTCAGCACCTTTCCTATTTACAATATGTAGATCGAACTCTTGTAAAAGCAACACCCATCTAATAAGCCTAGGCTTAGCATTTTTCATTGTCATAAGGTATTTAATTGCAGCATGATCAGTATGAACAGTAACTTTTGAATTAACAATATAAGGTCTACACTTATCATAAGCAAAGACTACAGCTAAGAACTCTTTTTCAGTAGTAGCATAATTATTTTGAGCAGCTGATACGTCGCAAACGTATCTATAATTTTTGATGCTTCATGCTTGTTTTATATCATTTGTATTATGTTTTGTCTACACTTTGAGGTATTTTCATACACTTTATAGAACTAACCTATTGACAAGACACCACAGTGCCAGTTGCCTGTTTTCTTTTGTTTTTGGTTCTAGAAAAGGCAGAAAATCAATATTCTTCGAATTAGACGGGACAAAAGCCAAAGTCATTATTTTTCCTGGAGCAACACGGAACCACGAAGCAGAGACGGAGTAGGGCACCAGGGTGGCCACACCCCCAGGGGCGAGCAAGCCCTGGTGGCGCCTACAGGGGGTGTGGGCCCCCTGGCCCTCCACCGACCTTGCATCCTTCGCCTATAAAAATATCTCGAGGAGAAACCCCTAAATAATCCATCATACTTCCAGAAAAAGTTCCGCTGTGCTGCCGCCACCGAAGGGGAGATTCGGGGGACGGAAAGTCTCTGTTCTAGCACCCTTCCAGGACGAGGAAGTGCCCCCGGAGCCATCTCCATCGATCTCCACCACCATCTTCATCACCGTTGTTGATTCCCATGATGAGGAGGGAGTAGTTCTTCCTCGAGGCTGAGGTCTCTATCGGTATCTATGTGTTCATCTCTCTCTCTATATGCATGGTCATATTGTGACCATGAGCTTTGTAATCAAGTAGATCTACCTTGCTACTCAAGTGCTTTAATAGATCTCTACTCTCCCCATGTGTGTAAAAGTGACAGCGTGCACGCCATGGTGGCACTTAGGTTTGAGTCTACATAAATATTATTTGTGCTTTAATAGATCTATGATTTTTCCCACGTGTGTGAAAGTGACAGCGTGCATACCGTGTGTGGCACTTTGGCTAGATTTAATATTTGTTATGAGTTATATTTGGAGTTGGATGTCTTTATGAAATTGTGGTGTTTGTTGTAACCATCTAGAGCTCAAGGTGACAGTGTGGGGTTATCTAGATTGGGGAAGGCGGACTTTGAGGAGTGCTGTTATAGCCCTACCGATGATTAGAGTGTCCAACCGGAGAGTAGTTAAGAGTAGTATCATTAAGAGAAGATATTTATATGAGAGAGTGTTCACTAGTGAAAGTATGATCCCTAGGCCTTGTTTCTAAACATTGAAACACCGTTTGCATCTAGATCTGTTGCATGTTTACTTGCTTTAGTCATTACCTCACCGTCAAGCTCTTTTCTTGCACTCACACACGTTCTCCCATGTCAACAACAAGTCAGAAGCTATTTTTTGGCACCGTTGCCACTTGTATTTCACTATCTCTTCGCCGAACTAGTGCACCTATACACCTGACAAGTGTATTGGGTGTGTTGGGACACAAGAGACTTCTTGTATATTGATTGCATGATTGCTTGAGAGGGAATACCTTTGACCACTTTCTCCCTGAGTTCGATAAACCTTTGGTAATCCACTTAAGGGAAACTTGCTGCTATTCTACAAACCTCTGCACTTGGAGGCCCAACAACTATCTACAAGAATAGAAGTGCGTAGACATCAACAACATCAAGAGTCTTACTAGCATAATGGATAACATTCAACTTTTTATCTATTCGTTGTCCAAGAATAGCACCTACAGCAAAATCACTAGCATCACACATAATTTCGAAGGGTAAATTCTAATCAGGTGGTTGGACAATAGGAGCAGTAGTTAAATATTTCTTTAGAGTTTCAAAAGCTTCCGTACAATCATCATCAAAAACAAAAGGTACATCTTTTTGGAGCAGATTAGTAAGAGGTTTTCATATCTTGGAGAAATCTTTAATAAACCTTCTATAGAAACCAGCATGACTGATACGTTCAATTTGCATCACCATCCTATATCATATTTTACCTCTATTCATTGATACATTTCATATTAAGAGGTGTTACTTATGTCTTTTTTTACTATTTTTGCATGTTGGATGATTCTTGGAGGATGAACTGCCGGAGTCAGGATTCTGATGGAAAAAGAGGTGTTTTGATGCAATTTCGCGAAGATCATAAAAATACCAGAAAAACTACGGAAAATCCTATTTTTCTAGAAGACGAAGAATGCCAGAAGGGAAGGCAGGGATGGGCCATAGGGGCCCCACAACCCCTAGGCGCGGGCCACCCCTAGGTCGCGCCTACAGGGGGTGTGGCCCACCTGGCCCACCTCTGGATCCGCCCTCTCGCCTATATATTCTCCTCGAAACCCTAATACACGGGGAGCGACCATAGAAAGATTCCGCCGCCTCTGCGGGGCGGAAAACACCGAGAGAGAAAGAGATGTCTAGCAGACAGATTTCTACCGGGGAAATTCCTTTCGGGAGAGGGGAGATCGTCGCCATCAACACCATCATCAAGCTAGACTTTATTGGGATCATCATCATCATCCACATCATCATCTCCACCAACACCATCATCATCACTCCATCCCGTTGTAACAATTGTGTTGAATCTTGCATAGTTCTTAGAGGGAACTTTCCCGGCGTTGATTACTATTATAGTTGATGCTTGTGAGTGGAACCATTGGGTTATTGTTTATGTTCAGATTGTTATTCATCACCATATAATCTTTGATCTTGATCCATATGATGTCTCGTGAGTAGTTCGTTTAGTTCTTGAGGACATGGGAGAATTCATGTTGTTGGTAGTGGATTTGTGTTGAGATATTATTCAATGGTTTAGTATTTAAGTTGTGGTGCTATTCTTCTAGTGTTGTCATGTGAACATCGACTACATGATACTTCACCATTTATGGTCCTAGGGGGATGCATTGTGTATTTGGCTACTAATTGTGGGGTTGCCGGAGTGACAGAAACTTGAACCCCCATTAGGACACCATTGCACAAGGGAGTGTAGGATCTCAGAGTTTAAGGTTGTGGTTAGGTTTATACCTTAATTGCTTTCTTGTAGTTGCGGATGCTTGCAAGGGGTTTAATCACAAGTATGTATTAGTCCAAGTAAGGTCGGTACATTAGCACAGGTTCACCCACACAACACTTACAAAACCAAAGAAGACTACTCAGCTATTTGAAGCGAAAGCACTTGACAGAATTCCCATGTGTCCTCGAGAACATTTGGTCTTTATAAGTATTTCCACCGGCTTGTACTTTGCTAAGAAAGGATTAGGCCACTTGCTGTAATTGTTCGTTGTCTTTATTACTTGCACTTTATTTCTTTGCTTTATCAGAAAACCCCTAAAAAGTCGTTTGCTAAGCATTTATAGAGATTTCCTGCTCCATACCACTAGTTAACACCTTTTGCACCTTGTTGGGATCGACACTCCTATTTATTGAAAGTACTACGATACACCCCCTATACTTGTGGGTCATCAATGACCAAGGATACTACGAATACCTTTAACATCCCTAGGACAAGGCATTTTCTCAATTGCTTCAACTTTGGCTCTGTCAACTTCAGTACCTCTTTCAGAAATTTTATGTCCAAGGACAATTCCTTCATTAACCATGAAGTGGCATTTCTCCCAATTAAGAACAAGATTAGTTTCTTTGTATCTCTGCAAAACTTTATCAAGGTTGTGCAGACAATTATCAAAAGAAGTTCCATAGACGGAAAAATCGTCCATGAATACTTCCACAATTTCCTCACAAAAACCATGAAAGATAGCAGACATGCATCTTTGAAAAGTATCAGGAGCATTACACAAACCAAAAGTATACGCCTATAAGCATAAGTTCCATAAGGACACGTAAAAGTGGTTTTCTCTTGATCTTGTTGTTTAACAACAATTTGAGAGAATCCAGAATAACCATCAAGAAAACAGAAATGAGTCTTCTTAGACAACCTTTCTAGCATTTGATCAATAAAAGCTAATGAATAATGATATTTCTTAGTAACTTTGTTGACCTTTCAGAAATCAATGCACATCCTATAACCAACTACTACTCTTTGAGGAATATGCTCATTATTTTCATTAGGCACAACAGTGATTCCTCCTTTCTTTGGGACATAGTGAACAGGGCTAACCCATTGACTATCGGCAATAGGGTAAATAATACCAGCATCAAGGAGTTTTAATACCTCATTTCTTACCACTTCCTTCATCTCAGGATTTAAAGTGACGTCGATGTTCAACAACTGGTTTTGCATCAGGTTCTATATTAATTGCATGCTGACATATAGTAGGAGAAATCCCTTTTAAATCATCAAGAGTATAACCCATAGCTCCACGGTGTTTCTTCAATACTTCCAGTAATATTTCCTCTTCCTTTCCTGAAAGTTTGGAACTAATAATAACAGGATATATTTTCTTATCATCAATGTAAGCATATTTAAGATCATCATGTAAAGGTTTCAGATTGAAAACCGGATCCTTTTTAGGTGGTAATGTGGTACCCAAATCTTCCACAGGTAGAATATGCTTAAGCATCTTAGGATAACGAAGGAGAATCTCGTCAATCTCATTTCTTTCTTCCATGAAGATCTCACTTTCGTGGTCTTCCATATATTTCCGAAAGGCATTGTTAGGAGCAAGAGAAATAGAAGCAAGTTGTTCAACTCTAAAATCCTCACCAGGCAATTCATTTTTATAAGGAGCTTTAGCAAATTTGGAAAAATTAAACACATAAGATTCTCCATAAAATTTAGTCAAAATTTTATCCTTCTTACAATCTATAATAGCTCCACAGGTTTTCAAGAAAGGTCTACCAAAAAGGATAGGACAAGTTTTACTAGCAGCTGAACCAAGTACTAAAAAATCAGCAGGATATTTAATCTTACCACAAAGAACCTCCACATCTCTTACAATACCAATTGGAGAGATGGTCTCTCTATTAGCAAGGTGAATAACCACATCAATGTCTTCAAGTTCACATGGACCAATTTCATGCATAATTTCCTTCTAAAGCTCATAAGGAATATCACTTGAACTTGCACCAATATCACATAAACCATAATAGCAATGATCACCAATTCTAACATAAATCATAGGGACACTAGCTTTCCTAGTTCTACTAGGATGTGAAACAATATTAGAAGCATCTTCACAAAAGATAATGTGTCCATCTTCTACATTTTTAGTGACAATGTCTTTCACAATTGCTGCTGTAAGTTCAACATTTCTATGTTTATCAGGTTCTACAGCTCTATTTGTACTTTTGTTAACCACACTAGCTATCATAGAATGTTCCTTTACCTTAGCAGGAAAAGGTATTTTCTCAATATAAGGTTCAGACAAAATGTGATCAACAGTACGAACTTCAATATTTCTAGCAGGTACACAATTAACAATATCTTTATATGGTGCATGATACTTGTTCCACTCCTTTTTGGGAATTTCAATATAAGAGGCAAAGGACTTAAAATAATTTGCAAGAACTTGAGAATCAAGACCATACTTAGTACTAATATTAAGAAAGTCAACAGTTCCCATAAAAGATTTAATGCATTCATAATCATAATTTATACCTGACTTTTTTCCTTTATCATTCTCCCATGCTTCAGTGTTTTCTTGAATACGGTCGAGAAGATCCCATTTAGTTTCTTCTTTCATATGTGTAAATGATCCATCACAAGAAGCATCCAATAAATCCTTATCATGAAGAGAAAGCCTTGCATAAAAGTTATTAATAATAATATTATTTGGAAACTCATGAATAGGACATTTGAGCATTAGTAGCTTCAATTTCCCCCAAGCTTGAGTTGTACTCTCTCCATCACGAGGCCAAAAGTTATATATTTGATTTTGATCTCTATTAATCTCACTAGGAGGATAGAATTTAGAATAAAAGAGAGGTACAATTTTCTCCCATTTAAGAGATTGGCCATTCTTTAGCAGCTTATACCATTCCTCGGCTCTACCTTTCAATGATAAAGAGAATAACTTTTTCTTAACTTGATCCATTGTAATACATGCACACTTGAACAACCCACATAATTCATGTTTAAAAAGCAAATGATCACCAAGATGTACAGTTCCATCTCCAAAATAGTAATAGTAATTCTCCATAACACGATCAACAATTTTTGTAGGTATTTTAAAAGGATCTAATTCAGCAGGTGGTGGTTCATCTACTACCTTAGTAGTGGTAGTAGCTTTTAAAAATAGGAAACTAAGTGAATTATCCATATTGAAATAACATAACAAACAAAAATAAACAATACTCACAGTAGAAATTTCCTTTACCAGTTCCACTCTTCAATAGCGCTTCACTCCTCGACAACGGTGCCAGAAAATAGTCTTGATGACCCACAAGTACATGAGGTGTGTCGTAGTACTTTTGATAAATAAGAGTGTCGAACCCAACGAGGAGCCGAAGGTGATGACAAGTGGTTTGGATCAAGGATTCACTGTAATTACTTAGCAAACGAATTTTTAGGGTTTTTTGATAATGCAGATAAATAAAATGCGAGTAAATAAAAGACAATAATAATAATTACAGCAAGTGGACCAATCCTTTCTTCAGCAAAGGACAAGCAAGTTGTATTACTTAAGATGACCAAACATTCTCGAGGACACATGGGAATATTGTCAAGTGTTTTCGCTTCATGTAGTTGATTAATCTTCTTTGGTTGGACAAGTGTTGTATGGGTGAACCTATGCTAATGTACCGACCTTACTTGGACTAATACATACTTGTGATTATACCCCTTGCAAGCATCCGCAACTACAAGAAAATAATTAAGATAAAAACCTAACTACAACATTAAACTCTAAGATCCTACACTCCCTTATGCAATGGTTTCCAAAACATGCAACACTTAAAATACCAGGAAGCAAGAAAATAGAGGTGAGAGAGGTTAGGTGGGGTTTGAAAGTTTGGATTTGTTTTCCCATGTTGGAATTCCAAACCCATAAACCACCTTTATAATTCCAAAAGAATATATAGAGGGATAGGATAACATTATGCATGAGTCATGCATGGAGGCATGATGTAGTGGTAAAAAACACTCTACTCACCTAGCATTTTAATTATGCCAAGATTTAAAACCATTCAAATTCACTCTGATTATCTCATTAATTGGGCATATTTGAGTTAAGAAGGCCAAGAGTAGTGTGCATTTTCCACTATAGTTTGGTATAACCTTTTTAAGTCAAACAGACCCTTAAATAGAATAAACTCATGGGATAGAATAGAATGCCTTCCACTCCTATACAGCATGCAAAGTTGGCCATGTAGCCCCCCCATAATAGATATTGTGGAAACAATATGAACCCATGTATGGAAGCGTGTAGATCAATAAGGGACCCATTCCCAAATGTTTATGAGCTAGAGTTAAATACCAAAGGAAAATATTTTCTCATATTCAAAAGGGGATGATGGAAATGATGGTTGGAACCAAAGGAGGTGACAGAGTGGGTGGTGGAAGTTATATGGGGACAAGGAAAAGTGGTGTAAGAATAAAAGATATGCTCCCAACTCAACTTGGGCATCAAGCAATTTATCAAGAACCAACTATAATATATCGAGAGGCAAATACAATTATTAAAAATGCATATGAAGAAAAACAAATAAAAGAGTGTTTTAATATGATGCTCAAATGCAAGGTGGCATGGGGACATGAGCATGATATTATGCAATGCAATCATGATATGTAGGAAGTAGCAATATATATAATAGGCAAGTAGCATTACAATTGTTAGACAATTGGGATGCTACAACCATTTTGGCGACGTCCTCGTACAACTTCCTGTTGATATCAATGATGTTGGTAGCGTGTTCAAGTATCTCCAAACGCTTTTTCTCTAAGGCATCAATGGTAAGATCCGTGACCATGTTGATGGGTGTGATGAGGAATTCTCTAGATACGTCCTTGACCATTGGGGTTACCATGTTAGCGTCAATGGGTGGTGGTGGTGGCATGTTCCCTCTTGTGTCGACCAGGGGTTCGACTCTCTTTGTGGTAGTTGATGCATGTAAAATGCATACATAAACTTTGTAGTTTGTTAACATGTTTATCCACATATTTGCGTCATATATAATGTTATATCCATGTTTTACACCAATTTTTGGGGATTTACCAATGATCCCCTTTATTTTGGCTATAACTCGGCAGGGCAGAAAAACCATGTTTTCAATGTTTTTGATGTTTCAAACTTTCAATACCTATACGAAGTCAAATGGAACTGAGATTTGGAGATGCCAATATTTATCCACAAGAAGCATCTGGAGCACAAGAAACTCACCTTGAGGGCTAGGAGGCCCAAAAGAGACTGGGTGGTGCTCTCGGCCCAAGTGAGCACGCCACCTACCCTATTTTGCTCCTTGGTCGTCCGATCGCCTTGATTCTTTCGCCCATAGAGTTCTCTTAACCTAAAACCCCCTATATAAGGATCCCCCGGAGAGTCCATGACATGGAGCACACAAAAAATGAAAACACCACCAAACAGAGTTAGATCCAGCGAAGATTGGAGGGGGAAACTCTGCCAGAGCCGCCTTCGGGGAAATCTCCACCCTCTCCAACATCTTTAGCATCATCACCATGATGAAGATGGAGTAGTCCACTTCCTGAATATGTGTTTGTGGCAGTAGCTTGATCTATTTGTCTCTTGTTCTTCATAGATCTAGTACCATATGAGCCGCCCAACACGATTATGGTCATATATGTAATTTCTATATGGTGGATCTTTATTCTATGATTCGATATATAAGATTGGAACCTATTTTGTGTAATATATATTGGTAGGTACATATCATATACCCCATTCTCAATTGCTTGTCTCGATCCAACTTGTATGCAAGAACTTGTATGGGAAGAAGTGTGTATTGGATAAAGTAGCATGGTGGTAATGATTGAACAGTGATAACAATATTCAAGATCTACTTTGTTTTTTTCCTTTATTTTGCTGCCTCAATAGGGATAAAGTGAAATCATGTACTATAATTATCATATGATAGTAAGATAATCTTGTTAGATCAAGGTAGCGTCTTTGTATTTCAAACACCATGTTATATTACTTAAAGCTATACTCTGATTTGTTTTTAATCTAAGATTGCATGAAGTTTTCCTTTCTTGAGGAGTATAAGAGGGATGCATTTCATCTCTATCTTAGAAGGTGATGCCCATATAAATGCTTATCATACACATATAAAAGTTTTATGAATATTTATCATTAATGAATTGTTTTATGATCACTACAACTTAAAAAGAGAGTAGACAATTGAACCCGTGATCCCTAGTCCAATTTTAATTATAAGAAACACCTTTCCATTGCAACTACTACCTTTTATATTTTCTATAATTTATTATTTCGAAAATACAAAAATACTTTCCCTACTTGCAATCACTCATAAAAACTCCAAAACAACCCTACTATCTTCCATACAATATAAATTGCATTACTTTACTTTATTTATTTCAGTTGACCTTATTTATATTTCATATTACTGATATGAAACTTTGTGTTTGACAACCACTTGGTGGAGTTGGGGACACAAGACAAATTATTTACTTTACAGATTGCTTGAAGAGGAGAAGACGAATAAAACTTTCACAACCAATTCCCGAAGAGTTCGATATAAACCCTCGATTCATCTTATGGAATAAAGAAGCTTGCTACAACACTCTGTACTTGGAGTCCTAATGAAAAGTGACCACGATTGTTGCCATCAGTATTATCCGCCAATCTCAACTGGAGGCATTCGTTACTGCAGTTTCCACAGTGTCAGTCAATAAGACTTCCTCGATGTTCGTTTATACGTATCATGTCACGTATCTCATTTAGACAGCCGATGAAGCCTTCTAGCCCCTCATGTAAAAAGGTAATGAGGCACACATTCCCCTTCTGATTGCAACGAGTTCGAGAACCTTAGGCCAACCGCTTATCATATGGGTATCATCATTCATGCCTTGAAAGAAGCTAAGATGCTGAAAAGTGGTCTTAGAGGAGCATATGAGTGGTAAATCCTTTGAGAGATATCGGTTGAGGTAAACATTGCTGTAACTAGATAAAAAGTACTGTATGAGAAGAATAGTATTATTTGTTGGCTAGAGTTCAGTATGCATATTTTTTGAAAAAAACAAAATAAATTTCCACACAACACGTGCATCACGCCTTCTTCCTCAGTGCGACATCGTATTCCACAAGAAGACGAGGCCGCATGAGCTCGTGGCGGCTCGTCGAAGAGAATCTCGAAGAGGCTATACACAACAACGGTAGGAGAAAGCTCACATAAGGAGGAACTAAGCCCCCCTCCCGCTCGACCAAGCCGTGTGAAACCTCCATTGGACGAGATCCTCCATATGTTGGGGGCCTGGTGCGCGGTAAGCTCGAGGAGGTTGTCCAGCGTATGGAAGTCGACACACTCGTGGACAAAATCTTGCCGGCCGAGCGAAATCTGGTCACTGTGGAAATTCGGCGCGATTTCAGGAACCTACGATTTCTAGAGCTCGCGGAAGGGAGGACTAGGATGAGCTGCGTGGTTGGGGCGCATTCATGTGGATAGCAAGGCAGGCCGCCGCCGCTGCCTGGGTGTTGTGGGCGATGAGCAGACTATCGTCGTCCTGCAAGCCGTTGCATTGAGACAACTAGATTTGGGCGCCTGCGCTAACTCGACGACCAGGACCCAGCTGCTGGATGCGTCACGCCAACATTGCGTTACAGAGCATGCGATGACTTAGGGCATCTCCATCTTGCCGATCCAAAATGTTTGTTTCTGTCCGTTTGAATCAGACCGCGAGGGGATTTGAGTCGTGGTCTGGCCTGTTCGGCCAACCGCGTCCAGCGTCGTTGCCCATATATTCGCGGTTGGCCAACAGAACAATATGTGCATAACGTGGCATACATGGGAGGACACACCCTCGGTTCCCCATGTCTGCGCCCGACACATCGGCAACACAAATTTAGTGGACCGATGGGTCGAGCCGGACGCGTCGGTCCGCATGGGTCGTGCCGCTGGAGAGGTCGTGCACGCCCCACACATTCGAGCGAACGCGTCCGGACTTGTTCGGACGGGTTGGATCGTGTCGGTGGAGATGTCCTTAGGAAATAAAGAGGAGCAAGAAGAAAGTGGGTGGGTGACGCTGAGCAGTGGGCCCAACCGGTTAGTTCGACTAAAAGGCCCAACATGTGTGTCTCTTGGCTTTAAATATAAAATCAGAATTGAGAGGAGGCTTTCTGTAAAAAAAAATGGCTTTATTAAAGACTAGTTAAAGCAGTGTCACGTCAGCAAATACAACGCTATATATGCTCTGACGACCACATGTGCAACACCAAGTCATATTCGGCAACCGTAAATTATGTATAGCGATGTACAATAACCACGACGCGCAACGAGCTCAAGTTTGGTGACCATCAATTATATTTTACTTCACCTATGGAGATATCTTGAGGAAGAAGAAGAAGATGAGCATATTTTTTTGTACGGCTGGGTCCAGAAATCATGCTTCCCGCACGGTGGGTTCTCGTCCTCCGCCTCTGTTAACTTTTTTTTGAAAGATTCTATTTCCAAAAAAGGAAAGCCACTGGGTGGAACTGACCAAAAAATAACAGAAAAAAGTGGTTAACCTAGTCGTGTCCATAAAATAAACCCTTCATATATTTTTTGTGAATTAACAATATCACACAACGGTTTGTATTTTTTACATTTCATTTCAGTTTCTTGGTTTTGCATCTCAGGGACGAGCACATGGAGGCGCACGGCCCTGCCCTGGATCGGTCGAATCGAACCAGACCAGAGCACGAGGGAGCGGTTCACGGCTTCACGCTGACCCGGCCGGCCCCCTTCTCTCGCCTTTCTCTTTCTGCGGCAGCGGCACGACTCCTCTTGGACTCTCTCTTCTTCTCCCCCTCCGCCCCCCTCGCTCGCTGTTCCTCCTCGCCCTCGTCTTCCCGCCCAGCCAAGCTCTCGCCATTTTCCCAAAGGTAAATCTCTCCTCTCCGTACTTTGCTAGTAATGCTTGCTGCGATTTCGTCCGTGATTCGCGTCCGCACCATGGATGCGGCGGTCGCGAGCTTGACCTCGAGGTTCTAGGGTTCCCTCCCCCAACCGCGCGCGCCTGAGCGGGGCTCCGCTAGGGTTTCCGGCCCCACGGATGCGCGCCCCTCGCGCCCCCTTCTCCTCGCCGGCGACTGCTCGGTGATTTCCACGGGGAGACTTGCTTTCACTCGCGCGCCCGCCACGGCCCTAAACCCTAGCCCACTAGTTCAGGAGTTCACTGCACTTCTCGGGCAAGGGTTCCTGGGGTAACCAATCACGCGGGTCTGGTGCGCACTAGGATGCGCTCTTCAGTGTTAGCCGTTGCTTCCTAACTGCACGGGCTATTTGTTTGTCCGCGGAGCTGCCTCGTGTCGCTAGCCTGCCATTTCGTTTGTTAGATTGGAAGTAAACCCTGCACTGGTCTAACCGGTCTGCGCACCATTACTTGCGATGGTTTTGCTCAGCATTGATTTCTGAGATGCAGACCAACCACCCCTTGCTCGGGTCAGACCAGACAAGAACTTGGGAAACATTTATTACCTTTATTATCGCCGTAGATTCACACGTTGCAAGCCTGTTGAGTTCCGCACTTAAGTAAGGTGCGTTCTTCAGTTTCAGCTGTTGCTTCCTTAACCGAACGGGTTACTTCTCGACAGTCTTGTATTGCTAGCCGACGTTTGGTTTGGTAAATTTGGTCTGTTTATACTTGGAAGCAAGCGTGCCCTGTCTACCTGGTCTGTGCAGCATTACTTGCGATGGTTTGGTTCAGCTTTTGATTTCTGAGATGCAGACAGACCACCCCTCTCTCTGAGTCGGACCAGAAAAGAACTTGGGAAACCTTAGTTATGTTTTGCCTAAAAACCAGGCCGCTATATACCTCACATTGATCTTGTTCATGGTTGCAATTTTGAACCAAAACAACACCCTGTTGCAGCAGTTTGTTGCATTTGCCGCCAGCCTTTAGAGTTCTGGTTCACCCTCGTGCGCTATTCACGCCTCACATTGTTCATGGTTGCATTTTTTAACCAAGCCACCACCCTAGTGTGGTACTTCCGCACATTTGCCGCAAGCCTGTAGAGTTTCTGGTCACTCTGTTCCGCTATTCACAACTGCTCTTCCTATGCTTGCAGAATTTAATGGTGGTGTGAACTCTCCCTGTCGTAACAATGTATATAAAGAAGGTAACTGTGCTAGCTTTGGGATAACTCGCCTGTGGTTTTGATCATATCACCGCTTCCTCTTGACATACCAGCTGTCTATACAGGTTGTAATTGAAGGCTTCAAAAGCTACAGGGAGGAGACCTCGACAGATCCTTTCAGCCCCAAAGTTAACGTAGTTGGTAATCTATTCTTCTCCTTGTAATGACCTTGGCTATAGGGTGCTAGAATTCCTGCCTCTCGCTTGCTAGCTGGTGCATGGCTAACTTAAGGTGTTCTCACTATCAGCCTATCAAACAACGATCTCCATCCCTCTGGGGCCTGCACCAGATAATCCTTATGTATTGCCTAATTGCAGACATTGATGATCAACACTAGGTGTTTTTAGCAATGTTCTCTGAATTTACATAGACATTGCATACAATTTCGAATATGAGATGTGCTTTTGCGTTGACGCCTTTCTGTTAAATCCTTTTACTCTATTGTCGCTTCATTATTGCCATATTGGCTTGGATGCTAGTGATTTCCAATCTTTCCTGATGACATATTGGTTAAGTATTTAAATATCAAATTTATTGTAAGTATCCTGGAAGTCCACTTTAGAGTTCATCGCCATGGTTTTTAAGGCGTCCGTCTTAGGATGCTTAGGTGTAAGGCTCCCTGGCAGCGCCTTGGAAATTTGTCTGCTTTAGGCACTTAGGCATCCGCCTTAGGCGCTTAGGCCTTAAAAACCATGTTCATCACATAGTTTTGTGCTTGTAATGTACTAACATATGGATTTAACCACTTGTTACAGTTGGCGCAAATGGATCGGGCAAATCAAACTTTTTCCATGGTAATATTTTAAAACATGTGATTCTGCTGAGTTACTATTCTTTCTTATGCTTATTAACCCCTGTATACTACTTTCATCCTAATTTGTTCATGCTAAATGCTCCAGCTATACGCTTTGTCCTGAGTGACATGTTTCAGAACCTGCGCAGTGAGGATAGGGGAGCTCTTCTCCATGTATGCCTCCTCTTTCTTTGATCAATCTGAATAATTGAAATCAGTAACTGGTGCTTGATAGTACTGACCATTTACAGGAAGGTGCTGGACACTCAGTTGTATCTGCTTTTGTCGAGATAGTGTTTGATAATTCAGACAACCGTATTCCAGTAAGCTCTTTAGTTTATTCAGTGTTAGTTTGTTTGATTGAAGTTATCTACTTGAGTCTCAAACTCCATGTTTCACTGGCAAAAGTATCAGTACCTACACCATCCTATTATTGCGTGCATATCATTATGAATGCTACTTTGCTCTACTTGTACAGTACGTCCAGAGTAACACAACAACACCTAATTTTGCAGCAAGTCCTCTAAGTTATTAAATGTTGCTGTAGGTTGATAAAGAAGAGGTGCGCTTGCGAAGGACGGTTGCTTCAAAGAAGGATGAATACTACTTGGATGGAAAACATGTCAGGTATGTTGGCTTATGCCCTAAATAGTAAAATAGTGTTGTGTCTTGTTGCTTGCTCAGGTCCTCCTTTTATTGCTATTATGTTCAGTAAAACTGAAGTCATGAATCTGCTGGAGAGTGCTGGTTTCTCTCGCTCTAATCCGTACTATGTTGTCCAGCAGGGAAAGGTAATAAATATTCATCTGATTGTTCCCATGATTTGTTCAGATATAATATTAACATCTTTTTCATGTGTAGATTGCATCCCTAACTCTAATGAAAGATTCTGAACGTCTGGATCTTCTCAAAGAGATTGGTGGTACACGTGTTTATGAAGATAGACGCCGGGAAAGCTTGAAGATAATGCAAGAAACAGGCAAGTTTAAATCACCAAAAGTATATAGGAGTAATGTTTCTAAGTGGCCTGCTGAGATGTTCATTAACTTCATTAACAGCTAATAAAAGGAAGCAGATTGATCAAGTTGTCCGCTACCTAGAGGACAGACTGAGAGAACTTGATGAAGAGAAGGAAGAACTAAAGAAGTACCAGCAGCTGGACAAACAGAGAAGATCTCTTGAGTATACTATATTGGACCACGAACTAAATGATGCTAGAAATGAATTAGCTTCGGTAAGTCTGCCCTTTTTATTATTTATGTTTATGTTGAATAATATTTTGTTCTATCAGGCAAGTTCTAATAGTTGGCTAATGAGTGAATGCCTTGAGCATAGTTTTGATGAACAAATCATTAATATTTCCCACTTAGATGGTCATCTGAGTATCTTTTGATTGTCTTCCACTCTGATGGAAGAACCTCATGATGCTTGTTGCTCCCTCAACGAGACCCCAAAAAACATAGTGTAGAATTTATTTCTGAAAGCAATGTCCTGTTCTGCATCTGCCTTTTATGCCACTAAGCGTACTGCTTTAACGCTGTGTAATTTGATTTTCAAGAGAGCATGAAATGCACTATTTCTAAAATATTTGTTTCATTATTTAATTGGTGAAAGCAGTGTGGTAAGTTCGTTTCTATTTCTTGAGCAGATACCTCTTTTCTTATTGATTGTTGTAGCCAGAAGAAACCTAAAGTTAAGTGATAAGTAAATATTTGCAGTGTTTGATTCCAACAAAGAATTGTCTGTGGATGCTATCCTCTGTTTCCTTTGCCGAAGGTTACCGATATTTTCTTAAGTAGCATGCATATAGGACAGTAAGATGCTTCACCATACATAGATTCTTGTAACATTCTCTTGCTATGCCACAGGCTATGCTATATGACCTTGCATGTTAACTCCATGGGTTCTAGCCACTGTGCAAGGCTTTATCAACATAATAATGTATTCTAGACAAATCCATCTAATAGAATTGATCCTGCTGTATCCTATAATGCTTATTCTATTTGCTTCATTTGATTTGTTTCTTGTTAGATGGATGATAATCGAAGAAAAATTTCTGAACGGATGTCGAATGCGGACAATGAAGTGGTAGATTTACGTGAGAAGGTCAAGAGTTTTGATAAAGAAATAAAAGTCTCTACTAAAGGGATAAATGAAACCAAGTCTGAAAAGGAAGATGCAGAGAAGAAGCGTACTGAGGCACTAAAGGTAGTCTCTCAGATTGAACTTGATCTGAGAGATATAAAAGACAGAATTTCGAGTGAAAAACGAGCAAAGGTACTCCATGTTTGAGATTTTCTCATGATTTTTAGTAATTTTGTTTTGTTGCCGTACATAAAAGATTCTATTGTTAGGATGAAGCCGTGAGGGATTTGCATAGCATGAAGAAAGAAAGTGAGAAGTCAAAGTCTGAATTGGCTGAAATTAGTAGGGTGCACGCAGCCAAATTGAAAGAAGAGGAAGATATATCAAAAAGGTAAAACATAATACTCCCTCTGATCAAAATTAATTGTCGCAAATTTAGGCAATCTGTCTAGGTTCAGTGAACCTGCGACAACTAATTTGGATCAGAGGTATTATATAATATTTACTTGTTGATAGACATCTGTGTTGACATATTCGTTTTGTGGATATAGCATAATGGACCGCGAGAAGCGGCTGAGTATATTGTACCAAAAGCAGGGGAGGGCAACTCAATTTAAGAATGAGGCTGCCAGGGATGAATGGCTTCGGAAAGAAATCCATGATCTTGAGCGTGTACTTTTGTCAAATAGAAAGCAGGTATTATACTTGAAATTTCAGTCTGGAACTTTGTTTTGATGTGCCACTCTACTCATTACTTGGGTTCTCTTGAACATGCACTATTCCGCACATTATAGTATGTATCACCTGTCTTCAACATGGTACTTTGACCATCAATTTCTGATGAAATAGCATGGTACTTTGACCATCAATTTCTGATGAAATAACATGGTACTTTGACCATCAATTTCTGATGAAATATGTTTCCCCATGTAAAAATAATTATACCCCTCTGTCCCAATTTAGGTGGCGTATATGTTTTTCGAGATTTAAGTCTGACCACTAATTTGACTAACAAAATATGGATTATATGTTATGAAAGTTATATCGTTAAGTTCTTATTTGAATGAAGTTTCTAATGGTATTATTTTTATCACAAATAACACATGTATTATTGGTCAAGTTTATGGTCGAAGTTAGAGCATGCAAAACGATGGTGCCACATGCACTGGACGGAGGGAGTAAATTATAAAAATACATTTCACGATAAATTTACTAAACTAAATTTGATTTTGAATGATATTACTTTTTAAATTTATAGCGGTCAAAATTAGAAATAACTAACTGCTGAAATTCTAAAATGAATTACATTTTGGTTTTGTATCGGAGTTAGTAGTTTGATCCATTTCATATTATGTTATGTTGTACACAACTTTAGTGACGCGCGTCAAGATATGACATTTCTATTTTTAGATTTCACGCTTCCATTTTTGATTCGTAGCTGATGTGTCTGCTACATTTTTTATTTTATGACAGGAAAGCTTACTTCAAGGCGAAATTCAGAAGCTTAAAGATGAAATTAATAACTTGACGAACTACATTGAGTCTCGAAAAAGTGAATCAAGCAAGTTAGAGTCTGCTCTCGCAAACAAGCAAAAGGATCATAATGACTTTATAAAGCAGAAAAATGCACTTCAAGATGAAAGAAAGTATGCACATTTCTTAGCATTCATAACCTTGTCATTTGATTGAAGGTAGCTTTACACTTTATATACGTAATGTCACAGATCATTTTGGAAGGAGGAAAATAGCGTGACAGCTGAAATCAATGCGCTAAAGGGAGATCTTGTCAAGGCTCAGAAGAGTTTGGACCATGCAACACCTGGGGTATGGAAGTTTCAGTGTCTACATGTTCTTTTGTTAATATTACTGACTGCTACTGATTTATTACTTCCCAAGGATATCCATACTTCTTCCTATGTACATATTTGCATGTTGCATCCTGGATATGCATCTACGAATGATTACTTGACTCGGTACTGCATTGTGACAAAAAGGTGATAGTCATTGGTTTGAGTGTGCATTGCTTGGTTGTTTTGATGAAATGTTTTCTTGATTTTTCCTGCTTGGCCCGATTCTTGGGGTTGTGATATACTAATAGGTGTTCGCTCTGATGAGGCATTCTTAGTGATGCTGGTTCATGCCAGCCAGAAAAATATGAACAAAGACCTCCGATTGTGGAATACAAAATTAACAATACTATCTGTTGCGATTTCTGGTGACTGTTCACACCTTCTCTGACCTTAATAACATTGAATTTATAATGATAATTGTGTCTTGTGTATGACTTGTGCAATCAATCGATATGTTTCATGATCCTATCTTTTACCTTGAAATGTTATGCAATTATAATGGTTATATATTGTAAGAATATCATATATATACCTGGCTGAATATTAGGTAGAATAGCATAAATATAACCACCAGTTGGAACTAAAAATATGGACCATGGGTATGGTTACATACTTTTAATGTGATGCATCAACCCTTTGAAATCATTTGACTAAGAGTCAGAGGTTGCAGTCTGAGTTTTGCAGTTGAGGATGTTTTAAGTCGGTAATAGTCGAGGGAACTAGTGAACATACTCCTATTTTAATTAGTTCTAAAAACCAGTGGTTAAACTGTGTACTGGGAAGTGTAAACTGTGTTGATGTCCAGAATGCCAAAAGGAGCATATGTAATATTTTGATAAAATATGTCTGACCGGAGTAATAAAAGCGCCCATTTCCAAAAAAAAAAGTCTGACCGGTGACCTGACTGACGACTCAAAATTTGCATGTAAAGAAAGCACACCTTAAATTTTGTATGACACGCTTGACACCCTGCAACTTTAGCACATGCCCAATCACATGTTAGCAAAATCACATGCAATTGTGATCAGCATTTAAGGTCTTGGTGTGGCCTCTCCTCACTGTTAGTATGAAACTGTGGTAACATAAGGGGCAGACTAATTCAATGAATTGGAGGGTAGAGCAACAAGGATAGTAAATAGAATAGTTGGCGTGCATTTGTATATACTTATAATAATTTTGAAGGTAACTTGTTATTGGTTTACACCTTTCAGATCTGACTTTTGCTCATTGTCATACGTAACAACAGTCATGGCTTTTATAGTATATAGTAGCCAAACCTGCTTTTGCAATTGCTAACCTTCTAAATATTAAGCGGTGTTTCTCGGGAGGGGCTAGACCTTGTTTGGCAAACCTACTTGGCAGGGGCTAGACCTGCAATTCAGTGAAGAAGAGAAGGCACTCTTCTTTGCTTCCACCACTATGGAGCTAGGGAACGGCTTGATGGCCAAATTCTGGGAAGATCGATGGATACATGGCCGATACGTCAGTGAGATTGCCCCACTGCTGTATGCATGCATCCCCAAATGCAAGCGCAAACAGTGGACGGTGGCCGACGGGCTGACGAACCCACCCTTGTCGACTGGTGGTCAACAGCCAAGCAGAGTATGCAAAAACCTTTGCAGAGAGGACTTGCATCCGTGACACTTCTGGTGCCTTGGTTAATTTGGAAGCACCGAAACGACTGCGTCTTCAACAGAGCTCGCCCTTCTACCAGCGACCTGATCAGAAACATCAAAGAGGAAGCAGCGTCATGGATTTTAGCGGGTGCCAAGGGCCTTAGGGATGTTTGGCCGGCCACTTGGGATGTGCCTTAGGGATGTTTGGCTGACCACTTGGGATGTGCACTAGGGCGCGTTTGCGTGTAATAAAGTGCGTCTACCTCTTAGGAGGCGTATATCAAACCCTTTCTTTTCAATGAAAGAAAACGTAAAGAATTCCTGGAAAAAAAATTAAGCGGTGTCTCTCATACTATAGCATTCCTTTTCTGTTTATGGACTGCTTAAAGCTATCTTTGAATGGTGCTAATTTTGATTTCTTCATCAGGATATAAGGAGAGGCCTCAATTCTGTTAGCAGAATCATCAGGGACCATAATATAACCGGTGTTTTTGGTCCAGTTTTAGAACTGGTTGACTGCGAAGAGAAGTTTTTTACAGCTGTTGAGGTCACTGCTGCAAATAGGTCTTGGGCTGTCCGTTTGTCTTGATTCCTTTCCCCCATTTATTTCACCTTTTTTTATTGTTGAATAATCCATTATTTTCTGATGTTAATAGCTTGTTCCATGTGGTGGTTGAAAATGATGATATATCAACAAAGATAATTCAGGTATTGACGCGAGAAAAAGGTGGACGAGTGACTTTCATACCACTGAATAGAGTGCACGCTCCGAATGTCAATGTGCCACAGAGTTCTGATTTTGTTCCACTGTTGAAGAAGTTGAAGTTCCGTGCTGATCATCGTCGTGCTTTTGAACAGGTGTCGTTCAAACTTTTCTGATATTTTCCCTTGAAATTGCTGTCTACATCTTTATTGGGCATTTGGGCTACCATGGCCGATTTAGTTCAGGCTCTGTTCTGATCAATCTTACCCTTCATCTGCATTACCAGATACCAGTGCTGCATTTTTTGTTATCATCTCTTCGTACTGTTGCATGTATTCGTCTCACCTTTATATGCTTGGTGTGTTGACACCCAGAAAAATCACTCCGAGTTACTAGTGCCATGGCAAATTATCTAATAGCGTATAAATATCCTTCTTTGGTGCTGTATGAGAATTCACTAGTTTCTGTTTGGGTTTCATATCTAGCCTACCCCAACTTGCTTAAGATAAAAGGCTTGGTTGTTGTTGTTGTTGTTGGTGGTGGTGGTGGTGCTGTATGAGATTATCAGTTCATGTATGTACCTACAACAGAAGGTTTCATTCTAATTTGTCTTCAGCTGCCAGTTGGATGCAATGTTGGAGACTTGTGAAGTAGTTACTAGAATAAGGTGTTCAGCTGTATAGATAAGATACCTTTGTCCTCTCTTTCTCATGTTCCCGTCCATACATGTTTAACCTTCTAGCGCACTTTTATAGAGGGTTTCTGCCATTTGTATGTACTTATTTGGGGACCCTTTCTCATCCAGATCATGTAGCCTCCATTCTCCAAGGCACCTAAGCTAGTTTTTTTCAATAATTTTTGTTCAACATGTTAGTTTTTTACCCTCACACACCTTTTCTTGGCTAACTTTGAAATTCTGTTAGGTTTTTGGTAGGACAGTTATATGCCGAGACCTGGAAACTGCGACCAGAGTTGCACGCAGCAATAGTCTAGATTGCATCACACTTGATGGTAGTCCTCAGCTTTGCTCTTGGGCTGTCGTTATCATTATCATTTGAATATATAGATTGACATTGGGATTATCCTCAGGTGATCAAGTAGCGAGAAAAGGTGGCATGACAGGAGGTTTCTATGACTCTAGACGCTCAAGACTGAAGTTTGTCAAAATAATCAGAGACAATAAAACAGAAATTGAGAAAAAGACGGCACATCTAGAGAATGTGGGAAAAAAGCTAAAAGATATCCTGCTTTAGTTTAGAGATTTATATATTATCCTTGCACGAGGCTAGTGCATGCCCTCATGTTTTGTCCTTTTTACCAACAGTTGCTAAATAGTAAATATGCATCTGCTAGTTCTTCTTGCCACAGGCCCGTGGACAGTTGGTTTAGCTTTTACATTCTACACTTAAATCTGCTAGATGTTTACTGTTATCTGCAAGAGAAGAATTGTACATCCAAATTTTTCTTTCTTAACTTCTCATACATATAGATAAAAAAGTTACGGATTTGATTACCAAACATCAGCAAATGGATGCTGAACGTGATCATGCCAAGTCAGAGTTGGATCAGTTTAAAGTTGATATTACCAGTGCAATGAAGCAGAAAGGAACACTTGAAAAAGCCCTTGCAAAGAAGGTACTTAATTCCATCTTTTTTCATTGCTCATGGTAAACTCCTCCTGTAACTATGCAAATTCTGAGCTGTTTATGTACTCTTGCTGTAATTGTGTCTGGAATGTGGTCTTAACAGTTTCTACCTTGCAGGAAAAATCACTCGACAATATCCGCAATCAAATTGAGCAAATCCAGTCTGGCATCGCAATGAAAAATGATGAGATGGGAACTGAACTGATTGACCAATTAACTTTAGAAGAAAGAGATCTTCTTTCGCGGTTGAATCCTGAAATCACAGGCTTGAAGGAAAAGTTCCTCTTGTGTAAAAACAGTCGCATTGAGGTTGTCGAAGCAAAATTTTGTGGTCATGCTTGTGTTTCCCAAGATGCTATTATTAGCCCTAACTAAAGTTCAAACTGTGATTGTTTATGTAGATTGAAACAAGAAAGGAAGAACTGGAGACCAATTTATCAACCAATCTTATGAGGCGTCAGAAAGAGCTGGAGGCAATCATTTCATCTGCAGATTCTAAAACCTTGCCTGGTGAAGTCGAATCAAAAGAGCAAGAATTGAAACAGTCCAAGAGGACTCTTGATGAGGCGACTACAGTACTGAAGGGTATAGAAGCATCAATTAACTTATCTCTCTCTTTTGTGTTATACTAGTTGGAGATGTCCCTTAACTCTTATATGATCCTCTGACAGCTAATGTTGATGCTATTAATAACTTTACAAAAAAGATGGAGCAACTGAAACGACAAAGGGATGATCTGAAGGTAAATTATATAGCTATTATGCTTTTCTGGGTTTGAACTTATACAAGTACTCCCTCCGTTTAGAAATATAAGATGTTTTAGGTTTGTCAAGGAGATGTATCTAGACACCTTTTAGTGTCTAGATTCATTTGAACCTATATACTAAAAGGCGTCTAGATACATCTCCTTCACAAAACTAAAACATCTTATATTTCTAAACGGAGGGAGTACTGTTTACTATGATGTTTAACGTGTACATTTAAACACAGGCTCTTGAAGCTAAGTTGGAGCAGACTGTGCAAGATGGGGCGAAGGACTTGGAGCAGTTGATGAACAGTAGGACCGTGCATCTAGCCAAGCAAGATGAGTGTATGAAGAAAATCCGAGATTTGGGCTCATTGCCGGCTGATGCATTTGAAACGTATGTTTCCATTTTTTCTTAAGCTGCTGTCTGATTCAGTTGCACAATACTACCTTTTTCTCTAGGATTCATATCCTCTAATGATACTCAGCAGGTGCTTCAATAATGTGTTAGCTTATTATTCTGGCCAATAATAGGTACAAGAGAAAAAACAAGAAGCAGCTACAGAAGCTGCTTTATGACTGCAATGAGCAGTTGAAGCAGTTTAGTCATGTCAATCAAAAGGCTCTTGACCAGTATGTGAACTTCACTGAACAACGTGAACAACTACAGAGAAGACGGGCTGAGCTTGATGCTGGTGATGAGGCAAGCTTCGCTCAGTACATCTTGTTTCCCTTTTGATAATTCTAAGCCTAAAATCTCATAAAATTTTCTGATTGGTATTGCAGAAAATTAGAGAATTGATATCAGTTTTAGACCAGAGGAAGGATGAATCAATTGAACGCACATTTAAAGGAGTTGCAAGGCACTTCCGTGAAGTGTTCGCTGAATTAGTGCAAGGTGGTACTGGGTACTTGGTTATGATGAAGAAAAAGGTTTCCTTTTCCTTGCTTTACCCACCGACCGTGTTTCTCTTGCACTTTTAGCCTTGTTCATTATGTACACTTAGTTGTGGTACATACAAATCAGCCTGACAATGCCAGTTAATTTATTTGTATGCGGCTCTTTGAATTTTACAAATCTGCATAAATATTTTTTTTAATCTTTTGGTATTTTCCTGAAACTCACTGTTTTTACATGCACATGTGTTTTCTTATAGGTAAGTTCTCGTCTTACTTCTTAACTCCAATTTCTGTAGGATGGTGATGCTGTCGATGATGACAATGATGAGGATGGGCCTCGTGAGCCTGATCCTGAAGGAAGAATAGAGAAGTACATTGGTGTGAAAGTCAAGGCATGTGTTCTTTGCAGAGGTCTTTTATGTATTCATGCATATATGATAATTCTAAATCCAAGTTATTGAACTCTTGCTGAATTATGGTAGTGATGTCACCATGTTCGATCTTTCCTCAGAACTTGTTAAAAAGCTGTCTGTCTGGAGAATCATGCTTTTAATCATGTTTCAGGTTTCCTTCACTGGCAAGGGAGAAACTCAGTCCATGAAACAGTTGTCAGGGGGACAGAAGACGGTGGTGGCATTAACACTGATTTTCGCTATCCAACGATGTGACCCAGCTCCATTCTACCTGTTCGATGAGATTGACGCTGCTCTGGATCCTCAGTACAGGACGGCTGTCGGGAGTATCCTTTAGTATTTCTATCTCTTGAAATGTTTATCCTTGCCATCGAAGAGTCTTCATATGCTTTTTTTTTCAAACGAATTAGATCCTCAATACTATCATGTCATACATCTCATGGTCTAGTGTCTGTCTAGCTGGGTGCATGCCCAGCAATGCCTCTGTGTCCACTAAGCATACAACTGCTGTTGAGAACATGAATCTTATTGCTGCTTGCTTTCCTTAAGTCCTGTTCTAGGCGTGGTCCGACATCTTGCTGACTCGACAGACACCCAGTTCATAGCGACAACATTCCGGCCGGAGATACTGAAGGTCGCGGACAAGATCTACGGCGTGACTCACAAGAACAGAGTGAGCTACATCAACGTGGTGACAAAGGAGCAGGCCATGGACTTCATCGAGCATGACCAGACGCACAATGCCAGCTGAGGCTGACAGAGGCCGCCAATTCGGTATGCCGATCGAGTGCTCCTCTACACTTTCATTTAGTCTTGGCAATCTCTCATTGACCTGTCGTCATATGCAGTGGCTTCTGCTGGAAGACGATGTTAACACAGGAAAGATGTCGCTGTTCCTCTATGCCTGGACATCATAGGCCAAGTTAAATGTAGCTGTGTATATTTAGCTAAGTTAGCATTGGAATTGGTAACTTGTTCAGAGTATGCTTAGGGAACATGTGGCGTGTTCGATGGGAGATTTTCATTCAGTGGTTTGTATCCTACTGACGTAAAGTGCTCCAACATCTGGTTGATCCTATCTGTTCCATTGGCTGGAACATGCTGACAATAACCTGATAATGTACTTGTGTGTAGTTCGGTTTGTTTAGTTTTTTTTGGACATGTGGGTTATATAGTAGTTGGAACTAAATGCAACACATTTCTTGAATTGGCAGTGTTGTGAAAACACTTCGAAACATGCTGAGTGCTGGAATTCGATTGGAAAGTATGAGCAAAGCAGATTATTGGCTGGCCCTAGGGTTGCAGATGCGGGGCCCGCTTCGGCCCGCAAAATGGGATTGTTAGTACAAATTGTACTACATGCATAGATTGGAACCCACGATTTTGTGCCTGCATACCCGCCCCGCCTGCAGCCCTAGCTGGCCCATCTAACACTACCAGTTTCAGTATAGCAGAGCATGATCTGGTCATTCAGTTTCAGTTTAGGAGATGCATAATTGAAAGGTAAGAATCCCATCTATATTTTGGTTGGAGCTAGCTATTGGCTATTGAGTAGAATCATGTGTACTTTGTGATATCATCCGCTACCTATACCATTCTAAATCGTGCATGGAGTCCTTAAAAATACAAATTGAATTCTTTCCTGATAGCTGGTTTGTAGCCCCGTTTAGACTTCAGACTAACAGATCAAGAGCTGAGTCAAATCTCGGCATGACTAGCAAATCATGCGACTTCTTACTGTAATATACTCTACTCCGTAGTTGTTAATGTGTGACTTCGTGTTATTCAGTTTTGAGTACCACTATTCATTAGAAACTGGACATGACAGTATTTTTTGATACGAAGACTACATCAAACACGTGACCTTGATTCTGTTAATGTTACTCATGTACAAAATTACCTGGTCCTGTTATTGGTACTTAACAACGTGTTTCCATGGTGCTTGTTTCGAGAAATAGCCACTCAGGAGTGATTCTCACAAAAGAAAAGGAAAACCTAAAGGATTAGAGAGTGTTAATTCCACGTTAAAGCTTATAAAGTGAAAGATAAGCTGTGCAAGATCATGGTGGATCAGCAATCACAAATCACTGGTAACGATTACAATGACGCACATAACAGTGAATTCTGAGGTCTAATAACTCTACCGCACATGTAGCCATAGTCCACATCAAAAGAGAATGGTTTTGATTCTTCCACTCTACCAACTTTGGGCAGTGTTTTCTCGTTCAGGATAACAACAAATAGCTGGAATTTCCTGCCTGGAAAGTTGAGTGTCTAGAACACAGTTGTTCCTTAAGCATCTCGCGAACTTTCCTTTATTGATTTGAGTGATGTGATGCATCCATCCCCTTGCTGTAAACATGGTGTTCACATTTGAGAGAATTTAAGCCAGCAGCATGATAAGTTCACTTGTTGGTTGGCTGCCGATCGAACTTGGCATAAACCCAGAATAGGCTATGTGTGCACATCCCTTTAAACATAACTATTATACCACGTAATTCCTCAATAGTAAATATACTATTCTGATCTTGATCTTTTGCCAGCGTGATGCACTTGAGAACAAATTTGCTACTGTATTAATTTCAATGTAATGTAATCTTTCACATGTTGTACTAAAGTGCTATGAGGTAAGTTGGTTACTCATAGGTTAGAAGATACACCCGGTTTTGTGTTTCGGAGTCTGGATCTAGTCACCATAATTTGCTCATCTCCTTTTCTGGTGAGAACTGAGAGCTCACAAAACATACACACACAGAATGGCCTGATCCATGGATGGAAATACTAATCTATGGGACAAAGCTCTAGCTTTGAGCTCTGAAAAGTTGGACTATAGCTTGTTCAGGTAATGACATTTTAATTCTTCGAGCCAGTAGGCCCATAGGCCATAGATGCTCTAGCTTTGAACTCATTTTCCAATGTCGACGGCGCGGCTCGCTCTCTGATCCGACCCCGAGGTCACACCAGACGCTCTTTAGCTTCTTCTGATAGTCCCGCAGCGACCGCTCCAGCAGCAATGGCATTGGTTTCCTCAATCTGTCCGGGAGAGGCCGGCCTGATGGTGAACCCATCTCTCCGTTCTGGCGCGGCTACGGATCCATCTCTCAGTCTCTCCTAAGTTGCTGCGACGACATTCTCCTCTGCAGTGGCTGGGATTGCACGTTGCCCACAAGGAATAGGTGGTCGCGTGCAACCCCGCGACTGAAGAGATTTGGGCACTGCTGCCTGTGCCTAGAGCTCAAGTTGGTACTAGAACCTGCATCTTTCCATGTTTCGACCGTGCCGTTCCCTTTCACTTTGTGACATTTGTCTTCATTACTGATTTAGATAACATAAAAAAAAATTGCAGATCTACTCATCGGACACTGGAAAATGGAACTCCACGGAGAGTCCATGAATCGTGGTGCTTGGTGGTGAATCAGGATACGTCTTCCTAAATGGCACTCTGCATCTCAGTGCCTATAATTCCGACTTGGACTCGGAGATCTACTCAATAGTTACAGTGGACTTGGACTCCGGAAATGCTTGTGGGACAATTCGAATGCCGCCCAAAGCTGGTTTTCTATCATTGGGTAGTCTCAACAAGTGTTGGCTGTCAGTTTGGGTTCTTGAGGATTATGCTAGTGAAGGGTGGACCTTAGATCGAGCACAATGCCAGCGTTTGGAAGGCCTTGTCGTGAGGCCTACCAATCCTGTAGGCTTGTTGACTTTCTTTCAGCGTTTTGGACTCAGAGATCCATCCAGAATGTACCTTGACTTTCTTTCAAGATGTCACACTACAGGAAGAGGCACTTATGTTATATCATATGGACAAGAAATGGCATGTTATCTGCACCCTTGAAGAACACGATAGGCCGCGCATTCCCTGTTTAGAGGAATGGCGATTCTCAAGTCAGATGGCTGGCCCGCGTACCACCATGAAAATCAGCTGATGTACGTGTTGGGTCAGATCTTCTAGTTTCTGTGAGTGCGTGAATCGGGCTGAGACCCGTTGAACCTAAGTTTTTGTTGTCTGTCATTGTTCCTCCTATCTAATATATTTCACATGCAGTACTCCTGCATGGTCCGAAAAAAAAGATCTTCTAGTTTCTGGCTGTGGGTTAGAGAAGTGTTTCATCTACTTGAGTACTCCCTCCGGTCTATATTAACGGTCTCAACTTTTTCTATGTACGAATACATCTATTCTAAATAGGTCTAAATATACTTAACTAGATACATATGAATCTAGATAAAATTGAGGCCATTAATATAGACCGGAGGGAATACTACAATTTGGTTACCATCTGTTGGTTGTTCGGTGAGAATTTGGAAGACAGAAGAGATTAAATGGACATAAAGAGATGAAAATGCAGAATGGTTTCAGACATATGTAATGCTCCACTGTTTCACATTTACCCGCACGAGGAGTTAACAAGTGACCACAACAACTGGTACGCAAACCAAAGAGATTAAGTTAGGCAAAGCAGAGAGAGAGTAAGTGACTAGGTTCAGTCACTCATATGACTAAATTACGCATTGAAGGATAGCTTACAGTATTGAAAGCCACGAAAAGGAATGCATCTGAAGACAGACCAACTGATGCTAACCATATTGGAGTAGTCAAGCAGATGAAGGACCTCACTAATCAGCAACCATAGACTAGAAAGATGTGACCCAACCCAACAGCTGATTTCCTTGATGGCACTGGAGCCACGCCACGCCGACTTGGGAAAAAAATGAAGCCACTCCAACATTTACTGAGCACTGTCTGACGGCCGTTCCTCAAAACACGGAATGTAGGGCCAAAAAATGAGCTTATCGTATTCTTCAAGAGTGTAGATAACATGTAGTTTCCGGTTGTCCATATCATATGACATCAGTTTCTTGTCCAGTCCATCCCCACCAATAAGGAAAACCAAGTTAGATTCTGGATGGATTGCGACCAAGCTATAGAATTCACCAGGGTTTCTGTAAGGCCTTCTTCCTAACAGTTCCAAAATGCTCCTTAAGATCCACTGTCCACTAGCATAATCCTCGAGAACCCAAACTGATAGCCGGTAATCAGTACGATACATTTGCAAACCGTATATGCGGCCCTGAGACTGCCCGATGAAAGAAAAGAACGCTTTATGTGGCGCCCGAATTGTCCTCCAAGTCTTGGCGTCCATGTCCACCGTAACCACCCAGCCTGTGATCTTGAGAAGTCGGTTCCCCTCCGAGTCAAATGTCTCCTCCCCACAGTCATAGGCAGTGAAATGCAGAGTGCCATTGAAGAAGAAGTAGTCTGATTCACCACCGGACACCACGATCCGGGGACCCCATCCGCTCTCCGCACAGGTCCATTCTCCGGTGTCCGACGAGTAGACCTGCACTTGTTGTGTGTGGTAGAGATCATGGATGAAGAAGAACACCGCAAAGCGGCGGCGGTCGTCGACACACAGGTAGGTGGTGCGGTTTTTAGAGCCAGCCTGTGCTGCGGGCACGGGCAGCGCTGCCCAGATCTGCTCGGTCGCGGGGTTGCACACGAGGTATACCTGGCGTTGCGTGGTCCGGTTCCGGTCCCAGCCGCCGCAGAGGAGGATGCCGCCGCAGCAGCTCAGGAGCGTGACTCGGTCGTAGCCGTGCAGGAAGCGGAGAGCCGGGTCGACCATCGGCCGGCTTCTCCCGGAGAGATTGAAGAAACGGATGCCAGGGCGGCTGGGGTGCTGGCAGAAGAAGCCTGAGATGGTCTGGGGCGACCTCTTCCGGACGGCCGGGTCGGAGCACAGCGCGAGCCACGACCTGGACACGCACTTGAAGCGGCACAGAGATCGGTAGGGCACCCGGGACAGGATCTCGGGGAGGAGGTCGCTCGGGACGCTCGCCCACACCGCCTGCCCCTCCTCCTCGTCCTTCTTCCTCTTCTCCATCCCGTGCCCGGCCGGCCGGCCGGCCTGCTGCTGCAGATTTTAGAGGTAGCTCGTTTAGCTAGGGTTGGGAATTGGGATCGATGTCGTTGTTGAAGTAGTAGTATATGTGTATGTACGTTTTGTATGTCAGGTGTCTGTAACGGTAACCCGATAACCATATGACCTAGTCTCCAGGAGAGTTAGATCGTTGCCCGATCTTAGTGCCACACGATCACGTGATCGTCACCTTATAACATAGTACCGTATATATTGTACCATCGACGATGAATAGAAGTGCAGAGAATTCAGTTAATCGATTTGGTATCAGAGCCTCTCTTCCTCACCCTCCTTTTCGATCTCATGGCGACTGATTCTGCCGCCGGCTCCCACTCCTCTCCCTCCCTGACTAGTGATCTCTCTGAGTCTCTCTCTGGCCTCCTCGCCAACACCACCATTCAGCTCGCCCCCTCTCCTCTCTCCACGGGCGGCGTCGACATCACCAGGTATATCAAATTTAAACTCGATGCAGCAGCCGGAAACTGCAACAAGTGGCGCAATCTCTTCCTCTTCGTACTCTCCAAGTACAATGTCCGCGAGCACGTCGAGGAGGAAACCTCGCCCCATCTCGCCATCGAGGCATGGCAATCCGCGGACGTCGACATCGTCCTGTGGATCTACACCACCATCTCCGACGAGCTTCAAGATGTCATCCTGGTGGTGGACATCACCGCATACATCACGTGGCAGGCCCTGAGCCACTTCTTCACCGAGAATGCCGAAGGCCGCGAGATCCACCTCTCCAAGGAATTTGAGAACGTCTCCTAGGGGGACATGACGGTGGTGGCCTACTGTCGCAAGATCAAGTTGCTCGCCGACCAGCTGATGTGCATGATCGATGGCCTGGACGAGCGCTTCAAGACGCAGCAAGAGCTTCTGGAACAGCGGGCATCAGCAGCCTGGGCGCGGCGGCGGGCAGCAACAACAGGCCTTCAACCGCGGCGTCCATAACCCGTGCTACACCGGCAACGGCGGCGGCGATCGTGGACGTGGACGTGTCCGCGGCGATGGAGGGCGCGGCGGCTACAATCCGGGCTATGGGCATCAACACTATGGTCAGCAGCAGGGGTACGGTGGTGCCCCTCCTGGCTATCCCCATCTCGGCCGCACTAGATCCCGCCGAACGCCACCGGTGTCCTTGGCCCTCGCCCATGCCAACACTCCCAGGCATACCCCCTCATGTACTCGACGCCGCCCCAGCAATAGTTCGTCTTCGCGCCACCACCTCAGCAGTCCTTCGACTACAACGCCATGTTCCACAGTGCTCCGAGCTTCCTCAACCAGCTGCCACACTCGGAATGGGTAATGGACTCCGGCGCCACCACGCACATCACCAACTCGCAAGGTACCTTGACCTCTTCTCATTCCCCTTCAAGCATTACTTATGGTAGCATCATAGTTGGCAATGGATATCCCCTTCCTATCTACTTTGTCGGCACCGCACCTCTCCCTTCCACCCCTTTCAATCTTTCCCATGTCTTATACTCCCCCTCTATCATTAAAAACTTGATATCTGTTTGCAAATTTACCATTGATAATTCTTGTATCGTCGCTTTTGACCCATATTGCTTCTCTTTGAAGGATTTGGCAATGGGGAAGCTTCTTCTCAGGTCCAATAGTCGCGTTGACTTGTATCCATTCTACGGCGACACCAACCCTTCAGCCACTGCCATGTCTGTCTCCACCACACGCGATTTATGGCATCGACACCTCGGCCACCCTAGTGATCATAGTCTTGCTTTTATTCCCTCAGATTTCCTTAAAGCTTGTAATAAAAATAGTAGTCCGTCTCCACTTTGTGATGCCTGCCAACTAGGGCGACAACCTAGATTATTCTTTTCTTCTTCCTCTAGTTATACCACTGCACCCTTTCAAATAATCCATTTATTGTGACCTATGGACCTCCCATGTGTCAAGTTTTTCTGGTTAATAATTATTATTTGGTTATTTTGGATGACTTCTCTTATTACTCATGGACATTTCCTCTTAAGCATAAATCTGATACTTCTTCAACTCTCCAGCGTTTCTTTGCCTATATTAAGACACAATTTAATATGCTTATTCGTTGTCTGCAATGCGACAACGCGACAACGATGGTGAATTCATCAACCATGACCTCCGCTCCTTCCTCTCTGCCAATGGCATTTGCTTTCGTCTTTCATGCCCCCACATGTATCCCAAAATGGTAAAGCTGAGCGCCTAATCCATACAACCAACGATATAATTCGTACTCTTCTTGTTCACGCCAAATTACCTCCTCCATTTTGGGTAGAAGCCCTCCACACCACCACCCTCCTCCTTAACATACGCTTGTCATGTGCCATTAACAATGCCACCCCACATTATTTTCTCTACGGCCAACGACCCTCATACTCTCACCTCAGGACTATTGGATGCCTCTGTTTCCAAAATCTCTATGCCACCGCCGCCAACAAACTCTGACCTCGTTCCTCTCGATGCGTCTTCATAGGTTATCCCCATGAACATAAAGGGTATCGATGCCTTGATCTCATAACACGGCGCGTCATCGTTTCCCGTCACGTAGTTTTTGACGAGTCACAATTCCCCTACGTTTCTCCTGCCCTAGCCACATATCGCTCCCACACCCTACCAGCCACAGAAAATCTGACCCACCTGGACGAAATCCCCACCGAGATCCGCATTATTCCCTCTGTCCCTGCCACCGTATCGTCCCCGGGATCGCCTCCCATATCCACCTCGTCCGCCGTAGCCTCATCATTGCCCTCCCCTCACACCGCCCACTCACTGTTCGACACCGCGTCGCCATCATCAATGCACACGCCTATCTCTGCCTCCACGCCAGGCGAATCTTCCCTGTCCCCCACTCCTGCTCACCACCTACCACTCCGACGCCGCCACCTCAGCCCCAGCCCCCATGCGCTACAATGATTAATCCACCCCAGAACCTACACCGCATGCAAACCAGAGCTAAAAGGGGATATCTCATGCCAAAACAACTGTTTGATCTTTCTGTCACCACCACTCCTATCTCACCCATTCCCTCTTCCTATCGCCAGGACCTCAAAGATCCGAATTGGCACATTGCGATGCTCGATGAATTTAATGCCTTGTTGCGGAATGACACTTGGTCTTTGGTCCCTTGTCCTGCAGGTGTCAACGTGGTTACTAGTGACGAGGGTTCGACTCGTCAATGCCCATTGTTATGGACTTGGATTTTGGAGAAGATGGGGATGCTGTAAGTCGTGGAACGGTTAACAGGCAAGCAACACGGGGACATGAGGTTTACCCAGGTTCAGGCCCTCGGAGGGAAAACCCTACTCCTGCTTGTTTGTTTTTGATTACGGTGGAACCGAAGGTTACAAGGGTGCACAAATGCAATCTGGCGTGGAGGTGTGTGTATGAGGTGTTGAGATCCTTCTCTCCATACCCTCTTGGCCTTTATATAGATATAGGTCAGGTTCCGGGATAGGTCAAGTCGGTTACAAATTAGTGTTGATACCCATTAAAATTCTATCTAATATAGACTTGTCCTCCAAGGAGTCGAATTCTCCATAGGCTTGGGCTACCTGAAATCTTCCTAGGCTGCAATTCCTCACGTGGGCCTTTCTTGGGATGGACCTGGTATACCAATGTTATGCACACGTAGGGTATATCCATGTCAGTAGCCCCCAAGTGTTCAGTCGAATCGCAGATTCGACTAGAGACTTTATAATATTTCAGGTGCTTGGTATTTAAACCTGTTTTTCAGGAAGAAAAATTGAGTTTATAGGGATTGTTGATGCGTGTGCATGGCTCACCCGACGGATCAGGGCCAGTTAACTATCATAGGACAAAACAACACGATCTTTATCAGATTCGAGTCTCCGGACTCAAATCCGAAACGAATGCTGGTGTGATTCGAATAAGGCCGATGAGGTATTACAGAGCTGAATCCCGGTGTTTTTCAAATGATGTACCCAACGCGTCCGTAGGGATTTTCATCGTGCCTGTTGACACGGTATTTTACTGGCAGAGCATAGTCAGGTGCGTTATCAGGCCATCAGATGATATCTGTAGGGCTTATCTTTGCGTCGTAGACACAACATCTAAAATTTTAACACCGCGGAGGTGTTTCAGGTGGCCAAGGAGACTATTTCTCACTTAGCGTTAGTTTGGGAAAAGTTGCCAAAAGATTTTTGTCGTATTTGATCCAAAGGATCTCAGTCGAATAATTTATAAGGTGGACGACTAGCGCTCCCTATGTGTGTAGCCCTAAGTGTCTGTTCGAGTCGTAGACTCGAGCAAAGACTTTAGTTCAGCCATTTGCACTTGTTTCCATGATTAGTCCGAAGCACACATTTTTTCGAATGCGCGACCAGTGCTCCATATGAGAGTAGCCCCCGAGTACGTAGTGGAGTCGCAGACTTGACGTAGAACTCGAAGATCTTTTCGAGGTGACGTTATCATTGTAATTTCTCGGGTGCGTGACCAGCGCTCCTGATAGGAGTAGCCCCCGATAGGGATGTAAATTTTACAGATAATTTCCGCTCCGAATCCGCATCCGCATCTATTTTTGAGGATATGGTATGTATTTTTAGATATCCCGTGGATATGAATATTTATCAAGCGGATATCCGACGAATATGGTGGCGGATATGGTATTGATGATATTCGATGGATAAAGATAATCTGACATTTTATGCGGATTATCCGAGGTACTCAAATAGGATAATCCGATAAATTTAGCACAACCACAATATTTAGACAATGTAGTAAGTGTATCAGCTAGCTATGCATACTAAATATACATGTTATACTATGTTATTATCAATCTTGCAATTTTATGCCACTTCTATCTAGTTTTGCATGCTTTCTTTTCATTTCTTTTGCATTAAATAAATATTTTTTTCTATGTGTATTTGTTCGATTATCCTCTTTTGATCCGAGTCCGCTCCGAATCTGCTCCATATCCATAATCTGATATAATCCGCATTCGAATCTGTATCCATCTATTATCCGCTCCGATCGAATCCGCTAAAAAATATGGTAAATGATATGGTAATAGCAATATCCGACCCGATCCGTTTACATCCCTAGCCCCCGAGTAGTTGGTTGAGTCGTAGACTCGAGTAAGTACTTTTATGACCAGTCAAAATCTTTGAGTCGTTGCTGGCTTTGCTTTGGTGACATCATTGTTGACGACCGGTGAGATCAACCGTCTGCGGCAGCAGAAACGATGCGACGGGACGATCGTGGGTCCCACCGCCTGACCTAACATTGACTAGTCACGCATAGGCGGGGCGAAAGTTACGGCATCTCCCCGATTTCCACGCGTAGTGGACGGCGTGGTGGCGAAGGTTCGGATTGGTGCTGACACGTAGACGGCGAGATTTGAGGCACACGTTAGGGCTTCTCAATCGACGGCTCTACTACGTCGTCTTCGCCCTTTTATACCGCGGGGAAAACAATGATTTTCACCCTTCGCCATTTTCCTCTGCCCATCGCCATTGCCACCATTTCTTGAGCTCTCAGTTCTCATAGCGCACTGGACGCCCTTCGTACTTTTCCTTCTTCTTTCCTTTGCTCACATCGCCGCACTCACCGATCCGCCATGGGCAAGCCCAAGAAGACCTCCTCCATGGTAGCGGGTTCCAGTGCCAGAAAAAGGCCGCCGCTCCAAGCCGCACCACCGATGGTGGGTGGCGGCGCACGGATATGCGCGAAGCAGATTTGTGCAAGTTGCGTGACGCCGAGCTGATTTCCAAGGAGAAGTATGATGCCATCCTCCCCGATCAAGAGGTAATCCCTCGCCCACCCCAAGGGTTTCGGGTGATGTTTTACACCTTTGTGATCAGAGGTCTTTCTTTGCCTACCCACGAATTTCTTCGTGGGCTTCTCTTTTTTTACGGGATTCAGTTGCACCATCTGTCTCCAATTCTATACTCCATATCACTTGTTTCATTACCCTTTGCGAGTGTTGGCTCAGCATCGAGCCGCACTTTGGCCTCTTACGGAGACTCTACTCCGTGAAGAGGCAATCTGGCACCGTTGGTGTTTATCCACTAGGTGGTTGTGGAATCTCTATCCGCTCCACTATCCAGTTCTTCTCTTTCTCCCTTTGCGAGTCCGTCTAGTACTGGCACAGGAAGTGGTTCTACATCCGCAATGTTAAACTAGACGGTCAACATTATGGGCTTGCTCCCTTCGACTCCCACCAAGAGATCATCTGAAAGAGGTCGTTGTAACATCCCAACATTAGAGCCTAGAAATAAGCTGAACCTAGATGTGTGCATTGCATTCATGCATAAAAAATCCAAATAATTTTCGCGCTTTTAAACAAAACTTGTCAAAGTGATTGAAGCTTCTCTTAGCTTGATGGAATTGAAGTAGATCATCAAGTTGACTGCAATAAGTTTCAATATGACCTTTGCTAAAATATTATTTGGATAAACATGATTTGATCTAAGGGTAGATCAGATATAATAAATGCTACTCCTAATACATTGCTTAAATAATTAATATCTGATCTTTCAGGGATTCTATCATCATATTCAACACAACAATCCATAAGTGCCAAGTTAAGATTACAAACTAAAGCAATATAAATGTAATGACTAATCCTGACCTATCTTATTCTTATCCATTCTTACTATGAGTATCATAGTAATACTTAACTTTAACTCTTTAATGAGTTTGAGTTGGAAAGAGACTAAGTCAAGATCATTCACTATATATATCTTTCTTCCCATATCAATTTTTATGGAACTTGTCTTAATATCTGTTGTTCATCAATGTTGGGTAATCCACCATTGATTTACAAATTCTTTAACTATCAATCCTTGATCTACTATTTCTTGATCTTATCATAACATCTACTTAAATCTTTTAAAGAGGGCATAGTCCATGAATAACCTTGATCCAATATAAGATACTAAGAAGATAATTTCCAAACAATAAAAGGTGGGATTGATAAAGCCCTGCTTAGCCAACTAAGAACTTCAGTAATAAATGATTAGAGTACTATCATGGTAATGCTTTGGTCACCAATATTAAATGCTTATATTTATTATAAGTAATACTGGTGGATAGAACATGATTAGAACCTTAGTAGAGATAAGTGATCCTAGAGTAGTCTTTGCAAATCACATAAATATAATTCAGGGATTGAAGTGGGAATCATTAGAGTAAAGGGAATATAAGATAGTGTTATTCAAGTAAAGCTAGTGTAGTATGGAGTTCAAGAAGTAGTGTTATTCATCTTAAGGGTTATTCAACTTTAGAGAAAGATTAGTGATGAAGGATTAAGGAAGATTGGGAGTAGAGTTTGAAGGAACTACTGCTTGGATGGAAGATTATCAATAGTAGAATAGTTAATACAACCAAGCAAGGATATGAGAAAGCTATGAAGTACCTTTGTATCAAACCCATTGGATTCATCCATGAGTTTAGAAGAATAAAAGGTGAATAATAATGTTTGGTGAGGTAAAGCTCATCATGTTAATCATGATGATGGATAGGAAGAAGTATTATATCTAGGAAAGGAATTCCTTAATTAGAGGTCCAAGATTGTGAAATATAATTATATATTATAAACCATTTTCCTATTTAATCTTGGTAAGCAATCAAATCTAAATCTCAAATCAAACATAATATCCATCTCATACTGTTGATCCATCATATGATGCCTATAACACTTTATAGAAACATTTCCCTATAACAAATTACATAAGCATATCTCTGTTAATTTCAACCATCATAACTATGTGTGCCTAAGTATATTTTTATAAGTTCACTTCTATAAAACACTCTAATTATAATTTTCTATTAAAAAGGGAGATTTCATCCAATACGATATACATAAGGCAATATGCTTAGTTATTAAATCTTAACTCCTAAAAGGAATCTAAGCTTATACAAAACCCTAAAGCCAAGGGTAGTACTCATAATTCAAAACCCTAAACTTCTTTGTTTATCACATACATTGCCATTTTCCAAATTGATGGGAGTAATAATCACCATATCAATGTCTTTACATTTCATGCATCAAATAATGGTATAGAATCATTATACATATATATCAAGTTTCTATTCAAACTATGAGCTCACTAAAGTTGAGTTATAAACAAATAAGAATATATCATTCAAGAAATCCCTAACTAAAATAGGAGAGAAAAATAATAAGAAAAGTTTATATAAAATGTTAACAAGGGGGTTCATATTAAGTAAATAAAAGAAATACAAAAAGATGATATAATAAAATTTCACAAATGAGACTAAGTATATTTTTGTATTGTTGTAAATATCCAGGAAACAAGTTATACAAAGAAAGATTCAAAATATAAATCAAATTCAAATCTGAATAAGAAAACAGAAAATGGAAAAAGGATAAAACAAATAAAAACCAAACCTGGCCGCAGCCCAACAACTCTACACCTATCTGACGCCCTGTGTAGCCCACAACAGCCCAGTAACCAGCCCAGGTCCTTTTCCATCTGTGACTGGCAAGTGGGGTCAGGTGAGGACCGCGGGTTGAGCTAAAGAAATCGTTAGGGGGTTATCCGCAAAACGGTCATCGTCGTCACCGTCACGCACACAGGCAGCTCGCTGGCGGAGCTCGCCGCTGCCCGATGTCGTCATCGTCGTCGTTGCGCCAAGATACTCGCCGTCGTTACCAGGAGGGGATAAGAAGGCCACCGTGACGCATTGCTTCCATCCCTATCTCCAATCCCTCCTTATCCTCTTAGATACAAATGAGACCAAAACCCTAGCTCATCGGAGCTACTCCTCACCGTCGAACCACGCCTCCCCACACCATTCCGAGCCATCATGGAGAAGCACCGTCCTCCGTAGATCCTCTGGATAGAAGCTTGCATCAAGGGGAGCACTGGAGCGGGTGAATTTGGTCGTTTCTCTTCGTAGCAGTTCGTCAGAATCCTCGTCGGGAAGCTCGATTCCGACCGCGCCTGTCCTCGCCGACCACTCTATCATCATCAGGGTGAGTTCCTGAACCTTCCAGCATCCTTGAATCGTCTGATCTCTTTGTGAATCGCCGTTTCATCATGCGTCACCATCGGCCACCGTCGGAGCTCGTTGGAGCTAAAGCTCCGATGACTATTTCCGAGCGGCGCTGCCACTATTCGGTTTAGTAGGTTGCGCTGATTCGAACTAGATCTATTTCGCTTGCGGGGGTGTAGTAGATCGTCGCCGACGACCAACCTCTGGCAGCGGTGGTGGTGCTGACGCCATCATTGCGTCATGATTGCACCACGTCAGCTAGTTTGACTGGTCTTTGCTAACGTGGCAAGTGACGTGGCCTAGGGCCCATATGTCATTGATAGGAGGGTAAAGTCTGTATCGGTAACAAATGCATTTCTTTCACCTGAGAGCTGAGCTGGACAATGGCCCACTAGTCTGTGACTAGGGCTAGCTCTTGATGCGGTGTAAAAAGTATTTTCTGTTAAGAAATAAATAAAATGTTATAGTTCAATTAATAATATTCCAGAAATCAAATAAATAACTAAATTTTGTTTAATTAATAACTTTTGATTTATAATTCAGAAAAATATGTATAATATATGAAAATTTTCAGAAAAATAAAATCTACAACATAAAACTATTATCAAATATTATTATGATGATTATTTAAATAAATGTTATTTAATAAAGGTTTTATAAGTAATAAAACTTTGATAATTCATATTTTTAAAATGATAAATGTTAATAATATAAATAAAATACCAAAAAAATTAGAAAAAAAAGAATTCTAATTTAAAACTATAATCATGTATTATTAGTTCACTTAATTAAATATTTATTATTTATTAATTAATTATAAAGTAATAAGAAATGTAAAAAATCATATCCTATTATTTATTAATCACAAAAATAAATGTAATATACCAAAGGGATCACAAAAATAATATCTACATGATAAAAATATAATATTATACTTTCTGAATTAAATAAAAATTCAAATATTTTAATAAATCAAATTTAAACCTATTTACTTCATTAATAATTCATATAAGGATAAATAACATTTATTAATATTCTTAAAATGAGTAAATTAAGTTTAATATATAGTACAAATCTTAAATATTAATGAAATGAAACTCTAATGGTTTAAAAACATTATAAACATCTTTGTATTAAACTATCTTCAACTCTAAGTGAAGATTATATTCTCAAAGGATTCCAATTCATGATAAAAACCTTAAAGAACATCTTGTGAATAAATGAGATCCTTTCTATTTACTTTAACTATCAAATTACAACAATTACGACAACACTATAGAAAGTTCAAAGGTAGTTAAGTGAAAATATATTTGGAATTATAAACTCTACTCACTCATCTATAAAAGGTAAATGATACTACTCTTGAAAGGTTTTGTAGCATAGTAAATCAAAAAAATTCTACGGATGTGAAAAAGAAAGCCAAGATCTAATCTAGGAGATGTAATCAACGAGGGAGATTGATGAGATATTCATACCCTTGAATAAATCGCACAGCAGAAACATTCAACAGAACGTGGTTGACGTAGTCGTACTCGCCGTCTCCTCCTCGCGATCTGATCCGATCCTACGCCGCAAGTGGCGGCGCCTTCGAGAGATGCACACGTATGGTGCAGCGACGTATCCTCCTTTCCTTGGTCCAACAAGTATGGTGGAGAGATAGATTGGAACTGCAGCACGACGGCGTGGTGCTTATGGTGGAGAGTTTCTGTGGCAGGGCTTTGCCTACGCGCAGTCAGGAGAGAGAGAGAGGTGGAGGGGCAGCAGTTGGACGGCGGCTAGGGTTGGAGTGGGGGGAGGCTGTGCCCCTTCCCTCCTTATATAGGGGGCTGGCCGGCCCCCTTGACCCCTCCTCCAAGCTCTAGGGCGGCGACCCAAGGGGTGGAGTGGGGGGCAAGTCATCCCCCCCTCTTTTGGAAGGTTCCCTTAGGGTTTCCCCTAAGGGCTGGCCGGCTGGGCCTTAGGGGCCTTGTGCCCCTGGCCCAAAGTGGCCAGGGCACTTCCCCTTAGGCCCACGCAGGCCTCCGACAAGTGGGCCCACGTTGGTCCTGTAGGGGTTCGTAGCATGGAAAACAAAAATTTTCTATCGCATACAAACAAACAAGCCAAGATCTATCTACTAGATTGTAGCAACGAGTCGATAGAGGAACTTACCCTCGAAGATTCCAAAGCGGTTAACAAGAGCAGGTTCTCGTGGGTGATGTAGTCGTACACTTGCCGATCTCAAGATCGCGTAGACGATCCTTCCGGCGCTGCGTTCCGGCAGCGCTTCCGCAGTCGGTCACACGTTTGGTACTCGACGAATACCTTCCTCTCCCTTGTTCTAGCAGGCAGCGGAGGTTGTAGCACTCTCCTCGCGATTCCGGCAGCACGACGGCGTGGTACCGGAAGTAGAGGGGAGATCCCGCAGGGCTTCGCCTTAAGCCGGAGCGAGTATGGTGGAGTATGAGAGAGCTTTAGTGGTCTAGGGTTTAGACACACCAATTAGAAGGCTCTAATCCGAAGGCTAGTGCAATTAGAAGCTCTAAACCAAAGCGGCTCTAAACCGGGGTCTAGGGCTAGGGTTTAGATTTAGAGGATAGGAACTTGTGTGTCTAGAGGAGGGGGCCTTGCCCCTCCTTTTATAGGTGGAGGGGCCGGCGCGCCAAGGGGGAGGGAGAGGAGTCCCTCCCCAACTCGGCTTGGAGATGGGCCGCCGGTTGGAGGAGGGAACTCCTCCCCAACTCGGTTTGCCCCCTCTTTCCTCTTTCCCTCTCTTTCCTGTTTTAGCCGTTTGACTTTTCAAACTTGCTATTTGACTTTTCAATTAAGGATTCAATTTAATCCTTTATTTGGAACAACGAGAACACTAAGTACATGATGCAATCATTCCAATATGCAATGACACATTCATGTACCCCTTCCCCTCCGGAGTGCCGGATATTCCGGAACCTTCTAGAACATTCCCGATGAAAACACCGGAAACATTCCCCAACTCCGAAACGGGACTTTCCTTATATGAATCTTATTCTCCGGACCATTACGGATCTCCTCGTGATATCCCGGATCCCATCCGAGACCCCGAACAACATTCGGTATCTTTCTCATAATACCATAACTACTCAAACAACGTCGAATCCTTAAGTGTGTCTCCCTACGGTTCGTGAATTATGCGGACATGATCGAGACACTTCTCCGAACAATAACCAATAGAGGAATCTGGAAATTCATATGGCTCCCACATATTTCTACGATTACTTTGCGATCGAATGAACCACTTACATACGATACCAATTTCCCTTTGTCTCACGATAGTTTACTTATCTGAGGTTATGATCGTCGGTATATCTGCATACCTACTTCAACCTCGTTACCGATAAGTACTCTTTTCTCGTTCCCATGATATGTGATCCCTTGTGAGCCAGTCACATGCTTGCAAGCTAATTGGATGACATTCCACCGAGAGGGCCCAGAGTATATCTATCCGTCATATGGATGGACAAATCCCACTCTTGATCCATGTGCCTCGAACACTCAATGCCACCTTTATAGCCACCCAGTTACGGTGTGGTGTTTGATGTCATCAAAGCATCCTTCCGGTGATGGTGATTAACATGATCTCATGGTCGAAGGAATTAGGTTACTATGTATCAGAAAGCATATAGCAAATGAACTATATTAAATGACTTGATCTTTATGCTACGCTTATCTATAGGAGTATGTCCATCACATCATTCTCCTAATGATATGACCCTGTTGTTAATAACATCTCTATGTTCATGATCAGGAAACCATGATCATATATTAACCAACAAGCTAGTTTAACAAGAGGCTTCACTAGGGACTCTTTTATGTTTACAAATCACACAAGTATTAATGTTTCCTGTTAATACAATTATAGCATGCTATGTAAACATTTATCATAAGTATGAAGATATGATAATAACCTACTTTATTATTGCCTCTTGGGCATATCTCCAACAGTCTCCCACTTGCACTAGAGTCTATAATCTAGTTTCAAACCTTTGTGTATTCAACACCTATGGCTTTCCGGTGTTGCAAGTACACGTTTGCTAGTGGTCAACTGCTCTCTGGATCTGACACTTCCAGATCCGTGTGTAATTGCATGTCTTTGCGTCTCTACGCATCACTCATTCTCTAATGAGATGGCTTTGTATAAATTTGGTCCTTTGGTGAGACCTTTAGTTCTTTAGGGTTAAAACATGTTGATAATATTGTCGCACAATATATCTTCATAGTATTATCCCGCTGTGAACTACACCTAGTTTGATAACAAACTACTTGACACAAATGCCCTCTTTAGGTGCTATAGTAGCAGTCATATACTTAGCCTTTTGTTGTAGTATCTGTCACAATGTCTTAACTTTGGAACTCATCCAAATCCATTATGGAACTTACTTTCCATTATATTGTGCCACCCTTAGTTTAGATTGAGATAAACTTAATTTGTATTTTGTGACAGAACTAGTATCAATGTAGTACTTTTACAATAAACTAACCATCTATTTGTCACTTCTACAAATAATATACTCTTAGTTCTTCCAAAAGATCATAAGAATATCCTTACTATTGTCCAATGATCATCTTATGAATCATTCTGGTATATGCTCATAACATTTAGAGCATAGGACATATCTGGATTTGTACATATCACAGTATGATTGATATAAATACTCTTTGTGATCTCATACATCAAGTATCAATCTATACTTGAATCTTTGTTTCACTTACCAAGTGTCAATACACTTGAATATATCATCAATATTGAACTCATTCAATCCTTTCTGTGCGACAAGAACCTTTCTTGTAGTTTCTATATTGAACTCATTCAATATCTCATCTATGTACTTCTGGCACAACCATATTGGCGTCTATTGATGCCAATTATTTGGGTTTTGCCTAAGTCTTTCATCGGGATGAAATTCTTAACTTGTGTTAATAAAAAGATACATCACTTCCAATCAACAATATGTCTCCTACATAATGTATTAGAAATATGTCTTAGCGCTCCCACTTAATTTCTTGCAAATGCAAGCATCTTCATTGTCTCTGATGAATTTAAACTCTTTTAACAATTTCATCATTGTGAAGATTCCAACTCCGCGATGCTCACTTCAACCATTGAAGTTTGCATATGCTTTTAGCATCCTTTGAATTAACAAAACCCTATGGACCGTGTCATGCACACGTCCTAGGTAACAATTCTATTAGAAGAACTTGTTTTGTTTATTCAACTACCATATAACAAAATTATATGTAGTGGTTGCTACATTTATCCGTCTAGACTAAATCGTTATGAAAGATCAAATCTTGTCATAGTCAACCCTTGAACATTGTTGTGAACTCTTTCCCAACATGTCGACCATTTCATAGATGCGAAACATCCATGTCTATTTCTTTATAGATCCAAACACGACTGTAAGGTCTTACACCTTTCTCGAGAGTCCTTCAAGTTCAAAACTAGATTTCTCGTGTATGGAACTATCACGGATTTTATGGCTTCAAGCCATTTGACGGAGTCAGGGCTCATCATCGCTTCTTTGCATGTAGTCGGATCATTATTGTCAAATAATGATTTAACTCTCAAATCTTGGTATTTGATTGTTTACCCGACCTACTTGTTTCAATAGAAACTTTGACCTTCGTAACCACAACCTTTGAGGCACGTGAGCCATGAGCATTGTTGCTGCCTCCGGAACGCTTTTCGGCGCTGCGCAACTTTGCACATATAGCTAAGGTTCTTTTAACCTTATCAAAGTTCTATTGTCCTCCCACTTAACTTTTCACGAAAAATTCCTTCTCAAAGAAACTTGACGTTCTAAGCGACAAACACTCTTGTTTCCGGTGTTATGGAGGAATACTTTAACAAAGACAGTTTCATCCGACTTTGGTTGCAAATAGCATACCAATGTTTAAGAAAGGACAACTTGGGTTTTATCCCAAACCATAACATATGGTGTCATTTCAACGGATTATGATGGAGCTCTTTTCAGTGAAAAAACGGTAGTCACTAAAGCTTTTAATCTTTAAAATATAATGGCAGTTTTATGAATTACACCTTCGATCTTACCATGTCAAACAAGGTTTAATTACATATCTCGACTGCTCCATACTCTTATGGTGTTTCGGGAAATGCAAATCCATGGAACGATTCCATAAATCTTAGGTATTATGCTAAACTTTGTAACTCAAATATCTTCCTTTATGATCTTTATCATAAACTGTTTATATTCTTGTTACAATGATTTTGCACTTCATCTTGAAAGTCTTTGAACTTTTCAAATGTTTCTTACTTTATCCTTATTAAGTAAATATTCATATATTCACTCAAATTCTCGGAGAAAGCATATGAAGTTGAAATCCATCGCTTTTGACTACACATGATGGACTTTGTACAACAATATGTACAATTTCCAATAAGCTAGTCATTCGTTCCCTTTTGGCCTATGAACGAAGTTTTAATTATCTCTAGGAAAGTTTCACAAGCGTCATTTGATCAAAATCAAATAGACTCCAAAATTCCATCCACATGGAGTTTCTTTCATGTTTTCCTTCCAATATAATTTAAACGGCGATGTTACTTCCTAAGTGATCTTTCAATCAATTTGTCTTTCGACATTTTTAGCACTAGTTTTATGGATGTGATTTCTCCAACGAGATTTGTGAATCATCCATCTTTTATGGACTACGGCAATTATTTGAACAACCCTTTTGTTCTCATAATACCTGATAAAACAAATCTTTGAAGGCAAGCTTTGATGTTTAACGAGCAACACAATAACCCTTTATTTGTTCTCGATGAACATCATCACATATTCTTTTGCTATTTACTTAGGCCACTGTAGTTCATGAATTCTGTTGTTTCATATGACGATTCACACCAACAAATTCAGTATCAAATACTTTTAAGAACCACATTGTTTAATAAGCAAAGAATATAGCCATAACATGTATATCATCTATATACTTAAACTGAACAATTCTAGTCTTTTCTTTTCTGCCATATATTTATGAGATTCTCTTTCAGTATTTCCTTTTCTGTTTGAAAGAATCTATCAACATCAATAGTGGAGTCATACATATGACACATAGTCCAAAGCGTGTATAGTTAAATAGCAATGTCTTTGGACTTGCACTTTGAAGTAGATTACCATCATCAAATGTTTGGTATTTATCTCAAATTCCTTTCTTTAGTAATCTCTTGGTGTAGTAAACATTTTACCTACATCAAATATTCACCCTCATCATGGATTTATCCATGATCAAGCTACTTTTAGCTTGTAACAGTGAAACGCAAGTATAATGTTGCTCTCCAAAACCTTTGGAGGATTAGGACAACTAGTGTCTCCAACCTTTTGCAAATTCTCATCAAACATGAGAACATGACTTTTGCCATATTATACTCTATCATGTTGCAACCAAAACTTCATTTCAGATATCACAGTATCTTCCACACATCATGGTTTCTGAAACAACTCTTTCAGATCCTAGATAACCTTGATATTAAGACAATCCTTTGAATATCAAGAATCATGGAGACAAACATGATACTTATATACTAACATTGGAATTGTTACTCTTGATTTTAATACCAACTATTAAACTTCATGGAGTAATCAAAACTTACTGAAAGTTTGCAATGGGACTTTTAAACTTTAGATTAACACTTCAAAACAATACGATACCAGTTCGTAAAGTAACTAACCAGAATTCTATAGTTCTATCATCTCAATTAAAACTAAGCGCAAGGTGGTAAACGGATGCCAATGACTTCAACAACTATGCAAATTCACTTTGAGTTAATTTATGATAAATTGTGTTCAACTTTTAATCATATTGCTGTTAAACTCCCACTCAAAACAATATCCCTCACATTGTTTTAGTGATCACACGAACCAAATCCACCATATCAAAACCGATCATCACGGGAGTTGATATAGCTTCGATGGCGAACAATCAACATGTTCATCATATCCACTATATGACTCATGCTTTACCTTTCGGTGATCCGTGTTCCGAGACCATGTTTGTACATGCTAGGCTCGTCAAGATCAACCTTAGCTTCCGCATGAGCAAATCTGGCTTGCTCACGTTGTATACACTCGCAGAATCTAACACACCCGATCATCACGTGGTGCTTCAAAACAACGAGCTTTAGCAACGGTGCTTACTAAGGATGAACACTTTAAAACTTGAAATTGTGTGCTTGAGGGATCATCTTATAATGCTACCGTCGTGAACTAAGCAATACAAGATGCATAAAAGGATTAACATCACATGCAATTCATAATATGTGATATGATATGGCCTTTCTTCTTGTGCTTCCGATCTCCATCTTCAAGCACGAACATGATCTCCATCATCACCAGCATTGCATCAAGGTCAATGACGCCGCTCCATGGTTGTCGTCCACCGGCTTCAACTATTACAACTACTTTGAATAGACACGCGGGTCTTAACAAAATTAAAGACAACCATATGGCTCCTGCCGGTTGCCGACTTACAATAAGGAACATTGCATACATCATATATAATCACAATCATGGCCATATCACATCACTGCACACCCCTGCAAAACAAAGTTAGACGCCTCTAATTTTCTTTGCATGTTTTACGTGGTTTGGGGCTTTCAATAAGTGTCGTTCTAACTTACGAACAAGAACCACAACATTGATACTTGCATTGTTGATCACCCGTTGTAAATTGGATCTTAACTATGCTAGGAGAAACAGGCACCCGCAAAGCCACTTATGCAATACAAGTTGCATGTCAAGCGTGGAGCAAGTCTCATGAACGATGTCATGTAAGGTTAGCCCGGGCCGCTTCATCCCAACATACCGCAAGATGCAAAGTACACAAGAAGCAATCGACAATAAAAGCATCAACGCCCACAATGACCATTGTGTTCTACTCGCGCAACAGATCTACATATAGACACGACTCTGATACCACTGTAGGGGTTCGTAGCATGGAAAACAAAAAATTTCTATCGCATACAAACAAACAAGCCAAGATCTATCTACTAGATTGTAGCAACAAGTCGATAGAGGAACTTACCCTCGAAGATTCCAAAGCGGTTAACGAGAGCAGGTTCTCGTGGGTGATGTAGTCGTACACTTGCCGATCTCAAGATCGCGTAGACGATCCTTCCGGCGCTGCGTTCCGGCAGCGCTTCCGCAGTCGGTCACACGTTCGGTACTCGACGAAGACCTTCCTCTCCCTTGTTCCAGCAGGCAGCGGAGGTTGTAGCACTCTCCTCGTGATTCCGGCAGCACGACGGCGTGGTACCGGAAGTAGAGGGGAGATCCCGCAGGGCTTCGCCTTAAGCCGGAGCGAGTATGGTGGAGTATGAGAGAGCTTTAGTGGTCTAGGGTTTAGACACACCAATTAGAAGGCTCTAATCCGAAGTCTAGTGCAATTAGAAGCTCTAAACCAAAGCAGCTCTAAACCGGGGTCTAGGGCTAGGGTTTAGATTTAGAGGATAGGAACTTGTGTGTCTAGAGGAGGGGGCCCTGCCCCTCCTTTTATAGGTGGAGGGGCTGGCGCGCCAAGGGGGAGGGAGAGGAGTCCCTCCCCAACTCGGCTTGGAGATGGGCCGCCGGTTGGAGGAGGGAACTCCTCCCCAACTCGGTTTGCCCCCTCTTTCCTCTTTCCCTCTCTTTCCTGTTTTAGCCGTTTGACTTTTCAAACTTGCTATTTGACTTTTCAATTAAGGATTCAATTTAATCCTTTATTTGGAACAGCGAGAACACTAAGTACATGATGCAATCATTCCAATATGCAATGACACATTCATGTACCCCTTCCCCTCCGGAGTGCCGGACATTCCGGAACCTTCTAGAACATTCCCGATGAAAACACCGGAAACATTCCCCAACTCCGAAACGAGACTTTCCTTATATGAATCTTATTCTCCGGACCATTCCGGATCTCCTCGTGATATCCCGGATCCCATCCGAGACTCCGAACAACATTCAGTCTCTTTCTCATAATACCATAACTACTCAAACAACGTCGAATCCTTAAGTGTGTCTCCCTACGGTCGTGAATTATGCGGACAGGATCGAGACACTTCTCCGAACAATAACCAATAGAGGAATCTGGAAATTCATATGGCTCCCACATATTTCTACGATTACTTTGCAATCGAATGAACCACTTACATACGATACCAATTTCCCTTTGTCTCACGATAGTTTACTTATCTGAGGTTATGATCGTCGGTATATCTGCATACCTACTTCAACCTCGTTACCGATAAGTACTCTTTTCTCGTTCCTGTGATATGTGATCCCTTGTGAGCCAGTCACATGCTTGCAAGCTAATTGGATGACATTCCACCGAGAGGGCCCAGAGTATATCTATCCGTCATATGGATGGACAAATCCCACTCATGATCCATGTGCCTCAACACATACTTTCCGAACACTCAATGCCACCTTTATAGCCACCCAGTTACAGTGTGGTGTTTGATGTCATCAAAGCATCCTTCCGGTGATGGTGATTAACATGATCTCATGGTCGAAGGAATTAGGTTACTATGTATCAGAAAGCATATAGCAAATGAACTATATTAAATGACTTGATCTTTATGCTACGCTTATCTATAGGAGTATGTCCATCACATCATTCTCCTAATGATATGACCCTGTTGTTAATAACATCTCTATGTTCATGATCAGGAAACCATGATCATATATTAACCAACAAGCTAGTTTATCAAGAGGCTTCACTAGGGACTCTTTTATGTTTACAAATCACACAAGTATTAATGTTTCCTGTTAATACAATTATAGCATGGTATGTAAACATTTATCATAAGTATGAAGATATGATAATAACCTACTTTATTATTGCCTCTTGGGCATATCTCCAACAGGTCCCACTCCGGAACCTTCTAGAACCTTCCGGTACAATACCGACAAACTCTGAAACGATTCCGAAATCCAAAAACTGCTTTCCTTTATATGAATCTTATTCTTCGGACCTTTCCGGAACCTCTCGTGATGTCCTGGGTCTCATCCGATACTACAAACAAAAACTCATAAACCAATTATCCATTCTATCCTAGCGTCGATGCACGTTAAGTGTGTGACCCTACGGGTTCGAGAATATGCAGATATGATCTTCTATCAATATTCAACATCGGGATCTGGAAACCCATATTGACTCCCACATATTCATCGATGATCACATCGGATGAACCATGATGCCAGGATTCAATTAATCCCATATATGTATTCCCTTCGTCACGCGATATTTTACTTGCCCGAGATTCAATCGTTGGTATCGGCATACCTAGTTCAATCTCGTTCACAGCAAGTACTTTACTCGTTCCGTAATCCGATATCACTTTGTGATTAAATCCTTAACCACGTGCTTGCAAGCGGTGTTGATATCGATTACCGACTGGGCCCGAAGTATATCTCTCCGACTCGGGACGGACAAATTCCATCTCGATACATACAACCCAACAAGTACTTTCCGATCACCCGAGAGACACCTTTATGATCACCCTAACATAGGATGACGTTTGATGACCTCAAAACTTTCTTCCGATACCCGGGAGTTGTATTATCTCATGGTCTAAGGAATACAATACTTGACATAGGAAAAAGCTTCACAAAGTTGACCACGATGACACGATCTAATTGCTCTGCTTAATTTGGGTCTGTCCATCATATCATTCTCCTAATGACATGATCTCATTATTAATCGACAACTCATGTCTATGGTTAAGAAACCTGAACCATCATTAATCAATGAGCTAGTCCATAGAGGCGTACTAGGGACACGGTGTTGCTCATAAACCACACAAGTATCAAAGTTTCCGCTTAATACAATTCTAGCATGGAATATAAACTTTATCATGAATAAGAATTATAATAATAACATCTTTATTATTGCCTCTAGGTCATAATTCCAACAGTCTCCCACTTGCACTAGAGTCAATAATCTAGTTTACATCTGGCAACAATCTAAAACCCATGGCATTAAGGTGCTGATCATGTTTTGCTCTTGGAAGAGGTTTAGTCAACGGATCTGCGACATTCAGATCCGTATGTACTTTGCTAATCTTCAGATCTCCATCTGCTATATAATCTCGAATTATATGAAAACGGCGGTTGATGTGCTTGGTGTTTGGATGATATCTTGGTTCCTTAGCTAGTTCTATGGCGCCAGTGTTATCGCACAATATCTCCAGTGGGTCCAAGGCACTTGGAACCACACCAAGCTCAGTGATGAAGTTCCTGATCCAAACTCCTTCACTTGACGCTTCTGAAGCAGCCATGTATTCCGCTTCTGTTGTAGATCACGCGATCACGCTTTGCTTGCAGCTTCTCCAGCTCACAGCTCCACCATTCAAAATATAAACGTATCCTGTCTGAGATTTAGAATCATCCGGGTCGATGTCGAAACTAGCGTCGACGTAAACTTTTACGACGAGCTGCTCATCACCTCCATAGACCAAGAACATTTCTTTAGTCCTATTTAAATACTTTAGGATGTTCTTTATGGCTGTCCAGTGTTCCACTCGTGGATCACTTTGGTATCTACTCGTCAAACTAAGAGCATTGGACACATCCGGTCTAGTACATAGCATGGCATACATGATAGAACCTATGGCCGAGGCATATGGCACTTTGCTCATAGTATCTCTATCTTTTACCGTAGCTCGACACTGAGCCTTGCTCAATATCTTACCTGACAACATGGGCAATGAACCTTTATTTGCTTTATCCATTCTGAACCTTTTTAGAACTTTGTCTTGGCTTAAAGCTATTAGGCGTCTTTGTCTATCTCTATAGATTTTGATGCCTAATATATAAGCAGCTTCTCCTAGGTCTTTCATTGAAAAACATTTATTCAAATAACTCTTCACATCGTTAAGCATACCAATGTCATTTCCAATAATCAATATGTCATCCACATATAGTACTAAAAATGTCACCGAGCTCCCACTCACTTTCTTGTAGATACAAGCTTCGTAGCAATTTGGAACAAATCCAAAACTCTTGATCACTTGATCAAAACGAAGGTTCCAACTCCGAGATGCTTGCTTCAGTCCATAAATGGAATGCTGAAGTTTGCACACCTTATTAGCATCCTTAGGATCGACAAAACCTTCGGGCTGCATCATATACAACTCTTCATCAATATTGCCATTGAGGAACGCAGTCTTGACATCCATCTGCCATATTTCATAATCATGAAATGCAGCAATTGCTAATAAAATCCGAATGGACTTAAACATCGCTACGGGAGAGAAAGTCTCATCGTAGTCAACACCTTGAACTTGCCGAAACCCTTTTGTGACAAGCCGAGCTTTATAGACAGTAACATTACCATCCGCGTCCGTTTTCTTCTTGAAAATCCATTTGCACTCAACGGCCTTACGGTCACTAGGAGGGTCCACCAAAGTCCATACTTGGTTTTCGCTCATGGATCCCAATTCGGATTTCATGGCTTCTAGCCATTTCTCAGAGTCTGGGCTCATCATTGCTTCCTCATAATTCGCAGGTTCACTGTTTTCTAACAACAATACGGTTAAGACAAGGTTGCCGTACCATTCAGGAGTGGCACGTGACCTTGTATACCTGCGAAGTTTAGTAGTAGCATCGTTCGAAGTTTCATGATCCTCGTCATTAGCTTCCTCTCTTGTTGGTGCAGACGACACTGGAACAAATTTAGGTGTTGTGCTACTCTCCAACTCGAGAGAAGGTTCAGTAACCTCGTCTAGCTCTACCTTCCTCCCACTCACTTCTTTCGAGAGAAACTCCTTCTCAAGAAAGGATCCGTTCTTTGCAACAATCACTTTGCCTTCGGATCTGTGGTAGAAGGTATACCCAATCGTTTCCTTACGGTATCCTATGAATACGCATTTCTCCGCTTTGGGTTCGAGCTTGTCCGGCATCAACTTCTTGACGTAAGCTTCGCATCCCCAAACATTAAGAAACGACAACTTAGGTTTAGCACCAAATCATAGTTCATACGGTGTCGTCTCAACGGATTTAGATGGTGCCCTATTTAAAGTGAATGCAGCGATTTCTAATGCATAACCCCAAAATGATAATGGCAAATCTGTAAGAGACATCATTGATCGCACCATATCTAATAGAGTTCGATTCCGGCATTCAAACACACCATTGCGCTATGGTGTTCCGGGTGGCGTGAGTTGCGAAACGATTCCGCTTACTTTAAGATGCGTGAGAAAATCATAACTCAAATATTCACCTCCACGATCGGATCGTAGAAATTTAATTTTCCTGTTACGATGGTTTTTCCACTTCGTTCTGAAATTCTTTGAACTTTTCAAACGTTTCAGATTTATGTTTTATTAAATAGATATACCCATATCTACTTAAGTCATTAGTAAAAGTGAGAAAATAGCGATATCCACCGCGCGTCGAAACACTAATTGGTCCGCATACATTGGTATATGTATGATTTCCAATAAGTCCGTTGCTCGCTCCATTATTCCGGAGAACGGGGTTTTGATCATCTTGCCCATGAGGCACGGATCGCACATATCAAATGATTCAAAATCAAGAGACTCCAAAAGTCCATCAGAATGGAGTTTCTTCATGCGTTTTACACCAATATGACCTAGACGGCAGTGCCACAAATAAGTTGGATTATCACTATCTACTTTGCATCTCTTAGCCTCAATGTTATGGATGTGCGTTTCATTGCTTTCGAGATTCAGAAGAAATAAACCATTCACAACAGGTGCATGACCATAAAAGATGTTTCATATAATAGAACAACCATTATTGTCTGATTTAAATGAATAACCGTCTTGCAATAAACACGATCCAGATATAATGTTCATGCTCAACGCAGGCACATAATAACACTTATTTAGGTTTAAAACTAATCCCGAAGGTAAAACTAAGGAGAGCGTGCCGACGGCCATCACATCAACTTTTGATCCATTGCCAACGCGCATCGTCACCTCATCTCTTGCTAGCCGCCGTCTATTCCGTAGATCCCGTTTCGCGTTACAAATATTAGCAACTGAACCAATATCATATACCCAGGCACTACAACGAGCGCTAGTAAGGTAAACATCAATAACATGTATATCAAATATACCTTTAATGGTGCCAGCCTTCTTGTCCGCTAAGTACTTCGGACAGTTGCGCTTCCAGTGATCCTTGTCCTTGCAATAGAAGCACTCAGTGTTCGGCTTAGGTCCAGACTTGAGCTTCTTGTCAGCAGGGGCAACGCGCTTGGCGCTGCCTTTCTTGAAGGATTTCTTTGCACCCTTAGATTTCTTAAAGCTAGTGGTCTTGTTGACCATCAACACATGATTATCTTTCTTGATATCCACCTCCACACCTTTCAGCTTAGCGAAGAGCTCAGGGATCGTATCAGTGGAACCAATTTGATTGTGAGTAACTACAAAACCTTTGTAGTTAGGAGGGAGTGATTGCAGAACTCTGTCAATCTTGAGCTCTTCTGGAATCTTGCAGTCCAGTTGCTCAAGACGTTGAGTGTAGCCAGACATCTTAATGGCGTGCTCACTAACAGAACTCCCTTTCTCCATCTTGCAGTTAAAGAACTTTTCAGAGATCTCATATCTCTTAGAACGGGCCTGAGTCTGAAACATGGTTTTCAGTTCCTCAAGTATCTCAAAGGGCCCGTCAAACTCCTCAAAACGATTTTGAAGTTCCGGTTCCATAGCAAACAACATGGTACTCTTAATCACTCCATAATCATCTTTGTGTGACTGATAAACAACTTTTTCATCAGCCGGCGCATCAGTAGCAGGGGCGTCACCTAGCGCTTTCTCAAGTACATAGGCTTTTTGTCCGCCAGCGAGAATGATTCTCAGATTGCGGAACCAGTTGGTGAAGTTAGACCCATTGTTCTTAAGCTTTTCTTTCTTAGCAAAAACGTTGAAGTTGAAGTTGGACTTAGCCATTTGATCTTCAAAATTTGCAAATACAATTTAGACTATGTTCATGATAACTAGTTCAACTTAATCAAATTACTAGATGAACTCCCACTAAATTCAACATCCCTCAAGTTGTTTAGTGAACACGATCCAAATTCACCACACCTAATCTGATCTTCACGAGAAGAGATGTGGTTTCAATGGTGGACAACAAAGTGTTGATCATATCATTCATATGAATCATGTTTAACCTTTCGGTTCGTGTGTTCCGAGGCCATGTCTGTACATGCTAGGCTCGTCAAGTCAAACCCAAGTATTTCCATGTGTGCAAAACTGGCTTGCACCTGTTGTATATGAACGTAGAGTTTATAGCACCCCATCATCACGAGGTGCTTGAAAACGACGAACTTTCGCAACGGTGCATACATGGGGAGAACACAATTTTATCTTGATCTTTAAGTGAGGAATCATTTTATAATGCTACCGTCGCGATCTAAGCATAATAAGATACATAAAAGGATAAACATCACATGCATATAATTTTATGTGACATGGTATAGCCAATCTCCGCGCAATGATCTCCATATTGTGCGCGCCAGCATGATCTCCATCACTCCACCATGATTTTCTCCACCACGAATAGCAACTACAACTATTGCTAACTACTTAGCGATAAAGTAAAGCTATTACATGACGTATAAGAAGTTGACACGCAGGTCATATAAAATTATAAAGACAACCATACGGCTCCTGCCGGTTGTGAACTCATCGACATGCAAGTCGTGAAATATTACAAAACATGATCATTGCATACATCTCAATTCATACATATAATGTCTTGGGCCATACCATATCACAAAAAACTCCCTGCAAAAACAAGTTAGACGCCTCTACTTTGTTATTGCATGTTTTACGTGGCTTATGGGAGTAACAAGCTAAGAACGATTCTTACCTACGGAAAGCCACAACGGTGATATTATGGTTGCTAACATCCGTTGTAAATCCCATGAACTATAGTGAGAGAAACTGGCATCCACCAGCCGCATGTGTGGAACAAGCCACGCGTCAAGTGCGGAGCCGGTCTCGCGAACGAGGTCGCGTAAAGTTGGCCTGGACCGCTTCGATCTCACTATGTCGCGCCATAATAAATACACAACAAGAGGTTTGCAATAGAAAACATCAACGCCCGCAACAAGCATGTTGCGTTCTACTCGTGAAACACATCTACGCAAAGATCTATCTCTGATACCACTGAAGGGTTTCGTAGCATAGTAAATCAAAAAAATTCTACGGATGTGAACAAGAAAGCCAAGATCTAATCTAGGAGATCTAATCAACGAGAGAGATTGATGAGATCTTCATACCCTTGAAGAAATCGCACAGCGAAAACGTTTAACAGAACGTGGTTGATGTAGTCGTACTCGCCGTCTCCTCCTCGCGATCCGATCCGATCCTACGCCACAAGTGGCGGCGCCTCCGAGAGATGCACACGTACGGTGCGGCGACGTCTCCTCCTTTCCTTGGTCCAGCAAGTATGGTGGAGAGATAGATTGGATCTGCATCACAATGGCGTGGTGCTTATGGTGGAGAGTTTCCGCGGCAGGGCTTCGCCTACGCGCAGTCGGGAGAGAGAGAGGTGGAGGGGCAGCAGTTGGACGGAGGCTAGGGTTGGAGTGGGGGGAGGCTGCTCCCCTGCCCTCCTTATATAGGGGGCTGGCCGCCCCCCTTGACCCCTCCTCCAAGCCCTAGGGCGGCGGCCCCAGGGGTGGAGTGGGGGGGCAAGTCATCCCCCCCCTCTTTTGGAAGGTTCCCTTAGGGTTTCCCTTAAGGGCTGGCCGGCTGGGCCTTAGGGGCCTTGTGCCCCTTGACCAAAGTGACCAGGGCACTTCCCCTTAGGCCCACGCAGGCCTCCGACAAGTGGGCCCACGTTGGTCCCACTCCGGAACCTTCTAGAACCTTTCGGTACAATACCGATAAACTCTGAAACGATTCCGAAATCCAAAAAATGCTTTCCTTTATATGAATCTTATTCTCCGGACCATTCTGGAACCTCTCGTGATGTCCTGGGTCTCATCCGAGACTCCGAACAAAAACTCATAAACCAATTATCCATTCTATCCTAGCATCGATGCACGTTAAGTGTGTGACCCTACGGGTTCGAGAACATGCAGACATGATCTTCTATCAATAATCAACAGCGGGATCCGGAAACCCATATTGACTCCCACATATTCATCGATGATCACATCGGATGAACCACGATGCCAGGATTCAATTAATCCCATATATGTATTCCCTTTGTCACGCGATATTTTACTTGCCCGAGATTCAATCGTTGGTATCGGCATACCTAGTTCAATCTCGTTCACAGCAAGTACTTTACTCGTTCCATAATCCGATATCACTTTGTGATTAACTCCTTAACCACGTGCTTGCAAGCGGTGTTGATATCGATTACCGAGTGGGCCCAAAGTATATCTCTCCGACTCAGGAGGGACAAATTCCATCTCGATACATACAGCCCAACAAGTACTTTCCGATCACCTGAGAGACACCTTTATGATCACCCTCACATAGGATGATGTTTGATGACCTCAAAGCTTTCTTACGATACCAGGGAGTTGTATTATCTCATGGTCTAAGGAATACAATACTTGACATAGGAAAAAGCTTCGCAAAGATGACCACGATGACACGATCTAATTGCTCTGCTTAATTTGGGTATGTCCATCATATCATTCTCCTAATGACATGATCTCATTATTAATCGACAACTCATATCTATGGTTAGGAAACCTTAACCATCATTAATCAATGAGCTAGTCCATAGAGGCGTACTAGGGACACGGTGTTGTTCATAAACCACACAAGTATCAAAGTTTCCGCTTAATACAATTCTAGCATGGAATATAAACTTTATCATGAACAAGAATTATAATAATAACATCTTTAGTATTGCCTCTAGGGCATAATTCCAACAACTCTATCATAGAATTAATAAACCATTATCCCAAGTAAAAGAATAACCATTCTTAAATAACTTAAAGAATACCTTTCAGATATACATGATACCAATGTATAAGTATTATACTTTCAAAACTATTTATATTTTAAAGTTAACTTTAGTCTCGAAGAATCTAAATATAATACCATACACATTACTACATGTTTTATAGTTAACTTTGGTCTGAAGTGGTTAATCTATAAAGCAACTCAATCCAAACCATTGGATCAAAACAAATAACATCAACCACCACTAACTAACCACAAGGTTTGTTTAGACCTTAGAAGAGAAACCTTTTCTTTGAAGGTTATCCTTTTTGCCACTTCAAATAAGAACTCTTGTATAACTAATCCTAACTAGTATGTCATAAGTATGTATACTTTACTCCTACATATGTGTTGTCTACAACCACTCATAAACTCTAATAAAAGTACAACTATGAAACTTATCTAAAAGGACCACACATTCCAAAGTAACCATTTTCGGAATCCAAACCCTAGGACAACGTTATTCCCGGGATTTGCGCTTAGAACGTGCATAACATTACTTATGCATAAAATCATATTGCTTCTTTAAACATTAGTCCTTACCGGACCAATGATGCTGATTTCAGATTTTGGATCTTATACTGAATTGAAGACCGTGAGTGCATAATCTTGCAATCACAAAAGGCAAGTTCACACTTGCTCATGTCCTTTGTTTATTTTCCGTAAAGTATTTTACAAATCCAGTGTTGTCTTCACCTGCTTTTGAAAAAGGTCAGAAAACACTATTTTCAATAATAATGAGAACTATTGATTACTGATCCAGGGTGATCAGTTGATCTATTAAGTGTGACAGTTGGAATACCACTGTTCAAAAATATATCACCTAGGACTTAACAACCAATGTCGCTAGTGATTCTTGCGTCGTATATTACGCATTGACCATGAGATTTGGAATGGGACGGAGAAGTCAGTTGTATCTTCTTCCTATTGCATGAAGCCGGATGTGCAGGTCGTGGTTGTTATCCTCGTAGCGTGCATATTAATTGGTAATTCGTAGAGGATATGCAGCATATGGGTGGGAACCCTCATCGTCCCACGATAGTTCTGGCATCTAACGGTTTGTACAAACCATTGCCGTAATTCTTTATGTGGGCATGGTGTACACCAAGGAGGCATGCGAGGTCGCGAAGGGGGCAGTGATTTGCTTGGATCATCTTTTGGGCCCCACATCATGGAATTGTGGACGGGAATAAGCTGCCCGGTTGTGCAACAAAGAGTTGATCTCTCATGGGTAAAGTAACGCACCTCTGCAGAGTGTAAAAAACTGTAACTTGTTACTTCCTGTTCCGGGAAGGAGCTGCGAACGCGGCGGGAAAGGAACCCCATGAAGGTTCTGGTAAACCCGTGAAGGCTGACGGACATAGATTTTCAGAATAAAAGCAACCTTTGAAGAAATGTTTATGAAAACTTGCATTGCCTACGACCTACGGTCTGTGGCTGTAGATATAGTGCATCAAACACTCCTTTTCTAGTGAATTGCTGAGTACGCTCGTACTCAAAGTATCTTCTTAACCCTTGCTAGATTCTGAAGCCATTAAAACGATGACTACATCAAGATATGCTCCAGGACTTATCAAGACCAGCTAAAGCTCTTCAATGAAGACAAGGAAGTCAACATATACCTCAACTCAAGTGAAGACGAAAGTTACTGATTAGATAGGAATATTATCTCTAGCCAAAGAACCTATTTCTGTAGTGCGTTGCAATAACAGCAATGCCAACCTCTTAGTCTGAATATTAGACTTAATAGTATAATCGTTCTTGCGTTGTTTATTTTTGATTCTTCTCCGTAAGAAGTCTTTCTCTCTCTTGAACCTAGAGTGTTCTCTGGATCTTATGTAAAAGAGTGAGTTGTAACCTTTAAGCCATGTATTGGACCCGCTATGTTTCTGTTGGGCCATTCTGAGGGATGTAATACTAGTGAACGGTGTTTCATTGGTGTTATGTCAACGACTATAGTATACTACATCATGCAGTGGTATGCTGGGTCACCGTAGTCGTGGGGGAACGACATCTTGAAGGGTGAATCTGTAGAGGTGGAGAAGCTCTACAAGCGGGTGGAGGCTCTCCAGCTGGTGGCCGGCAAAGAGGTCAACGGTGTCGACATCATCCGCACCTTCCTCAAGCGTCGGGTGCAGCTGCTCCAAGCGAGGGCGCACCCGATGTTTCTATATGCTGGCCCCAACGACCCGACCCGGGTGTTGTCTGAGGAGATATCCTTGGGTGACCTTGATAAGGCTCTTCGGCTTCTGCTGAAGTACAAAGCCGATGAGGATCTCCCGGGGATGTCCTTGACTCCCCCCTTCAGTGCCAGGAAGGTCGTCCCCCGGGTGAAACTTGTAGTTGCGCGTAGCGCTATTTTGAGTGCAAGCTATTTGCTATTGGTACTGATAATTGTGCATCTTCTTGTCTTCGATTTGCAGGACCTCAAGGTAGCAGGGATGATGCCCCCCTACCCGAAAAGTACACGGATGCGCCGGATCACAAAATGGCGGAGTCCAAGTCTGAGCTTCCCCCGGCGCAGTCTCCTTCCGTGGAAGCCCCCGAGCCCAGCGAAGGGCAGACCCAAAAGCGGTCCCAGAGCGAAACCTCGGATGGGCGATGCCACCAATATTGAAGGGTCCGTCCTTACTCGAGCAGCACGGCAGGGATGAGGGTGCGTCGTCTGCACCTTTTCCTGTTGTGCCCATACGGGCGGTGGCTCCACAACCGCTAGCCAAGAAGAAGAAAAAGAAGGAGAAGGAGCCTCATGTCTTTGATTTATCAGACATACCGTCGTAAGTCGCTCTGGTCGAGTCTTGTTACTTTATTCATGTGCTAAGCATTAGCCTGTTGTTGATCTGTTTCTCTATAAGTGCTAGCAGTAACCATTCAGAGGAGTCCCTCGAGGAGGGGACCAACGAGATGATGGGGGAATCAAAGCCGACATCTTCGTTTCCCAAGATGGTAGCCAACTCCGCTGACAAGGATTTGAGCTCCGCGAGGCGGGATGCTCGTGCACTCGTTACGCGGAAGACAATAGTAAATCCTTCAGAGTCCATGCCAAACCACGTAAGTGTTGCTCTTTCACTGTGTCGGGGGAGCCCCCGAGTCCTTTACTCATCAGACCTGTTGGCCTTTTTGCAGCCTTTTGTCCGCGGTGCCAACCTCCTCATCTAGTAGCATCTGTCGCTGGAGGGTGAACTCAAGCAGCGCCGAGGTGCGTAGGTGTCTTCTTACCTATTTTCGAGTGCGTCAAGTTTGTTTTTGTATTCATCCACTATTTCTCAATTTTGTAGATAAGAACAATGCTGCTCTTCATAGGCTGAATGCTCTCGAAAAGAGCCTCGACCAGACGGAGAATAAGGCAGCGGATGTTGCAGAGGCCCTCCAACACCAGCAGAAGGAGGCTGAGAACTGTGAGCAGCAGCTCACGGCCATCGCAGCCACCCGGGAGAAGGCCATGGCTGAAAAGCTTATGGATGTTGCCAAGGCTATCTCTGGTATGTCACCTCGCCATTATTTTGAGTGTTCTATTTTCTGAGTGCGATTTCTCCTTCCTCGGTCGAATGTTTTATTGCTTTTTCTTGCCAAATGCTTCCGGCGTCGCGTTTGACCGCAGCATGCTGGAGCACGGGGATCTCTTGGTAGATGCCGTTGCAGCGATCGAGGATCGCTGCTCTTCTGCTGCAGGCTCTCTCGACAATGCCATGAAGGTGCTTGCTCACTTCTACAAGGAGGGCAACCCCAAGGGCGTTGCCCTCGAGGACGTCGACTCCCTTACAGAGGCTTTGGCGGATGATGCTCCTGCCCAGTACAAGCGCGCACAGAAGAGGGTCAGCGCTGCCATGGGGCTGGCAATGGCGCTGGCGTCTGGAACCCAACTGGATCTGACGCAGGTCACGTCTAGGATGCCGGTGGTGGCGGATGGTTCTGAGGTAGCTCGTTCCACCTTTGCCTCCCGTTGCAAGCATTTCGGTCCTAAGCTCGTTGATCGCTTGGCCGACTATGCGGCAGTGCAGCAGCGAGCGGCTAAGAGTAGGCATTCTGGATCTGAGGCTGCTCCGGGTGCTGGCGCTTAGGCCCTTCTGCATTATAGTTAGTCTAGCTCTCTTTCTTTTGCTGCATCTGTAACGCCTTTTGGATGAACAATCTTCACTTTGCCATGAAATGGCTTTATTTATGTATATGTATGAATCTGTCTTTCAACTACCGTCGAAAGTGTTTGTGATGTTCGTGCTTGCCTGTTTACCCTTAGGGTCCTTCGGGTGAGGCTCCACTGATCACACCTTCTCATGCGCCTGGTCGTCGTCCGTCGTTGAGATAGTCATCGCAGTTACCTCTCCTGTGTGACCGCATCCGGAGTTTGGAGAGGGACATCCTCAGCATCCGCGGTCATGCGGATGTGCGGAAGTTGAAGGCTGAGCGAGCCATTGCCAGGGAAGAGTTTTCGCTTGAACAATTTCGACAGATGGGTGAGCAACTCCAATGTGAGTCCTCTTGAACCACTACTTCCTCGAGTGCGCCTATTTTTATGTTAGCTCACCCGATTCCTTGTGTAGTTGTGAATCTGCTTCCGAAGGAAGAGAAGAAGCGTGTGGCAATTCGGATGAATTGCCTGACGTAACAAGACTTGGAGGCCGGCGGCTTCTTCTGGATGGACCGTGATCGAGTGATCGTCCTTGCGACGGTGCAACATCACGTACACGGAGTTCTTCGGGTGCTGAAGCAGGCAGGGTCGTCTCTTGTGGCCATTTGGACCACCATGTTTCCTTTAGACTCTGCACCTTCTAGCTTTCTAGGCTTGCTCGGGAGTTTCGAGATGCGGGTCACGCGGAGGAGCTGATGCGCCATCAGCTGATTGCGGGCGTGAAGGCAGCCCTATCTCTTGTTCGACTGCATCGTCGCGATATTAATCTTGTGGAGATAGCGGCTGGGCCACCTCCTCCTCTAGATGGCATGGCGTGGGATATGCGTCCATATTACGCAGCTGTGGCGCAATACGCCGAAGAGATTGTAGATGTGTTTGAGGAGTGGACAAACGTTTTGCTCCAACGCAGTTAAGTCATGTAAAAGAAAACGAGATAATGTAAAGTATGTTTTTATTCGAGTGGGCTTGTAATGCCCTTTGTAAAGTTTGTATGTGTTGGCACGTAGTGTGTTGTATGATTATGTAATGTGCATATCCTTTTCATTATCCTGACGTGGTCATCTACTCAGGTTGTATGCGTTGTTATCAATCGACGAAGTCGTAAGGTGAGGCACAGCCCCCGAGCGTGTTTAGCGATAAATAATGTAAAGAGAAAAAGATATTGGGCCAAGGAACTTAGCTTTTATTCATTATAAACGAGGAAGTACATTGTTCGGCTGAGTAGCCTGGCTAAATATCCTTATAAGTAAAGGGTAACTAGGGGTAGAAGCGTCGCACTCGTGCGACATTCCAGGGATTGGAGTATTCGACTCCTGATGCGACGTCCATGAGGTTGTAGGCGCCACATGGGATGACTTCGGTGACGATGTAGGGTCCTTCCCAGGGTGACTCGAGCTTCTTGTGCCCTTCTTACTTGAGTCACAGGACGAGGTCTCCTTCGACAAAGGACCTTGGGCGCAGCCAACGACTGTAGTAGTTGCGGAGGCTCTGCTGATAGACCACTGAGCGAGCCATGAAGATGTCACGTGCCTCGTCGAGCGTGTCAATGGCGCCTTCGAGTGCGGCCGATGATCCGGCCTCGCTGTAAGCAACGACTTGTGGGGCCTTGTAGCGTACCTCAGCAGGTAGCATGGCTTTGGCTCCATGAACCATGAAGAAGGGTGTATAGCCGGTTGAGATATTTGGCGTTGTGCGCAGGCTCCAGAGAACGGAGGGTAGCTCGTCTGCCCAGGCTCCTGCAAGCCTTTCGAGTGGGTGTAGCAGGCGCTTCTTGATGCCGTTGCCGATGAGGCCGTTGGCCTTTTTGACCTGTCCGTTGGTCTGCAGATGCACTACTGAGACGTATGACATGTTGATGTCGAGGTTCCCATAGAAGTCTCGGAACTCCTTCGAGATGAAGTTCAAGCCGTTGTCCGTTATGATGCTATGGGGCACTCCGAACCTATAGACGATGGACTCGAAAAACTTGACGGCAGTTTTGCCGCTTTGGTTGTTGACGGGCATGGCCTCGATCCACTTGGAGAATTTGTCGACTGCGACTAGGAGGAAGACGTGGGCGAGAACTTTGGCAGTTTGCCAATCATGTCGAGGCCCCACTGGGCGAAGGTCCAGGCCACTGGGATGGGCCTCAGCTCTGATCCTGGCGCGTGTGGTTTGTCCGCGTACCTTTGACAAGCGTTCGTCGTTCATTGCGGTTGGCCAGTAAAACCCATCTCGTAGAACTTTGGTGACTAGGGCGCGTCTGCCTGCGCGATGGCTGCAGATGCCCTCATGGATGTCTAAGAGGATGCTTTTGCCGTCGCTGGTGGTGACGCTTTGTTGGAGCACACCTGAAATGATGTGCTTGTACAACTCGCCATTGATGACAGTGAAGGCCTTTGATCGGCGAGATATGCGTCGGGCATCTGTCGGGTCGTCATGCATCTGATTTTTTATCAAGTAGCGGAGGTACGGTTGCGTCCACGTTTTCTCAACCGCCATGACCTGCATAAGGCTTACTAACTCGACCTCTGTGTCGAACTTTTCAGGTCCTTCTTGGCCTTCGGGTAGCGCAACCCCCGAGTGTTCTGCTTCTTAGGCTGAGCCTTTTGGGAATTTCCTCTTAATGGAGGGTACGCAGTTTTGTTCGAGGAATACTCCTGGTGGCACCCGAGCACAGGTGGAGCCAATGTTGGCGAGCTTGTCGGCCTCCTCGTTGCTTTTCCTGCCAACATGCTAAAGCTCGCAGCCGTCGAAGTCCCCTTCGAATGAATTGTAGAGCGCATGATATGCGATCATGTTGGCGCTATGGGCATCGCACTCGTTCTTCGTCCGCTGAACGACGAGGTTTGAATCGCCGTAGATGACAAGGTGTGTTGCGTCGCACACCTTAGCCATCCTCATGCCATGGATGAGGGCCTCGTACTCGGCCTCATTGTTGGAGGCGTGTAATTTCATCTAAAGGATATATTTCATCTTGTCGCCTTGAGGGCACATCAGTATGACGTCGGCCCCTGCTCCAGCCTCGCGCTTGGAGCTGTCGAAGTGCATCGTCCAGGACTGCGACATGTCTGGAGTGTCCGGCAGCTGGAGCTCCATGCAGTGGACGAGGAAGTCAGGTAGGATCTGGGATTTCATGGCGGTGCGCCGCTGGTAGATGATATCTCGAGGAGACAACTCGATGCCCCACAGGGCTACGTGTCCCATGGCTTCGAGGTTGTTCAGGATGTTTGATAGCGGGGCATCATTGACGACCACGATCTGGTGCTCCTGGAAGTAGTGGCTCAGCCAACGCGCCGTCATGAATACGCCGTAGGCGAGCTTCTGGTAATGACAGTACCTCTATTTTGTCAGGGTCAGTACCTCGCTGAGGTAGTAGATTGGGCGTTGGACCTCGTGGCTCTTGCCATCTTTGGGTCGCTTGACCACGAGTGCAGTACTGACCACCTAATGTGTGGCTGCTATGTACAACAGCAAAGGCTCCTACTCCTTTGGCATGACCAGGACAGGTGATGTGAAGAGTAGCCGTTTGAGGTCCTCAAACGCATCATCTGCTTCGGGTGTCCACTCGAATTTGTCCGTCTTGCGCAACAGCTAATAAAAGGGGAGGGCCTTCTCACCCATTCGACTGATGAACCTGCTGAGCACCGCAATTCGTATGGCTAGATGCTGGACCCCCTTGAGGTTCTTTGGCTTCTCCATGGCCAGTATGGCCCTGATTTTCTTCGGGTTCGCCTCGATGCCCCATTGGGAAATGAAGTAACCGAGTAACTGGCCAGATGGGACGCCGAAGGTGCACTTGTCTGGGTTCAGCTTGATCTTGTAGCGATCAAGATTATCGAACGTCTCGCGGAGATCGTCGATGAGCGTCCTGGACTCCTTGATCTTGATTACTCTGTCGTCGACATAGACCTGGATGTTGCGGCTGATTTGATCCTTCAGACATGCCTGCATGCACCTCTGGTAAGTGGCGCCTGCGTTCTTCAGCCCGAAGGGCATTGTGTTGTAGCAGAACACCCCGAACGGCATGATGAACACCGTTTTCTCCTGATCTTTGACCTTCAATCGAATTTGGTTGTAGCCTGAGTCGGCGTTGAGGAAGGAGAGATTCTCGCATCCTATAGTGGAGTCGATGATTTGATCGATCCTTGGTAGAGGTAAGTGGTCCTTGGGACAATGCTTATTAAGCGATGTGAAGTCCACGCACATCCGCAGGATGTCCGTGTCCTTTTTGGGGAACAACACGGTGTTGGCCAGCCACTCGCTTTCTTTGATTTCCCTAATGAAGTTGGCATCGAGGAGTTTGTTGACTTCAATTCCAACGGCTTCGTCTCTTGGCTCGGATAGTCGACGCATCGATTGCTTGACTGGCTTCGCATATGGAAACACATTGAGTGCATGCTCGGCGAATTCCCTAGGAACTCCTGGCATGTCCGCAGGACACCAGGCGAAAATTTCCCAGCGCTCATAGAGGAATTAGATGAGCGTGCTATCCTATGCAGGACTCAAGTCATTGGCGATCAACGCCATCTTGGAGGCATCCGTCGAGTGAACCTGCACCTTCTTTGTGTTGACTGTGGAGTCAAACGACATATCCGGTGCGTTTTTCCTGGTGACTGCCGGTGCCCCATTGTTTGTCATGTCCTTGAGTCTCGTGAGCTCCTCCTGCATGCCGAACGACTGAGAGATTCTGTTGAAGTCTCTGTCGCAACTGTCTGACCTGGTGAAGCTTCCTAGGACGGTGATAACGCCCCTAGGTCCTGGCATTTTCAGTAGCAGGTACGCATAGTGCGGTACTACTAGGAATCTTGCGAATGCCACGCGCTCGAGGATGGCGTGGTACTGTGATGGCCAGTCCACCACTTTGAACTCCAGCCGCGCATGCCTGAAGTTTTCGGGCTTGCCGAAGATGACGTCGAGCCATATCTTGCCCAAGGGTTATATGCCCTTTCCTGGGACTATGCCGTGGAACATCGTGTCCGATTGCTCCAGGCTACACAGCGGGATTCACATCACTGCGAGTGTGCTAGCGAACATCAGGTTGATGCCGCTGCCGCCATCCATGAAGACACGGCTCATTTAAAATCCCCTGATCTGGGCCTCGAGCACCAGAGCAGAGTGACCTGGGCGAGTTATCTGGCATGGGTGATCCGAACAGTCGAACGTGATGCAGGACTCCGATCCGCTGAGGTACTCATGTATGGTTAGTGGGGAGGTCACGACCAGGTTGACTTGGCGGGTGATCTTCTTATGCACTCTGTTGGTTGGACTCCCCTTCTGCATCATCATGGACCCTTTCGGTGGGAGGTACCCATCTACACCGTTATTTGGTGCCGGTGCAATCGGTGGTTGCAATGGTCCTCTAGGTGGTGGTGGAGGAGCTCCATGGGCGATAGCACCTGGGGCGGGTGCGAATCCTGGATTCACCACCTGGTGTCACATTTGGGCGAAGCCCTCGCTGAGCTTCTGGAACTCCCGGTAGTCCTTGAGCATGTGGCTGGCCTTCTTCTTACCATCTTGTTTATCGATGTAGAAGTGGATGGTGCTAGGACCAGACAACTTGTCGTATGCCGAAGGCTCGTCATCGCAGTTGCGACGTTGCCACATTTGCGTGGGTCGTCCGCCGTCATGGTAGTTGCTGATGCGGTGTCCGCTGTTGCGGTTTCCATCATCGTGGCGATCGGCGTATCCAGCCGCAATCATGTCGACTCCATCGCGATCATTGTAGACGCGCGATCTTATCTTGCTGCGGTGATCGCGCCTGCGGCCGAAGTCGTCTTCGTCATCCAAATGTGTTCGATTGACGGAATCCTCGCCATCTGCCCAGCGGTTGGCGATGTCCATGAGGTGATCAAGGGGTTTGGGCTTGACGCGCCCGAGCTCCTCCTTGAAATCTGGGCGCTTGGCACCGTCCTTGAAGGCGTCGATTACCCTTTCTTCGGAGATGTTTGCGGAGGAGTTCTTGATGTGGGATCAACGTAGTATGTATGAGCGGATGGACTCATTGGTCCGTTGGGTGCAGGCACGTAGCGCTTCGATTGAGGCTGGCCTCTTGCTGGTGCCCTTGAAGTTGCGGATGAAGCTGTACGCTAGCTCTTCCCAGCTTCGGATGGAGCCGGAGGGGAGGCTGCTAAGCCAGACCCTGGTTGCACCTGTCAGATGCAGCTGAAGACACTGTAGGGCGGTTTTCTTGTTCCCATCGTGGAGCTTGACCGACGACAGATGATCGTCGAGCCAAGTTTTAGGATTCTGCGCGCCGTAAAACTTCGGGTTGTCCAAAGAAAGCTTGAAGTTTCTCGGCATCCGCGATTTCCGAACGGATCTGCTGAAGCATCTGGCTCCGCACAGTTCTTTGTCGTCCTCCTCCACGGACTCAGTTGAGCACGCACGGTTAGCATGTGATTTTTGATCTTGCGTTGTGTGAGCTCGCTACGAGCATCGTAGTTGTTGCTGTGGCGCCGTGGGCTCCGACAGCGTCGAGGCAGGTCGTTCTCCTCCTCCTCGGATGAGGGCGTGCGGCTTCGAGTGAACTTAACCGCGGCCTTCTTCTTTGGCTCCATGGGAGTTTTGTCGTGGAGCATGCAGATCCAACGAGTCCAAGGCCTGCCAACGCAGACTTGTGGATTGCGATCTTAGGGTCTCCCACTGGAGGCGGTTTGGATGCGAGATAGGTGGTGGCCGCCATGATCACAGCCTGCGGCGTTTTCTTCATGAGTTGCCTTGCGAATCCATTGTCATGAAGGACGTGTTGAGTACCTTAGTGACCTCGTGTCGTGCGGCAGGGTCCATGCGCTCCAGGCGGGAGCGGTACTTGTTGGCGTTGTTCCTTGTGAAGAGGAGCTGCCAGCGACGAAGAGCGTAGCTCATCGCACGCTTGACTCTTCGGCTGCGCGCTTACGCTTTTCGAGCTCATCCTGTAGCTTGACCTGTCAATTGTGCTCATCGACCAGGAGACAGTGATAGGCCATCAGCAAGTCACGGGATGCATCCACATGTAGGATTTTATTGCCTCTAACGGCTTCGCGTGCGATCTCCTAGCCTTCCTCATTAAGGTTAATCTGGTTATAGGCGCGATTGCCGCCTTCAGTGGCTCTAGCTGCCCTGTTAGCCGGGTTTCCCACGTTTCCCTCGTTCTCAACCTGAGGGTTGGGAGGGGGATTGGGAGGGATGGCACCAAACCTAGCGGTGGATCGGTTCCATTGTTGATGTCGCCACCGTGGATGACGACGCACAGGTAGCACTCACAGAGTGGGTCGCTGCTGCCGCAACTCTCAGATCCAGAACTGTAGGTTCCTTCATCCAAAGGGGGATCACACAGATCGGAGTTGCTGTTGCCGCTGTCACCCGAATCGTCCGTCAACGTCGACGTGCGTAGAGCGCCGATGGGCGGGACCCATGAAGCGGGCTTGATCGATGGAGGTGGCACTCGCTCTAGGAGGCGGAGGGTGCCAGTCTGCCCCACCTGGAAGCAGAAGGTCCCGAACAGCATCTCGAGCCCGTCGCCTACGGACTCGAAATCTTTAAGGGTGGCCGGTGAGTGGGCGGTGAAGTCAAAGGCGCCTAAGAGGAGGTGACTCTCCGTCGCCGAAGAATCCTAGATCTCTACGGATGGAACCGTCACGACCACACGATCAGCGTCCCTGTTTCCCACAGACGGCGCCAATTGACGAGGGTTCGACTCGTCAATACCCATTGTTATGGACTTGGGTTTTGGAGAAGATGAGGATGCTGGAAGTCGTGGAACGGTTAACATGCAAGCAACACGGGGACACGAGGTTTACCCAGGTTTAGGCCCCCAGAGGGAAAACCCTACTCCTGCTTGTTTGTTCTTGATTACGCCGGAACCGAAGGTTATAGGGGTGCGCAGATGCAATCTGGCGCGGAGGTGTGTGTATGAGGTGTTGAGATCCTTCTCGCCGTACCCTCCTGGCCTTTATATAGATATACAAGGTCCCCGGATAGGTCGAGTCGGTTATAGATTAGGGTTGATATCCTTTGAAATTCTGTCTAATCTAGACTTGTCCTCCAAGGAGTCGAATTCGCCACGAGCTTGGGCCACCCAAAATCTTCCTGGGCTGCAATTCCTCGCATGGGCCTTCCTTGGGCTAGACCGGGTATACCAATGTTATTCACCGGTAGGGTATATCCATGTCAATTGGGAAGTGGATCTTTTGGCACAAATTGCATCCTGATGGAACTCTCGCTCGGTACAAGCAAGATGGGTGGTACATGGCTTCACTCAACAACCTAGAGTTGATTATGGAGATACATTCAACCCCATGGTCAAACCAGCTACACTTTGAGTGGTGTTGTCCCTTACCTCCCATGGTTGGGCGATCCATCAATTGGACGTCAAGAATGCCTTTTTAGATGGTACTCTCCAAGAAACTGTTTATTACCAACAACCATCTGGTTTTTCTGACTCCACTCTTCCGAACCATGTGTGCCTTCTCAAGAAACATTTATATGGTTTGAAACAAGACACTCGCACTTGGTTTCATCGATTTACCTCCTTCTCTCTCTCTCTCTCTCTCTCTCTCTCGACTTTGTGGCTTCAAAATGTGATTCATCTTTTTTCATTTATCGCCGAGAATCCACCATTGCCTACCTTCTCCTCTACGTAGATGGCATTGTTTTAATGGCCAACACCACCACCCTTCTCTGCTCCATTATTTCCTTCCTACAAAATGAGTTTTCTATGACTGACCTTGGCGAGCTGCATCATTTCCTTGACATAAATGCTCACCGAAACACCTATGGCTTTTTTCTTTTGCAGTAACAATACACCCTCGAAATTCTAGACAACGCCAACATGACCTAATGCAACCTCATATCCACTCCTATTGACACTCGGTCCAAACTCTCTGCTCGCGATGGTGTTTCCTTCTCTGACCCATCTCTATACCGTAGCCTCGCTGGAGCCCTTCAATATTTCACATTAACCCGACGGATATCTCGTATGCCGTCCAACAAATATGTCTGTTCATGCACGCCCCCATGATAACCCACTTTCAATTGATTAAACGAGTTCTTCGCTATCTCTAGGGGACATCTCACTTCGGATTACAACTCTACCGCTCTCCCTCTCATGAACTCATTGCCTACAAATGACGCGGATTAGGCAGGACACACAAGTCAACCTCTGGTTTTTGCGTCTTTCTCGGATCCAACCTTGTCTCTTGGTCCTCAAAACGCCAAGCCACCGTCTCTCGCTCTAGCGTCAAAGCTGAGTATCGAGCTATTGCAAATTGTATTGGCGAATCTTGTTGACAAGGCAGCTCCTCTCTGAACTTTTCAAACCACCCTCCAAAGACACCATAGTATACTGTGACAATGTCTCGGCCATGTATCTTTCCACCAACCCGGTCCAACATCAGCATACAAAACATGTCGAGATAGATCTTCATTTTGTTCGGGATCGAGTGACTCTTGGGGAAGCAAAATTTCTACATGTTCCCATCACGTCACAGTTTGCTGATCCGTTCACAAAAGGGTTGCCATTGCTGGTCTTCGCTGATTTTCGATCCATCCTGAACATCTTGCCCCATGATGTTCATACTGCGGGGATGTTAAAGTATATGTGTATGTAATGTTTTGTATGTCACGTGAGTAACCCGATAACCATAGGACCAAGTCTCTAGGAGAGTTAGATCGTGGCCCGATCTTAGTGCCACATGATCACACAGTATATATTGTACCATCGATGATGAATAGAAGTGCAGAGAATTCAGTTAATCAACTGTCGTACTCCACATTCCCAATGCAATTCATTGGGCCGATGGTTAGAAACGAGAGAGGAGGCTAGCAAACCTCAAGCGCAACAAGAATGGCGGCTACCAACGGGACGGTGGCCAGCCAGCGGCGCGTACAGCGACGGCTTAGGCGAGCTGCCCGTGTGGGGACCGCTCTATTGATCGATGGAGGCTGCTTGGTTTAGTTCCATCTCCCCCACGGAAGGAGGCCACATCCAGCTTATAAGGGAGAGATTCATTCCTTCCTCTAGTCCGGGATTTTGGGATGGAGTGGACTCTCTTTTTATTGTTGGTCCGTGAGCGCATGAACGTCGAGAACGTAGGCTGAGTGCTGGGCTGACCAAGTGGATGCTAATATCTGGTATCAGAGCTAGCGATCGCCATGCCTTCCTTAGGGGCTTCTCAGGGGGATGGGATGTTAGGCTGCTGTTGACCGGTGAGGCTACACAAAGTTTAGTCCCATCTCGCCTACTGGAGGAGGCTACACCCAGCTTATAAGGGAGAGATACCTTCCTCTCTTCAGTCCGGGCTTTTGGGATGGAGTGGGCTCTCTTCTTATTGTTGGGCTATGAGCGCATGAACGTTCAGAACGTGGACCGAGTACTGGGCTGGCCAAGTGGACGCTAACATCTGGTATCAGAGCCAACAACGCCATGCCTGAGGGGCTTCTCAGGGGGATGAGATGTGAGGACCCCTCTGTTGACCGGTGGAGGCTGCTTGTTTTAGTCCCATCTCGCCTACAGGAGGAGGCCACACCCAGCTTATAAGGGAGAGATTCCTTCCTCTCTTCAGTCCGGGCTTTTGGATGGAGTGAGCTTTTTTCTTATTGTTGGGCTGTGAGCGCATGAATGTCCAGAACGTGAGCTGAGTACTGGGTTAGCCAAGTGGACGCTAACATGTCGTTACGGGGAATTTTTGTTCTTGCGCCTTGTTCGGTTAATCCACTTTCTTAGTGGATTGGAGTGGTTTCGAAGTGATTGGGAGGGATTTTGACTTAGATAAAATTTATTGTCCCTCAGTTCCTGCCAATCCCGTTCAAATTTCATGAAGCCGAACAAGGCCTGTGCACACATAAATCCAATCCAATTCCAGGGCACGCGGATGTGTATCTCCAAACCGTTTTTGCTCCAAACAATATCTTCATATATTTACAATGTTGCCCTCGGTGACACAACTTTGTGCAGTTACAAACTAGTAAGCTCACTTTTTATCCATATGGCATTTTGCATCAATTTGCTTTTTAAAAAGATCGAGCTATTTTGCACGAAAGGGGCAGAAATGTGGCAGTTGTGTCGAACTGGCCTACACGGGTCAAACATTTCAAGTGTAGCGTGTCGGTCCGCCCAACAAATGCTAAATGCCGCCTAACGCGGCGTCACTCGCACACGCCGCTTCTTCCCTACATGCCTGTTGCTTCTCGGGTTGGGCCTAATAGTGTTGTTGTGGGGATAGGGTAGCCGAAGGTGAGGAAGACGACGACACTCAGAGAAGACGAGGACGTAACCAACCTCACCGAAAACGAGGATGACATGGCTGATCGCGGCTTCACCGACGGAGGTGAGGAAGCAAACTTATGGCTTAGGGTGTGGGTTCAGGGGGCTTGGAGGGATGACTCAGACAAGGGGGCAAACTTAGGGCTTATGATGCGGGTTCGAGGGGCTTAGAGGGATGGCCGGTCGCCCGGGACCTTGCCGAAGACGGGGACGACGCGGTTGGCCGGTAATGTATCTAGACACCTATTAGTGTGTATATTCGTAGTGAATCTCTCTGAACCTACACACTAAGACGTCTAGATACATTATCTTCGCAACAAAACTAAAACGTCTTATATTATAAAACGGAGTGAGTATTCACCACCATTTGATTGTGCCGTGGCTGGGTCTGAAAACTGGACACTCGGCCATCACGGCACGGCCCGCCTCTTAAACAGGCCTATGCATGCCGGGCCGTGCCATGCCAGCCACCCGAATCTGTGTCCCGTGCCGGGTCAGCCCATTGGTCACTTACTCTGCTCTCACACTTTCTAAAAAAAAAAACTTACTCTGCTCTCAGGAGAAAAGGGAAACGCACTCTGCTCCGTGTCTCCAAATTCCCCCCAGCCCTCGCTTTCGGCAGCTCGCCACCTCCGCCGCCGCACCGGTCGTCGCCGGCATTCCCGTCGCCCTCGAAGTTTGAGGTTTTCTCCCCTCTCCCTTCTTGTCCTTCTTCCCGATGAAAGGAAGTGGAGAGCAGCACATCTCAAACCCTAGCTAAACGAACTGCCTCTACAATTTGCAGCAGCAGGCCGGCCGGCCGGGTACGGGATGGGAAAGAGGAAGAAGGCGGACGAGCAGCCGCCGCCACCGCCTCCGCCGTCGGCGAGCGTACCCAGCGACCTCCTCCCCGAGATCCTGTCGCGGGTGCCCTACCGGTCGCTCTGCCGCTTCAAGTGCGTGTCCAAGGCGTGGCTCGCGCTCTGCTCCGACCCCGCCGTCCGCAGAAGGTCGCCGCAGACGCTCTCCGGCTTCTTCTGCCACTCCTTCCGCGACAACGCCAGCTCGCGCCTCGATTTCATCAACCTGTCCGGGAGAGGCCGGCCGCTGGTCGACCCCTCTCTCCCTTTCGTGCGCGGCTACAAGGAGGTCACGCCCCTGCACTGCTGCGCCGGCATCCTCATCTGCTACTGCTGGAAAGTGGACATGGACGAAGTGGAATATGTGGTGTGCAACCCCGCGACCGAGGAAATCTGGGCCGTTCTGACCGCGCCTCGGAATGCACTGATGAAGAACCTCAACACCGCCCGTCTGTGTTTCGACCCTGCCGTTCCTGGCCGCTTCAAGGTGTTCGTGTTCATACACAGTTTTGACAGGATCATCAGCGTGGAGGTGTACTCCTCGGAAACAGGACAATGGACTTCAATGCAGAGCCAATGGAGTCCCGGCACTATGGTTGATGACCGGGATTCAAGATGTGTCTTCTTTGATGGCGCCCTGCATTTTGCTACCGTTCTGTACATGCTGAACCAGGACGGGGAGCTGATACACTGGATGGTTACCATGGACACCGAGGGGAAAACTTGGAGGAGAATTGCAATGCCACAGGACATTGGCTCTTCTGGTTTCATTGGGCAGTCGCAGGGACGCCTATGCGCTACGCATATGGGCCACGGAAATGGTTACCAGCTGTCAGTTTGGGTTCTTGAGGATTATGCTAGTGGAAAGTGGACCTTGAAGCATACTGCCAGCGTTTTGGAACTGCTAGGAAGGCCTCGCCACAAACCTGGTGAATTCTACATGTTGGTTGCGATCCATCCAGGATGTAATGTGATTTTCCTTGAAGGCGGGGTGGGACCAGAAAAAGCACTTATGTCGTACGATATGGATAACAAGAAACTGCAAGTTATCTGCTCTCTTAGAGAATCCCAGGCATGGAGGTTTCAGCCTTACATTCCCTGTTTTGTGGAAAGGCCGTCAGATGCTTCACATTTGCTAAGTCGGCATGACTCCAGTGCCTTGTGAAATTCAGATGTTGGCTATGGTCCAAATTATACCAGTTTCGGGCAGTGGATTGGAGAAGTCATACATCTAGCCCGATTTGGTTTTTTTGTCTGTTGGTATTCAGGATGAACAGTGTTGGAATTATCAGCTAGCCTGGGATAATTTGTAAGCTACCCTTCCATGTGTAATGTCTAGTTATATGAATGAACCTAGTCAGTTAATCTCTTTGCCTTAAGTACTAATTGTTGTGGTCACTTGCTAGCTCCTCATGTGGCTAAATATGAGACACTGGGTATTATGTATGTTTGAATTTATTAGCTCTTTATATTCATTTATTTAGCAAGTACCTTTACCGCGCAACTTGTTATCCATCGTAGCTAAATATTGATGTCCCCCTGAATTGATTTATCTGAAAGCAGTATTCTCATATGTTTCAATGGTTATCTCTTTTGTAGTAAGTTAATACCTTGGAATCTTGGATCAACTCATCTAATTGTTGTATATGTAGACAGGGATTCCTGAAGTTAAATCTGCATGTATAGTGTGTGTGCTAAACCAAATAATTATAATTTTTTTTCTACGGGAGGTTATATTTTAGTTGTTTCTAGGGTAAGAGAATTGCACAACTGCACAAATTATCCACTGATATTTTTTGTAGTAAATACTGGTTATGTAATGTCATGAAGGTTTGCCGTTCATCACCCCATAGTCTGTTTATCCTTGTTTAGAGTAAACTGTCCCTGACCATTATAGTTTTGCCTTGAGTTCCTGACTAACTAGACTGTGCCTTCATCTTATTAATCCAGGTTGTTGCCCAACTGAATCCATTTCTGAAGCATCCTAAGATGTTGTTTCTATCCATATTTTAACTTACAGAATTTTCTCATCCACTGTAACATTCTAAATTGTGCATTAAGTTCTCAAATACGCAAATCGACTTCTTTTTGGATACTGTTCAATGGTTTGTAGCTTCGTTTAGACTGCTAAAGATAAACAGAAACAAATCAAAGCAAAATAAATCAAATATGGATATGACTAATAAATCATTCAACTTCTTAGTGTAATGTAAACTAGTTGTTAATGTGTTAGTGTTATTTCAGTTTTGACACCGCTTTTCACTAGAAGCTGAACATGACAGTATATTTTGAAAGAAGACCACATCAAACATGTTTGATTAATCCTGTTAATGTTACGTATGTACAAAGTTACCTGGTCCTGTTATTGTTACAAAAGGTAACATATTTTCCATGGTGTTCATTTCAAAAAATAGCCGCACAGAAATGATTCTCATAAAAGAAAAGGAAAACATGAAGCATTGGAGTGTTAATTCCATGTTAAAGCTTAAAGGGAAATATAGGCCGTGCAAGATCATGGTGAATCAGCAATCAGAAATCACTGGCAACGATTACAATGACGCACATACAGTGAATTATGAGGATTCCCTATGAAAGAATTGTGTTTCCTTGCCAAATATTAGCTGTTTGATCTTTTCCTTCATAGACCTGACTTTCCCTGTCCTTTGACATCCATCCCTTGACATTCTAACACTCTAATAACTCTACCGCACCTGTAGCTATAGGCCACATCAAAAGAGATAATGTTTTGATTCTTCCACTCTACCAACTTTGGGCGTGTTTTTGCGTTCAGGATTTCAGAATAACAGATATCTAGAATTTCCTGCCTGGAAAGTTGAGTGTCTAGAACACGTTTTTTCAGCATCTTGGGAACTTTCCTTTATTGATTTGAGTGATGTGATGCATCCATCCCCTTGCTGCAAACATGATGTTATTTGAGAGAATTTAAGTCGGTAGCATGATAACTTCACTTGTTGGTTGGATGCTGAACTTGGCATAAATCCAGAAATGGGCTATGTGTGTACATTCCTTTAAACATAACGGCAATAACACGTAATATACTATTCTGATCTTGATGTTTTTCCAATGTGATGCACTTAAGAGCAAATTTGCTATTAATATCAAGGTAAGGTAATCTTTCACATGTTCTACTACAGTGCTATGAGGTAATTTGGTTACTCATAGGTTCGGACTTACATCCAGTTTTGTGTTTCTGTGTCTGGGTCTAGCCACCATAATTTGCACTTCTCCTTTTCTGGTGAGAACTGAGAGCTCACACAACATACGCATACAGAATGGCCTGATCAATGGATGAAAATACTAATCTATGGGATAAAGCTCTAGCTTTGATCTCTGAAGAGTTGGACTATAGTTTGTAGTTTGTTCAGGTAATGACATTTTAATTCTTCGAGCCTGTAGGCCCAAAGATGCTCTAGCTTTGAACTCATTTCCAATGTAATTCATGAATTATGTTGTTCCATCTCTGAATCTTAAGAGAGATAGACAATGTCATCTGTTTTCAATTACCTAAGTTTGATCATAGGATATTCTGCAGCACGCTGTCCGTAACTTCATTTTGTAGCTGTAATATTTTTCTCTTCGAGTGTACCTTTCAAAAGCCTAAATTGAACATAGAATCAAACATGTACATAACAAAAAAGACAGCAAATAAATAAAATAAAGTTAATGTATGTCAACAACCAATAGTACAAAGGGAAGTATATGTTACTTTAATTTCAAGAGAAATCAACCAATACAATAGTGAGTCTGCAGAAATGCAGAATGCCCCAGTTACTTTAGAAAGCATAATTCTGCTGGTAATGGTGTCTACAATCTTCCATTTTACAACATTCTTTATCATATTCTGGAAGTTGACTTCTGTCAAGCATCAAGCTTTGATGTGGACTTGTTACAGTGAGTAATCTTTACCAAGTGGTTTGGCCTTAGTGGGAGCTGAACTGAGAGATGTACCTAACTGCATGTTCAATCAGAAACTTGCTTGCTTGGCAAATATATCAGTGTTACAGTGTAAGTAGACTACATGTATATTGTCACTGCTATTGTATATCCTCCCCTTGGCAGGAGTAGTGTTGGAGTTAGCTTGTTGATTTCCAAAGCTGAATGAAGCCTGAAGTAGATAATGTTTAAAGAAGACTATTTTTGTACTGCCCTCATATCTTCCGTAACTGTATACTTTTGAAAACGACAAATCCGATATTCTTTACATGCACCTTTTTTGAGAATGTTTTTTGACTTTCTAGAAACCTCACCTTTTGTAGCAGCATGTGCATAAGGTGAGGAAAAATATGCAAGTGAGGAATATGCGGGCTTCTAGTACCAAGGCAGAGCACAAACATAGCCTAGTAGCCTACAATTTCCAGTGTAAGAAAGGCTAGATCAGGTAGCTGATGAATCTGTCTCTCGAAATAGCTTCATATACCTCGATGCAGCTCTAAAGTTCCAATGTTAGAAAGGGACAAAAAAGCATATATATCACATATTTTAGCTTGAGCTGTCCCCCCCCCCCCCCCCCCCCCCCCCCCCCCCACATTGCCCATCCCAATCATTAGAAAATGCAAAGGGGAATGGTATATGATTCCTGCTGTATGTAGTGGGTTAGCACACCAGAAAAACCAGATGCAAATCTTTGCATCACTCTGGTATCAAATTACCGAAATTTTGTTGAGGTCAATTTATGCTTGTATTTTTTAACACCACTTGAATTTCCACCGTCGAGAAGGGATCAACTGCACTCCATTGCTGAAAGCAACTAGGCATATTTAGCGAAGGTTCCCACTTTTGCTGCCAAGCAAACCTAGAGTAGAAGACAGTTATGAGGAAGCTCACACCAATGTACACAAATAGGATTGTTCTTGTTTTGTTCAGTAAAATTTATTTCTGTTGTCAAATAATGTAAGCATGACTGAGTTTGTCATTTTACGACAAAAAATACTGAAGCTTAGGTTCATTCCAGCGTTATATTTTAACCATTTGCCCCATCGAAAGTAAGAAGCAACCATATGATCTGTATGCTACTATAACTACTTCATATTAAGCATTTATGTTGGTGTACTTCTATCTCAAGAATATGTACCTTCATCAAGAGTGCACCACGTTTGTGCTGCAAGTTGACTTGCATTTCAGCCCGATATGGTTCCCTCATCCATGCTGATTTGGTATCGGCACTTGATAGGTACTCCTGGCAATATAATAATTCTTTCTTGACACTATAGCCTGATGGTATACCGAAACAAGTTGCGGTATACAATTCTTCCCGCACTGAAATTCCACCATCGGAAATTATTTTCTGGAAGTCCATGGATTGATGATACTTGAGGTAAGAGGTTCCGCAAGAAAGCTTCATGTCTAGGAAATAAATTCGCTTACGCTTTATATTCGTTGTCATTTATTTAACTTTGTAGCATCAGAGTCACGCCAATTCGTGCAGAAGAAGGCAGTGGGCATTAGTACTCCATGCAACGAGCAGAGAAATGTTTGGTTGGCTGAAAAATGAGATCAAAGGGAGAGGAAGCAACATTTGTATATTTTGGTTCCTTCTCCACTGCCAAAGATGCATCTTATCAACCTGTGTGCGAGATGCACCCTTAACCAAATGGTAGGTTTCACCATCATCGTCTCTATGTCTAGGCTGTAAGTATTGTTCCGAATTCTTTCTTCTAGAGCAATAGCCATCAAAATCTTTTTGTCCTGCTAATCCCAAGAGCTTTCCAGGTTCCAGATTCTCTTGTCATGACAGCTTCAGTGAGCACAGTGTCGAAAAACCACTGTTGTGTGATTGATGCAGATTCAAGGATTCTTCAACATATATTCCCTTCTTCAAGGCTTCAGGCTTCCACTATAAATGTAGGCAAATGGGGATGTGGACTTCATACACTTCCTTACATCCGAGATAATACTAGTACTAGAGCTCATAAGCATAAGTACCTAGTGCTCTTGTTGCAGAGACAACAGAAGCCGTGAGTACCTAGTGCTCTTGTTGCAGAGACAACAGAAGCCATGAGCTATTATGGAAGCAGCTCTTCTGGTAATTTTCATCTTCTCCATAGATATGACCATGCTCTAATGCACCATGGACACTGAAAGATCAATGCTGAGATCATCGCATATGGCCATTCAGGTGGCAGGGGTGGCCGTCGAGTCGAGTATGGGAGGAGCTATGTGGTGAGGCCAAAGGGACGGCACCTAGCCACCATTGTGTGGCTCCATGGCCTAGGTGACAATGGTGCAAGGTATTACTTCTATCTTAAACTTTGCCTACTCAGTTGATGCCCATCTAATGCTAGCTAAACATGCCACCCATCTGGTTTTGATCCTTGGATCGACCTGACACACCCCGCTTCTCTTAACTGAATACCAGAATTCCTAGCCAAATTTGATAAATCATAAATGATGGCACTTTTCATGCAACATGCATGCTATGTGTTGTGTAAATGTGATAGGGATGCAAGAAATCACATACGTCGACCAAAGAGGATCTGAGTTAAGATCACCGTGATGTTGATGCGGAACGCTTTATTCCCTTGCATCTTTTTTGCTTGAAATGATTGAAGTGGCCTCCTTTTCTCATGCATATATTCCTAGTATTGCATTACTCCAAGTAAATAATTTCCTTGTCCTACATCACACCTAGCAATCATCTCAAGGATATATCAATATGCTCTCACTTCTCTTCATGCAGTAAGTGGAGAGGAATGTCAAATACTTACTTGATGTGGGCTAATGATATATAAATATCGCGCAAGTGTAGGTAGCTCATGGAAGGTCCCTAATTTCCTATCCCATGTCTGGGCAAAGCTGTAAAGGATGCCATAATTTATGATTAGGCAGTAGAAGAGAGCATTAGCTTCTGGGGCAAAGCAGCTAAAAAGTAAGCCTTAGGCTTACCTCTGAAAAATAAAATACAGTAATACCTAGAAGGATCTAGGTATCTTTCTAACAAGTAGGACAATAACAAGAGCCCAGCCGAAAATGACTCAAACCTGGGGGGTAGGAGTGTAATTTAGGCAGCACGTGCAGTTTACATAATCTGTTGCAAGGCTGGAAAGGAATATCTTCACCAGTTGCTGCTGCTGCTGCTGTAATGCTATTCCTGATGCAGTGTTCTAACTTCTTTTGTCCATTCTGCAATTTTCAGCTGGTCCCAGCTCCTGGATTCTCTTCCTTTGCCCAATGTAAGCATCGATGCTTTGTACTTGAAGCACTCTTATTGCCCAACTTAGACATAATATTCTCAACACTTCTAAATTACACTGTAACCAAAGTGCAGTAGTGTAGCCTGTCTTGTTCAGTAGCTTGGGAAGATCGTTTCTCCTGCAACCAAGTTTATTCACCTTGAGGTTTACTGCTCATGTAGATCAAGTGGATATGCCCCACCGCAGCAACCCGGCCTGTCGCTGCTTTCGGCGGATTCCCCTGCACTGCATGTGGGTTTCTTCTTCCTTGCAGCTTTGTTGCATATTTTGAGGCCCGATTTGGTACCTGGGAACTTCCCTTGAATGCTACGGGAACTGGACTGAGCTTTGTTTTCGTGAAATTTATGTGTGGTCCACACAAGCCGTGAAATTCATGTGGACAAAGTTATTAATTCTGAAAACAGGCTAAACAGCACTTTCGTGGCACTGAAACAGGGTTTGACGTGGACGACACTTCGGTGGATGGCCGCGATGACATAGAGGGGCTGGATGCTTCAGCTGCACACATAGCAAACCTACTGTCTTCTGAGCCGTCTGATGGTACTAACCTCAGGATCAACCGTGCCATTGCATGGACAACTCAGCAGTTGCGTCTAACTTGATTATTCACCCCGTCCAATGATCCTGTGGATGCAGTTAAGCTTGGGATTGGCGGTTTCAGCATGGGTGCAGCTGCTGCACTGCACTCGGCAGCATGCTATGCTCATGGCAAATTCAGCAACGGCATTCTGTACCCGATCACGCTCAGCGCAGTCATCAGCCTGAGTGGCTGGCTCCCTTGCTCAAGGTGGTCCAACTCTGCCCACGCACTTATCTGGCACGTTTATTACTCTTAATCTTGTAACAAACCCTGATGATCTTGGTAATTTGATGCATTCAGGACCCTGAGGGGCAAGATGGAGAGCTCACACATGGCAGCAAGAAGAGCTCTCTCCCTGCCCATCCTGCTCTGCCATGGCAGAGGTAACAAACAAACAAACAAACAAGGCTGCTGATTGAAGTAGAGTAAACTGGAAAAGATGAATTGCACTGCTTTTTACCGAATTGTGTCATGTTATCTTGCAGCTGATGAGGTTGTGTCATACAAGAACGGTGAACGGTCAACTGAGTTTCTGCGGTCATCAGGGTTCTCGTACCTGGCTTTCAAGTCCTATAATGGGTACGCATCTTGTATCCAAACTAGGTCTCCTCTTTACTATCTTTCTCCCCAGATTATATGAACATTGAACAAGGATTCATCTCCCACAATGCAGGTTGGGGCATTACACTATCCCCGAAGAAATGGACGATGTCTGCCGGTGGCTCAGCTCGAGGCTCGGCGTCGACCGGTCTCGCTAAATGGAACACCACCTCTGGGTGCACGCGATGGCTTTCCCAGTGGCATATATCATAGAGTGTAAAACTATAGAGGGGGTGAATGGAGGTTTGGTAGCTTGTAACACTACATGCCCTGATGTAGGTATTGGTGCTGTGTATCAGAATATGTAATGTAGTGCTTGTTTTGTAATGCCGTAATAACATGACCGAGGCAGGTTGCACGTATAATCATATCCATACTAATACTACCAGTGCTCTCATCGTGGCAGAATTTTTTGTGTTTCAAATATGATCAGAATCCATGTAAGAAGAAAACCTTTGCAACACTATATAACAGATGCTGGCAACTATTATATATGGTCTGAACTACTCTATCAGTTTGATCAAGAACATAGATCACTGAAGCCCCAGAAACTACGACAGTTTGATCAACATGTATGTCCATTGAAGCTAACTGACATTGCTGAGTTGGGGCGCTAAGGACCGAAGTATCATTACAAGGGAGTCATGAACCCAGTCATGTTTACAATCGCATATTTGACAGACAGGAAGTGGCATATTGAACAGAGAAAAGGCGTCGTGTTCGAGGCGTCATGCTCTGAACTGAAGACTGTCATCAACATCACTGAACAGAATTAAGGTGACATGCTCTGAACTGAAGACTGTCATCATCATCACTGCACAGAAGGTGACATGCTCTGAACTGAAGACTACTGTCATCATCAATCACTGCAGAAGAGGAGCAGAACACCATGGTTACATTACATAATATATACTCCTGAACCGAATATGGCAGGACACGTACGTACTGGATCCACAACATCATCAATCTCGTGAGGAATGTAGGGAGAGCTCACCAGGGAGAGCTGGTTTCGTGGTCGTTTGTTCGAGCCGGAGTCCCTGTTGTCCCTAGGTGGTGAGGCCTGCACTGCTTTGTCGGGTTCATTGTTTACACTGTCCTCACTTCCCTGCTGTTGTTCATCGTGTGTGTCACCTGCAAGGAAAACATTGATCAGACGAGTACGATCATACATACAAGGAAAACAGTACGCCGAGAATGTGGTCGGTGCACTCACCGCCACCGAGCCCTTCGCTGTTAGCACAATTTAGGCACTTGCACTTGGCGTTGCACCTGCGGTGTTGCTTTAGAACAAGAGCCAGCTAGCCTCGGTCAGGAGGATCAGAGAAGAAGCATGTCTAGTTTTTTCAGAAAAAATGTATAGATGCAGCAAGAACAATGCATGTAGAAGTCACACCGCTAAGCAAGAACATTGCCGGGAGTCAGAACATTTGGTCTTCTTGCATGTGCACCTGCTGACCTGCGCGCAACAATCGGAACAACCGCGGGAGTCAGAACAGTATGGTGTTCAATGAATGCGGTGTGCTTCAAGTAAGAAGACGCACCGGATAGGCGACGGGACCCTTCTTGGTGTTCTGGCAGTCATAGCACCTGCAGGCGCTAGAGCACGGCAAACTCGCCTTGACACAACTGCAAAGGCTGCACATAACGTATTACCAAGCAAACAGGGTCAGATCTCACTAGGCGGTTTAGCCTGCCAGTTAACAAGTCTGTTGGATGGGGATCAGGTCCAGATCACTCGACGTGTCTGTGCATATTACCCTGTGCGGCAACGGGATTTGGAGCAGGAGCACCTCCTCTGCTCAGCGCCTGACCCTGACATTCTGAACACTGATGAGGAGGTATCGCTGCAATGCACAAGATTGTCAAATGAATGTGGTCTGCAGATATCACACTTCGAATTTCCATCCATGCACAGTTGTAAATACAAGCAAAGGAACAGAAAGCAACTACTACTAGAACTCGATTGGGGAAGACAGTCACAGCACATCAGTAGAAATAGGATTTTGCTGGGAAGACAAAATCAGTACATCAGCAGATTAACTAGGTGGACATGAATGCATCATCTGCTAATCATGAATGCACCAATGCAGTAGCCTACTACAACTCGAAAATCTACCCAGCGTCCAGCGATGGATGAACGAGCGCTATTTGCAGGCACGGAACGACCTAGGTGCGAGACGCACGCACGAATCCACCCGTATGCCTGAACAAGTAAAAATTCCTCAGCCTACGCAGCGATGGATGAGCAATACATGCTTGTTCGTCGATCGATCTAAATAGGCCAGAAACTGGGGACAAACCGAACCAAACTCGCGAACATCGAACCCAACTCGATCCGCCGCAGATGGTTCTCGTTCTCGCTGCTCTGGTTGGTTGGCGTCAGCGCGCGTGGCGACCGAGAAGGCTGAGAAGGGGAGGGAAGGGGATGCGTGCTTACTTAGGGAGGCGACGTAGTAGGAGGCGGAAGAGGCGGTGTCGTCGTAGACCTCGTCAGAGTTCGCCGGATCGGAGGAAGGAGGAGGGCGTCCCGTCTGCGTCTGCCTGCGCTCGTCAGAGCGAGCGAGGGAAATGTTAGCCGCCTCGCCGCGAAACCCTAGAGGAGGGCGGGAGGAAGCGGGAGAGAGCAGGATCGAGGCGGAGGGTACTAACCGAGGAGGGAGCAACCGCCGACGTCGGTCGCCGGTGCCGGCAGCGGCAGTTGCGGTGGTGTGTCACCCCCGCGAGACCCCGAGTCCTCCCTCCGCGACGCGAAGCGCAAGGAGCGTGGTCGGGTCTATATGAAGGGGGTGTGGCTGGCTGGCTGGCTGCCTGGCTCAGTCCGTGGAGGCTAGCGGGGGAAGGAGGCCCAGTTTGTTAGGACCTTGCTATTCTCTCTCTATCCATTATACTCACGAATTCAGTACAAATTGTAGCAATACAAGAGTTTTTGAGTTTGCTTGGGATACAAGATGAACATAAGTAAAGGAAGGAAGCAATTGAGGGTGCCGGTTGCTAAATCACTGTGATCCAAGCTAGGATGTCTTGACCGTGTCTAGACGACGTACTTTTTTTTGGGAGTCTCTAAAACACAGTCAGCTGTGACATAGGGTACGTCACAGTCAGCTGATGTCAGCGCAGTTTGATTCAGCCCGCCGCAGTCCTCTTTCAGGTTTGTTCTTGTTGGACCTTCGTGTTATCTCGTTAGGCTTTTCTTGTTCTTCGGTTGTTGTTGTCTTGTTGGGCTGGACATTTTTTATCTTTGTTCAACCGATCATTCAAAAAAGTGTTTAGAAGAGAGAAGATTGAGAAGGGAAAAAGACGGAGGAAATGACACGAGTCATCATGTATGTATTTTCTAGTTTATAGAGTGAAGGGATTATAATAGGAAAACCCACTTGACACTAATTTGTCCACACTATGGCTGTGGACACAACTCCAAGTTAATTTGCTGTCTCTAAAAAAATCACTTTATTAGTTAATCAGGTGTGTAAATTAAAAACTATTACTCCCTTTTACAAAAATGATGTCGCAAGTTTATTTACATTTATATGTATCTATATGCTAAATAATGTCTAGATATATCTAAATTTAGATAATTTGCGACATCGTTTTCAATGGAGTATTACGAATGTGAAGGACATATACAAACAATACGAACAATGAAAATTTTCATCAATTTTTTTATGTAAACCTATTATTACACTTGATTTCTCATAGAAAGGAATTATCCTATCACTAGCATGGAAAATCTCCATCATAAATTTTTTAAAAAAACAATTATTATTCTAATCTTCATAATGTCTAGTCTAATATATTTTTGGAAAAATCCAGTTGCGAGTAAAAAGAAGGCTCCATGACAAAAATCCTCGGTTGCAACCATACTTGCAACTCGTCCACGAGAAAATCCAGTTGCAACCCCAGTTGAAAACTCCTCCTATGAGAAAAGCCAATTGCGAGTCCAGTTGCAATTCATAGTAAAAATAAAGGACCACAAAAATAATCCCCAATTGCAACCATAGTTGCAACTCCCCCTTTCCCACCCCTATGAGAAAAGTTAGTTGCGATTAAAGTTGCGACTCGTGGTAAAAGAAGGGTCGCGACAACAATTCTCAGTTGCAACCCTATTTGCAACTCCCGACGAGAAAATCCAGTTGCAACCACCCCCTCCCCCGTGATAAAAGCCAATTGTGAGTCCAGTTGCAACTCATAGTAAAAATAAGGAGCACGAAAACAATCCCCAGTTGCAACCCTAGTTGCAACTCCCCCCTACGAGAAAAGTCTGTTACAAGTAAAGTTGTGACTCATGGTAAAAAATAAGGGTCACGACAACAATCCTCAGTTGCAAAACATATTTGCAATCCCTGCCCCCCGATAAAATCCAGTTGCAACCCCAGTTGGAAACTACGCCTACCCCCCTCCCCCATGTGAGGAAAGCTAGTTGTGAGTCCAGTTGCGATTCATAGAAAAAGGAGGATGAAAACAATCCTCAGTTGCAATCCCTGACGCAACTCCCACAAGAAAAGGACAGTTGCAAGTCCAGATGCAAACTCCCCTCCCCTTGTGAAGAAAGCCAGTTGCGAGTCAAGTTGTGGCTCGTAGTAAAATAAGTGCCAATGACATTAATCCTGAGTTGCAACTGCACACGAGAAAAATTCAGTTGCAAACTCCTCCCCTGTTAGAAAATCCAACTGCGAGTCCAATTGGAACTCATAGTAAAAAAGTAAGGGACCTCGACAACAATCCTCCTCAAGAAAATCCCAGTTGCAACCATAGTTGCAAATCTCCCATTCCCCGTGAGAAAAGCCAGTTGCGAGTCTAGATACAAATCATAGTGAAAAAGAAGTGACCTTGAAAACAATCCTCAGTAGTCAGTAGCAACTCCAGTTTCAAAGTCCAAATGCAAACTCATGGTGAAAACCCTAAGTCTTAAATCCTAGACCCTAAAAGCTAGAACCTAAACCCTAAACTAGTTACAAGTCCAGATGCAACTCATGTTGAAAACCCTAAAACCTTAAATCCTAAACCGAAGACCCTAAAACCTAAAACCCTAAACCCTACGCCTATTACAAGTCCAGATGCAACTGGATCCTATAAAAACCAGTTTTAAGTGCAGATGCAACTCATGGTGCAAAAACATAAAACCTTAAACCCTAGAACCTAAATTGTAAAATCATAATCTATTTTCAAGTCCCAGATGCAACTAACTCCTACAGAAGCCAAATTTAAGTCCAGATGCAACTCATGTTGAAAGCCAATTATGGGGTCAAAACCTTAATTACAACCCAAGTTGCAACTACAAAAGCCAGATTCAAAGTCTAAATGACATGGTGAAAGCCCTAAAACCATAAAATCTAAACCCTAGACCATAAACCCTAAACCCTAAGCCACAATTACAACTATAGATACAACTGGCTCCTATAAAAGCCCGTTTCAAGTGCAAATGGAACTCATGGTGAAAACCGATTGTCCATTCAAAACTCATGAACTTGTAGAAAATCTTCATTTTTTATGTCAATCATTGAAGCAATATGATCATCAACTTCTAAGTTTACAATGTCACGAAATTCGCTCCGGTTCCCATCAAGGTAAATGTAATAGTGTCTAGCAGCTCAACATTAAAAAATTCAACCGGAGACATCTAATACGGTCCACATAGTGTTGCGAAATTCATCAAGGTAAATATAATGACTCGTTTCTAGTTCCATTCCACCAAAAAGATTGAAGATCAATTGACCCGTAGGAAATAACCACTAAGTTCGGGAAAATTGACTTATACTAAAAATAGATACAAAACCATCCTCCTCTGAGTAGTATAGTTCAGGAAAATCAACTTATACTGAACAATCCTAAACACATCTTGGGGAAAACCTGAAAAAAACTATCTACCAATAAAAAACTAATTTGATTTTTTTTCAAAATCATCCTTTTCTTAAACCTCCTGAACTACATTTAAACAAACTACAAATGTAAAAGTATATCGTAGCGCAAAACAACAATAAACTACAATACAGACAATCGGATAGAAAGAAAACTACTCCCTTTGGTCTAAATTAATGGTCTTAGATTCAGATAGTATCTAATACTAAACATGACTAGAAACATCCGAATTTTAAAAATAATTCTACTCCCTCCGTCCAAGAATAGATGTCTTGGGTTTTTTAAATTTTAGATAAATCTATATACTAAATGGTGTTTAGATTCATCCAAATTTTAATAAATTTGAGGCATCTATTTTAAAACTGGAGAAGTATTAATTTGAATCGGAAAGAGTAAAAAAGAAACAGACAAGTCAGGACAAAACAACGACGAGCTAGCAAGCCAATGCATGTTACAGTACTTGTGAAAACCGAGCACAGCTCCTTTCCGGTGTTAGCGCCGGCTCCTCCGCCTCCGAACATGGAGACAGTTAAGAAAAAAAAGCTCATCCAACAAAACACGGGCAGTCCACAAAAAAATATCCAACAAGAGCTAGCGACAAACAAAACCCATTAACCATACCTGACGGGCCGCGACACGAGACAAAACAACAAACCAGATGCAAGTCGACCCGGCACCAATCTTAGCGCGACAAAATCAACGACCAGCAGTGTGACTGTGACCTAACATACGTCACAGCTTGCTGCGACTTAGCGATTCCGTTGACCTAACATACGTCACGGCTAGCTGCGACTTAGCGATTCCGTTTTTTAGGAAAAGCCAACATGGCTATACCTTATTATTTTAGCATAATAGATACGATATAATAGAAACTAAGAAATCAGAGAGATCCTCATGCCAAACAGTCCACATAGATCCCTCTAAATGTCTAGCTAAGCTATGTGCCGCTACATTGGCTTTCCTAGGGAATGCATAAAAAGGACCGAAACAAAACTACTCTACATCTATTTTGGGACAGAGGGAGTATGACATAGAGACAAGCATTCCTCATATATTGCTGTTGCAGGTCCATATGAGCTACCACCATTTTGCATCACGTCGATCACATCCTGGCAGTCTGAATTAACTTCCATCCTATTGCATCCAATCTGATCCGCCAGGATCAAACCATCTCGAAGCGCTCGAGCCTCCGCCGTGGATGCATCAGAGACATACAATATGCCACAACTACTGGCTGTTAGATAGATCTCTAACGTGACTGGGCCCAACGGCCCAGCACGCCCCCTAACTGCGCCCTGATCGGGGGCGCCCATCCTTATCTAGGTTGGTGGGCCCCTGTCGCCAGCGCTATATAAAGTGGTGGGGAGCCGGCAGCACGACCTACGAGGTTAGCCGTGCCCTAGCCGACCCACCTACAAGCCAATCCGATCTAGGCTAGCGCTGCGCCGACGGGAAGCTCCACCGCCGCCACCCTAGCCACACGCTCGCCACACTCACTCCCTTTCCACCCATGGCCAACGACGGAGGTTCTAGCTCCGGTACCGGTTCGGGCATTCCCTCTGGCTCTTGTCTGTCGAGCCAGGGAGCAGGTAGAGCGCGTCTCTGTTCTCTCTCTCTCCGTTCTTGATCTACAAAGGCAATGTTTTTAGTGCTACTGTTAGATCTAGACTAGATCCATGGTAAAGGTAATATAACATTCGTATCAGAGCCACGTTTTAGTTGCTAGATTTTACAGTGCCTTTTTTGTAGAAAGCAAGAGTTCAAAAGGAAAGAATTAGATCCAAAGTGCGCCTGCCCCGTGGCCGCGCCGTTCCTCTCGATCTAGATGGGCATCCATTATGGAGACATCTAGAAGAAGAACACACCCTTCGGGGCAAAGCTAAACCCTAGATCTAAAACCCCATAGATCCCCAAAGAAAAGACAATAAAAAAAAGGGGTCCACTCCGGCCATCGCCGGGAAAAGTCTCCGCCCCGCACCTCGGCCACTTGACGACGGTGCACCCATGCACACATCGGTAAGGAGCAAGGTGGGGGGCGCCGCCGCAGTTTCCACCATGGACCAAAAAAAAAGGGAGGAGCAAAAGGCTCCACCGCCGCCCCTCTTGACGGTGGTGCGCCCACCCTCGGGTGGACGCACCGCCGGCAAGGAGGGCGGGGGGGGGGGGGCATGGCTCACAGAGAGGTATGAGGGAGGGGCGAATCGAGCCACCTCGCCTCGGCCCTCACGAAGGGCTTGCGCCGCCGGTGGAGAAGAGGAAGAGGGAGGGGCGCGCGGAAACGCGACCTCCTCGCCTCGGTCCTTCTCGCCGGAGTAGCTGGAGAGGGAGGGGCGCGCCGACCGGCGGCCACCTCACCTCACCACACGGCCCCGACGCTCCACCGACACGGGGCAACCGCGTGCAAGACGCGGCGCCACCACGGTCGGGACACCGCGCCGCCGTGGGACGGGCGCGCCACGGACGCGGGAAGGAAGCGGTGACCACGCGGGGCAGCCGGAGCACGAGACGCGGTGCCACCGCGGTGGCCACGCGGGAAGGAGGCGGTGACCACGCGGGGCAGCCGGCGCGCGAGACGCGGCGCCGCCGCGGTGGCCACGCGGGAGCGGGGTTGGGGGGAAAAGTGGTTAGGGTAAAGGGGGGCGGCGGCTGGGGGTTATATACCCCCGACCAGCGCGCCGAGCCATAGGATCTAGGGCGCCCCCCATCAACGGCTCAGATCGAGCGGCAGACGCGGGGCGGGCCACACGGGAGGCGCTAGCTGGGCCGGCGTCGTGGGCCGCGGTGGCGGCAGCCAGACGCGCGCGGGCGGCAGCCAGCGAGGGCGCGCGCAGGCAGGCCGGGCGGGCCATGCCGGCAGGCCGCCCAGAGAGAGGCCCAGTAGGGCGGTTTTCTGTTTTTTAACCAGTTTTCTCTGTTTTTTTACAGAGCTGTTTTTTAATGGTTTTTGCTTAGTTTTAAGCAATTTTTTTGCATAGTTTTCTCTAGTCCTTTTACTTTTATGTATATTTTGACTAGAGAACGTTACAGAGGCAGAATTTTTTCTGCAAAGTATGAGTTTTATGAAAGTCATTAATGAAAGTTTCCGCTGCAAATAGTCATTTTGAATTGCAAATGTATGGTTTAAATTGCAACAATGCAATAAAAGTTGATTAAATTTTGACATAAAGATGTGATTAAAGTGATTATGTCTCATGCTATTAAATGACCAACGTTATTAATAATCATGACCATAATCTTTTCCCATTAAGTATTAAAGGTGCATTTAAATTTATTTCTGCCCAACGGTGATGTAATTTCAAATAGCACGAAACGATTGCATGCTTAATTTATACCAACATTGAATTAATGCATACAGTTGTTTTCCTTGGTGATCTCACATCTTTTGTGATTTTCAGGAGGTCTCAACCTCATGGCGTGTTTGAAGGACATCCCGCTCCTAAGGGGGGACAACTACTCCGAATGGAGGAAGAAAGTTGATTTGGCGTTTGTATGTGCCGAAGTGGATTGGGTGGTTGACACCACGCAACCAGTCAAGCCCGCTGACCCGGTCAGGGGGGCTGCTGAGGAAAGTGCTGACTTTGAGAAAAGGAAGAGGGACCATGCTCCACTGGAGCTGGCCTACTCGATTGATAACTAGAAATGGGTGAACGCCAACAAGAAGTGTCTGGCCTTCGTAAAGAACACAATTGAGAACGCAATAGTGGGCTCAATTGGAGAGTGTGCTACCGTGGGCGAGTATCTTGCCAAGATCCGGTCGAGGTGGTTTTCGTTTACCAGCGCGTAGGTGGTCTAAGTTCCTATGACCGAGTCATAAAGAGCCAGCTTACTGGCTCTTCAAAGATGTATGCGACCCAGCTATTAAAGCAGCTGGTTACTGAAAAGTATACGGGAGGACCCCACGGAATAAGAGAGCACATCTTGAGGATGTCAAACATGGCAGCGAAGCTCAAGCCCATGGATGAGGACCTCGAGCTAAAGCCAGCACTCTTGGTGCACCTAGTGATGGCCTCACTTCCACAGCCTTTTGAAAACTTTGTAATAAACTATAATATGTCCCCTGAAAAGTGGGACATAGAAAAGACCATTGGGATGTGCTCCCAAGAAGAGGAAAGGCTGAAAGCCCTTCACGGCGGTTCTCTGAACTTCGTGAAGGACAACATGAAGAGAGGCTTCACAGGTGGCAACCATGGTGGCTCACCCTCCAAGCCCCATGGCAAGGGTCCAATGCAGCACCAGTACCAGCATCACCAGTCCACCCCTGGGGAGAAGGATCAGTGCCATCACTGTAAAAAGCCGGGCCACTACAAGAAAGACTGCCCGATTTGGCTGAAGTACATCATGGCCAAAAATGGTAAAGATGTTGTTTCTTTTGTTGATGAATCTCTGTATGAAAAGTTTACTAGATCCACTTGGTGGATTGATTCTGGAGCAACTGTTCACGTTGCCAACTCTTTACAGGGGTTCCATTCGACAAGGACCACGCCAAGAAGAGAAATACACATTGAAGTGGCGAATGGAATAGAAGCAGAAGTGGAGGCCATTGGTGACGTCCCTCTGGAGCTGGCTGATGGCTCTTTCCTTTTGCTCAAAGATGTGCTTTTCGTTCCTTCATTACATAGGAATTTAATAAGTGTTTCTTGTTTGGACAAAGATTCTTACGAATGTTATTTCGGAAATGGCAAGTGTGCCATTTGGATGAAAGACAAATGTGTGGGTGTTGCTACATTATTTGATAAGTTATATTTGTTATCCCTGCATGAGAAAGTTTTTTCTGTGTGTGCTGTGAATGAAAAAGTTTCCTTGTCGAACAAAGAACAAAAAAAAATAAAGCGAACTCTTGACTCATCGAAACTATGGCACTGTAGACTAGGCCATATTTCGAGGGGAAGAATAGAAAACCTCGTTAAAAATGACATTCTTCCTCCGTTAGAGTTCTCCGACATAGAACAATGCATAGACTGCATCAAAGGAAAGTATGTCAAACAAATTAAAAAGGGTGCAAACCGAAGCATAGCGACACTAGAAATAATCCACACGGATATTTGTGGACCGTTTCCGGTGAAAAGTGTGGATGGCTATGACTCATTCATAACATTCACGGATGATCACTCCCGGTATGGTTATATTTATCCAATTAAAGAAAGATCTGAAGCATTGGATACATTTAAAATTTTCAAAGCTGAAGTAGAAAATCAGCACGATAAAAGAATTAAAATAGTTTGGTCCGATCGTGGGGGGGAGTACTACGGTCGGCATACTCCATATGGTCAAGTACCAGGACCCTTTGCAAGGTTCCTGCAAGAAAATGGAATAGTCGCCCAATATTCTATGCCGGGAGAACCTCAGCAAAACGGTGCAGCTGAAAGGCGCAACCGTACCCTTATGGATATGGTGCGCAGTATGATGAGCTATTCCACCCTCCCATTGGGATTGTGGATGGAGGCGCTTAAAACCGCCATTCACATTCTCAATAGAGTACCAAGCAAGTCGGTGCCCAAAACACCGTATGAATTGTGGACAGGCAGAGTCCCCTCTCTGCACCACTTGAGGGTCTGGGGGAGCCCAGCTGAGGCAAAAGTTTTCAATCCAAACATCGCAAAGTTAGACCCCAAAACAGTATCTTGCCATTTTATTGGCTATCCAGATAAGTCCAAAGACTATCGTTTCTACTGTCCTGACCGATACACAAAGTTTGTAGAAACGAGACATGCAGTCTTCTTGGAGGACGAATTGAGAGGGGGAGCACGGTAGCTCGGCAAATTGATCTTGAGAAGAAGAGGGTGCATGCACCTAATCCGATGATTCAGGAGCCATTTTTCTCGCTACCTGTTGTGCCACCATCTACAACCCCTAAGGTTGTGGTGCCGACACCTGTTGTGACTCCACACGTGACAACAATGGGCGACAGTTCGGAACCTGTCCATCAGGAGCCACCTGAACCCACTGTTGAGCACGAAAGGGAACCAGAACAGCCACCTACTGTAAATGTTCCCGAACCCGAGGCAAGAAATGAGCAAGAGTCTGATGAACTCAGACGGTCTAAAAGAGAACGAAGACCAGCCATTTCCAAAGAAATCTACAAAGTTTACAATGTAGTTCATATGGAGGGCGATCCTACCTCATATGAAGAAGCCATGAGTAGCCCTCACTCAGCCAAGTGGGTGGAGGCAATGGAAGATGAAATGAAATCGATGAGTTCCAACAATGTTTGGGACTTAGAGGAAATTCCCAAAGGAGCCAAAACAGTAGGATGCAAGTGGGTCTATAAAACAAAGTATGACTCCAATGTATGGAATGTAGAAAAGTACAAAGCTAGACTCGTGGCAAAAGGCTTTACGCAAAGAGAAGGCGTAGACTACAATGAGACTTTTTCTCCGGTCTCATGTAAGGACTCCTTCAGAATCATCATGGCACTAGTTGCACATTTTGATTTAGAGTTACATCAAATGGATGTCAAGACGACATTTCTAAATGGAGATTTAGAAGAAAATGTTTACATGAAACAACCCAAGGGTTTTTTCATGGAGGGGAAGGAACATATGGGATGCCGCCTAAAGAAATCCATTTATGGATTAAAGCAAGCCTCTAGGCAGTGGTATTTAAAGTTTAATGATACCATTAAAAGATTTGGATTCAAAGAAAATGTTGAGGACAACTGCATTTATGCAAAGTTCAAAAGTGGGAAATATATTTTTCTAATTCTATATGTGGATGACATTCCGCTTGCTAGCAGTGATGTTAGTCTACTACTAGAAACAAAGAAGTTCTTGTCATCAAACTTTGACATGAAAGACCTTGGTGAAGCTTCTTATGTTTTGGGCATAGAAATTCACCGAGACAGAAAGAATGGAGTGTTAGGACTGTCGCAGAAAGCGTATTGTAAAAAGATTTTAAAGAAATACAATATGCATGGGAGTAATTCAACACCTGCTCCCATAGTCAAGGGCGACAGTTTTGGGAAATCCCAATGTCCAAAAAATCAATATGAGATCGATCAAATGAAGTCAGTACCATATGCTTCGGCTGTTGGAAGCTTACAGTATGCACAAGTGTGCACTCGCCCTGACTTAGCATTTATCACCGGGGTACTCGGTAGATATCAAGAGAATCCAGGCATAGAGCACTGGAAGATGGTAAAGAAAGCTTTGCGTTATGTTCAAGACACAAAAGGCCTCATGCTTACATATAGAAGATCTTATTCCCTAGAGATAAAAGGGTATTCAGATGCAGATTTTGCGGGAGATAAAGACGACCGAAAGTCCACGACAGGGTATGTCTTTACTCTCGCAGGAGGTGCTATTTCGTGGAGAAGCGCCAAACAGTCGATAGTTGCATCATCTACGATGTATGCAGAATTTATAGCATGTTATGAGGCCATGGGACAGGCGTTATGGTTAAAGAAATTCTTACCCGACTTGAAAGTGGTTGACTGCATCAGCAGGCCACTAAAGATGTACTGTGACAACGAGCCCGCAGTATTCTATGCTCACAACAACAAGTCGAGTAATGCTTCAAAGTCTATAGATATAAAGTATTATGTTGTGAAGGACAAAGTCCAAGATCAAACTATAAGTCTCGAGCATATAAGGACAAAAGATATGCTTGCGGATCCGCTAACGAAAGGCTTACCACCCAATGTGTTCAAGGAACACATAGCCGGCATGGGTTTAACGGGAAGCCTATGATTCCTGGACTATAGAGGCCCAAAAGTAACAGAATTTGTTTCAGAACATGAAGGTATATAGTGCCTGTCTGATTCTATCGGCAATTGAGCTGAGACGATAAAACATGCTCTATGTATCATTCTGTGATGAAATAAGTAAAGAACAAGGTTAAAAGTAAAGTCGAGATCTAGGGGGAGAATGTTGGATAGATCTCTAACGTGACTGGGCCCAACGGCCCAGCACTCCTCCTAACTGCGCCCTGATCGGGGGCGCCCATCCTTATCTAGGTTGGTGGGCCCCTGTCGCCAGCGCTATATAAAGTGGTGGGGAGCCGGCAGCACGACCTACGAGGTTAGCCGTGCCCTAGCCGCCCCACCTACAAGCCAATCCGATCTAGGCTAGCGCTGCGCCGACGGGAAGCTTCACCGCCGCCACCCTAGCCACACGCTCGCCACACTCACTCCCTTTCCACCCATGGCCAACGACGGAGGTTCTAGCTCCGGCACCGGTTCGGGCATTCCCTATGGCTCTTGTCTGTCGAGCTAGGGAGCAGGTAGAGCGCGTCTCTGTTCTCTCTCTCTCTCCGTTCTTGATCTACAAATGCAATGTTTTTAGTGCTACTGTTAGATCTAGACTAGATCCGTGGTAAAAGTAATATAACACTGGCAGCCAAGAAAAAACCCTTTGCGTCGCGTAGGATTGCACCTGTACTTCCTGTACCTGAATCGAGGTTAAACCCCGCATCCACATTAAGCTTAACGAATTTTTTCCTTGGCCGCATCCATCCATGCCTGATAATACCTTGGTGCTTCTTCTTCGCCCGTGAATAATTCGTTGCCGGGACTGTGATAGACTGCGCTGAACGTACAAGGGACTGTAGCATTTCCCCTCTTGTCGCTTGCCTCCCTTCCCACCATACGTACCAGATACATGTAGCCAGCAGGTCATTCCGATCAATTTCACCATGTTTTGAAGCTATCGCTGATCTGTCTCGATGACGTACTTAAGTAGTAGAGGGGTAGCGGATTCAACCACTCCTTTCTGACGCACTTGCACCCAGACCTGTGCGCCAATCACCGGTATAGAGAAAAGAGAGAGGCGGCGACTACAACCCATCTAGGGGTTCCTTTCTTCCGCCGACGAGGTCACCGGTCCGTTCCATCTCCAACGGCCTTAGGGCTTTGGAGGCATGGCGGACCACGACCTCTCACCGGCGGGGGTCTCAATGTTTCTTCTAGACAATTTTCAGTGTCTTCTTCAGTATGTTAAGGCGACGGATGACGTTGCCAGAAGCAATGAGCTGACAAAATTGATAGAGATAAACGAGCTAGACAAGGGTGTTTCGCATGGTGTTCAACTCCCCACGTTTTCTGATTCTCTTCTATTTATTCTCGGTTATAAACTGAACAACGAAAAAACTGGATCGTGGACCGAGTATACTGTGATGCCATCCCATCACCCCTCAAGCCACACTTTTCGGGAGCAGAGACCAATTCCTACTAAACGTGCCATCCCACATTTGAACTAATCTCTGCTGAGACTACGGCAACATAAAAACAACTCTGCAGAATGTGTCGTGCAGTATACAAGCTAACACGACAGTTATTCAGCTAAAACGAATAAAGTTAAGCTAAACTCGGTGACAGGCTTAAGTAGCTACGTCCTAAAGTCAGAATAAGGCTCACCCCGTTCTATCCTCGCTCTGGTGGTGTCTCTAGCATCGGCGGAGGGCGCGTGAAGTCGTGTGTCCGACGGATCCCATAGGATCCAGTCGTTTTTCATATTCATTGGTGTGGTTTAAAGTCAGTATCTTTTGATCTATGTTTTTCATCTTCAGCGATGGTTGTTGATTTGGTGCGCTGGTTTTTTAGGGCTTTAGCACGACGACTTTCTGTCCATCTACGACAACAAGCTCTACTAGGACAAACTTTGCTCGGTTCCAATGATGGAGGGGCGAGGATGGTGGCGTGTCTTCGGCTCATGCTAGTGTTTGTAGTGGCCACTAGGTGGTCCAATGACCTATTTGTAATTTTTATTACTTTTGAGACTCTTTGTACTGCTGTTAATTTTTATTAATAGACCGGTAAAATTAAAAAAAAATCACCCCTCCATTATCCACTACGATAACATAGAATTACTGGTTGAGGGAGGCAGCAAGCTGGGTTGTTGTAGATTGACCCAGATCGCCTCTATAGATCAATGACAACGTTTTGCAGATCAGTGACCTTAGTGTCCAGATCCATCCTCGACACGAGGAACCCTCGAGCTTGAGGGTTATCGCCACCGCCGCACGATGGAGACTGTGACCGATTCCGCGATCGACGTGGTGACCGCATCGAAGCCTGTCTTCATGGATAGATCCATTTTGGCGAGAAGCAAATCACAAGCCGCTCGGTCCTATTGCTGCTTGCACGTCTCCATTTTCGACGAGGACATCCACAAAACTGGGAAAAATATGGTGTATGATGACTTTTGATACAAAGTGTTAGGACCTTGATATTCTCTCTATCGGTATTTCTCACGAATTCAGTACAAACTGTAGCGATAGTTTTTGAGTTTGCTTGGGATACAAGATGAACATGACATAAGGAAGGGAGTAGTTGAGGATGTCAGTTAAAATCGCAGTGATCCAAGCCAGGTTTGTCGGCGGCGGCCAGATCATCAGCAATAGTTTTCATCTTGGCCAAGTACACCGGGGCAGGATCATGGAGTCTTTTGGTGGTTACCAGCGCAGTCCTAAGATTCGTGATCTTCGACTGGCTATGTGAGGCAAACATTGTCTCCAGCACTTTCCACACGCCAGCGGCATGCTCGATCCTCATGACATACGACATGATCGCCGGGGAGATGCCACCAAGGAGATAGGAAAGAACTACCTGATCTCGAGAGAGCCAGGCAGCATAGGCTGGATTCGACATCTTCTTCGCCGTCTTGTCAGTCTCCTGCGCCGTCGCTTTGACGGTCAATGTCTCCCGTGGTGCTAGATCGGTCCCATCTAGTAGGCCGAACAATTGCGCACCCCGGATGGCAGGAAGGATCTGTGCGCGCCATGAGGGATAGTTGAGGTGGGTGAGTTGATCTTTGGGTGGGTTGCCGAGGGAGGTGATTGTGGTGGAAGACGACATGGCTAGGGTGGAGGTCGACGGCGGTGATGGGGTTTAGGGTTTTGGCGGCGGCGTAGATGTATATCGATCCAATAGGTTTTAGCTCGAGGAAGAGGTGGGTCTTGATACCACGTCAAAGTAGACGTCGGTAAGGGTTTGTACTCGGATAACAATCCCGAGCCCCGTCGTGCTTTATTTATAGGAGGGCACTATGCGCTGCCTGGCTTGTACAAAGGGAAATACAATAGAGTCCTAGTACAAGTCTAATACAACATAAACTTCTATCTCTAACAGGTTGATGGCTTCGTTAGTTCAAAGCCAGGCTCATTTCGAGCCTTCCGTCTAAAGTATTATACTCATTCACTTACATTACATTAATTCGAAGCTCTCATTCTGTCTTCATGATCGAAGTGGCATGGTCGCAAGGAGCTCGAGATCTTGATAAGTTGCGGGTGAGTAAAGATTGAGGGCCACGGAAGCCGGCAGCCGTGAGGCGGAGGGCGGTGCAGGGGCAAGCCGAGGTGGACCTGATGAAGGAGCCTGCTGTTCCCTCAGGCCGGCTGACGGAGCTCCACTCACCTGAACTTGATCCTCAGGGTAGCATGCCTGCAGTTTCAGATCCGTGGATGGATGCGAAACAGATTCTGAACTTGTGCATTGTCGTGTTCTTTTTGTACTCATTCTTTGTTATTGTAGGAATGTGGTTTGTTGACTGGCAAGTCTACTTGTAGGAATATGTAAGGTGGTGCTTGTTTTTTAATGCCCTAGTAACGCAACTGAGGCAGGTTGTCCGTACAATCATTGCAGTGATTTTTGTGTTTCAAATGTGATCAGAATCCTCCTAGAACGTAAGAAGAAAACCTTTGCAAGACAATATAACCGATGCTGACAACTATTCTTATAGGCTTATACATTCTGAACTACCATATCAGTTTGATCAAGAACTAGGTTCACTGAACCCCCTGAAACTACGACAGTTTGATCAACATGTATGTCCACTGAAGCTAACTGACATTGCCGACTTGCGGCGCCGAGAACCGGAGTATGGTTACAAGGAGCTATATGATCACCAGGAAGTGGCATATTTGAACAGAGAATGGGCGTCGTGTTTGTTCAAGGTGGTAAGGTGACATGCTCTGAACCGAAGACTGTCATCAACATCACTGCACAGAAGAAGGTGACATGCTCTGAACCGAAGACTACGATCATCGCTGCACAAAAGGTGACATGCCCTGAACTGAAGACTGTCATCATCAATCACTGGAGAAGAGGAACAGAACACCAGGGTTACATATACTCCTGAACCGAATATGGCAGGACACGTACATACTGTATCCACAACATCATCCATCTCGTGAGGAATGTAGTGAGAACTCACCAGCTGGTTCGTGGTCGTTTGTTTGAGCTGGAGCCCCTGTTGTCCCCTGTTTGCTTTATCCACACTTCCCTGCGCTGGTTTAGTGTTTGTCCCACCTGCTTTATATATAGTTTATACACGAGTATGATCATACATAAAAGGAAAAGAGTAAGCGGAGAATGTGGTCGGCGCACTCACTCTCTCTGCGTCCTTTGGGATTAGCACAATCTTGGCACTTGCACTTGGCGGTGCACCTGACCTCGTTCTTCAGAACAAGAACCAGCTAGCCTCAGTCAGGAGGATCAGAGAAGAAGCATATCTAGTTTTTAAGAAACAATACAATATATAGATGGACAAGAATAATCTATCTATGTAAGAAAGACCATGCATGTAGAAGTCACACCGAACAGCAAGAACAACGGGGGGTGGCGCATCCAGTCTTGCAGTTGCACCCATTGACCTAAGCGCAACAATTGGAACAACCGCGGGAGTCAGAACAGCATGGTGTTCAATGAATGTGGTGTGCTTCAAGTAAGAAGAAGCACATATATGTTACCGGCCTAGTGACGGCACCCGTCTTCTTCTTCCAGTACGCCTTGTATCGGGATTCGACGACGTCCTTATTGTCCTCGGTGTTCTGGCAGCCATTGCAGCTGCAGTTCTCAGAGCAAAACGAATTCTCCCTGAGACATCTGCAAAGGCTGCACATAACGTATTACCAAACAACATGGTCAGATCTCACCGGGCAGTTTAGCCTGCCAGTTAACAAGTCTGTTGGATGGGGATCAGGTCCAGATCACTCGACGTGTCTGTGCATATTACCCGTTGAGGCAATGGGAGACGTAGCAGGAGCACCCTGACATTCTGAACACTGATGAGGAGGTATCGCTGCAATGCACAAGATTGGGACATGTTCAAATGAATGAAGTTTGCAGATATCATACTTCGAAATGCCATCCTTGCACAGTTGTAAATACCATCAAAGGAACAGAAAGCAACTACTAGAACTCGATTGGGGAAGACAATCACAGCGCAGCAGTAGAATTAGGATTTTGCTCGGAAGCCAAAATCAGTACATCAACAGATTAACTAGGTGGACATGAATGCATCATCTGATAAACATGAATGTACCAACGCAGTAGCCCACTACAACTCGAAAATGTGCCCAGAGATGGATGAACGAGCGCAATTTGCAGCCACACAACCTAGGTAGGCGAGGCACGCACGAATCCACCCATGCCTGAACAAGTCAGCCTACGCAGCGATGGATGAGCAATACACGCAGAGTACGCACGCCTTGTTCGTAGATCTATGTAACGAGGCCAGAAACTCGGGACAAACCCACCAAAAACTCGCGAACATCGACCCCAATTCGATCCGCCGCAGATGGCGTGCGCGCGTGGCGACCGAGGAGGCTGAGTAGGGAAGGGGAGAGGATGTGTGCTTACTTACTCAAACTTACGGAGGCGACGTAGTAGGAGTCTGCGCTGGCTGCTTCTTCGTATAACTCGTCGGAGTTCGCCGGAGCGGAGGAAGGAGGAGGGCGTCTGCGTCTGCCTGCGCGTCCGAGCGAGCGAGGGAAATGTTAGCCGCCTTGCCGCGAAACCCTAGAGGAGGGGGGCAGGAAGCAGGAGGAAGCCGAGGGATAGCAGGAGAGAGGCGGCGGAGACTAACCGAGGAGGGAGCAGCCGCCGACGTCGGTCGCCGGTGCCGGCAGCGGCAGTTGCGGTGGTCTGTCACCCGCGAGACGCGAGTCCTTCCTCCGCGCAAGCAGCGTGGTGGTCGGGTCTATATGGGGGCGGAGGCGTGGTTGGCTGGCTCCTGTGGAGGCCCAGTTATGGATTACGTGCGCCAGGACGGGACACGGCCCAGTCCGAGCGTTCTGTTGCTTGAAGAGGAGGTAAGAAAGGGAGAAGTGAGCGAGGGAACACACGGAAGGGATGGAAGAGAAACGAAAAGGAAAATGATAGGGGATTGTACGCCACGCGTTCTTCGGGTCGATTGCGCGACGCGTGTCAGGTGAAAACGAAACGGTGTCCTCTTATGGGTTTTACATACGACACCTCTTTTCTTCTTATCTCTTCATTCTCCATTCGTTTTCAATCTCCTGTCATGGACTACATGATGACCCACAAGTATAGGGGATGTAACGTAGTATTTTTGATAAATAGAAGTGTTGATCCAACGAGAAACAGAAGGTGTTGACTAGTGGTATAGAGCAGAAAATCTCTGTAAATACTTAGTAAACGGATTTTTAGTGGTTTTTTGATAAAGCAACAAAACAAAGTGCAAGTAACAAATAACAAACGCAGCAAGTGGCCTAATCATTTCTTAGCAAAAGACAAGCCGGTGGAAATATTTATAAGGACCAAACGTTCTCGAGGACACATGGGAATTCTGTCAAGTGCTTTCACTTTAAATAGCTGAGTACTCTTCTTTGATGTTGTAAGTGTTGTGTGGGTAAACCTGTGCTAATGTACCGACCTTACTTGAAATAATATAAACTTGTGATTAAACCCCTTGCAAACATTCGTAACTACAAAAAAGTAATTAAGATATAAATCTAACCACAGCCTTAAACTCTGAGATCCTACACTCCCTTGTGCAAAGGTGTTCTAACGGGGGTTCAGGTTTCTGTCACTCCGGCAACCCCACAATTAGTAGCCAAATACACAATGCATTCCCCTAGACCCATAAATGGTGAAGTATCATATAGTCGATGTTCACATGACACCACTAGAAGAATAGCACCACAACTTAAATACTAACCATTGAATAATAACTCAACACAAATCCACTAATAACAACATGACTTCTCCCATGTCCTCAAGAACTAAACGAACTACTCACAAGACATCATATGGATTACGATCAAATATGATATGATAATGGATAACAATCTGAACATAAACAATAATCCAATGGTTCCACTCACAAGCATCAACTACAATAGTAATTAACATCGGGAAGGTTTCTCCTAAGAACTAAAGCAATATCCAACACAATTGTTACAGCGGGACGGAGTGGTGATGATGGTGCTGGTGGTGATGATGGTGTGGATGATGATGATCCGGATGAAGCCAAGCTTGATAACGGTGTTGATGGCGACGATCTCCCCTCTCCGGAAAGGAATTTCCCCGGCAAAAATCTATCTGCCGGAGAGATCTTTCTCTCTCGGTGTTTCTGCCCCACAGAGGCGGCGAAAATCTATCTGTGGTCGCTCCCCTAGCCTTAGGGTTCTGTAGGGAAGATATAGGCGAAAGGGCGGAGTCGGGAGCCGGGCAGGTAGGCCACACCTTCCCTAGGCGTGGCCTAGGGTGGGCCCGCGCCTAGGGTGTGTGGGACCCCTGCGGCCCTTCTTCGTACCTCCTTATGGCTTCCTCTGTCTTCTGGAAAAATATAATTTTCCCATATTTTTCTGGTATTTTTCTGATCTTCACGAAATTGCATCAAAACGCCTTCTTTTCCATCAGAATCTAGACTCCGGTAGTCCATCATCCAACATGCATAAACAGATGAAAAGACATAAGTAATACCTCATAATAAGACAAATATCAATGAATAGAGGTAGATATGATATAGAATGGTGATGCAAATTGGGTGTATCAACTCCCCCAAGCTTAGACCTTCGCTTGTCCCCAAGCAAAAACTGAGCTCAGTAAACATGTCCACAGATTTATGGAGTGAAGTGTCGATAAAGGAATACGAACAAGAAGCATCACACTTACCATTACACAACTCATAGAAGAAAGCAACTCACCATTATATAACTTAGCTTGCAACCAAGTACAACAGTCACAATAGAGATGCATAAAGATAAATCATGATTGGAATTGGCAAACTTGTTCTTGGTCAGAGAACACCTGGCAAACAGTTTCACAAAAAGCTTTTGTAGAAGTTTTCAACAGGAGCACTCTTTGCTCAAAAAGGTTTTTCAATGAAGGCTTTCAAAGTAATACTCAATAGATAAAAGTTTTGTGCAAACAAGGAAGATAAAGAACATGATTGAATAAATCACCATATGAATGCTTGAAACACAGCAACTCAAATGCTTGCTGGAGATAGAGAGGGAGTAGGTTTACTGACTCACCTTGGAAATAGGAGAAAGGTCCCTTCATAGAGGGAAGAAGGGGTTACAAGTCATAAAGAGATTCCAAAAGATTATGGTACTTACTAGCTTTGAGCCCTCATTGCCCCTATCATAGGCATCTTGAGATGAATAAGGTTAAAGTGCACAAAGCTGGAGTATATGCTTGACGAAATATAAGTTGGCAATCTCATGTCCCTTGAATATGAGGGCCACTCCTCATGCTACTCAACTTTGGTCACCGGTAAGTTCTTGTCATTGTAAATACATGCGTATCATAGAGAACCGCCAACGGGGTACCCCTTGCACATGGTACATGAGCTATCCCATAACCAAAATGACAAGGCAAACAGACAATGAGCATCTCAGCGATCTTTTTATTTACTATATACATAGCTTTCTATTGAGGATGCTTCATAGATAGCTCACTATGGTGATGCTGCAAGTTTCCACCATGATTAGGCATGGCTTAGGCTAGCGGCTCAGGCGTTTCTCTAACACAAAATACATACTCCATGGACTTACAAGTTCCCTCTTTATTTCACACCTTGACATCCATAGACAAAAGAACATGATATCAACTGAGTACAAAGTACAGGTGCAATGTTGAAAATGTTCCCCGTGACAACACGGTTCTGTTAATTCCAACGTATAGATGCAAGCATATACAACTTCGATGACACAATGGTTCAAGTCTATTAGGGGCAAAGAAATAAGGTGTGCCGTCAAGTTCGTGAGAGCTTTACTAACTAACATAACAAAGTAATTTTTAATTTGAAAGGTAGATGAAGCTTGAGAATTTGCTTGGAATAGAAAAAGCTACTAGGTAGATATGGTGGACACAAGTGGCAAAGGTTTTGGTTCAAAGGGATTGGAAACATGAGAAGTATGCCTTCTCAAAACGGGGTTTTGGCTAGAAAGGCTGGGTAGCAAGCAAGAGAGTTGAAAGAAACAAGCAAACATACAAGTAATAAAGCCAAACATGCAATCTTCCTTGAAGACACAAAAGATCTTAAATAAAGAATACTAAGCTTATAAGCCAACAACAAAGAAAACAAATGATACAAAATACCTGCAAGCTTTTTTTCTCTTTTTATTTCAATTCTCAAAAAATTATTGCTGCTGACCTGAACTCGGTTTGCCAAAACCAATTTAGATCCACTTGATGCTCCCAAAGTGATGCCAATACTGATCAACAAGATCCATCACATAATAGAGATTGCAAACTAAAATAAGAAGTGCAAAAAGTAAAAGATGAGACTTCTCATTAATATTCCAATAAAGGCACTCACACCAAGGGATACATAGATAATCAACCAAAGGAGAGATACTTCCACATGCAAACCAAACTATAAGATAAATTCTCTATCAAAGATATGAATCCACTAAAAAGGTAAAAGATAAAATATAAAAGATAATGGTGGTGATACCGCGGCACTCCCCCAAGCTTGGAACAATCCAAGGGGATGCCAAACCTGGTGACGAATTACTCCTTCGGTGGTGGTGGTGTTCTCTTGTCATCATAGAACTTCCAAGGCAAAGGTTCCCCATCCAAAAAGGATGTCCTTGTCTCTGCAATCCTGAAACTAGCAACAGAGCTTATGCGATCAAATATAGCCTCATACTCACAGTTTTGATTTTGTATGTCGTAGAGTTGTGCTTGTAATTGGTTGGTGGTCTAACAGAGCGCGAAGATTTCTTCTCGGAGCTCAGCCACCTCCTCCTTGTGTTTAGCGATGAGTTCTGAACTTATCTTGTGAATATCATCCACTTCGCATTCCGCCATCTTCTTGTACCTGAAAACCTCCTACTCTAATGCTCCCATCCTGTCTTCCAAACTTCCTTATCCCTTGGGGCCTTGAACTTCTTTCATCTGTACATTCCCATTGATACGTCGGAAACGTATCTATAATTTTTTATGCTCCATGATTGTTTTGTATCTACTTTGTTTTGCTTTGTCTACACTTTGAGGTGTTCTTATATATTTTCTGGAACTAACCTACTAACAAGTTGCCACAGTGCCAGTTGCCTGTTTTCTTCTGTTTTTGGTCCACAAAGGCAGAAAATCAATATTCTTGGAATTGGACGGGACAAAAGCCAAAGTCATTATTTTTTCCGGAGCAACACGGAACCACGAAGCAGAGCCGCAGGGGGGCCACAGGGTGGCCGCACCCCCTAGGCGCGAGCAAGCCCTGGAGGCGCCTACAGGGGGTGTGGGCCCCCTGGACCCCCACCTATAAGAAGCCTATAAGAAGCCTCCGACCCAAAAACCCTAGGGAATCCAGAAGAAATCCACGAAAACCTCCGTAGCGCCGCCGCCACCGAAGGGGAGATTCGGGGGACAAAAAGTCTCTGTTCCGGCACCCTGCCGGGACGGGGAAGTGCCCCCGGAGCCATCTCCATCGATCTCCATCGCCATCTTCATCACCGTTGCTGATTACCATGATGAGGAGGGAGTAGTTCTTCCTTGAGTCTAAGGGCTCTACTGATAGCTATGTGTTCATCTCTCTCTATATGCATGGTCATATTGTGATCATGAGATTTCTAATCAAGTAGATCTACCTTGCTACTCAAGTGCTTTAATAGATCTCTGCTCTCCCCATGTGTGTGAAAGTGACAGCGTGCATGCCATGGTGGCACTTAGGTTTGAGTCTACATAAATACTTTTTGTGCTTTAATAGTTCTATGATTTTCCCCACGTGTGTGAAAGTGATAGCGTGCATACCGTGTGTGGCACTTTGGCTAGATTGAATATTTGTTATGAGTTATATTTGGAGTTCGATGTCTCTATGAAATTGTGGTGTTTGTTGGAACCTTCTAGCGCTCAAGGTAACAGTGTGGGGTTATCTAGTTTGGGGAAGGCAGACTTTGAGGAGTGCTATTATAGCCCTACCAATGATTAGAGTGTCAAACCGGAGAGTAGTTAAGAGTAGTATCATGAAGAGAATATATTTATAGAGAGAGTGTTCACTAGTGAAAGTATGTTCCCTAGTCCTTGTTTCTAAACATTGAAACACCGTTTGCATCTAGATCTGTTGCATGTTTCCTTGCTTTAGTCTTTACCTCACTCACACACGTTACCCCACGTCAACAACAAGTCAGAAGCTATTTTCTGGCACCGTTACCACTTGTATTTCACTATCTCTTCGCCGAACTAGTGCACATATACGCCTGACAAGTGTATTGGGTGTGTTGGAGACACAAGAGACTTCTTGTATCTTGATTGCAGGATTGCTTGAGAGGGAATACCTTTGACCGCTTCCTCCCTGAGTTCAATAAACCTTGGGTAATCCACTTAAGGGAAACTTGTTATTGTTCTACAAACCTCTGCACTTGGAGGCCCAACAACGGTCTACAAGAATAGAAGTGCGTAGACATCAAGATCTTTTCTGGCGCCATTGCCGGGGAGGTTTTGGGATTTTACCTTACCTCCACGTCAAGCTCCATCAAAAGTGTTTTCTGGTGCCGTTTCCGGGGAGGTAAGGTAAAAGGTACTCACATCCTCCGGTGTGAGTGCTCTAAGTTATTTCCTTTGGATTCTGCAATTTGGTCTTTTTGTTTCTTGTTTTCACTAGTTAGGCTTAATGGAAAACAACAAAAAAATTAGGGAGCTTTATAGTATCTATCTTGAGTTAGGACATGAAGTGTTTAAAGAGAAAATTATAAAACCTATGGAACTTTATTTGCTTGCTAATAGCAATGTTATTAGTATGAATTCTGTGGACACCATTATTGCTAATGCTATGGAAAATTCTAAGATTGGGGAAGCTAGTTTTGATGAAAATGATCTTTTTAGTCCCCCAGCTTTGGAAGATAGCTATTCTATTGCTTATGATGATACCAAACCTCCAATCTATGATGATTACAATGATGAATATGATATTTTCTGTCACATCCCAAATTTTTCCAAATTTTGAAATGTGAAAAATAAATAAATAAACAAAATAAATAATAGTTGAAATTTAGGGTGAAAAGAAACTTTTTGCTTCTAAATGGAAACATCAAAACCCTTCTTGAACAAATTTGAATAAAATTTAATCCAACAAATTTCAATCAAGTGAAATGCATTCATCAAAGAATGTATCTTGAAATTTAAACACTTGGAAAAGTTAAACCAAAACCCTAAAACCCTAATGGAATAAAATCATTTCCAAGATCTCTCTAAGACTATGGAATTGATCCATATAAATATTCAACAACAATCATTTTAAAATGATCAAAAATGATAAACAAAAACATTATAAAACCATAGGAATAGGTTTCATTTAATTTGGAACCATGGATAAAAACTTATGAATTTAATAAGGTTAAAGGAAATAATTTCCAAAGCTAATAAAGCTCCTATCTAAAATCCATAACAAATTGTGAGCAAAATAATCCTAAAAGGATTTAAAAAGATAAACAAATATTAAATAAAATTATACAAATTAGAATCACCAATTTTGGATCTATAAAAAAAAGATATGGATTTTATAAGGCAAAGGAAGAAAATAAATAAATAAGGAATATTTAAAAGCCAAATTAAATCTTGGCCAAATCCATAAACAAACAAAATGAAAGTTTATTGAATAATAAATAAGGGTAAAAGATTATTTAAATAAAATCATAAGGATTGAATATTATCCAATTTTATTTAAATAAAGACAAATTGCCTAAATAATAAATCCCAAGAAAATTATTTAGAAGAAAATTTAAACCTTAAATTAAAAACCTTAAATTAAATCCATAATAAAATGGAATAAATATAATGCAAATCCAAATAAAATAAAGGGATAAATAATATTCAAATAAAGGTATATGGGATTAAACCATATTCAAATGATATTTAAATGGAAGACAAAATCCCTAATAGAAATGATTAATTAAATGATGAGAAAATAATAAATTGGAATTTTCCAAAGTGGATTAAAAAGTTATCTAATAACTTAAAAAGAATTATTTCAATGAAATTTATATGGGTTTAAAACCATATTTGATTTTATTTGAATAAAGACAAATGCCCAATTTAAATGAACATTAAATCATATTAAAATATTTAAATAATTCAAAGTGAATTATTTGCACTAATGAATAAATAAAACCTACTCAAAAAGGTTTGGTAAAAATTAGAATACAAATAGAAGTTTGAAAAATATATTTAAAATCTAATTTTAATAAAGACAAGTGCCTATTATAATTAAATAATAAACCATAAATAAATAAAAGAATTATTCTAAAATGGATTTTAAAATACATAACTTAACATATTAAAAACCTACTAAATATTTGGAAAAGATTTGAAAAGAAATCTAAAATCAAAAGAGTGTTTTAATTTGAAAACAGAAAATCAAAATAGAAAAAGGAAAAAGAAACAGGAAAAAAGAATGAAACTAGCCCAACCCAGAACCTGGCCCAACTAAGCCCAACTCGCAGCCCGTCTCCCTCCCCCACGCGAAACGTTTTCTCACTAGAACCCACACCCGCGCAGACGCTGAACACTGGACCCCACCGTACCCCCTTCTCCCTCTGTGACCGCGGGACCCAACCGAACACGTCATCGTTGTCTACCCCACGACCTGTTCCCCCTCTCCCTCACTGCCGTTCTCTGCCGATTAATTCTTCGCGTAAATTCGCCTTAATGCCGCGTTGATTCCACCTTGGAACCATGCCCTATTAATCGCCCACGTCCCCTCTCCCGTTTCCCCCAGACGCCACTCCTCCTCTGCCCCTAGGCTGCTTGAATTGCTCACTGTAAGCCTCACTGCCCCGACGAACTCCAGCCATGATTCCGGCCAGCACTCACCACCCCACTACCCCTGGAACCTACTAGCTTGATCCCCATTACCAGGCGCACCTCCCAGTACGTCTCGCTCGCCCGCGCAAGCCCCAGAGGCTCGGCAACCTCGACGACAGAGCACCACCGCCGTCTGCCCCCTCTCTGACGAGCTACCGCGATAAAGTCTGACCTCCCCTCTTCCTCTCTTTGACACTCACGACATCGCCTCTCTATCGCGCGTCTAACGCCTCCCTCCTTTGGCTTTCCCGTGATTCGTAGCCCCATCTTCGTTGACGAACAGAGCGCACCGTCACAGAAGCTTCTCCGGCGAGCAATAGACGACAAACCCGTGCGCCCCTGCCTCCCCACGAGCACGTTGAGCATCAGCACTCCACGGCAAACCTGGTGAGCCTCCCCATCCTCTCCCTTGCTTCCTGCTTCGCCGAAACCACCATGAACAGAGCGCGTCGCCACTCGCCGTCACGCCAACGCCGCCCATCTGTGGTTATCGTGTTGTGAGCCGTAGGATTTAAATCCAAGCGCTACGATAGAATCTTAAACGAAGGGGTAAGTTGGCATCTACACCGTATGATTTAAGTTAGATCCAACATCCCACGATGCTTGATCTAGACGAATCGGTACAGACCAATGAGGTTAAGACACGTGGCCTGTGTTTTGTTTTAAAAACAGAAACATATCTATTAGATGTTTAGATTTGAAAAACTCATAACTTTAAATATACACGTCCAAAATTTACAAACTTTATATCAATGGAATAAGGAAAAACAAACCTTTGCAACCATGCCCTTAGTGTGGCATTTTTCTTCTGGAAAATTGGTTGTTTATTCAGAAACATTTCTAGGCTTATTTAGAGTATAAAAATTATTCTAGAAATGATTTTTGAGTAAAATCTTTTGATAATAATTTTTTTTTGAACCTACTGACCATAAAAACCAACTTTTGGATTTAAAAATATATTTTGTGACACTAAGGAATTATCCCTTCGAATAAAGGCAATTCTAGTAAAATAAAATTATTGCTTTGATTTAAAAATGGTTTTGAGTGAAACCTTTTGAAAATGGATTTGTTTTAAAACACTTTGACCCTAAATATTAATATTTGTGTTTAAAAACATTTTGGATAACACTAGAAATTATTACTTTGATTTAAATCATTTCTAGCAAAACAAAAATGATTTAAATAGCCCATTTCCACTAACTTGATTTAAAATGGTGTTGCCACTTTTATAAATGATCAATAGGTATTTAAAAATGTTTATAACTTGTTAGAAACCACTTTTCCAATAAAACAATCTCTTGCATGCTTGCATGCATTGTTTTGTTGTTATTGTTTTATGTGATGAATTGTTTGAATGCTAGTGTGAATATGTGCTTGCTTGATTGAATTGTAGTGAAATTTGAAGAGTGTGACAATTGCAAGATCAAGGAGTGAATCTATATTCTATACTAAAAAGGCAAGTGGTGCTTCATACTTTTGTCCTATTATTTTCACTATGCATTAGTGATATTTCTAAGTAGGACTTGCATGAAATTTTTTATGTGTTAACTATGCCATGGGAAATCCTAGTAGATGATGCCTTAGTAGAATTTTCCCTAAGTTAAGATCCCTGCTACTATCATGCTTAGCTTAGCTAGTAGAAAACAAGGGTGGTTTATACTCATGCTATGAAATATTTCTAAGTCTACGACTTGTGTTTTGTTTAATAAAACAACTATGTGAATGAATCACCTAGGTGGAATGGTGTGAATGGGTTATGTTGAGTGTTTACACAGGGCCCATATTTATGGCCTACCCTAGTGTATCTCACTTGTGGAAAGCCACCCAGGAACAAAGAGATTTGAGATGTCATATGTTAAGAAGCTTCTAGTGCAGCCACTTGGCAATATGGGCTCTGCCTGGATCACATAGGTTGCAATAACTTAGCCAAATGGACAGTTGGTGGTAGGGGGTGTTAGGTTTGGAGCGCGTCCATTTTGGTCTAAGGGAAGGCTTCTGAAAGATCTTGTCTCGATGCATGTCGAGTCTTGTGGGGAAAGTGCACCACCTCTCGAGAAGGAAGAATCTAAGTACTTAGCCGTGTCCCCGGAAATGGACAATTTGAGCATCAAGACATGGAAGCTATCAAGGATCTCCTCATCCCAATTTCTAAGTTAAAAGCTTGTGGTTGAACAAGGGTTAAAGGTTTAACAAATTTTACTGGTTGTTCCTTGGGTGATTTTGACAAACAAAAACTTAGTGTTTTCAAATGATAGGGAAAATCTATTTTGAGCAAAGCAAGCCTAAGCTCCACTTATACAAATGCATATAGATGTTAGATACCACTATTCTACCATAGTATCACTTGCCAATACAATTCCAATGTATTGACCCTTGTGGTTGTAACTTATTATGTTGCAGGACTGTTTGATATTAGTGAAGTGATTTGAATAGGATTACAAGTCTACAACCAACATGATTGCCTGTGGCACTTTGAAGATGAAGGACTCCATGCTATATAGTTATTTCTGCCGCATTGTAATGAGACAGCCAAATGAGCTATGTAAGATGTAATGAATTATTTTATTCCTGGTTATAAAGTTGTATTATGACCTTTGTTTCTTGATATTACATCTTAAATTGTGGATGCTAGCTATTGATCCAGGGACTAGCATTGTAAACACAGGGATCTCTACCTTATCAGGTTGGGACCTCTACATTTTCAATCCACCTACTATTGAGGAGGAAGTTAATTGTGATTACAATATGACTCCTATATTTGATGATTATTGTGATGAGAATAGTAGTGATAGCTATTTTGTTGAATTTGCTCCCACTATAATTAATAAGAATAACTATGCTCATGTCGAGAGTAACTATAATTATATGGATGTGGCTCATGATAAGAATGTTTTATGTGATAGTTATATTGTTATTTTATTCATGATCCTACTGAAAGTTATTATGAGAGAGGGAAACATGGTTTTATGCATCTCAATAATATTAAGTTTCCCCTATTTATGTTGAAAATCTTGAAGTTGCATTTATTTTGCTTTCCTATACTTGTTGCTTTGTGCTTTCATGACTTGTTTCTTTACAAGATTCCTATGCATAGGAAGTGGGTTAGACTTAAATGTGTTTTGAATTTGGTTCTTGATGCTATCTTTTACTTCAATTCATATTTCTTATGTGAGCATCTTCTCAAACTATTGTGCCTAACTTAAAGGCGTTAAAGAAAAGTACTTGTTGGGAGATAACCCAAGATTTTTCTTGAGTCTTGGAAGTTATTACTTATGTAATGACCTCTCCTTATCCTTTTTGTTTGCTTTTTGTGCCAAGAATGACCTCTAATGAGAGGGAAGTAAGATTTGGGGAGTTGCTGTCCTGAAACAGATTTTTGTCCTCCACCATAAAAAAATCATGAGGAGTCTTTGTAAGTCAGATTGAGCTGAAAATTTACGAATAAATCCCCCAGTATGTTAGCTAATTTCGTTAGTTCAACACTTTTTGATTTGAGCAATATAAGGTCTTCAAAAAAATCGGTTTCTACCTGCTGGTCTGTTTTGACAGATTTCTGCCATTATTAGCATTTGCTTCTTATTGATTCCTTTTTGAGTTCTCTTTTGGGGAATTGAGCTTTTTGAAGGATTTGCTACAGTAGCTTGTGTTTTTAGTGAAAAGTTTTGCTGTTCCAAAGCTTTGCCAAAGGTCTAATATCTTTTGAATACACTAATGTTGCTAATGAAGATTGTGTGAAGTTTTGTATGAAGGAAAAATTTCAGGTGTAGAGAGAGAATGATGTGATGAGATGAAGAATGGACAAAAGCTCAAGCTTGGGGATGTGTCACCCCAAGAAATATCCAAGAGGTACAAGCTTCAAAGCTTGGGGATGCCTAAGGCATCCCCTTCTTCATCAATAAAAAGTTCAGGTCTTTCTAGACACTTCGTTTTTATTGTTTCATGCACTATTGTGTTGTTCTTGGAGCATCTTACTTTTAGTTTTTGGTTTTTGTTTGCTTAGTTTGCTTGAGTAAGTTGGTTGGTTACACCACACTTCTTTTGGAGAGAGACACGCTCTGTTTCCATTGCCTATAACACTCTAGTTTTCACTCTTATTGTTTTGTGAGTGTTCACTTTTGCTAGCACTGCGTTCAGCCTTAGTTTTCTTGTGCTTTCAGCTTAGAACTTTTTAGTTCTTCCTTGTGGATTTGTGAGACAATCTCACTGATCTTTATTGATTATTATCTTTGTGAGTTGTTTCAAATAAGTTGATTGGTGTTGGAAAAGAGTAGGAAGTTTCATGCTTATAGTAGTACAAGAGGAGCTTGCTTTGACTGTGACTTAGACTTTATCATGTCATGCTAAATCTTGTTTTGACCTTATGCTTAGTGATTATTGTTGTAGAATGACTTGTTCCAAACAATTAGGATTGCTTAATGTGCCTTGAAGGAATCATGTGTTGTTTTAGCATACAAAGGCATAATATTATGGTATTCTCCTTCGATGCTTTGTTTGGATTGACTTGGCACATGCTCACACCATGTTATGACTATGAACAAGTAACCATAGCATCTATGATCATTTAGTCCTTGACTTGTAGTACCACTCTATGCTTTGATTAGTAATGTTTTGTTGCTCTGCATGATTATGGCCATTATTGCTCTCTTAGTTGGTTGCTCCCAGTCTTTTGCTAGCCTCCACTTGTATGAGTAAGCTCTACTCATGCTTCGAACTCCCAAGAAACCAAGTTATTCCAAAGTGTCCACTATAAATTCCTATGCATGGTGTGTTACACCATTCCAAGTATATTCTTGTTTTCTGCTATCTTCCAATTAAAAAGTATTTTGTTATGTGAAAACTTAGTGATTAAAGCCCTCACAAACTTGATGGCACACTTTATATTCTTTGCCCCTAATAAACTTGAACCATTGTGTCATCTATGTTGTATATGCTTGCACTTATACGTTGGAATTAGCAGAACCGTGTTGTCATGGGGAACGTTTCAGCATTGCACTTGTACTTTGTACTCAGTTGATATCATGCTCTTTTGTCTATGGATGTCACCGGTGTGAAATAAAGAGGGAACTTGTAAGTCCATGGAGTATGTATTTTGTGTTAGAGAAACGCCTTGTCCGCTAGCCTAAGCCATGTCTAATCATGGTGGAAACTTGCAGCATCACCATAGTGAGCTATCTATGACGCATCCTCAATAAAAAGTTATGCATATAGTAAATAAAAATATCGCTAAGATGCTCATTGTCTGCTTGCCTTGTAATTTTGGTTATGGGATAGCTCTTGTACCATGTGCAAGGGGTACCCCGTTGGCAGTTCTCTATGATAGCATGTACTTACAATGACAAGAACTTACAGTTACTGAAGTTGAGTAGCATGAGGTGTGGCCCTCGTATTCAAGGGACTTGAGATTGCCAACTTATACTTTGTCAAGCATATACTCCATCTTTGTTCACTTTAACCTTAATCACTTCAAGATGCTTTTGATAGGGGCAATGAGGGCTGAAAGCTAACAAGTACCATAATTTTTGGAAGCTCTTTTTGAAACTTGAAATTCATGCTTCCCTTATGAAGGGCTTTTCTTTCACAATTATTGAGTCTCCACCTTCTACCTTTCGGCACCATTAGGAGAGCATAGTTTTCATTCTGTGTGTAGTGTCCCAAAACTAATTGATTGATGCATATTGTGATATTACTTGTTCTTGTGCTACTTGTATCTAGTCACTCTTATGAACTTTGAAGGTGTCCTATGCATCTATTTGATACTCTATGAGGGACAAGCTGATTACCACTATGCTATGTTTTCTGTATGTGAAACAAACAAACATTTTTCAATGCATGTTATTCATGATCTTTGTTTGTAGCCTTTCATGTTGCATGCATAGTTACTTTATCTTACTGTTAGAACTCCATCTTTCATGCTCATGTTTAGAGTTCTTTGATCCCAGCTTTCAATGCTTGCAAATGGTTTGATCTTAGTTTTGTTGGTGCATGTCACCTCAAAATATTCTTTTTATCACTTACTGAAAGGATATGGATGTCGCCTAGAGGGGGGGGTGAATAGGCGATTAAAACTTTTCCTAGAGTGGCTCAACAAAGGCGGAATTAAACTAGTGTTTACTTTGTAAAGCACAACCTAGAAACAACTAAGGTTTACCTATGTGCACCAACAACTTATGCTAAGCAATACAAACAACAAAGTCATAGCAAGATATATATTACTTCAAGCACGAAGGCTATCACAATGTAAAGTGCATAAGTAAAGAGCTCGGGTATAGAGATAACCGAGGCACGCGGGGAGACCGATATTTTACCGAGTTCCTCCCAACATGGAGTACGTCTCGTTTGGAGAGGGGGTGGTATCAAACCACCAACGCCACAAAAGGCCTCCCTTATTCTCCGGTGAATCTCACCCCAACGGGATCGATCCACGCTTCCACTATCGGTGCACTTGTCGGTGGCAACCGGAACCTCTCACAAGGTTGGGGCACTTCTCCACAACTTAATTGGAGGCTCCCAACAAACGCCACCAAGGCCACAATGCCACCAAGGCCACAAACCGTCTAGGGTTCCAAGAACCCAAGAGGGACAAGCTCCAATGAGTATCTCAAATTAAATTCTCCAAAGAGAACTCAAACCGATGCACCAAATGCAAATGGCAAGAACACCACAAAGGTGCTCAAATCCCTCTCTCCCAAATTCCACCAAATCTACAAAAGCTTATGGGGGAATAAGAGAGGAAGAACAATGGAGGAAATCCACAAAAGACTCCAAGATCTAGATCCCAATATGTTCCCCTCACTTAGAGGAGAGATTGATTGGTGGGATTGTAGATCTAGATCTCCTCTTTCAAATCCCTCAAGAATATGCAAGAACCATTGGAGGGATTGAGAGAAAGCAAGCTCAAGAAGGTCAACAATGGAGGGGAAAACTTGCAAGAATGGTTAGGGAACCATTGGGGAAGAAGGCCCCTTAAATAGGTTCCCCGAAAATCCAACCGTTGAAGCCAAAAAAGCGCGAATCCCGGTACTACCGGACATTCCCGGTACTACCGGACAATCCCGGTACTACCGGACAATCCCTGGGGATCCCAGGTCGCCAAACGCACCTTTTTCAGTACCGACCGGTACTACGAAGCGGTACTACCGGACCTCCGGTACTACCGGACCCTGGTCCGGTACTACCGGTCATCCCTGAACGAAAACGACCATAACTTTTGCATCCGGACTCCGATTTTGATGATCTTGGGCTCGTTTCGAAGAGGACAACAAGCTCTAAAAGATAATGCAAAGAAACATTATAGTCCAGCAAGGGAGGATAGATCCAAATGACGAAAGGTTTAACCTCTATCAAAAAGATGAACCGATAAAACCTCCAACATAAAAAACGTAATAGAAAATGCATATGAAATCCGTTTTCGATGAACGAGAGCTTGTCATGGAGATTAACACAAGCTCTAAATCCTCACATGAGTAAGAACCAAATAATGGAAGGTTTTACCTATCTCTAAAATACAAACCGGTAAAACCTTCAAGATCAAAACGCAATAAGATATAAAAGGGAAATCCGTTTTTGATGGACTAGAGCTTGTTATGGAGATTACCACAAGCTCTATATCCTCACATGGATAAGACCAAATAACAACCAAATATGATGATGCAAGTATGCAAAGGTTTGATCTCTCTCCGAACGATGTGACCGAGTTACTCATTCGAGAGCCCCTCTTGATAGTACAGTTATCTATCCTAAACCCGGTCTCCCAACAAACATGAGACCGGCAAAAGGGAAAACCTATCAATATTATACCTTTGCCTTGAGCAATCCATTTGAGATCAATGTAGACGATCTTGTCCTTCTCAAGATGGACACCTTTCTTGATTCCTCATCATCGATCCATGATCACCGAGGATGGCAAGCATCAAACATGAGATCTTCTATAGATGGCGCATTTTGAGCTTGCACAACACATCTTCTTCTTATTTCATCTATCTTGAAGTCAACACATGCTCCAAGCAATGCCAATGGACAATTCCTACAAGTACAACTTAATACACACATTAGTCCATAAAGATTGTCATTAATTACCAAAACCACACATGGGGGCCCAACATGTTCTTTCAATCTCCCCCATTTTGGTAATTGATGACAATCCCCTTAAGAGGGTTTATATAAGAAATATTATTGAATTAAATGGTAATACCAATATCAAATACTACAAAAGTATGTGATATTGGTACCACCACCATATATAGAGCAAACTCCCCCACAATCTATGCATGTGTGATGAACTTGAATTTCATTGCATATATTGCCAATCATTATCATTGGTGGAGTTTCCTCTATATATACCACATGCTAAGCATCAACAAAGATGCAAGAGCATGAGAGGCAAATGCACAAGAAAAAACTCAATGCATAAACCAACTTCCCTTAAACCCTCTAAAACTTCTCCCCCATTGGCATCGATTGCCGAAATGGGTGACAAGTTCTAGAAGGCAAATATAGTAATAATTACTCTAAAGGTGTGCCTTCGCACATATCCAATGATGAATACTTGGGAGGGAGTAGAACTATATCGAGGATCCGAAGATTGCCAAATTAAAGTCAAATGATGCAAGCAATTTACAAGATCCGACAAACCAAATGAAAACAACGAATGAGTCCAAATAAAAACAACAAGATGTTATGAAATGAGCAAAAGAGTGCTTCAAATAACAAATAGAGAAGCTTCCCAAGATTTGTGCATACTTTATAATCATTGTATTTCAATACAAAAATGCACAAATATGGAATCCTCACTCCTCAATAAACATTTAAAACACAGCAAATGTGAAAGAATGCAAATGAGTATTATTAAATGAATTAGATGAGCTCCCCAAAGAGCATGCACCAATTATGATACTTGCATTTGGGAACAAAGTGCATAGTCATGGAATCCTCACTCATCCAAATTCATTTAATAATACACGGCATGAGAGAACAAATATGAGTGTCCGAAGATGTAGACAAGAGGAACAAGCACTCATAGGAAAATAAATTTGGAAGCCACCAAAGAATCAAAAGGAATAGAAAGGTGGTCTCCAAGGATTAAAAATCAACTAAAATTATCTTCTCATATGTGTATATGTATCTAAGTGGAAAATATCACAAAGACATATTCCAAAGAAGAAAAATGCACACATAAAGAAGATTATACAAGAAAGCACATGAAAGGCAAAAATGAAGTCATAACATATATTAATAAGATTTTTGCTTCAAAGCATGGCCAAAGGCTCACATATATCTTATTGTACATAATGGACTTCAAACACAAACACACTACATATATTACAACTATCACCAAGGGAAAAGGAGAAAGTTGAAATATATGAAGAAAGGCAACAAGTATCATAAGATAAAATAGACTAGCAAAATCTCACTATTGCATATGAGAGAAGTTGATGAAATGATAGGCAATAAAATTGCTAGATTGACATATTTGGGATTGGAGGATCATATGCATGATTTTGTATAGTCCCAATTATATGCACTCATCTCAACTTAAACACATATACAATATAGATTCCTCTTAAAACCATGGCTAGAACTACAACAATTACAAATACACTAATTCATGCTAGAAGGCGACCGACAAACGGTTGGAATCAAGATATATGAGCATGAGAAAGAGATACTTGTTACCGAGATATAATTGGTAGGATGTAGAGGATATGAATTCATTGATCATCCTATATCTTGTCTCAAATTTTCATGTATGCACCTCTTCTTCAAAATTGAGAGACAAGAATCCAATATATCTCCAATGTACCTAAAACACAATTAAGTACAAAATGGTCCCCAAACTTATTGGGTCCAAAGTAGTTAGAGAAACTACAATACATAGGAGAGACTCCACATAATTATGTGCACATTGATATGAAATTGAATTTCATGCACAACTTAGCCGATGGGAATTGGTGGAGTTTCCCCTATATATTGGATCAAAGAAAGCAAGCATGCCATAATATAATCATATAGTAAATATGCATGCATGAAGCTTTCAAGAACCAAAAAGGAGATACAATTTGAACAAAATACCAAGTAAATCGAGATTGCACACACAAGAGTGTGACATGACAAACGATGTCCAAATTGTATCAACGAACCAATTCAACACATGAAAGATCACAATTTCAACAAATGAACTAGGCATAATCCAAGGAGCAAAAGATATATAGAAATAAAAATGCTCAAGGATTTATCTCATTCTAAAATGGTCAAATCAAGAAACAAGGAATGAGACAAAACCAACTCCCAAAAAGAGCAAGGTTCCAACAAGAAACCAAACTCCCCAAACTTCACATGATGGCACAAGTACCAAAATGAAAAGATTGAGGTTCCAAGAACATAAAACATGATATGGATCAAAACAAAGAAGCATAAATATGAGTGTTCTAAATAATATAGGATAGCTCCCCCATGGATAGTGCATTTTGTAGGATTTTCCTTTTAAATGCAAAATGCACACAAATGGGATCATCACTAGTACCTATAATAAGCAAAACACAAGAGGATATCAATAAAATAAGAAGATCCACAAGAAGCAAGGAAGGCTTGGGAGATAACACAAAACATTTTCTTGGCCAAATATAGGATAAAATTAAGCAAGGGCCAAAGTGAATATGATCAATAAATTCTACCATAAGTTGGGTACTCATTGTCCAAGGACAAGAAATAGAATAATTTTCCCAAGGTAGCTTGCATGGATATCCAAGATCATAGTCACAACAAGAAGCATATAACTAAATATAAGAAATTGAGCATGATACTTCGAACAAGATTCTTGGTAGCTTCCCCAAGTCACACAATCACTAGTGAATAGAGTAACTTGAAGCAAATGGTTTCCATGAGGATTTATATATCTAAATATGAGGAAACGCATACCAAGAAACACTCTCATATACAAGATCCAAAATAAGATCAATAAAGCTACTCATGCAAATAGGAACTTGTATGAGCCAATGTGTCACATAGGCGCTAGATAATTATCAATATCAATTCTAAGTGACATAACCTCGAATATTCACATTTTCTAGGATTGTAATATGCACTAAGCATAAGACTCCCCCATAATGTGATACTACCATAAAAACAACACGAGGCAAAAGGATACAAATAGAGATAATTAATGGACATTATAAAACTTAAATTTCTCATGAGAATTATACCACATAGAGACTAGACAAGAATCCAATATAAATACTAGGTGGTAATCCTCATGTACACACATTTTTAGGATTATGGAATGCCTAAGCATAACACTCCCCCAAAATAGGATAATCCATTAATTTCTCACAAGAGCCAAATAGGATACCAAATATAACCAAGCAAGGCTCAAACACAAGAAACACACATACATGGTGTGCCACCTAATCATACACAAATAATCTTGATTTCAAGATAATTAAGTGGATAGCACAACATGTACAAAAACATGGAAGATACAAAACCAACACATGCACAAAGGGGCGAGTAACTTTCAATGTAAAGAGTTTAGCATATGTTACCGCAAGGAGGAACATTGTAAATATAATATAATCAAGATAATCAAAATGGCTTGGCTTGACAATAATAATTGATGAAGATCCCTCAATTCTTCATAATGTAGCCAAGACTCCAATGCCCTCCAAAACACACCTATTGATCAAGTTTTGGTTTGTTGGTCCCCAACCAAGTTGGGTCCTAAGAGGTTAGTCACAATAGGTTTGGCAACCCAAATGGTTCTTTTCTTGACACCACATTGAGCACCAACAAATTTGGCAAACACATTGCCAACCTCATCCTTCCAAAGAGAATAAGAATCATCAATAATGATAGGGTTGGATGAGGAGATATCGAGAGTGCATGAGGAAGAAATATGCCCCTTTTCACGGCATATGTAGCAAGTTCTACTCTTGCCATCTTTCTTCTTAGGAGAAGCCACAACTCGAGGAAGAGCTCGAGTAGTCCTCTTAGGAAGAGGCCCATTAATGACTTGAGGTGGAGCTTGAGGCCGCTTCCCTTGTTGCTTCACACTAAGAGGCTTTTTCTTCAATGGGCAAGATCTAACATGGTGCCCTTCTTCCTTGCACTTGAAGCAAACAATGTTGGCCGGATTCTTAACTTGATCTTGGCCATTCTTCTTGTTGTCCTTGTGCTTCAACTTGATAGTGGACTTGTTCTTGACATTAGATTTGAATCCAAGCCCACTCTTGTCATTGGGGAATTTTTGCATACTCAAGATTTTGTTGAGTGTGACCTTCCCTTGTTGAACATTTTTCAAGTCATTCTTCAAAGAAGTGACTTGAGCCTTGAGCTCTTTGATTTCCTCTACATGGTTAGTTTCAATACAAGTACTAGAGGAAGAAGATGCTACATTGTTAGAGCAACAAGGCATGGAATGTAATTCATCACGAGATATAGCATGGTTGTGATAGGATGAATTACAAGGACTAGCACATGGCAATATAACATTTGGAGTAGATATAGTGCTAATGTCCACATGAGGCCCACTAGATGTTACCTTTGACATGATGGCCTCATGAGCCAACTTTAGCCTACCATGGGAGACTAGGAGATCCTCATGCGAGCTTGAGAGCTTATCATGGCTTTCTTCTAATTTCCCATAGTTGCTAGTTAGCAAAGCAAATTGAGCCTTTAGCTCAACATTCTCCTTCAAAATAGATGCTTCACAAGAAATAGAGTTAGTAGCACAAGCATCATTACTATTAGCAAGAGGTGAGGGCAACTTGTCAAGCTCTTTTGAACATGAGGCTTTAAGTTGCTCATGTGACTCGGTGAGTTTGATGAGCTCACCCTTTATGACCCTAGAGCCATTTTTGAGGTGCTCAAAATCCTCAACAAGTTTAGCATAAGCAACTTCAAGTTCATCATTTTTAATCTTGAAGGAGTTAGCCACCGCAAGTTCTCTATCATGGTATTCCTTTACTCTAGATAATTCTAGAGTAAAAGTCTCCTCAAGAGATTCTTTGGTGGTTTGTTCTTCTTCAAGGGAGTACTTTACTTGAGCAAGTTCATTAGCATATTCACGCTCAAGTGCAAACTTTTCATCAATTATGTTTTCTTGCTCCTCAATAAGATCATTGCCTTCTATAGCATAATTCAAGATTTCAAGAAGGTTGGAGGAAGCAAGTTTATTTTTGTAGAGAGCACTATAGACAGCCTCTCCCATTTTCTTAATAGAGGTAATATCATACTTAACTCTATAATCATCATTATCGTTCTCAACCTCATCATCATCATCATGAGATACAATGGGATTCAAAGAGGTTACCTTTGTTCCCTTAGCCATAAGGCACATGTGAGAACCGGAGGAAGGTGATGATGAGATTGCACTTGTAGCTTTCTTCAAGACCTTGTCTTGGCTCATAAAATCTTTATTTTCCTTTACATGGTTAGCAACACAAGCACTAGAGGAAATGGAAGTATTTTTATCATGGCAACAAGACAACACAAGCATATCATCATGAGATTTATTCAAGTCATTTCTACATGATATGCAAGGACTATTAACACAAGCATGTAAGGAGTTTGTAGTGCTAGAAGTGTTAAAGTCCAAAGATAGATCATTGCAACTTGAAAAGGATGAGGGATTACAAATAGTAAGCACACTATCCAAATTGCAATTTCTATCACCACTCACCATATCATTACCTTGTGAAAAGTCACATGTTGGTGAAGTGGTAGAGGATGAGAACTCATCTCGACCGGAAGTGGAAGCAACACAATCATCCTCAATAATGTTGGACACAACATATTTATCTTGAAGTTTTGTCCATAACTCATGAGCGCTCCAAAAAGGAATGATTGAAGAAGTAACTACATAGCTCAAAGCATTAACAAGCACATTAGAAGCTTGAGCATCGAGATATAAGTTTTTCTCATCCTCACTAGATAGATTTTTGAAATCCATTGGAGGAGAAAAACCTATATCTACAATACGCTCCAAATTTGGGTCCATGTCCCGAAAATGAATGAGCATGCGATTTTTCCATATATCATAATTTGTGCCATCGAATGTGAACATGTCATTGTGCACTAATCCTCTAGCCGACATCTTTACTCTCAAGGCGGTGAAGCCTAAAATGAGAGACCGGGCTCTGATACCAATTGAAAGGATATGGATGTCGCCTAGAGGGGGGGGGGTGAATAGGCGATTAAAACTTTTCCTAGAGTGGCTCAACAAAGGCGGAATTAAACTAGTGTTTACTTTGTAAAGCACAACCTAGAAACAACTAAGGTTTACCTATGTGCACCAACAACTTATGCTAAGCAATACAAACAACAAAGTCATAGCAAGATATATATTACTTCAAGCACGAAGGCTATCACAATGTAAAGTGCATAAGTAAAGAGCTCGGGTATAGAGATAACCGAGGCACGCGGGGAGACCGATATTTTACCGAGTTCCTCCCAACATGGAGTACGTCTCGTTTGGAGAGGGGGTGGTATCAAACCACCAACGCCACAAAAGGCCTCCCTTATTCTCCAGTGAATCTCACCCCAACGGGATCGATCCACGCTTCCACTATCGGTGCACTTGTCGGTGGCAACCGGAACCTCTCACAAGGTTGGGGCACTTCTCCACAACTTAATTGGAGGCTCCCAACAAACGCCACCAAGGCCACAATGCCACCAAGGCCACAAACCGTCTAGGGTTCCAAGAACCCAAGAGGGACAAGCTCCAATGAGTAACTCAAATTAAATTCTCCAAAGAGAACTCAAACCGATGCACCAAATGCAAATGGCAAGAACACCACAAAGGTGCTCAAATCCCTCTCTCCCAAATTCCACCAAATCTACAAAAGCTTATGGGGGAATAAGAGAGGAAGAACAATGGAGGAAATCCACAAAAGACTCCAAGATCTAGATCCCAATATGTTCCCCTCACTTAGAGGAGAGATTGATTGGTGGGATTGTAGATCTAGATCTCCTCTTTCAAATCCCTCAAGAATATGCAAGAACCATTGGAGGGATTGAGAGAAAGCAAGCTCAAGAAGGTCAACAATGGAGGGGAAAACTTGCAAGAATGGTTAGGGAACCATTGGGGAAGAAGGCCCCTTAAATAGGTTCCCCGAAAATCCAACCGTTGAAGCCAAAAAAGCGCGAATCCCGGTACTACCGGACATTCCCGGTACTACCGGACAATCCCGGTACTACCGGACAATCCCTGGGGATCCCAGGTCGCCAAACGCACCTTTTTCAGTACCGACCGGTACTACGAAGCGGTACTACTGGACCTCCGGTACTACCGGACCCTGGTCCGGTACTACCGGTCATCCCTGAACGAAAACGACCATAACTTTTGCATCCGGACTCCGATTTTGATGATCTTGGGCTCGTTTCGAAGAGGACAACAAGCTCTAAAAGATAATGCAAAGAAACATTATAGTCCAGCAAGGGAGGATAGATCCAAATGATGAAAGGTTTAACCTCTATCAAAAAGATGAACCGATAAAACCTCCAACATAAAAAACGTAATAGAAAATGCATATGAAATCCGTTTTCGATGAACGAGAGCTTGTCATGGAGATTAACACAAGCTCTAAATCCTCACATGAGTAAGAACCAAATAATGGAAGGTTTTACCTATCTCTAAAATACAAACCGGTAAAACCTTCAAGATCAAAACGCAATAAGATATAAAAGGGAAATCCGTTTTTGATGGACTAGAGCTTGTTATGGAGATTACCACAAGCTCTATATCCTCACATGGATAAGACCAAATAACAACCAAATATGATGATGCAAGTATGCAAAGGTTTGATCTCTCTCCGAACGATGTGACCGAGTTACTCATTCGAGAGCCCCTCTTGATAGTACGGTTATCTATCCTAAACCCGGTCTCCCAACAAACATGAGACCGGCAAAAGGGAAAACCTATCAATATTATACCTTTGCCTTGAGCAATCCATTTGAGATCGATGTAGACGATCTTGTCCTTCTCAAGATGGACACCTTTCTTGATTCCTCATCATCGATCCATGATCACCGAGGATGGCAAGCATCAAACATGAGATCTTCTATAGATGGCGCATTTTGAGCTTGCACAACACATCTTCTTCTTATTTCATCTATCTTGAAGTCAACACATGCTCCAAGCAATGCCAATGGACAATTCCTACAAGTACAACTTAATACACACATTAGTCCATAAAGATTGTCATTAATTACCAAAACCACACATGGGGGCCCAACATGTTCTTTCACTTACCTACTCGAGGACGGGTAGGAGTTAAACTTGGGGATGCTTGATATGTCGGAAACGTATCTATAATTTTTGATGCTCCATGCTTGTTTTGTATCTACTTTGCTTTGCTTTGTCTACACTTTGAGGTGTTTTATATCTTTTCTGGAGCTAACCTATTAATAAGTTGCCACAGTGCCAGTTGTCTGTTTTCTTTTGTTTTTTGGTTCCATAAAGGCAGAAAATCAATATTCTCGGAATTGGACGGGACAAAAGACAAAGTCATTATTTTCCCGGAGCAACACGGAACCATGAAGCAGAGCCTGAGTGGGGCCACAGGGTGGCCGCACCCTCCTAGGCACGGGCAAGCCTTGGAGGCGCCCACAGGGGGTGTGGGCCCCCTAGACCCCCACCAACCTTGACTCCTGCGCCTATAAGAAGCCTCCGACCCAAAAACCCTAGGGCATCCAGAAGAAATCCATGAAAACCTCCGTAGCGCCGCCGCCGAAGGGGAGATTCGAGGGACAGAAAGTCTTTGTTCCGGCACCCTGCCGGGACGGGGAAGTGCCCCCGGAGCCATCTCCATCGATCTCCATTGCCATCTTCATCATCGTTGCTGATTCCCATGATGAGGAGGGAGTAGTTCTTCCTCGAGGCTAAGGGCTCTACCGATAGCTATGTGTTCATCTCTCTCTCTATGCATGGTCATATTGTGATCATGAGCCTTGTAATCAAGTAGATCTACCTTGCTACTCAAGTGCTTTAATAGATCTCTACTTTCCCCATGTGTGTGAAAGTGAAAACATGCACGCCATGGTGGCACTTAGTTTTGAGTCTACATAAATACTCTTTGTGCTTTAATAGATCTATGCTTTTCCCCACGTGTGTGTGAAAGTGACAACGTCCATACCGTGTGTGGAACTTTGGCTAGATTGAATATTTTTATGAGTTATATTTGGAGTTGGATGTCTCTATGAAATTGTGGTGTTTGTTGGAACCATCTAGCGCTCAAGGTGACAGTATGGGGTTATCTAGATTGGGGAAGGTGGACTTTGAGGAGTGCTGTTATAGCCCTACCAATGATTAGAGTGTCCAACCGGAGAGTACTTAAGAGTAGTATCATGAAGATAATATATTTATATGAGAGAGTGTTCACTAGTGAAAGTATATCCCTAGGCCTTGTTTCTAAACATTGAAACACCGTTTGCATCTAGATCTGTTGCATGTTGTAACATCCCAGCATTTAGGACTAACCGAAGGGTAGATTTAGGATTTTGTGCATCTGCATGCATGCATCTGAAAATCCGGGTAAATGTTTCGCCAAATTAAAAGGCTTGAGTGATAGAATTCTCACTCTGATGAATTAGGTTTAGTGTCATCCAAGGGGGGAGTGTGATGAATTTTGACATGACCCTTGTTGTTTTGTTGAATTATGAGGGGAGGAATTTGAATTATAAATAATTATTCACAATAAGACAAATACAAGTGCTATTAACAAAAGTATAAAGATTATAAAAATATTAATTAAATTAATAAAGAAAATGTAAAATGAATTACATTAATGAAACAAATAGAAGAGTTCCTTATTAAAAGAATATATGTATATTACATTATCCTTTTAGAACAAAGGAATAAAAAGAAATGATTACAACAAGGATATAACAGAATTATTTATAAAAAAGAATACATGAAGTATTACATTATTCTTTTACAATAAAAGAATAAAAATAAAGTACAATACAGTAAATAAAAAGAAGAAATCATATAGATTAATGGAAATCAAAGAAATACAGGTAAGAAGAAATCTTTATTTAATAATACAAAGATTTAATCAATACAAGTAAATTCAAAGTCATTACATAGATGAATAAGTACAAATAAAGAAAAATAAAAGATTTAATAAAATATAGAAGTGTTACATTGTATTACAATAAAAATAAGAGGATTACAATAGATAAAAACCTAAGCTATAATTCCTATCTACTTGACCTCGTGTATTCTTTCTTAGTACTTGCAAACAAATACTAAACAGACAGAAGAAAGGGATTAGGGGTTAGTATTAATACTCTCATTAGTAACAGTGAGATGCACTGTTTTGTCACATCATTGAGCATATTTAAATAGGGGCAAGTTTCACCAAATGAATATATGTTCTTATTAGAATGTTTTGCCTCAGAACAACCTCATTGGCAGTGGACAAAAGGGGCAAGTTTCACCTTGGAAGAATAGTAAAGGAATTCATTCCACTTGGCAACACAAAAATAAATCCAAACTTGAGATAATAGCAACCAGTCGAGTTGATCCATCCCAATAAATATCCCTCTATTGAAACTTGAACCCCAGGGGTCCCACTTGACAGCAGCACAGTCACAACATGCAAGTAATGTGTTGTCAACACAAGAAGAATTCATAGAGCACAAAAGGGAGAGCACAACCGTAGCACTCACCAGTACCACTGGTTAGCACATCAACCATCTCCTTACTCCCTTTCTGTTTATCACACTCAAGAACAAACTGATCTCATAACACCACAAGACTCACCCATATCACCACCACATCCCTAACTCTGGTTGCTTAGTGGAGCCATCCAGGAGCTAGGACAAGGAGGAGATCAAGATTAGCAGCAACTTGATGAGAAGCAGGCTGTTAGTAGCAGGGAAGTTATAGTAACTCAAGAAGATCAAGATTTCCAGCAGTCCATAGATCACACACAAACAACAGGTTGGTACTAGATCTATGTAGTACTAGTTCTTATCATTTCAAGAAAGCTAATCATCTAGGGAGAGAAGGCTCTCAGTGTAGCATAGAATAGCTATGCTAGAATCATCATAGAGCATAATTGGGCCTCAGCTTATGCATCATTGGCAGGGGCATGTCAGCTGATCATGCTGATTAGATCCACTGCTGTGCACACACCTCAAGGGGGCACCATAGCAGTAGATCTAATGGAAGCAGAAGCCACTCAGTTAATTAACACAACAAACAAAAGGACAAACCTTAGTGTTTGTTCTCATCAGATTATCTTGATTTTAGATTGAGCATCTCTGAAAATCACATCATGATCATTCATACCTATTACTGTGCACACTCCTAGGGGAGGCACCACAGTGGTACACTTAATCATTTTAACTAACCAATTTAGCTTCAGCCTTTTGCATCATAAGCTAAATCTTTATTTTTTTCAACATCAACTACATCATTGTAGTGATTCCTAACAGCAAATCATGCTACCTCGGCTACCACTATGCACACTCCAAGATTGGAGGCACCATAGCAGCAGCCCAGGACAGCAAAAGCCACAAGGGTGAGTTTCCATATTAGCTAGTCATCAAGGTTGTTCAAACGAGGCAGTTTCTATCATTTTCCTAGTAGAAGAATCTAGGAATCAAATGTATACAATATTTTACTATCAATAAGGACATGAAGTCAGATCCTTTCCCAGATTCCAAATCAATATCAAAGTCACAACCATCATTCTAGTGAATCATCAAGCATTGTCCCTAAGAATCAAGCACATATAACTCCATGACCATCTTTAACAATTATAAAGTTTCAGAAACCCATTTGGTCCTGCAATGCAGTACCAGACCAAGCCAAGTATGAGTCTCACAAGGTTCTAATGGATGCTCACAGCAGATCACATTAGGTGAGATAAGCATGCAACCCAAAATCATATGATTCATTGGATAATATCGTTAACAGGGTGGATAAGAGGAATATCACTGCTATTCCTAGATAATTCAACAACAAGTTATATCATCAATTCCAGCAGAACATAACCTATGATTGTGTAAGCCACACCAGTAGTGCAACGGCACATGTTAGCTAGCATGGAGCCAATATCAAACAATTCAACAAGCCAACTAGATCACAACCAGTTAATATTGGATCATCTCAACAACCAACCAAACCTCATATAAGAATAAATTCATTATCATGTAGTCACAAACCAGTACCATCCACTATCCAATACAAATATATAAATTTACAAGCCAAATTCAGTGAGCAAGCTATGTAGCAAAGCTATTGTAATTTATCATGAACCAAAGTGAGGAACCCAAATTAGGGTTCATACTGAGAGAGAGTGGGATAGAGAAAATCTTACCCGATTGGCCTCACACAACAAGAAGAGGAAGTAGATGGTGGTAACATAGAGGTGATGGGAGCCAGGGCGGCAGCACGAGGAGCACCTAGAGGCGCTGCAACCCGCGCCTAGGCCGCAATCAAGACATCCGAGGAGAAGCACGACGGTGCTGGACATCACCACACCGCCAAAACACCAGCTCGTCACGGCAAGCGGCTGTGGCCAATGACCACGAACACACCACCACCAGACCCTCTCCGCATCACCAGGTCACCACCACAAATCAACGAGGTCGCCATCAACCTCGAGCGCCATGGGCAGTGAGAACCCTAGAACCAGATAATCGAAGGGGGCAAGATCAATCGGACACCATTTGCAAATCGAATTGGATGGAAGAGGAGGTCTGAGGCCGGCGAAGCTATGGTGGCTAGCGGCGGTGGTCGCAACAACCGGTGCTCGTCAGGATTTGGCGAGCGGTGGCAGTGGGTGTCGTAAGGGGAAGGCTCGGGATTGTCCCAGGAGCGAGATGTGAGAAGGGAGAAGGGGCTGGGGTCGGGTTGACCTTGATCCAGACCTGGCTGGGTCGAGCCAGTCATGTTGCCAACCAAACAGACCAGAATAAAAAAAACGGGTATAAGAAAAAGCTAGAATAAAGTAATGGCCAAGATACCCCTATACACTATTTTATTTCTAGAAAAATGTAGAAAAATCCTAAAAATATATTTAATACATCAAAATGATTATTAAAATAATCTCCACCTAAGAAAAATATAATCATATTTATTTAAGTTTAATAAAATATAGGTAAACATTAACACCCTTAAATAACTAAATGAAATTTAATAAATTCAAAAAAATTCCAAAATAAATAAATAAAAATCACTTTCATGCATAAAAATAAATCTCTTATCTAATAAAAATACTAACTTAAAATTTTACAAATAAAACTTAAATCAAATATTTAAAGACATTCAATAATTGAGAAATTTTATAAAAAATCAAGATAATACTTAAAAAAATCAATTTTAAAATTTTAAGTAAGAATACTTACTAGGATAATACTAAATATATTATTCCAAAAACATTTTTAAAATTCTTAGATCATATATCTTCAATTATTAAAATGAGATAGTTGTTTTGTTAATTATTTAACATTATTTCCTAAGTAAGAAATAATCATGTTCAAAACACAATCTTTTAACTCTAAAATAGTCTAAACAATGATTATAATTTAAAATACTATCCAAATATAAACAATAAATTTTATAATATTCCTTTAAAATTCTTAACCAACTATAAGTCCAAGATTTACAAAGTTAGTTTTGCAAATCATTAATTTAAATTAGAAGTAAGTGATCTCAATTCATATATAATTATATTTAACAAACTTGGTATTCGCTAAATATATCATAAAAGAAATTCACCTATTTTCTTTATATAAGAAAATCTTATAGTATAATCTATAAATATTAAATATGCTATCTTTAAGTCTTTAAGACTAAGTTTCACTTAAGTAAAACCCTAATTGTTGTTAATGCCATAAATATTATATCCCAGGTCCAATTATATCTTTATAGTTAACTTTGGTCTGATATATCATAAGCTAGGTATATAATTACTCAAAATCATTTAAACCTTATCCTAAACCATAACTTTAATCTTATTAATCTTTAGAGTTGATTAACTTAACATAAATAATATTTTCTTCAAATGTTATTCTTTTTGCCACTTCCAAAAGAAACACTATACCATTTCTTTAAAGCCATAACAAAATTAAAACATAAACCTTGTAATGATTACATAATATCACCCAATCTTAGAATTGTATTACGATTGTACATTACTTTCATGTCTTATATGTTATCCAAAAACCCTTACAATTACACTCTTTTATGAAATAAACTTAAAGATAAATCACATCCTAAACAAATCATCTAAATACAACTCACTTGTAATGGTTAGGGAATTACTTGGGATTTTCCAACATGCATCCCATTACTTATGCATAACAGCATATTGTTTCTTTAAACATTGTCCTTACCGGGCAATGATGGTATTTTTGTAGAACCCGAGGTCCAGGGTCAAGTCGAGACATTCGACTACAATACTCCGCTATATCAAGGCAAGTTCACACTTGCTCATGTCCTTTGATTATTTTCTGCAAAGTATTTTGCAAATCCAGTGTTGTCATCACCTGCATTTGAAAAAGGTCAAAAAACACTATTTTCATAATAATATGATTATAGGTTATTTACCATGAGGTAATAACCTACTATGAAAGTTCCGGTGGTAAAGGAACATATTATCTAGGACTTAACAACCAATGTCGCCAGTGATTCTTGCGCCGTATATTACGCGTTAACCATGAGATTTGGAATGGGACGGAGAAGTCAGCTGGATCGGCTCCCTTTCGCATGCATTGGACACTGTTCTAGGCATTTGTAAGTTGCAGATCGTGGGTATAGCCGTTTTATACGGGGAAAAGTCTACCGTGGATCTAGGCTTACAAAAGAACGATTTCTAGTGTTAATGGTTGTTGTGTGTATCCAACTAAGGTATAGTCGTTTTATACGGGGAAAAGTCTACCTTGAGTTTGGGCATACAACAATTGCGGTGTATGCGGGGTCGCGGAGAAGGACAGTGATTGGCTTGGATCTTAGTTTGGGCCTCATACCAAGGAAGTGTGAACGGGAATGCGCGCCCGGATGTGCAACAAAGCTAAGATCTCTCATGGGTAAAGTAACACACCTCTGTAGAGTATAAGAACTGTAACTTGTTACTCCCTGTTCCGGGAAGGAGCTGCGAACGCGGCGGGAAAGGAACTCCATGAAAGTTCTGGCAAACCCGTGAAGACTGACGGACATAGCTTTTCAGAATAAAGGCAACCTTTAAAGAAATGTTTACGAAAACCTGCATTGCCTACGACCTACTGTTTGTGGTTGTAGCTATAGTGCATCAAACACTCCTTTTTAGTGAACTTGCTGAGTACGCTCGTACTCAATGTATATTCTTAACCCTTGCTAGATTCTGAAGACATTAAAGATCAGGAAGAGGAAATACTATATCCAATTGACGACCAAGAAGAATTCCACTATGAGGAACCAGAAGTATCCGGAAGCGTCGAAGGGGACAATTACGAAAACATCTACGGAATAGAGACCGAAGTATCAGAAGCGTAGATGTATCATCTATAGAGATCAAGTCCAGTAGCATATATCTCTATCCCCTATATATAGTCACTCTCATATAAGCCTTAAAGTTTAGTTGCTATTTTATCTTGTTCTCCGAGTTATTATAGTTTAACCCTAATTCATCGGGATACCTCTATGGACCTAGGAGGATCTCGAAGTCGTCATGTAATTTCTGGTTGTAATAATGATAATGTATGGTGTGGACCCGCTTTGTTTCTGTTGTACCACTCTGAGGATGTAGTATTTGCGGAATGGTACTCCGTGAGTGTTATGTCCACGACTATAGTATACTACAACTTGTAGTGGTATGCTGGGTCACCACACATGTTTGCTTGCTTTAGTCTTTACCTCACTCACACACGTTACCCCACGTCAACAACAAGTCAGAAGCTATTTTCTGGCACCATTACCACTTGTATTTCACTATCTCTTCGCTGAACTAGTGCACCTATACACCTGACAAGTGTATTGGGTGTGTTGGGGACACAAGAGACTTCTTGTATCTTGATTGCAGGATTGCTTGAGAGGGAGTACCTTTGACCACTTCCTCCCTGAGTTCGATAAACCTTGGGTAATCCACTTAAGGGAAACTTGGTGTTGTTCTACAAACCTCTGCATTTGGAGGCCCAACAACTGTCTACAAGAATAGAAGTGCATAGACATCACCCATCCTTGAGAATCAGCTCCTTGGGATGAATCTTCAACTCATACATGTATGGGTTGAGGACATCTGCAGAGGAATCCTCCATGGGTGATCCAGAGGAAGACATTGTAGCTCCAAAAACTAAGAGTTTGCCTGACAGAAACGGATTGAAACAAAAACACAACAAGAACTCGATGCAAGAACCTCGAGGAATCTAGGGGGTTATATATTACGAAGTTTCAATGCATAAGGAAGGTTCTGATACAAAAAAGAGGCGGAGTCGGAGCTCGTGGGTGGCACACCCCCACCAGGCGCGGCCAGGCAGGGGCCCACGCCGGGGGTGGGTTTGTCCACCCCGGACTCTGTTTTCTCTTCTGTTCTGTCTCGTAACTTCCCTTATGTCTTAAAAACATAAAAAATATAAAAGATTGGATCTTCACGAACCTTCTATTTTCACCACTTTTACCTTTTCAAAGACGAACTCTGCAGACTCCTTTTCTCCTTCTCCTAGAATTTTTCTTTCCTCACAAGGCAATACACAAACTTCAATGGCAACATTAGTGTAAGCAAAACAACAAACCTTTAGGTTCACACTTCAACTGAAATCCATCAAAACAAAGGCTTCTAAAAGAGGCAAATGCAAATGATAACAAAAATCTGTCAAAAAAGACCAGCAGTTAAAGATTTAATTTTTTCAAAAACCTTATGTTGCTCAAATAAAAAAGTGTAGAACTAAAGAAAGTTGGTTAACAACTTGGAGAACAAGCTCAGAAAAATACAGCTCCATCCGACATACTGAGCTCCCTCAAGAATTTTTACGGTGCAGCACAAAAATCTGTCCCATGACAACCACTTTTCACAACTCCTCTACTTCACAAAAGTAGTTGAACTTGACACAAAAACCAAAACAAAAAGGATAAGGAGCGGTTATTACAGAGGTAGTAACTTCCAAGGTTCAACCAAACTCTTGAGTTATCTTACAACAAGTACTTTTCTTTAATGCCTTTAAGTTAGGCTTGAAAGTTTCAAAGATGCTCACATAACAGATATATATTTGAAGCGAAAGAGAGCATCAAGAAGCAAATAACCAACACATTTGAGTCTAACCCACTTCCTATGCATGGGGGTATCATGAAAAAAATGAATTATTGAAACAAAAAAGCCACTAGCATAGGAAGACAAAACAAATGCAACTTTAAAGCTTTCAGCATAAAACAGGGATTATTGAGAAGCATAAAACCATGTTTCCCTCCCTCATAATAACTTTCAGTAGCACTTTGAACAAATTTTACAATATAACTGTCACAAGAAATAACTCTACCATCAAAATGAGCATACTTACAGTCACCAAAGAGAGGTCCAAGGTCATAAACCGGATTAATAGAAGCAAGTTGTTCCATCCTGAAATCTTTATTAGGCAAGCTATTTTCACAAGGAGATTTAGCAAATTTGGAAAAGTTAAACTTATAAGAATCTCCATCAAACTTAGTTAAAACTTTTTTCCTTCCTACAATCTATAATAGCCCCACAAGTGTTCAAGAAAGGTCTACCAAAAATGATAGGACAAGTTTTGCTAGCTTCAGAATTAAGGACTAGAAAATCAATAGGATACTTAATCTTACCGCAAATAACCTCCACATCTCTTACAATACCAATAGGGTAAATGGTTTCCTTATTTTCAAGGTGAATAAACACATTAATGTCATCAAGCTCACAAGGACAAATTTCATGCATAATTTCCCTGTAAAGCTCATAAGGAATAACACTAGAACTAGCACCAATATCACATAAACCATAGTAGCAATGATCACCAATTTTAACAGAAAGCATAGGGACACTAGATTTTCTAGCCTTACTAGGATGAGAGATAATATTAGAAGCGTCTTCACAGAAGACAATATGCTCATCCTCTATATTTCTAGTGACAGGGTCTTTCATAGCTACCATAGGTTCAATATTCAAATGCTCATCAGGCTCCACAGTTTTCTTTGCACTTTTGTTATTTGCACTAATAATCATATAATACTCCTTTACCTTAGCTGGGAAAGGTATTTTTTCAACATGAGGTTCAGGCACAATATGATTAGTAGTACAAACTTCAGTACTTCTAACAGGAACATGATTAACAACATCTTTATAAGGAGCATGGTACTTATTCCACTTCTTTATGGGAATTTCTATGTAAGAGGCAAAGGCCTTAAAACAGTTGGCAATACTTTGGGAATCAAGACCAAACTCATTACTAATATCACGGAAGTCATCAGTTCCCATAAAAGATTTAATGCATTCATAATAATAGTTTATACCTGACTTTCTTCCTTTGTCATTCCCCTAAGCTTCAGTGTTCTCTTGAATACGGTCTAGTAAATCCCATTTAGCTTATTCGTTCATACGTGTGAATGATCCAGCACAAGAAGCATCTAGTAAATCTTTATCATGAAGAGAAAGCCTAGCATAAAAGTTATTAATAATAATATTGTTAGAGAGTTTATGAATAGGACATTTAAGCATTAATAACTTCAATCTCCCCCAAGCTTGAGCTGTACTCTCTCCATCACGGGGCCAAAAGTAATATATCAGATTTCTATCCTTATGAATCTCAATGGGAGGATAAAATTTAGAATAAAAGAGAGACGCCATTTCCTCGCATTCCATGGATTGTCCATTTTTCAGCAGCTTATACCATTCTCCAGCTCTCCCTTTCAAGGATATGGAGAGTAACTTCTTCTTCACCTATTCATTTGTGATACCTGCACACTCAAACAACCCGCATAATTCATGGTTAAAAAGCAATTGATCACCAGGATGGACAGTTCCATCCCCTAAAATAATAATTATCCATAACACGATTAACAATACTTGTAGGTATCTTAAAAGGATCTATCTCAACAGGTGGTGGTTCATCTACTACCCTAGCAGTGGTAGTAGTTTTCCCAAACAGAAAACCAAGTGGGTTATCCATATTGGAAACAAAGTAACAAGCAGTAACAAAACAAATACTCACAGTAGAAGTTTCCTTTACTAGTTCCACTCTTCAATAGCGCTTCACTCCCCGGCAACGACGCCAGAAAATAGTCTTGATGACCCACAAGTATAGGGGGTGTATCGTAAATAGGAGTGTCGATCCCAACGAGGAGCAGAAGGTGTTGACTAGTGGTATGGAGCAGGAAATCTCTATAAATACTTAGCAAACGGATTTTTAGTGGTTCTCTGATAAAGCATCAAAATAAAGTGCAAGTAACAAAGAACAAACACAACAAGTGGCCCAATCCTTTCTTAGCAAAGGACAAGCCGGTGGAAATACTTATAAGGACCAAACGTTCTCGAGGACACATGGGAATTCTGTCAAGTGCTTTCCCTTCAAATAGCCGAGTACTCTTCTTTGGTGTTGTAAGTGTTGTGTGGGTGAACCTGTGCTAATGTACCGACCTTACTTGGAATAATACATACTTGTGATTAAACCCCCTGCAAACATCTGTAACTACAGGAAAGTAATTAAGATATAAATCTAACCACAGCCTTAAACTCTAAGATCCTACAATCCCTTGTGCAAAGGTGTCCTAACGGGGGTTCATGTTTCTGTCACTCCGGCAACCCCACAATTAGTAGCCAAATACACAATGCATTCCCCTAGGCCCATAAATGGTGAAGTATCATGTAGTCGACGTTCACATGACACCACTAAAATAATAGCACCACAACTTAAATACTAGCCATTGAATAATAACTCAACACAAATCCACTAATAACAACATGACTTCTCCCATGTCCCCAAGAACTAAACGAACTACTCACAAGACATCATATGGATCAATATCAAAGATGATATGATAATGGATAACAATCTGAACATAAACAATAATCCAATGGTTCCACTCACAAGCATCAACTACAATAGTAATTAACACCGGGAAAGTTTCCCTAAGAACTAAAGCAATATCCAACACAATTGTTACAGCGGGACGGAGTGGTGATGATGGTGTTGGTGGAGATTATGGTGTGGATGATGATGATCCCGATGAAGACTAGCTTGATGAGGGTGTTGATGGCGACGATCTCCCCTCTCCCCTCTTCGGGAAGGAATTTCCCCGATAGAAATCTGTCTGTCGGAGAGATCTTTCACTCTCGGTGTTTTACGCCCCGCAGAGGCGGCATAAATCTATTTGTGGTTGCTCCCCTAGCCTTAGGGTTCCGTAGGAAAGATATAGGCAAAGGGGAGGAGTCGAGAGCCGGGCAGGTGGACCACACCTGCCCTAGGCACGGCCTAGGGTGGGCCCGCACCTATGGGGGGTGTGGGCCCCCTGTGGCCCTTCTTCGTCCCTCCTTCTGGCTTCCTCTGTCTTCTGGAAAAATATAATTTTCCATATTTTCTGGAATTTTTCTGATCTTCGCGAAATTGCATAAAAACAACTTCTTTTCCATCAGAATCCAGACTCCGGCAGTCCATCCTTCAAGAATCATCCAACATGCATAAACAAATGAAAAGCCATAAGTAATACCTCATAATAAGACAAATATCAATGAATAGAGGTAGATTATGATATAGAATGGTGATGCAAATTGGGCGTATCACTACACCACACACACGCCATGGCTATGCAGTTCCGCTCGTGCTACGCCTGCTCCCCCACCTAGCTAGTCCCCGCTCCCGTCGTCGTCTCCTCGCGCTCGCGGTGGACCCCAAGCAGCCGCCAGCGCCGTTAGCGCGTCACCGATGCTCCCATATCCATAGCGTGAGCTCGTCCTGCGGCCGACCTTGAGCTCGCCCTGCCACCGTCCTTGAGCATGCCCGGAGAGGCCTCTTTCTCTCCTACCTCCTCCGAGGACCGGTATTTCAAGGTGGTGCATCTCGTGTCGTGAACCGGCACATGCTGCTGCCGAACCTGCGGAGCGGCGACGGCCGTTGCTACCATAGGCAACGACGGTTGCTACCAGAGGCGGCGACCGTTGCTACAACCGGCGGTGGCTATTGCTACCACAGGCATCGGCGGTTGCTACCGACGGGCAGGCACTGTCATGTTGCTCATCCGAAGGATTTGCTACCTGATGCCGTGTCCATCGTCGGTTTACTTTTCTGTCACCAGCTGCTTCAGCAGCTGGGTTGTATATGTCTTTGAAGAGCCAGTTCACTGGCTCTTTATATTTTCCAAGTACTCCACAACAGAAGTACACTCTATGATGTAGCCAATTATGGCTTGCTCGATCGTGTTCTTTATAAATGTCATGCATTTTTTGTTGGCATTCTGCCACTTTCTATTCTCTAATGTGTAGGACAGCTCCAACGAAGCATAGTCCCTTTTCTTTCTCTTCCATGCTGCATCATCATCTATAGCATATAGGATTGGCTCTGTTGGCTTGGTCTCAAGGTCCCAATCCACCTCAGCACATATGAAGGACAAATCCACCTTCTTTCTCCACTCGGTGTAATTGTCATCTCTCAGTGTAGGGACATCCTTGATGCAGATCATCAAGTAATACCCTCCTGAAAACTATAAAAAAGTGAGAACAGTCACAATTGCATGTATTAATCCAACGTTGGTCAAAATTAAAACATACAAATGTTTATTCAAATAATTCGACATCACCATTAGGCAGAACATAGAATCAAAAGCACATAACTTTAATTACTTTAAAAACTAGACACTAATCATAATCATGTTATTTACAACGTTGGTTAGAAAAATAACATGAATATATCTAAAATAAAACTTTAATATGCTCCCAAAAATTTAATACTCTCTTTGTCATACTTTCTTTGTCTTTATTAAATTTTAAAAGAGCCCTTTTAACTATTTTCAGCGGAAGACATGAATTAAAATTCATTAACATTTCATTTTTACAGAAACTTTACTGTTACTTTTGTATTTTCTAGACAAAATTTCATTTGATAATTTTGTATAGAAAAAACCATGCAAAATTTTATCAAAAACTGAATTAAAATAGTTAAAAAGAACTTCTGTAAAACAATAAAACAGAAACATGCAGCACTGTGCTCTCGCGCACGGCCCACGTTGGACCATGTCCAACCACGACCTCTTTGTTGTCTAACCACGCGCGTGTTACCCTCTATGCGCAGCCGCGACCCGCTTGGCCCTGCGCCGCCTGCGCCGGTCGATCGCGGCTGTTCGATCTAGCCCGACCTAAATCCGACGGCTGCGCGCCTCTCTCACTGGAACAAAACCAGTTGCAACGCTCGCTCCTGTAACCCTAACCCCATTCTCCCCCTCCATACCCCGTGACGGGGTCGCTCTCTGGTGGCGCTCGCTGTGCGACGCGAGGTGGTCGCCGCCCGGCTGACCGCCGGCGACGAGCCCCTCCCGCATTGCAGCAAGCCCCTTCTCCCCCTTTATGCACTATCCAGTCCACACCACCCCCACTCCGCGCAACCATGGCGAGGCAGAGAGAACCGAGGAACGACGACTCCCCCCGATGGCTCCTTGCCGACGTGCGCCTCCACCCGAGGGTGAGTGCGCCACCGTCAAGTGGATGCGGTGGGGAAAACTATGTCGGCAGACGGTCGGTGACCTTTCTTTATATAATCTATGTGTTCGATTTTGGGGATTTCTCTATATTTTGGAGTTCTTTGGTTCTGTTTCTGATCGGGATCGGGGTCTAGGGCCTTTCTTTCTTTGCTTTTGCTTTTCTTTGCCCCATATGGGGTTGGTACTTCTTCCCTATGCCTCGGCTTGTCGATGCGCATAGGGATCAAGGGGGACGACACAACCGGGTGGGCGACGCACTTTAGGGTTAGATTTTTTACTCTTTATACCGAAGCGATTGACAGCGCCAATGGCTCTGATACCATTGTTGGATCTGGTAGCTCTCGGTAGAGGCCATAATACTAGGGTTTGGATCTTGAGAGAGAGAGAGAGAGAGAGAGAGAGAGAGAGAGAGAGAGAGAGAGAGAGAGAGAGGGAGAAGGATACCTTCGCTGGTGCTCGATGTGCTCGAGCTGGTGGCCATGGGGTCGACGACGAGAGCGGGGAGGGCGATGTCTAAGCGGTGGCAGTGGGGTGCTTCCCGTGGCTGGCGCTAGAAACCCTAGATTGAAAGGGATGTAGGTGGGGGGAGCGACGGCAACGTCGAACCTCGTGACATGTGCCCCAGCCCCCACCTCCTCTTTATAGCACTGCCATAGGGGCCCACCAACCATTGCTTGGTTGGGTGCCCCCGATCTGGACGCGGTCAAAGGGTTGATTGGGTCGAAGATCAAGCTAACATATCTGCGCCCCTGATCTCAGCGCAGCTTTCAGCCTGAGTGGTTGGCTCCCTTGCTTCTAATCTTGTATAGCAGAGCTAATGATCTTGGCACTATGATGAATTCAGGACCCTGAGGGGCAAGATGGAGAGCTCACACATGGTAGAGCTATCTCTTTGCCGGTCCTGCTCTGCCATGGCAGAGGAAACAAGCAAGCAGAACAAATCTGATGATTCAAATAGAACAAACTCAGAAGATGAATTGCATTGCTTTGTTACTAAATTGTGTGTGACCTACTCTTGCAGAGGATGAAGCCAGTGTCCTACAAGAACGGTGAGCGGTCGAACTGAGTTTCTGCGGTCATCAGGGTTCTCGTACCTGACTTTCAAGTCCTACAACGGGTACGCATCTTGTATCCAAACTAGGTCCTCATTACTTTCTTTCTCCCCAGATTATATTAACATTCAACAAGGGTTCATCTCCCATGATGCAGGTTGGGGCAGTGCACTATCCCCGAAGAAGTGGATGACGTCTGCAAGTGGCACAGGTCGAGACTCGGCGTCGGCCAATCTTGCTAAATGTAACAACACCTATGTGCGTGTGCGATAGCTTTCCCAAGAGTGTAAAACTATAGAGGGGGTGAATGCAGGTCTGGTAGCTTGCAATACTACATGCCCTGATGTAGTATTGGTGGTGTGTAACTAGTAAGGAGTGAGTGCGTCAGAATATGTAATGTAGTGCTTGTTTCGTAATGTCGTAATAACGCGACCAAGACAAATTGTCCGTACTATTGCTTGCATAAATATGAGAGAAAACCTTTGCAAAGAGTATATACTGGTCAGGATGATAACCTTTCCAGGCAGTATGCATGATTGTATGTGAACCGATATGGCAACTAGCTTCTGAATGAGAGGGTTCACTGAAACTACATCAGTTTGATCAACATCTATGTCCACTAAAGCCACCTGAGGCTAACTAACATTGTCATTGCAGCTCCGAGGTCTCAAGGATCATCACAAGGAGTCAGAAACCCATTCATGTAAATTGTAAGAAGAAAACCTTTGCAAGACCATATAACAGATACGTTCTGAACTACTATATCAGTTTGATCAAGAACTTGGTTCACTGAAGCCCCTGAAACTATGATGGTTCGATCAACATGTATGTCCACTGAAGCTAACTATGATGGTTCGAGTTGCGGTGCCGAGGACCAAAGTATCGTTACAAGGAGTCATGAACCCAGTCATGTTTACAATCGCATATTCGATAGGCAGGAAGTGGCGTGTTTGAACAGAGAAAAGCCGTCTTGTTCGAGGTGGTAAGGCATCATGCTCTGAACCGAAGACTGTCATCAACATACTGAACAGAATTAAGGTGACATGCTCTGAACTGAAGACTGTGATGATCATCACTGCACAGAAGGTGACATGCTCTGAACTGAAGACTACTGTCATCATCAATCACTGCAGAAGAGGAACAGAAAACCAGGGTTACATTACATATACTCCTGAACCGAATATGGCAGGACACGTATGTACTGGATCCACAACATCATCGATCTCGTGAGGAATGTAGTGAGAACTCACCAGCTGGTTCGTGGTCGTTTGTTCGAGCTGGAGCCCCTGTTGTCCCCAGGTGATGAGGTCTTCACTGCTTTGCCGGGTGCGTTGCTTGCTTTATCCTCACTTCCCTGCGCTGGTTTAGTGTTTGTCTCACCTGCTTTATAGTTTATACACGAGTATGATCATACATACAAGGAAAAGAGTAAGCGGAGAATGTGGTCGGCGCACTCACTCTCTCTGCGCCCTTTAGGATTATCACAATCTTGGCACTTGCACTTGGAGGTGCACCTGACCCCGTTCTTCAGAACAAGAACCAGCTAGCCTCAGTCAGGAGGATCAGAGAAGAAGCATATCTACTCCCTCGGTTTGGAAATATAAGATGTTTTAGGTTTGTGAATAAGATGTATAAGATGTTTTAGGTTTGTGAGAAGATGTATAGATTCATTTGAACCTATACACTAAAACATGTCTAGATACATCTCCTTCACAAACCTAAAACATCTTATATTTCTAAACGGAGGGAGTAGTTTTTTAAGAAACAATATATAGATGGACAAGAATAATCTATCTATGTAAGAAAGACCATGCATGTAGAAGTCACACCGAACAGCAAGAACAACGGGGGGTGGCGCATCCAGTCTTGCAGTTGCACCCATTGACCTAAGCGCAACAATTGGAACAACCGCGGGAGTCAGAACAGCATGGCGTTTAATGAATGTGTGGTGTGCTTCAAGTAAGCAGAAGCATACCTTCTTAACGACGGGCTCCTTATTCTTCAAGTACCTCTGGTATCGCCAGTCAACCTCGTCCTTATTGTCCTCGGTGTTCTTGCAGCCTTTGCACTTGCAGTTCTCAGAGCAAGGCAACCTCTCCTTGAAACATTTGCAATAGCTGCACATAAGGTTTTGCCAAGCAAACAGGGTCAGATGTCACTGGACAATTTAGCCTGCGAACAAGTCTATTGGATGGGGATCAGGTCCAGATCACTCGACGTGTCTGTGCATATTACGCTACGAGGCAACTGGTTTTTTCACAGATGCACCCTGACATTCTGGACACCGATGAGGAGGTATCGCTGCACTGCAATGCACAAGATGACACAGGTTAAAATGAATGAATTAAGTTTGCAGATATCATACTTTGAATTTCCATCCATCCAGCCAAAGTTGCGAATAGCACTAAACGAACAGAAAACAACTCCTAGTACTCGAGTAGGAAGAGGGCAGCCATCTTGCTCGAAACACAAAACAAGTACAACAACAGATTAAATAGGTGAATGAACAAGAATGCATCATGTGCTAAAATACAAATGGACCAAGGCAGTAGCCCGCTAGAACTCAACAATCTACCCAGAGATGGATGAACGAGCGCAATTTGCAGCCACACAACCTAGGAAGGCACGAACCCACCCATGCCTGAACTAAGTAAAGTGCCCCCCCCTGGACATTCTGAACACTGATGAGGAGGTATCGCTGCAATGCACAAGATTGGGACAGGTTCAAATGAATGAAGTTTGCAGATATCATACTTCGAAATTCCATCCATGCACAGTTGTAAATACCAACAAAGGAACATAAAGCAACTACTAGAACTCGATTGGGGAAGACAATCACAGCACAGCAGTAGAACCTGTCCCAATATCATCTGGTAAACATGAATGCTCGGAAGACAAAACTAGTACAGCAACAGATTTAACTAGGTGGACATGAATACAGCAACGCAGTAGCCTACTACAACTCGACAATCTACCCAGCGATGGATGGACGAGCGCAATTTGCAGACACAGAACGACGCACGCACGAACCCACCCGTATGCCTGAACAAATAAAAATTCCTCAGCCTACGCAGCGATGGATGAGCAATACGTTCGTCGATCGATCTAACCATTCCAGAGACTCGGGAAAAACTCGTGAACATCAACCCTAATTCGAACGGCCGCAGATGTTTCTCGCTGCTCCGGTTGGAGCGGCGTGCGCGCGTGGCGACCGAGGAGGCCGAGAAGGGGAGGGGCGGGGATGCGTGCTTACTTACTCAAACTTATGGAGGAGACGTAGTAGGAGGCGGCGTCGTAGACCTCGTCAGAGTTCGCCGGAGCGGAGGAAGGAGGAGGGCGTCCCGTCTGCGTCTGCCTGCGCGCGTCAGAGCGAGCGAGGGAAATGTTAGTCGCCTCGCCGCGAAACCCTAGAGGAGGGCGGGAGGAAGAGGGGGAGAGCAGGATCGTGGCTTCGGGGACAAACCGAGGAGGAAGCAGCCGCCGACGTCGCTCGCCGGTGCCGGCAGCGGCAGTTGCGGTGGTCTGTCAGTTGTCACCCGCGAGACGCGAGTCCTTCTCCATCCGCGACGCTGGCTGGCTGGCTGGCTATATGAAGGAGGCGTGGCTGGAGCCCGTGGAGGCCCGGGTTAGGAGGACTGACAGGGGAACGCGGCCCAGTTCGAACGAACAGGCCCATGCGAGGCCCAACCCGTCGTCCAAGAGCCGCGGCACTCCGCGCACGCACAGGACAGTTATCCAATCCACTCGGACACAGAGACAGCTCGCCGTCGTCGGCTCCCTCGCCTCAGGCTCCGGTCGCTGCCGACGGTGAGTTCCTAACTCCCCCGATTCAATCTATATCGTTCAGCGCTGAATCTCCTCCTCACGAGCCAGGAAATCGCTGCGGTTTGGCGCACATTCGCGGCAGGGGCCATGGCGGCGGCGGCCGGGCATTGCGCTAGGTTATACTCCAGACACTTCAGTCTCTCGCTGTTTTGATTTATTTCAATACTGCTATGTCCAGACTATTCCTTCCAGATGCTCTGTTTCCAGTGGTGCTCTCTGTGGACACTGCACTTGTACTAGTTATCTTGAGTGACATCTGTCAGGCTTCAGATAACTGAATCCTTTCCCAGTGAAGAAAATACTGAACTCAACTGTACATACAGGGTGACTATGCCTTCTGTGGCCTTCGAATATGGCGCTCTCACATCTTCCAGAGTGAATGTGTGCTACAAGCGCGTGTCGTCGTCGGAGCCAACCGCTCTGCAAAAAAAGATCCGAGAGTCCAATCGATCGATTCACTATCGAGAATATGTTTTGCACCGGTCGTCCTTCAGAGTGCAAGTTTGCCGACAATTGTACGGCACCGGTATGGATGAGCACCATCCTTCTTCTGATAAGAGTGACTTGATGGAGCAAGTGCGGGATCGTCAACCATCAATTCAGGAAGGTGACGCTTACCTCGCTGGTTTGCCGGAGAAGGAAATCGAAAGAAGACGCAAGATTGGCATTGCAAACAAGGGGAAGGCTCCCTGGACAAAAGGAAGGAAATTAAGTGAAGGTATGACCATGCTCTTTTGTGCCTCAGCAACTTGTATATTAAGATGAGGTGCACAAGCAGTATGTCATTACAGAATCATGATGAGCAAATACATTCTCTTGTATTATAGAGCACAAGCAGCTCATCAAGCAACGCACTACCGAGGCTCTGAGAGACCCCAAGGTGATGTCATGTAAGAAACAGCTTTTGCATGCGGTGAAGAGTTACTACTTGGTTATTATGGATTGTTAACTGTCCTGGAAAATTGAAGCCACTTTTTTCCTCTTTGTTTTCTAATTCCAGGTTAGAAAGAAAATGGGACATCGTCAATTGCATAGGTATTATCATAATTCTAAATGCATATCTCTGTTATTTTAAGGTGAATGTATAAACAGTAAATACATATAGTTTTGAAAGTTCTGTTTGAAACAAGTTCTGGTTGGTTATATTTCAGACAAGAGAGTAAAGATAAAATAAGTGCTGCGCAGAGAAAGATATGGGAGAGGCGAATAGTTTCCGTCAAGTCAAGACAGATGATCCTTCGGATATGGTCAAATAGTATCGCTGAAGCAGCGAAAGAAGGTGGCCATGTGCAAGATAAGCTGGATTGGGACAGCTATGAAAAGATAAAGTCTGAGATGATATCTGTGTTCCTATGGAACAAAGAGAAGGAACGGGTAACCAAGAAGCTTAAAAGAGAAGTGACAAAAATCATTGCCAAGAAGCTTCGAGCAGCAGAGAAGAAGGAACTGAAGACTAGAAGAACAAAGAAGGTGAAATCTGAGAAGCTGGTGCTACAAAGGCCAGATAATCAGCTGAGGCAGGTGGTAGCATCTACAAGATCAAAACTTAAAGAGAGACTGACCAAGGTAATGGACTTTTCCTATATTTGGTTGCAGTGCATAGCGCTTGACTGAGCCTATATGTATAGACTTTTATATCCTAATGCCCAACTGATTTAGCCTAAAGCTTGTAGGCTTATTACCTTTTTTGTTTGCAGTACTTCCCTCTTACAAATATGCTTATATACAGAACCTGAATTTCCTTGTCAGAAAAATATTCATCAGTGTCATACTCATTTAAATCACTTCTGTTTTACAAGAATGGCCCAAAACGTAGATTCCATTCATCGTCCGGTCTTGCTCCTTGTTGCACCAATTGAGATAAAGCTATACGCTGCGCAGTTTTATACTCATTCACTTACATGACATTAATTGGAAGCTCTCATTCTGTCTTCATGATCGAAGTGGCACGGTCGCAAGAAGGAACTCGAGATCGTGATAAGTTCGCGGGTCAGGAAAGGTGGAGGGCCACGGAAGCCGGCAGCCATGAGGCGGAGGCCGGTAGAGGGGCGAGCTGAGGTGGACCTGGTGAAGGAGCCCGCGGTTCCGTCTGGCCGGCTGAAGGAGCTCCACTCGCCTTGCAAGGATGGGCTCCCACGCGCCGACACCTGACCTGGACTGTTTGCGCCTTGCAAAGATTGGTGTCTTGTTTATGGCCCTCTGTGGATGGATGATCAAGCGATGATGCGAAACAGATTGTGGACTTGCGCATTGTCGTTTTGGGTTTTTTTTTGTACTCATTCTTTGTTATTGTAGGAATGTGGTTTTGTTGACTGGCGAGTCTATTTGTTTTCATGTACAGTTTCGCAACAATTGTTTGTTTGCTGCTTCGGCGATACATTGAAGTTTTTGGTGTCTTTCTTCTGGCCTCTGGACTTGGAAGATTTGTGGATGTATGTGGTCTGTTGACTTGTGACACTTGGAATATCTGTTTTCATGTACAGTTCAGTTCAGTAACAATTTTTGTTTCCCCTGGGCTAGCAGCATCACAATTAAGCATCTGCGAAACCTGGAAACACGCTCCCTGTTGCCGTCGCCGATTCGCCGTGGTGTTGACTGTTGAGGTGGATAGGGTGACCTACTTGTGGGAGAGAAGAAAGAGAGATGGTGAGAGGAGAGACTGCTGTCACGTTTCTTCAGACTTCGCTTTTCTTCAGTTACAGCACTGTCCAACTTGGCACCTGGGCTGCATTCACTCGCCGAACCTTATTCACCGCTTTCCTCAGCTGGTGGCGCCCAAGCACTTTCCGTCTTGTCCACCTACTCACGCCCACGCGTGACGATATCGACGCCACCGGCCTCGTCCGCCCCGACTCGCCGCCGTCCTCGACCTCCCGCCCGGCTAGACCTGGACCACCACCCCGCCTTCCCCAACCTCTGCTCGTTCGTACTCCGGTCATCTCCAACTACCGGAGCCGCCGGCCTCCCGTCGTCCCCGACGGCCAGCCCGCCTTCTCCCCAGCTCCCGAAGCAAGAGCAGGCGTGCCGCGGCCTACTGCGCAATCCTCAGCCTAGGTCTCGCTCGCGGCGTCTCCCCGCCCCCTAGCTTCCTTTCCGCCATATCATCATTCGCTAATCGACTTCATCAAGTGCCTCCCCAACTCTGATTACTCACGAATTTCGTTTCGTTCGTGGCCGCTGTTTTCGATCTGCAGGGTTCGTTCGTTCATTTGCGGGCTGTCCTCCTCTGCGAGAGAAATCTGAGCATCCGCCGCATGTCGATGCAAATGGACGTGGACGGGCAACCGAGCGAAGGGCAGGAGGAGACTGATGATCTGGTACTGCATCCCTTCTGTTTCGTTGTTGTGCTAAAACCTAAGTACTCTCTGGTGGTTTTTCTCGAACAAGCACTTACTGCCGGTGTTACTAGACGAATTGATGGAACGAAAATGATATCCCTCTTCCGTATGTAGATTTACATGCATTGATCTGTCCGCTTTAGCTTCGAGCAAGCAATGATAATGCTCTTATAGTCTTATGGTTGCATACCTCTTCTCATTTGGCACGGAAAACTCTCGGTTTAGTTTGGTGGCTATGACATGTGAAATAAGCACCGCCTGCATCAGAGTGATGAACCTTTTGAATTCTGGAAAATGTTCTCCATTTCCAAGCTGGAAATGGTTTTTGGGATACGAGAAAACTTAGATCCACACCAATTTTGACAGCCAAGCAGACAATAACAAAGTATACTCAGTTAGTAGTAGTCATATCTTATATGTGTCTGCCATTACAAAAAGGGGATATCTCCTTTTTGTACATCTAGTTCTTGTTTCCTAGCATAGTTGTATTTCCTGCTTTAATCATCTGCCCAAACTGTTATTCACAGGAGAATTATATGTCTGAGAATGAAATCTGCGGCATTTGTAGAGATGTGGTCATCGATAGAGGAGTTTTGGATGGTTGCCAACACTGGTAGGGCTCAACCACGGTTCTATAGCTATCCAACATTTCTGAACTTGTTCGATCATTTCCCTTACGTTTGTGCATAACTCCATATTCACCATTAAGGTCTCGAGTGTCAAATCGTGCAGCTAGGATACCTTTTTAGCTTACAACCTATATAATTTTAGTTTTGTGTAAGTATGCTGTCTAAATCTGTGAAATGTCATTGCATATAGCTGTTACATGCCATCCAAGTAATCCTCATTTGATAGTTTTCTTCTCTAGTCCATCGTTACTTGCTTATTTCTTCCAAATGCTTTGCCTTACCCATGCCATTTTAGTTCATATTTTTCAATTCCAAGTTTTACTTTGACATTGCCATCGCTGACTAGATTCTGAGCCACAAATGTTGTGTCTAGTACTGCTCACTCTAATATCTTCAGAACTGGCTTTTGTATATAAGGAAGTTTAGAATATATGGTTTGTAGTGACATAAGCACTCATATTGTATTATTTTTTATCGATTTGTATTAGGCCCATATGCCCACAGTAGTGTATACATACTTGTATCCGTAGCAAGTGAGAAGAATCCAGAGATTCCCCTCCAACCTTCAATTTCACTGAGTGCTGTGTGATTTGTTTAAAACTCTAATATTATAAATAAATAACCTGATTTCATATAACAGGTTTTGCTATACATGCATAGACAACTGGTCTGCCATCACAAATCGCTGCCCCCTCTGCAAAGTTGAATTTCAGCATATAACATGCACTCCAGTAAGTAAACCATATCCTCAGTGCTGGCAATCTTCCTTGGAAAAAAAATCACCCCTTGGAAATTCAATGGAAAAAACTTGGCTTGGTGCCTCAAGAGGTAGAACTGCATTGGAATATAATAGTTTATTTTATTGAAGGTATATGATAGTACTGGAGCTGGTATTGAAGATAATCCCCCTTTAGCAAGGTAAGGTCACAAGGACTTTGTACTGTCATTTTGAACATATCTTAGTTCAAACTGTTTATTTTGTTTACTCTGTAGTTCCTCTGTTACCTCATGAGGTAGATATTATATTCTTGCTGCCATCTTTTGGGACCTTTCATCTTGTGAGTTTGTATCCATTATCAGCATTACTAGATAAATACTCTTATCCATTAAATCATAGTGCTACTATTAAAAGCCCTTCCTTGGTCAAATATTCTAGCCATAGGCTGGCGCTTGAGTAACCTGGCCATGTTAGGAAGAAAATGTTGCTGGTGTACTTTTATATGCTTATGTGTAATGAGTTTTTTACCTGTGAATTTATGCCATATCATTTGGTCCATGAATATCATGATTGCGAATTTCTTCTTTTAATCCGATGCATGAAGAAATAAAAATAAAGGCTATTCTCATTACTTCTATTTGTTCTATTTGTTGTGCAGTGATGATGATGATTGGTATGTGCAAGGAGAAAGCAACACACTTTCTTTCCCATCGTTCTATATCGATGCAGAAGTAACAATATTCATATAGCCCTCATGATTTCATTTTGAAACCAACATATTCACTGTCTCCAGAAGTTGATCTGTGGCTTGCTATTTTTTTCCAATTTCCAGGCAGTAGTTTGTTTGGATGGTGGTGATTGCATGATTCGGAGTGGACTTGTGTCAGCTGAGGATGATTCAACTCTAGATACATCAATTGCTTGTGATTCCTGTGATCTATGGTATGTGTCACTGTATTATTATCCTGCATGTCCATTACTAGTTGAGTCTTTGTAACCAGTTCTGTTTTCTAATTACTTTGATCCTTAAGCCAGGTATCATGCTATATGTGTGGGCTTTAATCCAGAAATTACATCTGAAGATTCATGGTTGTGCCCAAGGTAATTTTATACTTTGTAACTTTCTGACTCTCCACTTTGATCACTCTTTGCTGGTAGGAGTATCTGTATTTTTCTTTGGGTTTGTGATAATGGAATGATCTCATTTTATAGGTGCGTATATACGGAAGCGAAAAACAAGTCAGATGTTACCCTGAAGCAAAGCATCAGTGAGAACTCTGATAGAACATCTACTGATGCATCATTTTCTGGGAGGGTATCGATATCTGTTGCAGATGAGGGTGAAACTGCTCTTGTTGTCTCAATGGTTGGTGTAAGCTCTGAAAGTAAGGATGGTTTATTAGAGGGTAATTCCGGTAGATCATGCAATAAGTCACCGGAAATTAATCTTGTTGGCGTGGTTTCTTCTGAGCCAACACGAGGATCATCAGAACTTTCGCCAATACATGAGTCAGCATGTATCATATTTGGCACTGAGGATGGTAACATTTCAAATGAACAATTGGAAGTACCGCATCATGTGCCATCTGATTCATTATTATGTGGAAGTAAGGAGGCTGAAAGTACAGGAGAGGAGACTGCGCTTCCTAGGAACAGTATTGAAAGCTCTCCTGTCATCAAATCTGCACAACTTTCTTCAGCAGGTAAGTCGGATAATTTGTATATACCAGCACAATAATTGAAAGCCTCATGCTCATGTGAGATTAATATGCTTCAATATGCGCCAACTTGTCATCCAATCATCGTGATATTTTCAGTACGCTATCTGCTGTTTCGTTGTATCTTTAGAAGTTTGTTGATTTCTTTTGTAGTAGAAATTTGTTTTTGATAGCTTAGTTTACATGGATATCAATGATTATTACAATTGTGGTAGCAATGAAAAGTAACTCTTATCACTTGCCAAACTGGCATTATACTGCATTCTTTTCCATTCAAGGGGTCATGTGGTCATCACATTGTGCATCCAACATAACATCTTCCCTTCTTACAAATGCAGCTAGTAAGTTGACAAGATCTGCTGACATTGATATGATCAACACTGATACAGTTCAGCAGGTGAAAAGTGACCAGGACAACCAGTTGCCACCCTTGTAAGAATCTTTCGCTTCACACTCACTTGCAAGAACTGCTGATTTTTACACACTCACGTGAGAGTTGCATAGATCTACACAAATTCATTTTAATAATTGTTGGGTTTTTTCTCCAGGCAGGATAGACATAATACCAGTGACATGGAATCAGAAAATGAAATTAGGCATCCTACGAAGAAGGCAAGATTGGAAGTGCCAGATCAGGAGATGCATCTCATTGCAAACTCTCGTGTTTCTTCAACTGACGGCCACACTACTTCTATTGCAGCCAAAGCTGTTGTCAGTGATACGTCAAATATTGTCACACAGGATAAATATGTCCCTGATATAATGAGTATAGTTGAAGGAGATAGCTACATGAGAGATCCTGGCAGGGAGCTGGCAAAGCCTGTAGGCAGAAGAGCAGGAGATAAGCCTGGTCTTAGAATGAAGAAAATTTTCCACAAGGAAGGAAAAGAATCATCTGTTGTAGTTCAAAAGCTACAACAAGAGATAAGAGAAGTAGTTAGAGATAATGGTATTGGTATACTCGAGAAGGATAATGCTTTTGACGAAAAACTTCTGACTGCATTCCGTGCAGCAATTGGGAAGTCGATGGATGGACCAGACAAAAGACCCAACTCTTCGCTCTTAAGGAAGTCGTTGCTTCAAAAGGGAAAGATACGTGAGAATCTGACCAAAAAGTTGTATGCAACACCCACAGGAAGGAGGCGAAATGCATGGCACCGTGATAGGGAAGTTGACTTCTGGAAACATCGCTGTTCCCCAGGGATAAATCCTGAAAAGATAGAGACACTGCAATCAGTACTTCAGCTACTCAAGAAATCCTCTGACACTGGCACGCGCGAAGAAAGTGCTGAAGAGAAGAAAGCTTTTTTGTCCAGATTATATCTGGCTGATGCATCAGTTGTTCCAAGGAAGGGTGATATAAAACCTCTCTCTGCCCTTGAAGGATGCCCACCATTGGATAAAAATAGCCAAATAAAAGCTCACGATGGTAAATCAACAATAAAAATCAATTCGACCAACAGCACTGGAAAAGTATCGAGTTCTTCGACCCTGAATAAAGAAGCATCAAGCAGAAGAGAAAACAAAAATGGTCAGCCAGCACAGAATCAACAAAACCAATCTGCTGGTGATATCAAGCTTGACAAAAGAAAATGGGCTCTTGAGGTCCTGGCAAGAAAAAATGCCAGCTCTATTGCCAAAGATCAAGTGGAAGGCACTGATGATCTCAGCAGGAAGTACCCTCTATTAGTATGTGTTAGCTTATAAAAAATAACAATCCAAAAGAAGCTTATTGACAACTCTATAAACACTAACTTGTTTTGTTTCGTAGGCAAAACTTCCTGTGGATATGAGGCCACAACTCACAACCGGCCGCCATAATAAAGTTCCTATGTCGGTTAGACAGGTAATCATTGATTGAGTCCTTTGTGCTTAACGTTGCTGGCTTCATCATTTGCTCCTACTTGGTTCGATTTCAAATAAATTCTGATTGCAAATTGCAAGTGCTGTCCAATGATCAAACTGTCAACAAAACTTGTGTATTTCAGGCACAACTTTACCGCATTGCTGAGCATTATCTGCAGAGAGCAAATTTGGATGTTATTCGCAGATGTGCAGATACTGAATTGGCTATTGCTGATGCTGTCAATGTAGAAAATAATATTTACGGGAAGTCCAGTAGCAAATCAGTTTATGTGAATCTTTGCTCTCAGGCTACTCGCCAGTCTACCGAGGCCAAACCCGAGAATGATCCTTCAACTTTAGCTGAAAAGACTGAATTTACCAGTGATTCGATATCACAGCAGATTAGAACTGAAAGTACCAGCATTAGTAGCAGTGATGTGGAAGAAACTATTAGCAGAGCAGGCCTTTTGGATCTTCCTGCTACTGCTGGACAAGCTGATAACAGTGAACTAGGTGGTGTGCCTGAGCAAAATGCGAGTGAAAATACTGTTAGTTTCAACAGTGTGGAAGAAGCACTAAAGAGAGCAGGCCTCTTTGATTCCCCTCCTAACAGTCCTGAGAGAAAAATTAACACAGCTGAAGGTAATTCCAGTACAGTTTCAGTTCGTCCAACTTCTGCAGAACAGAAGTATTCAAGTGCAGTGGATACTTCTTTGGTGAATTTGGACTCTGAACCGAGCAAAAGTTCTGATTCTAGGGTGAGGGATGCATCCCCACTTAAAGACAATGATGATTCATCAGTGCAGGTTCTGGATGAAGCAAATTGTCAAGGCCTCAATACAGTGGTGTCCTGTGAGCAACCAAAATGTGATTCTGAGGAGGATCAGAAATCGATACCCAGCGGAGAAGCTACAGATGCAACAACAGCAAATAAAACTTGTTCAATGAACTTGGCGGATGCTGAAAGATGTAATGTGCTGCAGGAAGAAACAAGTCAAACAGATAAGGGAACTGTACTTCCTGATGGAGGTACCACCGGGCATGTGGAGAAGTTGAAAGAAATGGATGTAGCAGTAAACGACTCACATACTCAATCTCACCATGGGAATAATTCGCCGAAGGAAGGTGAAGCAACCAGCCAGCCAATGAAACTGGAGTCCAGTAAAGAGAAATCTCGCAGCGATAGTCAAGAGTCGAACAGTAAACGTTCCAAGGGAGACAAGTCATCCACCCACCCAGCACCTGATCCAGGCAATAACAGCAAAGCGTCAAATTCATCTAGTTCTGTGTATAAGAAGGTATGGGCTGTAACACACTTTATGTTCCACTGGACATGTATTTCTAGATCTTCATCCCTTCGCAAAACCACTAAGATTCTGAATATTTCGAGTAGGATTCTGAACATTTGAAGACTCTGAATATTTGTAACCACTAAAGATTCTGAATGTTTGTTTGTTTGTAGGTTGAAATGTTTGTGAAAGAGAACATCAGGCCGCTCTGCAAGAGCGGCGTGATCACTGTGGAACAGTACAGGTGGGCTGTTGTCAAGACAGCGGAGAAGGTCATGAAGCACCACGCCGAGGCTAAGAATGCAAACTTCCTGATCAAGGAAGGCGACAAGGTGAAGAAGCTCGCTCTGCAGTACGTCGAGGCGGCTCAGCAGCAGATCAATTGATTGATTGACCACCTGGCTATGGCTGGAATGTAATGAGAACGCAGCAGTTGCTGTGGTTGTGCAATCCGTGAACCACACTCACACACATATGGTCAGACTGGCCATTTCAAAAGAGCATTTAACTCTACAACATTCGTCATGGATCGCAAAGTAGATATCCCTTAGAGTGAGCTTATGTACTTAGAGATGCTCTTAGACTCGAGCTGTCCGTTGATCTAACGGGGCAAAAAGGGACGAAGTTGGGATAGACCATTGCAAAGTAAGGACTGCAGTTGTTAAGGAAGTTGGTTGGTTACAGGGAATCCTCAGCTCTGCAGTATTTCCATAGAGCTTTTTACTTTTTACCACTTGGGTTATGGATCGGTCTTTGCCAACTTTATCCCTGGGAGCTTATGTACACTTGCATTCAAGCTGTGGAGTGAGTGGGTGATTGAAAAGGGACGAAGTTGGGATATACCATTGCAAAGTTGAGATTGTTATGGAAGTTGAGTGCGTAGGTTTTCTCTCGTGTTACCTGAAGCAACAATTTATGGCTAGTAGTGTACACGCATCAGATGTGTTGCTCTTATACCAGGTTAATGAAACTTAACGATCTTTTTTCGGGAACCCTACTCAGTTTGTTCTTTACTTTGGACATGGCCTGGCGAATTCGAGGTTGGAGGGAGACATATTGGCATTCCAGGATATAGGGCTTCTTTGCTGATCTTTTGACCGGTGTTCACTTTTTTCATATTAAATTTCTCCATTTTTAATGTGCTGATGCGTTTGTCATTTTTTCGCACTCTTTTGCATTTCCTTCCTTCAAGAAAAGCAGCCAGGTTCAATCTGAAACACAGCAGTCAGTACCTGCGCCTAAGGTAGGGCCCAGCGACTCGCTTGAAGTTGAAGCCCAGCCCAGCTCAACGCGGGCCGCAACCAGCCACGGTCTCTCCCTCCACCCCACTCACTAACACGAGAGCCCATTTCCACTCCCTCCTCCCCCACTCTCGCCAGACGGCGGCGCATCCACGCCCCACGGCCAGCGATCGGCGGGGCACGGGCACGGGCACGGCCGACGGGAGACGAGCGGAGCAAGGGCGACGACCGGACTAACTGGTGAGCTGACCCTCGCATAACCTGCCACCCCCCACCAGATCCACTCGCGTCTTTTTCTTCTTCCGAGTCGCTGCACGGGGACACTTCGACAGGTCGCCGCCGGCAACGATGAGCCGGATAGGCGCGGCGAACTGGAGGCCGCATGGTTGCAGGATGCCAGAGTCTCTGGTACCGCTACTGGTTGGAGATGGTGAATTGGTGTTTGGTACCCCATTAGCGTGGACGAGTGGCGATGAACGTGGGTGGGCAGGTGCCAGCGCGAACTAGCTTGCGCCATTAGGGTTATGTCAACGCTGGCAATGCTGTGATTCTTAGAGCTGTCGTTTATCGAGCGCATACATGGATCGTTGTGATGTGGTGATATCGATCGGCTAATCTAATTGAGATCTTAAACCGTCAGACTGAAGTGAAATGTGCGTTATGGTTTAGAGCACAGTCCATTTCATGTGCATACCATTTTGGAACCAACAGTTTGTTGTATTAGCCTGTTTTAAGACCATGGTGGTTGTGCCTTCACCAGGTCACACTAGCTGTTTGACCGAGATCGTATGGTGTCGTGGCTATGTTAGATAACGCTGGTGCTGTTTGTTTTTCAGCGTTTGTTCTATTTAGTTTTTTTTTATTCTAAGGAAAGGTCTGGAACTGTAATATCCTTTAACTTTCCGAGGACCGCTGGTGTTACCAGCTTCTGAACGAAATCGAAAAAAAGCATGCTCATTGTATTTCTAGCTTTCCTGTTTGCCCTTCCGAAGCGAGATGTCTCTGTGCTATCTGCCCATTCGCTTAGGTCATGTAGTTTGTTTCTTACAACAAAGGTTTCCGTTGCTGCTACAGAATAATCTTATTTTGGCCGTGTGCATCATATTTGTCTGGCGAGACATACTTTCTTTCCTGTACTCACTCACATGGGAACCATGGTGTTTAACATGTTGTCGTGCATGTCTTTCTAGGTTGACCTGTTACCTGTGTACACTCGGCTGGACGAATTGGCCGTTCTTAGGATGAGGTCTTCTAAGACTAATGGGAGCATTCAGAAGGCAGGGAGAGTTAACCATGTCCAGGGAGAAGGAGCAAACTGGGTTCTTGTTGCAGGAGGAGTTCTGCTGAGCACTCTTTCAGTCAGACTCGGGTGCAAACTCAAGCAAATGTTCGATATGAAGAAACAAAACAGTAGTCCCTCTAAAGGTCTGATCTCTGATGCTCCATCTGCAATTGTAACCCTTACTGCTATCATGTGCGCTGTCTGCTGAGTGCTGACTCTTAATTCGCAGCCAAAAGAAGATCTGGAGCATGTGAACTGCACTCAAATCTGTACCGTTTTAATGACCAAACCAATTGCTACTGTTGTGTTTCAGGTACTTTTTACTGCAGCTTAGTTTATCTTCTGTTGCGGAGTAATCATCACATTACAGCAAAATTTGCAGCCTACAGTGTTGAACTTTATCAGCTCACATCAAATTTAGTAACACAGTTAATGTCATAACTGTCATCGGATTCTGAAATTGCGGTTCTGTAGTCTAACATACAGAATACCTTGCACTATAATTTTCATGCATACTAAGCCATGAAGCAAAACATTAAACTGCACGCTGGCAGTATTCTGGCAAAATGGCAACATATAGTGGGTTTAACACTGTTAGATTGCACTGTTGCACTTTGTATACCTTAATTGGGCTTTGACTGGACGCTTTTCTCCTATTTTCATTTATTACTTGACAGTTGTCACGGAAAATGTTGGTTGTCATATGCAGGAATTGCAGATGGTGGAGTGGAAATCAAGCAAGCACCGGCAAGACCTTTATCAAAATCAGAAGAATCCTCCCTTCCTCTTGCAAAGATACCAGGGCCAGAATCTAGCAAAGAGAACAGTGGCATCATGTGGACATCATCGCCTGACCGGCTCGAGGATCCTCGTAGGCCATTCCAGTACTCAAACAGTTCAGGCTCTCCCTGTGTTTCAGAATCAGGATCTGACATTTACAGCAAGCGAGAGGTCATACAGAAGCTGAGACAGCACCTCAAGAGACGTGACGAGATGATCATGGAGATGCAAGCACAGATAGCTGATCTTAAGAATTCTCTCAGCATCCAGGAGACGCAGACCTCCAATTTGCAGTCTCAGCTGGATGGTGCTAACCGAGATCTGTTCGAATCGGAGAGAGAGATTCAGCAGCTAAGGAAGATCATTGCGGATCACTGTGTCGCAGAAGCACTCTCCCATGACAAGCCTTTGCAAGCTGGACAGTGGCAATCAGATGCCACCAATGGGCACGCTAACGGATATGCTGATAGTAGTAGTATCGATGACCCTGAGCTGCATTGTATTGGTATCGAGAAGAGAAACAGCGAGGTAGAGAGGGTGGAAATGCTCAAGAGGGAGGTTGGTGAGCTGAAGGAAGTTATAGAAGGGAAGGACTTCCTGCTTCAGAGCTACAAGGAGCAGAAGGTGGAGCTCTGCTCGAAGATGAGAGAATTGCAGGAAAGGCTCTCAGCACAAGTGCCCAACATCTTGTAGTATCTACTCAACAGCCTTGCTATAAGGTGCAAAAGGCACAGATATATTTCAACATTGGCAAAGGGATTTGCAGGAAAGCTTTCATCACAAATACCGAACATCTTGCTAGGGTCTTCGCGGAATGTTACGTCGATTCATTTTCTTCATTTTTAGTTTTTTTGCCCTTTGGTCGCTTGGTGTTTAAAAAAGGGCTTAGTCTTTTCAGTTGCTAGGCCTACGTAGATCAGGATCATAAACTTGGATGCTTGAAGTGTTGTACAGGTTTTTTGGAGTTTTCGCTCGTGTAACGTGCCTCCTCTTTTTAGCTCATCAGTGGTTTAGATTATAATTTCATTTTGAATATGTGAATGGTGACATGTCTGAAGTTTGCTTTGCTAGACCAAAATCTGCCATGCATGGCTTGTTTCTTTTTGTTTCCGATGCCTTCTTTTTGCGAAGAGAGATCACTCCAGAAATCCAACTTGATTGATGGATTGAGCAGCCTATCTATTACTAATGGGCCCTATGTATATGGTCCTCACAACTGTAACACTCCATTCTGTGTACCATGGAGTTCCATCTGTTCAGATTCCAGACAAAGCTGTAATTGTTCAATCTGTCTGGTTCTTTGCTTCATTGTTAAGTTCTCCGGTAACCCGTTCTTCTTAAATGTAATAATGTTTCCCTCATTCCTGTGGTCACCTTGATTATGTTTCTTGTTTTGCCACTGCCCTGAAGGAAACGAAAAACTGCTATGTAATCATTTGTTGTGGACTATGCAATGGAGCACATGACCAAAATATGTCACTTCACTTGATGAATCCTTGTGTGGTGGCAGGGGCAGAAGCTGCAGCTACCAGTTCTGGTGAGCACCAAGAGGAGTGGGCATGCAGAGAAGATGATGGCAAGGCTGGACCTCACTCTCCTCCGTCATCATGGGAAGGCCAAGATGCCCATGTTGCTACTGCCAGTGTGTGCAGCCAGCTTCTTCTTCACTTGGATCATCAGATGGTCAACTCCTGCAAGTCAGTCCTTCAACTTGGTTCACGGCACAGCAGCTCAGGTGAGGCCATCCATGCATTGATTGAGAGATTGACCTTCGGCTGCAACTAGGGCAGGCAAGCATCCATATTTTCTCAGTATAGCTTGCATCTTCCCTAAGAGTTTTATTTGATTTTATCTGAAATGGAATGCCATGTGTGCGATGCAGGACTGGCAAGATTCACAAGTGTGAGATGGGTAGCAACAGACAGAACAGGAGACTGGATAAGCTACATAGGAGGAGGAGGAGGAGGAGGACCGTTTCTTCTCCTGACACAGGTCTTCTCCAACCGCATCATCAACATCCTCGGCCGATCATGGCCGTCGGCCTGGTCTCCGACGGTCCAGATCATCGGAACACCGCCGTTTCCACGGCCCCACACACACATTGAGCTGGAAAAGAAGCAGGTAAGGTAGCCGGCCAGCAGCAGTGCCCTCACGGCCAGGGCACAGGGAGACGGGATGATTGATCCATCCAACGGACAGATCGTACGCCGGCCGGTCAGCCAGCCAGCCATCCATCCATTTGTCACAGGTCGCGTTGTTGCAGCTTAATTGAAGAACAGGACAGGGACAGGGGGATGCATGAGATAGATGGCGCCCTCACATGCATGCATGCATGGGTGGTGCACGCTGCTGCCTGCTAGAGACATGAGAATGTGAGGCGGGGGGTGGGGAAATAATGCATATGGGCTTGGAGTTTTGGACAGTGCTCCTCCAGCAGGGCCACTGTGCTGGAGAATCGTTTGCTTCTGCGCCGCGGGACATTGACCATGCTATAGTCTCCACTTTTATTCAGTCTATGGATGCACTGTAGCAACACTCTCAGCACGTACCTACACCTACCTGTGTTCTTGCAATTGATATCCTAGTAGCTGATCAACCGAAACAACAACTGACCAATGCAGGAGCAACAAATGACCAATGCAGATTAACACAGTAGAAGTGCCATTTTGTGTGAGCTGCTAGCTTCCTCCAGATTACCAGGTACATATTCACATGATCTCCTCAATCCAATTCAACTGGTAGATGTTGCTGTGCATGTGCAATTTAGAGCTAGCACATCACTGTCCATGTATGCATGCATGCACATATCTACATAAGTTTCAGCACAGCTGCTGTGCCGCAGCAGCATCATGAGTAGTAGTTTTGAGTGAGTGTCTGTCTGCCAGGGATAAAGAAGTAGGGATGGGCAAAGATGGAAGAGGGGTGGATAGGGGGGGTAGGGGATCCCATGAAAAGGGAAAGGCCCCCTTGTCTTCTTCCTCTTCTTCTCCTCTCTTGACCATATCCATATCGTCTCTTTTTCATCTCTCTTCAATTAACCTCTCTTCTCTTGCTGACCACTACTGCAGTTTCAAGCTTCAATGACAAGCAGTGGTGATGAAGAAACACTGGGAGAAAACATGCATGTTCAGCGAGCACGTGCAGTGGTGGGGAGCCCCACTCACGTGCCGCTGGCCATTGCTTGCTTGCTTGCTTGCATAATTAACCTTCAACTCTCAGTGCTCCAACACATGACTGGCCGCAAAGCAACCTAGCTACCTGTCCACGAATTGAATCTGAATTCAAGGCGACGTGATGCTATACGAAATGGCGTTGCTCTAGTAGAAAACAAAAATAAAAAAAAATTGACGTGTTGCTCTGTTTTTCTACAGTAGCAGTTTGGGTCACTCAAAAGGTTTCTTGATGAAATTTCGTAACCTCTTTATATTCCCCCAAGATCAGTTACATGATTCTCTTGCTCTTCTGGTTGGGTTTTGTTTTGTTTCTTCTCTGCCGTCCATTGTTGGTTTCTGTGTTGCCACCGAGCACTGCACTGTCTTGTTTGTTCCCCCTTGTACATTACCGACTCTTTCTCTTTTTTTTCTTGAGGGAAATCTGGAGGAAAAGAAAGCACACAGAAAAGTAGAGAAAAGAACATGTCATGTCGACCGTTCTTAGATCTAGGAAAAGCCAAGCTTCCAACTTTCAGTGAGTCACTTTACAATGCACATGTCAAGAAGACAGGCCAATGGAGTAGTTGCCCCGATACAGCATTTTATTCTAGTGCTTGCAAGTCATGTCAATATGATTGTATAGCCCATGTCTTTCCATGATAGGTACTCCTACTACATACATATGAGATGCTCCAGTGAAAAGTTGCAATGGTAATTAGCACAGATCTGTTTGCTCTTTTAAGCTGCTGGTCTGCTAATTTTATACTATATTATTCAGTTTAGTTTCTACTGGTCATCTACTGCAAGAGCAAGACAGGCGCTCCTATCGCAGCAAATATAGAGTATAAAATCTAGTAGTAACTGAGCAAGGACTGAACCCTGCACATGCATGCAGCTTTTAATCTGATCCTGATGGAGCCAATGATCTTGCTGGTGTTCCATTGGATCCCCTTCCTTTGCACAGTCCTTGAGGCCCAATCATCTGACAGTGACAACAAATCAAAGGATAACCATAGCAGAAATCCTTGTTTTGTGATCTTGAGGGCTCACAGCATGGTAGATTAAGAACCAATTGACCCTTCATCTTGAGGCAACCGGCCATGTTAGTTTTATAGTATCATATACTTATATGATGGTGCTGGTGTCATCTGTGGTCAGCATGCATGCAGGGGTGGCTATATACAATATGGGTTGTTGGCAGGAGCATCACAGGTTACAAAGTACACCAGGTCTTGAGTTGGAAGCAATGCATGCTGCTAATTATTTAATTGTTTACATGCCTGTGGTGGTGGCTCCCAAAGCTGTGAAGCATCTGAGAGAGGGGAATAAGTAATGGTGGCATCACAAGTGGAGAGTGATCTGCATTAAGTAGGACAGGTGTGCATTCATCTGCTTTTCTCCACTCTTTAGGATTGTTCCCCCAATACTCACATTTATGTTTTGGGTGTCAAGCTCACATGCTTCTTCTGCAGCCACTAATCCAATAACTTGCCTCCCATGCCATTGCATGACAGCTCCTCCTGGTGGGGTGTATCTTGGGGCTAGATTTTTCCAGGACTAAAACACAAACAGCCTGGCAAGTTTTTGTTTGTGAGCGCTGAGCAGGACAACTCAATCATTTTTTTTCTTCCTCTTACCTGCTCTAAATCTAAATAGGATAAATATTTCCATGTTTGGTTTAGACTGCAAGCACTGAATTAGTTCTGAACCTGCTGCAATATTCAGGTTAAGTCATCATTTGTCTCTATCAACTGCTGAATTTTCCTTTTGCCGTGTCAAAAACTCCAGGTGCTAAAAAGCCTCGTAAGTGGACAGGACTCAGAAGGAGAAAGGAGCTCCATCTTTCAGTGCCAGAAAATAAAAGGTACGCGTAGCATAAATAGGACCAAAGCTTGATCCTTCATCCACTCAGACTGAACAAGCCTGGACACAAAAAGTCTACGAAAATGAAGTTTCACTCTCTGCATCTGAGTTCTCACTGTGCTCTCCAATCACAGTAAATAGCTATCCACTCACATCCCAGATTAATCTGTTTTTTTTATAGTACACGCATATATACCACGTTTGATCACTTGCTAATAATCAAGCAGGGCTTGCTCCAACAGTGCGAAGGAATGTGTGGATCTCATCATCAGCCGAGTGGCAAAGTGACCTGGCACTTGGCATCGCTCACTCACATGGCCTCCTCCTCTGCTAACTAATCCCGGATCAAATCTCATTGTTTAAGCGCGGCAAATCTTGTAAACATGGCTGCCTCGCGACACAATGCCGGTACGTTGCTTGCGCCCGGTCTAATCTCCCTTTAATCCATCCTACTACAGTAGTTAATTTCTTCATGGGGCGCCTTGCATGCAAGGTTTAGCGAGTAGTTAATGACAAGCATCAGAGACGGTTTGGTTAGGTGGATGCATCCACACACATGTACGTAGATGCACATGCCAGTTGAGCCTGGCTGATTGGGCCGGGATTAAGACCGGTCAAATCATGATCAAATCATTCTGAGACTGAGAGAGGGGCTCAACGTGTTAACTGGTAGTAGTACTGCTAGTTGCTAGGAGATCTGGTGCAGAGGACAAACAAACAAACGCGTCCAGTCCAGACCAGGAGGCCACATCCACTGTCTCTGATCAACAGTCAACAAGACCACTGTTGAACACTGTGTGTGTACATGCAAGTCATGGGGGTGGAGTACATGCACAGATAGTTAATTTTTAACAGATACTACTAGTATTTAACAATCATTCATCTGTGCCTGCGCTCTGCACTGCAGATGCATGTAAGAGAAAAAAAATGATACTAGTAGATTTTTTTTCTGTGATGTTATTATTGATTCCTCTAGATCCCCAAATCTGAAAGCAGTTGTTGTTTTCCTGTTGATTAATCATTTTAGGAGTTTGTGATCTGTTATGACTAGTTAACTATCTCCGCCCTGCTAGCTAACTGCAGGAAGAGTCCAAGCTGATTAGGAGGCTCCCACCGGTGCTGCGTAATGAGGATTAAGCTAGCTAAGGGCGTGAGCTGGCGGTGTAAGAACCGACCAAATCGGGAGAATTTTTAGGCTGGCGACAACGAAAAACATGTACACATGCTTGGGGCGAGAGGGACAGCCACAGCAGCTGCTGCGTGCAGCCTGTGAATACTGTGGTGCCGCCGTACACACAGCAAGTTGTACATGGGTAGTTGTTGTTAGCTGAAGGAGAATATGCGTAGATTCTTTTTTTGTCGAGAAAATAAAATTGAGAATGTTTTGCAGAGAGAATATACTTTCGATGCTAAAATGTCCTTCGTCAGTTGTTTGATTCGTACCGGTTATTTCTTATGCACACAAATTCTTGGAGATGGTACTTCTATTAATTTCTTCGATTGGTAGGATGTTGTGCGGCGTAACGGCATTTTGTTCTCTAGCGAAAATAGAAGGGCAGGTACAATGAAAGTAAATTTGCTGTGTTGGGCTTTTACTTAGTCGTAGAAAGAGAACATTATTTTTTCTTAGCTAAGCGGTCGTTTGAGTGAATTTCACTTTTTACCCTCTATTTATGTATTTGAGACACTAATTATCGTATTTAGTGGAAGTTGTACCCGAATGTCCCATTTAAGAAATAGATTCTGAGCATAATTTTGCCCCGTTTTACAATTCAACATGTGTTATTAGATAAGGCCGGTATGTTAGGACCATGTGTCACAACAAAATATGTCAAAATCGGAGGACGTTGTTGCTAATCATATATATCCTTTTCTGCACCAAATGTTCTATTCTTTGTTGCCATCTCGATAATTTCGAGGTTCAATCGTCACCTCATACCTTGCCCAGTAGATATGCATCAGAAAATGAGAGTTTAAAGTTTTCGAACATGGTAATTTAGATAAATTTTTACTATATAGGGTAATTAATGTCATAAATGCACGAGTAGAGGGTTAAAAGTGGAATTCACTCAAATAAATGAGAGAATGCTATTTCTAACATCCATTGTACCATATGTCGTCCTTTATTAACATGGTATTTACTAAAGTTGATTAATTCTCATAAATAGGTACGGATAATAATAACTCAATAAAAGATGACAATTGTATGACTTATTTTTAACGTCTTCGCTAGATGATGTGGAATGATTATTGTATACGTCCAAGCATGGCATGACGTGGATTGACCTAGACAGAAGTTGGCACACTGCAATGTTGCCACACGACAATGTGACATCTGGCTATTGCCCTCCACAATCGCTTAGAAGATCGAAAGGTTCATACATCTTCCTTGTTGAGTTACTCATCTTCCCTTGTGTGGCTACCCGTCACTACTATCGGAGGACGAAAAGTCTCATAACAGACTTTTGTCCTACTTTATAACGTAGCCATATAGTTAAACCGATACAAAATTGATGAGGGAACTCTCTAGATGCGCATATCAAAGATAAACAAAAAGTATAGACATACCCAAAAAAGCACCCGAGACTATTAACTAGATGTACCACCACGCTACTTCCAAAAATCACTGAAATCGTTGCACGACACCGACCAATTTGTTGATACAAGGGCCCAGTGCCTGCCCTCTCACTCCGGCCGGTCGATCATGTTAGCGAACAATGGGGACGCAGAGTAGTGCTCCCTCCGTCCGCAAATAAGTGTATTTTTAGCTTTATCCTAAGTTAAAGTTAGTAAAATTTGACTAATTTTATAGAAAAATATGTCAATATTTATGATTATAAATTGGTACTAGTAGATATGTTTTTAAATTTAATTTTATAATATGTCAATTTAATTTAATATATCTTGTTATATTTATATATAAAATTAGTCATATTTGATAAAGTTTGATTTAGCCAAATCCTAAAAATACACTTATTTGTCACTGATATATTGATGCCGTCGAGAATGCCCCACGTCAGTGCCCGGAGACAGAATTCAAAGTTGGACAATGAAACGGGACCGGAGGCAAGAGGACAATTTGTCAAGACGAAAATGAAAAAAAAAAGACAAAATCAAAGTAAAAAATAAATCTACCGGCCAACGTGAAACGAACGGTCAGTAACATGCGTGTTAGACAAGTCGGTACGTACGTGACCTTTTTCCAACCGAGCTTTCACCCCTTTCCATTTTCATTAAACGGAAATAACCGAGTTCATTGTCTACCATTACAAGCAAAATAAGAAAGGGGGAGGGAGAAACGAAAGCGAGTTGGTGCAGTACCAGGAAACCTACTGTAAACGCTCGCCATCGAGACGTCACTGTAGGGCAAAAACCTGGTACCACAAATATTCAGTTCACAGAAGTTCGACCATTCATCATCAAAAGCATGAGAGCACAGACTACATAAGCCCTCAGGAAGCGACAACAGCTTAAGATAAGTAGAACCATAAGCATCATGGACCGCCTGTGATCATCAAAACAGGAGAAACCCTGGAGGCAGATCTGGAGTACACCCTAGCCGCCACATGCATCAACTGGGACGCCCCTTGATTAAGAACCACCTTGTCATCCTCTTTGAGTAAACCTGCCCAGTACAAGAGTAAGGAACCAGCAAAAAACGAAATCTCATTAGGGGAATGCATTTTATGATTTTCAAAAGTAACTTTGTTACGAGTGAGCCAGATAGCCCAGCACAAAGAAGCAATCAGAATCACATAAAAAAAATCATGATGAGGGAGGAAGGAATGAAACCAAGCCATGGCCTGCCAAAAATTATCAGGAACCAGATTAGTTCCCATGGTAGTTCCCATCACCCCCCAAACCACTCTAGCAACAGAGCAGAAGAAGAACAAATGATCATTTGTTTCCACTTGATTGCAAAAGGAGCAAATAGGAGATCCAGACCAGTTCCTTTTTTTCATATTCTGTCTAGTGAGAAGCGCATCCCTACACAACTACCACATAAAGATTTGAATTTTAAGAGGCAATTTAGCTTTCCAAATCCATTTATTATTAGAGCCAGCAAGGTTCCTCTCCAACCACTGGTACATAGACTTGGTGGAGAACTTTTTATTTACAGTAAAATCCCAGAAAACCTTATCATCATCAGGGGAGAGCTGTAAGGATCTAACAACCCCACAGACATGATTCCAATGACTTAAAATAACACCTCGAAGGGATCTCCTAAAAGGAATTGCAAAGTCCATCTCAACATATTTCTTGATGGTAATGTTTTGATCCTGACAAATATCAAACAGGCTAGGAAACTGTTCAGCAAAAGGTATATTTCCTTCAATAGGATCAACCCACAGTCTAGTTAGATTTCCATTACCCAAGGAAATTTTCCTTCCAGCCAAATAATTCTTCCTAATCCTTAAAAGAGATTTCCAACAAAGAGAATCAGTACTTTTTTCCACCACAGTGACAACACTATGCTTCTTAAGATACTTAGCCTTAACCAGTTGTTGCCATAAGCCATCAGAATTATCCAGTTTCCACCACCATTTACACAGGAGGCTGATGTTTTGCCTTCTTAAATTCTTAACCCCCAAACCACCTTTCTTTTTGGACCTACAAATTCTTTTCCAAGCCACCATATAATAGCCTTTCTTGGTTTTTTTCCATGCCAAAAAAATCTACATCTGTGTTTATCCAACTTAGCAATGAAAGTTTTGTTTAAAAGGAAAAGGCTCATCACATAAGAAGGTATATTAGATAAACAGGCATTCACCAAAGTCAACCTGCCACCAGAAGAAGTAGAACCCCCAATCCAAGCATCCAACTTGACCACAAATTTAGCATCCACAAAATCCAGATCAGAATTTTTAAGATCTCGAAAGGTAACAGGAACCCCCAAATATTTCATAGGAAGAAGACCCACTTTGCACCCAAACATGTCAGAATAAAAAGCAGCAACATCATTATCACCCCCAATAGTGAAAACCTCAATCTTCTGGTAATTAATTTTCAAACCAGACATGAGTTCAAACATATAAAGAAGCAATTTCAAATTCAAAGCTTTCTCATAATCATGGGACAGACATAGAACAGTGTCATCAGCATATTGCATAATAGCAACACCATTATCAATCAGATCAGGAGCCAAACCCAATAACAGCCCATTTTTTTGAGCCTCAAGAACCATCTTAGTTAAGCATTGAACAGCAGAATTAAACAGAAAAGGAGACAGGGGGTCACCTTGCCTAACCCCGTTGGCACTTTGAAAATAAGGACCATTGGTATTATTTATTTTGATAGAGACAGTACCATTATAAAGAATTTTCTTTAACATATCTCTCCAAAAAAGGTCAAAACCCATAGCTTCATGACACTCCACCAAAAAATTCCAGTTTACTTTGTCAAAAGCTTTTTCAAAGTCCAACTTCAGAATGATTCCCACATGCTTTTTAGCATGAGTATGATGCATAATCTCATGCAGTGACATAATCCCATCCACAATACTCCTTTGTTTCATAAAGGCATTTTGATTCACACTAATCAACTTATCCAACAGGGGTTCAACTCTAATAGTAAGAGTCTTAGTGATAAGCTTGTAAATGCATATGAGAAGACAGATAGGCCTATACTGACTAATCTTATTAGCCCTAGAAATTTTAGGCAACAAAGTAATAGTACCATAGTTCAATCTTTTAACATCAAGGTTACCAGCATGGAAAGCAGTAAAGATTCTCATGATATCATCCTTAACAATGTCCCAGCAATGCTGGTAAAACTCAATGGGAATGTTGTCAGGACCAGGAGCTTTATTTTTAGCCATGGAGAATAAAGCCTGCTTAATCTCCTCCTCAGAAAAAGGATTTTTTTAGCTTATTATTGTCTTCCTCGGTAAGTTTCTCATGAGGCCCCCACATATCAAAATTAATAGGAAATAAATTCCCAGGAGCAGGCCCAAAAAGATCTTTGTAATAATCAGTTGCATGATTAAGAATGTTCTCAGTCCCCTCAATATTGACATCATCCTTTGCAATGGAAAGAATAGAGTTTTTCCTTTTCCTCCCATTTGCCACCCTATGAAAGTAGCTAGTGTTAGAATCCCCCTCCAGGAGCCACCTAGCATGAGCCTTTTGATACCAATGGGACTCCTCCTCAGCATACAACTTCATTAATTCAACTAAAATAGCAGTTTTTCTCAAACTAACATCAGAAGGAAGCTCACTATCTTCTTCCAAATTCTCAATAGAAGTTAACTCCTCTTTGAGTTCCATTTTCCTTTTCTTATTATGCCCAAACAAATTAGAACCCCACCCTTTGAAATACTTTTTGAATCTTTTCAATTTAATATTAAGCACATCAATAGGATCAGAACTGTGGACATTTTTTCTCCAAATTCTATCAACAGAGGGAAGGAACTCCTCATTTTTAAACCAGGAAACATCAAACCTAAATTCTCTCTTGTTATCAGTGAAAGTAGGACTAGAACCAGTATCTAGCAGTAAAGCATTATGATCAGAAATATCTCTCACCAACTTCCTGACAGAGACCAGAGGAAAGAGATCCTCCCAATCAGGAGACATCAGGACCCTATCTAACTTTTCAAGAGTGGGGGAGAGATGCTTATTATACCAAGTGTATTTGCCCCCATGCATAAAAATTTCGCTCAACCCATGAGTGTGAATTATAGAATTAAAAAGATCAGTAGAATGAGAACCAATGAACATAGTATTTTTCTCACCACTATGCCTCAGCACATTAAAATCACCACCTACAATATAAGGAATGAGATTTCCATGACAGAAGGAAGCTAGCTCAGTTAGGAATTCCTCTCTATTTTCCTCCTGTGCAGCTCCATACACCACAATGAGCCCCCAGTTACATTTCCTAACCTTATCCCAAAGGACAAAATCAAGCATATATCTGCCAATCTTAAAAGCATTAACATCAAGAGTCTCAGAATTAATACCACACAGAATTCCTCCAGATTTCCCAACAGAAGGAGACCACTTCCAAAAATATTTATTACTAGGATCAAGTTTTCTAAAGAAGCTCAACTTATAGTCCTTCATAGTTTCCTAGATACCAATGAAATCTAAAGAATAACTAGTCATCATATCATTCAAGCAAGAGGAAACACCTTTTTTACCCACTCCCCTAACATTAAAGAAGGCTCCTTTCATCTATATCTATGTGGTTTGGATCTATTCCTGACATTTCCACCAGGGTGCAGGGTAGAAATGCCAACATTCTCCAAATTCTTTTTTTGACTTCTAGTTAGGGGTCTAGCAATCCCCACTGTAGGTTTCCTTTTTGCACTCTTTTTTTTCCTGCTCTCAACCAGAGTAAAGGAGGAATCATCAACATCAGAGGAGTCAGCCCAAGCCATGGACAAAGGAGTACTAACTCCAGTATTGTTTTCAATAAATAATTGTTGATGAATGGTGTTAGGTTCATTCTTCTCAAGCAAACCATTCCTAGCATGCTCTAGTTCTCTAAGCAGATTGATAGAGGAAAAATCATTATCAGGAATTTTAACACCCATCATGGATGCTCTGGTAACAATATCACTATCAGACAAGGCATCAAAAGAGTTCCCAATCAAAGGGTCAGAATTAAAATGCTCATTACCTTCCAGAGTTCTTTTCTTGGAAACATTGGCCACTTTTTCCATCACATGTACATTTGCTTCAGCTTGGAGTCTCTGACTGAATCTTTCAGTATCTTCAATCACCACTACCTCCTCCATGGAAGCAGAGTCAGGAGATTGCACAGTGTAAGAGGGAAGATCCTTAGAAGGAGTAGAAGCATCAACAGAAACATCAGTGATGACTGGAAGAGAAGGCCATTCAGTAGTCGACAGAGGAATATCATGAGCCTGATGAGACAAGGAGCAAGGAACCAGCCATTTGTTTGATGCAACAGGGGAATCCATAGGAGCTGAAGCTTCATGCTCCCTAGCCATGGACTCAATGAGTAATTCATTTCCCAGCATATTACTGTCATCATCAGAAACCTGTTCATTCTCCAGCCCTTTTTCTTCAACATCCTGAACTCCATGTTGCCTAACAGAATTAGTCTGACTACCAAAAAATTGCTCTCCAGAAGCCTCATCAGTTGCAGTAGCAGTTGCAGTCAAACTTTGGTCCATTCTAGATCTTTTTGGAGAAGGAGCACTGTTACCTCCAACAGGAATCTTACTTGACTGCTTGGGAGGACCCCCAACCACCACTTTGTCAATCTCAGAGAAGAAATCATAAAAAATGTCTCCCAAACAGCCCTCAGCTTTAGCAGGAAGAAGATCAACATCTCTGCACCCAATAAGCACCCTCACAAACTCAGGTTTATGAAGAGTGGAAGCATCCAGATCTAGAGAAACCCCCACCAAGGATCCCACATAGAAAACAATGGAATCAGTCCTCTTGTCCAAAGGAATGTTGCTTATCCTTACCCAAGCTTTCTGAAGAATTGCTTTAGCACCCACAGAAGCATTCCAAGTAGACAATCTCACAGTAGCATCAATAGTTTTGAGTCGCATAGAAGCCCCATAATATACAGCCCTTTCAACCTCTCTGAGATTAGGGAAACGCATGATGTATTGGTTTGGCCCAATTGGTCCAGCAGTGCAACGCCAGCTATCACCAAACACAATATTAAACTCCATCTCAAGCTCCCTAGCAGTAGCCTGACCCTCAATGACAAAAATGACAACACTACTGGACCTCTCCTTGTTTTGCTTGGAAGTACTAGAATCAGGTATGTAAAAGAAACCCATACTAGGAGATTGGAAAGCACACATCTGAGGAATACACTCCCAAGGAAGAACAACCTGACAAACATGACTAACATGACCCAGTTTCTTACAACGCTCACATCTAGCCGTAGGACAGAGCACAGCAAGATGACCTTTAGTTTTGCAGTTGGAGCATATAGAATCACTTACAACAGCAGGCGAACCAGATGAGTTGTTCTTCCCAGAAACATCCACCATCTAGGCAGCCTCGTGATGACGTTGCTCAGATTCCCGAGAAGCAATCTCCCAACGGTCCCCAGAACCAGATCCATGAGGCCCAACGCTCGAGGAGGCTTGCGCATCTTCCCGATTCCAAACCAAGCGGCCCCGACCTCGGTTCGGAGCAAAATTGCCCCGACCCCCAAATCGGACACCACCTTCATTCATAGCAGAGTAGGCAGCAACCTGAGCAAAGGATCTAGGATCACCGGCCACCTTCCCTTCCCACCAGCCAAAGGATTCGCCACCAACCCGACTTGGAGAAGCAGAGGAAGAGGACCAGAAATGTCCAAAGAGGGACTCCAGATCTGACCAGGGGGCGGACAATCCGGAGCAATAAGTAGCATTCAATCTAGGGTTTCCAGAGGAACTACTAGGATCCACCACACAATAGTCTCGACCTCCGCCAGGATCAGGACACGTGTTCATAACGAGACGACCAGGACGACTAACGGAAAAACTAACAGAGTTCAACGGATTCGCAACAGTAGCCGTAGGACCCGACCCGAGGATTCCATCTCTCCGAGGATCACACATCGCAAACAATCTCCACCGATTCGGTCCAGAAGAGGAAAATCTCGAACGGAAATCATCATCTATTCCCCGATTATCCAGCACCACATCATGATCCGAGGAATCCACATGCGGAGCCACATGAATCTCAGAGCTCATAGGGAATAAATCAACAATCGATTGAGGAAAATACGAATGCGAAGAACACGAAGTATCCATGAGGGAACCCAAGCTCAGCAAATAGCAAGCGCCACCGAGAGACAAAGGAACGGCCTCCACGCCCCCACAAAATGCGAGAGGAACGAGATCCTCGAGGAGGGAAACCACCTGTCGCCGGCGGAGGAGCGATGCCGCGGAGTGGCCGGCGGAGGCTAGGGGAGCGATGCCGCGGAGCGGCCGGCGGAGCGAGCGAGAGGGGCGGCGGAGCGAGCGAGAGGGGCGTACGTATGTGACCTAGCTATGGATGTTTCCCTATCAAAAACTTGGGAAACGTACGTGTAATCATGACGCAAGAGCTTGCCTGCTTGCTGTATCTAAACCTATGTACTTCCTCTTTTTCATAATGTAAGATTATAGCAAGCTGTTTTAATGTAAGATTATACGCTCTCCATTTTAAAATATAATTTTTTTAGCCAGGGCCGGCTCTATGTTTTCTAGGGCCCTAGTCAAAATCGACGGTATGGGCTCCAAGACTAATGTATATATATAGACATATCAAGAAAAAAATATCATATATGTATTTACTATCATTTTTAAAATAAAAGTTAACATCCAACCATACACTTTAGTCTCAAAATATAATAAGTAGTACTTGTTGCTAGTTTGATTACCTCAAATAAGAAATATCCTTTTAAAGCACCTTTTTGTGATTGAATAAGTTTAGTCTTCCGTTTCCATTTATTCCTTTTCGCAGCATCAGACATCTGTTTTGGTGGCATATCACCTAAAATTATAAAAGAATCGACTACATCATATAAAAAATTTAAAACAAAAATAGTATCATACAAGACAAAACGTACGCACGCGACAGCACGCAAATAAGGCTGAAATTTACCATAGGGGCACAGGGGATCGGGGCCTGTCGGTGTCGGCGAGAACTGCTGTCTCCACTGTGAGTCTGTGATCCTGCCTGGAGCCTGGTGATCCTCGATCCTCGCTCGATCCCGCCTGGTGGGTGCCTGTGCCTACCTGGTGAATGATGATCCTCGATGAGAAGGGGAGATCGATCGATAAGAGACGATGGCGATTGATGAGAGACGATGACGATTGGACATGCCCTGCTATTGGACTCAGGAGTCGAGGAGACCAGCAGTCGAGGCCTCGAGGGGAAGAGGAGATCGGCAGATCGCAACTCGCGAGCAGCCTCGTAACTTGTGCCTGCTGCCGTGGCCCCTGGTGCGTGAGGTGCGTGGTGCGTCGTCCGTCGCCGATCGCGGCCTGCTTGCCTTCTTTTCTCGCGAGTCGCGTGTGTCGTCCGTCGCCTTGCCTTCTCGCGTGCGTCATCCGTGCATCGTACGGCCTGGAGTATAGCTGTATATATACACACATATGTTAATAGGTACCTATTTTTTGGGCCCCCCTGGCCATGGGCCCCTGGCAACGACCAGGGTCGCGACCCCCCCCCCCCCACCTCCACCCCAGAGCCAGGCCTGTTTGTGAAGCAAATGTATGTAGACTTCTTTTAGTATCAATTTGGGGTTGGAGTACACTAAAAAAAGTCTAGATTTTTTTTTCATAAACGTAAAACTTCTTATATTTTGAAACGAAGGAAGTAGCAAGCTAAAACAACTTGTTAAAAAAGCGTACACTATGTAATGGAGGGAGTTCTATTATTGTTAGCTACAAAGTGCTCGTAATTAGTGCTTTGTGTACATGTACACATCACGTGGAACGTGACATACTCCTTTCGTTTCAAAATATAAACTAAAATAACTTACTACCAACTCCCTCTATTCACAACTGGCTCGCATCCTAGCTTTAGTCAAAGTCAAACTTTGTTAACTTGATTATCTATCTAGAATAATATATATTAACATCAATATCGTAATCTCAATTGTATTAGAATTGGCATAAACTATATTTTTCATACTATATATATTGAGAATTATGGATGTTGATATTTTTTCATATATTATTAATCAAACTTTATAAAGTTTGACTTTGTTTTAAACCTAGAACACGATGTAATCGTGAATGGAGGGTGTACGTGCTCCGCGAATCCGGTGCGTGGTAGGAAGAAGGCAAACACATCTTTCACACGTACGTGCGCGTAGAGGGCAGGATATTGATTCGCCCATTTTTGGGCACGGGCATATATACAGGAGTTGTACCTAGCTAGCTAGCTAGTGTACGTACGTACGTTCGATCTATCCGTCCCCATTTTTACATACGTACATCAACATTCAGCAGTCACGCATGCCTAGTACGCGTACCCTACTCTATTCTCGCAAGCTAGCCATACGCGTACGCTAAGCCCACGAGCTAACACGCACGTGCACGCTGTATATATAGAGAGAGCGTTTTATTGCTACGCCTAGCTGAGATTCCGCGCGTACGTCGCCCCGAGCCAGCTGCGATCCAAAAAAAGAGATGGGTACATACGCTCTCCTTACCAAAACCACATATTTTTCATTGTTATAAAAAGGAAACAGTGCATCCTCGCATCCTACGTGTAAGTGTTACATGAAAAAAAGTATCGACGTAACGTTTTTCGCCGAAACCCAATATTCTTTGTGGGCTGCGTAAAAAGGACAAAAAAATGAATATCTCGTGATAATCTTTATTTTAGCACTGAATTTTGTATTTCTTAATTACCTACATGACGTGGAAATTCAATTTATTGTGAAACGACTATGTGCGCAAGTAGAATATGAGACGTTTTAGAATGTGAAAATGTACATACGGCTATTTTTTTCCTCTAAAACAAGACCTCCTCACAGGCCCAATGAAAGAAAAGGAAATCAAGCCTAAAACTAACACAGAATGTAAAACCCAACGTGAACACATCCCACAACAAGTTCGGGAAACTACAGGGGAACAACGAGGGATGACCGATCTGCGGTCGCTCCCAGCTCCTGTAGCCTTCTATCGATCTTGAGCATCATCTCCTAAGTACCAGCGAGACGTTTACGCACCATCAGAGGCTTCCACTGCAACAAAAGAGAATAAGCTCTGTATAAAGCGGGTGAACAGGATGGAACAACACTTTATGTTCAAATATTCCCTCGTTCCTAATTAACCAGGGTGACCAAGAAAAGGTAGCAAACCACAACCAAGTCACACGATTACTACTTGCCCCTCTTATCTTGAGAAACGGTTCAATAAACTCCTCCCTCGACCTGGGGGTTGCTTTGACAAAGAAGCAACCCCCTCAACATACACCATACGAAAGTAGCAAGAGGGAAATTGAACAAAATGTGGTCAACTTCTTCCAAAACCCCATTAGAGACACATAACTCACATGTAGGCCATTTTTTGTTCATCAGCTGACAGGCAGATTGAATCCGCCCTCTAAAGCAGAGCCACATAAAGTTCTTCTATTTCAAAGGGCAGTTGGCTCCCCACATATCTATCATTCTCAAGTCTCTAAGGCCAGGATTCAAGATAAACCGATAAAGAGATTTGTGGTAAACTCCCCACTTTTCTCTAAGTCCTAGCTTACCGAATCCTTAGCTTCAATAAGCTTCACTTGATTCAGCAAAAACAAGACCTCCTCCCAATACCTTCTTTCACACACACCAAGACATCTAGAAAAAGTAATATTCACCACCCTATTTGTCAACACCCTAGCTCCAAGTTTTATCTTTTTGTTCAGAACAAGAGAAACTTGCATCAAAATAAGGCATTCGAAGGACACTTTACCAAACCAACAATCATGTGAGAACATCGTGTTTTCTTGCCATTGGCAACACTATAGCTAGACCCCAAGATTAAACCATTTTTTTCAACTTTGTGTAGACTTTTGCAAAACCGCAAGCCCCCATTTTCATTAGATTGGTAAAATACCCGGCCCCATTCAAGTATTTATCTCTAAGAATTTGACACTTCGGATTATGAGCATCATTTTCCAATTTGCAAATCCATATACTCAATAGGCACATATCCCTCACCCTAGTGTCTGCAAACCCCATGGCACCAAACTTTTTTTTTTTTGGTTTGGATAGGGTATTCCTTACCCTATGAGTTTTTTGAACATTTCGAAATACTTATATAAAATAAAGGCATGATATGCCGCCCCAAAATCAAAACACCGCGTTCATATGAAGATCCGGAATTGACTAAGTAGAAGAAGAAGAAGAAGATTATATAGTCCTCATCTCATAACGTTGGTCGATGGATCAGCACCAGCGACGTACGACCGCTCGGTCGATCCATAGAGAACGCTATCCCATTCCATGCATGCATGCGCGTGCAGGCAGACGTGGAGGCTAAGTCGCCACGTAGACATCCAGCTGCTTCCCCTCATCATCAATTTTTTTTAAAAAACCCAGCTGCTATATAGGGTGGTCCGTGATCACACCTGCTGCTCGAGGATGATACTAGTACTCCTGCGTATCGGGGTCAGAAACGGAACGTGAGCAGATTTACCGGATGTATACATGGAAAGGCAGCTACGCCGGACAGCGCTCGCACGGACGCACGCACGTAGTACATCCCGGCGGTCGTCGTCGGTCACCGACGACACGTGTACGAATGGGAAGTAGTAGGTACCAAATCGTGGCGAATGGGAAGGAAATTAAAGACGGAAACGGAGGGAATCCCGCAGGGGGGAGAATATCACGCGCGCGCCTGGGAACATTCGGCCGGGATTATTATCACTTGCGGCAAATGGCAACACGCGGGGCGGGATTTCCTCGTGCAGAAAAAAGGGCAATTAGACGACTGTGTTGGCTAGGCTGGACGGACCCGGAGGAATCAGCGGGATGTGTTTCCTCCCTGCGAAACCGCCTCAGATTGCATGAACACACAATCATCATAAAATAAATCAACAAAGAAACTTAATAATATATTTTTTAAAGAAGGTGACGTGGAGGCCAAGCCGCCACGTACGTACGTCGAGATATGTACCCTGCCGGTAGCGTGGTCCGTCATTACACCTGCTCGCTCGCTCGCTCGAGGATGATACGTACCGCGTAGGATCGGTCAGAAATGGAACTTGGAGCAAATTTACCAGATATATATATATATATATATATATGTACGTACATAGTAGATGCTAGGTCGGTCACCGTACCGACGACACGGCAATGAAAACCGGGATGAAAACGGCAGGAAATACTAGAAGGAAGAACTCCGTGTTTGGTGCCTGACAGCCAGCCAGCCAGCCAGCCAGCCAGCGGAAATAGTAGGAGGAACATTCTGATGCAGTGATGCGATTATTATTATTCACGGAAATGGCAACGCGCGCGCCAGGGGAGGGGAGGGGAGGGATTTCCTGGATCGACCAAGAAAAGGTAATAAGTAGTAGGCCGCTGTTTTCTTTTCTTGCGTTGGCTGGACTGCTGGACCAGAGGAATCAGCGGGATGTGTTTCCTCACCTGCGAAATCGACTCCCCTTCCCCCTCCCCGCTACCGCCCAGCGTGGCACCACCCAGCCAGCTCCACCGCCAGGCCACATACACGATTATCTTTTTGTCTTTAATTTTTTCACGAAATTCCACCATTATCTTATTTGTTATAAAATTATGATAAGAAATGGTGAACCATAAAAATGACACAGTACAGCCTTGGAATAATACTGTGTGAAGATTCTCGGTGCGGAGTCATGTTCATCTGAGATTTGATGGGTAAAAAAAAAAAAAGCACTTGTATGAATATTTCCATCTCAACATGCATTCAAATAGCATCCGTAAAGGAGTGTCAGAGGATCTGGGTTAATTCGTATTCTTTGACATAAGACACGGTATTGGTGATGTTTGTTTGAACTTGAGGGTTTTTTCCCCTTCTTTTCGTACCTCGATTCCACGCCGAATGCAAAATTTCACATTGTCGTAGAACATTCCCGAACATACTAGTACTGCCATATTTCGATTGCGAGGCCATCAGAGATCACGGGTACGGCGATTATCTTATTTGCTAGTAGAGATTTATGCTAAGAAATGGTGAAGCAAATAATGCGGTAAGATGGTCTTCTGTAAGCATATGAAACTTTTAAGTGTGGAGGAACGTTAAAAGGGGGAAAAACTAAGGGTGTGTTCGGTTAAGGTTACAAAGTGAAATGTAATGGAATGGTCCATACCTGAGAGGCGTTTCTGTGTTTGGTTAAAAAATGGAATGAAACAAGGTGATTTTTCAAAAAAGAATATTCTCTCTAGATCTAGAACGCAACAATTCCTCAAAATATGTGAAATCTCTTCATTGCTGTATGCTAAAGCCATCCAAACTTGCTCACTCTCTCCGTGTTATCTTGCCACCCTTTTTTGCTAAATGCACATCACACTTGCTCACCTGTTTTGTTCCCATAATCTACCTCATTTCATTCTTCCAAATACGAAATGATTATCTTATTTGCCAGTAGAAAATTATGCTGAGAAATGATGAAGTAGATAATGTGGTGAGATGGTCTTATGTTTCGGTGTTCACACTTGAGGTTTTTTCTTTCTGTACCTCAGTTCTACTCTCTCCGTTTTAAAATATAAGATGTTTTAGCTTTGTGGAGCAAATGTATCTAAGCTACTTTTAGTATGTAGATTCACTCGTGTTTAAAATGAATCTACATACTAAAAATAGTCTAGGTACAATTTTTTTTACAAATCTAAATATCTTACTCCCTCCGTCCTAAAATAGATGTCTCAGATTTTTCAAAATTTGGATAAACCTATATACTAAATAGTGTCTAGATTCATCCAAATTTTGCCAAATCTAAGACATCTATTTTGGGACGGAGGGAGTATATTTTGAAACGGAGGGAGTACGTTGAACGTAAAGTTTCACATCTTCGTAGAACATCCCCAAACATATACTAATAGTACTCCCTCCGACCCATATTAGTCGATTTCAATTTGAATGTATCTAGATAGGTTTTTGTGATAGATACAACTAAACTGGAGTCAACTAATATGGGTTGGAGGGAGCAGTAATATTACCATGGTTTCCATTAGATATTTTGTTCGTGCACACTGTTAAAATCCGTGTTACCACGTGGATGGATAAAACCAGAAAAGGTCAAAGAAATAAAAAAAAATCATGTGTTTGACCGAACGGACGAAATCAGAAAAGGAAGTGAGATAAAAAATATGAATGTAATTCATTTTTCCAGAAAGGAAATACAGCTGTCTGGTTTATATACTACTACGTACGAGATTAATATAAATAAATTAGCCCCCTGAATAAGCCGACGGCACCCACCCCCCCTCCATTCCTCTCCGTCTCCTTCTCCTCCTTCTATTCCTTTCCTCCCACCTCACTTCATCTCCTCCCCTCCCTTCTCCATGACTCCTTGACTTTGCTTGGACTCGCACGCATACACCACGCACGCGTCCCCGGCCCGAGCTCAGTCGTTCGTGCCTGCTCCCGCACTTGCATGCCTGCCTGCTGCTTGCCTAGTGAGGGGAGAGTGGTGAGCGCGCGATGTCATCGTCGTCGTCCGAGGTCGACCGCCTGCGGCTGCGCGCCGCGGCGCTGACGCTGGAGAAAGGAGCGGGGGCCGACAGGGACAAGCCGGACTCCAAGCGGGACGTGTTCGCGGATCTCGGCTCGCCCGTCTCGCCGCTGCGGATGCGCGCCACGCCCTCCTCGTCATCCTCCTCCGCCGGCTCCGCCAAGTCGCCCGCGCTCTGCAATGCCGCGGTGCCGAGGGGCGGTGGCGGTGCTGCTGGGAGGGGGAGCAGCCACTCGGGGGAGATGCTGCCTGAGACGGCCTGCAGCAGCAACAACAACCCGCCGCGCCCGCCCGGCCACCGCCGCTCCGGATCTGGCCCGCTCATCTTCTCCGGCGGGAGCGGCAGCTCGGCAGGAGGCGGCGGCGGCGGGAGCACCGCCACCAGCTCGCCGCTCGCCAATGCGCTCCCCGCCGGCAACATCTGCAGGACCGGCCACCGGGTCGCGGCCGCCGCGCCCAGGCCGAGCGCACGCCCGGACGTGCTCGGATCCGGCACCGTCTACTACGGCCACGGCAGCATCATTCGGGGCGGCATGGCGCCCGCCAGAACCAGCATTGACGCCTCCTCGCGCTCTCAGGCGGCGAGCTTCCCGGCGCCGGGAGCAGAGAGCCTGCAGGAGGTCACCCGGGCAGGGAACGAGTTCTACAAGAAAGGCCGTTACGGCGACGCGCTGCGCCACTACGACCGGGCACTGGCGCTCTGCCCGGACAGCGCCCCGTGCCGCGGCAACCGCGCCGCCGCGCTCGCCGGGCTCGGCCGCCTCGCCGACGCCCTCCGCGAGTGCGAGGAGGCCGTCCGCCTCGACCCGTCCAGCGGCCGCGCCCACGCCCGCCTTGCCGCGCTCTGCCTCCGGTGAGATTCCTTGGCTTGTCGGCTTGTCCGTGCATTCCCTGCTGCACTGCATTGCATTGCGTTGCGTTGCACTGGAATCCCAAATGAAATTGATCATCGTTGGAATTCCACAGATCTTGTTATTGCTTTGCTTGTTACTGTTGCGCGTGTGCCACTTGCTTGCTGACAGATAGATCATGGGATCGTTAGCATTTTTATTTTATTTGATCTTCCAGCTACCCAGCTACAAGTATATCATCATAATATAAATTTTCAGATTAATTGTGTTCTGAAAAAAAAGATGGAGGTATCTGTATCTTTGGTTGGTTTATTTTAGTGAATTAATGTGTTCTTAATATGCTTCCCAAACCTGCATTCTGTATTAATGACGCTAAAACTTGTACTATCTGTTGTTGGTTCGTTTTAGTGAAATTAATGTGTTCCGAGTATGCTTGGCAGAGTGTGGTTTAAATGTGGTGCTTATCTGCATTGTGTATCTAGACTGTCAACACACACTTTTGCGGATTCATCGTTACAATGGGGTAATTGTTCGCTTGAATTGTGACTGGAAATGACATGTTGGTGCCCACATTGCAGGTTTGGGATGGTTGAGAAGGCCAGGAGGCAGCTTACGTTGGCCCAGAACGCGAATCAGTCCGACCCTGCTGAGTGGCAGACTCTGCATGAGGTGGAGAGCCATCTGAGGAAATGCATAGACGCGAGGAGGGTCGGAGACTGGAAGAGCGCGCTGAGGGAAGCAGACGCCACCATTGTCAACGGAGCAGACTCATCTCAGTTGGTAATTAACCCTTCTGGTCTTACAGATTGTGATATTTTTTTCTCAGTCTAAAAATATATTGTCGTTTTGCGGTCAGCTTTATATAGTTCAGTCACTCACAATCCGGTCATTTCTCCTGCAGCTCCTTGCACTGAGGTCTGAATCACTTCTCCGGCTTAACAAGCTAGAGGAGGCAGATTCCACAATAACAAGTTTGCTAAAATTGAACAGAGCATCTCTATCTTCAGTGTCCACAAAATTGTCGGGCATGTCAGCTGATGCATATGTGCATGTTGTCCAAGCCCAGGTCAACATGGCATTCGGAAGGTACGATTCTAAAACACGTAGAGGGACTATGATCATTTTCCTTTTTTGGTACCAGCATTGAAGTCCACTTCTGCAGGTTTGATGCAGCTGTTGGCATGGCGGAGACGGCTAGACTTATTGATCCTGCAAATGCAGAGGTTGGATTGATTCTGAACAACATGAAGTTAGTAGCACGGGCTCGAGGTCAGGGGAATGACCTATATATGACAGGAAAGTTTGCTGAGGCATCTATAGCCTACGGTGAAGGGCTCAAATATGAGCCCTCAAATCCAGTATTGTACTGCAATCGAGCAGCTTGTTGGTCAAAGTTAGGTCGGTGGGCAAAATCTGTTGAGGATTGCAATGAGGCGCTGAGAATCCAACCTAGCTACACAAAAGCTCTCCTAAGGCGGGCAGCATCCTATGCAAAGGTAAGTAGTTTACATGTATTCGAGATGATTCTGAATATTCACCTAGTATGCTATTTACATCTCCCTGTTCACACTTTATTAGCTTGAGCGTTGGGCTGATTGTGTACGAGACTATGAGGTGCTTCGCAAGGTGTTTCCTGGCGACAAGGATGTTGCAGAGTCCCTGTTCCATGCCCAAGTCGCATTAAAGACAACCCGTGGCGAGGAGGTATCAAATATGAAGTTTGGTGGAGAGGTTGAGATAGTTACCAGCATAGAGCAAGTCCGAGCTGCTATAGATTCACCTGGTAAATTTCCTGTACAATTTTTTTTCTCTCAGCTGTTATAATTTTCCACCTTAGCTATGCTAGCATTCCTGATAATTGGGGCACGCAATGTTCTTGTTCATTTACCCTCACGCATTGCACTAGTTCTACACTTCATCATTTTTTTTTTGCATATACTTATTTGTATTCAGTTCACAAGATGGTCTGACTAATTTAACTGGATACTTTCAGGGGTAACTGTTCTGTACTTCATGGCAACAATGAATCAACAGTGCACACAGATTACACCATCAGTGGATGCTCTTTGTTCTGAGTGCCCTTCGGTGAATTTTCTGAAGGTAATGAACCAAACATCTTTCTATATCAACTGCTGAATTCAGAGACATCTTACAAAAGCTTCCAAGTTGCTAATGAATCCCCTGCATATGCATACTTGCAGGTAAACGTTGATGAAAGCCCTATGATAGCGAAGGCAGAGAATGTGTGCATAGTGCCGACCTTCAAGATATACAAGGACGGTGCACGAGTGAAGGAGATCATCTGCCCTAGCTTACACGTTTTACGATATTCAGTGAGGCACTACGCTGTCTCCAATTCTTGAGGAGGTCATTACTAGTGGCACCCATATTCCTTGATGCATAGAGTCCCTGGTCGCTTGCCGACATTTTTACCGACAAATTCATTCTATAGAATCAGCCCCCCACAGCACCTCAGCAGCCTCCATTGAGCTTGTTCAACTAAGTTCTGTATATCAAAGAGTTTGCTATCACCTATACTTACTTTGGCCATCCTGTTGCTAGTCCTGAGTCCTGACCGTTCATTTTGGCCAAACTTTACGCTATTCTTGGTCATTTAGGCTTCTTCATTTCCTGCCATCACTACCCATCACTGCATCAACTTTGAGCAATTCTTTCATCACTTGCACTCTGCTCTCTGCCAGCACATACATTCTGCTTTGCCCCGTCGACAGACCGCTCCTTGTGGAAAATAAAGCTTCTGATAAACTTTAGACTGCATGCTATTGTTAGAGAGAGGAGAGATGGAAGAGAGAAAAAGAAGCCAGCTGGCTTCTTTCAATACGTGTACATAAACCATATAGACAAAAGCATTTGAAAACCCATTGGATGATTGATTGTTCTGCTGAATAATGAACGGTCTGCGCCGCTTTCGGTGTCGGACTAGCTAGTTTCCATTTATAGAGGGAGGAGGATGATGAGTTCAGAAAGATCAATGATGTAATTTGGTAGGGATATGTCATTTTCATGTCTTCTTGGGGGTCCTGTGGCGCTGATGTGACACATATACATGCTGACATTTCTTTCTATGAATAAATATAGCCCGACATTCTTTCCTGTTTTGTACCCCATGCTTGAATTGAGTTGCTTTCCGTTGTTGCAAAGACTCCATTTGTCTGGCCCTGAACCTGAACACCAGGTCCATTTGGTATTACCCACTACAGTCTGCAGGTCTGTTAATTTGTTTCTGAGCAGTATTTGCTTGCAAAAAGGAAGTGCCGGTGTTATCTGAGCATCACTGTGCTTAAGCTGAAATGCAGATTGCTGGAGTCCGTTTGGGTCAGAGTTCTATTTTTTTCTTTTTTTGTGAACCAAATATGGGCAGCAAGGCCTGACAAAATCTGGCGGTTTTCAGGCTATGCTACAAATATATTTGGTAATGCCCACTGACGTTTAGTGGATAAACTGAAATTCGCTGAAATTTAGGCTCTTTTTTTTTAACTTAATTTAGGCTCTTTTGGCTATTGGAAGAATGAACGTTTCATCTGTGTATTGAAAATTTTCCACAGATTTTCCTCAGGGTTCTGGCATAGATTTGGGCTCGGCTCATCGGGAGCATCACGCTGACTTGCCAGGATAGTGACTTTTAGATATCACCGGCTTTTGACTGTTTCTGAGGCTGCTCACCACACTTGTCATCAGGGCAACAAGGCTGCACTGAGGTTTCAGTCTGGGATCACGGCTGCCATACTCTTTCCCTAGGAGCAAGTGAAAGAGAAGACTTTTCATCTGTGTATTGAAGAAGGTTCGGGACCATAATTAGATAAACTGGTACTCTCTCCGATCAATAAATAAGTATAGCTGATTGTACTAAATCAGTGACCCTTATTATTATGGATCGGACGAGGACAAGGTACTTTCTTCTCCTCCCGTTTGGAAATGTAAAACGGAAATGTAGTTTGACTGTCCAAGGTTGAACGTCTGCCGTCAATTTTGCACAATAGTTTCTCGTGAAGCGATAATTGCGAAAACATGTTACAAATTGAAAGGCAAAACGTTCTTGTGATGTAACACGGCTATATTTTGATGAACAGAATGACGGGCTCGGTCAAGCAGTAGGGATGGCACCCGCCGGGTTCGGGGTGGGTCCCCCTCCCCCCTCCCATACCCGCCCGTTAATTTGCCGGGTCTTAATTTTTACCAGACCTGTGACTCAGCCGGGTTTAGGGTCCCGACGGGTGCCCAACGCGTGAGACGTGAGTGACGCCGGCACATGCGGAATGAAAATGATAAGATATTGGGAGGGGTTGGTGGAAATGGACGCGTGCGTGCGTGTGTTATCTCCGGGACTCCATATTCCACCGCGTGCATATAATGTGTGTTGTGTGTATGCGTGGCCGTGTGGGACGTGTGGTTAGTCATAGGATTATTTGGGACAAGCCTTAGAGCGGGTCTGCGAGTACGAGTTTGCCATCCTAGACCCACCACGTTAGACTTGGCGGGTCTAACTTTTTACCAAACCCTCTCCGTTTAAAGCGGGTACCCGTCAGGTTTGCGGGGTTCGGGGCTCCATTGCCATCCCTATCCAACATGCATTCGAACGTGTGCAGTGGTGATTTTGGCGATGTTGGCGGCATTAAGGCTCGACCGGCCGGAGGGGGAGCAAGCCGTGGTGTAGGATGGCGACCTCCATGGGGACGCGGGTCTGCAGGCTCAGATCTGGGCCCTTTCGGGCCCGATTTGTTAGGCGTCCCCTGGCTTGGGTGGGGCATGTTCGCTCTACTTGGGCTCTACCTGGGCACATAAGTGGGTTGGTTGGCCAACTTTAGACCATGGCGACCTCGGACCTTTGGTCGCTCGACGGCGTTATGGCAGCAGGCTACTCGTGTGGATGGCACGGGTAGGGGCAGTGTGGACTTGCAAGTAAATGGCGCCGCAGGACATGGCATTGCAGCGCTACGGCGGGGTTTTATGGGTCTGGTGGACCTCACCTGACAGGCTCTACTACTGTGTCCGGTCGGTGACTGCCTCTGGCGGTGGTGGACAGCTGATCTCCTCCTACTGACTGCTACGCGGCCGGAGGCCGAACTCAGGCGTGCATGCCTACATTCGGCTGTCGATGGCTACGGAGTGTGACTGCACTTTTTCCGCTCACGCGAGTTTCTGACTCCGACTTACCTTGGCCTAACCGTCGGTCTTGAGGTGAGCTATCTATCACTTCCTGGTTCTGAGTTCATGGACGTCAGGGCGGTGGCCCCGAAAGGTGTACTACGCGCGCGTCTCTACGGCGAGCAACATGGTGGTGGTGATGGCTTTTCTCTTCGGCTGTATGGGTGGCGAGGAGTGGGTGGTGGGGGATCCTTTGGTTGGTGGCGCTTTAGCAAAGGCAGCTCCCAAATCATGCTCTGGAAGCCGGGCTTAGGGACAGTGAGTGGTCTGAGATATCGGGCATGTGCGAAGGTTTTTCTGGGCGAAAGCTCAGCGTTTCGATGCCAACGGCGGTGATTCCTGCGGCGTCGTAGCCCTCTTGGGGGCATCGTTGTGGTTATCTTCATCATGTTAGGGCTCCAGGTGAAAATCCTTAACCTTGCGGTCTCGACGATGGCAGCGCGTGCATTGTTACTTTGGGGGTGTCGTCGTGGAGTCCCGATCTTCCTCAGCCTTGTTTCAATGGCTTCGTTTCAAAGATAAGATTGGAGAACCTCTTCCTTAGCCTTTGATCCGCTTTGTAATAGTTTCTCCTCATCACATTGTCTCGAAATAGGTTTTCGTCCCGCTTTATAAATAAAGCCAAACGGCCAAACCGATACAAAGTGGTGAGAATGGATTCTCCTCATCACATTGTGTCTGTGTATGGCTTTATTTATAAAGCGGGACAAAAGGCTATTTCGAGAATAGTCAAAAGCTCCATCTTCCTTACGACGAAGAATTTGACTTCTCCCAATCTTAGCCCGCGGAACCTAGATGCCCCGCCAATGTTTCTGTCGTCGCTACCAAGAATAGGACCCCTTTACATTCTATGGTACTACCCCTGTCATCGCAGCGCATCAAGAACCCTGTGGGAGGAGGCCACAACGACGTACGGATGGCGACCGGAAGGGATGGATAGAAAATGGCGATGGTCCATGTTAGAATACAACTCTTGTTAGGTTTAAGAGTCCTAGTCTCTACAGTTCATGGCATGGGGGCGAGACTGGAAGACCACAACCAGAACTCCAGAGATGAGCTCTCCCACCGAAGATACCGTTCCGCAGGTGCGCTCCCGTCCAAAACTAATGCAACGCTTCCTCCCTATGGCGGCATCGAGCAGTACTGGTGGCTCATCACAATTCACAACTGAGGTACGAGCCGCATCACTTCTTGCACCGCGACATCGACTGCCTATAGGTACCGAATCTTAACTCAGGTGTTCATTAGAACGACAAGTTTGTGTTTCAAAGACGTCTTCTAACTATTACTCCCTTCAATCCATATTAATTGATTTTGATTTATTAAAATTTAAATGAACATATATACTAAATAGTGTTTAGATTCATTCAAATCTAGATAAATTTAAGTCACTTAATATGGGTCGGAGGGAGTAATAGGGTTCTTTGTACGCCCAATATGACAAACTGTTCCTGATGGGGGAAATAAGAGTGAGAAGACCCAAAAGAAGAAATGTGCCACTAACGAGAACTCCACAGATCTTATTGATACGGATACTCCTATTGGACACAAAATGTTTGCTTCTCAAATTAGCCAAACACAATATAGCCCGTATGCTACCTTTTTCACTTTACTAATCACGCGGCAAAGTAACTTCAAATTCATATTCAGAATCTCACAACTATCTATTATCCTTCTCCTATTTTCATGTAGATGGTATATCCGGTGAGAATCATGATAGTACTTTGCAGCAGCTACAACGAGCTCAAAACCAGTTTTATTACAGTAAGTCCCTCCATAACCCTACTTTTTTTTTCTTTTTCGAAATAGAGACTTGGCCCCGGTCTCTGCATCGATAGATGCATACGACTCCTTATTAAATTATCTGAGTCTACAGTTTATAAAAGATTATATCATAGGTCACACAGGGTTGGGATATGTATGAACCATCTAAAAAATAAAGAAAACATGAGAAGACACTGCATCAACATGTTATCCTGTAATCAAAACGCCAGTTGCACTGGTTGTATAAGTCTCGCGCCACCGACTCTAGCCGGCTGCACCCAATATCCATAACCCCGTGGTTACATAGGTCTGGATGATAAGTGTTAAATTCCAATGCAGAGAACATGAAGTACTAGGAACCAAGCTCCCAAATTCTTTTTCTGCAAAAGTTAATTTTTGTTCTATTGCTTGCAGCTTGGTATTATTAGCATGAGTTCAAAATTGACATCTACTCCGAAACTACGTTCATTAGCAATTGTTATCTTATGGATCTTTTCTTATTATTTTTACTGTAGCAATTTAGTGGTGGAAAAGTGCTAGAGAGAAAGCTGTCAAGGCATGATATATGGTGTGAGAAATTTATGTCCGAGTTAAGCACTTGATTTTTAACCCACAGCATTTTGTCTCACCCAGTAACGAAGTCATGTTTGTTAACAAAGTAACTAACCATATTGATAAATGGTGTCTAGTGGTCTATTCTATTTTTTCCTAATTCAAGGGGAAGTTCTCAATATACCAGCACACTTTTAAAATTTTAGATTGTGAGGTACATGAGGTAACTCACATACCAGTAAGAGATTGAAAATTTTCATTGCCATGAAATGTATTGCACGGTTAACTTAATTTATCAAGACAATGTATTGATTGAGTTTCATTTCAATGATACCGTGCTTAAATTTATTGGTTGATTTTCACATTTCCAAATTCCATGTTTGAATCATCATTGTAGCAGGTCTATATGGTGTACCATATTGAGACAATAATGTCCGGCTGGAGCCCCGCTTGATTGTGCACTCAAAGTATATTTTTTTTGCACTTCCTCCATTTTTTAGGTAGATAAATGAACATTGTTCTTGACACGTCCAAAACGTATCTACTTTCTCGAACACTTTTGCTATTGTTTCTTCTCTAATTTGTGTGATTTGGATACAACTAACACCTACTGATGCTATTTTCAGCAGAATTGCTTTGGTGTCTAGTTTTTGTGCAGGAAATCAACTTTTAGGAAAAATCCCGAAAAATATCGCAAAACTCCTATTTTACCAGAATACTCACAGAGCCAGAAGACGAGACGAAGAAGGGCCACGAGGGGCCCACACCCCCTGGTGGCGCGGGCCAGGCCAGGCCGCACCAGAGGGTGGTGAGGCCACCTCGGGCACCCCCTCGGCCTCTCCCTTCGCCTACATAAGTCCTCTGACCTAAAAACAGAGGGGGGGTCGACGTTTTTCCATATAGAGTTTTGCTGCGCCGCCGCCAACAGAAACCGCGATTCGGAACCAGAAACTCCGTTTTGCCACCCTGTAGGGACGAGAAATTGGAGGACATCATTGCCATCATCATCACCGACGCCTCTCCATCAACCATCCATGTTTCCCCCATCCATGAGTGAGTAATCCTCCGCTGTAGGCTATGGGGATGGTAGGGATTGGATGAGATCTATCATGTAATCGAATAAGATTGTTAGGGCATGGTGTCTAGTATCTATTGTTAGTGCTTTTTGACATTATTGCAACTTGTTATGATTAATGCTTGTCACTAGGGCCCGAGTGCCATGATCTCAAATCTGAACATGTTATTGGTTCTGGTGCCTAGTATCTATTGTTTGTGATCTTACCTGCAAGTTGTTTACACATATTATTGTCCGGAACCAAACACCCTGAAGTGACAAAAATCGGGATAACCGGAGGGGATGGCTGTGATACGAGGATCACATGTGTTCACGGAGTGTTAATGCTTTGCCCCGGTACTCTATTAAAAGGAGTACCTTAATTGCCAGTAGATTCCTTGAGGCCCCGCTGCAATGGGCTGGCAGGACAAAAGATGTTGTGCAAGTTCTCATTGCGAGCACGTATGACTATGTATGAAACACATGCCTATGATCATTTAGTACTTGGATGCTTTATCTTATTTATCTACAAATGAGATCTTGATATTACATGAATAGTATTGTCCATGCAACGCCCGTCCATCCATCCCTATGCCCACCGCACTCCAATCCTGTTGTTTGCTACTATTGTTACTACTGCCTTTATTTTACGGCTGTTGTTACTTTGCTATTGTGGCTACAAAACTGTTGGTACTGATAAACTGTTGTAAGCTGAATTGACAACTCAGTTGTTAAGGCTTATAAATATTCTTTGGATCCCCTTGCGTCGAATCAATAAATTGGGTTATACTACCCTCGAAGACTGTTGTGATCCCCTATATTTGTAGGTCATCAAGACTATTTTTCTGGCGCTGTTGCCAGGAAGCATAACTTTATTTATAAGTTCACTTGGATTACTATTGTTCGCTGCTATACATTCATCATGGGTAAGACTCGTGATGAAAAATTTCCTATTTTACCATCCACTACAAGAAGAGGTACATTTCTAAACACCTCTGTTGCTTTTGATTCACCATCTGTTATACGTAAGCTCGTTACACCATCACCACATACACATGATTGCAGTTTTGAAAATTTCTTATTTTACCATCCACTAAAAAAGAGGTAAGACTCTTGATTCTATTCGTCGTTATCTTTCCAACAAAATTGGTTTCATCTCGTTTCGAGTTCGGATGCGAAAGTTATTGCAGTTTTGGTTTCTGGAATTTTCCTGACCGGATGTTCCGCTAGGGCATTTTGCCGCCGGAAGTTCCGCTGGAAGTTCCGGTTCTTGTTCTCCCACATACTATAACCTCTGTATTTTGTTTGATCTATTTGATGGAACTTCAGTCAGAATTCCCACCGGTAGTTCTGCTCCCACCGGAAGTTCCGGTGGACCGGCGGAAGTTTCGTCCGGGCTCGCGTTTTCAGTTTCTTACATCGAAGTTTTTGACCGTTGGTTGTGTGCCACCGGAACTTTCGGCCTCCCAGCGGAAGTTCTGGCCAGGGTCGCGATTGCCCATAACGGGCAGATCTGGGAGCCCTTTAAAAGGGGCTCCGCTTCCCTTCGTGGGTACTAGCTCTTTTCTTGGTTCTTGGCTTTCTCTCTCTCCTCCATTGTTGACCTTGAAGAGCTTTTCCTCTCCCCTTTTCCTTCATATGATTTTTGCATCTTTTTGAGGGATTTGAGAGAGGAGATCTAGATCTACAATCTCCCCCAAGCCAAATCCCTTCTTTGTGAAAGAATCATTGGGATATAGATCTTGAAGAGTTTTGTGTTCTCCTCTTGTGTTCTTCCTCTCTTATTCCCCCAATAGCTTTTGTAGCTTTGGTGAAATTTGAGAGAGAAGGACTTGTCTCTTGCATTTGTTGCATAGGTTTGAGTTCTTCTCAGGGATTCAAACTTGTGAGCTTGTTACTCTTGGGTTCTTAGAACCCTAGACGGTTGTGTGGTCGGATTGTTGACCTTTTGTGCTCTTGATTGACCTTTTGTGGTCTTGTAGCCTTTTGTGGCTTTGTTGGCCTTTTGTGGCGTTGTAGCCTTTTGTGGCTTTCTTGTTGGGATCCTCCAATTGAGTTGTGGAGATAGCCCCAATCTTGTACGGGTTCGGTGACCGCCCTCAAGTGTCCCATAGTGGAGCGAGTGTCCGCCTTTTGTGGTGCGCACTCGGGAGAATAGGGTGAGCCTTTTGTGGCATCAGTGAGTTGCGTGCCTTCGCATCCGGGGTGAGGCCTTGTGTGGAGTTGGGTGAGCATCGAGCCACCACACCTCGAGGTGAGCCATTTGTGGCGTTCGAAGATGTGGCATCCCGCAAAACCACTACTAGAAAATCGCGTTGAATTTGTGCATCGCATCGTCATCATCATGCATTGTTTGCCAAAATTATTTTCGCAACACCCGTTTTGTTTTCTAAAACGCCCCTCTTGATTCAACATCGAAAACCGGGTCGCCGGAATATTTTGTTTTGTTAAAATTGTTTTGCAACGGTCCGTTTAATTAAATAAAGCTTTTAATAAATTTTAGCGGGGGCAGTCGAACGGGCCGTCCCGACCCGAACGACCACCCCCAGTTTAACAATCGGTCCACCATTCACCTGCCCTTCTATCCTAAGTCCACCAACTATCCTACCCACAACCCTGGCCACCTCACTCCCACCTATCACAATCTGCCACGTCACCCTCTCCTCTTCCCCCACCCAACCAGTACCTGACACCTAGCCACCCCTCTCTCTCTCAAACCCACCCTCTCTCTCCCTGGACCCACCACACAGCCTCCCTCCCTCACAGCACGCACGCACGCTGCCTAACCCCCCACGCACGCGAGCCCACCCCAGCCACCAACCGCCCCTGGGCCCCACCCCGGCCCCACCACCTCCTTCCTCCTCCCATCGTCTTCCCCGCACGCACGCCCCGAGCCGCCCCGCGCGGACCTCGCCCCCGCCGCCAGGTCTCCGCTCCCCTCCCCTCCTGCAGCTCCTCCGGCCGCGGCCGCTGGCCGCACCGACGCCCTCCGGCGGCCGCCTCTCCCCCGCTCAGCCCGGCCCGGCTCGCCCCGCTCCCTCCGGTTGCGCCGCGCCGCCCCAGAGCCCCGGCTCCTCCCTGCCTTTTCCCTCTCCAGCGCGCCGCCGCCGCGCGCTCCGCTGCCGTCCGCCGCCGCCGCGACTACCTCCGCCTCCGGCCGGCGCAAGCGCCCGCGCGGCCGCGCTCGCCTGCGCGCCTCCCCGCCAGCAGCCAGCGCCCCGCCCTGGTCCGGCCGTCCCCTCCGCGCGCCCGCAAGCTCCCTCGCCACCGTCGCTCCGCTCTCCCTCCCTCGCTGCCGGCGCCGCGTCCCCAGCAGGCCACCGCCTCCGCCCCGCCTTCCGCTCCAGTGCCCCCTCCGCCTCCCGCCGCGTGTCCGCCGTCGCCCGAGTCGCCAAGGACGCCGCCAGCCTCGCCGGGCCCCCCGTCTCGCCGCCGTCAGGCGCTCGACCTGCCAGCCACCGCTCCATCCTCCGCCCAACCGTCCTCCGCTCCCCGTGCGCCGCTCTGCTCCGCCGTCCTCGCCACCTTCTCCCGCCGCCGTCCGCCGCCCAGGAGTCGCCGGCGCCGCCCTGCAGCCGGCCGGAGCCCAGCGGCCTCTGCCCCCATCTCCCTGCGACCTCGCTCGCCAGTCCGCTGGACCCCCCGCCTCCGTTCGTCGCCGGCCGTCGGGCCCTCTCCTACTGCATGCGTCCAGGCCGCGGCCGCCCCGTGCGCAACCCCTCGCGATGCACCTCTCCGGCGGCCCTCCGATCCCCCGGTCGCCAGATCGCACAAGACCACCAAGTGCTTCGTCATGGATAAGAAGACCGGACCCCGGAAACCGAACCCGGGACACCCTCTCGGAGTCGAAGCGCCAAGTCGCCGAGACGGCGTCGAACCCCGCAGGCCTCCGACAGGGAACCGACAAGATCTACGGCACGGACGCGTCACGGATTTGGTGAAACCCGCCAACGCCAAGTCCGCCTCACGAACGCCAAGACCTCCTATCAGGATCCGAAGACTGAACCCGAGCACCAAGTCCGGACCCGATGACCTCCAAGAACGCCACCGGTTCAACAAGCACTTCGCCGCGGAGCGCCAAGTTCTTCCTCCCGGATACCAAGACCGCCTCGACGGCGCGGACCCGACAAGACCCTCGCAACGGCAAGACCGACCCCGTGGACCCGGCAAGACCTTCGCGATGACTGAGAACGGCACCGACCCGGAAGAAGCCGATGCGCCCCGACACCGAACCAAGTTCTGCTCCCCGGACATCGAGACCCCGATGCGACAAGATCCACTACCCCGGAATCCGAGAACGTTTCCGCCGAACCCCGAACCCCAGATCCGTCGAACCCCGAGACCAACCCCGAACCCCGGAACCCCCAAGCTCGTCGGGACCCCCTAATGTGTGAATCCTTTCCGAAACCCTATTTTATAACATAATAACAACTTGATTACATATTGAATTGTCATACTCGCATGCATATCTGTGGTTTGGGGGCCGTATGCCGATTCACCTAATAATTAAATATGGGGCCCATATGCGGGCAAATCTAGTCTCATATCGGCCTCATTTAAACTTGTGTAGCGAACCGGTATCTTATCTTGCCCTGTTTAACAACATTTAATATGCGGGGTAGCTAAATAACATGAACCACCTAATTAATTGTCGGGACCCCGGTTCCGCTTAATATGACCTAATTGCATCGCACCTTCGCCATGCCATGCATCATACATGCATCATGCCGATCTTCTGCCGTGTATTGAATATTGCATCCGGTGTTTCTTCTAGTGTTTTGCTTCTTCGCGGATAAGGCCGTTGAGTTGATGTGAGCTTCGCCCCGATCTTCGGTTGAACCTTCGGCAATGTTTTCAGGCGAGCATCTTCCCCTTTCTACCTATCTTACTTCTAGTATTTATTTCCCTCCTGTTGATCTTTGCTATCTGTGTTGCGATGCTCTAGTTTTCGTACCGTGATATCCCTTGCAGCCATATATAGCCTTGGACACATCCTATTACCTGTTGTTTGGTAGATAGTTGGACCCGCGTGTCGTAGTCGCTTGCTCAAGTGTTTTGCTTGTCGTCAAGTACCACCTTGGTTGGAGAATTGCCGCATGTTGACGATGGAGATGATCATGGTTTAATTATTGTTTCACTTTAAATTCTGTTTAACAACTAAAATTGAATTAAGCAGAGGCATCGGTGGGTGATAGGTAAGATTTGGTTTCCGACCGCCCACTTGTGTCCCGTAGGACCCGAGTTCTTGACACCTGTTCCGAGATCGAGCGCGCTAACCACAGGTGGGGAGATATGGGCCCCCCATTGATAATTACCTGATTTCAAAGTATTGTACTGGGGGCCACAAAGTAGTTTGGGGCTTTATTACTATCCTGTACTTATGTCATGCTTTACTGCTTTATTTACGATTGTGCGAGGTACTGCACACTGTACTGTTTAGGATCGGGACACGTTTTCGCGGTGTCGACAGTCCCCGTTTGGGGATTTGCTGTCGCTCACTGCCGTCTACCCAAACCCTGAGACCGTCTCGGAGACCGGCCGACTCCGTTGCGGGTGTCGACTCGGTGGGGTGGCCCCCATGTACTTGCTTTGTGTCTGGGAACGTCGTGACTTAGGCCCCGCCGACATACCGATGGGTGTATGTTAACTGATCTGGCAAAAAGGGTCGAAGTGCCTGTGGATACTTTGGTGCACCCCTGCAGGGTTAAATCTTTTCGAGAAGCCGTGTCCGCGGTTATGGACGACTTGGAGCACAGTGTCTGATCATAGACAACTATAACTAAAGTTTACTGTTTTAAATTGACTTGTTTCCGATACGATTAGTAATCAGCTTCACTACAATGGAATGGCTAAGTAAAAGTATCAACAACTGCTAGGTTTTGGGGTTATCTCATGATAATTGTATCTGACTAGTAAGTGTTGCCACTATAACGGAATGATTAACTAAAAGTGCCCACTGCTTACTTTATCAGGACGATTATCTAAACCTGACTAGTAATTGCCGCAAGGATAACTGAATAAGTAAAACTGCCAACCGTGTGAGTTCCTTGGTTGACTTTCTCGTTTGGTCTCGAGGGGGAAATACCAGGATGGGTTTGTTTGGTGTTAGTTTCAGGTTGGATCCGGATAGTTCATTCTTACCCCCCTCTGATAACCGCCAGTTGAATCGAGTCTCTATAGGTTGTTTAGTGCATGCTGCCGCTGCCGCTTCAGTCCACCATACCTATGTAGGCGAGGACCGCCGAATTCTAGCCTCGCCGTGTACTGGCCTCAGTACTGACGCTCCTCTTTTTCCTTTGCCCTTTGTCGGCACCCCTTTTGTTTAAGCAGGTTTTGAGATCGACGTCGTTAGCAGGGTTACCCTTCCGGCTTGGCCTGGGCAGGGTTATGGACGCCATTGGTTATTCTTCAGGGCTCTTAGCCCCATTTGCATCTTGTCCGTAGTCGGACGCCCCATCGTTTTCAAGGTGATTTGGATCTTGAACCGTATATTTGTATTCTTGACTCTTTGAGTCGATGTTGTATATATATCTGTTCTGTGGGTCCCATCGAGGACTGTTGTGTAATGTTATTACTTTGTTTTTCCACCCGCACGAAAGTGCCTGGTGGGCACCTTCGAATCGTTTCTATGCGGGTTTGGCGAGATTCGCTGAAACTTGCATAGGGCCGGTTCTGAGGGTGTTACAGAGTGGTATCAGAGCTCAGCAGTTGCGATACCCCACAAGTCCAGCCTGTAGGATAACCTAGCTAACGGCCGAAGTAGATTGTCAAAACTATTTTTGAAAAATCGGTTGGATAGTTCTGATTAGGTCTAATTTTACTCCTTACCCCTCTGCTATTCTCCTCTTATCTTTACGCGTTTTTGAATCCGCTCTCTTCTCTTTCTTCGAGTCCAGGATTTCTCGTGGTTGGGTTTCCGTCGTACCTTCAGGGTTTCGCTTCCTCCTTTGATAACGGTGTTGCTACATCCGGTCTTCATGCTATCCGAGGAATCCGTCTACGGTGTCACCATTCTTTGTTTCTTGTTTGTGCCTTCCGGTGTTTTCCGACGCGACGACATCATCTACGCCAGATCCGATGCAGAGTCTGCATCACTCCTTTGTTCCGAACCTCGCTTGTCGAGATCTTCAGTCCGAATCCTGAGAGTTGGTTGCATAATCCGTCTATTCGTGTACAGGGTAATGCTTTGAGTGCGGGATGGAGTCGCGACCATACCACTACTCTTATCATTCGCTTTTGTACATTGAATGGTGGATCGATGCAATTTTACTCCTTCCGCTGAAGTTAGAGGTGGCCTTACCTTTAACTTCATCCGTTGGTTATCCGGAGTGTTCTCTTGACGAACGGGACAACGACCTCTTGTTAGTGGTGTCGCGAGGATCTACACGAAGCGAGAAGACACAGATCGCCGACCTTTCCTTCCGGTACCATGAGGCGGATCTCGAGGGCGAGATCCCTTGTTAGTGGTGTCGAATTGTGGCATCCCGCAAAACCACTACTAGAAAATCGCGTTGAATTTGTGCATCGCATCGTCATCATCATGCATTGTTTGCCAAAATTATTTTCGCAACACCCGTTTTGTTTTCTAAAACGCCCCTCTTGATTCAACATCGAAAACCGGGTCGCCGGAATATTTTGTTTTGTTAAAATTGTTTTGCAACGGTCCGTTTAATTAAATAAAGCTTTTAATAAATTTTAGTGGGGGCAGTCGAACGGGCCGTCCCGACCCGAACGACCACCCCCAGTTTAACAATCGGTCCACCATTCACCTGCCCTTCTATCCTAAGTCCACCAACTATCCTACCCACAACCCTGGCCACCTCACTCCCACCTATCACAATCTGCCACGTCACCCTCTCCTCTTCCCCCACCCAACCAGTACCTGACACCTAGCCACCCCCTCTCTCTCTCTCAAACCCACCCTCTCTCTCCCTGGACCCACCACACAGCCTCCCTCCCTCACAGCACGCACGCACGCTGCCTAACCCCCCACGCACGCGAGCCCACCCCAGCCACCAACCGCCCCTGGGCCCCACCCCGGCCCCACCACCTCCTTCCTCCTCCCATCGTCTTCCCCGCACGCACGCCCCGAGCCGCCCCGCGCGGACCTCGCCCCCGCCGCCAGGTCTCCGCTCCCCTCCCCTCCTGCAGCTCCTCCGGCCGCGGCCGCTGGCCGCACCGACGCCCTCCGGCGGCCGCCTCTCCCCTGCTCAGCCCGGCCCGGCTCGCCCCGCTCCCTCCGGTTGTGCCGCGCCGTCCCAGAGCCCCGGCTCCTCCCCGCCTTTTCCCTCTCCAGCGCGCCGCCGCCGCGCGCTCCGCTGCCGTCCGCCGCCGCCGCGACTACCTCCGCCTCCGGCCGGCGCGAGCGCCCGCGCGGCCGCGCTCGCCTGCGCGCCTCCCCGCCAGCAGCCAGCGCCCCGCCCTGGTCCGGCCGTCCCCTCCGCGCGCCCGCAAGCTCCCTTACCACCGTCGCTCCGCTCTCCCTCCCTCGCTGCCGGCGCCGCGTCCCCAGCAGGCCACCGCCTCCGCCCCGCCTTCCGCTCCAGTGCCCCCTCCGCCTCCCGCCGCGTGTCCGCCGTCGCCCGAGTCGCCAAGGACGCCGCCAGCCTTGCCGGGCCCCCCGTCTCGCCGCCGTCAGGCGCTCGACCTGCCAGCCACCGCTCCACCCTCCGCCCAACCGTCCTCCGCTCCCCGTGCGCCGTTCTGCTCCGCCGTCCTCGCCACCTTCTCCCGCCGCCGTCCGCCGCCCAGGAGTCGCCGGCGCCGCCCTGCAGCCGGCCGGAGCCCAGCGGCCTCTGCCCCCATCTCCCTGCGACCTCGCTCGCCAGTCCGCTGGACCCCCCGCCTCCGTTCGTCGCCGGCCGTCGGGCCCTCTCCTACTGCATGCGTCCAGGCCGCGGCCGCCCCGTGCGCAACCCCTCGCGATGCACCTCTCCGGCGGCCCTCCGATCCCCCGGTCGCCAGATCGCACAAGACCACCAAGTGCTTCGTCATGGATAAGAAGACCGGACCCCGGAAACCGAACCCGGGACACCCTCTCGGAGTCGAAGCGCCAAGTCGCCGAGACGGCGTCGAACCCCGCAGGCCTCCGACAGGGAACCGACAAGATCTACGGCACGGACGCGTCACGGATTCGGTGAAACCCGCCAACGCCAAGTCCGCCTCACGAACGCCAAGACCTCCTATCAGGATCCGAAGACTGAACCCGAGCACCAAGTCCGGACCCGATGACCGCCAAGAACGCCACCGGTTCAACAAGCACTTCGCCGCGGAGCGCCAAGTTCTTCCTCCCGGATACCAAGACCGCCTCGACGGCGCGGACCCGATAAGACCCTCGCAACGGCAAGACTGACCCCGTGGACCCGGCAAGACCTTCGCGATGACTGAGAACGGCACCGACCCGGAAGAAGCCGATGCGCCCCGACACCAAACCAAGTTCTGCTCCCCGGACATCGAGACCCCGATGCGACAAGATCCACTACCCCGGAATCCGAGAACGTTTCCGCCGAACCCCGAACCCCAGATCCGTCGAACCCCGAGACCAACCCCGAACCCCGGAACCCCCAAGCTCGTCGGGACCCCCTAATGTGTGAATCCTTTCCGAAACCCTATTTTATAACATAATAACAACTTGATTACATATTGAATTGTCATATTCGCATGCATATCTGTGGTTTGGGGGCCGTATGCCGATTCACCTAATAATTAAATATGGGGCCCATATGCGGGCAAATCTAGTCTCATATCGGCCTCATTTAAACTTGTGTAGCGAACCGGTATCTTATCTTGCCCTGTTTAACAACATTTAATATGCGGGGTAGCTAAATAACATGAACCACCTAATTAATTGTCGGGACCCCGGTTCCGCTTAATATGACCTAATTGCATCGCACCTTCGCCATGCCATGCATCATACATGCATCATGCCGATCTTCTGCCGTGTATTGAATATTGCATCCGGTGTTTCTTCTAGTGTTTTGCTTCTTCGCGGATAAGGCCGTTGAGTTGATGTGAGCTTCGCCCCGATCTTCGGTTGAACCTTCGGCAATGTTTTCAGGCGAGCATCTTCCCCTTTCTACCTATCTTACTTCTAGTATTTATTTCCCTCCTGTTGATCTTTGCTATCTGTGTTGCGATGCTCTAGTTTTCGTACCGTGATATCCCTTGCAGCCATATATAGCCTTGGACACATCCTATTACCTGTTGTTTGGTAGATAGTTGGACCCGCGTGTCGTAGTCGCTTGCTCAAGTGTTTTGCTTGTCGTCAAGTACCACCTTGGTTGGAGAATTGCCGCATGTTGACGATGGAGATGATCATGGTTTAATTATTGTTTCACTTTAAATTCTGTTTAACAACTAAAATTGAATTAAGCAGAGGCATCGGTGGGTGATAGGTAAGATTTGGTTTCTGACCGCCCACTTGTGTCCCGTAGGACCCGAGTTCTTGACACCTGTTCCGAGATCGAGCGCGCTAACCACAGGTGGGGAGATATGGGCCCCCATTGATAATTACCTGATTTCAAAGTATTGTACTGGGGGCCACAAAGTAGTTTGGGGCTTTATTACTATCCTGTACTTATGCCATGCTTTACTGCTTTATTTACGATTGTGCGAGGTACTGCACACTGTACTGTTTAGGATCGGGACACGTTTTCGCGGTGTCGACAGTCCCCGTTTGGGGATTTGCTGTCGCTCACTGCCGTCTACCCAAACCCTGAGACCGTCTCGGAGACCGGCCGACTCCGTTGCGGGTGTCGACTCGGTGGGGTGGCCCCCATGTACTTGCTTTGTGTCTGGGAACGTCGTGACTTAGGCCCCGCCGACATACCGATGGGTGTATGTTAACTGATCTGGCAAAAAGGGTCGAAGTGCCTGTGGATACTTTGGTGCACCCCTGCAGGGTTAAATCTTTTCGAGAAGCCGTGTCCGCGGTTATGGACGACTTGGAGCACAGTGTCTGATCATAGACAACTATAACTAAAGTTTACTGTTTTAAATTGACTTGTTTCCGATAAGATTAGTAATCAGCTTCACTACAATGGAATGGCTAAGTAAAAGTATCAACAACTGCTGGGTTTTGGGGTTATCTCATGATAATTGTATCTGACTAGTAAGTGTTGCCACTATAACGGAATGATTAACTAAAAGTGCCCACTGCTTACTTTATCAGGACGATTATCTAAACCTGACTAGTAATTGCCGCAAGGATAACTGAATAAGTAAAACTGCCAACCGTGTGAGTTCCTTGGTTGACTTTCTCGTTTGGTCTCGAGGGGGAAATACCAGGATGGGTTTGTTTGGTGTTAGTTTCAGGTTGGATCCGGATAGTTCATTCTTACCCCCCTCTGATAACCGCCAGTTGAATCGAGTCTCTATAGGTTGTTTAGTGCATGCTGCCGCTGCCGCTTCAGTCCACCATACCTATGTAGGCGAGGACCGCCGAATTCTAGCCTCGCCGTGTACTGGCCTCAGTACTGACGCTCCTCTTTTTCCTTTGCCCTTTGTCGGCACCCCTTTTGTTTAAGCAGGTTTTGAGATCGACGCCGTTAGCAGGGTTACCCTTCCGGCTTGGCCTGGGCAGGGTTATGGACGCCATTGGTTATTCTTCAGGGCTCTTAGCCCCATTTGCATCTTGTCCGTAGTCGGACGCCCCATCGTTTTCAAGGTGATTTGGATCTTGAACCGTATATTTGTATTCTTGACTCTTTGAGTCAATGTTGTATATATATCTGTTCTGTGGGTCCCATCGAGGACTGTTGTGTAATGTTATTACTTTGTTTTTCCACCCGCACGAAAGTGCCTGGTGGGCACCTTCGAATCGTTTCTATGCGGGTTTGGCGAGATTCGCTGAAACTTGCATAGGGCCGGTTCTGAGGGTGTTACAGAAGAGCATTGCGTCATCGTACCTCTCCAACAAAGACGCAGCTTCTTTGAAAGTGAACTTCGGAAAACAAATCTTCGTCTCCACGTCCATCGGTTATCTCTCAACCGAGCCCTTTACTTATGCAATTTACTTTGTGATATCCATCATGCTTGAAGTATTTATATCTTGCTATCACCTTGCTGCTTGTATTGCTTAGCATAGGTTGTTGGTGCACTTAGGTGAACCTAGTGGTTGGATTTTGTGCTCAATAAATTAAACGTTAGTTTTATTCCGTATTTACTTGAGCATAAACCATAATATTTTGAAAAGCCTATTCACCCCCCTTCTAGGCGACTTCCATTGCACTTTCAGCTGGGTCCCAGATGTCAGCAACTTTTGTGTAGAAAACGTGTCTATGCTGGGTCGCGGATGTCAGTCTCTATTTGAAGGAAACGTGTGTATGTTGGACTATTTTTTGGGGTGGAGTCCGCCGTCATGACCTTGGCAACATTGCTAGATGCAGCAACGTTTATCTGGGTCCCAGGTATCAGCATTAGAGTACAAAAAATGTTAATCTATATACTCCGGTGTCGGGTCCCACATGACAGCCTTAGTATACACATCTAATAATAAAAATTGCCACGACCAATATCTTGACCTTGGTCCCTTGATGGGTCCCACGTGCCAGCCTTCTCTGTGTAGGAAACGTGTTTATGCCGGGTCCTAGGTGTCGGCATCTTTTTTGATAGAAACGTGTGTATGCTGGACTTTTTTTCGGGTCGAGTCCGCCGTTCTAACATTGGCAACATTGCTAGATGCAGCGGCAGTTTATCTAGGTCCCAGATGCCATCCTCGGAGTATAAAAAATGTAAGTCTATGAAGTAAATTGACTAGTATTCAAACTCGAGATCTTGTAGGTGTTAAATGTGTGCGTTGCCACTGCGGATGACACATATTATACAATACAAACTTTAACGGTGCTTCTATAACGCAAAAATTTGTCTCCTTAAAAAGAATTTCTTTGTCTATGTTTATCTCCCTTTAAATAATAAGGTGGCGCTCCTGGCAGCTCAACTAAAAACTGCTACATATGCACTAGTTTCTATACAAAAATGTTGGTAGGCGAAGCTTTATTGGGAGGGGGAGCGTGTGGCATCCCGCAAAACCACTACTAGAAAATCGCGTTGAATTTGTGCATTGCATCGTCATCATCATGCATTGTTTGTCTGCAGTATTTTGAAAAAGCCTAGTTTTGATTATACAAATACCCCTCTTTATTTTAAAAGGCAAAACCCCGAGCGTATCGGATATTTTGTTTCCCTAAAAACTATTTTGCAAAGTGGCTTTGTTTTAATTTGAACAGAACCAAACAAACACACACATGTAAAACAGCCCAACCTGAATCCTAAAACCACCCAGTCCTAATCTACCCACCAACCAAATCGTGCCACCTCCCCCTCTCACCCAAAACCTACCCACCTGCCACCTCAGCAATCCACCATCCCACCCTCTCTCCTTTTCTCACCCCAGACCTATCTACCCTTCCTCTCTCTCCCCCACTGACCCTCTGGACCCACCCCACACAGCCCCTCCCCCCAGCACGCGTGGCCCACGCGGGACCCACGCGCTTTCCCTCCCCGCGTCCCCACCGTGTCCCCACCGTGTGGCCCCTGTCCCCTGGTCCCACCTGCCCGACCCCACCCCGCGGCCTCCTCCCTTCCTCTCTCCCTTCTTCCTCCTCTCTTCCGCTCGCGCACGCACGCGACCGCCCGCCGCTGGCTTCTCCCTCTCTCTCCTCTCCGGCGACCCCGCCGTCGCGGCTCCCGCTCGCCTCCCCTCTCTCCTCCCCGCACCCGCATCCTCCCGTCCCTCCGCTCTGCGCCGCCGCTCCGCCAAGCTCGCCCTGCCGCCCCTCAACACCCGCCTCCACCGCGACCGGCCGCGCCCTCGCCGGCCATGTGGCCACCGCCACCTCCTCGGCCCCTCTCCTCGAGCTCGCACCGCCCCCGACGCCGGCCCCTTCCTCCCGCCGCTCGCCGCGAGGCCCCTTCCTCACCTCGGCAGCACCCCGCCCCGCCGCGGCGCCTCCCCTGGCCGCCCCGCTCGCGTCGCTCCCCTCCTCTCTGCTCGCGCGCGCCCGCTCAAGCCGCCGTCGCCGCTCCAGCGCGCTGCCAGCCTCTCTCCTCCCCGCTCCGCCTCCGCGCCGGCTCGCTCCACCGCCGACGCCCGCTCACCTCGCCGCCGTCCACGCCCCCCCTCTCCCCGGCGCGCGCCCCGCTCCCCTGCAGCGGCCTCGTCCGGCCAGGACCCCGCCCCGCTCGGCCGCTCCGCGCCCGACTGTGTCCCTCGCCGCCCGGAGTTCCGCGCCGGCCACCGCCCGTCGTCGACCGTCCTGCCTCCTGCCCGCCGCTCGTGCACGCCTCGCCTGCGCCGCTCCTCCCGCCGCCAAGGCCCTGCTGTCCCGGCTGCCTCTTCCCTGCCTTGCCACGTTTGCCTGCTAGCTGTTTGGGTTTTGGTCGTTGATGTGGATGGTGGTGCCGCACCTATACAACGTCGTCGTCGTCTGGTGTCGTGTGAGGTGATGCTGCGCAACCAGGCCTTCCCGATGGACAGGGGTAATAAGTGGAACAAGGACCACTCGAAGACCGATCCCGGCGAGCCGAACCCCCTCGGATTGTCAAGATCTTCGCCCTGTACCCCGAAGCCGATCCCGGTGATTCAAAGGCCACACCAAGGCCTTCCTGGAGACGAAGACCGTGCCAACCGGTGGCAATCGACGAACCTCCGGCAAGATCTTCGTCCTGGACAAGATCTACCGCTGACCCGACCAAGATCCGAAGGGCGATCCCGCCGACGCCAAGCGATGCAACGACCTCGAACCGTCAAGTCAAGTTCATCCGCGGACAAGACAGACAATTGCACATGATCACCAAAGAGCGACCTGAGGCCCCGACAAGATCTTCGCGACTACAAGATCGACACCGAACCAAGATCTTCCTCCCGTACCGAACCCGATCTCGTCGAACCCTGGACCCTGAGACCGACCCCGAACCCCGGAACCCCAAGACCGTCGAGACCCTAATGTGTGAACCCCTTCCCGAAAACCCTAGATTATAATATCATACCAATTGTTGCACATTAAATCATTCATCTCGCATGCATATCATGTGGTTTGGGGGCCTTATGCCGATTCACCTAATAATTAAATATGGGGCCCATATGCGGGCAAATCTAGTCTCATATTGGCCTCATTTAAATTGGTGTAGCGAACCGGTGCGATCTTTCGCCTTGTTAAAACAACATCTAAATTGCGGGGTAGCTAAACAACATGCACCATCTAAATAATTGTCGGGACCCCGGTTCCACCTAATATGACTTAATTGCATCGCACCTTTGCCATGCCATATCTCATACATGCATCATGCCGATCTTCTGCCGTTGTATTAAATGTTGCATCCGGTGTTTCTTCTAGTGTTTTGCTTCTTCACGGATAAGGCCGTTGAGTTGATGTGAGCTTCGCCCCGATCTTCGGTTGAACCTTTGACAATGTTTTCAGGCGAGCATCTCCCCCTTTCTACCTATCTTATTTTTATAGTATTTATTTCTCTCCTGTTGATCTATTGCTACCTGTGTTGCGATGCTCTAGTTTCCGTACCCGTGATATCCCCTGCAGCCTTATATTGCCTTGGACACATCCTATTACCTGTTGTTTGGTAGATAGTTGGACTTGCGCGTCATAGTCGCTTGCTCAAGTGCTGTTGCGTGTCGTCAAGTGCCACAGTTGTTGATGTATTGCCGCATGTTGATGTTGGAGATGATCATAGTTTTACTTATTGTTCACTTTAATTCCTGTTTAACAACTAAAATTGAGGTAAGCAGAGGCATCGGTGGGTGATAGATAACATTTGGTTTCCGAACGCCCACTTGTGTCCCGTAGGACCCCGAGTACTTGATACCTGTTCCTTGATTTATCGCGCTATCCACATATGGGGAGTATGGGCCCCCCTTAGCCAGAGCTTGATTCCGTCTTATTTCTTGGGGCCACAAACTAGTTTGAGGTTTTATTTACTATCCTGTACTTATGCCATGCTACTGCTTTATTTAAATTGTGCGACAGATAGCACACTGTACTGTTTAGGATCGGGACACGTTTTCGCGGTGTCGACAAGCCCCGTTTGGGGTTCCCAGTCGCTCACAGCCGTCCACCCAAACCTCGGGTCCGTCTCGGAGCTAGCTTACTTCGTTGCGGGTGTACTCCAAGGGGTGGCCCCCTGAAATATTTCTGAATCTTGTGATTGCTCTGTCGTGAAGACCTCGTTGGGTTTTGATTTGGTTTTTCCGAGGTTGATCGTGTGTGTGTTGCTATTTGTGCACCCCGGCCGGGTTAAAACTTTCTGAAAGCCTTGTCCGCGGTTATGGACGACTTGGAGCACAGTATCTCGACCATAGACAAGCATAACTAAAGTTTCTTGCTATAAATTTGACTATATAATGACTAGTAATCAGCTTCACTATAATGGAATGGCTAAATAATACTGCCCACAATTGCATGTTTGGAGTGTCGCTTGCGACCATTGTACCTGACTAGTAAGTATTGCAACTACAACGGAATGGCTGAATAAAAGTACCAACAACTGCTGGGTTTTGGGTTATCTCATGCTAATTGTATCTGAATAGTAAGTGTTGCAACTATAACGGAACGGTTAACTAAAAGGGCCCACTGCTTATTTTATCAGGACGACTATCTTTAACCTGACTAGTAATTGCTGCAACGATAACTGAATAAGTAAAACTGCCAACACTGTGAGTTCCTCGGTTGACTTCCTCGTTTGGTCTCGAGGGGGAAACACCAGGATGGGTTTGTTTGATGGTAGTATCAGGTTATCTCCGAATAGGTCTTTCTTACCCCCCTCTGATTGCCGCCAGTCGTATCGAGTCTCTATAGGTTGTGTAGTGCATGCTGCCGCTGCCGCTTCAGTCCACCATACCTATGTAGGCGAGGACCGCCGAATTCTAGTCTCGCCGTGTACTGGCCTCAGTACTGACGCTCCTCTTTTTCCTTTGTCCTTTGTCGGCACCCCTTTTGTTTAAGCAGGTTTTGAGATCGACGTCGTTAGCAGGGTTACCCTTCCGGCTTGGCCTGGGCAGGGTTATGGACGCCATTGGTTATTCTTCAGGGCTCTTAGCCCCATTTGCATCTTGTCCGTAGTCGGACGCTGTATCGTTTTACAGGTGATTTGGATCTTTGTATTGTATATCTCTATTCTTGACTCTTTGAGTCGCTGCTGTATATGTATCTGTTCTGTGGGTTCCATCGAGGACTGTTGTGTAATGTTATTACTTCGTTTTCCACCCGCACGAAAGTGCCTGGTGGGCACCTTTGAATCGTTTCTATGCGGGTTTGGCGGGTTTCGCTAAAACTTGCATAGGTCCGATTCTGAGGGTGTTACAGAGTGGTATCAGAGCTCAGCAGTTGCGATACCCCACAAGTCCAGCCTATAGGATAACCCAGCTAACGGCCGAAGTAGAGTGTCAAAACTATTTTTGCAAAATCGGTTGGATAGTTCTGATTAGGTCTGATTTTACTCCTTACCCCTCTGCTATTCTCCTCTTATCTCTACGTGTTTTGAATCAGCTCTCGTCTTTTTCGTCGAGTCCAGGAATTCTCGTGGTTGGCTCCGTCGTACCTTCAGGGTTTCACTTCCTCTTTTGGAAACGGTGTTGCTACATCTGGTCTTCATGCTATCCGAGAAATCCTTCGTCTGTGGTACCATCCTTTGTTCCTTGTTTGTGCCTTCCGGTGTTTTCCGACGCGACGACATCCTCTATGCCAGATCCGATGCAGAGCCTGCATCACTCCTTTGTTCCGAACCTCGCTTGTCGAGGTCTTCAGTCTGATTCCGAGAGTTGATTGCATAATCCGCCTATTCGTGTGCAGAGTAATGGTTTGGGTGCGCGATGGACTGATCACCATCCGACTACTCTTATCATTCGCTCTTGTACATCGAATCAGTGGATCCAGCAGTTTTACTCCATCCATCGGAAGCTAGAGGTGGCTTTATTTGTTGATGCCTCTACCTTCGACCTTTGTTTTGCGGAGTGTTCTCTCGGCGATCACGGACAACGACCCCTTGTTAGTGGTGTCGCGAGGATCTACACGAAGCGAGAAGATGCGGATCGCCGACCTTCCTTCCGGTACCATGAGGCAGATCTCGAGGGCGAGATCCATTGTTAGTGGTGTCGAATTGTGGCATCCCGCAAAACCACTACTAGAAAATCGCGTTGAATTTGTGCATTGCATCGTCATCATCATGCATTGTTTGTCTGCAGTATTTTGAAAAAGCCTAGTTTTGATTATACAAATACCCCTCTTTATTTTAAAAGGCAAAACCCCGAGCGTATCGGATATTTTGTTTCCCTAAAAACTATTTTGCAAAGTGGCTTTGTTTTAATTTGAACAGAACCAAACAAACACACACATGTAAAACAGCCCAACCTGAATCCTAAAACCACCCAGTCCTAATCTACCCACCAACCAAATCGTGCCACCTCCCCCTCTCACCCAAAACCTACCCACCTGCCACCTCAGCAATCCACCATCCCACCCTCTCTCCTTTTCTCACCCCAGACCTATCTACCCTTCCTCTCTCTCCCCCACTGACCCTCTGGACCCACCCCACACAGCCCCTCCACCCAGCACGCGTGGCCCACGCGGGACCCACGCGCTTTCCCTCCCCGCGTCCCCACCGTGTCCCCACCGTGTGGCCCCTGTCCCCTGGTCCCACCTGCCCGACCCCACCCCGCGGCCTCCTCCCTTCCTCTCTCCCTTCTTCCTCCTCTCTTCCGCTCGCGCACGCACGCGACCGCCCGCCGCTGGCTTCTCCCTCTCTCTCCTCTCCGGCGACCCCGCCGCCGCGGCTCCCGCTCGCCTCCCCTCTCTCCTCCCCGCACCCGTATCCTCCCGTCCCTCCGCTCTGCGCCGCCGCTCCGCCAAGCTCGCCCTGCCGCCCCTCACCACCCGCCTCCACCGCGACCGGCCGCGCCCTCGCCGGCCCTATGGCCACCGCCACCTCCTCGGCCCCTCTCCTCGAGCTCGCACCGCCCCCGACGCCGGCCCCTTCCTCCTGCCGCTCGCCGCGAGGCCCCTTCCTCACCTCGGCAGCACCCCGCCCCGCCGCGGCGCCTCCCCTGGCCGCCCCGCTCGCGTCGCTCCCCCTCCTCTCTGCTCGCGCGCGCCCGCTCAAGCCGCCGTCGCCGCTCCAGCGCGCTGCCAGCCTCTCTCCTCCCCGCTCCGCCTCCGCGCCGGCTCGCTCCACCGCCGACGCCCGCTCACCTCGCCGCCATCCACGCCCCCCCTCTCCCCGGCGCGCGCCCCGCTCCCCTGCAGCGGCCTCGTCCGGCCAGGACCCCGCCCCGCTCGGCCGCTCCGCGCCCGGCTGTGTCCCTTGCCGCCCGGAGTTCCGCGCCGGCCACCGCCCGTCGTCGACCGTCCTGCCTCCTGCCCGCCGCTCGTGCACACCTCGCCTGCGCCGCTCCTCCCGCCGCCAAGGCCCTGCTGTCCCGGCTGCCTCTTCCCTGCCTTGCCACGTTTGGCTGCTAGCTGTTTGGGTTTTGGTCGTTGATGTGGATGGTGGTGCCGCACCTATACAACGTCGTCGTCGTCTGGTGTCGTGTGAGGTGATGCTGCGCAACCAGGCCTTCCCGATGGACAGGGGTAATAAGTGGAACAAGGACCACTCGAAGACCGATCCCGGCGAGCCGAACCCCCTCGGATTGTCAAGATCTTCGCCCTGTACCCCGAAGCCGATCCCGGTGATTCAAAGGCCACACCAAGGCCTTCCTGGAGACGAAGACCGTGCCAACCGGTGGCAATCGACGAACCTCCGGCAAGATCTTCGTCCTGGACAAGATCTACCGCTGACCCGACCAAGATCCGAAGGGCGATCCCGCCGACGCCAAGCGATGCAACGACCTCGAACCGTCAAGTCAAGTTCATCCGCGGACAAGACAGACAATTGCACATGATAACCGAAGAGCGACCTGAGGCCCCGACAAGATCTTCGCGACTACAAGATCGACACCGAACCAAGATCTTCCTCCCGTACCGAACCCGATCTCGTCGAACCCTGGACCCTGAGACCGACCCCGAACCCCGGAACCCCAAGACCGTCGAGACCCTAATGTGTGAACCCCTTCCCGAAAACCCTAGATTATAATATCATACCAATTGTTGCACATTAAATCATTCATCTCGCATGCATATCATGTGGTTTGGGGGCCTTATGCCGATTCACCTAATAATTAAATATGGGGCCCATATGCGGGCAAATCTAGTCTCATATTGGCCTCATTTAAATTGGTGTAGCGAACCGGTGCGATCTTTCGCCTTGTTAAAACAACATCTAAATTGCGGGGTAGCTAAACAACATGCACCATCTAAATAATTGTCGGGACCCCGGTTCCACCTAATATGACTTAATTGCATCGCACCTTTGCCATGCCATATCTCATACATGCATCATGCCGATCTTCTGCCGTTGTATTAAATGTTGCATTCGGTGTTTCTTCTAGTGTTTTGCTTCTTCGCGGATAAGGCCGTTGAGTTGATGTGAGCTTCGCCCCGATCTTCGGTTGAACCTTTGACAATGTTTTCAGGCGAGCATCTCCCCCTTTCTACCTATCTTATTTTTATAGTATTTATTTCTCTCATGTTGATCTATTGCTACCTGTGTTGCGATGCTCTAGTTTCCGTACCCGTGATATCCCCTGCAGCCTTATATTGCCTTGGACACATCCTATTACCTGTTGTTTGGTAGATAGTTGGACTTGCGCGTCATAGTCGCTTGCTCAAGTGCTGTTGCGTGTCGTCAAGTGCCACAGTTGTTGATGTATTGCCGCATGTTGATGTTGGAGATGATCATAGTTTTACTTATTGTTCACTTTAATTCCTGTTTAACAACTAAAATTGAGGTAAGCAGAGGCATCGGTGGGTGATAGATAACATTTGGTTTCCGAACGCCCACTTGTGTCCCGTAGGACCCCGAGTACTTGATACCTGTTCCTTGATTTATCGCTCTATCCACATATGGGGAGTATGGGCCCCCCTTAGCCAGAGCTTGATTCCGTCTTATTTCTTGGGGCCACAAACTAGTTTGAGGTTTTATTTACTATCCTGTACTTATGCCATGCTACTGCTTTATTTAAATTGTGCGACAGATAGCACACTGTACTGTTTAGGATCGGGACACGTTTTCGCGGTGTCGACAAGCCCCGTTTGGGGTTCCCAGTCGCTCACAGCCGTCCACCCAAACCTCGGGTCCGTCTCGGAGCTAGCTTACTTCGTTGCGGGTGTACTCCAAGGGGTGGCCCCCTGAAATATTTCTGAATCTTGTGATTGCTCTGTCGTGAAGACCTCGTTGGGTTTTGATTTGGTTTTTCCGAGGTTGATCGTGTGTGTGTTGCTATTTGTGCACCCCGGCCGGGTTAAAACTTTCTGAAAGCCGTGTCCACGGTTATGGACGACTTGGAGCACAGTATCTCGACCATAGACAAGCATAACTAAAGTTTCTTGCTATAAATTTGACTATATAATGACTAGTAATCAGCTTCACTATAATGGAATGGCTAAATAATACTGCCCACAATTGCATGTTTGGAGTGTCGCTTGCGACCATTGTACCTGACTAGTAAGTATTGCAACTACAACAGAATGGCTGAATAAAAGTACCAACAACTGCTGGGTTTTGGGTTATCTCATGCTAATTGTATCTGAATAGTAAGTGTTGCAACTATACGGAACGGTTAACTAAAAGGGCCCACTGCTTATTTTATCAGGACGACTATCTTTAACCTGACTAGTAATTGCTGCAACGATAACTGAATAAGTAAAACTGCAAACTGTGTGAGTTCCTCGGTTGACTTCCTCGTTTGGTCTCGAGAGGGCAACACCAGGATGGGTTTGTTTGATGGTAGTATCAGGTTATCTCCGAATAGGTCTTTCTTACCCCCCTCTGATTGCCGCCAGTCGTATCGAGTCTCTATAGGTTGTGTAGTGCATGCTGCCGCTGCCGCTTCAGTCCACCATACCTATGTAGGCGAGGACCGCCGAATTCTAGTCTCGCCGTGTACTGGCCTCAGTACTGACGCTCCTCTTTTTCCTTTGCCCTTTGTCGGCACCCCTTTTGTTTAAGCAGGTTTTGAGATCGACGTCGTTAGCAGGGTTACCCTTCCGGCTTGGCCTGGGAAGGGTTATGGACGCCATTGGTTATTCTTCAGGGCTCTTAGCCCCATTTGCATCTTGTCCGTAGTCGGACGCTGTATCGTTTTACAGGTGATTTGGATCTTTGTATTGTATATCTCTATTCTTGACTCTTTGAGTCGCTGCTGTATATGTATCTGTTCTGTGGGTTCCATCGAGGACTGTTGTGTAATGTTATTACTTCGTTTTCCACCCGCACGAAAGTGCCTGGTGGGCATCTTTGAATCGTTTCTATGCGGGTTTGGCGGGTTTTGCTAAAACTTGCATAGGTCCGATTCTGAGGGTGTTACAGAGCGCTCCTTGCATGCCAATTTATAAAATGACACAAAATGGAGTAGTAGTTTCTTAAAAACATGGGCAGACAGAGTTTTATTTTATTTTGAGAGGTGGGTAATAATGCCAAAAAGGCCGAATTAAAAAGAGTTTGGTTATTTCGCATTGGCTGCTCTACATGGGTTATACTACATAGGCTATGGTGCCTGGGCTCCTTTATCAAAATTCACGGGGATATCCTCAGCAGTCCCCTGACCCCTAAAAGGCCGAATTTAAATGTTTTGGGCTAAAGAGGGGCCGAATGGGATAGATTTCTTCTCCTGGTATATATAAAAATTGTATTGTAATGTGGCTTGGTCGGATTCGAAACAAAGAATTCGGGGAGGACGGGGGGAGAACGATAATTCTTTTTGGCAAACATTCATGTAAAATTCAGCAGTACAGAATAAGATAGCAATAGAGACATTAAAATAAAATAGCAGTACAGAGAGAACCAGTTCTTGTTTTAGCTCTAAAACCTTATCACACGATCAGTTTTCCCTTTTCTCCAAACACACTCGACCATTGGAGCATGCAAAACTGACGATCAATTCTGCTTTGAGTACCTTCTTCTCACATCAATGCCCGTGTGACCCCCGTATGCAACCCAAAATGCCCCAAGTCTTATCAAGATTGTAACAAGGCTATGTTTTAAAAGAAAATCAAGACTATCTACTACACTTGATTTAAAGTATCAGTACATCAGTATTAGTTCCGCAAAATGATTTAGTAATAGCAAGGACATAACAATTAAGAGATTCAGTAGCTTTCCTGCTTAAAATTCAATAGAAGTAAAGAAAGAATCAGTTTTTGTTCTAGCTCAAAAAACCTTGGCGCACGATCAGTTTGCCCTGTCCTCCTTGGAGAAAGTAAAACTAAAAATGAAGCATGCTTCCATGTGAATATATCCTCCTTAAGTCAATGCTTGTGTGACCCCTATATGCAACCCAAATGTCTAAGACGCATCTAGATAATTGTGAAAATGCTAAGTTTCAAAAAACAAATAAGACAATCTACTGCACTTGATCTAAACAAGTACTCCAATTACATCACAGTTAGTTGTCAAAATATTGTACTAGTAGTAATAACATAACATTTGATAGACTCAGCAGTACAGAATAAGACCGAAAAATATCGACAGATTGCTAGTTCATATTCAGCAGCACTTGATAGATTCAGCAGCATCACAAACTGACCGATTAGCAGTACACAGACAATAACCATAAGAATTGATAGATTCAGCAAGGCCTGATTCAAAAGGAAATAGAGACCATATTATGCATCAATAGGTCGATCTAGACAAGTACCACTATATGGTTATTACTACAAAATAGATTAGCAGAAGAAAAACTCCATACAAAATACCCAGAACTACCTTAAGCTAGAAAAAGGACTAGAGGATTGTGTTTGACATAATGATTGTCCATGTTACCTAGAATCTTCACTTCTTTAGTCTTTGAAATGCTTTTATCATATAGATAGAGGGAACTCGAGGCTATGAGCTATCAACTTCAACTCTTCATCATACCAAAAATATAGTCCATCTTCGGACATATTATTAGCTCTCCTATTTATACTAAAAATATTATTATAATATAGTATTACTGAATGATGTGTCAATATAAACACCCTACATTTAGATGTAAGATATGTTACAATAAATATATTTTTTACTATAAAGTAGGTCACCAGGACTATGAATACTAGCATTTTGCTGCCGCTCAACCATGACAATTACATCATTGCAGAAACAAACAATGATCTGCCTATCTAGCAACACGTCATGTGCATAGGGATATTCTAACCGATGATGAACAATGCCAACTTTCTGGTTAGCAACTGGGAAGATTATAACACGCTGTCTTTTGTTAGAGACAGAGTTGTCTGTAGCACTTGCTCTATCGATATTGGCTAGAAATAACCTTGCTCTGGGAAGCATGATAAGCTCTGGATACGAGTCTTACACCATTAGAGTAGAAAATGGTTTATGTTTATGAATTTTTCGCTTGACTATCAAACTGAATATTGGGTGGAGAAAGTTGTGGCCTTCTTATTAAAACTCTGATCTAGCATAACCCTTTATCTATTCATGCTCGTCTGCTAGTTAAGACCTGGATTATGAGTACTCTCTATTCCAAAAAAAACTTTATGATGCGTGAAAGGGCATTTCCCTCCCTATGTGTTTTTGTGTAGATGACAAGTCCATTAGCATACTAATCAACTAATCATCCGTATAAGCCATATAGGTACATTATATAAGAGCACAAGTCAGTTTGAGACCCATCAAAACAAGAATTTCATTGAAGGGCAATACCATTCTTGGAATGTCCATGGCTATCTCTTTATGTAGTATAATTAATGTAATGCAAATATCCAAGAAATTATTGTCAATGCTGATGATCACCCCATCTACTTATGAGAATCCACATGCCCTTTATGGGCCTCATGTTACCATTAAACATCTTTTCAGAAGTGTCTTCAAATTATTTGTTGCACAACGCTATCTTTGGACAGGGACTCTAAAGGAATTGTTTCTAATGCCAACATTCCACATGTGATGTTTTTAAGTTGATAAAGGGTTTGTGACCCGACCCCCTACCCCTCCTACTCCTGACCCCGTATGGCCACGCCGGGATGCACCGAGCGAACCTCATCAGCACATACCTTGGCCTCCCTCGCACCCTTCTCTTCCTCTCATCGACACCAGGATTATCGACAGGCAAGGCTCCTCTAGCACGAGGATTGACATTGTGGTCGTCTAGACTATTGAGGTGACGATGGATACAATATCGGATACTCTGGTGGTGGTGGCTTACAACGGTGGCCGGGGTGCGTCGGTGGGTGCAATCTCATTCGGAGATTGCTGGCAGGAGGAGGCGGCTGCGCTGGAGTAGGCGTGCTCGATCTGGGCCCAATGGGTGTAGCAGGCTGCGATTGTCCCACACATCTCCACATGTTGCGTCTCGCCATATTCAGTGGCATCTCGCCGAGGCACTCGTGGTATTTCCCCGCATCATGACGATTCCTAGGGCGACAATCGTGGGTATGGCCAGTGGCGGAGCTACAGGCAGGCATGCCCGGGCGGCTGCCCGGGCTCTAGCTGTTAATTACCTTTGTGGTTTACAGGATAGAGCTAACTTAAGTAAGGATTTTTTAGGACAAATCTTGGTCAATACAACTGCATGCAAAGCCTGTCCAGGCTTAGTGATTGAGCTCAAGGTACCTTTGTGAGGTGGTATGCCACCTCCGCGCTGCCACGGTCTCTCGTGTCAGCGCCTCTATGTAAATTATTTTAATGATGATAATGAGATCGCGTTCAGGTGGGCCATCGCCCCTTGCACCCTCAAAAAAAATACGTAACCAAAATTCACAGAAACATTTGAATCAAGGAAGCGCTGAGATCTGCGAAAAGAAAAAAAATGCAAAATCTTTACCTTTTGGTTTCAAACTATTATTTGTCTCCGTCGTGTAGGCCTCGTAACGTAGATTCGACGCTCTCTTTCTTGAAGGTGTTGCTTGATACTTGATGATTCGGTGCTAGTAGCATGGTAGAAATTTTCCGGAGGGCGCAGCGGTTCCGGGACTCCGTTGTTTAGTCGATCCGTCTATGTCTCTGTTTTGTTTCTTCTTTTCCTTTTGGGCGTGTATTTTCTGCCCCAGCATTTGTCTTGGTATTGAGACTCTTTAGTTGTATCATGTGGTAATATAGAGGTTCGAGGAGTGCTTTGGCAGTTATTGGAGATGAGCATGAACCAATTGAGGAAATCCTTTGAGGTGTTGTTTGCTTCATATGAATTGCATAGAAATTGTGTAGGATTTGAATCCTATAAAAAAAATTCCTATGTTATTGTTTGATTCATAGGAACACATCTTATAGGAATCTTGTAGTGCAATTCCTATAGAAAAGAAATATTATATCAGACCTCATGAAAAAATTACTTTGCTACATCAAACAGAATTTCTCTTTTTGTAGAATTTAAGTTTGCATGACATCTTAATCCTATGTGTTTCCTATTCCTATACATTTCCTATACTATGAATCAAACAAGCCCTCGGTTTTTTAAATTTCCGGAATCTGGAGGGCAAAGCTCCTCAAGTGTTGTCTATGTGTACCACACCCCGTATGGGTGCCTCTCGTTATAATCAGTCAATCGTTTCTATAGGTTTCAGAAATGAACAAAGAAGAAAATGGCAAGATTGGAATGTTATTTCCACAGGAAAAAGACAAGGTTCTTTGAAGCATAATTAAGTAGATGGAAAACTTCCTTTGACATAGAGTAAACATGTCTATAAGATTCAAACCGCTAATCAAGGTACAAGTACGACTGGCTCTATGAGTTCAAGGTTTAAACAACCACTCAACAAACATCCCACATAAAAGAAATACGTAACTCCCCCCCTTCGTGTAACTCTATGTACCTTTGTGAGGTGGTATGCCACCTCCGCGCTGCCACGGTCTCTCGTGTCAGCGCCTCTATGTAAATTATTTTAATGATGATAATGAGATCGCGTTCAGGTGGGCCATCGCCTCTTGCACCCTCAAAAAAAATACGTAACCAAAATTCACAGAAACATTTGAATCAAGGAAGCGCTGAGATCTGCGAAAAGAAAAAAAATGCAAAATCTTTACTGAACTTAGGGGAAAATGCAGAATAAACAAAACAGATTGCTTCACTTTGATCAAACTGTTAGTGTATATAGATAGATTGTCTAGCACTTTACATCAGAGCTTGACATGGTATCAGAGCCAAGGTTAGGTTAGTGCATGAAGCTTGACACAAACTTGGCACAAATTTATCACTAGCCGGATTACACTTGTTAACTTATGAAAAGGCCGAATCAACTGTTAACTTCTGAAAAGGCAGAATAAATAGTGGTACAGAGTACAACTGCTAACCAAAAGAAACCAATCTCTCATCTAAACTTAGGAGAAGTGCAGAATAGATAGCGGTGTATAACAAAATAAGGGGAACAAATACGATTGCTAATGCAGCAATGCATGACTCATGATGCAGGCATTGAGGATTAATGGAAACTAGCATTGCCATGATATAATATAAGTAGACCCAGAACACAGATTCTGATAAACTCAAGCAAGACTCATCTTAACCAAAATAGTTGCAGTTGCAGCTTCAAACCATTACAGAAAAAACGTGATATATGTCGGTCCATAACAAACTTGACTCAATCCTAAACCAGGCTACGAAAAAGTCTTTTATCTTGCACCACCGCATGCATCATCTGAAAGCAAAATAGCGATTACTCCTGAGTAGCAGCGTGGTAATTAAGCTAGTAGCAGAAGACCACGTCAGAGACGCCCTCCTTGTCCTCCTGCTTCCACGACACGGCCACCTCCAGCTTCCCGCCATGATCGCCCCATTCAAACGCTTCCTCCACCCCATCCACCACGACCTTCTCGGGCCTCGCCGACGAGTACACCACCAGCCTCCCCGCCCCCTTCGCCCTCACCCTCACGTCGCCATTCCCCTCGACGTCCACGACTGTGCCGCCACAGTTCAGCATGCCCACCACCCCGACGGGCGCGAACTTGCCGCCACCAGCCAGCGTCATCACCGGCGCGAACGTGAAGATCTCGTACGAGGATGGCTGCAGAGTGAAGCCGATGGGATCGGACTCCGGTGTCATCAGGACCAGATCACCGGAGTGGTGCTTGTACACGGCGTACTCCGCCGCGTTGCCCATGGAGGCCGTGTCATCCCTCTGCGCCCACTCGACGTCGCCGGGATGGACGGCGCCCGAGATGGCCTTGTAGCAGTGCGCGTAGCCACGCATGCGCCGCTCCGTGGAGTCCCATCCTGCTCCCTGGCAGTTGAAGGCCCCTATCACACCGCCAAACTGCATGCAAAACTTACTTGATTAGTGTGTTGTTTTTTAGTTTCTGGTGTTTTCCAGCGAAATGACATGCATGGCATTGGAAAAAATTTATAGTTACTTGAATGGCATTGGAAATGACATGCATGCAAAACTTACTTGATTAGCACTTTTTTATAGTTTCTGGTGAATTCCAGCGAAATGACATGCATGGTATAATAAACATTTGAAATTTTAGGAATTCAGAAAATTCAGAGAATGTAACAATAAATAAAAGAGTCAGTTCAGAGTGCTTATGCCTAGACCGTTGCCGGCCTATTTCATCCTAATCTTAAATTTTCAAACAGCACAAGCATGTGTATTACTTATAGTTTCTGAATTCCAGCAATATGAAATGCATGGTATAATAAACATGGAGAATTTCATGGCAAAATTGACTATTAAAATCTACAAATTCAATATACAGAGAACAACACAAGCATAGAAACGAGTTTGGACACTGAAAGTTAATTACATGGAAATTTTAGTTTCAGAAAATTCAGGAATGGAAGAATAAACGAGTCAGTTCAGAGTGCTTCTGCCTATTTCATCCTAATATTAAATTTTCAAACAGCAGAAGCATGTGTAAATATTATTATCTGCCCAAACTCCAAACAGAAGGAACCAACATACACAGCTAATCTGCTCGCTCCCTAAATTCATCTTGACATGGAAGTAAACATTGAAATGACATGCATGGTATAATAAACATTGAAATTTTAGGACAATGTAACAATAAATAAACGAGTCAGTTGAGTGCTTCTGCTGCCTAGACAAAAGTCAGAGAATGTCATGGCAAAATTATCATGGTAGTTTAAGTTTCAGAGAATTCAGAGATGCAACAATATAACGAATTGCACAATGCGATGATGGTATATTAACATCTTATCATAGTATCATGGCATAATTGACATGGGCTTTTTTTATTTCAGAGAATTCAGAGATACAAAAATATCAAATATTCATCTACAAGACTAACAGCTAGAAAATGAGATAGCAAACTGAATTTGTCATGGCAAAATTTGACTATTTAAAATCTACAAATTCAGTATACAGAGATCAAGACAAGCATAGAAACGAGTTTGGGCACTGAAAGTTAACTAGTACATGTTCTGAAATTGAAAATAAACTTGTGTACCTTGTTGAGGTTCCACAGCTTGAGGACTGTTTCCTGATCGAAGAGAGGGTTCTTGAAGAGGCAGTCTCTGGTGGGTAGGGCGTAGTGGAGGCACAGCGGCAGGGTGCCATCGGGGAAGACGAGGGTCCTTAGCAAGTCGAAGTTATGGCCGCCGAGAGAGTCGCTGACGTAGATAGGGCTGCCGGAGACGGCACGGGAGGCGGCGTGGAAGGCGGCGCAGACATGGTCGGACTGGAACATGTCCCAGTCAGGGCGCACGAACTGGCCCATCCACATGCTGTTGTAGGAGCAATTCACCATGTGCACGCCCTGAAGCCAGTAGACGCCCATGGGGTCGCCATTGGGGTCGTCGAACCAGAAGTCGTCACCGGCGCGCGCCATGGAGACCTGACGAGTCCCGAGGAAGAAGAAGTCGTTGCACTGCTGCATGCTCGCGATGATGCCTGTGCCGCGGAAGTTGGCGGTGATGGAGTCCGAGAGGCCGGCGTAGTAGGCCTTGGCAAGCTCCACGCGGCCGCCATGGTCGCGGCACACGTACTCCAGGGTGTTGAAGACGTCCACCTTGACCCCGGTGACACCGACGCTGGAGAGGTATGAGTGCATTGCATCGTAGAGCTTGCCGGCGTGGTGCGGCTGCACGAAGCCAATGCCGCCCTCGACAATGCGGTCTACGGCGAGGTCGTCCATGGTGCCCGACAGGCCGGGAGAGAGGCGCGCCGGCTCGACGACCGTGTCCAGGGCCGTCGCGCCGGGGCGCACGCCACCCCATGCGCCACACAGTGCCTGCCATACGTACACGTCGTCCAGCGCCGGGAACCTCTGCCGCAGGTCCTTGAGAAACGCCTTCAGGCCAACCTCGCCGCCATTGTCGCCGCCGCCGTCTCCGCGGAGATTGTCGAGGGCGTGCGCGCTCTTGGCAAGGAGCTCCTGCAGCTCTCCCTGCAGCTGGTGAAGTTTGGCGTCGAAGCCAGACAGGTCAGTGGCGCCACCCTCTGCCATCGCCTTCTTCTTGTTCTTGATCATGCCCTCGATCTCGCAGGCTTTGCGCACGATGGTCTTGGGCAGGGTTTTGTCGTAGAAGACCTCCGGCGGGGAGCGGAGCAGGTCGCCCTCCCTGTAGCGGCGGAAGCGCTCGCACTCGTCGAAGCGGTGGAGCCGCGCGGTCATCTGGTCGCCGCCGAGAACGAGCCCGGGCGTGTCGGCGTGCGCAGGATCCTCGTCCCGGTTCACGCTCTGCCAGCCGTCGTCGATGACGATGAAGCGAGCGGGCACCCCGGCGTCCGCGAACTCGGACACGCCCTGCCAGACGCCGGCGGGGTCGACGGTGAGGTAGAACGCGTCCCAGGTGCACCACCCGAAGCGCTCCGCCATGGGCGGCAGGGCCTTCTCCTCAATGAGCTTGAAGGTGCCGAGGTGGACTCGCGCGGCGAGGTAGGCCTCGCGCATGACGACGTAGGGATCGGTGCCGGCGTGGACGTAGGCGATGCGACTGAAGTCCGATCCGGTAACGGCCGGCGAGCCGCTCTCGGCGCAGAGCACGACGCCGTCGTCCTCGTCGCCAGCGCCGTAGGTGGGGAAGATGGCGGAACGGAAGCTGCCTTGCACGAGGGGGAGCACGAGGACGCATCCGCCGGGGCCGAGCTCGGGGGCGTCGAGGAGCATCCACTGCGTCTCCGGCTGCAGGTCGCGGCCCCACTGGCCGGCGCGCATGGTGCTCCACCACGTCTTGAAGCGGAACACGCTCAGGAACTTACGGTCCAGGAGCTGGCCGAGGCGGCACAGTGCACGGTCGGTGGCGGCCGGGGCGGTGAAGCCGAGGAAGGCGCCACGGCCAGCGGCGGCCGTGGCCTGGTCGAGCAGGCGTTGCGGCGCGTCGGAGGACGATGGGTCGAACTCAAACGGGGCAATCGTGACGTTGGACGCGACGCCAGAGAGGAGGTTGGCGCCGGCCACGGCAAGGTTGCCATCGCGCAGGGAGAAGGAGAGGTCTGCCATTGGCGAAAGGTGTAGTTCAAGATCGAGGATGCTTGATGGAGAATCGGGTTTATATATACATTGAGGTGTGATTATTTGGAAACATATACCGCCGCAATCGGCCCCGGTCGTATCATATTCCTTCCTCACAGAATCACGATTACATGCTGATTTATTACATTCCTTCCATATATATATGCCGATTCTAGTTTGCAAAAAGAAAGAAATCGTGCCAGCGTTTGGGTATCCTTGACTGGGCAGGATCTACATCTCTTGTATACCATTATTGCCCAAGTAATTTGGTTTTTTTTAGCTTTGGTGACCGACGTTGCTTGATCAATTATTCTTGTTCTCTGATCAACTTTATGATTCTCCGATTAATTGATCGGGCATTGTCGGTCACCAAAGCGCAGATTAATCTCCCGAAATTTTCAGGAAAGGAAGATTTCCTAAGTTTTTATTTTCAAACTTGTGCGGCAAGAATTATTGATAGCCAAATTTGGCGCTTGCAGCTGAATCGTCGATACATTGTTTTTTTTTCTAAATTACTCCCTGCAAATTGCTTTGTCGGCAAGTTTTATTTCCTTCCAAATATATTTTTACTTTTTTCCTTCTCAAAATCGATACAATTTGTGGTGGCATCGACGTCGTGACATAGGGTACTCGGTGTACAAATTACATGTGTGTGCGTGCATCTCTCGTCTCATCGTCTGTGAGAGATGCTTTTGCTATATGTATGTATAACTTTTAACCACGTGTCAATGTGCCATGATCAACTATCATTTTGCACATGTCAAACTTGCAACTACTACTACAAAATTAGACCAATTTATGTGCATTTGATTAGAGGGGATGATTTTTACAAAAAAAAAAGATTAGAGGGGGTGATGAGCCGTATAAGAGCATCTCTCACAGACGATGTAAAATAAATCTAGTCCTAAAAAATGATTTATAGGCCCTAGTGGTGATGATGCATGCATGATAAAGATGATGATGTACATTTTGGAGTAGGTAGGACGAAAACTTATGCCAAGACCTTCGAGTAGGTAGCATTAATGAAATTAGTTGTGTGTGCCAGATGACAAAATTGACTATGCCTAAAATTTTGTTGTGTTGTGATCCAACAGCGATGATGACCTCGAGGGTTACATGAGTTGCCAACGGCTTGACGAAACATTGATTCATTTTTGTTTCGGCAATTTTCTGGCACTAAATATGTCCTGTTTTTAGCAAAGTTCGTGGCAAAATTTTGTATTACCTCGATGTTCTAACTCTCTTGCTTATATTATGTAGGCGATCATGAATGGAAGGAGTGGCATCCGCAGTGGCTGACATGATTCGAAATAATCGCAAAGAGATCTTGTCAAAAATGCAAACAAGGGTGCTTTATCAACCCCTTTTCCGGCCATTTGAAGGCGCACCTACTCATGCGTGGTTTCATGGATGGCTATACTCGGTAAAGTGAAGATGATGAGAACGTCTTTAGGGTAGAAAATGAGGAAGGGAAGACAAGAATGACGAGGGTCCAGAAGAAGGAGAGGCTCCCGAACATGAAGAAGAGGATGAACATGGAGAAGACGTGGACAGGCAAGCTCCATTGTTGACTTTACTCGTTCAGGACCCTCATGTTTAAGACCTGCTTCGCAAGAAGACGACTAACGCCAAAGCCACTTCTAGAGAGGAATCCAAGTTGGCGCAACTTGATGCCCAAGAGGCAATAATAAAATGGTCATTATCTTATTCCTTATCTATGATAACTGTCTATTTCTCACGCTATAATTGTATTAATTGAAAACGGTTAATACATGTGTGTTTAATAAACAAATAAGAGTTTCTAGTTATGCCTCTCATATAAACTAGCTCGTTGTTAACAAGATGATCAAGGTTTCCTGATCATGGACACTGGATGTTGTTAATAACGAGGTCACAACATTGGTAGAATGATGTGATGAAAATTCATCCGAAGTATAGTAATACGATCAAAGTTATTATGTTTAAATTACTATAACATCATACAAAGTAACTTTAGTCCTTAGACCATGATATCATGCCAATCACTAACACCGGAAAAGTAGCTTGATAACATCAAACTTCACATCGTAATAGGGTGACTATAAAGGTGGGTTCAGATACTTTGATAGTGTTATGTAGAGGGTCATGGATCAAGCATGAGATTTGTCCATCCAGATGACAGAGAGATATACTTTGGGCCCTCTCGGTGATATCACATTGATATAGCTTGCAAGCAAGTGATGTGTAACACCCCGGCCTCTCCGGACCGGTGGTTGTCACTCCTGGCAGCTATGGATGACAATTTTACTCATGGGTACGGGTACCCGCGGGTACCGTACCCACATGGGTAGGGTATGAGCACACTTTTATACCCATGGGTAATACCCATACCCTACCCGTTAAATCACGGGTGCGGACACGGGTATAGATTTGTACCCATGGGTATACCCATACCCTGCTCGTTTAAACTGATGTCAAACTTACCTATAGAGTTTGAACTTATGCGGTCGAAAAGCCTAGGAACAAGTATGAGATTGCCACTTCTAAACTTTAGTTTGATACTTTTATGTACTCATCTACTATTAGTAAGTAGAGATTAGTGTCTTTTTCAAATATTCTATAGATGAAAGTAAAATTTTGAATAACTATACTATTGGATATACCCGTCGGATACCCAATGGGTACAGGTACCCGCCGGGTATGGGTATGGGTAAAGTTTAATACCCACGGGTATGGGTATGGGTAAGCTTTTGTATCCATTGGCTACACGGGTATGGGTATGGTATTGTTCTACCCTGCCCATACCCTGCCCATACCCTGCCCATTGCCATCCTTACTGGCATCTCAATAGGATCTCTAGACTAACCCCACAGACCAACACTAGTCTTTTCTGCGCACTTTGTCCTCACTCGTGCGCATCCGGTACCCACTTCTCCGTCTGTCACCCATTCTCAAATTTCTCTAGGCCAAGCACGCTTAACCTTAGAGTTCTTTTCAAATGAGCTTTCATAAAAGAAGTTGCAACTTGTTGGTATGGGTATGCTATCAATCGTATTAAGTCATGCGCCAGGGTCTCACATACACCCATCCTTAGAAGGTCGACGCCCTCGTCGATCAACCAAGCGCCAGGAACGTCCCCTCTTGGCATACGTCTGTGTGTCCAGTGTCGGCACATGTGCCATGTTGTGTCCACTCGGGGCCACACGCGCCATGCTCCACATATCCGTCACTGTCCCGCACACGTCCGTGTAACCGCGAGGATCGGCTCTGATACCACTTGTAACACCCCCGGCATCTCTGGACCGGCGTGTGTCACTCGTGAGAGCTCAATAGGATCTCTAGACTAACTTCACGGACTAACACTAGTCTTTTCTGCATACTTTGTTGTGGCATCCCGCAAAACCACTACTAGAAAATCGCGTTGTTTTTGTGCATTGCATCATCATGACCGCATGCTCATGTCATAATGCCACATTGCATTTGAGCATCGTCATCATCTTGCATTTGCTTGCATAAAACTATTTTTGGAAAAGCCTGGTTTTGTTTCTAAACGCCCCGTCTTTAATTCAAAACCAAAACCGGGTCCCCAGAATATTTTGTTTTGACTAACCACGGTTTGCAAACGGTCCGTTTAAAATGAATAAAATATTAAATTATTTTAGTGGGGGCAGTCGAACGGGCCGATTCGACCCGGACGACCACCCCCAGTACAAATCGGTTCACCTGAAATCCCTAGTTCACCCAATCCTAACCTACCCAATCCCCCTCCACCTCACCCCACCCAATAGCTGGCTGCCACCTCACCCTCCCCCTCCCCTCTACCCAATCCTAGCTCGCCACTTGGCCACCCTCTCTCACCCCCACCCTCTCTCTCCTCTCAACCCTGCCCCCAACACACGCATCACACGCACACAGCCCCACCCCACTCAGACGACCCCCCTGGCCCCACTCTCCCCGCGGGTCCCACGCGTGACCGACACGCCTCCCTAGCGCGTCCGCTTCCCCCACCCGTCCCCTTCCTCCTCCACCCGCTCTCTCTCCCCGTGCGCTCGCTCCCTCTGCGCCGCTGCAGCCGGCGGTCTCCTCCTCCCTCACCACGTTCGCCGCCTCCCCGTCTGCCCGCCACCACCCCCTCCACGCGAGACAACCCACCCCGCGCGCCTCCTCCTTCCGCAAGCTCCAGCGCCCGCCGCCGCCGGTCCCCCTCCCGAGCCAGCGCCGCCGCCTCCCAAGCGCCGCCGCGCCCTCCCTCCTCCGCTCGCCGCCGGCGTCGCCATCTCCCTCTCCCTCGAGCTCGCTCTGCGCCGCCGGGCCCTTCCTCCTCGACCCCGACCTCTGTCGCCCGAGCCCGCCCCTCCAACCGCCGCCGCCTCCTCGCTCTGCCTCCCGCCGCTGCGGCCCCCTCTCTGACCTTCCCCTCCCGCCAGCGCTGCCGGAGCTCGCCAAGATCCTCGCTGGCCGCCAGCGAGCCCGGACACCGACGAGCCCCGCTCGCCACCGCCTCAGACGCCTCTGCCTCCCCGTGAGCTCGACCTCCTCGCCTCCGTGCCGGTCCCTCCATCCTCTGCCTCGCTGCAGCGAGCTCGGCCTCCCTCCTTGACCCTTCCTCGCTGTGGGTCCCGCCTCTGCCCATCAGCGCCGGCTGCCTCCTCCTTTCCGACACTGCCAGGGAGCCCGGCCGCCACCGCGAGTCCAATGTTGTTCCGCTGCGTGTACCAATTGGCACCCCAAGGCCGTCAAGATCTTCGATGCAGAGACCCCGTACCGGCACCGACAAGATCTTCTCGAAGCGGGAACAACAAGAACTTCACGGACCAAAGGCCCCGTTCCCGGAGTCCGACTGTCGAGCCCGAACCCGTGGAAACCGAAGACCGATCCCGGCGTCCGAAGCCCTGGGACCCCGGACCCGAAGACCACACGTGCGACAAGTACTCCTTCCCGGATGCGATGCTCGAGAACACGGACGGTAAGGACACCAACCCGGAACGCCAAGTCCTTCATCCAGGACGCCAGGACCGACTCGATGGCGCGGACCCGACAAGATCTTCGCGACGATGAGAACGACACCGACACCCTGGACGACAAGTTCTTCCCCCGGAAGCTTTGACGCTCGTGCGACAAGATCCTATACCCCGTTCCGTCGAACCCTGGACCCTGAGACCGACCCCGAACCCCGGAACCCCAAGCTCGTCGAACCCTAATGTGTGACCCCTTTCCGAAAACCCTATTTTATAATATAATACAACTTGTTGCATATCAAATTGTCTTTCTTGCATGCATAATTGTCATGTGGTTTGGGGGCCTTATGCCGATTCACCTCTAATTAAATATGGGGCCCATATGCGGGCAAATCTAGTCTCATATCGGCCTCATTTAAACTTGTGTAGCGAACCGGTGATATATTCTGCCTTGTTAAACAACATTTAAACTGCGGGTTAGCTAAATAACATGAACCACCTAAATAATTGTCGGGACCCCGGTTCCACTTAATATTGACCTAAGTGCATCGCACCGTCACCATGCCATGCATCATACATGCATCATGCCCGATCTTTTGCCGTAGTATTAAATAGTACATCCGGTGTTTCTTCTAGTGTTTTGCTTCTTAGCGGATAAGGCCGTTGAGTTGATGCGAGTGTCGCCCCAATCTTCGGTTGAACCTTCGACAATGTTTTCAGGCGAGCATCTCCCCCTTTCTACCTATCTTACTTTTATAGTATTTATTCCCTCCTGTTGATCTATTGCTATCTATGTTGCGATGCTCTAGTTTTTCGTACCCGTGATATCCCTTGCAGCCTTATATTGCCATGGCCACTTCCTATTACCTGTTGCTTGGTAGATAGTTTGGACTTGCGCGTCGTAGTCGCTTGCTCAAGTGCTGTTGCGTGTCGTCAAGTGCCACAGTTGTTGGTGTATTGCCGCATGTTGATGTTGGAGATGATCATGGTTTTATTTATCGTTCACTTTAATTCCTGTTTAACAATTAAAATTGAAGTAAGTAAGCAGAGGCATCGGTGGGTGATAGATAATATTTGGTTTCCGACCGCCCACTTGTGTCCCGTAGGACCCCGAGTACTTGATACATGTTCCTTGATTTATCGCGCTATCCACATACGGGGAATTATGGGACCTCCCTTAGCCAGAGTTTGATTCATTCTTATTTCTTGGGGCCACAAACTAGTTTGAGGTTTTATTTACGATCCTGTACTTATGCCATGCTTTACTGCTTTATTTACGATTGTGCGAGGAGCACATGTACTGTTTAGGATCGTGGCACGATTCCGCGGTATCGACAAGCCCAGCCACACTTTCGGGTTCCCAGTCGTTTACAGCCGTCCCCACAACCTTGAGTCCGTCTCGGAGCCGGCCGGCTTCGTTGCGGGTCTACTCTAAGGGGTGGCCCCCTGAAATATTTCTGAATCTTGTGATTGCTCTGTCGTGAAAGCCTCGTTGGGTTTTGATTTGGTTTTTCCGAGGTCGATCGTGTGTGTGTTGCTATTTGTGCACCCCGGCCGGGTTAAAACTTTCTGAAAGACGTGTCCGCGGTTATGGACGACTTGGAGCAATCTCGATCATAGACAACTATAACTAAAGTTTACTGTTATAAATTGACTTGTATCTGATATGATTAGTAATCAGCTTCAACTACAACGGAATGGCTAAATAAAACTGCCAACAATTGCTTGTTTGGTTTGTCGCTTGCGACAATTGTATCTGACTAGTAAATATTACAACTACAACGGAATGGCTAAATAAAAGTACCAACAACTGCTGGGTTTTGGGTTATCTCATGCTAATTGTATCTGATTAGTAAGTGTCGCAACTACAATGGATTGGTTAACTAAAAGTGCCCACTGCTTAATTTATCAGGATGATTATCTACACTTGACTAGTAATTGCTGCAACGATAACCGAATAAATAAAAATGCCAACTGTGTGAGTTCCTCGGTTGACTTCCTCGATCGGTGTCGAGGGGGAAACACCAGGATGGGTTTGTTTGATGGTAGTATCAGGTTGGATCCGAATAGGTCTTCCTTACCCCTCTCTGATTGCCGCCAGTTGTACCGAGTCTCTATAGGATGTTTAGTGCATGCTGCCGCTGCCGCTCAGTCCACCACACCTATGTAGGCGAGGACCGCCGAATTCTAGCCTCGCCGTATACTGGCCTCAGTACTGACGCTCCTCTTTTTCCTTTGCCCTTTGTCGGCACCCCTTCTGTTTAAGCAGGTTTTGAGATCGACGCCGTTAGCAGGGTCACCCTTCCGGCTTGGCCTGGGCAGGGTTATGGACGCCATTGGTTATTCTTCAGGGCTCTTAGCCCCATTTGCATCTTGTCCGTAGTCGGACGTTCTATCATTTTCAAGGTGATTTGGATCTTTGTATATTATATCTGTATTCTTGACTCTTTGAGTCGCTGTTGTATATATCTGTTCTGTGGGTCCCATCGAGAACTGTTGTGTAATGTTATTACTTCGTTTTCCACCCGCACGAAAGTGCCTGGTGGGCACCTTTGAATCGTTTCTATGCGGGTTTGGCGGGAATCGCTAAAACTTGCATAGGGTCGATTCTGAGGGTGTTACAGAGTGGTATCAGAGCTCAGCAGTTGCGATACCCCACAAGTCCAGCCTGTAGGATAACCTAGCTAACGGCCGAAGTAGAGTGTCAAAACTATTTTTGAAAAATCGGTTGGATGGTTCTGATTAGGTCTGATTTTACTCCTTACCCCTTTGCTATTCCTCTTTTACCTCCACGTGTTTTGAATCTGCTCTCTTATCTTTTCTTCGAGTCCAGGATTTCTCGTGGTTGGGTTTCCGTCGTACCTTCAGGGTTTCGCTTCCTCCCTTGGTAACGGTGTTGTACCATCCGGTGTTCAAGCTGCTTGAGGAATCCGTCTACTGTGGTACCATTCTTTGTTCCTTGTTTGTGCCTTCCGGTGTTTTCCGACGCGACGACATCATCTACGCCAGCTCCTATGCAGCGTCTGCATCGCTCCTTTGTTTCCGAACCTCGAGTGTCGAGATCTTCAGTCTGATTCCGAGAATGGTTGCATGCTTTTCCACTGATTGTGCGGAGTAATAGTTTGGGTGCGTGATGGATTGGCCCCCATGCCGACTACCCCTTCTATTCGCTTTTGTACGTGAAGTGGAGGAGAGTGCATCGATTCCCCTTTTCCATCGAAGTTAGAGGTGGCTTTATTTATTGATACCCCTACCTTCGCCCTTTGTTTCCGGAGTGTTCCCTTGACGATCACGGACAACAACTCTTGTTAGTGGTGTCGCGAGGATCTACACGAAGCGCGAAGGATCAGACCGCCGGCCTTCTTCCCGGTACCATGAGGCGGATCTCGAGGGCGAGATCCATTGTTAGTGGTGTCGAATTGTGGCATCCCGCAAAACCACTACTAGAAAATCGCGTTGTTTTTGTGCATTGCATCATCATGACCGCATGCTCATGTCATCATGCCACATTGCATTTGAGCATCGTCATCATCTTGCATTTGCTTGCATAAAACTATTTTTGGAAAAGCCTGGTTTTGTTTCTAAACGCCCCGTCTTTAATTCAAAACCAAAACCGGGTCCTCGGAATATTTTGTTTTGACTAACCACGGTTTGCAAACGGTCCGTTTAAAATGAATAAAATATTAAATTATTTTAGTGGGGGCAGTCGAACGGGCCGATTCGACCCGGACGACCACCCCCAGTACAAATCGGTCCACCTGAAATCCCTAGTTCACCCAATCCTAACCTACCCAATCCCCCTCCACCTCACCCCACCCAATAGCTGGCTGCCACCTCACCCTCCCCCTCCCCTCTACCCAATACCAGCTCGCCACTTGGCCACCCTCTCTCACCCCCACCCTCTCTCTCCTCTCAACCCTGCCCCCAACACACGCATCACACGCACACAGCCCCACCCCACTCAGCCGACCCCCCTGGCCCCACTCTCCCCGCGGGTCCCACGCGTGACCGACACGCCTCCCTAGCACGACCGCTTCCCCCACCCGTCCCCTTCCTCCTCCACCCACTCTCTCTCCCCGCGCGCTCGCTCCCTCTGCGCCGCCGCAGCCGGCGGTCTCCTCCTCCCTCACCGCGTTCGCCGCCTCCCCGTCTGCCCGCCACCACCCCCTCCACGCGAGACCACTCACCCCGCGCGCCTCCTCCTTCCGCAAGCTCCAGCGCCCGCCGCCGCCGGTCCCCCTCCCGAGCCAGCGCCGCCGCCTCCCAAGCGCCGTCGCGCCGTCCCTCCTCCGCTCGCCACCGACGTCGCCATCTCCCTCTCCCTCGAGCTCGCTCTGCGTCGCCGGGCCCTTCCTCCTCGACCCCGACCTCCGTCACCCGAGCCCGCCCCTCCAACCGCCGCCGCCTCCTCGCTCTGCCTCCCGCCGCCGCGGCCCCCTCTCTGACCTTCCCCTCCCGCCAGCGCTGCCGGAGCTCGCCAAGATCCTCGCCGGCCTCCAGCGAGCCCGGACGCCGACAAGCCCCGCTCGCCACCGCCTCGGACGCCTCTGCCTCCCCGTGAGCTCGACCTCCTCGCCTCCGTACCAGTCCCTCCATCCTCTGCCTCGCTGCAGCGAGCTCGGCCGCCCTCCTTGACCCTTCCTCGCTGTGGGTCCCGCCTCTGCCCATCAGCGTCGGCTGCCTCCTCCTTTCCGACACCGCCAGGGAGCCCGGCCGCCACCGCGAGTCCAATGCTGTTCCGCTGCGTGTACCAGTTGGCACCCCAAGGCCGTCAAGATCTTTGATGCAGAGACCCCGTACCGGCACCGACAAGATCTTCTCGAAGCGGGAACAACAAGAACTTCACGGACCAAAGGCCCCGTTCCCGGAGTCCGACTGTCGAGCCCGAACGTGGAAACCGAAGACCGATCCCGGCGTCCGAAGCCCTGGGACCCCGGACCCGAAGACCACACGTGCGACAAGTACTCCTTCCCGGATGCGATGCTCGAGAACACGGACGGTAAGGACACCAACCCGGAACGCCAAGTCCTTCATCCAGGACGCCAGGACCGACTCGATGGCGTGGACCCGACAAGATCTTCGCGACGATGAGAACGACACCGACACCCTGGACGACAAGTTCTTCCCCCGGAAGCTTTGACGCTCGTGCGACAAGATCCTATACCCCGTTCCGTCGAACCCTGGACCCTGAGACCGACCCCGAACCCCGGAACCCCAAGCTCGTCGAACCCTAATGTGTGACCCCTTTCCGAAAACCCTATTTTATAATATAATACAACTTGTTGCATATCAAATTGTCTTTCTTGCATGCATAATTGTCATGTGGTTTGGGGGCCTTATGCCGATTCACCTCTAATTAAATATGGGGCCCATATGCGGGCAAATCTAGTCTCATATCGGCCTCATTTAAACTTGTGTAGCGAACCGGTGATATATTCTGCCTTGTTAAACAACATTTAAACTGCGGGTTAGCTAAATAACATGAACCACCTAATTAATTGTCGGGACCCCGGTTCCACTTAATATTGACCTAAGTGCATCGCACCGTCACCATGCCATGCATCATACATGCATCATGCCCGATCTTTTGCCGTAGTATTAAATAGTACATCCGGTGTTTCTTCTAGTGTTTTGCTTCTTAGCGGATAAGGCCGTTGAGTTGATGCGAGTGTCGCCCCGATCTTCGGTTGAACCTTCGACAATGTTTTCAGGCGAGCATCTCCCCCTTTCTACCTATCTTACTTTTATAGTATTTATTCCCTCCTGTTGATCTATTGCTATCTGTGTTGCGATGCTCTAGTTTTTCGTACCCGTGATATCCCTTGCAGCCTTATATTGCCATGTCCACTTCCTATTACCTGTTGCTTGGTAGATAGTTTGGACTTGCGCGTCGTAGTCGCTTTCTCAAGTGTTGTTGCGTGTCGTCAAGTGCCACAGTTGTTGGTGTATTGGCGCATGTTGATGTTGGAGATGATCATGGTTTTATTTATCGTTCACTTTAATTCCTGTTTAACAACTAAAATTGAAGTAAGTAAGCAGAGGCATCGGTGGGTGATAGATAATATTTGGTTTCCGACCGCCCACTTGTGTCCCGTAGGACCCCGAGTACTTGATACCTGTTCCTTGATTTATCGCGCTATCCACATACGGGGAATTATGGTACCCCCCTTAGCCAGAGCTTGATTCATTCTTATTTCTTGGGGCCACAAACTAGTTTGAGGTTTTATTTACGATCCTGTACTTATGCCATGCTTTACTGCTTTATTTACGATTGTGCGAGGAGCACCTGTACTGTTTAGGATCGTGGCACGATTCCGCGGTATCGACAAGCCCAGCCACACTTTCGGGTTCCCAGTCGTTTACAGCCGTTCCCACAACCTTGAGTCCGTCTCGGAGCCGGCCGACTTCGTTGCGGGTCTACTCTAAGGGGTGGCCCCCTGAAATATTTCTGAATCTTGTGATTGCTCTGTCGTGAAAGCCTCGTTGGGTTTTGATTTGGTTTTTCCGAGGTCGATCGTGTGTGTGTTGCTATTTGTGCACCCCGGCCGGGTTAAAACTTTCTGAAAGCCGTGTCCGCGGTTATGGACGACTTGGAGCACAGTATCTCGATCATAGACAACTATAACTAAAGTTTACTGTTATAAATTGACTTGTATCTGATATGATTAGTAATCAGCTTCAACTACAACGGAATGGCTAATAAAACTGCCAACAATTGCTTGTTTGGTTTGTCGCTTGCGACAATTGTATCTGACTAGTAAATATTGCAACTATAACGGAATGGCTAAATAAAAGTACCAACAACTGCTGGGTTTTGGGTTATCTCATGCTAATTGTATCTGATTAGTAAGTGTCGCAACTACAATGGATTGATTAACTAAAAGTGCCCACTGCTTAATTTATCAGGATGATTATCTACACTTGACTAGTAATTGCTGCAACGATAACCGAATAAATAAAAATGCCAACTGTGTGAGTTCCTCGGTTGACTTCCTCGATCGGTGTCGAGGGGGAAACACCAGGATGAGTTTGTTTGATGGTAGTATCAGGTTGGATCCGAATAGGTCTTCCTTACCCCTCTCTGATTGCCGCCAGTTGTACCGAGTCTCTATAGGATGTTTAGTGCATGCTGCCGCTGCCGCTCAGTCCACCACACCTATGTAGGCGATGACCGCCGAATTCTAGCCTCGCCGTGTACTGGCCTCAGTACTGACGCTCCTCTTTTTCCTTTGCCCTTTGTCGGCACCCCTTTTGTTTAAGCAGGTTTTGAGATCGACGCCGTTAGCAGGGTCACCCTTCCGGCTTGGCCTGGGCAGGGTTATGGACGCCATTGGTTATTCTTCAGGGCTCTTAGCCCCATTTGCATCTTGTCCGTAGTCGGACGTTCTATCATTTTCAAGGTGATTTGGATCTTTGTATATTATATCTGTATTCTTGACTCTTTGAGTCGCTGTTGTATATATCTGTTCTGTGGGTCCCATCGAGGACTGTTGTGTAATGTTATTACTTCGTTTTCCACCCGCACGAAAGTGCCTGGTGGGCACCTTTGAATCGTTTCTATGCGGGTTTGGCGGGAATCGCTAAAACTTGCATAGGGTCGATTCTGAGGGTGTTACATTTGTCCTCACTCGTGCGCACCGGTAACCACTTCCTGGTCGGTCACCCATCTATGAATTTTCTGTTTCGTAATATTATGTTTGCATATTATCTATGAATTTGCTTATGATGCATATGTCTTTGGTATAGATGAAGAAATGGCATGTCATGTATAGAGGAAAGGTTTCAGTACACCGAATGATCAGAGTGTCATGAGCAAGTGAACAGTTTCGGTGGCATCGGCCACAAAGCATTTAATAAGAGTAGAAAAGAGGCGGAAGATAGTTACGTGAAGTTCTTGCTAGCAAAGAGAGGAGGGAGAACGAGATGGAAAACTTCATAATCCATATCCGGCTCACCGTGAAGTTCTTGCTAGCAAAGAGAGGAGGGAGAACGAGATGGAAAACTTCATAATCCATATCCGGCTCACCGTGATTCTATTTCTATTGTACTCCCTCCGTTTCAAAATATAAGATGTTTTAAGTTTGTAAAGAAAATAAATCTAGACTTCTTTTAGTGTGTAGATTCATCTTAAAATTGAGTGAACCTACATACTAAAACAAGTCTAGATTCACTTTCTTCACAAATCTAAAACATCTTATATTTTGAAACGAAGGGAGTATGTGATCATAGTTTAGATAATGAACTAACTACTCCCTTCTTAAGATGCGTCTCTAGACGATGAAACCTCTAGCTAGCTACTGGATCGAAACTTGTACTTCCTCCGATCCTAAATAAGTGTCACGGTTTTGAACTAACTGTAGTTCAAAATAAAGACACTTATTTAGAATCGGAGGAAGTATTAATTTGATCACTTCTCTATTTCAGTTTTAATGTTAAAAACTAATTGATACTTTTTACTATTTGCAAACTATATATAGATTCTATTGTTTGCAAACTATATCCGAAACGTGTATTAATTTGATCACCTCTCTATTTCGATTTTAATTTTAAAAACTAATTAGTATTTTCTACTCCCTCCGTCTCAAAATAGATGTCGCGATTTTAAAATTTAGATAAATCTACATACTAAATAGTGACTAGATTCATCCAAATTTTGACAAATCCACAACATTTATTTATTCAGCCAAATTTTGAAAAATCCGTGACATCTTTTTTAAGACAGAGGGAGTACTATTTGCAAACTATATATAGATTCTAATGTCTAAGTAGTTTCTACTGTTGGCAAACTATTTGTAAAAACACGCTTATTTGTAAAAACACGCGGTCATGTCAGCCAAATACACTAACACAAAATAAAAATAAAAATAAAAATCCAGAAAATACAACTGAATGTGGTTCGTGCACTAAATATTTATGGCATGTTAGGGACACGCCACCAGCGTGCCCAAAAAACCCCCAAAACCTGGGCAACCAAACACTGGGGTTTGTTGCTGCCTCATGCACCCAAAAATCCAGAACATGACCAAAATCCTGCATGCGTCCGCGGTAACCAGCCTAGCTCGAGAACAGAACCAGGAATTGAGCCTGCAGCCGATGCCACCTCAACATGTTATCAGCATCCAGTGGCAAGCTGCACAGACACGGAGGACTGTGGCTACATGTAATACAAAACTAGAAACTGCAGGTCTGTATAAAAGAGTGCACACATCCCACGCTTACATCCTCTTTACTCTCTGTCCTTGCAAACCGGAAAGAACAACAGCCAGTCTAGGCTACAACAACAACGAAAGCAGCCAGTCTAGGCCACGACAACAACCACCGAGGATAAAACGGGCTACAACACTGAGAGCAAGACACACACACTTAAAATTGGCCGTTCACACCCGTTGGAAAGCCACGGTGCACACCTGAGACCCCTCGACTCCGCCAAACATGATGGTAGGATACGTCTGGACATGATCCAAGTACCGGAAGACCTGGTGCACACCGCTGTCCGCGTCCTCCTTGACAGACTTTTGCGCACTGAAGTCTTCTACTTCTTGCAGAAGCTCATTCTTCGTGTGATTGCATGATGTTATGACCTGAAGACACAAAGCATAAGTTTCAGTTCTACGGGGCCGTGGTATAAGATAAGAGTTTCAGAGAGTTTGCACAAGAAAGTACTGACCACAAGGCCGCCAGGTTCAACCAAGTTAGATACAGATTCCCAGTACAGCACTCTGAAGTAAACAGCACCATCAAGAAAACAATGTTAACTCAGCGTGGTACTAATAACTGAATGATACTTAAGTTATCTTTAATATAGATTTGAACCGTATAGCCCATTAGACAATTCTGTATGTGCATACACATAATCATGCAAGTGGACAAAAAAAAACGATTAGGCATGTGTACCTTTTTGCACGCCCGTCGGGATGCAACCCGATGGCATCCAGTGTCCCTTTATCTGTAATGATTTTAAATTTCCTGTCTAACTTCGTCTCAAGTACATCATCAACCTGACAGACAGAAATATGAGTCATTACAGTTATAAAAAACGATTACTGTAATAAATACTTAATAACTATTTGATAATGTTCCATTGTCAGCTGTTGTTATTAGTATCCCTCACCCCGATACGTGAGGTAAAATGCAACAAACTCAAGAAAAGTTAAAAGGATAGAAATGGCAGCCACTATGAAGGAACGGTACGCATCTGCACTACATTGGTTGTGCAAAGCAAGTCTAGTTATCAGGAATAGCAGCAACCATTCAAGATTAAAAAAAGTTCACCTATTTTAAAATAATTGTGCATCCATGGCAAGGACAAAGTCAAATATCCTTGCACTTCACAAAGTGAAGTTTTGAATATACATGCAAATTACCACTAGATTGTTGATTTATACAGTAAATCTGATTAATTCACGGTAATTAATCTTATTTTATGTGGAATATTAGGGATGAACATATTTTCTTTCTAAGAAACTGCACTTTTTGTTGATATTATCGACCACCGATCAGATATTTTAGGTACTTTGATAAACACAGTATATTCCCTTGTTTATAATCTTCCTTGCTTATACTTTCAGAGATGATAGAAAATAAGTAAATGAAATCGACTTGGGTAAACAAGTTATGTAGATTTTTATTAAGTGTTAGAGCTTTTCTATAAAGGTGCAAATATACTTCTCTTTTAGCTAAGACTTGTCAAGACTAGTGAAAGTAACTATTGTTGTCATATATCCTTGCCTTTTGAGGCTGCGGGACATTTAAGAAAACGTTAAGTCCCAGTTAAGAAGCTTAGAATATAATAACAAAGTGCAGATTTCCTGCAAAAGTATAGGTTGACAAGTGAAGTTTGATTGGTTGTAGTATGGAGAGGACAGAGAAACCTCCATTTGAATATAGTATGCTAACCAAGAAACTTATAGCAGTGAACCCATCACGAGCAGCAAGGTTTCTTGCAAGTTCAATGGCTCCTTCACTGTAATCAGTTCCTGTTAAATCTGAGAATCTGAAAAACAGAATATCACTTCAGTCCTGTCATATGATCTTCGAAACAATAAGAATGGCAAGTTTGGCATTGTAATGGCTTTCAAAAACAACTATTTTCACCGTATTGGAAACAGAAATATTTAACTATTGGCAACAAAAATTCTGAAAGTAGTGAATTCAGTTCATAGAAAGTTAGAAGGACATTTTTGCAGTAAGCAATGACAAACTATAACCTTGATTCACACACATTGATTTAAAAATATGTCATTGTGATGTTCTGCACACATAATTGAAGCTAAATAATTGTCCAAATAAAGCACACAACATGACGACATCACTTTTCAACGTGATACTAACTAGCATAATTAGTTCAATATACCTACATTGTATGCAGCGTATATAAACAACAAAACATTTAAAATTACTCATTGTGTAGTACCCCTGCTTGGCAAGTGCTTGCAGAAGAAGGCCATTCCCAGTTCCAAGATCAAGGATAGGGTAGTTGAACAAGTCTTTATCATCAACTTCACAATTATTGTTGTCTTTAGCTGATGAAGTGCCTCCTTGGATAAAGTTTGCACATAACTTTTTTGTCCAAATAGCAACAGTATCCATTACATCTGCACCGAACCTACCAAAATAGAAACATTCTGCTCAATGCTCGCAACAAATAATGAAGAACTTGACGCATTCATTATACTCCCCACGGAATGACAATGGAAAGCTTAAAAAATCAATGAGGCATTTAGTAATTTCATGCAAAAAAACTTGAGTATTATATCAATTGTCCTAAGTGAGTACGGCTTCTTGGTGTGCGTGTGTGTGTGTGTGTGTACTCCAGATTCTGAGTTTGAGGTGCTAAATATGAGAAAGTGAGCATGCATGTTGAATGGCCCATTTGCAATTTTCTAATGCGTGAACTAGGTGACATGAAAAAACTTTTTTAAACAATCTGGTGTATAATACAAAGTGTCCCAAAAATAAAGCTAACAATTTGCAATCAGATTCTGAACTATAGTGATTTTTATATCCTGAGGCCACTAAGTGTTAATAATTTTGGACTTCTCTGCAACAATCGATATGACATCATACAACTTTTTTTACGTGATTCAATGCTTTTATGTACAAAACAAAGATAGAACGTAATCACCATATTTCTCCAGCATGTCCATGTTCCTGAAAATTTGCTAGATCTTCCGAATAAGAGGCGTCCCAATAACTTTGCAGCCCCAACATTGAACCTTCAGTCTCGATAGGATCTTGGTCATCTTTGTCAGAACTACCGCGACACAAAAACACATTAGAATACTAGTCGCAGAACTACTAAAAAAATTATATAAGTATGGAAATAGTGAGAAAAATAAAAACGACTACGTAAGTGGTTTTTTTTTTTTTTTGCTATCTGTAAAATATCCAAGTTGCATTACAATTTTGTTGTTTAGATACTAAACCTATTCACTACAAATTAACACAGGATGAATAAACTATTACATTTTAGTGCCAGAATGCAATATTATAATAGTTTGTACAACAGGTTAGAGTAATAGTCTGACACACTTCTCTTCATGCCCAACTTTTTCTACAATGTCTTCTCATGGTTATTATTAAACCATCATACTTGTAGCTTGTGTCCGTGCTTACTTCTTGTTTGTCTTGCTATGGCTACATGGGAGGGAAGGACACATTTATTTATACAGAAGGGCACATTTAGTTATAGAGTTATACAAAATTGATTGTCGAAATGCCACAAGCAAGCCATACACCTAAACTCTAAAAAACCTCTGTACAAATATCTTATATTTAGATATGTTTACCATTTTCCATGCGAAATGATAATAATCTATTCCAGAACATTCATGGCAAATATCTAAACCTCGTATAGATTTCTCAAAGTCTTCTAGGAGCTTCTTACTTTCCCATGAAGAATCACTCTAATGTCATCAATGGCAGATACCTTGATCTGCTTGCGAGATCATAAGTATTTTAGAATGTTAAGTATGCATCGCACATCTATCACTTGCGGCAGCTAAATGAGTAATCTCTCTATCATATCAAATATTATTTTTCCTGCAGAAATGATTAGATCTGCATCCCGAACCAGCTATAGCTAATTTGTAGAAATTGGAAGAGCGGGAACATGTTACCAGTAATCGGAGGCGGCGGAGGGGAAGTTCGCGGCGGCAGCCGCCGCGGCGAGCACGTCGGCAGCGTCAGCGTAGCGCTGGTCGTCGTCGAGCGTACTCCCGTAATCGCTCCGCACGGACCACGAGTCTGCCGCCACCGACCTCTCGTCGTCCGAGGCCATATCCAGGCCACCGCCTCCGCCTCCGCCCGCCGTGACTCCGGCGCCGGCGACGGGGAGCGGCAGCTGGGGACGAGGCGGGGTACCGTGCGGGTGCGGCAGCTCGGGCTCCTCGGGCGTCAGCCTGATTCCAGCCATTCGGATCGGGAGGGAGATCGCGGCGTGGGGAACCGTGGAACTGGAAGCACAGGGTGCCAGCCGTGAAGGTTGCCGCCGCCAAGCTCCTCCTCTGGTCGGGACCGAGCTCCTCTGTAAAAACGGGACAGACGCAAAGGTAGACAGAACGAGATGGGCTCGATCCAGGTCAAAGAGGAGGGTAAATTCGTCATTGCACGTGGGCCCGGCCTGTCGGTGGTCAAATACTGTCTGCTCTCGGTGAATATGCATTATTCAAATTTTACGTTTGGCAAAATTTAGTCCAAGTATATACGAGGATTAGCTGATAGAAATTGATACCATCAGAAAGTAGTTTCCGATATAAATCGTTTTTCAAATTTTTGGTCAAAGATTCATCTTGAATAATGCACAAACCTTATTCATGGGAACATATAAAGTACTCCCTCCGTCCTAAAATAAATGACTAGTTCAAGTCACTTATTTCAGGACAGAGGGAGTAGTTTGAAACAAACCTGAGGCAAATAATGAACTACCAGGTGCAGGAAATGTTCCATTTTCGATGAGTGAATGAATGGTGAATGGTTTTTTAGAGCATTTCCTTTCAGCTCTAACAATGAGAAGTGCTCTAAAAGCAAGACAAATTTTAGGAGGAGCTAGCACAGATTGATCGTATAAACACAAATGTTATGATGATTCTTAGGGTCTTCTCTGGAAAATAGTATTGCTTTCTTGCAATTAATTTGCACGGTACTGTATTCAAAATCCTTAGCTAAAACCATATACTGACATGGCATGGACTGACATAGATTTTAAGTCTTTAACTGGTCTCATGAAAAAGGTTTATAGCGCGGATACGTGTGTTTTCATTCACTTTGCATGCATATAGTAGTAGTTCTACAACAGAAAAATTGATTTGAATCACATTTTAGCACCCAACTCATCCTGACAATATGAGCCCACCTACGCGGCCTTCTTCCCTCTTTTCTCTCTTTTTCTAGCGGTCCGCTTGTGGCATGCCTCCTCCAAACTCTGAATTTGTTTCATTTTCGATGAGTGAATGAACGGTGAGTGGTTTATTAGAGAATTTCCTTTCAGCTCTAACAATGAAAAGTACCCTGAAAGCAAGACAAAATTTAGAAGGATCTAGCACAAATTGATCAGATAAACCAGATGTTATGATGATTCTTAGGGTCTTAGCCTCTGGAAAACAATGTCGGTTTCTTGCACGTGTGCCCGGCCTGTCAGGGGTCAAATCATCTACTCTGCGTTCTCGTGATAAGGAATTTTTTTCAAATTTTACATTTGGCAAAATTTAGCCCAAGTATATACGAGGATTAGCTGATAGAAATTGATATCATCAGAAAGTAGTTTTCAAGATGAATCGTTTCTCAAATTTTTGGTCAAAGATTTGTCTCGAATAATGCACACGCCTTATTCATGGGAAAATATGAAGTAGTTTGAAACAATCCTGAGGCAGATAATGAACCTACCAGGTGCAGGAAATGTTCCATTTTCGATGAGTGAATGAACGGTGAGTGGTTTATTAGAGAATTTTCCTTTCAGCTCTAACAATGAAAAGTATTCTGAAAGCAAGACAAATTTTACAAGGATCTAGCACAAATTGATCAGATAAACCAGATGTTATGATGATTCTTAGGGTCTTAGCCTCTAGAAAACAATGTCGGTTTCTTGCACATGGGCCCGGCCTGTCAGGGGTCAAATCATCTACTCTGCGCTCTTGTGATAAGGATTTTTTTTCAAATTTTACATTTGGCAAAATTTAGCCCAAGTATATACGAGGATTAGCTGATAGAAATTGATATCATCAGAAAGTAGTTTTCAAGATGAATCGTTTCTCAAATTTTTGGTCAAAGATTTGTCTCGAATAATGCACACGCCTTATTCATGGGAAAATATGAAGTAGTTTGAAACAATCATGAGGCAGATAATGAACCTACCAGGTGCAGGAAATGTTCCATTTTCGATGAGTGAATGAATGGTGAGTGGTTTATTAGAGAATTTTCCTTTCAGCTCTAACAATGAAAAGTATTCTGAAAGCAAGACAAATTTTACAAGGATCTAGCACAAATTGATCAGATAAACCAGATGTTATGATGATTCTTAGGGTCTTAGCCTCTGGAAAACAATGTCGGTTTCTTGCACGTGGGCCCGGCCTGTCAGGGGTCAAATCATCTACTCTGCGCTCTCGTGATAAGGCATTTTTTTCAAATTTTACATTTGGCAAAATTTAGCCCAAGTATATACGAGGATTAGTTGATAGAAATTGATATCATCAGAAAGTAGTTTTCGATATGAATCGTTTCTCAAATTTTTGGTCAAAGATTCGTCTTGAATAATGCACGCGCCTTATTCATGGGAAATATGAAGTAGTTTGAAAAAATCCTGAGGCAAATAATGAACTACCAGGTGCAGGAAATGTTCCATTTTCGATGAGTGAATGAATGATGATTGGTTTATTAGAGCATTTCCTTTCAGCTCTAACAATGAAAAGTGCTCTGAAAGCAAGACAAAATTTAGAAGGATCTATAGCACAGATTGATCAGATAAACAAATGTTATGATGATTCTTAGGGTCTTAACCTCTGGAAAACCAGTCGCTTGCAATTAATTTGTGCGGTATTGGATTCAAAATCCTTAGCTAAAACTCATATCCTGACACATAGATTTTAAGTTTTTAACTGGTCTCATGAAAAAGGTTTATAGCACGAATACGTGTTCGGTGTGTTTTCCTTCACTTTACATGCATATAGTAGTTCTACAACAGAAAATTTGATCTGAATCGCATTTTAGCACTCAACTCATCCTGACAAGATGGGCCCACCTATGCGGCCTTCCCTTTTCTCTCTTTTTCCAACTGTCCGCTTGTGGCATGCCTCCTCCAAAACTCTGAATTTGCTATCATCTGGGTCCTCTATTATCACCAGTAGTGACCTATATATAAATCTAAGTTGTTGACGCCCTTCAAAATCATCTAAGTGTGGCGCCAATGCCTTTCAAAAACCCTTGATACGCACCTAAAAACTAGCACTAGGGATCTAAAACTGATGGTTTTCACTAGGTACAGGTACACTGCAGCCTCCTATACAGCTAGAACAAAATCCTATCTTGGTAGATGTCTAGGGAATCGATGATCTTCTGTAAGAGCAGCTTCCGGTGTAGCCGGTACCTGTGTATTCAGCAGCAGAAGGTGTACAGTTAGCAAGCCAGTGCTTATAACAGATAAAATTTGGTGATACACAGGCTCGCAGAAGGAGGAACTTCGTGGGGCAATGTAAATAATGGTGCTGTAGCTGGTTGACGTACTTGATTGCGATTTCGCGTGTTTTCCTGAGAGGCTCGTCGGAATCTGGAACATGCATTAAAAAAACTAGTTTTCAGTTTCAGCCACCAATAAAAGCTGAATAACTAGCAGGGATCAAGAAGCATGTTACCCAAAATCTGCTCGTCTTGTTGGATCGTGGTCGAGAAAGACTCCAACATCTTTCGGCATTCCTCTTGCAACGCCTGAGCGGATTTTCTTTCAACGCTTGGTATGGGAGGAAGGTCACCATCTGACCACGTGGGCAACGTTCTTGCTGCTGCCACCACTCCTCCATCGACAAAGGTACTTTCTCCCGAGGTCAATGCAGCTGCAAGTGGGATGATTTAAATCAAAATGTTGTGGATCCTTTGCAAAATGACTCATAAGAACATTTTGTGCTTCCTACCGTTGTGGTACAGCTCATCATGCAAGCCAGCTATGTTGAAGACTGATAAGAAGGAATCCAGATGAATCTTGGCAGGGCTCGAGAAGTTTATAAGCTCCCAAGGATTCTACAGAATTTGTTGTGTACATAAAGTCCATGTAAATTCAAAAAATTATGCACCCTAGAGGTACTGTAATATTTCCAGGTAGTGGCAGAACAACATGTCTGAATGCTAGAGTTGTTTCCTTAGTCTTGACAAGTGGGGAAGTAAACTTCAGTACAAAATATGCATGCAAGGAAATAGAAGTTGAACTCAAATGCATGGATTACCGTTGGTGATGAGAAGCCATATCTTTGCATCAAGGTGCTGTTCACCGCACTCATATAATCGAGGGTCATCTGTACATGGTCCAGATATACAGAAGGCATTAAGGAAATTGATTTCAAACTTTTAGTAGCGGGAGTAGCACACATTTTTGCTGAGTCAGACAGGACAAGATCATGCAAAAAACTAGGAGTGAACGAAATATTGTAATACTAATTAGCTCGGACATGATTAAAAAAACTCAACCTACAGGTACTAGGAATCTGTGGTATTTTTGTTTAGAAGAACTACCGAGCACCGTGAGGAGAGAGGCGAAGCTCGAACCCGGGTGGCCTGCGAGCATAGAAGCAGCTAGCTAGCTGGGTGATGCTCAGTTCTCAACTCCACTAGGCACTAGCACATGATTAATAATGCAAAAAATGGGACTACAAATGCTTCTGCCAGCAATTGACCATGAAACACAAGCATTGCCCCTTCCAAGTGCTATAGGTCATCTTTTCTATCTACAGGACATAAGGAATCAAGGATAGCCCCTCTGGAAAGCAAAATAGTAAATGGTCTACAGCCGAGGTGCATCTGCAGCTTATGTAATAACATTGCACACAAGGAAGTTAAGTACAGCCTACTCTTTACATGGTACCTCATCTCCTTTTTTTACAGCACGTCCAGCCTTAATCATAACTTCAAGCATACGATCTTTGAAACGCCAATGCAGGAAACAGTTAGCATCAGGTGAGTGATTCAGCATATCTGGAGCAAAAAGAGAAATCGTAAGGCATGTTTGAAGCTTTGAATCTCAGATGTTCATAATCCAAAGACTAGAACATGCTAACTGCAAGAAGTCAAAATGATGAAGTTTCAACTTTTGTCAACATGAGCTCAAACCAATTCATATGCTAGAACGATATAGCAACAAACAAACAATCATAACAGTATTCAACAATACAAAGCAGTATAGAGTAAGTATTTACTGAAAGAGTTGTGATTTTAGACTGAAAGTAAATAGGAGTAAAAAAGAATACAACAACAATAAAACAAGTACCAGCATAAGGAGCTAGGATATTTGCGTCTTGCATGAAGGCTCCCATTCTCAATTTTAGGTTGAAAGAGCGAGACTGAGCAATACTCAACGCCCAGAGAAATCTCTCATGGTCAGGTGCAAGACGCTTTAGCTTTAGAGGAATTGCTTTCTGCTGGACAATTACCCATCAAGCTAGTGTTAGAGGTATCCAAGCTAGCAAAATAGATAAAATAGCACAAAAGTGTACCCAATGTTTCTGCCAAAAATCAACTGCTCGCATCTGGTGTTTTAGCATTTCTGAGGACAGATCTTGGTCTTCCAGTTCCATCAGATCCTCCTGCAAGCCAGGCAGGTTATTCAAACTTAGGATCAGGTATGAGAAGCTTCTTCCTTAAAAGAAAGGCAAAGCGCGAGTTTTGTTTTAGTTGGCTAGAGAATACCTTCGGTGCCAGAAGCAAGCTCGTGCATTCATCACCACTAGGCAAAAAATCACCATATAGCTGCCAAAAGTTGCCTTCTACGTCAAATGCATAGAGAAGAAGGCAGGCTACTCTTAGATCCCAGTCTGTCTGCAAGAGAACATAAATTAAGTATTGAAGCTTTAACACTCAAATGAACGACGAAAACAGGATTCATCAAGTATTGATAATGATGTCATTGCCTCTTCTACACTTTAACAGTGAGAATGATTTTCACAGGAATATAGATGGAATGTGCAGTAAAATTGCTCTGGAATCCCAATTATAGAGTGCTCTTCAACACCAATGCTGTAGAAATTAAAACGCTGTCAAAACTATGGAAACAAATAACCACAACTTCAACACCTCAGAACCTCAGAAGTCAGAACTAGAGAGTACTGGACTCTTTCCAAGGTGTTTCACATATCCAAGCTAATAAAATTATGTGATGCTAGGACCCCACAAACGCTTACAAACTTATTATTATAACAAAGCTTCTGATCAAATACACAAGAAATCAGGAGAAAACAATAGTTTTATTTCCGTTTCAGAACATAACACCTCATTCATTTACCTCAGGATTTGTTGACTCGATGATATCAAATATAGGATGTCCTATTGGGATAATGTCAGGAAAAAACATCCAGGGATGTTTCTTAGTTATAGTCAGCATGAGCTCCAACGGAATTTCCATTATCACCTGGTGCAACAAAAGGAATTAAAATTTCTGTCAATAAAATTATATATTATTGAGCAATTAAACTTATTACTATTCAAACAGCAACAGCATGCACGGCTACACCATTACATGTGGCGTTCCCGTGATAATAATTTTTTGGGGTTAAATACATCAATGTAAAATGTACCAAAATAAATAATAACGATCATTAATGAGTGATAGGCGTTGCTACTTTAAATCTTGACCATTGGTCACTGGATTGAATCGAAAATCCAGTTGGTAGTAACAAACAAGGACCAACTTAACGCATGTGCCTATTCCACCTGATCCAACTCGTACGTGTTTATATCAGGAAAACTGGAACTAGCATCAACATTTTGAAAAGCACCAGTGGCTGGTAGAAATGTCCAGTTCCCACATGTCATTCAGAGACCGGTTTCTGTATTTCAGAACAGCCAGCACTGAAGTGGCATGGTTCAAATATTGCATATAAACAAACAGTTATATATAGCCGCCATTAAGCTGAAGGAATGCAGTCATCAAGGTGTGGTTGTGAAGTTCTAAGACGCTACGTTTGATAAAGAATGCGTGTAGCATGACTAATTTATCCTTCACTCTATTTCTCAGTGATCGGTAACGACATCAGTACGCAATCTTCAGGTCGACAAGACAATCACATGCTCCAGTGAGCACCGTGTACTCTAAGCTCTAGCCAACACAGTAAATGTAAGCACCGGGTTGGAAAGACGAAGAGCAGCAATCAGAGGTAGGCCCGATGAAGGGCATGAAATGGCGGTCGCTCACCCTGGCTCTTCGGAGCGGCTCGACGTCCCGGGAGGCGTAGACCCCCATCCCGTCGGCCCCCTCGAGGAACTCGATACCGTACGCCCGCATCATCCGCGCGTACCCGATCCGGTAGAAGTCCGGGTCCGCCGCCTCCATCTGCACGGCACACATTCCGCGCGCGCAGCAGCAGCAGCAGCAGCAGCGATATCTCCGTCAGCATTCAGCGACGCGGCCGAGAGAAATTCAGAGCGAGCAGCACAGTGTCAGGGGAAAGAAGTATGGAGGCACGTACCTCGTCGGGGTAGGGCTCGTCCTCGTGCGGAGGGTCGAGGAGCCTGAGCGGAGGCGCGTCGTACGCTTCCACGGCGGCCTCCTCCACCGGCGGCGGCGGCGGGGGCTCACGGAGGCGCGGGCGGCCGGCGCGGGGAGGGTGCAAGCGTAGAACGCGGTGGTTGGAGGCGAGGCAACGGTGCGGGAAGGTGGAGGCCGGGAGGGGGAGCGGGGAGGGGATGAGGAGAGGGGAGGCGACGGGGGTCGCCATGGGAAGAGCGGGGAGGGGAGGAGTGTCAGCGGGAGTGCGTGAAGATGTTATCTGTTAAAATTGGGTGTCCGTTACTGCTAGCTGCTTCCGCTTTCGCTACGGGGAAACGTAAATACACTGTGAGGTATTCATCAGCATTTTTTTTGCAGGTAAAAGGTAATGGCATCTTTTATTCTTGCCTGTTCAAAGATTCAAATTTCGGAGTGTTTGTGTTTGACGAGCGAAATGTATTTTTTCCCTGTAAACTCTTACTCTCTCAGTTTTAAAATATAAGATGTTTTAGGTTCATGAAGAAGATGAATCTAGACTTCTTTTAGTATGTAGATTCATCCCAAAGTTAAGTGAACCTATATACTAAAACAAGTCTAGATTTATTTTCTTCACAAACCTAAAACATCTTATATTTTAAAACGGAGGAGTAGTAAAGAAGAGTTGTTTCAAGGTAAAAGAACATGATACGTTGTAAAGAACCTGATATGCAAAACCTTGATTGAGTGGCGGGAGGGAATTTTAACTCCCACCAAAATACCACTCAGTGACCATAAATCCTAAATCCAGAATGCAGGGTATTTCAGGATAGAGAGAGTATCAAACTCTGGCCTATTTTCATGGACTGCCCCGACTTGACAATTTTCTAGCCCAATTTTAGATCGAATCTATGTCATAACGAGGTTGTCTACGAACTGGCCCGCACGATTGTCGATGTCCATGATAAACCGGACCTAGGCCGCTCGCAGTGCCAGACCCAATAGTTACTCAAAGTCTGGTTAAATAGTGTATTACAAGGCTAATGGCACTATTCTTTTATCAAATTAAGCTTGTCGGCAATGTGCCTAGGCTTAGGAAGAGTTGGGTCCTCCTATGGCCGCTGGTGGTGGAGCTGTGGTATGGAGACACAAGAGGCCTGTGGAGGAGCTCATGTGGTGACCTCAGTTAGTCACGAGCGACGAGGGCGGAGGAGAGCTAGGGCTACACAAACCGACGACATGGGTTGGGCAGGTTGACGACGTGGGCACATTGGCGGCGAGGTAGGCCTGCGACAGGGCGGCGGAGCTAGTTCCAACCATGATCGAAGAAAAATAAAGAAGAAATGGCCTAAATAAAAAATTGTTGTCCCACCGATAAGTGGGCCCAACATGGTAGAAATATTTCTCGGTAGTGGTTTCTTAGTATCTAATCTGAAAAATTGTTAAAATGCAGTAAAACTGTATGAAATAACTGTTGAAGTTTTTTTTTGCGAATGAAACATTGCATTACTCAAGAATAGTAGGGATTACAGAAACTTGGCAGGTCTCAACTAAACCTTCCGGGCCGGAAGATAGCCAAACCGCCGTACGTTTATGAATTCTAGCATAATTTGCCATGAAGTGACTATTAACATTATGAGCTCTCTTTACATGAGTAATGCATGATGTCGTTCTTTCATAAGGAATTTGATCTCCTCAATCAAAGATGAGTACGACGAGTGATCCAAGCTGTTGTCCTGCACCATTTTGAGGTTAAAGCCAATGATAGACCTTCCCTGGCCGCACTCAGTTCCGCATCCAAAGCATCTCTACAATTGAATAATTGATGACAGGCTGATAGAAAAATATCTCCATTGGAATCTCTTATGATCATCCCTGCTCCCGCATCTCCATTATTTTCGAAAGAACCATCAGTATTTAATTTGCACCATCCAGGCGGTGGAGCGGACCAAGATGAGATCATTTCAGCAACCGGTACCTTTGGATTATGAAAATGGGCATCTTCAAATTCTAAAACAAATTTCCCCTTCTCTATGTTTCGCCATCGTGGTATTTGATCTGTAACAACGATTCCATATAGCTCATTAGAAATTGCCGAGAAGCTTCCATCGGAGGGGCCGGTTTATCATGTGCCACCTCATTACGTATGTAGCATATACGCCACAGTATCATCAATACTCTCGATCTGGTACATTTTGACAGATTTCCAAGTAGCGTTAGCAGCCAATCCGTACTAGTATGCTCTATCAGTCGTAGCTCTGGTAGAGGTAATTTTTGAGCCATGATTTCCCAAAATTGTTTGGCTAAAGTGCAACATATGAACGGATGGAAGTTGTCCCCAATTTCCGTACCACATATTGGACACTGAGTAGAAACCTCAAGCTGGTGTTTTTGCTTATTCAACCATGTTGGCAGAGAGTCTGTAACCAAACGCCAGGCAAAGTGCTGAACTTTTGGGGTACATCCGACTTCCATATTAAATCCCAGATTTTCCTTCTACCATCATGAGCTGAACTAGATGATTGCATTGTAGATCTCCAAGTCTCATCCATAGCAAAATCATATGCTCTTTTAACCGTGAACAACCCATGTTTTGATGGCGCCCACGCAAGATGATCTGGCCGTAAACGCGATGATGGCTTGATCTTCAAAATTTCAGTCACATCTGGAGGTATAAAATACTGGTTAACCAAATTCATCCTCCAATAACCATGTTGGTCAATTAATTCCGAGACAAACCATAGCCTACACCTTCTTTGTCGAGAGATAGGTTTATAATTTGGAGGTTTTGGAATCCATGAATCCCTCCAGATTCGTATACTCTGGCCATTACCAACACACCAAATAAGGCCTTTCTTCAATAAATCTAGCCCATGAAAAATCGCATGCCAAGTTGAAGATGTGTTACCTGTGAACACAGTATCCTAAGCCTTCCATTGGGATAGTATTTGGCCTTCAAAACTCTCGCGCATAGGATGTCAGGTTTCACTAGCAATCTCCAAGCTTGACGTACAAGGAGAGCCTGATTGAAAACACGAAAATCCCGGAAACCCAGTCCACCCTGCTGCTTAGGCCGTTGCAGCTTCTCCCAAGCACGCCAATGAGTTTTCCTCTTCCCGTCTTTTGCTCCCCAAAAGAAGTTTCGAACTAACCTCGTTAGATCGTCACAAACAGAAAACGGCAACTTGAATACCGTCTTTTCCTCTTCCCGTCTTTTTGATAAACTTTTTCTTTTCGCTACGAAAATAGTCTATTTCATTTCGAAACTCAAGGGCAAACGCGAAAGCGACAACAATCCTGTTGCAACAGCACAAAACACCCGCAAAAAAAGTTGAAATGTTTGAACACATATATTGATGTATTTCTTGTGTGCAATAGAAGTAGTTTTGCTCTTCGGAAGGGGGGAATGATTTCAAAAGTAAAGCCATGGTATTCGCAGAAAAAAAAAAGCATGATCATGAAAAGATAAGGCTTGGCCTTTCTGTTCAGCACGAAGGGGGCGGCCCAAAACCAATTGCAGCTGATGCACCGAAGCTTGGGCTTCTATCCAGCCTGGACCATTCTATTCCACAGCTCACGCAACGCAGGATCAGTGGTGGGAACGGCAGCAGCTAGCGAAAGATAGTACCACCTCGGAAGCTGAGAGGCGTAGGGACCAGCTTAAATAGCGGAATGCACAGCTCCTCAGTACGACCTTACTTGAACAGGATCTGTTCTATAGGATCGTACCGCTGCATCCTTTACTAATAAGGAGGCAAGCACTTAAGCCTGGTTGATGAAGTCTGACCAGTGGGCCAGAGCGTGATTAATGGCTTGGATCACACCTGTGGTGTGGCCTATGGCTGTAGATGATCGTTCCTGGTCTGCCTCTGGGCTTACCAGGGTGGCTCACTGGTTGTCTGACAGGTCCCCATCTTTTTTTGCGTGTTTTGCCGTTGTAAATTTCTGAAACTTACAAACCTTCTTGCGACAACAAACATGATGTTTTTGTTTCTTCAGTCCAGTTTTTAGTAGACATTTCTGGCCTGTATAGCTGCTGCGAGCTATCTGTCCGTTCCTAGATACTATAAGACATACCATCTCTGACAGTTCAAATTAAACCGTCAAAAACGCCATGTACTCTATTAAGGAACAGACAACAAATATGGTTGTGAATGCTTGTCGATATGCTCTCATTTCTTTTCCGTTCAAGAATGAAATAAACTTCGATCATTTGTCAAAATATATGACGATTCTCATACTATACAAGAGAAAAACAAAAGAATGGCAGCAGCATTGCGGAAACCATTTGTATTGCAAAAAAGGCTTTACATGGACATCCTGTAGCCCTTGCCAGATTCAGTAAACATGGGCACATCCCTTTTTTATTTGCTGGAATTCTAAACATCGAACAGAGAAAGTACACGAGGAATGCGCTTCTAAACCAGAGAGAATTGTTAAAAACATGAATTTGGTGAACTTGGTCCGCAGGAGACACGGTATTATCATGTGTATAGAGGAATCAAAGTCAAACTAACATGTGTTGCCCTGCAATTCCATGTCCAGCGAGCCAACGCCCACAATATAACATCATATATACACAAACGTTTTTATTTTATTTCGAGCTGCAGGATGATCCAAGAGACTACAGACTTAACTAACAAACGTTGAACTCTCAAAAACTTAAAACGTCAGCTGAAACTACTAGTACCCAGAAATACTTTTGAAAATAACAAATAGGGTTCAGAAACATTTGATTCGTTTGACTCTCGTACATCAGACAAAATCCTTCTTTTTCACCTTTTTCTTTCTAATAAAAATCCTATCACCCATAGGAAATTGAGGAACTCGGAGAGCCGCTATCCTGCCTTTCTCAGTTATACCAACCTCGGTCCCTTTCTTCTTCATCTTCAGTTAACAAAAACAACTCTTGCTGAGCCAGCTGTTAGTCAACAACTGAACCATCCCATTGAAGCAGATGATCCGTATCATATCGGCTCAACCGATGCAGTAATCAGTGAGGGACCCTTGGCGAGGCCGACCATGTGTCAGCAGTGCTTGCTGTTGCCGTTGGCATGGTAGGTTCCATTTGCTGAACCATTGGCTTGCTTCTTCACGTGCCCATTCTCGCATACCGGGGATGTGGACGAGCCGTTGCCGAGCATCTGTTTAGCCACGACAGTGCGCTCATTGCAGCCGTCTCTCAGCACCTGGTCCAGTTGCCCGCACGCCGCGGCGATTAGTCCTGCAGGCAGTGTGCAACGGTTGAGCAGACTGTCAGTGGGCTTCTCAGCAGAGCAAAGTAGAGGCTAAAATAAGTGCCAGATAGCTTACCAACAAATAGAGGTGAAGGTTTCGAGGGTGTTGACTTGAACTCTGGATGGAATTGGACGCCAACGAAGAATCGGTGCTTGGGTATTTCAATGATCTAGAAAAAATATCAACTATAGTGGTCAATAAACCAGCATGGTGAAGCACAGGTAAGGTAAGATTCTTGGTTCTGTACTGTACCTCCATTCTCTTTCCGGTCTCATCTTTGCCAACAAACTGAAGTCCGGCATTTTCAAATGCTGGCACCATATCAGGATTCACCTGTGGACATGTTTTTTAAAACAATACAACAAATGTGGTAAGAAAGGGATCAAAGACCATGTTAACAAATCCAAAGCATTTATACATCGGAATGGCTGGGGAGAGATTATTACAGACCTCATATCTGTGCCGGTGCCTCTCATCTACGAACTTGACATCACCATAGCTAAGTGGACAAAAGAAGGCTCGTGAGTAGGCAAGCAGTAGTGCCAAACACAGATAACAATAACAGACAACATGTAGATGTGTGCCAAGATAATGTGGTGCACTCACAGCTTGGCAGATGTGCAGTCAGTAACCTCGAAAAATGTTCTCCTTGATCCAAGGCGCATGGTCCCACCCATATGTGTTGTGGAACCCTAAAAGAAATAACATCAGATTTTAGGGAACCATATGTGAGCTAAAAGAAGGTTTTAGTTTCTAATAAAACTAAATACAGTATGCTTGATAGAGAAAAGAAGCAGCATGTCCACAGACAAATAATCGTCTATGTAAGTTGGTGTTGGTTATGAATGGAGGTGGTACGTCACATGTGTGTGAGTTTGCTCCTCTGTATTGAGCTTGAAGATTACCTCTGGCATAAAAATAACACATGGGGTCTTCGTATTGGGATTAAATTCTGCGCTGTCCGCATCAGGGAAGTTCATAACATGACGCGCAAAGTCTACAACAGCAAGCTGCATGCCAAGGCATATGCCAAGATAGGGGACATTGTTTTCACGGGCATACTTAGCAGCCATCATTTTCCCTTTAACACCTCTGTCTCCAAAGCCACCAGGCACTAAAACGCCATCTGCACCCTGCAAAACGAAAACAAATCTTCAGACAAGTACAAAACTGAAAATTTGGCAATATTTCAGGTCATAAACTCCTGACCTTCAATAAACTCCATGCTGTGTTGTAAGCATCAGGTGCCTATAAATTTAACCACAGACAGGTAAGGAGATACAGTACAGATTAAGGACTAAAGATACTACATACTAGGAGCTGTTCAAACCTCCTTGGCAGTTGAATCCTCAAGATCGGTGGAAGCAACCCAATCTACAACAAGTTTTTTGCGGCAAGCGACGGAAGCATGCAGAAGAGCCTACAAAAAATATAAAATTTAAAATATAAAATGTTGCACAATATGGAGAGAGATTTAACAAGACTGAAACAATGACCACAATGATCATCTTACCTTTAACACAGAAAGGTACGAATCTGACAGACCAGTGTACTTTCCAACCATAGCAATCCTAACCTGAAATGACAGTACAATACAACTGGGCATATGTAAAGGTTCCAGACGTATAAAACAATTGTGAAGGTGAAATAGAACCAACTTTATCCTGTAGAGTGTCATATAAAGTAGCTCTTGCCACCCATTCATCTAACTTCGGCTCCCGAGCAACGCTGCAAACATTAGAAACAAGTACTTAGAATACCATATACCAGCATGGCATCTTTGGAAGAAATTGTCGATAAGGCACACAGAGACAAACCTTTCAAGATTAAGAACTTTAAGAATAGCATCGTGTGCTTTTTGGTCCTGAAAGGGAGATGAAAATATCATATAGTGCACGGGGCAAAAGGTATACTGGTGCATACATATTACATAGTGAGATGTGCTATTACCCGTAACAGCAAAGGAATATGCCAAATGTTTGAAACATCATATAGAGTGAAAATATTAGTGGCCTGCAACAAAAAAAATTCAATATTAACAAGAGTAGCTGTGGATGCACATTAACTGTTGCAGAAAAGGACAATTTCAGTACCGGCACATGACAAAACTGAGAGAGTTTCTCTTTCACGTTTTCCTCCAGCTCCTGTCACCAATAAGCATGGAAAGAAGTTAATAAATCAAAAGAGGTTTAGAACACATGGTAAAGTTAGATGGGTTCACTGGTTAACCTTTGTACTGCGACAAGCTAACATATTTGGCGTGAGACCGAGTCCTCTCAAACCACGAACACTGTGTTGAGTTGGCTTAGTTTTCTACAAAAATCATGAAACGGTAACAAAATATATTAAATATGATGAACAGTCACACTTAGTTACGGCAACAGATTACATAGTAGCAGAGTGAAGAGTAGCTTTATGAATTGACTGAGAAGTTTACTTACCTGCTCACCGACAACATTCAATACTGGAACAAGGCTGACGTGTACCAAACAGAAATTACCAGCACCTGGTGAATGAACAGCAAGGAAATATTGTTACTGGTATCACCATGGAGATGAAATCTAAAATTATGATGTAGTCATGCAAGTTCTTACCAACACGATAGGAGAATTGACCTAGAGCTTCGATAAAAGGCATGGATTCAATATCCCCTGCAGCATATCATTAGGTTACAAGAATATTAGAACTTCGAATTTAACTGGATGCAAAGAACAAGACTTCTAAAATGAACAAAATGTTAAACAGTTATGTCTTAACCACCTATAGTGCCACCCAGTTCTATCACACAGACATCGGCAGGTCCCTCCTTGCCATCAACAGGAATCGCAGCAACACGCTCAATCCAATCTTGTATGGCATTTGTAATGTGTGGGACGACCTTAAAATTACAATTGATCGAATAGATTAGAATGTGGGATATGTGTAACTAAAGTTAACAATTTCAAGTAAGAGGCAAAGATGAGTCTGGAGTAAGTGGCTTGTACCTGCACAGTCTTTCCCAGGTATTCTCCCTTTCTCTCCTTCTCAAGAACAGACTGTGATCAACCATCAAACCGCAATAAGTTAAGCACATAGGAAAGAACAGACTATTTTGCAACTATTACGGATATATTTGCAGAGGAACATGATGTGCCATTATTCAGTTTTCCACATACCCATGTGCTTAGATATAAGTTACTTGTGAATTTGTTATACCTATGGATGAGAAAACAAGACGTGTTTTTTAACTCTAGGGTGGTACAAGACATCAACATCAAAATTTACAAAGCATTAAATTATGTTTGATGGTTATGTAACATGAAAGTGGATAAGAAGCCAACAAAGTCATACTGTAAACATTAATAAATTGAAGTGATGTTAAAGTACAGGCAGCGTGTCAGCCATACATTATCTAAGGCTGCTAGAATTCAACATAGCCCTCAACAAGGAGATGGTAATTTGCACACCTGGTAGATCTTTCCAGTAGTTATGTTATTATCGCGAGTCAGTTTAATGTCAAGAAACCTCTCGTAGTTCCCAAGATCCAAGTCCACCTGCAACAACAGAAGATGCCATAACATCAGATGAACAGATATGTGCTACTATGCAGACATTTGATGACTTGGTCGCATTCTATACCTCACCACCATCATCTAGCACAAACACTTCACCATGTTCAAAAGGAGACATAGTTCCAGCATCAGTGTTAAGGTAAGGATCTGCACATTTGAGTGATACAATCAGAACATGCCAACCTTGCAAGGACAACAGCAATAGCTAGCATTGTACGGCACAAAAACTACTCAACAAGACGAAAAGAGCATTCATAACAATTTAATACAAATAAAATACTCACAAGAAGCCAAGCCAAAGAAGGGTGTAGCTAACTAGAAAATTATTACTATTAGTGGATAAAAGCTGCTGCAAGTGTATCCAACGTGTACCCTACGTGTATCACCAATGGTTGGGTGGAATGATAGATATCTAAACCAGGCATCCGTGGCGCTGCGACATCGATAATCCCTCCAAACATACGAGACCTCTGGTACAGAAACAAGAAAGGGAGGGATAACCTAGTTGTAGTTCTTTAGACTTATCCTGGCCATCTGTCCCCTTGAGATTGAACAGCATGGAAGACAAAAAATTTAGCCTGACAGAGCGTGACAAACTTCTTCACAATCATTGATTCTTTCCTCTCGACCTGGTCCATATCAGCTTTTGATCCATTGACAAATCACAAAGACGCGAAGATAAAAGTTTCAGGGGCGCCAAGACCATTGTTAGGTGAAACCTCGCTACTGTTCATGCCTCTGTACTTTCAAAATCTTGAGGCCGCGCAAGCAGCACTCAATGCAGAGCTCCTAAACGAGAAGTAAAATAGGCGCCCGCTCGCTGAAATTACTGCTGGTAAACGACGAAATCTCCTCGAAGGTCGAAGTATTTTCATCAATCACGGGCACACAAGACGACTCTTCTACGAATCAAGAAAAGGGGGAAAGAAATCTAAAGAACGTATCGAGCCGCCGCCGCCGCCGCCATTATCCAATCTCTCTCGCGGCCGTGATGGGGGCTAGGGGGAACGGGCCACGTACCGATCTTGATGGAGGTAATGCGGAGGCCGCACGCCTTGAGCACGACGCCGATGCTGCTGGCCGTCACCCCCTTCCCGAGGCCGCTCACCACGCCGCCGGTCACCAGCACGTACTTCATCTTCACCGAATCTCCTCGGCCGCCTAATCCTCCTCCTCCGCTGCCCCGCCCCCTCGCCGCGATTCGTCCGGCTCCGGCCCCTGCGCGCGAGGGCGTGTGTATGTGTGTGTGTCTGGGGTTCAGCCGTCGCGGTGGGGAGGGGAGGGGGGAAACGGCGCAGGGGATAGAGACGAGGAGGGCTTTCGGATATTTATACCCTCCCGCAAAACCTTTCTCCGTATCCCTTTTGTATTTGTCCCACATTTGGAAAGTAACCTATGCTCCTTTCAGTGTTTCATTATTCATTATGTACATTTTCTTTTGAAACTTTTTATGTTTCACTCAAATTTTGAAAAGTCTAGTCTTGTTATCCTTCTATTATTTATTGTGCAAAAGGAACATATTTTTCTAGTATATTTACTTTTGTTGAACTTGTGTCTATGTCTAGTGTAGCAGTGTGTGCACAAGGTTCTTGGCGAAACAATTAAAACTAGAAAAAAAAGCTACGAAGATCTGAAATTAGGCAAACTACTAGGTGCAATGCAACCTAGATTTATCATACCTCTTTAGGATACCACTTTCACGAGACACGCAAATGGTTCAAGCAAATGATGAATTGAACATAATATCCTGCATATTTGTTTATTTGAAATTCTAAAATAATTTAGAATGTCACCTAAAGTTTCAGGTATAAAAGTATAACATGTTTCTCTAAATTAAGACAATGGTTAGAGAAATTTGGTCTTATCGATTTATGGAAATGCGTTGATCACGAGCCCTCCTCCAAGCCTCTTTGTCTAACTGCGTGAAAAAACATTTGTGCGCCAAAAGAGGATGGACGATTAGGCCGTCAATCATGGGCTCATCCTCTCTGCGGCCTGGCGTATTGCAGAGAAGGCCAACAACATTCTATACCTGATTCTTAAATCCACTTTGCAGATGGATTGATATGGCGGCCCAAGAACAACATCCCTAAATCTTATTTCTGGACTTCCATCCTCGAAGTTTTACCCCTTTGAAGTCCAACGCTTATCAAATTACCAAAGAAAACATCTCCGTTTGGAGTACCCCCGTGTTGCTCTGCTTGGATGTCTATGTACGCCGATCTTATCATCCAACCCAAGGTTTCATCTATCCAGCTCTGGTTTGTGATCTTTGGCTTCTGAATCAAAAGGCATGGAACATGTCCTAATTGATAACCACTTCCTTCAGAATATTGCTCGAGCCTTAAACAACGCTCCCATTCTTCCAACAGACGAGGAGGCCGATATCTTGTGTTGGAACTGACTCCGAATGGTAAATCCAACTCAAAATCCACGTGTAAAACTTGTTTGCAAACTCTGTCTTCTGCAAGACTTTTGACATCAAAATCAGTTGATGAATCCAATAGAATAGTGCTTAAAGATGTATTGGAAATCAAAAACCATGATCCCAAGGATTAAGTCCTTTATTTGGAGACTTCATGAGTTAGAGCAGCAACTTATTCCCCTCATATGAGTCGTAGATGAATACCATTTGTCTTTTATTTCCACTTTCTCTAGAGCAACATGGTTTCAGTCTCCCTGGTATATTGACTCTGACATTTTTGTTTGAAATGGTGACTGCGAGGCCACTACAATACTCAATTTAATGAGGATCAACAATCAATTCTCAAATATTCTCACCATTTCCACATTTCTTTGGTGTCTTTGGAAGTGCGGAAATAAAAAGTTGATCAATAATAAACAAGTCTAGCCTCATCAGGTGGCCATCAGAATGAGGTTTCTATAGGAAGTCACTCACTCAGCTGTTCCACCAACGAATCAAGCAGGTTTGATTCAGACACCCCAAGGACAATCAGTGTCCTCTGATATTTTGTCCGCAGAGAGAAAACTCTATGTTGATGTGGTGTGGAAGAAGGGAAAGCCAGGGCATCCATCCACTAATGACGTCGGTGTTTACCTGCACTTCCAGTATCAAAGCCATGATTCAGATGTTATGGAAAAAATGGAAAATATTCATTCAACTCTTGAAGTTGAGTCATATTCTCTCCTTCTAATAGAAATGCTTGCAAGGAAATTAAAATTCTAGGAATAAATCTTTTTCACAAATTCCAGCAACTTGGCGAAAACGACGGTAGCTAAAGATGGAAATGATCATGTTGTTCTGTAGGAAATAAGAAGGACAGAAATACACTGTAGGTATCTCATGGTGCCTCTTCATGCTAAGATCTATCATGTTTGCAGGTCGACGGAGTAGCACATTGTTGAGCACACCAGGCAAAAAGATGTACAAGATTCGAGCCTTCTTGTTCTTGTAGGAACAACGCCCATCACGGTTTGGAGTCCAATTATTGCTGTGAAGGATCAACTGCAACTTCCTAGGCTTGTAATCACTAATGAAAAATGTTTCAAACGGAAAAATTGGGTGCTTTGCCCCTTTCATTCTCAAAAAAAGGTAACCACTATGTCTTGGATTGATTTCATATCCCTGCAGTCAAACACACTTATTTGAGGAAACACGAGACACGCGTGAGGTGGCGGCTCTAAATCCATATAGGGTTCCACCCCCTCGCCGGTGACGTTGTCGGTATGCTATGCCTCCATTGTACTTAGGGCCTTGAGGTGTGGCGGATCAAGGCCTCTCGTGGTTAGAGGGTTCTCCTTCTTTGGTCCTTTTCATTGTCTTTTTTTAGAATTGTGAGATGACGGCTACATCTCGAAATCAGAGTAAGGTCCTTTCACCCTATCCTTTCTTCAGTGATATGTCTAGTGTCGACGGAGGGCGCTTAGACTCGTGTGCCTGACGAATCTTATAGGATCCAGTCTTTTTTGTATTCATTGGTGTGATTTGAAGTCGGCCTCTTTTCATGTGCCTATGGCTTATTTTCATCCAAACTTAACAACCCGGTCAATTCATTCACCCACTATTCATTTCATCCATATCAATGTACGTGTGGTGCATACATTTGGAAGCTTGAATCTACAAAATTTTTATTGGGTTCCATACCTCTAATAAGGTTTACCAAACCCTTTGTACCAATATCCCAATAGCATAAATAATTTCTTGGTAATTATAGAGTTTTTTCGGTGTATGACTAATATGCTCAAGAGTATCCACCTCTTGAATCAACATGTCTCATTTGTCGCATCACCGGCAAATACCACATAAATAAGAGAAAGCAAGTATTTCTCCGAGATACCAGTATGACCATCTAGAGGATTTGGGGACACAAGATAAGCTATATAAGGTTGTTCTTTATCTTTTTTTTGAAACAAAAGTTCCATTTCCTTGATAAACATCTTAAAAACAATGTGAGTTCATGCAATAGAAAAAAAATCTCATCCTCAAAAAATCAACCAAGTAGACACAACGGGCTGGCTCATACGCCACTCGCAGTCATGAGCGCTAAGGCAACCCCGGTCTCCGTCGAACCTTAATGACACATATGTGTGCAGCCCACCCAATAACACCGGCCCACATTTGGCTCCTGGCTCCTGACAAATCATTCGCACATTATTCATTTCATCCATATCGATGTACATGCGGTGCGTACATTTGGAAGCTTGAATCTACAATTTTTATTGGGTTCCATATCTCTAATAAGGTTGCCCGAACCTTTCATCATACCAAACCCTTTGTACCGGTTTTTGTGTGCATGACTAATATGCTCAAGAGTATCCACCTCTTGAATCAACATGTCTCATTTGTCGCATCACCGACAAAGACCACATAAATAAGAGAAAGCGGGTATTTTCTCGAGATACCAGTACGACCATCTAGAGGATCCGGGGACACAAGATAATATATATAAGGTTGTTCTTTATCCTTTTCTTTTAAACAAAGTTACATTTCCTTGGTAAACATCTGAAAAACGATGTGAGTTCATGCAATATAGAAGGAAAAAAAAAGCTCACCCTCAAAAAAATCAATCAAGTAGACACAACGGGCTGGCCCATACGCTGCTCGCAGTCATGAGTGCTAGGCAGCCCTGGTCTCCGTCGAACCCTAGTGACATGTATGTGTGCAGCCCACCCAAGAACACCGGCCCACATTTGGCTCCTGGCTCCTGAGCCAGCGCGCGGCGCCTCTCAAAAAAAAAAAAAAGAGCCAGCGCGCGGCGCACCTCGTCCGACTCCTCCCATCGTCACTCTGAGGAATTCCACTCCACCTCACTGACATCATGACCCACAGGGTGGCCAGCCCCACGCGCCAGTAAGTATGGTCCTTCCGCCGCCGGTCGCCCATTCCCCAGGTGGGTCTCCCCCACCGGAACCACGTACGCATACACTAAAATAAAAATCGAAATAAAAGGATTAAAAGGAAGGAAAGAAAAGAGGCACATGAGCAGCGCAGGCCGTAGCGCAACGCTGCTTCTCCTCTTCTCCATCTCATCTCATCATCTCCCAGCCGAGCCCAGGCTCCATCCCATTCCCACACACGACGACACTCCGCTCCGATCACTCCACCACACCTCCTCGTCCCGGTCTCGTCCCGTCCAGCCCCACCCCACCCCCGACGCAGATCCGATCTGTCCCGCCACGCCCCGGCCGCCGCCCGATCGGATCCCGAAGGTGAGCTGAGATCGAGCTCGACTCCCCTGCCCCCATTGCCCGAGATCGCCGGATTCGGGTTCGAATCTGAGCCCCCTGCGCGTGCTTTGCTGCTTCCAGGGTTTTGTGTGGGGTTGGCTCATGGTTCACGATGGCGCAGTGAAGGACCAGCAGGAGAGCCCGACTAGCCCGCCGCCATCCGCGACAGAAGCAGCCGCGGAGGTGGTGGCAGTGGAGGCGGCGGAGGCGAGAGCGGGGGACGGGGCTGTTGAGGCGGGGACGTCGAGGCCCGGGAGCGACAAGCGGCTCGGCGTAAGGCACCCCGTCAAGTACCGCAGGTTTCGGGCCAAGGGGAAGACGATGGCGGAGCCTGGACCTGGAGGGGTCACGCCCGCGCAGTTGGTGGAGGTGGAGATGGAAGGAGAGGATGGGGAGGTCGAGGAGGAGGCCTCGTCGCCGGAGAGGGAGGTGCTGGCCGGCGTCGTGGAGGTGGAGATGGAGGTCGCCTCGGTAGAGATGGAGGTGGAGGAGGGGGCTGACATGGAGGTCTCACCTACGGCGGCTGTGGCGGTAGTGGAGTCTGAATTGGACGCTCAGTCAACCAAGGAGGAGGAGGAGGGGGAGGTGTCGTCGCCGGTGCTGGCGGAAGCGGGGAGGATTCTAGGAGCCACAGCTGTACCCGCGGCTGCCGTACCAGCTCTGGAGGTGCCCAAGGATCAGGACCAGGAGAAGGAGAAGAAGGAGAAGGAGAGGCAAAGGGAGAGGGAGAGGGCGGATGAGGTCGGCTACATGAGCGGCGGGTGCAAGAGGTAATACTCGCTTCTTGATCCCCTCCTTTGGATGGTCGGTTGTATTGGCGCGCAATACCATTGGTTTATTTGATTCAAGTACACTTTACTACCATTTAGCTTGTATCCCGATACATTTAATGTAGTATGTCGGTGCGATAGAGCTGATAGCATAATTGCATGACCATATGTGTGTGTGACGTCGAATGCAGCTTTTAGTCAGTCAATGCTCCATTCAGGATCTTAATCAAACAGAGTTCGGTGTTCAACTTGGTGGTTAGTTTGTGGGGTCATGAAGGTGTGTTTGGTTACCATTCAGCTAACTCTACCAATTTTGGCATTGCCATGGCTCTTCAGTCACACTATGCATTTTTTTTGCCCATAATTTGTCAAATTTGGCAGGTTGGTTGGGCCACAAAGCAAGCACACCTTAGATTTTTGCGAGCCAAAAGGTCATTGAAGTTCATGCGCTGTTTCTTGCTTGCCTCATGCAAATGTTCTATAGTGAACATACATGATCCACTAAATGCTGGTAAACGACAATTTAGTTCAGTAATAAAGGCAGAGGGTGTAGCTTGGAAATACATCTAGATTCATTCAGTATTGAAGGAGCTGGAGTAGCTTGGAAATACATCTGCACGCCTCCCTTTGGCTAGAATATTATAATAGTCTCCCTATTTAGAATTATTGTGTAGTTCCAGACCAATGGCGGACCAGGGGCATCAACTTTATGGAACCAACATAAACTCAAAATCTCACCGTCTCACGTGTGATTTTGCCAATTGACGGTAGTGTCCAGTGAACCCGTTGCATAATACATACACATGACGTGGTTAAAGAGTAGCGGAGGATGACTTTTAGACAAAGAGTAATGGAAAGCATAATATTGCTGAAAAGCATAATGCTATATCTTACAATGTTCCATTAACTGGTGGTTGCTCACCATAGCAATGCCATGTTTTGAATATGTAGAACACATAACTTCTTTTGATAGAAACTTGAGAGGAGAACAGTACAAATGGAAGCGCAATACCATATTGTAAAATCTGTCTATCAGGTGAGAATGATATCTACTCTGAAACCACTCTTTGGTCAAACAAACAATAGACTTCAGAATAATGTTACTACTGGAGTTTGGCAAGTTATTCTCCAAAAAAGAAATAAGATCTCACACGGGAAAGGATGTCTTGACAAGGAACTTTTGATGTTAATAGAACATTTCTTCATCATCAGATGTTAAGATGTTTTTGCATTATCTAGATAGAATATCAGCATGTCTTCATCATTAAGTGGGTCAACTACCCAACTCAGTATTGTTTTCTTCAACCAAACCAACTTTGCTTGGAATCATTGTGGGATCAGCAATGCATATCACCTTTAGAGTAACATGGCTAGTCCATCACATTTACTTCATTTAATTGGCGGCTTCCCTGCATGTTGCTCCCAGTCTCACATCCACCGCCCTCTCTCGTGACTTTGATCTGTCCCACATTATTGATGAGTAGTTTAGGGTTTGGTTGCTGGAACTGCGAGTTGACAGTTTAATATATGACCCAAAAGTAGATTTGAAGCAACTCAGGTTTAGGAATAGTCTATGGTTTTGTCAAATGTACTTTATATAACGTAGAAAATTGGACCTTCATAAATGTTGAGCTGATTGATAGGCATAGTTTATTTTCTTAAAATTCTGTATTTTTATTTCTTTATAAACATTCTCTGTTTAGTATTGCAATTTCCAAGATCCTGATATTATTATTTAAATATTATTTGATTAATTTTGGATGGTTTGTAAAAAAGCAAATGACATTTCTGTGATCCAAGTGGGAGATAGCTACGTTTATTAGATCTGGAGCTTCTAACTCAAATACATGCATCTAATTTTGATCGACATATACAGATTATTTTTCATACTTCAGTTAGACAGACATTTTGGATGCATACATGTGATATCAGGGTTTCTGAAATTTATTTTACTTTCCTTATACATGAATTATAAGCTCTACTAAATTTTAACAACAGGCATTTTGGAATTATGACTGATTTGCAGTGATGATGGAAATTTGAGTTGTGGATTTTCAAGTTTTAGAGGAAAAAGGGCAAGCATGGAAGACTTCTTTGACATAAAATCATCTAAAATTGACGATAAACAAATAAATCTCTTCGGAATATTTGATGGTTGGTGATTCTTTCTTGTTGACTACTTATCTTTTCTCAGTGGTTCTCTATCTAAACAATTTGTTTTCCTGTAGGTCACGGGGGTTCACGTGCTGCTGAGTATTTGAAGGAGCACTTGTTTGAGAACCTCGTTAAACATCCAGAATTCATGTCAGATACAAAATTAGCAATAAGTATGATTCTTTTTCCATAGAAGCAATAAGTATGATTTTGTTAATTCCATTTCCAAGATACCCTTAATATTTATTGTGGTGGACTATCTAATTAGTTTTTTGCCACTAATAGGTGAAACATATAAAAAGACTGATTCAGAATTCTTGGACTCTGAAATCAACACTCATAGAGATGATGGGTCAACTGCATCTACAGCAGTTTTGGTTGGGAATCATCTTTATGTGGCAAATGTTGGTGACTCTCGGGCTGTAATATCCAAGTCAGGCAAAGGTGATTTGCTTCTTTCTGGGAATTACATTATTCATTTGTTAGCCTGTGCACAGCAAAGCCTAGCATGGTAACTGGATAATAATAATGGAAATCAGGACACTTTCTTGTCATTTGAGTTTAGTTATGGTGTTGATGACATCTACTATTTATTGTTGAATACTCTTCCGACTCTTCTGATCATCTGGAGTTTAAATATGTTATGAATACAATTTAATAGTTGATGTAAAATGTTGTAATCTGATTAATTTCCATCAGATTTAGGATAAAGATCCAGAGCACATTTCTCTTCTTCACTTGGAACTTGTGCTCACTCATCATCATCTTTTATTATCGAATAGATTGCTGCCATGCACTCTGCTATTATTTTGATGATACAAGACATTTGTCACTGCTTTCCTTTAGTTTCTGAGTATATTTGTGACGATCAATTGGTAATGGCTCTAATAATCTACTAAGCAGGATCCGGTGGAATACACTAGCCAATATGGTATGAATCATATTTGTCAACTTACCATAGTTCAAATAAAATGGCATTCTAGAGGTCGGACAGTTCCAGAATGAATACAGCAAAAGGATGGGTGCACCAACTTGAATATGCATAGCATAAAATGAATTGCTTAATATCTAGTCCAAAGAGGGGAGGTGTTCTGGGACTTGTAAATTGGGTTCTTGGTCTCATCGAAATTTGCGCTTGCGAATGCTTCCTTGATTCATATTATTATACTCTGTTCCAATATCCAAGGCACATGCTTACTTTGTACAGTGTGAATCTTAACAATCCAGATGCATATGCTTGCTGCATTGTTGGTAAAGTATTGTTCTTGTTCACAGCTATTGCACTCTCTGATGATCACAAGCCGAACAGAAGTGATGAGAGGAAACGAATTGAGAGTGCTGGTGGGATTGTTATGTGGGCTGGTAAGTCAGGCATCCATCACACGGAGCACCACGTGACTAAATTACATATTCTCGTGTTTCAACTTTCAACACAAGTTGTAGTTTGTATCTTTAGCAGAAGTAACATGTGCATGGGGGCTGCGGGGTTGCAAATTCTGATTGTAGCAAATGGGCTTTTGCAGGAACATGGAGGGTAGGTGGTGTACTTGCAATGTCTCGTGCATTTGGCAACCGCTTGCTGAAGCAGTTTGTTGTCGCAGAACCAGAGATACAGGTAACTTGCACTTGTAAACTTGTGTATGTTTCGAGCCAAAAAACATAGATTGGTGTTTCACAGCTTATATGTCAAACTATCAATGCTCTTGTGTGACCCTTCATTAATTTGTCAGGAGCAAGAAGTAGATGATGAGCTGGAGTTTCTTATTTTGGCTAGTGATGGATTGTGGGATGTGGTTCCGAATGAGGTTAGTTTGCTACTCTGTTTTGAGGTACATATATGCCTTTGGTTCACAGGGTCGACCAGAGTAGCTTAGTTGAATTTATACCACATAATTAGCGGCATCGTGATTGGTGAACAATAAGCAGTAGGAACTTGTGATGATTTGTCATCTAAGTGTTTGTGTTGTACATTGCACCACCTATGAAATAAATAGTAGTGCATCTGTGATTTTCGACTAGTAGAATCATTGATGTATCTCCTACCCTTTTTTTTGGCAACTATTGAATGTTTTTCAACTGCTGGCAACGCTAGGGATTTACATCCAATAGATGTATAGGCAGATTTTCTTGCACTTGTCATAAACGTCGACGATCCATAGTACATCATTTGTTGAAAATCTCACTGCCATACTACTCTTGTCCACACAGGATGCTGTCTCGCTAGTCAAGATGGAGGAGGAACCCGAGGCGGCGGCCCGGAAGCTGACGGAGACCGCCTTTGCCCGCGGGAGCGGTGACAACATCACCTGCGTCGTCGTGAAGTTCCAGCACGACAAGACGGGCGGAGATTCCCCCTCGCCTTCCGGCGACAAGAGCTGATCATATTTCTTGGCCCGTTATACATGTTGTTGGCCGTCGAGGGCCCCTTATCTGTAGATCTACAGGCCTCCAGTCCATATGTATCAGGAATGTAGCAGCATGGTTATTATACATTCATAGTAAATGATTCTCGAAATTTGTTGTTGGTGAATACAAAAATGCTTATCGGACTGGGTTAGTTTAAACTTTCAACTGGAGATAGCTGAGAGCAATAACATGGGCGGCGAAGGTTTTGAAAGGCAGCAGTTGTGCTCCTGGTCATTGCTGCTCATAGTGTGTGCAAACCCAAGTCACTACGTTGCATTCTCCTCAGAATTAGAGGCTTGACTAACACACAGGGTGCAGACACCTCCCACTCTAAGTCACGCCGCTGTCAAGGCTCGATCAGCCGCGATGGCTGCCCGGTGGGTGGTACCTGAGCTTCTTGATCCATGGCGATGGCCTGGAGCTCGAGGATGTCCTCATCCAAAGGTTCTACTCCTCTGCATATCAACATTTGCCTGGCACTACATACATCAGCTATTCAGCTCAGCGTGCACCCGCAAAAGCTGAAGCGCTTTGTATGTGCAGGTGAGAATGGAAGCAGCAACGGTCAAGGCGGCGGTGGCGCGTGCGAATGAAACACACGGCAGCCTTTAGCAGGTTTTGGAACATCCATTGCAGTTGCTGGTAATGCGAGATGGACAGATTCTCTGCATATTGCTTACTAACCCCTGATCCTCTCTCTCTTATCCATCGACCAGGGATGGATGGCACAGATCGTAGCTTCATCGATGCTACCAGCCAGCCAGCCAGCCCGGTGGGAGGTACGGGAGCATCATCACAGGTCCTTGCTCCTCTCCTCTCCATATATGGCATTTGCCAGCTTAACGAACGTGTACACGCAAAGACTGAAGCTTCTTGTCTGCAGGTGAGAATGGCTCAATCGACGGCCAAGGCAGCACGTGGAAGCACACGTGGAAGAAACGCACAGGAGCTGATGTACCTCCACTCCACCGACGTCATCGTCGTCTCCGACGCCGGCTTCAGAGGCTATATAGCCCTTCTGGAACTGGAACATCCATCCCGTTTCTTGCAGGTGATATGAACAGATTCTTTGTCAGTCGATGTTGCATTACGCGCGTCTGAATCTAAATCCTGGGTTCCTCCTCTGCCTCCTGTGTGTGTGTAGCAATGCGTTGGCTGGCTCCACATGATCTTGATCCCCCACACACGGAAGGAAGGAACTTATTATGCGGGCAAACAAGCGTTCATGTCATTTTCTGGATCATCAGTGCAAACAAGATGGTACTTCTGATTTCTGAAGATAAATACGTAGTATACTTGACTTAGACTACGCTTCAGATTCAAGCAGAAATGTCTGCATTGAGGACAGCTACTACATTTCGGCAGGAGAAATGTCTGAAGAGCGGGAGCAGCTTTTAGCACTAGTAGTATGTATGTCATCGCTTTCTGGCGCCCTAGCTAGCGGCTATCGGTGGCGACGCACTTGATGTGCAACCACTGCCATGAGCAGAGCTGACTATATCGTCTCTGCAATTTTGATGTGAGTCTCTTATTATAGCCAACAAGTAAATGCTGTTATTACTCTCTCCTCATTTATTAAAATCCCCTTCTTCTTGCAGAAATAATCAAATTCTTGTAGTACTGTTTAACAGGAGAATGTAACTGAAGAAGATGTAGGATCGTCCTAAACCCTGTTGTAACTACTATCTGGTAATTTATTTAAACCCAGGGTAGACAGTTCCTTTCTTCATGGCATGGAGATCTCACCACTGCAGTTAAACTGTCGGACCGATCGCACACTCTCTGCAGATAACCCAAACCACTGTACCACTGTCACTAGAAAGAAAAAATATCTGATTCTCCGAAGCAGTCTTCAGGGACTAGCAGTTTCATCGACTATCCGCACATTGGCACCAGGCCCCGTTCTCTGCACATCTTACTCTTACGTCAGTCAATGTTGAACTACACGCACGCGTCCGAATCTAAATCCTAGTGGGTTACTCAGCCTCATGTGTCTGTGTGTGCAGCAATGTGGCCGTGTTGGCTGGCTCCACAATCCACATGACTACCCCCACACACGAACGGAACTGATGCGGACCAAAGTGTCCATTCCATTTTCTGAATCAGTGCAAGTAAAAATAACAATTCTGATTCTATACCGACACACCCTCCCATTGAGACAACAAGAGCAGTTTCGCCATCATCTGCAACAAATACCTGACACCCTCCCAGAAATGATGCATCAGAATCTCGCAAACATCGATGGACGAGTTATTTTTAATCTATCAACTAAGTAGTGATAATCCGAAAGTATGCATGTGATAGGAATCTGGCAATTGCCGATAAAAAAAAAGTTATCAAAACATACTAATACTAGGATTTGGTTTTGAAGAGTCCGTTGCGAGTAAGTTAGTGGTGAAAACGGATTGTTAATCGGATCGACCGTTTGAGAAATAAAACTTCTTCAAATTTCAAAATCAAAGAAATTTGCGAGGTAGCCTTGCATGCATACACATAGAGCTGTCGCACAAGTCAAAACACAAAGAGAAGTTTGACATTAACCGCAAACCCATACAACTCTGCATTCATCGGTTGCTACCTGGTAAGTCCATCGTCCAACAGGGCGTGTACGCAAAGGAAATCTTCAGATTAGAATAATCATGCTCCATTATTCCCAAGTATCGAACCTTTGAGCTATTGAAATAATAAGCAAATGTTGCTCTTCTACGATCATCATGAAAAAGGGCAATCTCTTTGTAAGGATGGAATCCCAGGCACCAAAAAAGATCAGCCGAGGAGGCATTGGGGTTGCACTTTTTTGGCCAGTCCACGGTGGCAACATCATTTTCATCACAAGAGTCTCATTCAAAACCATCTTTGGATAGCGCCTCGTTGTATTCATATGCTACTTTGAGGTTGACGTCATTTTTCAACAACAGTTCCTTCTGATCAAGCGACTGTGAGATCCATGCTCCATTTTTGTCAACATTTTTACAAGGATATATCCTCCACGCTGTCTCAAAATTGATTACATTTTCTAAAACCCAGTCTATCACACCACGTGATTCGGAAAGAAACCAAACCTGAAATGTGGATCGCCCATCGACGTCCAATACACAATAGACCCCTTTCTTTGATTTTCCTATACGAAATAGTGATCCAATGCCTCCTTTTGACAAGTTAATTACTAGGTACTTATCATTGCACAAGTTTATTCTGCAAAAAACACAATTAACACCGAAGTTTAATTACCAAATGATATTAGTAATTAGAATAGTACTAGTAATTTTCCCCTCCGTCCCAAAATCGATGTCGAATTTGCGACATCTATTTTAGGAGAAAGTATAATAATAAGTGCGAGTAATAATAATAATATATATACCTCAAAAGAAAGTCAACTTGTCTATGCCTAGAAGGAACATAGAGTGACCCCTTCCAGTAAGCGGAGTAGTACATGTACAAACGCCAAATGTGATTTCACATCGTCGATTATTCCTGCAGCATCTCCTTGTCGTGTAAATGACCTCTCCTTTCAACAATTTGTCTTTGAGGAGAAAACATACATGACATATGACGAAGGTGGCCACTCAGCACTGCACGCCACGTTGTCACTGAAATACGAGGGATGAAGACCACCTCATAATGTGGTGAGACGGTAGGGTCATAGACGAGGTAGCGGTTACGGTACTCCCTCCATCCGATATTATGTTGCGCATAATTTTATATGCAAGTTAAATTGTGTAAAGTTTGATAAAAAATATACAAAATAATATAAATATGTATGATATAAAATGTATATATTATGAAAATATATTTCAATATAATCCTAATGATATTAATTTAGCATCGTATAAGGTTATAGTTGTATCAAACTACTTGGTTAAACATTGTACAGTTTAACTATGATAAAATCTTATATGCAACCTAAATTGGGACGGAGGGAGTAGCAGCGTCTGCACTTTGTCCCCCATGGGCACGCACATGACAGCGCGCTGGGGGGGGGGGGGGGGGCAACAACGCCCACAGACGGGTGGCCGGATTGGCCACCTTGTAGTAGTTAACCAAAATACTAGATGAGGGCTATTTGCCCTTTCACTCCTGAATTCATGAAACCTACTAGATAAATGTTATCTGCTCTAAAATAAGTGACAGCAACAAGATCATTACTATCACTTGTCACTTGGACACTGATCCACATGGTTGGTATCTGTCGTCATCTATATCCATTTATGGTGGGAGTATATAATGTCCCCGAACAATTTGTGTGTTTGCTTTGAGAGCAGTGTGCATAAGGTAGATAAATGCATTGTATGAGTCTGCGAAATCCAGGGCCACGATATGGGGAAGAGCTGCAGGAACAGAGTAGACATGGCTCAAAGCAGGAAGCACAAAAGCAACCGCAATTAGAATGCCAGAGTGTCTAGAGATTAACACCTTGATTCCCATGGTTATAGCAATGATAACACCTGCATAGATTACATGAACAACTTAGTCGGTAACGAGGGGGGGGGGGGGGGGGCAATTGCCCCCCTTGACCCCAGTGAAGCTCTCTTTAAACACGGGTCACATGTTGTTGTGTTGCCCTAGGGCCCTCAAAATCCCTGGAGCGGCCCCTGTGTGGCTGTCGAGTGACCATTTCTTTGTCCAGATCTTATCCCAATGCTTACTTAGCTCAAGCATTTCTTTTTCCAGATCTTTTTTTTGCGAATCTTCTTTTTCTAGATCTGATCCAAATGAGCTGGAGCATTTCTTTTTCCAGATCTGTTTAGGGATTACCCACCTACCAGCCATTATAAGCTGTAAATTATTTCCTATTGGCACTTTACTTCATGTCAAAGTGACACGAATCCAAATGCCTTCTAGCAGACGCTGGTGATGGGGAAAATGTTTTCTTCTTGCAACATTAAATAAATATTGCATTGAGCATAGCTCTCTTTTCCCTAACATGTGTTAAAAAGCTTGGATGAAAATATAATTTAACGGGTCATTGTGCATATATATTGTAATGTGCTGATATGCAAGCTGTTGTTCAGGTATAGTAGTAACAATACCTCCTATATCTTAATGCACTGTGAATTATATTTAAATCTGTATCGCAGCCTTGCTCACTATTTTTCACTAAATAAGATTTCTGCCATGTACTTAAATGAGTTATATTTTCTAGATTATTACACCTCCCACTATCTAAACCATGAAACATGCCTTGAGATATGTGCAGTCTCTCACACTACATTTCTGATAGGTTGAGAGGAAGTGTACAGATCTCAGGAATTTCGTGCATGTTGTACTACTGGGAGAAGCTGAGCCAAAGTTGGAAGGTGAACTGTCCGAGGAACAACTTAGTGAGTAACAAATTTCTAGGGCAAATCAGAACTAGCAATGGTTTTATTTATAGAAAATGGAAACTTTCATTTATAGTTGTTCATGACAATAGGAAATAACATTATTTGACCCTTCAACAAATCAGGGTCCTCCATTCTCATCAGTGGGTGGTTAAGACAAATGCAAGAATAAGTATTGTTCAAGAGCTAATATTCCTGTTGAAACAGAGATATAATGTTTGTATAACTGCTAACATTTGGTAGATTCAATGCATGTGAATTCTACATCCTAATTAATATGCTGCGACTCAAAAACTTTGGTAGCAGATATGGAAGTTGCAATCATGCAAGAGCTATCTAAGGGCAGAACATAATCCAACATGAAGTAAAACAGTGGCAATAAATCTATATAGTCCATAAAATTTTGTGAAATGACGACAATGGTGCAAAAAACTAGTTCTTGGAAAAACATTATTCTGTAATAGAAATATTACTTTAATGCAACAGTTATTAAATGATCCATATACTTTATAGAGCCATGGTTTTTGAAATCTCAGCAAAGATATCCTAAACTACCTATTTCTATTGATCGAGCAAATTATATACCATTATATTTATTTTTATCAATTTCTTCTTGTGTTCATATGTATGTTTGCGTCGTTAGTTCCAATAATGAGTACTCACAACATTGTAAAGACACATAAGGGACGGTGTTGCTGCACATTTGGAGAGGCCAGATAAATGTTAGAGTATTTTCCCAAAAATAGGAGTCAAAATAGAGTCATTGTAGGCTACATCTTGGACCATCTATATTTTCTATAATAGAATTATTCTACATTTTTGGGTCTCAAAAGTAATACACTAATATGAGTACACAAGTAAAATTATGGGCTGGGCCTCTTCATCATAGGGTCCGAGGCGAGTGCCCCTCTTCCCCGCCCTATGGCCGGCTCTGAGCCACGTTCTCGCCCGTTGCTAGCCTGCTGCATACGTTGCCACTCTTTTGCTCCCCCACTACAACTAGACCCCCGAGGCCAGCGGGCGGGGCCAAGTAGGTCAGGGTGTGGGGTGGCAATGCGGACACTTCCTTTCCATTACTCTCCTCTTTTGTTATCTTCTATCTTTGACTTTTTTTGAACGTGTGATGATCTCGCTGGTTGTCGGTGGTGTTGGCCTCTTTCTTTTCCTCGCGCTGATTGTGGCAACTGCCATCGCATTTTTGCAACTACATCTAGTGAACCAAGGCATCGAACTATTTTTTTCGGTTCTTTTCTCTTTGTATTGGCATGTGTATTCCCTCCGATTCTTCAAAATAAGATATTTTAGCATTTTTCTAAAACACATGTATCTAAATGTTGTCTTTTAGCATGTAATATGTTCACTCATTTTGCTCCGAACTGCACACTAAAAGTTACATGTGTTTCAAAAAAAAAGCTAAAATATCTTATAATAATTTGGAACGGAGGGAGTACTAAATAAAATAATGATTTTTTTATTCAGATATTGCACAGTTCAACTCGATTGAAAAGTTTGATTTCTCTTAACTGCTTGTTGATTACAAAGACAGCTATTACTGGAATATATAAATTTTAACAGTAGTACAATAAATTGTTTCTGGAATAAATTCTCTTAAGCTCTGTTATAATAACAAGAACCTTATTGGCAGGTTACTTCAAACCAATGTATAGCCAGTGCCGAATTTATGCCCTTATGTATGCATGTATGTATCGAGGAAAATCAGAGTTTCCAATACCGTACACTCCAGATTGGTCAGAAGTTCTCAATTCAGACATATAACTGAAAATTTTGGTTCCCTGCCTAGAAATAATAACAGGTGAGAGAGACAACATTGTGCAGGCAATGATAACACCATTAGCTAGAAATAAATATTGTCTACTTGTGTAACGGTTTCTAGGGAGTACGATTCAGCTTGATTTCCATGTACACAAAGTCACAGGCCTTATGACACCGAGGAGGCAATCAGTTCATTAACAGTGACTTGACAATTATCGGTGTTGTTTAGCCCTCGAACATAATAACAGAAGCAAACTGGAAGTGTCGAGCAGGTATTCACGCACGCAGTTGGGCAAAACATAGATTTATACTAGTATTGATTAAGCTTGTGGCTGGAGCAGCAGGTCCTAAAATTCAAACTGGGATACAATGCCTAAAGACGGATACTGGGGACTGCTACATTTCGACAGTGGACGACCTGGTGGTTTCTATCCAAAGGTTCGGATGGGATTGGGTATGGCAGCTTTACATTTGGAAGCAAGACCTCTGGGCTCTGGCAGCCTGGAGAATGTCCTTGTCGACCACCTGAATCTCTTCGGGGTGAGCGTCGGAATCCATGTCAAGACCAACTCAGGAAGGGGAAGATTTATCAGGAGCATCACTGTCTTTGAATGTATATCGGTGCAGTCGCCGGCAATGTCAGAGTCCACCTGAATTATACTTCTACAACCAGAGTGCAGTTCCCATGGTCGACAGTGTGACGATACAAAATAATGTATGGGGCCAAACCATCCGGCAAGCTGGGCTGTTAAGGGGCATCATGATTTCATGAATTGGGGGCAAATATGCTCTGAATCTCTTATACCCCATACATGGAGAGCGCCACCACAGTTCAACTGTCGGCCTAATCGCACTCTCTCTGCAGATAACCCAAACCATTCTTGTGCCACTGTCACTAGAAAGCAAATCGATCTGATTCTCGGCATCATCATTCACCAGTAGTCGTTACAGGAGCACTTGCCGTCCACGAAATGGTGGAACCTCGCGGCATCCCGGAGGATGATCTGCCGCTCGCACACCGCAGAGACGTGCTTCGCCACCTCGTGGCAGTCGCTGCACATCCTGGTGTTCTTGATCACCCTGACGGGCGTCCGGCTCGCGCCCGACCGGATCAGGCCGTAGGTGACGGCGAGCTTCTCGGTGTGGCAGAGCAGAAGCTTCTCCTTCTCCTCCTCCGGGACGTCGTAGGCGACGCAGCCCGTGTCCGGCACGTACCCCGCCGCCCTGATCCGGCTCACCAGACGGCTCATCTCCTCGTATATCTCCGCGGTCTCCGGGTGCGGGCTCCCGTCGACTTCGAAGACGTGGATGCTCTGATCCACCTGCGTCCAGCTCCACCCCGGCCTGGTGTTCACTCCCCTCGCCTTCATGGCGTACTTGAGGCTCTCGGCTTCGTCGTACATCTGGGCGTGCTCGTACAGGCTCATCATCGCCAGGTAGTTGGCCGAGTTGTAGGGCTCCAGCCTGAACAGGTTCCTGGCGGCCTCCTCTGCGAGCTCGAGGTTGCCGTGGATGGAGCAGCCCGTGAGGATTGCGCCCCACGAGCTTGCTCCAAGGTCGACCGGCGATCTCGAGATGAAGGCCATCGCCTCGTCCAGGTACCCGGTCCTCGCCAGCAGGTCCACCATGCAGGCGTAGTTCTCGGCCGTCGGCGTCACGCCGTACTTGCTCTCCATGCCGTCGAAGTACTCCCAGGCTTCCGCGATCAGGCCCATGGATCTGCAGGCGGTGAGCAGGGCCGTGAAGGTGATGCTGTCCGGCTTCAGCCCCGACCTCCACAGGTCGTGGAACAGGGATATCGCCTCGTGAGCCTGCCCGTGCACGGCGAGCCCGGTGAGCATCGCGTTGCAGCAGACAAGGTTCTTGCTCTGGATCCTCCCGAACACCCTCTTGGCGCTCGTCAGGCTCCCTGCCTTGGAGTACATGTCGACCAGCGCCGTTCCGACGACCGTCTCGCCGGCGTAGGATCTCCGCAGCGCGAAGCAGTGCAGCTCCTTGCCTTTCTTCAGGAGGGCGAGCCCGGCGCAGGCACGGAGCAGGACCAGCGTGGTGACCAGGCTGGGCTGGACGTCGTCGCTCTGCATCTCCGCGAACAGGGTGAAGGCGTCCTCGTACTCGCCGTTGTGGCAGCTCCCGGAGAGGAGGGATGTCCAGGACACCGCGTTTGGGGTGAGGCCGGCAGCCTTGATCTGCCGGAGCAGCAGCATCGCCTGTGAGCTGAGGCCGTTCATGGCGTACCCCGTGATCAGCCCGTTCCAGGTGGTCACGTTAGGGTCGAGCCTGTTTCTCTTCATCGTCTCCACCAGTTGCAATGCTGTATCGAACTCGCCGGCGTTGGCGTAGCCCGCAACGAGCGAGTTCCAGGTGGCCAGGTTCCGGTGCTCCAACCCGTCGAAAACCTTCTGCGCGCAGTCGAGGCGGCCGCACTTGGCGTACATGTCCACCAGCGCCGTACCCGTGTACGCGTCCGGCGCGAGCCTGTGCCGCAGGAAGAAGCCGTGGATCTCCGTGCCGTGGCCGAGCGCCCCCACGTTGGCCACCGACTTGAGGAGGCTGGACACGGTGGTGGCGTCAGGCAAGAGGCCCTGCTCCAGCAGCCTCCGCACGACGGCGAGCGCCTCCCGGTCACGGCCGTGCCGCGCGCAGCCGGAGAGCACGGTGTTCCACGTGGCCAGGGTGGGCTCGGTCGTCCCTGTCCTCGCCATGCGCTCCGCGAGCTCCATGGCGTCGTCGACCAGCCCGAGCCGGACGCAGCACGCAATCACAGCGTTCCACGCGACGGCGGATGCTCCATCCGCCTGGAGCAGCACTGCCGTCGCCGCCGCCACGTCCGCGCCCTCGGCGTACATGCCGGCGAGGAACCCGGGCACGAGCGGGTGCGCGTCGACGAGCCCGGCCTTGAGCGCGTGCGCGTGCACGGCCCGCCCCTCCCGGCGGCGGTGGCCGGCGCGGCCGCACGCGTGGAGCACCCGCGCGCACGCGTACCCGTCGGCGGCCACCCCGCGCGCCTGCATCTCCCGGAACGCCGCGATCGCGCCGCCCCAGTCCTCCGCCTCGGCCAGCATCGCCACCTGCTTGTTCCACAGCACGGCGTCCTTCGCCTCCGCGTCCCCCTCCGCCAGCAGGCGGCGGCTCGAGGCCGCGCGGCCGAGGTGGGCGAGGAGGTCCGCGAGCGCGCACGCCACGTGGGGCTCGCGCGTCGCGTGGCCCGCCCGGACGGCCAGCGAGTGCAGCTGCGGCGCGAGCCTCCGCGCCGCGACGATGTCGGTCTTCTCTGAAGGATATGATGACGCATCATCCTCGCCGTGGATGAGGTCGCCGCATTGGCGCAGCAGGGAGACCAGGAACCGCGCATCCCGGAACGAGGAGGAGCCGTCGCCAGCACGTAGCGCCGCGGAGAGGGGCGGTTCGGCTCGGAGTTGCGACGGCGAGGGGGCGCGCGAGGATCTCGCGTTGTGGTGGCGGTGGTGGGGAGTGGGGAGCGCGGGGGGGGAGATGGCTTGCGCCATTGGAGCTGGCGGAGGAACGGGGTGGGTAAGGAAGAAATGAAATTGTTACGGATAATGGAAAAAGACAGTGATGTGGTACTGGGTGAGGCGCTTGAGTTTCGAACTTAGTCGTGGTGTGAGATGGGCCGGGCTGCGGACCAGAACGACAAACTAATATAGCCCCACTGTTCGTTAATACTCCATCCTGATTCTCAAAAAAAAAAAAATACTCTGTCCGTTTTAAAATGTAGTAATTTTTTTTAGGTTTGTGAAGTAATGTATCGGAAAACTTTTAGGCCCTGTTTGGGAGCTCAGTTTTTCTGAAGTATTCTGAGAATACTTCGGTTTCTAAAAATACTAAAGTGTTAAATACTTCTAAGCGTTTGGGTCCGAGGAAAAATGTGGTTTTACAAACTGAAGTATCAACAAAACTACAGTTTTTTCACCTTATTAAAAACTTCAGCCGGGACCTCTTTTTTATCTAAAACGGAGAAACGCCAGCTTTGCTCCACCAAAAACGCATCCGCTCTTCCCGCATGTTCTTCTTTACCTAAGGCGCCGCCGGAGCCATGTCCTCTTCATTAGGCAAGAAGAGACCAACCTCACCATCTAGAAAAGAAGGTTCGTATGATTTAATTCTAGTGGTGCGGTCTGATTCTAATCGTAATCTGAGATCTCCGATTCAGGCTACGTGCCATCTACTAGTTTTACCGATAAGCACAGACGCACAGTCCGATGTCTCTATGTATTTGTTTCATGCATCTAGATTCATGCGGAAAGAGCAGGGTAATCTAGTATATATACGTAGATGTCTCTTCCTATTTATAGATGTATTTTTACCGGACTGATATTGTAGATGTGTTTTTGTAATCTAGTATATATTCGTAGATGTGTTTCCGTGGACTGGCTTATTCGCCTTGCGGAGCTCTCCGCCGGCCATCCGGCCGCCGGCGACCCGGACGCCGACGCTCCGGCACCTGATGTTCAAGCGTATAAGAACTCATAAGCTATTAGACATGGCTCTATATAAGACATGATACTATTAGACATGGCTCTATATAAGCTATTAGACATGGCTCCGTCACCCGATGCTCCGGCACCTGATACTATTAGATATGCTCACTTTAAATTATGCTTTGTGATAGGGCATGTAACTTGTCTACTTCCTCTATATAAGCTACAAAGTTCAAACACTTATCAATTGATGTGCATTGTAGACCAGCAAACATGAACTCATATGCTGAATTTTATGATCACTAATATTAAATAACACTTGTTGCAGAAAAAAAGATCAGGGCATCATGGACCCAAGGCCAGACAGCATTTCTAGTATACATGATGAAAGAGTATGATGATGCAGGAAAGTTTCGTGGCCAAAATGGTTGGACGAAGGAAGGATGGACCGCTATGACAAACCGCTTAAACTCCAAGCACCCTGGAGCTGATTTTACAAAGAAGCAGGTGAAAGATAGAGAATAAAGGCTCAAACAGGATCACAACGTGGTTAGGTCTATTTTAGAGAAGAGTGGATTTGGTTGGGATCCCGAGAAGGGAGTGCCAACAGCCCTAGATGAAAAATGGGATGAGCTATCCAAAGAGCAGCGGAAGTGGAGATTCAAAGCATTCCCCCACTACGATGTTTTATACGAAATCTATGAAGGTCTTTTATTGTAACAATGATAAGCTAAAAAATATATTCTCTTATAATGTCACTAACAATTTACTTACTTTCTACTCAGGTAGGATAGCATCAGGGAAGCATTGCAAAAGGACAACAAGATGTTCCAGGATGTTCCATGCCCCAATATGATTGGAACCAAAATATATATGGAGATGATGTCGATCTATCATATGGTGGATTTACAGAACCTGAAGGAAGTACTGTAAATAATTCTTCAGCTGTAGAAGATCAGACATGTGTGGACTCACCTCGAAAGAAGAGGCTTCAAAATTCAAAAGGATCTGATGGAACAGGTGAGAAAACTAAGGCTAAAAAAGGCAAGGATGTTGTGATGTAAAACCTTGTTTCTATGAGGGAAGAAGAACTTAAGACCTATAAAGAAATGAAGAAGAAGCAAATTGATAGCTACAAAGATGTCAAGATGGCGCAAATGGAAATGAATGATCCTAAAAATGACCCTTATGGCATGCCCAACTGCATCCAGAAACTGAAAACGTTGGGACTCACACCAAGTGAACAATATAAGATGATCAACCATCTCAAAGATGATATGCTAAACCGTCAGACATTCATAGAAGTGGAGGCTGATGTTCTTGATGTGATTATTAAAGAAGTGGTGCAACAACAGGTCTGAAGGTTGTCTACATACGAATGAGGAAATTTTTATTTTTTTTATAATTACACCGTTTGATTTATATGTCCTGCGTATCCCCACGAGACCTTGTCAAGTAGTTATGCACCTTTTCTTGTTAGAATAAAATTCTTTCTGTACTTCGTACGGTTTTGCAATCTAAACTTGACATGCAATGTTGATCTCTACTGTTCCTGCCCATGCAATGTTATTACTGCATGCGGACCTGCTCCTCTTCTCAGTGCATGCATGCATGCATGCCTAGTTCGTAATTACATTATCTCTAGAATGTAAATATAGGTAGGCGATACATTAATTTTATTAATGATACTTCTGAATTACAAAAATATTATGGAAACAAATGAATTGTATAGAAAAAAATATGGAAGTACATACAAATCAAGTGGTACTTCTCGTGTTCCGTTTAAGATAGTCTTGATAGTCTTGCCACATTGCATTAGCTATTTCGTCCCTTTTTGAGTTACCTAGTGCTCGCTCCACGTTGAGAGAATGTATATCACTTGTATACTGCGTATCTCCACTAGGAACGTCAATTATTTTGGTCGGATCAATGTACGATTCAATTTGATCCAACCATTGTTCTCCACCCTCGTGATTGCGAATAAAATTGTGTAGAACACAACATGTTATTGCAATTTCTGCTTGTGAGTCAATGGGATATTGTGTAGCGCACCTGAGTATTGGAAAACGCTTCTTCAGAGTACCAATGATACGCTCAATATGATTACGAAGTTGTGCATGTCTCAAGTTGAATAGCTCTTGAGGGTTTTGTGGCCGCTGATTGCTTCTTACCTGCTCTTGCAAATGGTACCTCACATTGCGATAAGGTGCGATGAAGTTAGGTGTGTTCGCATAACCCGCATCTACCAAGTAAAATTTTCCTTTAGGGACATAGAAGTTGTTTTGAAGTGCATCTTGTAGCACTCGAGCGTCAGAAGCCGATCCTTCCCATCCGGCGCTAACATGAGCAAAATGATTTTCAAAATCACATGCAACCATGACATTTTGTGACAATGTTTCTTTTCTATTACAGTAAGGATCTTGCTCTGTTGGAGATATGCTAATCGGAATATGTGTCCCATCTATGGCTCCAATGCAATCCTACAGAGAAAAAATAATCTCTACTACTTAAAAAGAACGTAGTGTTCCGTGTTCTGTCAACAAATCCACTCCGCCGATCTTTTTTCGTCCCATCTATGCACCCCCACCGGTTTTCTTTGGTCCTCCTCTCCACCCACCGGTTTTGCCATTGTTTTTTCTCTTTCGTTCGACCTCTCTCCCTCCCCAGTCTCCTCTGTTCCTCTATGACCGTCGCCGCCACCCAATTCCGTCTGCCTCTGCCGCCGATTCACACCGCCACGACCCTTCTAGACTCCTCTCACGCCCATGTATCTTCCCTCTCTCACCATGGTCGCTGCCTACTACCATCGCCTCACCTATACCGCCTCGCGCCCTCACGGGCGGATAACCCTAGCCGCCTCGAGGTCGCCATTAACGCGCCCGCCTCCAACGCACTCCGCGCCCAGAACTGCCGCCTCGAGGTTAGCCACATTCTCATAGTCTCCCAAACCCACCATTACGCCCAGGCCAACCCCGTCTCCCATGGAGGCACCGTCGGCAGCCATCCGCGAAAAGTGACCCTATGTGGTGTGCGCTTCTCTGGACATGGTAAGGTGTGTGATTTCCCTGATTGTCAAGGCGGAGGAGGTCGAGGATGAGGAGGCGGTCCATGCCACATCGGCAACGGTCAACAACGCTGATTCAACACTGTGTGGTGGTCATCACTGGTGGTTGACTTGTTCATCGTTCTGCGGTTCAACTGCGACCCAATCCAGGAATTGTTCTAGAGTATGTATATGCCGCTACTTCCCTTTATATCTAACTATGCCTGACTATTGCAAAAGGGGTATTTATTTACTGCATGATTTGCCTAAATCTATAATGCACTTAATTTTACGAGGGATTGCTAATAGTGCATAATTAAGACAAATGTGTGTAATACCTTTTTGTTTCAAGGAATTCAGCTCGAGTATAGTTCATCAATTCGTTAGCTCAGCCATGAGAATTGGATTGAATTTTAATCGATTTGTTTCTCTCTAGGAGCTGCCATGTAATCCAGTTTAACACATGCCCTGCTAAAAATGGTTGTTTGTATGTTTTAAGAATGTCTTATCCATTTATCTCACGGAGAAGTGATAAGTGACAATTGTACCGATCTTTCATATCTTAGGTTTGTTGGTGCTAGGCTCGATTATTCTCTGTATCAAAAGTTGTTCATGCAGGAACAAATATCAATTGTTGTTTAAGAGGCTCGCTCGTGATAATTATTTCTCCAAGCTGGCTTTTGTGATTATTATGACTGAAAATGACAGGTAAGAGGTATTTCTCTTAATTTATATTGTGCTATTTCTATTGTTGATTGAATCTTGTGATCCCACTTAACTAAAATCCAATACTTGGTACTTCTCCCTAAAATATCTTTATGCATCCTAATCTTCTCCCACATTTATTTGGTCTTTCTATATAACTTCTATAGTCTTTAATTGGGTGCACTTGACATGATATATTTTTGGGAGTCATATCGGAAGAGCCCTAATTTTACTTGGACGACTAGAGCGGTGCTAATTGACCTAGCGAATGCAATATCATTAGAACCATTACCATGTTATCTTTGTGTCAATGTGTATAAATAAAGATCCGTGTCTTTTGTATGCTATGAAACTGAAAATGATTCAAAAAAAAATGTTTGTTTGTTCAGTTTTGCACGTTACCGAAGAAATCATTTCATTATACAAGTGATCTATATAATACTAATCAAGCGCATAGTATAAGGCCTGTCCAGACCAACTAAGATAGTTCAATGTGCTGAGGTAATATGATTTTACTTATCTGCAACAAAGATGTCGAGGGTGCTCTTTTTTTTATCTATGCGGAATTTATGCTACTCTCTTGGAATATTGAAGCGAGCATTTCAGACATGCGTGTGTCGAGGTTTTTCGAGTCACACAAAGTAGGTAGATAACTGCTTGGCAAGGAAGATATTATAACTCTGTGAGTTTATGGTTAGAAATTCAAGTATCCTAGTCATGGAAACTAAGGTGTTCAAATTTTACCACGTGTCAAACAGCTCTTCCAAGTATATGTCTTAAGCTGTTTACTCTCAATGCAGTCTGTTTGTTTTGACTACCCCTAGCTCCTATGGCTAAACCTTGCATACACTTCCATTATTTATGATGTCACCTGTCGGCTCCATTGAAATATGTGCATTGAAATATTATATTTGTATTTACCATGATATTTTCTTCATCATATCTGTGGATAGTGTACTATTCTGTTTAAGACATTTATACATTGAAGGTTTCAAAGTTTATGCTATACAATTTGATGATTATAAATGCCAATTGCAAATGCTTTAAAGTTTAGACAGTACACTTTGATGTAGATTTCTGGAAAAACTGTGCTACTTTTCTAGCCCAAGCATCAAACACTATCTTTGCCTTATTCCCCACCTTCTGAGTGTTTAGCAACTCCTGTATTCTGCCGTGGCTAGCTTGTCTGCGCATGTCCCTTAAGAAGTTGTATTCAGCCAAATAAGAGGTGTGTAGGAATCTAGAAAAGTAGTTGCCCTCCTCCTGAGTTACTATTTGCTATGAGAGAGATCTTGTCACTTGCATTTTTGCTTCTAGCAATTGAATTTTGGAGATGTGCATGCTACCAAACAATGATGAGTCGGAATTTGGGAGATGTAAAACAACTCAAATTTCTCATGCAAATTATTGAACTTGAGATGGATTGATTTAGATATTTCATAAGTAAAGGATACACTATTAGTTCTCCAAAATTGGATGCATTGAAAAACTTGGATTAGTTTTCCTTAGGTTTTCTTAAATTTGTTCTTAGTGTTTTTATCTCGTGTGATTGGAAAATCTGTACAAAGTAAATTCAATGCCGGTCTTCTCTGGAATGAAATTGCCACCTGCATTAGTATCATTATTTGACTACATGCTTACCGCGTACTCACGACAAGGTATATTGCTATACTCCATTACTACATATTAGTTTCAATCTGTACTCTTTTTTGTGTTTCTGAACTATTGGCAGAGGCATTTTTCCTTTTGGATTTGTATAGTATATATGTCCATCATAGCAAGTTTCAAATAATATGATTATATACAATCTATTAAATTAATGAAACAATCATTCACTAATTAGAGTCAAACATAGAAATTCAAGATTGTAGAAGAGAATACACACCTTAGCGGATGTGTACATGCCTACATAGTAGAGGCGACATGATCGTTCAACTAAGCACGCGGGAGCGAGGGTATGACCCATCGCTTGGAGTGGGCTATTTTTCCTCTCAACATTTTCAAGACCAAGACCTTCAAACGGCTAACGCCCGTCGTTGTCAGGACCTCCTCTGGAGTTTTCCATAAAAATATTATTAGACAATACCAAGTAGGACTTGATCCACAAGTAGTTGTTTCGTGGTTACCTGTCATTCATACCCAATGAATCTTGTGAGTTTCTCAATGCCATCTGAGCTAAAAGATATCTCAGAATTAAACATTAGATAAATTATGCAGTATAGCTTTTGTTGTGAAATAGTCTCAGTTTTTGTATTCCAAATATCGTGAACATGACTTATTTTTTGGGTCATTGATTCAGATTTACTCAAGAACACCTAACCCTGGACTAGACTCATCAAGTACAAGCATATTTGTGCTAGCAAGTGCGAAATCATGACTTGCAGCAGACTGATGATTACAATGCCTGAGTGATTAAGACCTTGTCACATATATTTGAAGCAGGCTATTCTCGGCTTCGAGGGCTTGGACATTCGTAGAATAACGATATCGTCCTAACCTTATGTTGCCGTCTCTGCTGCAAATCGATCACATGGCACTGCCTCCTCATGTGTGCTCCTCCCGCAACCTCTACTATGTTCTCACATGGGCCCTCCTGATCCTTCTGTTGCATAAGCTTGGAAGCTATGGTGATTGCACGTTTTCCCTCTAAATTTTCTGAACTGGATGTATGGTAGAGTGGATATTTGCTACATGTCTGGTTAGGATGGTTATTTGTTTTGGTGCAAAATCTCAGCCATGGTTATATAGGCCATGTTTACTGGCCTTGTTCTTGACATAGTTTTGGTATAGATTAGGTTAGAAACAATAGACCACTAGGTTACTGATGAATTTTACGGGGAATTGCAGGAAGTGATTTGGTTCACGTGGTTGCAAGACACTAATTTTACCGCAAGACTTTCAAGGGCCAATATGGTCGACTGAGTGAAGGCTATTTGTATTAGGAAACATGAAGTAGTTTAAAGCGATTATTAATTGGACTGATCTGCCATTTTCTGTACTACCTACCTCAAACCAGTGAGCCAACATGAGCTCTCTGTAGATACAACATAGAATATCAATTTGTTAAATCAGTTTATCTGAAACACAACAATCCACACTCTATAACTTGGAATAACTATCACTGTAAGATTCAGTGTGATGCCTCTAAATAATGGTCCAGTGTAATGCCTCTAAATATTGCTCCAGTGCGTGTAGAATGTTGTACAGTTAAAATATTGAGTCAATTGAGACCGGTAGAAGATTTTCAGTAGACATGGTTTTTTTTTTCTATTTTTTGTGAGCACATGAGACATGGCTCATATGGAAGCTTTTCCGGTCCAAAAGAAAGGGGATATATTATGTAGTGATCTCTTGCTTTCCTATTGGCTACGGGATCATTGTGATTTGCAACAAACCGTATATTTGTTATTATGTTTTGGACACAACAAGACTAGAGTGTGTTGGTTCTTCGTTAAATAGCACAAGCTCTGCCTAAAGATGGACAGTTCAATTTCAGTCTGTCCAAAGGCAATGCATGGGTTTCTGAATGATTTGGTACAAAGCTTTGTATTTTGCATTACCGTTCATTTGAAATATGAGTGAAGAAGTTTGCAATTCAATTTAAGGAACTGATAATAATCTTGTACTCTCTGATGTACTAGATAAGTTCCTATCCACTTAAAATGCATATTGTTGTGGATTGGATGCAGACTAAAATAATCATGTTTTCCCCCAGATTTTATATTTGTATTGTATTCTCAGAAAAATGGAGTAAGGAGCACATACATAAAGTTAGGTTATGACACACTAGACTTGTAGAAGATTTCCATTTGGTGGTGCTAACTGATATGAGTTGTAGAAATTAAATACATCATTTGTAATATACATCAGTGGTATGTATTTTGAGAAAGATGAATGATAATGAGGCATGCGTCTTTATCTATTTGATGTTGTTATGGCCACTCGATTTATTTATTTTCATTCTTGTGCAAAATGATTATTTGATATAAGATAAAATTTAACTGGAACAAAGGTGGCGGACCCAAAGCCAAGAGCCGAGAGGAAGCACGCAATTGGGATAATGATAAAAAGAGAAATATTCCATACATGAAAAGCCACAACGACACTACACAATGCACAAATATTTGTAAAACATGAAATTTTGGCATCTATTAACCCGCTAGCCCGTAGCAACGTACGGGCACTTAACTAGTATGATACAAAAATTGTGTGATGTACATTTATATTTGATTACTAATATTGTAACGAATAATACCTTAAAATATGGCATGAATTTTGGGTTGCTTGCAACTTTGAAAAGAACACTAAATGGAGGTAGCCGTATTACACTTGATGACAATATCATGAGTGCATTCAACACAATATGAAAATAGCGGCTTATGGTCTCACCACTATGCTGAAATTGCCCTTAAAGTGTATGATTACTTGCATTCTTAGTAACGGCGTAAAGAAATATGGCAACCTGTTCTTCTACGGAGACAAAATCTATATCTCTTAGACCACATCTCTCTCGAAGGCACTCCACCAAGTTATGAAAGATATACTTTTCCATCCGAAAATCCCGCCTACATCTCAATTCATGACCCTCGAGAACTTCTTTCACGTACATATCACCAGTAAGAATGGAAGTATGAATTCGTGTGCGGTTGGATGAGCTTTTTCAGTAGCATATAAAGCTTTGATAATGGCCAATTCATTATCTTGTCTTTGTTTGCGCATCAGAAAGTTTCACCACATAACTAAAAATAATTTCTTGATAATAGAACGAACCTTCTAACCTGTGGCATATCACATATATGGTGTACAAATTTCTCAACATTTGTAAGTATTTCATTTACAATTTAAAATGAAAAAGGCAGTATCATGCTATAGGCACTAACATGTCCGATTGAAATAAAATGAACAAAATTTAACAAAAGTAAATAAGTACGCGCATAGCTTTGTTACAATTGAATAAGAAAGCACAAGAAGCCCAACAAGGCATGTACCTGCTCCCGCCGACGGCAGCGCGCCAGACCAGAGTAAGGGCAAGATGCTACGACGAACGATGTTACAACACGGCGTAGTAATGTGTAAAGAGGATTTGACGTATAGTATAATTTATAGGTGCCATTTATAGACAATGGTAAGGAAATCGGTAATCATTAACTGCTCGGTTGGCTTGGGAGTAGCGACTAATCGGAATTCAGACGATTAACTGATTTAATCGGTCGGCTATTAATCGGTGTAGCTTACAAAAATTAGGACCTAAAACACGTATGAATGCTCTTGCACCTCAACCATCTACCCTATTAAAGGAAGTCTTAAGCTCCCGGATGAGATCCTCAAGGCGCTCGAGCTCTTATATATGAGGTCTGGTCGGAAACTACGAGGAACTGGTCAACAATGACAAGGAACTAGTTGGTGATGGAGGAAATCAAGATCCTAGAGGCAGGGATCGAGCGAGAGCTTCGCAAAACCTACTTCATTGGGACGGGCTAGCGGATGGATGAGCGATATGTGTTGATAATTTTGCAACTTTTTTGACCAAGTGTAGTGGTTAATCGGGAACATACCTAGTAATCGGAGTATCAGACCTATTAATCGTGCTAAACGATTAATACAAACGATTAGTGGTAATCGACACGGTCAGGTCCCTAGTAGCGATTAATCGGCCTATTAATCGTTAATTCGGCCTATTTTTTGAACAATGTTTATAGGTATAGTAATTAGTTGGAGCTGAAGCATTCAACATGAGCAACTCACGCATAGCCATGCATGCATAGCCATGCATGTCTAGCCATGCACGCATCTATGGGGTCAAACCGGATCATGCATGCAGCCATAATGACCAGTCAAACAAACAATAATACTCCACCTTCCAAACGCTTTTGAGTTTTTTGCCAAAGCGGAGAAAAACTATAGTAAGGTGAAACTGAAGTATTTGTTACCTACACATTACAATACTTTAGTTTTAGAATACTACGGTCTAGAAAAAACTTCATTGCCAAACTAAGCCTTAGTGTATAGATTCAGAGTGAATTTTTAAACCTACACACTAAAAGGTGTCTAGATACATTATCTTCATGAAGCTAAAATATCTTATTATAAAACAGAGGAAGTATAAAACATTTGAATCTAAAAAAACTAATATAAAACATTTTAGTTATTTTAAGTGGACTAGATTTATTGTAAGATGACTAAATCTATACACTAAAATTGTAAAAAAAAGAATCTACACACTAAAATATGTCTACGTACATGTTAGAGAAAATCTTAAATGTTTATATTAGTGAACGGATGGAGTAAGATTTTTTTAGAACCTCTACAAAGAGCTTTGGAAAATCTAGAAATAAAAGGTTCCATTTCTAGCAAAAGAAAAAGGTTCCATTTCTACATTGTGAGATAGCTGTCCGCTGCCATTGGGATCTAGAGGATGAGCTATGAGCAGGAGTCAGAGAGGAAGAAGGAGTGAAGGAGAAAATGAGGGGATGTGAGTAGACAAAGGTAGTGGAATAGAATAATGTTTCCGACGGCTATCGTTGTCGGTTCAGCGACTTCTGAGTAACGCACTCCAGAATTAAAGGAATGTATGACTGGTCTACCATCTCACTAGAGCTCGATGTAGATGACCAAGGTTTGGTTTCAGCGACGCAATGGTGCATTACGAGGCTAAATGGGAAGGAGAGCGGAAATGCCAAATGAGAGGGAAGACGGAAGTGGAGGATAACCACACAACATTGGGCGACAGTGAAGAAAGTTACCATAGGGGAAATATTGTTCGTCATTTGCTAAAAGACTAGGGCGCGGCCCCCTTACCCCTTCCCAAAAGCTTCAATAATTTCTCAAATAACATAATGTCGCCCTAATAAAAGTTAACTAAAACTGTTCAATAGTTCACACGCCTAATACTTGCAGAACTATTTAAAACCTAATTGAAAGATTGACTAGGATATATGAAAATTTGAATAATAATAACTTTTTTACAAACTTTACTCCGTGGCAGGGCAGAGCAAGAAAATTTGCTGATGGACTCACCTGGAATTTGGGCATGAACTAACTAGAGTAATCTTCAATCTTAGACCATGTCAAAACAACACCATACCACTCAAAGACATCATAAGCAATCAAAATATGATAACATGTATAATTTTTGATTAAAACAAAATGGAGAAGACATACCAAATGATAAGGCGGAGCTTAGGACATTTTGCTGATGGGGTCACTCAAGAACTGGGCATGAACTAACTATAGTATCATCTCAAAAAACTTTGTAACTTTATGGGCGGCTTGTGTCTTCTTGGAAAAAGTGGAAAAAATGACTAGTTAGTTTCACGAGTTTTAGACAAGTAGTACAATAAAGTAAATATAAAGGCTCCATTTGAAATCTTTAATCTTCTTAAAAAGATTGAACACTTCATAATTACTAATGGTGGAAAACATGACTTTCTCCACATAGAAAATTTGAGAACCAATCATGAACTGACCACCCATTTTAAACCAAGGTGGAAGAGGGTTAAAGGAGCGAGAAGATTTAGGCATGTCAACATTTTAAGTGACGACATCATCATTTTTGTTGTTTTTGCTGCGCACCATGGTGCCATTCCACCCAGTTGGCAGCTCTGCCATCTCAATCCAGTTGTTCATGAGTTGAGTATTATGGAAAGAAACAAAGGGAGGTGGTACATTTTCCTTGCTAATTTATGATTATCTTACACGATTCTACTTTTAGAATTATGACTACATAACACGATTACAAAGTAAAGCACAACACTAGTTCATGATTGTCGGACAACATAATGCACACACATATGTTGCACTGCTAGATGACGATCTGTATATGCCAAATTAGCGTTATGTGCTCCGCCGGAGGAAGACGACTTGAGCTCAATAGCCCTATCATCATCCGCTTGCTGCCGATGAGCAGCACTAGAGGAGAAACTTCACCATACCTTATAATATGGATCGTAAAAAAGTTCTAAACACATTTTTTGAGTTGGTGGTCCATGGCCCCACTTGGCCCTAACGAAGATCCGCCACTAAGCACTCTTTTTATTTAGCAATGTGCACCTTGATAGACACAACTACATAATGTAGCAAATAACAGGTAACATGATGAACCAAAAGTCCTTCGCACACAACAAAGTACAAAGGTATGGTAGAAGCAACATCTACAAGGTGCACAGAAGCATCGCCATAGCATGTACTCACTGATATTTATAGGCCCACTACAAAAGGAAGGGACTCGATCTTTGAGACCTAGGGTATGCAACATAAGGAGCCCCCCATAAGGTGCATAGGAGCATCTCCACAATGCAGCGGAAGCAATGTCCATAGATTCTTCGCGCAAATCTCACCTTTTGCGTTGGTAAACAACGGGTAAAATGCCATGTTAAACGCTAACACCTATGTGGATCTACTCCGACATTGCTATGATCCGGCATGTGCTCAGCTCCACCTCTAGTTGTTGCTCTGTTTCTGCATTACTATGCTCCACAAAAAGTTCGACTCACGGTGCGCAGTGCCACATTCTACCACTCCCCATACGTCGCTAAGTAATGTTAGAAAGATACAAGACAAATTTGGCAATGAACAGTGGTAAGGAAAGCGCCATACATGACAACTTTCCTATAAATAGAATGTGCCAAGATGACCCGACCTCCTAGTCCCAAGGAATCACCATTTTTTTTTGCATCCCAGCAGTTTAATGTGCCCAAAATGTTTTGCTTCCATCGTTGCCAGTGTTTGGAGGGCGAACCAACCGTCGCGCTGACATCACATTGATGTCATGTCACGACTTTTTATTGGGATACCTTACAAAAGGGGTATTTAATTTCAGGGGCCAACGATAACATCTTTTTGTTCTCCGAGGCAACAAAAACTACACGTTTCATCCTGCATTGCAACAAAACCACTTTTTTGGCCATCATAGTGATAGTGCTCTTCTTGAAAACAAATTGGAATCCTGATAGTATATTTGAGAACTATAAAAAATATTAGAAAATCGAGATATTTGACCATGTAACGAAAAAGGACGAGCCACAACAATTAGTGAATATGAGTATCGAACTCGATAAAATACCCTTCCCCGTCACATCAAGTCTAAAATTTGCTTTCAAAGTCCTATTAGGTTGGAAATCCAGTAATGTATTTTATTCCCAACATCTAGTTGGATATTTGTTAAAATTGTATGTTGTAAAATTCTCCATGGGTCTATTGAAAGATACTAAACAGAACCGCATTAATAAATATAAACACACTGTAGCATATCTAGGTTCACGGATTATTCCATGATGAAAACGATTTTATTACTCTTTTATGGTTTCCTTTAGTTTAGGTGGAATTAGGTTCAACGATGTATTTCAAACTAAGTCTAATGATAACAAAATTGTTTACGCAAAATGATTCAAATTTCTCATAACTGCATTTGGAATAATAGTTTGGACTAAATAATAATTATTTAAGGTCATGTGAATAAATGTTAGATTCAATATAAAACATTGTACATGATTAATCATCTATTATCTAATTAAAGTTTGGACTTATGGACAAAATAATCTATAATATGGTAAAAATATTTGGTATAAATAAGTGATAGACTGCGATATCGAGATAAAAATTTGCTTGTGTATCATTGAAAAGTGTCATGTATAAAGGTTAGCATTGCCTCTGCGATCATGATTTAATAGGTTGGCATTGCATTCTTAACACCTGACTGGTCAAATATAGTAGCCCCATATCTTGCCAGGACATTTGCCGCTTCTTTTGCACCTTCCCTTCCTAAAAGGTCCTCTTGCATAAATAGACCAAGATCTAAAGATTTACTGGGTCTTTCAGCAAGGTCGTGATAGTTACTGGTAAAACCAAGTGGGATGCAGCCCGCAATTAGGAACATATTAACAACATTGTCCGTGCAGTATAAAGTTTCTACTGAATTCATGAAACCTACTAGATAAATATTATGTGCTCTGAAATAAGTGGCAGCAACAAGATCATTACTATCACTTGTCACTTGGACATTGATCCACCTGGTTGGTATCCGCCCGGATGGCTAGCGAGTGCAGCTGCGGCGCGAGCCTCCACGCCGTGAAGATGTCGGTATTCTCTGACGGACAAGATGACACCTGATCCTTGTCGTGGATGAGGTCGCCGCATTGGCGCAACAGGGAGACCAGGAACCGCGCATCCCGGAATGAGGAGAAGCCGTCTCCGGCACGTAGCGCCGCGGAGAGAGGCGACTCTGCTCGGAGCTGGGACGTCGAGGGGGCATGCGAGGATCTCGCGTTGTGCTGGCGGTGGTGGGGAGTGGGGAGCGCGGGGAGGGATATGGCTTGCGCCATTGGAGCTGGCGGAGGAACGAGGCGGGTAAGGAAGAAATGAAATTGTTACGGATAATGGAAAAAGACAGTAACGTGGTACTGGGTGAGGCACTTGCGTTTCGAATTTAGTCGTGGTGTGAGATGGGCCGGGCTGCAGACCAGAACGACCAACTAATATACCCCCACTGTTCAATAATACTCCATCCTGATTCTAAAAAAAACTAATACTCCGTCCGTTTAAAATATAAGATGTTTTAAGTTCGTGAAGGTAATATATCAGACAACTCTTAGTGTGTAGATTCGAAGTGAACCTCTTTAAACCTACACACTAAAAAGGTGTCTAGATATATTATCTTTACAAAGCTAAAACATCTTATATTATGAAACTGAGGGAGTATAAAACATTTGAATTAAAAAAACTAATATGAAACATTTTAGTTATTTTAAGTGGACTAGATTTATTGTAAAATGAGTGAATCTACACACTAAAATTGTAAAAAAAGAATCTACACACTAAAATATGTCTACATACATGTTAGAGAAAAATCTTAAATGTTTATATTAGTGAGCAGATGGAATAAGAGTTATTTTAGAACCTCTCCAAAGAGCTTTGGAAAATCTAGAAATAAAAGGTTCCATTTCTAGCAAATGAAAAAAAGTTCCATTTCTACGTTTTGTGAGATAGCCGTCCGCTACCATTGGGATCTAGAGGATGAGCTATGAGCAGGAGTCAGAGAGTAAGAATGAGGGAAGGAGAAAATGAGGGGATGTGAGTAGACAAAGGTAGTGGAATGGAATAATGTTTATGACGGCTATCATTGTTGGTTCAGCGACTTCCCGACTGACGCACTCCGGAATTAAAGGAATGTATGACCGGTCTACCATCTAACCAGAGCTCGATGTAGATGACCAAGGTTTGGTTTCAGCGACGCAATGGTGCGTTACAAGGCTAAGTGGGAAGGCGAGCGAAAATGCCAAATGAGAGGGAAGACGGAAGTGGAGGATAATCACACAACATTGGACGACGGTGAAGAAAGTTACCATAGGGGAAATATTGTTCGTCGTTTGCTAGAAGACTAGGGCGCGCCCCCCTAACCCCTTTCCCAAAAGCTTCAATCATTTCTCAAATAACAAAAGTTAACTAAAACTGTTTAAAAGTTCATACACCTAAAACTTGCAAAGCGATATAAAACTTAATTGAAAGATTGACTAGGATATATAAAAAATTTAATAATAGATGGATGTGCAATCCTACTAATTTACACGACTTACTCGTTTGGTTCTGTTTTGGTCATCTAGTTCTGAAATTAGATGCATCATGCAAGTATTTTATTAGAAACTTAATGTTAACAAAGTTACTTCAATGCTTCTCCTAAGCCTCTTTAAGAGAAGAACCTAGAGATCAACATTGACAAATGGTGGCAAGATTATTTGCTTAACACTTTTTGATTTCCATGCAGGTGCATATTTTGATGCATAACAACACTTTTACAAACTTTACTCCGTGGTAGGGAGGAGCCCGAATTTTTGCTGATGGGCCCACTCGAGATTTGGGTCTAAACTAAATAGAGTAACCTACAATATTAGACCATCATAAAACAATGTCATACCACACAAAGACATCATAAGCAATCAAAATATGATAACATGTATAATTTTTTATTAAAACAAAAGGGAGAAGACATACCAGATGATAAGACAGAACTAGGATATTTTGCTGATGGGGTCACTCAATAATTGGGCATGAACTAACTATAGTATCATCTCAAAACAAGACCATGCCACTTAAATACAATATAATAAACCAACATGTCATAACATGTAAAACTATTATATTAAAAACAAAAAGGTTAAAGACATACCATGTGAATGAAATCCTAAAGCCACTTGTTTAAATATTCAAAATAAAGCAGTAAAAAACTTTATAACTTTATGGACAGCTTATGTCTTCTTGGAAAAAGTTAAAAATGACTAGTTAGTTTCACGAGTTTTAGGCAAGTAGTACAATAAAGTAAAATACATAAAGCCACCATTTGAAATCTTTAATCTTCTTAAAAAGATCAAACACTTCATAATTACTAATGATAGAAAACATGTCTTCCTCCACACATAAAACTTGAGAAGTGCTCATGATCTGACCACCAATTCTAAAACATGGTTTTTTTTAATGGAAGAGGCCCGAGGGCCCTGGAAGCTTCAATACTCACATAACACGTGGAAGGTACAAATTACAAAGAGGCCCCTTACATCTATTGCCGTAATAAACCAGCTATTTGAAGATAAGGCCTATAAACTTACAAAAAACACCCTAGCAAAATAGGGGAAAAAGCAATCCAGTGCATGGGCGCCTCTGCCACCACTCACTGGCGACCACCAGGCGCTGCCGACGCCTAGGTCCGAGAGAAGTTGCTCGGATGTTCTCCTCCGACGAGAGTTCGTTGTGATCGGCCACCTCAAAGACTCTGGGGACAAAACTAGTTGGATAAAAAGAGGCGTCGAGCTCTGGCGCAGGATCGGGAAGGCCTCCCCAAGGGAGGAAGATGATGGGCTGCCATGCCGGCCAAATATCGCGGCGGTCTTCTTGCCGTCCACTTAGATCGCTCGAAGAAGCTGATAAGGCCAGTAGGGCAAAATCAAACACAGCAGATCGCCCCAATCCTCACCCCTGCCGCCACGTCCGGACAAGAGGATGGGGAGGGCTTGACACAAAGAAGAGCTCTGTTGGCTGCATGAGATGAAGAGGGAGGCAGCCGTCCACCACGCCATCGCCAGCTTCGTCCCATTGCAATACCACCATATTCAGGGAACCTAGGATAGTTGTCATCATCCTCTTCTTCTTCATTGTCTTCCATTATGACCCCTCTTTCTCCGTGCTTGGTCCAACAATTATAGCCGGACATGAAACCATACTAAAATAGGTGGCTGTAAAGGATTTTTGAGGAAAAGTAATCATTCTTAGTCTTATAGACACCATACATACAACACATAAAACCATTCCGCTTGTTTGCCTCATCCACACCAATAAAATAATGCAGGCCTTTAATGAATCTGTTAGAGCGAGTCGGTCATCGTACATCCATTGCCAGCTCATCTACATTATATACGTATATCAAAAACCATTACACAACATCGTAAATAAAGAAGTGACCAAATTAATACAAGTTTATTACATTAAAACCAAAATAGTGTAGTGATCATTATTGCAAAAATAAAAAACTATGCACTGATTTGAAAACTTTCTACTTCATACTCATTTTGATCAATTACTAAGTAAACCACATCTACACATATGCAAACTAAGAAGTTAATTTGAGCTCAAATTGCATATAAATCAAATGAACTCCCACATAATTACTCCCAAACTAAAATCCACAAATCACTCTACTTCCAAAGCGAAGTAAGCTAAACTAGCAATGATAGATGAAAGGATGAAGTTGCTAACCATTTAGAACCCTTGGATAGATGGGACACCTGAAAGGACATTTATTGTCATAATCACTTTTGGTGTTTGTTAACAAGTAGATCATTTTACAGTTTGTCACTGTCCACAGGTTGGTATTATGATAAGTGAAATGTACCCTCACACTTTGGAAAGATTCCTGCTAGAGTGACACAGTTCTGGAAATTCTAGACCGGAGTCTCCGGTGTGGTCTGGAGTTTCGGGATGTGTCCCCGATGGAGGCTTCAGAATCATGGCTGGGACATTCTGTATGGGGGTGCGGAGCACGGTCTGGAGGCTTCTCCGGAATCTCCGGTCTTGGCTCAGACGGGGAGTCTCCGGTGCTGGAGGACCGGAGTCTCAGGCCCAGTTGGGTTGTTCCTAGCCCGGGTCATTCAGAAGGGCGGTCCGGAGGCTTGACCGGAGATAGGCCGGAATCTCCGGTGTACAGACCGGAGTCTCTGGTCTGGATTTTCTCCAAGGGTCAGAAAACGGTTCGTGGAGGGGGCTGCCTATAAATAGGGACCCTTATCCTATTCCTCTAGTTGCTCGAGCTGCTCAAGAACACAAACTCCATTAGAGCCACCAAATCCACAAGATCTCTTCATCCAACCATCCAAAGTCATTGATCTTTGGAGAATCGAAGGAGGAGGCCTTTATATACATCTTCACCAAGAGAGATCTTCATTTCCCCCTCATTCACTTGAGGCCCCCAAGCTCTAGTGTTTCTTTGGAAACCCTAACCTTGATTTGGTTCTTACAAGATTGTCTTTGATTGTTTTGACAACTTGCTTGTATTTGGGATCCTCCAATTAAGTTGTGGATGTGTGCCCCGAACTTGTTGTAAAGGTGTCGGCTTCCACCTCGAAGGTTGCTGATATAGTGGAAGGTGAATCGATCCCCTTGGGGTGAGATTCATCGGATAACAAGGGAGGCCTCTCGTGGCGTTGGTGGTTTGAAACCACCCCCTCTCCAAACGTAGACGTACTTCCCCTCAAAAGGAAGGAACTACGGGAAACACATCCTTGTGTCTCCGCGTCCACCACTTTGGTTACTTCTATCCTTTACCACACTTTACTTACTTGTTCTTGCTTAGTGTTGTGCTAGTTGTTGCTTGTTTGACATATAGGTAAATTCACCTTAGTTGCAGAATCTAGAGAATTTACCTTTCTTGTCAAACCCTAATTTGAAAAATAAGAAATTTTGAAGTAGCACCTATTCACCCCCCTCTAGGTGCCTATACGATCCTTTCAATTGGTATCAGAGCCTCGGCTCTTTATTCGGGCTTTACCGCCTAAGATAATATGGGTAGCCACGAAGGGGAAGGTGGTGGTGAGCACACCACGGTGACCATGGAAGATCTCAAAAACTTGGAAACAAGATTGAGCTCTTCCCTGGTCAACGAAGTCAAGAAGATTCTTGAGAAAGTTCTTAAAGACAAAGACGACTCATCATCCCCTTCTCCTCAAGAGGAGCCTCCATCAGTTTTACCCAAAGGGAATGCTATGGCATCTCCCGAGGGTATGATGGTGGGGGGGGGGGGTAATCAAGACAACACTAACTCCTCCACACAAAAGGATGGTGGGAAGGGTGAGCACCGTGATTCATGGTACTCTCCCGACCCCCCAATTCCTCACCCTCATATAAACAATAGAGGTGACCCACCTAAGCTTGAAGGATCTACTATGAAAACTCATGTGCACAACTCTTGCATTGAACTATGGAACATCATTGAACAAGGACTCTATATTGGTGATCCAGGCAACTTGACAATAAGAGAAGTTGTCAATAGTAAACTCAATGCCACTGCCTTGCACATGATTAAACAAGGATTGGGTACAAAGGATTACCCACACATTGAGCACCTTAGCAAAGCCAAGGAAGCTTGGGATGCTCTCACAGTGTTGTTTGTTGGGAATGAGAGCATGAGGAGGAACCGGTATGATGCCCTAAGCAATGAAGCCAAAGGCTTCTACATGAAGGAAGGTGAAGATCATGAAGACATGTATCGTAGGCTCAAGACCACTTCCACCGCTTTCAGAAATGTGGGTGCCTCACATGTGGATGATGCTTGGATAAAGAGGAAATATGTGAGTGCACTCATGCCCTTTGAGCCCACCGACTTGAAGAGCCTACAAGGAAGACACAACTACCATCTCATGTCCTCCAATGAAGTTATGCAAGATATGGCCTCTTTCAAGGTTGCCGCCAAGAATGCCAAAGATGCCTGTGCTTGTGCCCTTGGTATGAGCAATGTTGTCAATGTTGCTTTGAAGGCCAAAGTTGTGGAACATGGGGATGCAGATGATAGTGATGAAGGCCTCTCCATGGACCACCCCGATGATGTCAAGATTGCTCATAGTCAATATATGGCCTTCTATGCAAAGAACTTTTGGAAGAACCCCGCCAAGGCCAAGATGGAAATGCAACGAAGAAGCAACCCAAATGGGAAAAGAGAAAATACCACTAGATTGAGAACTTTCTTCAATTGTGGTGACCGCTATCACTTTGTGTCGAGTTGCCCATATGAGAAGAGAGAAGATCATGGGGGTAAGCTCGTGTTGAAGAAGACTCCCAAAGCACCTTACAAGAAACCCTTCATCAAGAAGAATCCCATCAACAAGAAGTCAGGAGAAATTGTCTTGATCACTCATGAAGAATACTCCTCCGACAATGAAGATGATGAAGAGGAAACATCTAATGGTGTGGCGGCTCTAGCCACTACTTTTACTCTGACATTCTCTCTCTTCGATTCTCCAAATGAGAACACTCCCATACAGAACGTCACTTGCCTTATGGCAAGAGGAACAGAGGTATCCTCATCATCTCACTCCACTCCCTTAGCTAATGATGAAAGTGATAATGAGATGTCTCTTGATGTAAAAAAGGGAATTAATTGCTTTCGATGAATTTATGACTAGCTTACAAGGGGATGCTAAGATACATTTTGGGAACATCTTAGATCAACTTTACCACACACAAGAACTTCTAGATGTAAGGTGTAAACATGGGCATGAACACATGATTGATCTAGAGGCCTTAAACAATGCTCTAGAAGAAGAATAAGAGACTAGGATGCCCCTTGAACTAAAACTTGAAGGGATAGATGAGGCCAATGACATTATTGTTAATAGACTCATCAAAGAACGTGATCATGCTATTGCTAAATGCAGAAGGGCTAAAAAGGACAAGATTGAGTTTGGTGTGGTTCATGGAAAACTTGGTGAGGACTTTAGGTTGCTTGACAAGGCTCACAAAGCCTTGGAAAGTGAACTCTTGTTACTCACAAAGTCCCATGAAACGCTTCAAACTCAATTGGTCAATATTCCTTCACCTAGTAACTTCATTCCATCTAGTAGTACAACTATTCTTGAAGAAAATGCTAGGTTGAAGGGGGAGCTAGCCAAGGCCACATTTCCAGTAGGTAACAAGTCCATTGATGATCTCTTCAGTAAGCAAAGGCATAGTGGTGAGAAAGGGGGCATTGGTTTTGTCTCCAAGGCAAAGAAGAAGAACCACAAGAAGAAGACCAAGCTTGCACAAGAGAAGAACAAGGCCATTGTGGATAGTAAGACCACAAGTGGTAAAACTACGTCTCATGATGATTTTGCGGGAAGTGCTAACCCTCACTATGTTCTAATGCATGATTACTATGGTGATGTGTATGCACAATATGTTGGCCCATATGATGGTTATATTGCTTGGTCTATTTGGGTCCCCAAGACCCTTGTTGCTAACAGAAGAGGACCCATTGAAAAATGGGTACCTAAAAATTAGCTTGATCTTTTGTAGACATATGCTTCTAGAGGGTCAAAGTGGGTGCTTGATAGTGGTTGCACTAGTCATATGACCGGAAGCTCATCTATTGTCAAGGACTTAAAGCCAAATGATGCTCAAATAACAGTGACATATGCCGACAAGTCAAAGTCTAAGGTAACAGGTTTCGACAAGGTTATGGTTGCTCACGACATTACACTCGTGAACGTCATGCTTGTTGAGACCCTTGGATACAATTTACTTTCAGTATGTTCTCTTGGAAAGATGGGCTTTGCCGTCTTTATTTATAATGATATTGTGGTCCTCATGTGGAGCAAGTCTCTCAAGGTAGCCTTCGTTGGGTACGTCGAACATGACTTGTATGTGGTGGACTTTTCGGGGAAAACCACTACAAGTGCGATGTGCTTATTCGGAAAGGCCGATGTGGATTGGTTATGGCATCGCCGACTAGCCCATGTCAATATGAGAACTTTGCAAAGTCTCCACAAGGAGGGCCATATTGTTGGACTAAAAGAAAATGTTTCCTTTGCCAAAGATCGTGTTTGCAGGGCCTGTGTTCTAGGAAAAATGCATGATGCTCCCCACAAGCCAAAGAACCGCATCAAGTCAACCAAGATCTTAGAGCTCCTTCATGTGGATCTCTTTGGTCCTCCATCTCATGCAAGTCTTGGTGGGAAGAAATATTGTTTGGTGATTGTTGATGACTTTTCAGGATACTCATGGGTGTATTTCTTCAAGTTGAAGAGTGAGACTCAAAATACCTTCATCTTCTTCATCAACATGGTTCAACGTCAATACAATCTTCCCGTGTTGATTATAAGAAGTGACAATGGCACCGAGTTCAAGAACTACACCTTGAATGATTTCCTTAGTGATGAGGGGATAAAACACCAATATTCCGCTGCATATACCCCTCAACAAAATGGTGTGGTTGAGAGTAAGAACCGGACTCTTATTGAGATGGCTAGGACCATGTTGGCGGAGTTTAAATCTCCATATAACTTTTGGGCCGAAGCCATCTCCACCGCTTGCCATGCATCAAACCGGCTCTACCTCCGCAAAGAAATCAACAAGACTCCATATGAAATACTTACCGGTAACAAGCCTAATATATCTTACTTCCGGGTGTTCGGTTGTAAGTGTTTCTATCTCATAAAAGGTGTTCGTTTGTCCAAATTTGAGTCTAAAGCATTCGAGGGTATTTTTGTTGGCTATGGTCTCGAATCTCACACTTATAGAATCTATGATAAGATCTCCGGAGCCATCATAGAATCTTGTAGTGTGACCTTCGAAGAATATGATGGTCCCCAAGGGGGGGAGTGTTGATGCTTGTGATGCAGATGATGAAATGCCTTAGGATGCCATAGGAAGAATGGGTGTGGGATATATCCGCCCCGTTGAGGAACCCCTTATGGCGGATCGAGAAGAACTATGCTCCACTCAAGTGGAGCCCTCATCTTCACATCATCAACAAGCTCCATCCACCGAGGAGGACAATGAATCAAGCCAAAGACAAGATGTGGACCCTCAACATGTTGATCAAAGTGACAACTCTAGCCAAGAGGAGATTGATTCATTCTCTAGGATGTCAAGTGGTGCCAAGTCAATTATTCAAGGAAGATCCGTACAAACTGCCTTGAGACAAGCTCAAATCTCTTAGAAGAGTGATTGATCAAGACCAAGGTTAATATTTGCCTCTTAATGAAGAGAATGATTCCCATGATGATCAAGGTCAAGTTGATGGTCAAGATGAGGACCAAAATGATGAAGAGGGTCCCCAAGAAACAACGAGGAGATCCACGCTTGTCGTGAAGCTAGAAAGGATAGAATGTTGGAATTAAGAGACCACTCTCTACAAAATGTGGCTGGTGACCTAAGGAAAGGCATTTCCACAAGGGCACAATTGAAGAGATTCAGTGAACACCAAGCACACATCTCCATGATTGAACCAAAAAAAGTGTGGGAAGCTCTTGCAGATTCGGATTGGTTGGAATCTATGCACAAAGAGCTCAACAACTTTGAGAGAAACAAAGTATGGAAGTTAGTTGAGAAGCCAAAGGATTGCCGCTATGTTATTGGCACGAAGTGTATATTCAAGAACAAGCAAGATGAGCATGGAATTATAGTAAGGAAAAGGCAAGATTGGTTGCACAAGGGTTCTCCCAAATTGAAGGCATTGATTATGGAGAGACATATGCACCCGTGGCTCGCCTTGAGTCCATCCGTATCCTTCTTGCTTATGCGGCACATCATAACTTTAAGTTGCAACAAATAGATGTAGAAAGTGCATTTTTTAATGGTCCATTAAATGAGTTGGTATATGTAAAGCAACCCCCGGGATTTGAGGATCCCAACTTCCCAAACCATGTCTACAAACTTGACAAGGCATTCTATGGGCTCAAGCAAGCCCCACGCACGTGGTATGAGCATCTTAGAGAGTTGTTGTTTGACCGTGGATTTGAGGTTGGGAAAATCGATCCCACTCTTTTTACTAAGAAGGTCAATGGGGAGCTTTTTGTATGCCAAATATATGTTGATGATATTATCTTTGGCTCATCTAACAAAGCTTTTAATGATGAATTCTCAAAGCTTATGACTAGTAGGTTCCAGATGTCTATGATGGGGGAGTTGAGAGTATTTCTTGGTTTTGAGATCAAGCAAGTTAGAGGAGGGACATTCTTAAACCAAGCCAAGTATACTCAAGATATTCTCAAGAGATTCAACATGCAAGATCTAAATGGAGCTCCTACTCCCATGGCTACAAAGACTCATCTAGAACAAAATCCAAATGGTAAAGATGTGGATCAAAAGGTATACCGGTCCATGATTGGTTCTTTGCTTTACCTTTGTGCATCTAGACCCGATATTGTGTTGAGTGTAGGTGTGTGTGCAAGATATCAAGCGACTCCTAAAGAAAGCCATTTAATGGCGGTCAAGATAATCTTTCGATATTTAGTTCATACCCCATTTTATGGTCTTTGGTATCCTCGAGGGTCAACATTTTCTCTTTGTGGGTACACGGACTTGGATTGGGCTGGTGATAAAGATGATAGAAAATCAACATCCGGGGCTTGCTAATTCCTTGGTAGGTCCTTGGTATGTTGGTCGTCTAAGAAGCAAAATTTCATATCTCTCTCCACCGTCGAAGCCGAGTATGTGGAAGCTGCTAGTGCTTGCACCCAATTGCTATGGATGAGGCAAACTTTAAAGGAATACAGTGTCCATTGTGACAAAGTGCCTCTTCTATGTGACAATGAAAGTGCTATCAAGATTGCCTATAACCCGGTGGATCACACAAGGACAAAGCATATTGAGATTCGCCATCACTTCATAAGAGATCATGTTGCTAGAGGTGATATTGATCTATAATACGTGTCAACCAAAGACCAACTTGCCGACATCTTCACGAAGCCACTTGATGAAGCAAGGTTTTGCTATTTGAGGAATGAACTAAATATCATTGATTCAAGGAGCTTGACTTGACTATCTTACATTCTCACCTATGACTCGACCCATATTTGGTTTAGGTGTAGGCATGGATATAGGGGGAGTGCGGTCCTAATTGATTGGACTATCCCTCCCCCATTATGACCAAAGCAATCAAAATCATTCCTCTTAATATCATTTTGTGATATGTGAGCTTAAATGACGAGTTTCGGTAATGGACCCAAGATATATCTTCGTGGTGCTAAGCCGAGTATACTCAAATATGGTGGCCTAGGCCACCGCCCTCTCACATTAGAGAGGTTGGTGCTTACTCGTGTTTGTCATTTCCTTGATTTTAGTCTTTTGAAGCTTTCCTAAATGTTTTTGTGAATTTCTATGGCTCTTATTGGTTCTTTGCAGTTTGATATCTCAACCCAAGCCTTTTCCCTATCTTAAACTTGTCTATCTCTCATATATGTCCCCAAACACCTATCCTGGAGTTTTTGGCCGAGGAGAACCGGAATCTTCGGTCCAGACGGTTTCTGCCACTTACAGTAAGGGGACGGGGTGAACTGAAACAACAGTTCCTCATTCTCAACCCCGTCCCCCTCCTCCTAACCCGTCGCCTCCCCTTCAAAACTCCTCCCCGGAGGTCAAGAAGCCCCCGGGATCCGCCGTGCCACCGACCAACTTTCTCCTCTCCTCCATTGGGTCATTCCCACCGGAGGAATTGATCCCATGGACAGATCTGGTACCTCTCCTCCTCTTTTTCTCCTAGGGTTCATCTCTAGATGTGTTTTTGAGGATTGGTGTTGATTTGTCCATTGGAATCACTTGTTTGCGTGCACTCTAGTACTTTAGCCTTGTTGCATTGCCCGATCTACTAGATTCACCCCCACCAGCATCTCCCCATCTCATGCCCGAGCCTCCGACCGGAGATTCCGGACCTAGGTCCGAAGACTCCGGTCCCCAGGACCGGAGACTCCGGCCTAAGCCAGAGACTCCGGTATGAGGTGCGGAGACTCTGGTATTGGGTGAATCAAAACAGACCGGAAATGCATCAAAGCTCTTATACTGCATTGTTGGGACATATATACTCATCTCCATGCTATCTCCCTCACTGCTGTTCACATGTGATGGTTCTAGCCGTCCTCGTCGTACCAAGGCCAAGTCACAAAGGGGCACTCCTCGCTATGATGAAGCTCAGGGTCAGTTTATCATGCCTCCTTCCAACCGAAGACAGCAGGCACTCGATGCAACCTATTTAAGGAGGGAGCAAGAAAGGACTAAACGAGAGGACCGTGCCAATAAGGACAAATATGACAACCTTCAGTACTTGGAAAAAAAATTCAAAAGAGGAGTTACGTGAGCTGAGGAAGACTGATTTTTATGTGTTGCCTCGTACCAGCGATGACCCTCAGTTCTGGAGGAAGGAGCAGGCTGCGTTCATGAAGTATGTGTATGGTGTGCTCACCAAATCACCTATCTGCCCACATAAGTACATGAGTGTTGAGCAGATGCGCCTCAGCCCCTACTTCAATGATGCTCTATGATCTGTGAGAAGATGGGACTATTTAACTTGATGGAGCTTCATGAAGACTACAATGTCTACCTTGTGCAGCAGTTCTACGCCACTATAGTGTTTGGGTCTGATCAAGACAGGACCATGACTTGGATGTCTGGCACCTCTCGCTGCACAGCTACATTCCATGACTTTGCCAACGTCATCTTTGAGACCTTTCATGGCGTATCCACTCCAGTTGGGCTGCGCATGCACTCTGCGGCTCTTGGTGAGAACAAGATGAAGCTTGCACCTCTGTATGGCAGCGAGGGTGTTGTAGGGGGGTCCAAGGGACTCAAGCCTCTCTACAACCTAATGTTGAGGATATTCCTTCATACCATCACACCAAGTGCTGGGAATGACGATGCTATTCGGGGTGGGCTAGTCAACCTTCTTTATCATACCCACCGGACCTACAATGCTGGCCCGGAAGCAGATACAGAACCAATTGATGTGATGGACTTTATTTTTGAGGAGATGTTCCATGATATTCTTTTCAAGGAGTCTCCTCCATATGTACCCTTGGTTATGAGGCTCATCAACTCCAAGGAGCATGATTCCCCGCTTGGCACAGCACCACATCTCACTGAGCACGCATTGGTCTCACTACAACAGAAGGGGCGTATGGGGCCTGCCTCTAGGTGTCGCTATGGGGATGATGATGAGGAGATTGATACTGATAGGGCACCCTCTCCACCGAGAGTTCAGAGGAAGAATTCCTCCAATGCCCCTATGCCCTCCATGACTAGGGACTATGTTCATGAGAGGGTCAAGAAGGCCACTTTCTGGGAAAGGACTCTGTGCTGCATGAATGTTGACATCCGCAAGCAGCAGCATGTCTCCTACCAAAGCAACATGCGTATTGGGAAGCTCCTCAAGGAAATCAAGGCACAGGGCGAAGTGGTTGATGAGGAAGGAGAGGGCGAGTACAATGATGAGCATGGTGCTCATGAGTCTACAGAGTCAGATCACACTCTCTCTTTTGGGGCATGGAATGCCCAGCAGGACAACCTTGTTGATTGGAAGACATTCTCTGATATCACCTCTGGATACGGGTACCAGGGTACCTCCTCTTCTCGCCCTCACGGCAAAGGGCCTGCAGTCCCTGATGATGATGATGACTTTGTTGAGGACGAGGAGGATGAGGATGCCGAGGATAACGAGGATGACGATGACTACTGAGTTGCTGGTGAAGGGTTTCGCAGCATAGTAAATCAAAAAAATTCTACGAATGCAAACGAGAAAGCCAAGATCTAATCTAGGAGATGCAATAAACGAGGGAGATAGATGAGATCTTCATACCCTTGAAGAAATCGCACAGAGGAAACGTTCAACAGAACGTGGGTGATGTAGTCGAACTAGCCTTCTCCTCCTCGCAATCCGATCCGATCCAACGCCGCAAGTGACGGCGCCTCCGAGAGATGCACACGTACGGTGCCGCGACGTCTCCTCCTTCCTTGGTCCAGCAAGTGGGGTGGAGAAACATATTGGATCTACAACACGACGGCGTGGTGCTTATGGTGGAGAATTTCTGCAGCAGGGCTTCGCCTACACGCAGTCGGGAGAGAGAGAGAGGTGGAGGGCAGCAGTAGGACGGATATGGTTGGAGGAGTAGGGGGAGGGGTGCGCCCCTGCCCACCTTATATAGAGGGCTGGCCGGCCCCCTTGGCCCCTCCTCCAAGCCCTAGGGCGGCGGCCCCAAGGGTTGGAGTGGGGGGCAAGTTTCCCCCCTCCTTCTAGAAGATCTCCCCTAGGGTTTCCCCTAGGCTGGCCGGCTGGGCCTTTGGGGCCTTGTGCCCCTGGACCAATGCGGACAGGGCACTTCCGCTTAGGCCCACGCAGGCCCCCGACAAGTGGGCCCATGTTGGTCCCACTTCGGAACCTTCTAGAACCTTCCGGTACAATACCGAATACTCCGAAACGATTCCGAAATCCAAAAACTGCTTTCCCTTATATGAATCTTATTCTCCGGACCATTCCGGAACCTCTCGTGATGTCCTAGATCTCATCCGAGACTCCGAGCAAAAACTCATTAAACAATTATCCATTCTATCCTAGCGTCGAAGCACGTTAAGTGTGTGACCCTACGGGTTCGAGAATATGCAGACATGGTCTTCTATCAATAATCAATAGCGGGGTCTAGAAACCCATATTGACTCCCACATATTCATTGATGATCATATTGGATGAACCACGATGCCAGGATTCAATTAATACCATATATGTATTCCCTTCGTCTCGCGATATTTTACTTGCCCGAGATTCGATCGTTGGTATCGTCATACCTAGTTCAATATCGTTCATAGCAAGTACTTTACTCATTCCGTAATCTGATATCACTTTGTGATTAACTCCTTAACCACGTGCTTGCAAGAGGTGTTGAAATCGATTACCGAGTGGGCCCGAGGTATATCTCTCCGACTCGGGAGGGACAAATTCCATCTCGATACATACAACCCAACAAGTACTTTCCGATCACCTGAGAGACACCTTTATGATCACCCTCACATAGGATGACGTTTGATGACCTCAAAGCTTTCTTCCGATACCAGGGAGTTGTATTATCTCATGGTCTAAGGAATACAACATATGACATAGGAAAAATCTTCGCAAAGATGAACACGATGACACGATCTAATTGCTCTGCTTAATTTGGTTCTGTCCATCATATAATTCTCCTAATGACATGATCTCATTATTAATCGACAACTCTTGTCTATGGTTAGGAAACCTTAACCATCATTAATAAATGAGCTAGTCCATAGAGGCGTACTAGGGACACAATGTTGTTCATAAACCACACAATTATCAAAGTTTCCGCTTAATACAATTCTAGCATGGAATATAAACTTTATCATGAACAAGAATTATAATAATAACATCTTTATTATTGCCTCTAGGGCATAATTCCAACAGTCTCCCACTTGCACTAGAGTCAATAATCTAGTTTACATCTGGCAACAATCTAACACCCATGGCATTAAGGTGCTGATAATGTTTTGCTCGTGGAAGAGGTTTAGTCAATGGATCTGCGACATTCATATCCGTATGTACTTTGCTAATCTTCAGATCTCCATCTGCTATATAATCTCGAATTATATGAAAACTGCGGTTTATGTGCTTGGTCTTTGGATGATATCTTGGTTCCTTAGCCAGTGCTATGGCGCCAGTGTTGTCGCACAATATCTCCAGTGGGTCCAAGGCACTTGGAACCACACCAAGATCAGTGATGAAGTTCCTGATGCAAACTCCTTCACTTGACGCTTATGAAGCAGCCATGTATTCCGCTTCTATTGTAGATCCCGCGATCACGCTTTGCTTGCAGCTTCTCTAACTCACAGCTCCTCCATTCAAAATAGTCTGAGATTTAGAATCATCCGGGTCGGTGTCGAAACTAGCATCGACGTAACCTTTTACGATGAGCTGCTCATCACCTCCATAGACCAAGAACATTTCTTTAGTCCTATTTAAATACTTTAGGATGTTCTTTACGGCTATCCAGTGTTCCACTCCTGGATCACTTTGGTATCTGCTCGTCAAACTAAGAGCATTGGACACATCCGGTCTAGTACATAGCATGGCATACATGATAGAACCTATGGCCGAGGCATAAGGCACTTTGCTCATAGTATCTCTATCGTTTACCTAGCTAGACAGTGAGCCTTGCTCAATATCTTACCTGACAACATGGGCAATGAACCTTTCTTTGATTTATCCATTCTAAACCTTTTCAGAACTTTGTCTAGGTATGTACTTTGGCTTAAAGCTATTAGGCGTCTTTGTCTATCTCTATAGATTTTGATGCCTAATATATAAGCAGCTTCTCCTAGGTCTTTCATTGAAAAACATTTATTCAAATAACTCTTCACATCGTTAAGCATACCGATGTCATTTCCAATAATCAATATGTCATCCACATATAGTACTAAAAATGTCACCGAGCTCCCACTCACTTTCTTGTAGATACAAGCTTCGTAGCAATTTGGAACAAATCCAAAGCTCTTGATCACTTGATCAAAATGAAGGTTCCAACTCCGAGATGCTTGCTTCAGTCCATAAATGGAACGCTGAAGTTTGCACACCTTATTAGAATCCTTAGGATCGACAAAACCTTCGGGCTGCATCATATACAACTCTTCATCAATGTTGCCATTGAGGAACGCAGTCTTGACATCCATCTGCCATATTTCATAATCATGAAATGCAGAAATTGCTAATAAAATCCGAATGGACTTAAACATCGCTACGGGAGAGAAAGTCTCATCGTAGTCAACACCTTGAACTTGTCGAAACCCTTTTGCGACAAGCCGAGCTTTATAGACAGTAACATTACCATCCACGTCCGTTTTCTTCTTGAAAATCCATTTGCACTCAACGGCCTTACGGTCGCTAGGAGGGTCCACCAAAGTCCATACTTGGTTTTCGCTCATGGATCCCAATTCGGATTTCATGGCCTCTAGCCATTTCTTAGAGTCTGGGCTCATCATTGCTTCCTCATAGTTCACAGGTTCACTGTTGTCTAACAACAAGATGGGTAAGACAGGGTTGGCATACCATTCAGGAGTGGCACGTGACCTTGTCGACCTGCGAAGTTCAGTAGTAGCATCGTTCGAAGTTTCATGATCCTCGTCATTAGCTTCCTCTCTTGTTGGTGCAGACGGCACTGGAACAATTTCAGGTGCTGCGCTACTCTCCAACTCGAGAGAAGGTTCAATAACCTCGTCTAGATCTACCTTCCTCCCACTCACTTCTTTCGAGAGAAACTCCTTCTCAAGAAAGGATTCGTTCTTTGCAACAAACACTTTGCCTTCGGATCTGTGGTAGAAGGTATACCCAATCGTTTCCTTAGGGTATACTATGAAGACGCATTTCTCTGCTTTGGGTTCGAGCTTGTCCGGCATCAACTTCTTGACGTAAGCTTCGCATCCCCAAACTTTTAAGAAACGACAACTTGAACCAAACCACAGTTCATACGGTGTCGTCTCAACGGATTTAGATGGTGCCCTATTTAAAGTGAATGCAGCGGTTTCTAATGCATAACCCCAAAATGATAACGGCAAATCTGTAAGAGACATTATTGATCGCACCATATCTATTAGAGTTCGATTCCGGCGTTCAGACACACCATTGCGTTGTGGTGTTCCGGGTGGCGTGAGTTGCGAAACAATTCCGCTTGCTTTGAGATGCGTGAGAAAATCATAACTCAAATATTCACCTCCACGATCGGATCGTAGAAATTTAATTTTCCTGTTACGATGGTTTTCCACTTTGTTCTGAAATTCTTTGAACTTTTCAAACGTTTCAGATTTATGTTTCATTAAATATATATACCCATATCTACTTAAGTCATCAGTAAAAGTGAGAAAATAGCGATATCCACCGCGCATCGAAACACTCATTGGTACGCATACATCGGTATGTATAATTTCCAATAAGTCCGTTGCTCGCTCCATTATTTCGGAGAATGGGGTTTTGATCATCTTGCCCATGAGGCACGGCTCGCATGTGTCAAATGATTCAAAATCAAGAGACTCCAAAAGTCCATCAGAATGGAGTTTCTTCATGCGTTTTACACCAATATGACCTAGACGGCAGTGCCACAAATAAGTTGGGTTATCACTATCTACTTTGCATCTCTTAGCCTCAATGTTATGGATGTGCGTTTCATCGCTTTCGAGATTCAGAAGAAATAAACCATTCACAACAGGTGCATGACCATAAAAGATGTTATTCATATAAATAGAACAACCATTATTCTCCGATTTAAATGAATAACCGTCTTGCAATAAACATGATCCAGATATGATGTTCATGCTCAACGCAGGCACATAATAACATTTATTAAGGTTTCAAACTAATCCCGAAGGTAAAACTAAGGAGAGCGTGCCGACGGCCATCACATCAACTTTTGATCCATTGCCAACGCGCATCGTCACCTCATCCCTTGCTAGCCCACGTCTATTCCGTAGCTCCTGTTTCGAGTTACAAATATTAGCAACTGAACCAGTATCATATACCCAGGCACTACAACGAGCGCTAGTAAGGTAAACATCAATAACATGTATATCAAATATACCTTTAATGGTGCCAGCCTTCTTGTCCGCTAAGTACTTCAGACAGTTGCGCTTTCAGTGACCCTTGTCCTTGCAATAGAAGCACTCAGTGTCCGGCTTAGGTCCAGACTTGAGCTTCTTCTCAGCAGGGGCAACGCGCTTGCCGCTGCCTTTCTTGAAGGATTTACTTGCACCCTTACCTTTCTTAAATCTAGGGGCCTTGTTGACCATTAACACATGATTATCTTTCTTGATATCCACCTCCGCAGCTTACAGCTAGCGAAGAGCTCAGTGATCGTATCAGTGGAACGAATCTGATTGTGAGTAACTACAAAACCTTTGTAGCTAGGAGGGAGTGATTGCAGAACTCTGTCAATCTTGAGCTCTTCTGGAATCTTGCAGTCCAGTTGCTCAAGACGTTGAGTGTAGCCGATATCTTAATGGCATGCTCACTAACGGAACTCCCTTCCTCCATCTTGCAGTTAAAGAACTTCTCAGAGATATCATATCTCTCAGAACGGGCCTGAGTCTGAAACATGGTTTTCAGTTCCTCAAGAATCTCAAAGGGCCCGGCGAACTCCTCAAAACAATTTTGAAGGTCCGGTTCCATAGCAAACAACATGGTACTTTTAATCACTCCATAATCATCTTTGCGCGACTGCTAAACAACTTTTTCATCAGTCGACGCATCAATAGCAGGGGCGTCACCTAGCGCTTTCTCTAGTACATAGTCCTTTTGTCCGCCAGCGAGAATGATTCTCAGATTGCGGAACCAGTTGGTGAAGTTAGACCCATTGTTCTTAAGCTTTTCTTTCTCAGCAAAAACATTGAAGTTGAAGTTGGACTTAGCCATTTGATCTACAAAATTTGCAAGTACAATTTAGACTATGTTCATGATAACTAGTTCAACTTAATCAAATTACTAGATGAACTCCCACTAAATTCAACATCCCTCAAGTTGTTTAGTGAACATGATCCAAATTCACCACACCTAATCCGATCTTCACGAGAAGAGATGTGGTTTCAATGGTGGACAACAAAGTGTCAATCATATCATTCATATGACTCATGTTTAACCTTTCAGTTCGTGTGTTCCGAGGCCATGTATGTACATGCTAGGCTCGTCAAGTCAAACCCAAGTATTTCCGCATGTGCAAAACTGGCTTGCACCCGTTGTATGTGAACGTAGAGTTTATAGCACCCGATCATCACGAGGTGCTTGAACACGACGAACTTTCGCAATGGTGCATACATGGGGAGAACACAATTTTATCTTGATCTTTAAGTGAGGAATCATCTTATAATGCTACCGTCGCGATCTAAGCATAATAAGATACATAAAAGGATAAACATCACATGCATACAATTTTATGTGACATGGTATAGCCAATCTCCGCGCAATGATCTCCATCTTGTGCGCGCCATCATGATCTCCATCACTCCATCATGATTGCATCCACCACGAATAGCAACTACAACTATTGCTAACTACTTAGCGATAAAGTAAAGCTATTACATGGCGTATAAGAAGTTGACACAAAGGTCATACACAATTATAAAGACAACCATATGGCTCCTGCCGGTTGTGAACTCATCGACATGCAGGTCGTGAACTATTACAAAACATGATCATTGCATACAACATACACATCATATCTTGAGCCATACCATTGTAGGGTTTCGTAGCATGGAAAACAAAAAATTTCTATCGCATACAAACAAACAAGCCAAGATCTATCTACTAGATTGTAGCAACGAGTCGATGGAATAACTCACCCTCGAAGATTCCAAAGTGTTTAACAAGAGCGGATTCTCGTGGGTGATATAGTCGTACTCTTCCCGATCTCAAGATCGCGTAGACTATCCTTCCGACGCTGCGTTCCGGTAGCGCTCCCGCAGTCGGTCACACGTTCGGTACTTGACGAAGACCTTCTCCCTTGTTCCAGCAGGCAGCGGAGGTTGTAGCACTCTCCTCGCGATTCCGGCAGCACAACGGCGTGGTACCGGAAGTAGAGGGGAGATCTCGCAGGGCTTCGCCTTAAGCCGGAGCGAGTATGGTGGACTACGAGAGAGCCTTGGCGGTCTAGGGTTTAGACACACCAAGTAGAAGGGGCTAGGCCGGCGGCTAGGGCAACTAGAAGCCCCAACTCGGCGGCTTGGGAGAAATCCCTAGGCTGTGGCTAGGGTTTAGGTTTAGAGGGAGGGAACTTGTGTGTTTGGAGGGGCAGCCCTGCCCCTCCTTATATAGGTGGAGGGAGGCGCGCAATGGGAGGGGAGTCCCTCCCCAACTCGGCCTCCAAGTGGGCCGGCGGTGGAGGGGAGGAACTCTCCCCCAAGTAGGTTTCCTACTTCCCCTCCACCTGTTGGAATTATGCCCTAGAGGCAATAATAAAGATGTTATTATTATAATTCTTGTTCATGATAATGTTTATATTCCATGCTAGAATTGTATTAAGCGGAAACTTTAATACTTGTGTGGTTTGTGAAAAACACCGTGTCCCTAGTACACCTCTAAGGACTAGCTCATTGATTAATGATGGTTAAGGTTTCCTAACCATGGACATGAGTTGTCGATTAATAATGAGATCGTATCATTGGGAGAATGATATGGTGGACAGACCCAAACTAAGCGAAGCAATTAGATCGTGTCATCGTGTTTGTCTTTGCGAAGCTTTTCTTATGTCAAATATTGTATTCCTTAGACCATGAGATAATACAACTCCCTGGTATCGGAAGAAAGCTTTGAGGTCATCAAACGTCATCCTATGAGATGGTGATCATAAAGGTGTCTCTCAGGTGATCGGAAAGTATCTGTTGGGTTGTATGTATCGAGATGGGATTTGTCGCTCCCAAGTCGGAGAGATATACTTCGGGCCCACTCGGTAATCGATATAAACACCGCTTGCAAGCATGTGGTTAAGGAGTTAATCACAAAGTGATATCGGATTACGGAACGAGTAAAGTACTTGCTGTGAACGACATTGAACTAGGTATGACGGTACCGACGATCAAATCTCGGGCAAGTAAAAATATCACGAGACGAAGGGAATATATATATGGGATTGATTGAATCTTGGCATCGTGGTTCATCCGATATGATCATCGATGAATGTGTGGGAGTCAATATGGGTTTCCAGACCCCGCTGTTGATTATTGATAGAAGATCATGTCTGCATATTCTCGAACCCGCAGGGTCACACACTTAACGTGTCTCGACGCTAGGATAGATTGGATAATTGGTTTATCAGTTTTTGTTCGGAGTCTCGGATGGGATCCGGGACATCACGAGAGGTTCCGGAGTGGTCCGAAGAATAAGATTCATATAAGGCAGTGCAGTTTTTGGAGTTCGGAATTGTTCCGGGTTAATCGGTATTGTACCGGAAGCTTCTAGAACCTTCCGGAAGGGGACCAACATGGCCCTACCTTCCGGGAGGGGGCATGGGCCTATGAGGGAGTGCCCTGGATGCATTGGGCCAGGGGAACAAGGCCCCATAGGGCCCAGCCGGCCAAGAGAGGTTTAAACTCTGGATAGAGCTTCTAGAAGGGGGGGGGGTTTCCTTGCCCCCCACTCCTTATCCTTTGGGGCCGCCGGTTTGGGCTTGGGGGAGGGGCTAGGGATGCTCCCCCCCTCTATATAAGGAGGGGTGGGGGCGCACCAACCCCCCACACCTTCCCCTTCAACCCTAGCCGCCCTGCTGCCCTTCCTCTCTCCCTCCCGACTGCTTGTAGGCGAAGCCCTGCTGCAGAAATTCTCCACCAATTGCACCACGCCGTCGCGTTGTAGATCCAACCCATCTCTCCACCATACTTGCTGGACCAAGGAAGGAGGATACGTCGAGGTGCCGCACGTGTGCATCTCACGGAGGCACCGCCACTTGTGGTGCTAGATCGGATCGGATCGCGAGGAGGAGAAGCGAGTACGACTACATCACCCACGTTCCGACGAATGTTCCGCTGTGCGAATCTTCAAGGGTATGAAGATCTAATCCAATCTCTCTCGTTGTTTGCATCTCCTAGATTAGATCTTGGCTTTCCCTCTGTTCGCATCCGTAGAAAATTTTGATTTACTATGCCGCGAAACCCTTCAGTGGTATCAGAGCTAGATTTATGCGTAGATGTGTTTCACGAGTAGAACGCAACATGGTTGTTGCGGGCGTTGATGTTTTCTGTTGCAAGCCTCTTGTTTGTGTTCTTCTTATGACGCGGGATAGTGAGATTGAAGCGGTCCAGGCCAACCTTACGCGATTTCGTTCGCGAGACCGGCTCCGCACTTGACGTGTGGCTTTTTCCACACATGCGGCTGGTGGATGTCAGTTTCTCTCACTATAGTTGTCATGGGATTAACACCGGAGTTTGGCAACCATAATATCACCGTTGTGGCTTTCCGTAGGTAAGAATCGTTCTTAGCATCTACTCCCATAAGCCATGTAAAACATGCAACAACAAAGTAGAGGCGTCTAACTTGTTTTTGCAGGGAGTGTTTTCTGTGATATGGTATGGCCCAAGATGTGATGTGTATATTGTATGCGATGATCATGTTTTGTAATGTTTCACGACTTGCATGTCGATGAGTACACAACCGGCAAGAGCCATATGGTTGTCTTTATAATTGTGTATGACCTGCGAGTCAACTTCTTATACGCCATGTAATAGCTTTACTTTATCGCTAAGTAGTTAGCAATGGTTGTAGTTGCTATTCGTGGTGGAGGCAATCATGGTGGAGTGATGGAGATCATGCCGAAACGCACAAGATGGAGATCATTGCGCGAAGATTGGCTATACCATGTCACATAAAGTTATATGCATGTGATGTTTATCCTTTTATGTATCTTATTATGCTTAGATCGCGACGGTAGCATTATAAGATGATTCCTCACTTAAAGATCAAGATAAAAACTGTGTTCTCCCCAAGTATGCACCGTTGCGAAAGTTCGTCGTGTCCAAGCATCACGTGATGATCGGGTGCTATAGACTCTACGCTCACATACAACGGGTGCAAGCCAGTTTTGCACACGCGGAAATACTTGGGTCTAACTTGACGAGCCTAGCATGTACAGACATGGCCTCGGAACACAAGAACTGAAAGGTTAAGCATGAGTCATATGAATGATATGATCGACACTTCGTTGTCCACCATTGAAACCACATCTCTTCTCGTGATGATCAGATTAGGTGTGGTGAATTTGGATCGTGTTCACTAAACAACTTGAGGGATGTTGAATTTAGTGGGAGTTCATCTAGTAATTTGATTAAAAGTTGAACTAGTTATCATGAACATGGTCTAATTTGTACTTGCAAATACTGTAGATCAAATGGCTAAGTCCAACTTCAATTTCAACGTTTTTGCTGAGAAGGAAAAGCTTAGAAACAATGGGTCTAACTTCACCAATTGGTTCCGCAATCTAAGAATCATTCTCTCTGGCGGTCAAAAGGACTATGTCCTTGGGAAGGCGTTAGGTGACCCCCCTGCTGCAACTGCGTCGGCTGATGAGAAAGCTGTCTATCAGTCGCGCAAAGATGATTATGGTGTGATTAAGAGCACCATGTTGTTTGCTATGGAACCGGAACTTGAAAATCGTTTTGAAGACTATCCCGGGCCCTTTGAGATTCTCGAAGAGCTGAAAACCATGTTTCAGACTCAGGCCCGTTCTGAGAGATATGAGATCTCTGAGAAGTTCTTTAACTGCAAGATGGAGGAAGGGAGTTCCATTAGTGAGCACGCCATTAAGATGACGGGCTACACTCAACGCCTTGAGCAACTGGCATGCACGATTCCAGAGGATCTCAAGATTGACAGGGTTCTGCAATCACTCCCTCCCAGCTACAAAAATTTTGTAGTGACTCATAATCAGATTGGTTCCACTGATACGATCACCGAGCTCTTCGCTAAGCTGAAGGCCGCGGAAGTGGACATCAAAAAGGATAATCATGTGTTGATGGTCAACAAGCCCACCTTCAAGAAAGGTAAGGGAGCAAAGAAGCCCTTCAAGAATGGCGGAGGCAAGCGCACTGCCCCTGCTGAGAAGAAGCTCAAGTCTGGTCCTAAGCCGGACACTGAGTGCTTCTATTGCAAGGACAAGGGTCACTGGAAGCGCAACTGTCCGAAGTACTTAGCGGAAAATAAGGCTGGCACCATCAAAGGTATATTTGATATACATGTTATTGATGTTTTCCTTACTAGCCCTCGTTGTAGTGCCTGGGTATTTGATACCGGTTCAGTTGCTAATATTTGTAACTCGAAACAGGAGCTACGGAATAGCCGGTGGCTTGCGAGGGATGAGGTGACGATGCACGTTGGCAACAGATCAAGAGTTGATGTGATGGCCGTCGACACGCTCTCCTTAGTTTTACCTTTGGGATTAGTTTTAAACCTTAATAAGTGTTATTATGTGCCTGCGTTGAGCATGAACATTATTTCTGGATCTTGTTTATTGCAAGACGGTTATTCATTTAAATCGGAGAATAATGGTTGTTCTATTTATATGAGTAACATCTTTTATGGTCATGCACCTATTGTGAATGGTTTATTTCTTCTAAATCTCGAAAGGGATGAAACACACATCCATAACATTAAGGCTAAGAGATGCAAATTAGATAGTGATAATACTACTTATTTGTGGCACTGTCGTCTAGGTCATATTGGTGTAAAGCGCATGAAGAAACTCCATTCTGATGGACTTTTGGAGTCTCTTGATTTTGAATCATTTGACACATGCGAACCATGCCTCATGGGCAAGATGATCAAAACCCCGTTCTCCGGTATGATGGAGCGAGCAACGGACTTGTTGGAAATCATACATACCGATGTATGCGGACCGATGAGTGTTTCGACGCGCGGTGGATATCGCTTTTTTCTCACTTTTACCGATGACTTAAGTAGATATGGGTATATCTATTTAATGAAACATAAATCTGAAACGTTTGAAAAGTTTAAAGAATTTTAGAATGAAGTGGAGAACCATCGTAACAGAAAGATTAAGTTTCTACGATCCGATCGTGGAGGTGAATATTTGAGTTATGATTTTCTCACGCATCTTAAAGCAAGCGGAATCGTTTCGCAACTCACGCCACCCGGAACACCACATCGCAATGTCTGAACACCGGAATCGAAACTTATTAGATATGGTCCGATCAATGATGTCTCTTACTGATTTGCCGTTATCATTTTGGGGTTATGCATTAGAAACCGCTGCATTCACTTTAAATAGGGCTCCATCTAAATCCGTTGAGACGACACCGTATGAACTGTGGTTTGGTGCGAAACCTAAGTTGTCGTTTCTTAAAGTTTGGGGATGCGAAGCTTACGTCAATAAGTTGATGCCGGACAAGCTCGAACCCAAAGCGGAGAAATGCGTCTTCATAGGATACCCTAAGGAAACTATTGGGTATACCTTCTATCACAGAACCGAAGGCAAAGTGTTTGTTGCAAAGAACGGTTCCTTTCTTGAGAAGGAGTTTCTCTCGAAAGAAGTGAGTGGGAGGAAAGTAGAGCTAGACGAGGTTATTGAACCTTCTCTTGAATTGGAGAGTAGCGCAGCACCTGAAATTGTTCCAGTGCCACCTGCACCAACAATAGAGGAAGCTAATGACAAGGATCATGAAGCTTCGGACGATGCTGCTACTGAACGTCGCAGGTCGACAAGGTCGCGTGCCCCTCCTGAGTGGTACGGCAACCCTGTCTTAACTGTCTTGTTAGTAGAAGACAGTGAACCTACGAACTATGAGGAAGCGATGATGAGCCCAGACTCTGAGAAATGGCTAGAAGCCATGAAATCCGAATTGGGATCCATGAGCGAAAACCAAGTATGGATTTTGGTGGACCCTCCTAGCGACCGAAAGGCCGTTGAGTGCAAATGGATCTTCAAGAAGAAAACGGACGCGGATGGTAATGTTACCGTCTATAAAGCACGGCTTGTCGCGAAAGGTTTTCGACAAGTTCAAGGTGTTGACTACGATGAGACTTTCTCTCCCGTAGCGATGTTTAAGTCCATTCAGATTTTATTAGCAATTGCTACATTTCATGATTATGAAATATGACAGATGGATGTCAAGACTGCGTTCCTCAATGGCAACATTGATGAAGAGTTGTATATGATGCAACCCGAAGGTTTTGTCGATCCTAAGGATGCTGATAAAGTATGCAAGCTTGAGCGTTCCATTTATGGACTAAAGCAAGCATCTCGGAGTTGGAACCTTCGTTTTGATCAAGTGATCAAGAGCTTTGGATTTGTTCCAAATTGCTACGAAGCTTGTATCTACAAGAAAGTGAGTGGGAGCTCGGTGACATTTCTGGTACTATATGTGGATGACATATTGATTATTGGAAATGACATTAACATGCTTAACGATGTGAAGAGTTATTTGAACAAGTGTTTTTCAATGAAATACCTAGGTGAAGCTGCTTATATATTGGGCATCAAAATCTATAGAGATAGAAAAAGACGCCTGATAGCTTTAAGCCAGAGTACATACCTAGACAAAGTTCTGAAAAGGTTCAGAATGGATAAGGCAAAGAAAGGTTCAGTGCCTATGTTGTCAGGTAAGATATTGAGCAAGGCTCAGTGTCCAGCTACGGTAAATGATAGGGAAGCTATGAGAAAAGTGTCTTATGCCTCGGCCATAGGTTCTATCATGTATGCCATGCTATGTACTAGACCGGATGTGTCCAATGCTCTTAGTTTGACGAGCAGGTATCAAAGTGATCCAGGAGTGGAACACTGGACAGCCGTGAAGAACATCCTAAAGTACCTAAATAGGACTAAAGAAATGTTCTTAGTCTATGGGGGTGATGAACAGCTTGTCGTAAAAGGTTACGTCGACGCTAGTTTCGACACCGACAAGGATGATTCCAAATCTCAGACAGGATACGTTTATATTTTGAATGGAGGAGCTGTGAGCTGGAGAAGATGCAAGCAAAGCGTGATCGCGGGATCAACAGTAGAAGCGGAATACATGGCGGCTGCAGAAGCGTCAAGTGAAGGAGTTTGGATCAGGAACTTCATCACTGAGCTTGGCGTGGTTCCAAGTGCATTGGACCCACTGGAGATATTGTGTGACAACACTGGCGCCATAGCACTCGCTAAGGAACCAAGATATCATCCAAAGACCAAGCATATCAACCGCAAGTTTCATATAATCCGAGATTATATAGCAAATGGAGATCTGAAGATTAGCAAAGTACATACAGATCTGAATGTCGCAGATCCATTGACTAAACCTCTTACACGTGTAAAACATGATCAGCACCTCAGTGCCATGGGTGTGAGATTGTTGCCAGATGTAAACTAGATTATTTACTCTAGTGCAAGTGGGAGACTGTTGGAATTATGCCCTAGAGGCAATAATAAAGATGTTATTATTAGAATTCTTGTTCATGATAATGTTTATATTCCATGCTAGAATTGTATTAAGCGGAAACTTTAATACTTATGTGGTTTGTGAACAACACCGTGTCCCTAGTACGCCTCTAAGGACTAGCTCACTGATTAATGATGGTTAAGGTTTCCAAACCATGGACATGAGTTGTCGATTAATAATGAGATCATATCATTGGGAGAATGATATGGTGGACAGACCCAAACTAAGCGAAGCAATTAGATCGTGTCATCGTGTTCGTCTTTGCGAAGCTTTTCTTATGTCAAATATTGTATTCCTTAGACCATGAGATAATACAACTCCATGGTATCGGAAGAAAGCTTTGAGGTCATCAAACGTCATCCTATGAGATGGTGATCATAAAGGTGTCTCTCAGGTGATCGGAAAGTATCTGTTGGGTTGTATGTATCGAGATGGGATTTGTCCCTCCCAAGTCAGAGAGATATACTTCGGGCCCACTCGGTAATCGATATCAACACTGCTTGCAAGCATGTGGTTAAGGAGTTAATCACAAAGTGATATCGGATTACGGAACGAGTAAAGTACTTGCTGTGAATGAGATTGAACTAGGTATGACGGTACCGACGATCAAATCTCGGGCAAGTAAAAATATCGCGAGACGAAGGGAATATATATATGGGATTGATTGAATCCTGGCATCGTGGTTCATCCGATATGATCATCGATGAATGTGTGGGAGTCAATATGGGTTTCCAGACCCCGCTGTTGATTATTGATAGAAAATCATGTCTGCATATTCTCGAACCCGTAGGGTCACACACTTAACGTGTCTCGACGCTAGGATAGATTGGATAATTGGTTTATGAGTTTTTGTTCGGAGTCTCGAATGGGATCCGGGACATCACGAGAGGTTTCGGAGTGGTCCGAAGAATAAGATTCATATAAGGCAATGCAGTTTTTGGAGTTCGGAATTGTTCCGGGTTAATCGGTATTGTTCCGGAAGCTTCTAGAACCTTCCGGAAGGGGAACAACGTGGCCCTACCTTCCGGGAGGGGGCATGGGCCTATGAGGGAGTGCCCTGGCCGCATTGGGCCAGGGGCACAAGGCCCCATAGGGCCCAGCCGGCCAAGAGAGGTTTAAACTCTGGATAGAGCTTCTAGAAGGGGGGGGGTTTCCTTGCCCCCCACTCCTTATCCTTTGGGGCCGCCGGTTTGGGCTTGGGGGAGGGGCTATGGCTGCGCCCCCCTCTATATAAATAGGGGTGGGGGCGCACCAACCCCCCACACCTTCCCCTCCAACCCTAGCCGCCCTGCTGCCCTTCCTCTCTCCCTCCCGACTGCTCGTAGGCGAAGCCCTGCTGCAGAAATTCTCCACCAATTGCACCGCGCCGTCGCGTTGTAGATCCAACCCATCTCTCCACCATACTTGCTGGACCAAGGAAGGAGGATACGTCGAGGTGCCGCACGTGTGCATCTCATGGAGGCACCGCCACTTGTGGTGCTAGATCGGATCGGATCGCGAGGAGGAGAAGCGAGTACGACTATATCACCCACGTTCCGACGAACGTTCCGCTATGCGAATCTTCAAGGGTATGAAGATCTAATCCAATCTCTCTCATTGTATGCATCTCCTAGATTAGATCTTGGCTTTCCCTCTGTTCGCATCCGTAGAAAATTTTGATTTACTATGCCGCGAAACCCTTCACCACCTTCCAAAATAGCCGTTTGACTTTTCAAATTCGCGTTTGACTTTTCAAACTAGGATTTGATTAAACCCTCTATTTTGTTCAGCGATGACACCTAGTACATGATGCAATCAATGCAACTTGATATGACACATTCATGTATCCTTCCCCTCCGGAGTGCCGGACATTCCGGAACCTTCTAGAACATTCCCGATGAAAACACCGGAACCATTCTCCAACCCCGAAACAGGACTTTCCTTATATGAATCTTATTCTCCAGACCATTCCGGATCTCCTCTGATATCCCGGATCCCATCCGAGACTTCGAACAACATTCGGTCTCTTACTCATAATTCCATAACTACTCAAACAACGTCGAATCCTTAAGTGTGTCTCCCTACGGTTCGTGAATTATGCGGACATGATCGAGACACTTCTCCGAACAATAACCAATAGAGGAATCTGGAAATTCATATGACTCCCACATATTTCTACGATTACTTTACGATCGAATGAACCACTTACATACGATACCAATTTCCCTTTGTCTCACGATAGTTTACTTATCCGAGGTTATGATCGTCGGTATCTCTGCATACCTAGTTCAACCTCGTTACTGATAAGTACTCTTTTATCGTTCCCGTGATATGTGATCCCTTGTGAGCCAGTCACATGCTTGCAAGCTAATTGGATGACATTTCACCGAGAGGGCCCAGAGTATATCTATCCGTCATATGGATGGACAAATCCCACTCTTGATCCATGTGTCTCAACCAATACTTTCCGAACACTCAATGCCACCTTTATAGCCACCCAGTTACGGTGTGGTGTTTGATGTCATCAAAGCATCCTTCCGGTGAAGGTGATATGCATGATCTCATGGTCGAAGGAATTAGGTTACTATGTATCAGAAAGCATATAGCAATTGAATTATTAAAATGACTTGATCTTTATGCTACGCTTATCTATAGGAGTATGTCCACCATATCATTCTCCTAACGATATGATCTTGTTGTTAATAACATCTCAATGTTCATGATAGGGAAACCACAATCATTTATTAACCAACAAGCTAGTATTATGAAGAGGCTTTACTAGGGACTTCAATTTAAGTTTACAAATCACACAAGTATTAATGTTTCCTTGTTAATACTATTATAGCATGAATGTAAACATTTATCATAAACACAAAGATATAATTAATAACTACATTTATTATTGCCTCTAGGGCATATCTCCAACAACCATATCACAAAACACTCCCTGCAAAAAAAAGTTAGACGCCTATACTTTGTTGTTGCATGTTTTACGTGGCTTATGGGAGTAACAAGCTAAGAACGATTCTTACCTACGGAAAGCCACAACGGTGATATTATGGTTGCTAACATCCGGTGTAAATCCCATGACTACTATAGTGAGAGAAACTGGCATCCACCAGCCGCATGTGTGGAACAAGCCACACGTCAAGTGCGGAGCCGGTCTCACGAACGAGGTCGCGTAAAGTTGGCCTGGAACGCTTCGATATCACTATGCCGCGCCATAAGAGATACACAACAAGAGGCTTGCAACAGAAAACATCAACGCCTGCAACAAGCATGTTGCGTTCTACTCGTGAAACACATCTACGCATAGATCTAGCTCTGACACCACTGAAGGGTTTCGCAGCATAGTAAATCAAAAAAATTCTACGGATGCGAACGAGAAAGCCAAGATATAATCTAGGAGATGCAATCAACGAGATATATAGATGAGATCTTCATACCCTTGAAGAAATCGCACAACAGACACGTTCAACAGAACGTGGGTGATGTAGTCGAACTAGCCTTCTCCTCGCGATCCGATCCGATCCAACGCCGCAAATGACGGTGCCTCCGAGAGATGCACACGTACGGTCCCGCGACGTCTCCTCCTTCCTTGGTCCAGCAAGTGGGGTGGAGAAATAGATTGGATCTACAACACGACGACGTGGTGCTTATGGTGGAGAATTTTTGCAGCAGGGCTTCGCCTACACGCAGTCGGGAGAGAGAGAGGTGGAGGGCAGCAGTAGGACGGCTAGGGTTGGAGGAGTAGGGGGAGGGGTGCGCCCCTGCCCACCTTATATATAGGGCTGGCCGGCCCCCTTGTCCCCTCCTCCAAGCCCTAGGGCGGCGGCCCCAAGGGTTCGAGTGGGGGGCAAGTTTCCCCCCTCCTTCTAGAAGATCTCCCCTAGGGTTTCCCCTAGGCTGGCCGGCTGGGCCTTTGGGTCCTTGTGCCCCTGCCCAAATGCGGCCAGGGCACTTCCCCTTAGGCCCACGCAGGCCCCCGACAAGTGGGCCCACGTTGGTCCCACTCCGGAACTTTCTAGAACCTTCCAGTACAATACCGAATACTCCAAAACAATTCCGAAATCCAAATGCTTTCCCTTATATGAATATTATTCTCCAGACCATTCCGGAACCTCTCGTGATGTCCTGGATCTCATCCGAGACTCCGAGCAAAAACTCATTAAACAATTATCCATTCTATCCTAGCGTCGAAGCACGTTAAGTGTGTGACCCTACGGGTTTGAGAATATGCAGACATGATCTTCTATCAATAATCAATAGCGGAGTCTGGAAACCCATATTGACTCCCACATATTCATCGATGATAATATCGGATGAACCACGATGCCAGGATTCAATTAATCCCATATATGTATTCCCTTCGTCTCGCGATATTTTACTTGCCCGAGATTTGATCGTTGGTATCGACATACCTAGTTCAATCTCGTTCATAGCAAGTACTTTACTCGTTCCGTAATCCGATATCACTTTGTGATTAACTCCTTAACCACGTGCTTGCAAGCGGTGTTGATATCGATTATCGAGTGGGACCGAAGTATATCTCTCCGACTCGGGAGGGACAAATTCCATCTCGATACATACAACCCAACAAGTACTTTCTAATCACCTGAGAGACACCTTTATGATCACCCTCACATAGGATGACGTTTGATGACCTCAAAGCTTTCTTCCGATACCAGGGAGTTGTATTATCTCATGGTCTAAGGAATACAATATATGACATAGGAAAAATCTTCGCAAAGATGAACACGATGACATGATCTAATTGCTCTGCTTAATTTGGGTCTGTCCATCATATCATTCTCCTAATGACATGATCTCATTATTAATCGACAACTCATGTCTATGGTTAGGAAACCTTAACCATCATTAATCAATGAGCTAGTCCATAGAGGCGTACTAGGGGCACGGTGTTGTTCATAAACCACACAAGTATCAAAGTTTCCGCTTAATACAATTCTAGCATGGAATATAAACTTTATCATGAACAAGAATTATAATAATAACATCTTTATTATTGCCTCTAGGGCATAATTCCAGCAGTTGGGGCGCTAGCTTAGGTCTTTTCCCTTTTTTGGTGTTTCGATGCCAAAGGGGGAGAAGACATTCTCATCGATTTGCATGGGTTTGGGCTTTGGATTTGCTATTATCTGCTTTCATTTGCCTTATTCAAACTTTGAACTTCATGTGTGTTATTTGTTGTTTTATGTGTGTGACTATGTGCGTGTGCACTATCTATTGTATCTGTGTGTGCTATCATTGATACTATCTACCTTGCATGATTTACTTGTTTACCTTCTTGCACATAGTCAGGGGGATCCCCATACAACTTATTTCATGCAAAATCACTTGTTGTCATCGAACACCAAAAAGGGGGAGATTGAAAGGAAATTTATTGTCATAATCACTTTTGGTGTTCGTTAACAACAAGTAGATCATTTTATAGTTTGTCACTGTCCACGGGTTGGTATTATGATAAGTGAAATGTACCCTCACACTTTGGAAAGATTCCTGCTAGAGTGACACAATTCTGGAAATTCCAGACCGGAGTCTCCAGTCTGTCTAGACCGGAGTCTCCGATGTGGTCTGGAGTTTTCGGATGTGTACCCGTTGGAGGCTTCAGAATCATGGCTGGGACATTCTGTATGGGGGTGTGGAGCACGGTCCGGAGGCTTTTCCGGAATCTCCGGTCTTGGCTTAGACCGGAGTCTCCGATGCTGGAGGACCGGAGTCTCCGGCCCAGTTGGGTCGTGCCTAGCCCGGGTAATTCAGAAGGGCGGTCCGGAGGCTTGACCGGAGATAGGCCTAAATCTCTGGTGTCCAGACCGGAGTCTTCATGGAGGGGGCTACCTATAAATAGGGACCCATATCCTCTTCCTCTAGTTGCTCGAGCTGCTCAAGAACACAAACTCCATTAGAGCCACCAAATCCACAAGATCTCTTCATCCAACCATCCAAAGTCATTGATCTTTGGAGAATTGAAGGAGGAGGCCTTGATCTACATCTTCACCAAGAGAGATCTTCATTTCCCCCTCATTCACCTGAGGGCCCCCAAGCTCTAGTGTTTCTTTGGAAACCCTAACCTTGATTTGGTTCTTACAAGCTTGTCTTTGATTGTTTTGATAGCTTTCTTGTATTTGGGAGCCTCCAATTAAGTTGTGGATGTGTGCCCCAAACTTGTTGTAAAGGTGCCGGCTTCCACCTGAAGGTTGCCGATATAGTGGAAGGTGAATCGATCCCCTTGGGGTGAGATTCATCGGAGAACAAGGGAGGCCTCTCGTGGCGTTGGTGGTTTGAAACCACCCCCTCTCCAAATGTAGACGTACTTCCCCTCAAAAGAAAGGAACTACGGGAAACAAATCCTTGTGTCTTCGCGTCTACCACTTTGGTTACTTCTATCCTTTACCACACTTTACTTACTTGTTCTTGCTTAGTGTTGTGCTAGTTGTTGGTTGTTTGACATATAGGTAAATTCATCTTAGTTGCATAATCTAGATAATTTACCTTTATTGTCAAACCCTAATTTGAAAAAGAAGAAATTTTGAAGTAGCACCTATTCACCCCCCTCTAGGTGCTCATACGATCCTTTCAACACCGCCAAACCTTGACAAATTGTGGGAAAAAATGGGGATAAACTCGAGCTCGGCGAGGAAACAGAGAGAAAAAACTTGAATGGAGGCTCTGGCAGGGACGCTCATATAGAAAGGACTTTAATACCGGTTCGTGTCTCCAATAAAAATAAAGGTCTATTTTTAGTCCCAGTTGACTAAACGGGCTCGTACTGGCTGCAGTCTGCCGTAACCCGTTTAGACCCGGTTAGTATGTTTAACACAAGACTAAAATTGGTCTGTGCCCATGCGACGTCCTAGCCGTTGAAATTAGGACTAATGCTGGCCCAAACATGGCCTGAATTAGAGCTCCAGATAGAAGACCCATTTTTTACTAGTTTAATTATATGGGATTAATGATCAGTACAAGATTCTATTTAGGGTGGAAGTGCTTACCATTATTTGGTCCCTTTGGCATTGTAGAAATGATAAAAAAAAATCAATGATAAATTGCATACTAACTTGCAGGTTATCTACTAGTATACGGCTACTCTTCGTTCATGACCATCTCTATAGCGTGTGGAGTTTTGTCACCTGTTTACGGAGGGGTGTACGCGCTTGAAGGATACGGAGATTTGTTTTCTCCCGATATGGGTGGCAATTGTCCTAGGCGGTAGGAGAAACAGAATTTGTTATTATGTTAGCCTAGTTTTAATACTTTGTTCGAGTTTTTATCGGTTGTATGTATCTTAGCTATGCGGAGGCCAGTTATAAACATATTTTCATAATAATACACCCATTAAAAAAAATGTTGCTCCAGTGCACTCGCCTATCGAGCACAACGCAGACTACGCAGTGGAAGCTTGCATGAACGTGCACACCCGGCACCGCGCGCCGCGAGTCGAGCAGAGCAACAGCCAGAGCCCAGAGCCCAGAGGTGGAGTTAAGCGCGCGCGTAATGAGGGTGGAAACACATTGGACGTTTGTGGGGCGCAGCCCGAATGCATGAAGCATCTGCACGACCGGTCATGACATCTTACCCGCGCCGCAAAGCGGAGCGGAGCGGAGCGGATGCATGAAACCGCCGCCTCCTCCTGCTGCTGCTGCTGCTGCTGCATCTTCTTCTTCTTTTTCTTCTTCTTCGTACGAGCAGTGCGGCGCTAGCGCCTTTGCTCGAGCCTGCGCACTGCCCTGATTGCCAAGCCGCCGGCTGGAAGGAAGTCATGGTTTGTGTAGGCAAGTGGTCATATCCTTTCATGTTGGGAAGTGGGCTGACTAATTGTTTGTATGTGCACTTTGCAATATCAGTTTATGATGGAGAGGCGGCTACAGTCGGAGAAGAAGAGGCATCATCAGGTGAAGGCATTCGTGGCATTGGTATTGTTCCCGATGGTGGTGCTGCTCAGCGGCAGCAGCCGGACGACTAAGGGGCTGTCGACCTCGACTCTCCTTCCTCCGGCAGAGCGCGCCACGCCGGTTCAGTACAGACGGGTCTTGATCTACAAGCGTAATGTACGTGTGTTCTTTACGTTACCCGCCATTCATGAACTACTAGTGCCGGGCTTCATTTTGTAATCGCGTCGGATGGTCGTCATTCTGACTGTAGAATCATGTAGTAGTAGTAATAAATCATCATGATTTTGTAAGGAAAAAAAAATACCCCTGTTTGTCAGATCAACCGGATCGAGACGGAGGAGCTGGCCGTGGGGAGGAATGGCACCCGCAAAAACAGAGTCGACAACACTGCAGCTGTTGACACACGTAAATCTTCTGACGATTCTCTCCTTCAACTCTCTGCCCACCTTAATAAATTAAATCAAATCTAGAATCTGCTCGCACTTTTGCTTCCTTTCTTCATTCATGAATATTTCCATATTTCTTTCCTTGAAAACCAGGTGGTAAAGCAGTACACGTGAAGAATACCCTTGAGGTGAAAAAGCCCATGACCTCCCGCTTCCCCGGGTACTCATTGCATCCAATCCAATCCAAATGTATTGTCTTGATATTCTATGAATGAAAATAGATGTCTGTAACCAGTTTTTCCTACTACTTTTTTATGCAGTTCTGCCACAATGCCACCGCAGGGGAAGCTAGACTTCGTACCATTTGATGATGAATTATTTGAAAAGAGATTTCATACATGTGGCATTTCTGACGCATTTAGGAACCGGTAGGGAGCTACTTCTAACTTTACTTTGATAATCAAGTTCAAAACAAATGAATGTTTGTTTACACATTTACCGCTGCTTGGTTTCTGAATCTCGTCAATGCATATCAGACTGTTGAAATAACATTCTGTTCTCTGTTTTGTAGTGAGTACCCTGTTGCCGAAGAAAAAGCCGTGCAATTTGCTCATGTAATATTGTCAGGATCCATGGAAAATTCATATCTAAATAAGTCAAAGGATATTGCTGCGATCTTGCCACGTCTAATGGCTCAAAATGTGACATATGCTATTCTGCCGCACGCTGATTATTTTGAGCTCATTCCTTTGGAGAAACTCAACTCGGAGAGCTCCGCCTCAATTCATTACTCAGTGTCAGAGACGGTTGGGTTAACAGAACTTATTATAACTACCTTTGCAGGTAAATTCTTTCTCTTAGATGACTAGTCTGATAATATTTGATTAACGGTGGGCTAAGTATAGCTTAGGGCAGCCATATGAAAATTTCACCATTTGCTCTACTTTAGCTGTTGTCAACTTGTTCATATACCTTATCTTGTAGTAACAATTATCACAAGTACTCAATATAGTTCTCTTGGTATATATAACTCTAGAACAATAACCCAAATATATTGCTTAGTCATGTACTTATATGCTGGAGTATTCACAAACATAACAACCGAAAAGGGACACTGATTCGTGTACATCAATGTTATATATTAAGCACATCACCTGTAACATCTTATATCTGCACAAGCAACTCCGGACATACTTGCACGGGTAAATAGAAGCCTTAGAATTAGGTCATTTTGCTTTGTGGCTAAAATCTACTTATTATGTTGTTACAGCAAATTAATAAATCGTTATCTCTGAACATACAAGCTTCTTCTTATTTTTTACTATCTTGCTGTAGGCCTATACTTACACGGGCAATTGTAAAAATTAGGTGTAATTTTTAATTGCTTTATTCTAGGACATAGATTTTTATTACTAAGTTGTTGCAGAAAATTTCTTTGAACCAGAGAGGTCCTTCTTTAGGGATTTTTCTTACATGGGTTATTTGATTCGTAGAATTGAGTCCTATAGGAATTTGTTTTATGTGCATTATGTCGTGTCTTGGTTCGCGGTCACCATAGATGCAATCACCCTTTTTACAGTTCGGTCAGGGGCATAACACGTTCCAATCAAGCGAGAAAGAACTCTTTACCCGAAGGGGCCCATGAGGTTTTGTTTTACATAGGTTTAGGCCACATAGAATGCGAGACCCTATGTCCTGCAACGGTGTGTACGATGTATATGATCCGTTACAATGGGGACTCGGGGAACGAGCCTCAGATGAGCGCGACTGTTGCCCCCTCTAAGTTAACTCTTTCCATGTATCTAACTAGCTTCCCCCTTCTCCCTAGCTTCCATGGACCTCCTCTTATATTTGCATGGGGTTAACACAGAGGCAAGCCGATAAGGTGGAGGAAACAACTCGACGCGTGGTGTGGTCGTGGCGCTCCAATCCCGCGGGGCTCCATGCCGTAGGGAGCGTGCCTAGCCCAGTGTCGCCCATCTGAGCTATCCGGGTGCATTGATGAGGTGTCGAGTCTTGTCCCGTCGCCACTGCACCGTATGTGGTAGTGACGCATGTTCTCACTAGCCTGAAGATAGGTGGCGACCGTGACACCTTAACTCCCGGGAATGACAATGGTCATCCTGGGCGGCGTCCTTCTTCTCAGGCCGCCAGTGGCCTCGAGGATCATCCCAATGCCCTAGTCGTCGCGCCCCGCCTTTGACAAATATCTGCATGTGACATTTCTAAGGAGGGTCATTCTTTGGGTTTACAACCTCTCTTGGCAGGGCTTCATCCCAATCACCGATAGCCTGTGGGCCGCACTTAGATTTGTTCGTGAGGTCCCTCCGATTTCACAGAGACGCCAGTAGCCCTTGCCCACATGCTCAGCTAGAGATCTCACGATAAAGCCTGGATGTGCCTTTGAAAATGGGTCACGACTAATATCATGTCATCATGAACCTCTCTCTGTTTACTTTCATTACTTATTATTGTTTTGTTCACACACTCTCAAACATCCCCTACTTTAAATCAAAGACAACTTCCAAGAACTCTTTGGTAAATAGTGGCGAGGGATGTTAATAAGAACTTAACCAATAGCTCTCCATAGATTCGATACTCTTATTTCAAAATGATATGTGCTCTTGCAGTCATCAACGCCCTACGGGAGGTGATACACTAGTTGAGGAATTGCATGCCCTTGACGCGTCAGGGAGGCTCAATCTTCTCGATAGCTCCAATCTTGTTAGGGTTGGCTTTGATTCCCCGGTTAGATATTAGGAAGCCTAGAAACTTGCCCGATGACACACTAAAAACACACTTCTCGGGGTTCAGCTTTAGGCTGACCTTGCGCGGGTTGTTTAACATCTCATCCAAATTCTTGCAACAAGGTGTATTGATTCCTATTTTGTACCTCTATGTCATCGATGTAGACTTCTATGTTGTGGCTGATCTCAGTCCCGAGGCATGACACATGGCGTGCTGGAGTGTGGACCCGACATTCATCCTGAAGGGCATGCAAGTATAGCAAGAGCATCCTTCTAGAGTGATCAACGATGTTTTCACCTCGTCTTCCTTAGCCATCTTGATCTTGTGATATCCAGAAAAAGCATCGAGGAATCATAACAAGTTGCAACCGGCATCAGAGTCGACTATCTGGGTTGTTCGAGTGTGAGATCCTAGCACATGGCTTAATAGGATTGATAGGATACCCATATCAATAAGTTGCGACTTCTTTTCCGGAAGCTCATTTGAAAATAACTCTGAGGTTAAGCTTAATAGGACTGAGAAGTGGCTCCTGAATGCGCACGAGTGAGGACAAAGTGCGTAGAAAAGACTAGTGTTGATCTGTGAAGCCAATTTAGAGATCCTAGTATGCTACCATGGGTGACAGCCCCGGCACAAAGAGTTCGGGTGTTACAAGTGGTATTAGAGCCAATCCTCGAGGTTACATGGGCATATGCGGGTCAGTGGAGGACATGTGGAGCATGGCGCGTGTGGCCTAGTTTAGATTGGAAACGGCATGGCACATGTGCCGGGACTGGATCCACAGACGTGTGCCAAGATGGGACGTTCCTGGATTGTGGTTGATCGGCGAGGGCGTCGATCTTCTAAGGGTGGGTGTCTGCGAGATTCTGGCACATGGCTTAATATGATTGATAGGATACTCATATCAACAAGTTGCAACTTCTTCTCTGGAAGCTTATTTGAAAATAACTCTAAGGTTAAGCGTGCTTGTTCTAGAGAAATTTGTGGATGAGTGACAAACTGGGAAGTGAGTCCCGAGTACGCACGTGTAAGGACAAAGTGCGCAGAAAAGACTAGTGTTGGTCTGTGGGGCCAGTCTCGAGATCCTAGTAAGCTGTCAGGGGTGACATCCCGGGCACAAAGAGTTCGAGGTGTTACACCGAGGAAGTGAGAATGGATATTTTGGGGCAAGCCTTGTTCAATTCCATAAAGTCAACACACACAACCTCTTGTTGATGTTATGGGTTTTTATGCACCACAACAGGGTTTGCTAACTAGGCTGGGTACTTGTGTGCCATACCTCATGGATGACCTTGCCCTTTTTGAGCTTTCATACTTCAGAGATAATGAAGTCCTGCTCGTCCTACGCCTGGCACCAGCTCTTAGGGTGCTCAATCACCTCCCTAGGGACCCCGGGAAGACCGGAAGGTTCTCAAGAGAACATGTTCGAGTACTCCGGAGGAAGGTGACGAACATGCTTTGCTATTTGTTGGTGAGGGCAGCCCCGATGGTGATAGGTAGCCTCCGTCTTCAAGGAGCGGAACCTTCTTCGTAAGGTTGAAGTCCTCAGTAAGTCGTCTCTTCTATGGGGGCGATGGGTCGGTCTGATTCCATCGACCCCAACAAAGTCATGGACACCGACACCATGGTTTCCCGGTAGAGAAACTCCACGTAAAAGACGATGTCCTAAGAGTCGGTTCGGATGGCGAGATGATGCCCCGCTTCACTGACATTTCTAGGGAGTTGTACGAATGATGTGTCACACCGATGAACTTGGCTGAAGCAAGTGTTTAGAGAATGCCATTGTACGAAAAGTGAATCTCCGTAACATCGAAGGTGATGTTCTCTATGCAGAAGTTAGTCGGGGCTCCAAAAGTGATGGTGTGAGTGACCTACCCCAAGGACTGAGTGAAAAAAGGATTGATTTCCTAGAACGCCCCCTGTGGGGCACGACGACCGGTCAGCTAGGATCTATAGCTAATGGGGGATTTGGGTGGAAAATAGGTTGAGGCTTGCTCCTCCATCCACGAGCATCTTAGAAACGTTGATGTTCTTGATGGTCGGCTTCTGGGATGATGCATAATATGCCACGTGTTCCGAAGCAGCTTTGATCGCTCGGCCCCGGATTTCTCTCTCGTGAGCGTAGATACGACATAGAGGGAGGAGGCTACGCGTACCCACGGGTCCGTTGAAGTCTATTGCCCTTCCATCGGTCTTCTCCAAGACGTTCTCCTATGCTATGGGAGGGAGGTAGGAGGGTGTCAGATGATGATCGTCGGCCCATCCAGTGTAGTGCGGGAATGTAAACTAGTGGTACTGGAGGGCATAGCCCACCAGATCAACTAGCCTGATGTGATGTGGCAGGATCCCATGTTTAGGTCACTCCCAATGATATCTAAAGGAAAACGGGGTAGAGGTTATGCGGCCGCCTGGGTGTCGCCCGGAATGAGTAAGTCAGGGGTGGTGGGGGCAGTTCGCTAACCGCCCACGTCGAGCTCCCATGATGCCCCTTCCCTTCCTCCATGCACGTGGCGCTGTCAGACATAAGGGGAGACGGGTGCGCCTCGAGCGTGCATGCCATCCGATCATTTCGTAAAATGGGAAAGACGAAGAGAAGAGCTGGCCCGAGCACTAATGCCCAGTGGGCCTTCATTCGCTCGAACTGATCCTTTCGCTCTCGACCATGTCGGCTGGGGCTCTAGACGAAGGCGATGAGACTAAAATGGTTGAAGAACCCTTGTGCCACTACGCATCTTGATCCACGAACACTAGGTATACAATCACCTCTTTTTCAATCGTCCAAGGGTAGAACACGTTCCAACCGAGGGAGAAAGAACTCTTCCCCCGGAGGGGCGCACGAGGGATTTTTTTACCCAGGAAACACCTTCTCCCTAGCTTTCATTTTTTTTTTTGAACGGTAAAAGCCCCGAGGGGCCAAGAAGCTTTATTGAAGCAGCAGCGGGTACAAATTTTCATACAGGCCCTTAACAGCACACAATATTTGAAGATAAGGCCTGTAAAAGAACAAAAAGGACCCTAGCAAAAAGATAAAAAAGCAATCAAGTGCTTGGTGTCCTCCTCCGCCGCAAACCGGCGGCGACCTTGAGGCATCAGCCGCCGCACCATTGACGCAGCCGACGCAGAGATCCGAAGCACTCCGCCGAACGCTCGAAGCGAAGCCTTCACCGACGAGGAACCAACGCCACAGGCCAGGACCACGGCCCCGGGGACGAACCACTTGGGGCCATGGAGCGGTCGAGCTCCTGCAGCAAGATTCAGCAAGGGCCTCCACACAGGAGGTTGGGAAAGGGCCGCCCTTTCGGCCAATGAGCACGGCGGCGAACATTGCCACCATGGATTCCGCTCGAGGGAGCAAAAGCTTCAGAAGCTCCCGAAGGACTCCAACCAGACTAGCAGCTATCTGCCTGTTCAGCACCACCTCCTCGCCGCCATGGCCGGCCAGGTGGACACGAGCAGTAGGAGAACTAGCAGGTGGAAGGAGGCCGCGCTTGATGAAGAGAGAGCTTGCAGCTCGCCGCAGCATCCCCTCCTCAATCCCCTCGCCACCACGGCCGGACAGAAGAGGATGGAAGGATGAAGCAGACGAAACCAACAGCCGCTCGGCGCCGCGCACACGCACCAGAACGGCAACACTCCCGCTGCATCCAGAAGACCTCCCTTGCGCGCCAACCATCTCCATCCCCTCGCAACCACTGCCGGACGGAGGGAGATGGGAGGACGCAGCAAAAACGAGGAACTGGAAGCAGCCAGCGACCAATTTATTTGTTGATGTGGTGGCCGTCGTCGCCGGCAGAACCTCCGACCAGAGGAGATTGAGCACGCCGAGAACGAACCCTAGAGCCAAGATCTGGCCGCACCGATCCAGAGCTCCACATCCGGGCATCAAGCCCACTACCGGCAAAGGCCAAAGAAAACTAAACCTAACTACTCCGGCGCCTCCCCCGTCCAACTCCAGCCAGCTATTCCGGCGGAGAGGACCGGGAGAGGCCCGGCCACCGACGATTGGGAGCAGTTACTGTAGAGGTAGGGGGAGAGAGGTTGGGGGAGTGAAATGTTCCTTGTGGAGTCGTCTTTTCATGGCCCTCCTTTTATATCTGCAAGGGGTTACCATAGAGTCGAGCCGACAAGGTGGAGTAAAGAACCTGGCACATGGTGTGGTCGTGGTGCTCCAATCCCGCAGGGCCCCATGCCATAGGGTGCGTTCCTAGCTTGGTGTCGCCCATCTGAGCTATTAGGGTGAATTCATGAGGTGTCGAGTATTGTCCCTTCACCATCACGCCATCTGTGGTAGTGGCGCAGTTCAGTGGCGGATCCAGAATTCCACCAAACCCAGGGCCAAGATCGTATTATATACTGAATACTAAAAAAATTAGTTCATTTTTACTAATATATAGCTGAAAATTTTGTCCCCGGGCCATGGCCCGGGTTGCCCAAGGTGTAAATCCGCCCCTGGCGCAGGTTCATCAGTAGCCTGAAGACAAAGTGGCAATCGTGATCTGACGCCTTGACTCCTAGGAACAACCGCAGTCATCCCAGGCATCGTCATTCTTCCCGAGCCATTGGTGGCCTCGGGGATCATCCCAGTGCCCTGCTTGTCACGCCCCCGCTTCCATCTAGGTTCGCTGCCCGACCGTGTTTTCTTTGGATACTTCGGAGATACCGCAATGGAGGTCTGTGATGGTCTTGACAAAAGATCCGCATGCCAACTTTCTGAGGAGGGGCATTCTCTAGGTTTACCACATCTCGTGGTAGGGCTGCATCTCCCGGATCGCCGGCAGCCTGCGGTTCGCACTTGGATGTGTCCGTGAGCCCCCTCTGATTTCACGGAGACGATCGATTATATCACACTATACATCCAACATGGATGGTAGCATGATCTAAGGAATCGGCTTCCATCTCCATATGAGTTGTGTATTTTCTTGATGATTACATGTATCTTTCCTATCTCGCTTTTTTTTTGATCTAGACATGTGGCTGTGTGTATCTTAATTATGTAGAGTGTGGTGCAATTCTTAAACTTTTTAATTAACAAAGCAACCTTTATCGAAAAATCACAATATACATTCGTGAGAAGTTTCCAATTCATTCTAGCCTCCTGGACAACTCTTGTTCTTTTTAACGGTTTAATAAAAAAACTTAGTGCAAACCCAATATTGCAAGTTGTCATGCCATTCCAATCATGTGATTTTACTTTTACCATTCCTTCATTTCTTTACAACCTAGGAGGTAAATAAATATGTGATCTTTTTTACAAATGTATATGCATCCTGATTGTCTTGTAAGAACAAGAACAACCCTATAACCGTTTCTATATTTATGCAGCTGCAATCATTGCGTGGTGGGTAGCTATAACAATGGACATCAAGACGTTAATCCCTAGATGCTTCGGCAAGAATGTTTACATTTCTATTGTTGTTGCTCTTGTGCTTGCGGCATCCACTCATGTCCAATCATTTCCTGATGAAGACATTCCACCTGTCGAAGCTGTAGTTCTCAATGAAAGGGGAGACGCGTCATACATGCCATTTTTCAACGATATGCACACATTTCTACAAGCAAACACAGTACCTGATGAGTACGGCAAGTATTTCCTTCCTTCCGAGAAGCCAGGCCCACCAGCTTGGTGGATCGGTGTCGAGGTGAAAGGTGATGATGAAGAACGCTCTGCTCTGCTGTATTTCAGATCGGACATCATCTACCTCCTTGGTTTCATGAATGCAGATGCAACATTGTACTGCACTGATGATGCATCACACATGTTCCCACAAGGCTGCACCCGATTGGGATTCAAAAGCAATTATCATGATCTCACTGAGCGACCCGCCGACAAAAAGGTTGATCTTAGCGAGCTCTTGCGAGGAGTGCTTTTAGGAAGGACAGCAGCCAGGTATGCGGCACAGATCCTTGTGGAGTACGGTATTACTATAAACGAGCCGTCACTTGCTAAGAGAGCCATGCTTACCTTCGCAATCATGATCTCGGAGGCGCTCCGCTGTAAGCCAATCCGAGATCAAGTGATGCAAAGTTGGTTACACGGAGGCGTTCTTACGGAGGAGCAGTCCCACATGCCATTTGCATGGCAGGACATGTCGATATTATATTGTCGTAAAGACGACAGAACTGAGACAACACCAGAATGGACAAGAGGAGCCGAAAGGCTGCGCAAAGCTAAAATAGGAAGTCTGCAAGATATCATCAACACACTTGATTTTATTAAGGGTGAGAAGCAGTGCACGCCATTTAGGAAGGAGAAGAAGGCGTAGTCTTCTTGGTTGTCCGTTTGTGATATGCTGCTTCTGTTTGTCCTTGCTTAGTCAGTGACTATATTTGTATTCAGATGTTAATCATACAAATTGTGGATGTATGCATGACTTAATTGAACGAGGCTTTCCATATATACCAACTTTCTCAAGCATATCTATTTGTTTATTTGTGATTGTAGTCAATAATTCTACAAGATCAATCAGTCTGCTGTTGTCATGCTGCGTGAGAATCTATCTGTGAGACCTTCTAGACTTCTGGTTCAGCTAAGTACTCCAGCTCCGACCGAGTATTAATCCCTACCGACGTATCTACCTGGCAGGATGGTCGTAGATCGCGTGAGAAGAAAGACACGTGTCATCTGGAAACTATAAAAAAGGACGGCATAATCTGGTGATAGTTTGTGTGTGACACAATGTGTACCAACACACTTTAACAAAGGCATGGCGGTCCCAAAGCTCTATTGGAAAATGGGGTCATTATGTATGGTGCCTCCGTCTCAAAATAAATAATTTTATCTAAATACATATCTATCTAGACATGTTTTAATATGTAGAAGTATACTTATCTAGAAAATGTCAAGTCACTTATTTCTGGACAGAATGTGAAAAATTATTGCAAAGTTAATAACTCGTAAACAGACTGCGTTTGGATGTATGCATTCAGCCTAGGTATTGAGTATTCGGGCATTCAGGAGCCCAATACCTGAAACTTGAGCGTTTAGATGTACTAGGTATTCATGCTAGACATTCGGGCTCGATATTGAGATGGCCCGAATCAACTAGCAAGACCTCCTCCCGAAAGACGAGCCTCACCCCTCGACATCGCGTGGTATTCGGCCCGAATCGTTTTTCCTCTCGTTCCCGACCTCTGCCCTCGCTCCCGAACCCGCCGCCTCCCTCCTTCTTCGTCTCCGGCTAGGCCAGACACCGCCGCCTCCCTCCTTCTCTTCCACCGCTGAGGCTAGGCATTGCCGCCTCCCTTCCCAACCCCGCCGCCTCCCTTCCTGACCCTGCCCCTCCCTTCCTGACCCCAGCTCCTCCCTCCCCGACCCTGCCTCCTCTCTCCTTCTCCGCCTCCGGCTAGGCCTGACCCCGTCGCCTCCATCCTTCTCCGCCTCCGGCGAGGCTGGGCACCGCCGCTTCCATTCCCGACCCCGCTGCCTCCCTTCCCGACCTCGCCGCCTCGATCCTCCTCTCTAGACTTTAGATCGAGTGAGGGCATAGGTAAATCGAGCGACCACCGGCGGCCATTGGCGCCATTGCCCTCCACCTCGGCCTCCATCCCCTCCGCTTGTTCCTGCCCCCCCTCAAATTCTCTCTATGTGAGATTTGACCATCCAAATGCAATACACCACTTTGACCATCCAAACAAGATTTGGCATTCAACTAGGATATCAATTCTAGCTACCAAATATCTAAACATCCAAACAAAAATATTGACATTGATCTCAATGCAAATGTCCCATTGTTTTGATATCTCAACGAATGCAATGCCTAGCCTCCTAATGCATACATCCAAACGGAGCCTTACTGATATCACAAAAGATAATCAAATCCTCCGTTTAAAAAAATAATCATTTTTTATCACGATCATGTGCATGAATGCAAAAATCATGTTTCAATATTCTTGTCAGTAAACTGCTGAGTTTTCTTAAGAGGTAATTATTTCTGTACGTCACCGTGGCTTGTACTACTTAGTTTTGCTTGCCACTTGAAACATTCCTCAGTTTGTCCATCTCTCAATCTAGCCTCACGAATATCCACACGGAGCGTTTCAATCGAATCAATGCCATTGACAGTTACTTACTCCCTTCGTTTGGAAATATAAGATGTTTTAGGTTTGTGAAGGAGATGTATCTAGACACATTTTAGTGTCTAGATTCATTTGAATCTATACACTAAAACGTGTCTTGATACATCTTTTTCACAAACCTAAAACATCTTATATTTCTAAACGGAGGGAGTAGTTGACAACCTAACATGCGCCAGCGAGGAGAAGCTCTGGGGATCATCGCTCCCCGGGCTTGCCATCCGTACTCAACACATCGATCCCGGGCTTCACCCCCCGGACGACCTGAAGTCTGAAGACTGTGGCCCAGAACCAAGACCATCAGCCCTTGTTTGGTGCTAGTGTTTTGGTAGGGATTAACGGGGATAATCCCTAAGGCCTTGTTTTGCAGGCCGGTTTTCTCGGGGATTAGAGCGTATTTGCCGGGCCAACCCTAGATTCCCGAAAATTCTAGTAAGCATGTTTTGTAGCCCAGGTTTAAGCGATCTGAACCCCAAATATCCCCGTCAAAACACTCTGATAGGCCGGTAAACCAAAAGCTACCCTCTGCTCGCTTTTTTAGAAACTCTGCCCTCATGCTCTCAGCCAGAAGCTCGACGGGGATTGGGTTAGTGGAATTGTTTCACCCAATCCCTGGGGAATTAGCCCAACTAATCCACTTAAATACACCGGTATAAAACAAGGCCTAAGGGGATTGGGTGAAACCCCCACCTTCACCCAAACCCCTATAATCCCCACAAAACCCCAGTCCCTTCCAATCCACTAGATATAAGTAGTGTATTAGATATTGAAAAAAATACACTAAAATTTGGAAAAAAGTAGGAATAAGCGGGAATTGAATTGGTCCAATACTCTAGAACCAAACATGGTTTTAGCAACAAATAGAAATTTATGGTTTGATAGGAATTATACCTTCCAATCCCCACAAAAACTCTAATACCAAATAAGACCTCAGTGGGATCGTGACCCGCGGGGCACAACTGGCGACCGGTTCCTCCTGACTAGAAGACGTATAAGACAAGGTGCTACCAAGAGTAAATAGCACCAAGCATAGTCTGCACGATCAGGCAGCAGAACCGGCCCGCCATTTTGAGTCCATGCACGAGACGCCACGACTCGTGGTATCCACGCTGGTGGCATCCCCTCGCCATTATAAAAGGGAAAACGATGGTCGTCCGGGTCCTTTTCCATCGCGCGCACGTCGCATAGGCCGCACAGGCCCACCACCTGCTTTTGTGCCTGGGAGAAAAAACGACCGCGTCTTCAACCTCCTGCCCAGCGATGCCTTCTCCTCCAGATTTCCTGTGCTGCCCTCCTGCTGCACCCGTGCTCCGCCCCGCTCAGCCCCCGCCTCGCGCTGCTCCTTTGTCGGCCACTCCTCCGCCGGCGGGCGCCGCCTCCGTGATGGGCCCCACGATCTCCTCCCTCCGCGGTGGACGGGGGCAGCTGCGACGTACCCCAGCCCCCTTGGTTCTTCTTTCGGCGAGTCTACTGCTCCTCCTCCGCATCTAGGCTGCCGGCGTCGAGGACGAGAGGCCCGCTCCTCTACCTCCATGGCCTAGGGTTCTTCCATACGCATCCGAGCTTGCTTCCATGGGCATCCGACCAGCTGCCACGGGCGGCCGTGGTTGCTACTAGCAGCGACCAAACTTGCTTTCCAGCGGTGTTCGAGCTTGCTTCCACGGGAGGTCGAGCTTGCTTCCAGCGGCGGCCGAGTTCGCTTCCATGGACAGGCGGCGGCCAAGTTTGCTTCCAGCAGTGGCCAAGATTGCTTCTATGGGCAGCCTTGGTCGCTGCCATGGGCGACCGTGGTTGCTTCCATGGCCAGCTTGGTCGCCGCCACGGCGGCCGAGTTTGCTTCCAGCGGTGGCGAATCTTGCTTCCATGGACAGCCTTGGTTGCTGCCATGGGCGACCGTGGTTGCTTCCAGCGGCGGCCGGCCTTGCTTTCTCTACAAGTTTACCGGCGAGGTCTTTTGGCTAAATTTTTCCGGCGATGTCTCTGACGAAGTAGGGTTTTTGCTATATTAGAAGAACTTTTTTGCTACAATCGTCTTGTGGTTTTGCTACAACAGTGTCAAGTATTTGCTACAAGGTCTCCGGTGAGAGTCACCAGCGAGTTTTTTCGACGATGTTTTGGCAAAGTCGGTTTTGCTATATTAGAACATTTTTTTTGCTGCATGGTCTCCGGCAAGGTCTGCGGAGAGGTGTTCTATTTCTAAAACGAACTGTTTTTTTTTTGCTTCGGAAGCAAAAACAGGGACATATGCAACAAACGCGGGATGCTTTGCAGCAAAAGGACACATGTCAACACCGGGACGCCTAGCACTATCCTTATAAAAGGGGAAGCGTGCCAATCTAAGGGAGATGAGCTGGAGAAGGATAAAGCTAGCTTAGAGGGGAAGGAATCGACGTATCCTTCCAAGGTAACACAACTTGTAATTAATTTACCATCCATCATCTTCCAGGAGCTCTAAGCTGACTGGAAACAACGAGCCCTCGGTGCTCCACGATTTGGTTCGAAGTGGTCGTGTCGCCTAGGCCCACCTGTCGGGTTTCAATGACGGTTCCTTGCATTCGTCGGTTCCGTCGGTTAGTCATTGTGTGTCCCTCTCCGCTGGACAAATCGGGGGAGAGAGGAAAAGCTGGGAGTTGTGTGTTCGTCCTCCCCCTTCCCCTCCTCTCTCTCTCTCTCTCTCTCTCTCTCTCTCTCTCTCTCTCTCTCTCTCTCTCTCTCTCTCTCTCTCTCTCTCTCTCTCTCTCTCTCTCTCTCTCTCTCTCTCTCTCTCTCTCTCTCTCTCTCTCGCGAAAATCGCTGCTGCCGGCTACCCGGCTCCAATGCCCTGACGCCAAGGCAACGACCAACTGCCGCCGGCCACGCTTGCCATCCCCTCGTTGCCGTTTTATCCATTGTGGGACTCCTGCGTCGACTAGGCACGCCGTCGTGTGGGCGCCTTTTGCCGCGGTGGGTCTGGTGGTGCTCATCTCACACCCACTGTTTCAGCGTGTGTTTCACCGGGCGCGTGGCGATGTGGGTGGGCGTGTCGTTATACGGTCGTTCGGTGCCCATTGCTGCTACGCAACGCGATGTCGATCGTTTGACCTCCGTTTGCACTCTCAGCTCTTTAATCTGACGTACTACGGTCCTACCTCTCTCAATCTCTCTCTTCAACTTGAGGCGGCGGAACCGGACGACATCGATCGAACGGGGCAGCCGATGGTGCATTTGCGAGCCATGGCAAGGAAGGGGACCGGGGTGAGCATGGAGGTTGATACCACGACAACGTGAGTTGGTCGGGTGGTGGCACAAGCGCGGCCGTGGTGCTGGTCTATTTTCGCCGACACATTGAACATAGGCGCCGAGTTTTATCATGTTGCGTACTTCTTGCTTGGCTCCGGCCTCCGCCGCGATTGAATCCCTACAGGAGTTCGACGATATTCCAACAAGGTAAATTTTCCTTTTTTTTCTTAATTCTTTAGTGGGATTGCAACGGCTTAAAATTTTCAAATAAAGATTTCACTTTTTGAGCTACATATCAAGTACTCTACCCAGTTGATTGGATGATTTCAGTAGTTGTGATTCATATTATGATGAATTGAAAATTTTCAGTAGTTGTGATATCTGAATTGTTGCTGGATGTATTGTGTTCGCTCCTGGTTCAGAATGGTCTGCATTGTCAGATTCATAACATAACTTCCTGATCAGCACTAGAATATAGGCAAGGTCTCAACCTCGGGTGTGAGGTTTGTTTGTAGTCCTCAAAAATCCTTCAGAGGTGCATTATTGTAGTTTTGATGTGGTGATTATACTGATCCATGCCTGCATATCTTCCATATGCATATTAGTCGTTACACCATGCTGGTGGGTAGAGGCACAGACAAAACAGAGAAGACATGTGAGATAGGTTGGATTTTCATGCCAAGAACCAAAAGAATTTTCTAACTCAAGTGGATTTAATTCAGTACCTTATTTCGTCTCTGAACTGGTTTACTGAAGTTCACTATGTAGATTTGTTTTGTAGAATTGCGACTTTCTTTTCAATCTTTGATTTTCATGTGTAATAAGGTATTCTTATCATAGTAATACTTAACATAGTACACAAAGAACCCTGATTTTTTGTATGATATGATTATTTAGCAAAAATAAAATACTGTTTCTATATAATACGAAAATCATATTCATAATTAGGCATCGGAATTTTTAGTCATGTTCTAGGTAGTATTATTGCAGGTGGAGAGTAGATATCAGCTAACATGAATCTGAACTTTTAGCATCTTCACTTCCATTTGCATGTTTATGTTAAGGAAGTAAAGAAATACTGCTACTATCTTGGTATAGAGATAGAATTTTCTTTTGCTCGGTAAATGGAACACAAAGAAACAACAGTTCAAAACCCAAGGAATGTGTGGTTCTTATCCTTGTTATAGAAGTTATGGAGTGAATCTTTAGACTTGATAAGGGACGTGCATTGCAAAAGAATTCTTGACCTCTTCTTGACTTAAATAGGTTAGGTTATTATTGTTATGGTGTTCTTACTTTAATTTTGCTTAGAGGCTATTAAGGTGGTCATGGAGCTAGATGCATCCATGATTTTCAAAACCCCAGTGGATGATGTTGTGTTGGCAATACATGTGAGTATCAATACCAGTGACAGCTATACACAGTACTACATTTTTTTGTTGAAATGGTTGCTGATAACTAAGATTTTATAGACTATGTGTTGTATTGACTGATGCAAATGCTAATATTAGTAATTGGACCCTCTGTAGACGATTGTTCTTTTTTCACTATTTCTGTTTACAAGTCTGTGCATTTTGTATCTGTTAATGAAGATTTTCAGGTGTCCTTGTTCATCCTAAAGATAAGGAATATGAGCAGATAGGTTGCTTAATTCGTAGTTGAAGTGGTACTACTTTAATGTGTTCTGATATTTTCTTTATCTGTTATTATTGTCCTGCTTGCTTTAAGTGTATTGTGAATCATATTTCTGGTTCAGGTAGACTTTGGTTTTGGTAGTATGACTGGTTGTGCTAGGGTCGAAAAGCTTGAAAGGATTCCTGCCTAATGTTTTGACCATGAGTAGTGAACATAATTAATGAGGGTATACAAATGGTTATTCATTAAATGTGATGTCCCAATGGGTTGTCATTGTCAGCTATCATATGTGTTTTCTGACATTTGTAGCTCATCAGGTCATCTTACAGCTGAGTTTCTGATATTTGTAGCTCATTAGGTCATCTTACAGCTGAGTTTCTTTATCTGTGTTTATTTATGTGAATATTGCTTACCTGATAGTTTCAAGCACTATAGAGGAATGGTCAAGCTCTTTTGCATATATCTGAAGGATTGTGGATATTGATCATATGGAAAAATAAACTGCTATTCATATACCTTTTTAAAATTGTCAGAGTTTAATTAGCACTCTGTCTGGGATAGGAATATCTGGATCCGGAGTTATTGTAGGAGTTTTGCTTACTTGATTGTCTCTAGCATATGAGAGGAATCTAACTTTAAAGTTAAAGAAAAACCGGAGATTCAGAGGCTGCTCCAGTCCAGTAGGAAACTAAGAAAAATCACCTTCTCAAGCTGAACGGCTACCGTTGTTTTTCCCCTTCCCAACTGAAAGGATACAGATGTCGCCTAGAGGTGGGGAGGGTGAATAGGCGATTAAAACTTTTCCGAGAGTGGCTCGACAAAGGCGGAATTAAGCTAGCGTTTGATACGCCCAATTTGCATCACCATTCTATATCATAATTTACCTCTATTCATTGATATTTGTCTTATTATGAGGTATTACTTATGGCTTTTCATATGTTTATGCGTGTTGGATGATTCTTGGAGGATGGACTGCCGGAGTCTGGATTCTGATGGAAAAGAAGGCGTTTCGGTGCAATTTCGCGAAGATCAGAAAAATACCAGAAAAATATGGAAACATATTATTTTACCTGAGGACGAAGGAAGCCAGAAGGAGGAGCAAAGGGGAGCCGCAGGGCCCCCACACCCCTTAGGTGCGGGCCTGAAGGGTTTCGCGACATAGTAAATCAAAATTTTCTACGGATGCGAACAGAGGGAAAGCCAAGATCTAATCTAGGAGATGCAAACAACGAGAGAGATTGGATTAGATCTTTATACCCTTGAAGATTCGCACAGCGGAACGTTCGTCGGAACGTGGGTGATGTAGTCGTACTCGCTTCTCCTCCTCGCGATCCGATCCGATCTAGCACCACAAGTGGCGGTGCCTCCGTGAGATGCACACGTGCAGCACCTCGACATCTCCTCCTTCCTTGGTCCAGCAAGTATGGTGGAGAGATGGGTTGGATCTACAATGCGACGGCGCGGTGCAATTGGTGGAGAATTTCTGCAGCAGGGCTTCGCCTACAAGCAGTCGGGAGGGAGAGAGGAGGGCAGCAGGGCGGCTAGGGTTGGAGGGGAAGGTGTAGGGTGGTGGTGCGCCCCCACCCCTCTTTATATAGAGGGGGGGCGCAGCCCTAGCCCCTCCCCCAAGCCCAAACCGGCGGCCCCAAGGAGGAGGAGTGGGGGGGCAAGGAAACCCCCCTTCTAGAAGCTCTATCTCGAGTTTAAACCTCTCTAGGCCGGCTGGGCCCTATGGGGCCTTATGCCCCTGGCCCAATGCGGCCAGGGCACTCCCTCATAGGCCCATGCCCCCTCCCGGAAGGTGGGGCCACATTGGTTCCTTTCCGGAAGGTTCTAGAATCTTCCGGTACAATACCGATTAACCCGGAACAATTCCGAACTCCAAAAACTGCACTGCCTTATATGAATCTTATTCTCTGGACCACTCCGGAACCTCTCGTGATGTCCCGGATCCCATCCGAGACTCCGAAAAAAAACTCATAAACCAATTATCCAATCTATCCTAGCGTCGAGACACGTTAAGTGTGTGACCCTGCGGGTTCGAGAATATGCAGACATGATCTTCTATCAATAATCAACAGCGGGGTCTGGAAACCCATATTGACTCCCACACATTCATCGATGATTATATCGGATGAACCACGATGCCAGGATTCAATCAATCCCATATATATATTCCCTTCGTCTCGCGATATTTTACTTGCCCGAGATTCGATCGTCGGTACCGTCATACCTAGTTCAATCTCGTTCACAGCAAGTACTTTACTCGTTCCGTAATCCGATATCACTTTGTGATTAACTCCTTAACCACATGCTTGTAAGCGGTGTTGATATCGATTACCGAGTGGGCCCGAAGTATATCTCTCCGACTTGGGAGGGACAAATCCCATCTCGATACATACAACCCAACAGATACTTTCGATCACCTAAGAGACACCTTTATGATCACCCTCTCATAGGATGACGTTTGATGACCTCAAAGCTTTCTTCCGATAACAGGGAGTTGTATTATTTCATGGTCTAAGGAATACAATATTTGACATAAGAAAAGCTTCGCAAAGACGAACACGATGACACGATCTAATTGCTTCGCTTATTTTGGGTCTGTCCACCATATCATTCTCCCAATGATATGATCTCATTATCAATTGACAACTCATGTCTATGGTTAGGAAACCTTAACCATCATTGATCAATGAGCTAGTCTATAGAGGCATACTAGGTACACGGTGTTGTTCACAAACCACACAAGTATTAAAGTTTCCGCTTAATACAATTCTAGCATGGAATATAAACATTATCATGAACAAGAATTATAATAATAACATCTTTATTATTGCCTCTAGGGCATAATTCCAACAGTCTCCCACTTGCACTAGAGTCAATAATCTATTTTACATTTGGCAACAATCTCACACCCATGGCACTGAGGTGCTGATCATGTTTTGCACGCGGAAGAGGTTTAGTCAACGGATCTGCGACATTCAGATCTGTATGTACTTTGCTAATCGTCAGATCTCCATCTGCTATATAATTTCGGATTATATGAAACTTGCGGTTGATATGCTTGGTCTTTGGATGATATCTTGGTTCCTTAGCGAGTGCTCTGGCGCCAGTGTTGTCACACAATATCTCCAGTGGGTCCAATGCACTTGGAACCACACCAAGCTCAGTGATGAAGTTCCTGATCCAAACTCCTTTACTTGACGCTTCTGCAGCAGCCGTGTATTCCGCTTCTACTGTAGATCCCGCGATCACGCTTTGCTTGCAGCTTCTCCAGCTCACAGCTCCTCCATTCAAAATATAAACGTATCCTGTCTGAGATTTGGAATCATCCTTGTCGGTGTCGAAACTAGCGTCGACGTAACCTTTTACGACGAGCTGTTCATCACCCCCATAGACTAAGAACATTTCTTTAGTCCTATTTAGGTACTTTAGGATGTTCTTCACTGCTGTCCAGTGTTCCACTCCTGGATCACTTTGATATCTGCTCGTCAAACTAAGAGCATTGGACACATCCGGTCTAGTACACAACATGGCATACATGATAGAACCTATGGCCGAGGCATAAGGCACTTTGCTCATAGCTTCCCTATCATTTACCGTAGCTGGACACTGAGCCTTGCTCAATATCTTACCTGACAACATAGGCACTGAACCTTTCTTTGCCTTATCCATTCTGAACCTTTTCAGAACTTTGTCTAGGTATGTACTCTGGCTTAAAGCTATCAGGCGTCTTTGTCTATCTCTATAGATTTTGATGCCCAATATATAAGCAGCTTCACCTAGGTCTTTCATTGAAAAACACTTGTTCAAATAACTCTTCACATCATTAAGCATGTTGATGTCATTTCCAATAATCAATATGTCATCCACATACAGTACCAGAAATGTCACCGAGATCCCACTCACTTTCTTGTAGATGCAAGCTTCGTAGCAATTTGGAACAAATCCAAAGCTCTTGATCACTTGATCAAAACGAAGGTTCCAACTCCGAGATGCTTGCTTCAGTCCATAAATGGAACGCTGAAGTTTGCATACTTTATCAGCATCCTTAGGATCGACAAAACCTTCGGGTTGCATCATATACAACTCTTCATCAATGTTGCCATTGAGGAAAGCAGTCTTGACATCCATCTGCCATATTTCATAATCATGAAACGCAGCAATTGCTAATAAAATCCGAATGGACTTAAACATCGCTACGGGAGAGAAAGTCTCATCGTAGTCAACACCTTGAACTTGTCGAAAACCTTTCGCGACAAGCCATGCTTTATAGACGGTAACATTACCATCCGCGTCCGTTTTCTTCTTGAAGATCCATTTGCACTCAACGGCCTTTCGGTCGCTAGGAGGGTCCACCAAAGTCCATACTTGGTTTTCGCTCATGGATCCCAATTCGGATTTCATGGCTTCTAGCCGTTTCTCAGAGTCTAGGCTCATCATCGCTTCCTCATAGTTCGTAGGTTCACTGTCTTCTACTAACAAGACAGTCAAGACAGGGTTGCCGTACCACTCAGGAGGGGAACGCGACCTTGTCGACCTGCGATGTTCAGTAGCAGCATCGTCCAAAGCTTCATGATCCTTATCATTAGCTTCCTCTATTGTTGGTGCAGGCGGCACTGGAACAATTTCAGGTGCTGCGCTACTCTCCAACTCAAGAGAAGGTTCAGTAACCTCGTCTAGCTCTACTTTCCTCCCACTCACTTCTTTCGAGAGAAACTCCTTCTCAAGAAAGGAACCGTTCTTTGCGACAAACACTTTGCCTTCGGTTCTGTGATAGAAGGTATACCAATAGTTTCCTTAGGGTATCCTATGAAGACGCATTTCTCCGCTTTGGGTTCGAGCTTGTCCGGCATCAACTTCTTGACGTAAGCTTCGCATCCCCAAACTTTAAGAAACGACAACTTAGGTTTAGCACCAAACCACTGTTCATACGGTGTCGTCTCAACGGATTTAGATGGTGCCCTATTTAAAGTGAATGCAGCGGTTTCTAATGCATAACCCCAAAATGATAACGGAAAATCAGTAAGAGACATCATTGATCGGACCATATCTAATAGGGTTCGATTCCGGCGTTCAGACACACCATTGCGCTGTGGTGTTCCGGGTGGCATGAGTTGCGAAACGATTCCGCTTGCTTTAAGATGCGTGAGAAAATCATAACTCAAATATCCGCCCCCACGATCGGATCGTAGAAACTTAATCTTTCTGTTACGATGGTTCTCCACTTCATTCTGAAATTCCTTGAACTTTTCAAACGTTCATGTTTCATTAAATAGATATACCCATATCTACTTAAGTCATCGGTAAAAGTGAGAAAATAGCGATATCCACCGCGCGTCGAAACACTCATCGGTCCGCATACATCGGTATGTATGATTTCCAACAAGTCCGTTGCTCACTCCATCATACCGGAGAACGGGGTTTTGATCATCTTGCCCATGAGGCATGGTTCACATGTGTCAAATGATTCAAAATCAAGAGACTCCAAAAGTCCATCAGAATGGAGTTTCTTCATGCGCTTTACACCAATATGACCTAGACGACAGTGCCACAAATAAGTAGTATTATCACTATCTACCTTGCATCTCTTAGCCTCAATGTTATGGATGTGTGTTTCATCCCTTTCGAGATTTAGAAGAAATAAACCATTCACAAGAGGTGCATGACCATAAAAGATGTTACTCATATAAATAGAACAACCATTATTCTCCGATTTAAATGACTAACCGTCTTGCAATAAACACGATCCAGAAATAATGTTCATGCTCAACGCAGGCACATAATAACATTTATTAAGGTTTAAAACTAATCCCGAAGGTAAAACTAAGGAGAGCGTGCCGACGGCCATCACATCAACTCTTGATCCGTTGCCAACGCGCATCGTCACCTCATCCCTCGCAAGCCGCCGTCTATTCCGTAGCTCCTGTTTCGAGTTACAAATATTAGCAACTGAACCGGTATCAAATACCCAGGCACTACAACGAGGGCTAGTAAGGAAAACATCAATAACATGTATATCAAATATACCTTTGATGGTGCCAGCCTTCTTGTCCGCTAAGTACTTCGGACAGTTGCGCTTCCAGTGACCCTTGTCCTTGCAATAGAAGCACTCAGTGTCCGACTTAGGACCAGACTTGAGCTTCTTCTCAGCAGGGGCAGTGCGCTTGCCACCGCCCTTCTTGAAGGGCTTCTTTGCTCCCTTACCTTTCTTAAAGGTGGGCTTGTTGACCATCAACACATGATTATCCTTTTTGATGTCCACTTCCGCGGCCTTCAGCTTTGCGAAGAGCTCGGTGATCGTATCAGTGGAACCAATCTGATTATGAGTCACTACAAAACTTTTGTAGCTGGGAGGGAGTGATTGCAGAACCATGTCAATCTTGAGCTCCTCTGGAATCGTGCATTCCAGTTGCTCAAGGCGTTGAGTGTAGCCCGTCATCTTAATGGCGTGCTCACTAACGGAACTCCCTTCCTCCATCTTGCAGTTAAAGAACTTCTCAGAGATCTCATATCTCTCAGAACGGGCCCGAGTCTGAAACATGGTTTTCAGCTCTTCGAGTATCTCAAAGGGCCCGGGATAGTCTTCAAAACGATTTTGAAGTTCCGGTTCCATAGAAAACAACATGGTGCTCTTAATCACACCATAATCATCTTTGCGCGACTGATAGCCAGCTTTCTCATCAGCCGGCGCAGTTGCAGCAGGGGGGTCACCTAACGCTTTCCCAAGGACATAGTCCTTCTGACCGCCAGAGAGAATGATTCTTAGATTGCGGAACCAATTGGTGAAGTTAGAAGCTTTTCCTTCTCAGCAAAAACGTTGAAGTTGAAGTTGGACTTGGCCATGGGATCTACAGTATTTGCAAGTACAAATTAGACTATGTTCATGATAACTAGTTCAACTTTTAATCAAATTACTAGATGAACTCCCACTAAATTCAACATCCCTCAAGTTGTTTAGTGAACATGATCCAAATTCACCACACCTAATCCGATCTTCACGAGAAGAGATGTGGTTTCAATGGTGGACAACGAAGTGTCGATCATATCATTAATATGACTCATGCTTAACCTTTCGGTTCATGTGTTCCGAGGCCATGTCTGTACATGCTAGGCTCGTCAAGTTAGACCCAAGTATTTCCGCGTGTGCAAAACTGGCTTGCACCCGTTGTATGTGAGCGTAGAGTCTATAGCACCCGATCATCACGTGATGCTTGGACACGATGAACTTTCGCAACGGTGCATACTTGGGGAGAACACAGTTTTTATCTTGATCTTTAAGTGAGGAATCATCTTATAATGCTACCGTCGTGATCTAAGCATAATAAGATACATAAAAGGATAAACATCACATGCATATAACTTTATGTGACATGGTATAGCCAATCTTCGCGCAATGATCTCCATCTTGTGCGTTCCGGCATGATCTCCATCACTCCACCATGATTGCCTCCACCACGAATAGCAACTACAACTATTGCTAACTACTTAGCGATAAAGTGAAACTATTACATGGCGCATAAGAAGTTGACACACATGTCATACACAATTATAAAGACAACCATATGGCTCCTGCCGGTTGTGTACTCATCGACATGCAAGTCGTGAAACATTACAAAACATGATCATCGCATACATTATACACATCACATCTTGGGCCATACCATATCACAGAAAACATTCCCTGCAAAAACAAGTTAGACGCCTCTACTTTGTTGTTGCATGTTTTACGTGGCTTATGGGAGTAGATGCTAAGAACGATTCTTACCTACGGAAAGCCACAACGGTGATATTATGGTTGCCAAACTACGGTGTTAATCCCATGACAACTATAGTGAGAGAAACTGACATCCACCAGCCGCATGTGTGGAACAAGCCACACATCAAGTGCGGAGCCGGTCTCGCGAACGACGTCACGTAACGTTGGCCTGGACCGCATCATAAGAAGAACACAAACAAGAGGCTTACAACAGAAAACATCAACGCCCGCAACAACCATGTTGCGTTCTACCGTGAAACACATCTACGTATAGATCTAGCTCTGATACCACTGAAGGGTTTCGCGGCATAGTAAATCAAAATTTTCTACGGATGCGAACAGAGGGAAAGCCAAGATCTAATCTAGGAGATGCAAACAACGAGAGAGATTGGATTAGATCTTCATACCCTTGAAGATTCGCACAGCGGAACGTTCGTCGGAACGTGGGTGATGTAGTCGTACTCGCTTCTCCTCCTCGCGATCCGATCCGATCTAGCACCACAAGTGGCGGTGCCTCCGCGAGATGCACACGTGCAGCACCTCGACGTCTCCTCCTTCCTTGGTCCAGCAAGTATGGTGGAGAGATGGGTTGGATCTACAACGCGACGGCGCAGTGCAATTGGTGGAGAATTTCTGCAGCAGGGCTTCGCCTACAAGCAGTCGGGAGGGAGAGAGGAGGGCAGCAGGGCGGCTAGGGTTGGAGGGGAAGGTGTAGGGGGGTGGTGCGCCCCCACCCCTCTTTATATAGAGGGGGGCGCAGCCCTAGCCCCTCCCCCAAGCCCAAACCGGCGGCCCCAAGGAGGAGGAGTGGGGGGCAAGGAACCCGCCCCTTCTAGAAGCTCTATCTCGAGTTTAAACCTCTCTAGGCTGGCTGGGCCCTATGGGGCCTTGTGCCCCTCGCCCAATGCGGCCAGGGCACTCCCTCATAGGCCCATGCCCCCTCCCGGAAGGTGGGGCCACGTTGGTCCCTTTCCGGAAGGTTCTAGAAGCTTCCGGTACAATACCGATTAACCCGGAACAATTCCGAACTCCAAAAACTGCACTGCCTTATATGAATCTTATTCTCCGGACCACTCCGGGACCTCTCGTGATGTCCCGGATCCCATCCGAGACTCCGAACAAAAACTCATAAACCAATTATCCAATCTATCCTAGCGTCGAGACACGTTAAGTGTGTGACCCTGCGGGTTCGAGAATATGCAGACATGATCTTCTATCAATAATCAACAGCGGGGTCTGGAAACCCATATTGACTCCCACACATTCATCGATGATCATATCAGATGAACCACGATGCCAGGATTCAATCAATCCCATATATATATTCCCTTCGTCTCGCGATATTTTACTTTCCCGAGATTCGATCGTCGGTACCGTCATACCTAGTTCAATCTCGTTCACAGCAAGTACTTTACTCGTTCCGTAATCCGATATCACTTTGTGATTAACTCCTTAACCACATGCTTGCAAGCGGTGTTGATATCGATTACCGAGTGGGCCTGAAGTATATCTCTCCGACTTGGGAGGGACAAATCCCATCTCGATACATACAACCCAACAGATACTTTCCGATCACCTGAGAGACACCTTTATGATCACCCTCTCATAGGATGACGTTTGATGACCTCAAAGCTTTCTTCCGATACCAGGGAGTTGTATTATCTCATGGTCTAAGGAATACAATATTTGACATAAGAAAAGCTTCGCAAAGACGAACACGATGACACGATCTAATTGCTTCGCTTAGTTTGGGTCTGTCCACCATATCATTCTCCCAATGATATGATCTCATTATCAATTGACAACTCATGTCTATGGTTAGGAAACCTTAACCATCATTGATCAATGAGCTAGTCCATAGAGGCATACTAGGGACACGGTGTTGTTCACAAACCACACAAGTATTAAAGTTTCCGCTTAATACAATTCTAGCATGGAATATAAACATTATAATGAACAAGAATTATAATAATAACATCTTTATTATTGCCTCTAGGGCATAATTCCAACAGGGCCCACCTGAGGCCCCGCCTAGGGTAGGTGTGGCCCACCTGCCCGGCCTCCGACTCTCCCCCTTCGCCTATAACTTCCCTTCAGAACCCTAAGCCTCAGGGAGCGACTAAAGATAGATTTCCGCCACCTCTGGGGGGCGGAAAACACCGAGAGAGAAAGATCTCTCCGGCAGACAAATTTCTGCCGGGGGAATTCCTTCCCGGAGAGGGGAGATCATCGCCATCAACACCATCATCAAGCTAGGCTTCATCGGGATCAGCATCATCATCATCCGCACCATCATCTCCACCAGCACCATCATCACCACTCCGTCTTGTTGTAACAATTGTGTTGGATATTGCTTTAGTTCTTAGGTGAAACTTTCCCGGTGTTAATTACTATTGTAGTTGATGCTTGTGAGTGGAACCATTGGATTATTGTTTATGTTCAGATTGTTATCTATTACCATATAACCTTTCATCTTGATCCATATGATGTCTTGTGAGTAGTTCGTTGTGTTCTTGAGGACACGGGAGAAGTCATGTTGTTAGTAGTGAATCCATGATAAGTTATTATTCAATGGTTTAGTATTTAAGTTGTGGTGCTATTCTTCTAGTGGTGTCATGTGAACGTCGACTACATGACACTTCATCATTTATGGGCCTAGGGGGATGCATTTTGTATTTGGCTACTAATCGTGGGGTTGCCGAAGTGACACAAACCTGAACCCCCGTTAGGACAACTTTGCACAAGGGAGTGTAGGATCTCAGAGTTTAAGGCTGTGGTTAGATTTATATCTTAATTACTTTCCTGTAGTTACGGATGTTTGCAGGGGGGTTAATCACAAGTATGTATTAGTCCTAGGATGGGAAGTATGTTAGCACAGGTTCACCCACACAACACTTACGAACACAAAAGAAGAGTACTCAGCTATTTGCAGCGAAAGCACTTGACAGAATTCCCATGTGTCCTCGAGAACGTTTGGTCCTTATAAGTATTTACACCGGCTTGTCCTTTGCTAAGAAAGGATTGGGCCACTTGCTTCGTTTGTTTACTGTCTTTGTTACTTGCTCTTTGTTTTTTTGCCTTGTCAGAAAACCACTAAAAATCCGTTTGCTAAGTATTCACAGGGATTTCCTGCTCCATACCACTATTCAGCACCTTCTGCTCCTCGTTGGGATCGACACTCCTATTTATCGAAAGTACTACGATACACCCCCTATATTTGTGGGTCATCAAGACTATTTTCTGGTGCCGTTGCCGGGGAGTGAAGCGCTATTGAAGAGTGGAACTGGTAAGGGAAAATTTCACTGTGAGTATTGCCATTGTTATTGCTTATTACTTTGTTTCCAATATGGATAACCCACTTGGTTTTCTATTTGGGAAAACTACTACCACTGGTAGGGTAGTAGATGAACCACCTCCTGTTGAGATAGATCCTTTTAAGATACCTACAAGTATTGTTGACCGTGTTATGGATAATTATTATTTTGGGGATGGAACTGTCCATCCCGGTGATCACTTTCTTTTTATCCATGAATTATACGGGTTGTTTAAGTGTGCAGGTATCACAACTGAACAAGTGAAGAAGAAGTTACTCTCCATATCCTTGAAAGGGAGAGGTGGAGAATGGTATAAACTGCTGAAGAATGGACAATCCATGGAATAGGAGGAGATGACATCTCTCTTTTACTCTAAATTTTATCCTCCCAGTGAAATTCATAAAGATAGAAATCTTATATATAACTTTTGGCCTCTTGATGGAGAAAGTACAGCACAAGCTTGGGGGAGATTGAAGTTACTAATGCTTAAATGTCCTATTCATGAACTCCCTAGCAATATTATTCTGAATAACTTTTATGCTAGGCTTTCTCTTCATGATAAAGATTTACTAGATGCTTATTGTGCTGGATCATTCACATGTATGAAGGAAGAAGCCAAATGGGATCTCTTAGACCGTATTCAAGATAATACTGAAGCTTGGGATAATGATAAAGGAAGAAAGTCAGGTATAAACTATGATGATGAATGCATTAAGTCTTTTATGGGAACTGATGACTTCCGTGATATTAGTAATGAGTTTGGTCTTGATTCCCAAAGTATTGCCAACTGTTTTAAAGCCTTTGCCTCTTACATAGAAATTCCAAAGAAGAAGTGGAATAAGTACCATGCTCCTTATAAAGATGTTGTTAATCATGTTCCTGTTAGGAGTACTCAAGTTTGTACTACTAATCATATTGTTCCTGAGCCTCATGTTGAGAAAATTCCTTTCCCATCTAAGGTAAAGGAGTATTATATGATTATTAATGCAAATAACAAAGGTACAATGAAAACTATGGAGCCTGGTAAGCAATTGAATGTTGAACATGTGGTAGCTATTGTGAAAGACACTGTCACTAGAAATATAGAGGATGAGCACATTGTCTTCTGTGAAGACGCTTCTAATATTATCTCTCATCCTAGTAAGGCTAGAAAACCATTTGCCCCACTGGCATTGTAAGAGATGTGGAGGTTCTCTGTGGTAAGATTAAGTATCTTGCTTATTTTCTAGTGCTTAATTCAGTAGCTAGCAAAACTTGTCCTATCATTTTTGATAGACCTTTCTTGAACACTTGTGGAGCTATTATTGATTGTAAGAAGGAAAAAGTTTTAACTAAGTTTGATGGATATTCTTATGAGTTTAACTTTTCCAAATTTGCTAAAGCTCCTTGTGAAAATAGCTTGCCTAATAAAGATTTCAGGATGGAACAACTTGCTTCTATTGATCCAATCTATGACCTTTGGACCTCTTTTTGATGACTGTAAGTATGCTTATTCTGATGATAAAGTTGTTTCCAGTGATAGCTATATTGTAAACTTTATTCAAAGTGCTATTGAAAGTTATTTTGAGAGAGGGAAACATGGTTTTATGCATCTCAATGATGTTAAGTTTCCCCGTTCTATTTTGAAAGCTTTAAAGTTGCATCTGTTTTGCCTTCCTATGATTGTGGCTTTTTGTTTCAACAATTCATTTTCTCATGATACCCCATGCATAGGAAGTGGGTTAGACTCAAGTTTGTTTGTTATTTGCTTCTTGATGCTCTCTTTCACTTCAAATATATATATCCCATGTGAGCATCCTTAAAAGTTTCAAGCCTAACTTAAAGGCATTAAAGAAAAGTACTTGTTGGAAGATAACCCAAGAGTTTTGTCGAGTCTTGGAAGTTATTAACTTAGTAATAACTTCTCCTTATCCTTTTTGTTTTGGTTTTTGTTTCAAGTTCAACTACTTTTGTGAAGTATAGGAGTTGTGAAAAGTTGCTGTCCTGGGACAGATTTTTGTGCTGTGTTGTAAAAATTCGTGAGGAAACTCAGTATTTCGGATTGAGATGCATTTTTCTGAGCTTGTTCTCCAGGTTGTTACCCAACTTTCATTAGTTATGCACTTTTTGATTTGAGCAACAGAAGGTCTTCGAAAAAATCATTCTTTACCTACTGGTCTGTTTTGACAGATTTCTGCCATCCTTTGCATTTGCCTCTTACAGAAGCTTTTGTTTTGATGAGTTTTCAGTTGAAGTGTGTACCACAGGTTTATTGTTTTTGCTTATACTAATGTTGTCATTGAGTTTGTGCAAGGGTTTTGTATGAAGGAAATTTTTAGGAGAAGGAGGAAGGAATCTGCAGAGTTCGTCTTTGAATAGGTAAAAGTGGTGAAAACAGAAGGTTCGTGAAACTCCAATCTTTTTATATTTTTGATGTTTTTAATACATAAAGGAAGTTATGAGACGAAACTGAAGAGGAAACGGAGCCCGGGGTGGACAAACCCACCCAGGCGTGGGCCCCAGCCTGGCCGCGCCTGAGGGGGGTGTCCCATCCCCGAACTCCATCTACGCCTCGTTTCCGTGTCAAAACCTTCCTTATGCATTGAAACTTCGTAATATATAATCCCCCGGATCCCCCGAGGTTCGTGCATCATGTTATCGTCGTGTTTTTGTTTCAATCTGTTTCTGTCAGGAAATCTTCTCAAGTTTAGAGCGCCATGGCCTCCGCCGATGACAAAGGAAAGAAGCCCGAAGAAGAAGAACCTCAAGTCCCAAAGGAGGAGGAGATTTTGGTGAGGTATGAAGGTGACATGGAGGATGACAAGCAACCGGACACCCGCGCTACCGTCGCAAGCATTGGTTTGGTGGCACAACCTACCCAGCTTAGGAGGACAGCATAGATGTCTACAGGAGGTAGAACTCCGCGTCATATCCTTGCTCCGCGCACAATTCCTCCTGGTACCCCTTGTTCTAACCGTGTAGGGAAGAAACACTCTAATTTGGAAGAATGGAGAAATAATAACAAAGACTGGGATCCTCGGTCCGAGTTGATCATGGGCTGCATTGGGCATAATTCAGAGCTAATTCGTACTCTGGCCTTCGATATGGAGGATTTGAAGAAACTTATTGAAGACCTTATCAAGAGAACACCACCACCACCAAAGGAGTAATTCATCATCAGGTTTGGCACCCCCTTGGCTTATTCTAAGCTTGGGGGAGTGTCGTGGTATCACCACCATTATCTTTCATCTTTTACCTTTTTAGTGGATTCATATCTGTGGTAGAGAGGTTATCTTATAGTTTGGTTTGCATGTGGAAGTATCTCTACTTTAGTTGATTATCTATGTATCCCTTGGTGTTAGTGCCTTTATTGAATATTAATGAGAAGTCTCATCTTTTACTTTTTGCACTTCTTATTTTAGTTTGCAATCTCTATTATATGATGGATCTTGTTGATCAGTATTGACACCACTTTGGGAGCATCAAGTGGATCTAAATTGGTTTTGGCAAACTGAGTTCTGGTCAGTAGCAACAATTTTTGAGGTTTGAAAGAAAAAGAGAAAGAAAAAGCTTACAGGTATTTGGTATCATTTGCTTTCTTTCTTGTTGGCTAATAAGCTTATTTAAGATCTTTTGTGTCTTCGAGGAAGATTGCATGTTTGGCTTTATTACTTGTATGTTTGCTTGTTTCTTTCAACTCTCTTGCTTGCTACCCAGCCTTGCTAGCCAAAAACCTGTTTTGAGAAGGCATACTTCTCATGTTTCCAAATCCCTTTAAACCAAACCTTTGCCACTTGTGTCCACCATATATACCTAGTAGCTTTTGCTATTCCAAGCAAATTCTCAAGCTTATTCTACCTTCCGAATTAAAAAGTATTTTGTTATGTGAAAACTAGTTAGTAAATCTCTCACGAACTTGATGGCACACTTTATTTTCTTGACCCTAATAAACTTGAACCATTGCGGACATCAAAGTTGTATATGCTTGCATCTATACGTTGGAATTAGCAGAACCGTTTTGTCACGGGGAACATTTTCAACATAGCACTTGTACTCTGTACATCGTTGATATCGTGCTCTTTTGTCTATGGATGTCAACGGTGTGAAATAAGAGGGGAACTTGTGAGTCCATGGAGTTTGTACTTTGTGTTAGAGAAACGCCTGGGCCGCTAGCCTAAGCCATGCCTAATCATGGTGGAAACTTGCAGCACCACCATAGTGAGCATTCTGTGAAGAATCCTCAATAAAAAACTATACACATAGTAAATAAAAAGATCGTTCAGATGCTCACTATCTGCTTGCCTTGTCATTTTGGTTATGGGAAAGCTCTTGTACCATGTGCAAGGGGTACCCCGTTGGCGGTTCTCAATGATATGCAAGTACTTACAATAACAAGAACTTGCCTGGGCCCAAAAGTTTAGTAGCATGAGGACTGGCCCTCATATTCAAGGGACATGAGATTGCCAACTTATATTTCGTCAAGCATATACTCCATCTTTGTTCACTTTAACCTTAACCATCTCAAGATGCTTATGATAGGGGCAATGAGGGCTCAAAGCTAGTAAGTACCATAATCTTTTGGAAGCTCTTTATGACTTGTAATCCCTGCTTCCCTCTATGAAGGGACCTTTCTTCCAGTTTCAAGTTGAGTCAGTAAACCTACTTCCTCTCTATCTCCAGCAAGCATTTGAGTTGTTGTGTTTTAAGCATTCATATGATGATTTATTCAATCATGTTCTTTATCTTCCTTGTTTGCACAAAACTCTTATCTATTGATTATTTACTTTGAAAGCCTTCACTTATGGAAAACCTTTTTGAGCAAAGAGTGCTCCTGTTTTGAAACTTCTAGAAAAATCTTGTTGTGAAACTGTTTTCCAGGTGTTCTCTGACCAAGAACAAGTTTGCCAATTCCAATTATGATTTATCTTTATGCATCTATATTGTGACTACTGTGCTTGGTTGCAAGCTAAGTTATATAATGGTGAGTTATTTTCTTCTATGAGTTGTGCAATGGTAAGTGTGATGCTTCTTGTTCGTATTCTTTTATTGACACTTCACTCCATAAACATGTGGACATGTTTACTAAGCTCAGTATTCTCTTGGGGACAAGCAAAGTCTAAGCTTGGGGGAGTTGATACGCCCAATTTGCATCACCATTCTATATCATAATTTACCTCTATTCATTGATATTTGTCCTATTATGAGGTATTACTAATGGCTTTTCATCTGTTTATGCATGTTCGATGATTCTTGGAGGATGGACTGCCGGAGTCTGGATTCTGATGGAAAAGAAGGTGTTTCGGTGCAATTTCGCGAAGATCAGAAAAATACCAGAAAAATACGGAGACATATTATTTTACCTGAGGACGAAGGAAGCCAGAAGGAGGAGCGAAGGGGGGCCGCAGGGGGCCCACACCCCCTAGGCACGGGCCCACCTAAGGCCGCGCCTAGGGCAGGTGTGGCCCACCTGCCCGGCCTCCAACTCTCCCCCTTCGCCTATAACTCCCCTTCGGAACCCTAAGCCTCAGGGAGCGACCACAGATAAATTTCCGCCGCCTCTGGGTGGCGGAAAACACTGAGAGAGAAAGATCTCTCCGGCAGACACATTTCTGACGCGGGAATTCATTCCCGGAGTGGGCAGACCGTCGCCATCAACACCATCATCAAGCTAGGCTTCATCAGGATCAACATCATCATCATCATCCACACCATCATATCCACTAGCACCTTCATCACCACTCCGTCTCACTATAACAATTGTGTTGGATATTGCTTTAGTTCTTAGGGGAAACTTTCCTGGTGTTAATTACTATTCTAGTTGATGCTTGTGAGTGGAACCATTTGATTATTGTTTATGTTCAGATTGTTATCCATTACCATATCATCTTTGATCTTGATCCATATGATGTCTTGTGAGTAGTTCGTTGTGTTCTTGAGGACATGGGAGAAGTCATGTTGTTAGTAGTGAATCCGTGATAAGTTATTATTCAATGGTTTAGTATTTAAGTTGTGGTGCTATTCTTCTAGTGGTGTCATGTGAACGTCGACTACATGACACTTCATCATTTATGGGCCTAGGGGGATGCATTTTGTATTTGGCTACTAATCGTGGGGTTGCCGAAGTGACACAAACCTGAACCCCCGTTAGGACAACTTTGCACAAGGGAGTGTAGGATCTCAGAGTTTAAGGTTGTGGTTATATTTATATCTTAATTACTTTCCTGTAGTTACGGATGTTTGCAGGGGGGTTAATCACAAGTATGTATTAGTCCTAGGAAGGGCAGTATGTTAGCACATGTTCACCCACACAACACTTACGAACACCAAAGAAGAGTACTCAGCTATTTGCAGCGAAAGCACTTGACAGAATTCCCATGTGTCCTCGAGAACGTTTGGTCCTTATAAGTATTTCCACCGGCTTGTCCTTTGCAAAGAAAGGATTGGGCCACTTGCTCCGTTTGTTTACTGTCTTTGTTACTTGCTCTTTGTTTTGTTGCCTTGTCAGAAAACCACTAAAAATCTGTTTGCTAAGTATTCACAGGGATTTCCTGCTCCATACCACTGTTCAGCACCTTCTGCTCCTCGTTGGGATCGACACTCCTATTTATCGAAAATACTATGATACACCCCCTATACTTGTGGGTCATCAGCATTTACTTTGTCAAGCACAACCTAGAAGAACTAGGGTTCACCTATGTGCACCAAAAACTTATGCTAAGCAATACAAGCAACAATGTGATAGCAAGATATAGATTACTTCAAGTACGAAGGCTATCACAATGTAAAGTGCATAAGTAAAGAGCTCGGGTATAGAGATAACCGAGGCACGCGGGGACAGCGATATTTTACCGAGTTCCTCCCAACATGAAGTACGTCTCGTTTGGAGAGGAGGTGGTATCAAACCACCAACACCACAAAAGGCCTCCCTTATTCTCCTATGAATCTTACCCCAACGGGATCGATCCACACTTCCACTATCGGTGCACTTGTCGGTGGCAATCCAGAACCTCTCACAAGGTTGGGGCATGATACGTCGGAAACGTATCTATAATTTTTGATACTCCATGATTGTTTAGTATCTACTTTTCTTTGCTTTGTCTACACTTTTAGGTGTTTTTATATCTTTTGTGGAACTAACCTATTAACAAGTTGCCACCGTGCCAGTTGCCTGTTTTCTTCTGTTTTTTGTTCCAGAAAGGCAGAAAATCAATATTCTCGGAATTGGATGGGACAAAAATCAAAGTTATTATTTTTCCCGGAGCAACACGGAACCACGAAGCAGAGCCGGAGGGGGGGGGGCACAAGGTGGCCAAACCCCCTAGGCGCGGGCAAGCCCTGGAGGCGCCTGGAGCGGGCACCAAATGGCCCATGCGTTGATATTTTGATAAAAATAACCCTTTCATCAAAGTTTAATGGAGTTTAACCCTTGACAAATAGAATTTCAAAATCTAATCGCCCTTTTGCTTAGCGCTTGCGCGAAAGGAGCCAGCGTCCATGGATAGGCCTAAACAAAAGAGCTAGCCTCCCTGCCAGCATGGCAACATGAACCACGTAGATGAGAACCCTAGCTCCATCGTGTCAGGTGGTTTAATTAACATAGTTTACATGTATAAAATGCAAAGACCGAGAATTTATCATTTATCAATAAGCCGTTTGGGGCACCTCATTTAGGGTCGGTAAATAGGACGGGGCAAAGCGGCGCTCTCCCTGGCCCCAAGGAGTTAGGGGACCTGGTCTCATACATGTATGTGTACCTATATTTATTTCTACTCTTAAGACCCAAGAGAATAAAATTATTCTAAAAAATATAGATTACTGATACGTCGGAAACGTATCTATAATTATTTATGCTCCATGCTTGTTTTGTATCTACTTTGCTTTGCTTTGTCTACACTTTGAGGTGCTTTTATATCTTTTCTGGATCTAACCTATTAACAAGTTGCCACAGTGCCAGTTGCCTGTTCTCTTCTGTTTTTGGTTCCAGAAAGGCAGAAAATCAATATTCTCGGAATTGGACGGGACAAAAGCCAAAGTCAATATTTCATCGTGAGGGACACGAATCCAGAAGACGAGACGGAGACGCGTGCCAGGGTGGCCAAACCCCCCTAGGCGCGGCCAGGGGTGGGCCCGCGCCTGGGGAGGGTGTGGCCCCCCTGGTTGCCTCTCGGCCCCGCCTCTTCGCCTATAAGAAGCCCCTGATGCAAAAACCTAAGTACCTGATGACCTACAAGTATAGGGGGTGTATCGCAGTACTTTTGATAAATAGGAGTGTCAATCCCAACGAGGAGTAGAAGGTGCTAAATAGTGGTGTGGAGCAGGAAATCCCTGTGAATACTTAGCAAACAGATTTTTAGTGGTTTTCTGATAAGGCAACAAAACAAAGAGCAAGTAACAAAGGTAACGAACAAATAGAGCAACTGGCCCAATCCTTTCTTAGCAAAAGACAAGCCGGTGGAAATACTTGTAAGGACCAAACGTTCTTGAGGACACATGGGAATTCTGTCAAGTGCTTTCGCTTCAAATAGCTGAGTACTCTTCTCTGGTGTTGTAAGTGTTGTGTGGGTGAACCTGTGCTAACATATCGACCTTACTTGGACTAATTCATACTTGTGATTAAACCCCCTGCAAACATCCGTAACTACAGGAACATAATTAAGATATAAATCTAACCACAGCCTTAAACTCTGAGATCCTACGCTCCCTTTTGCAAAGGTCTCCTAACGGGGGTTCAGGTTTCTGTCACTCCAACAACCCCATAATTAGTAGCCAAATACACAATGCATTACCCTAGGACCATAAATGGTGAAGTATCATGTAGTCGACGTTCACATGACACCACTAGAAGAATAGAACCACAACTTAAATACTAAACCATTGAATAATAACTCAACACAGATTCACTACTAACAACATGACTTCTCCCATGTCCTCAAGAACACAACGAACTACTCACAAGACATCATATGGATCAAGATCAAAGATGATATGGTAATGGATAACAATCTGAACATAAACAATAATCCAATGGTTCCACTCACAAGCATTAACTACAATTGTAATTAACACCGGGAAGGTTTCCCCTAATGAACTAAGCAATATCCAACACAATTGTTACAGCAGGACAGAGTGGTGATGATGGTGCTGGTGGAGATGATGGTGTGGATGATGGTCCCAATGAAGCCTAGCTTGACGATGGTGTTGATGGCGACGGTCTCCCCTCTCCGGGAAGGAATTCCCCCGGTAGAAATCTGTCTGCTGGAGAGATCTTTCTCTCTCGGTGTTTTCCGCCCCCAGAGGCGGTGGAAATCTATCTGTGGTCGCTCCCCGAGGCTTAGGGTTCTGTAGGGAAGATATAGGCGAAGGGGCGGAGTTGGAGGCCATGCAGGTGGACCACACCTGCCCTAGGCGCGGCCCAGGGGGACCCGCGCCTAGGGGGTGCGGGCCCCTTGTGGCCCCTCTTCGCTCCTCCTTCTGGCTTCCTTCGTCTTCTGGGAAAATAATATGTTTCCATATTTTTCTGGTATTTTTCTGATCTTCGCGAAATTGCACCGAAACGCCTTCTTTTCCATCAGAATCCAGACTCCGGCAGTTCATCCTCCAAGAGTCATCCAACATGCATAAACAGATGAAAAGCCATAAGTAATACCTCATAATAAGACATATATCAATGAATATATGTATATTACGGTATAGAAAGGTGATGCAAATTGGGCGTATCAACTCCCCCAAGCTTAGACTTCGCTTATCCCCAAGCAAAAACTGAGCTAAGTAAACATGTCCACAGGTTTATGGAGTGAAGTGTCGATAAAAGAATACGAACAAGAAGCATCACACTTACCATTGCACAACTCATAGAAGAAAGCAACTCACCATTATATAACTTAGCTTGCAACCAAGTACAATAGTCACAATAGAGATGCATAAAGATAAATCATAATTGGAATTGGCAAACTTGTTCTTGGTCAGAAAACACCTGGCAAACAGTTTCACAACAAGCTTTTTGTAGAAGTTTCAAAACAGGAGCACTCCTTGCTCAAAAAGGTTTTTCACAAGTGAAGGCTTTCAAAGTAATACTCAATAGATAAGAGTTTTGTGTAAACAAGGAAGATAAATAACATGATTGAATAAATCACCATATGAATGCTTGAAACACAACAACTAAAATGCTTGATGGAGATAGAGAGAAAATAGGTTTACTGACTCAACTTGGAAGTGGGAGAAAGGTCCCTTCTTAGAGGGAAGCATGGATTACAAGTCATAAAGAGCTTCCAAAAGATTATGATACTTTCTTTGAGCCCTCATTGCCCCTATCATAGGCATCTTGAGATGATTAAGGTTAAAGTGAACAAGGATGGAGTATATGCTTGATGAAATATAAGTTGGCAATCTCATGTCCCTTGAATATGAGGGCCACTCCTCATGCGACTCAACTTTAGTCACCGGTAAGTTCTTGTCATTGTAAGTACTTGCATATCATTGAGAACCGCCAACAGGGTACCCCTTGCACATGGTACATGAGCTTTCCCATAACCAAAACGACAAAGCAAGCAGACAATGAGCATCTCAGCGATCTTTTTATTTACTATGTGCATAGCTTTTTATTGAGGATGCTTCACAGATTGCTCACTATGGTGATGCTGCAAGTTTCCACCATGATTAGGCATGGCTTAGGCTAACGGCCTAGGTGTTTCTCTAACACAAAATACAGACTCCATGGACTTACAAGTTCCCTCTTTATTTCACACCATTGACATCCATAGACAAAAGAGCATGATATCAACGGTGTACATAGTACAAGTGCAATGCTGAAAACGTTCCCCGTGACAATACGGTTCTGCTAATTCCAATGTATAAATGCAATCATATACAACTTCGATGTTAACAATGGTTCAAGTCTATTAGGGGCAAGAAAATAAGGGGTGCCATCAAGTTCGTGAGAGCTTTACTAACTAGTTTTCACATAACAAAATACTTTTTAATTCGAAATATAGATGAAGATGAGAATTTTCTTGGAATAGAAACAATGCTACTAGGTAGATATGGTGGACACAAATGGCAAAGGTTGGGTTCACAGGGATTTGGAAACATGAGAAGTATGCCTTCTAAAAACATGTTTTTGGCTAGCACGGCTGGGTAGCAAGCAAGAGAGTTGAAAGAAACAAGCAAACATACAAGTAACAAAGCCAAACATGCAATCTTCCTTGAAGACACAAAAGATCTTAAATAAAGAATACTAAGCTTATGAGCCAACAAGAAAGAAAATAGATGATACCAAATACCTGTAAGATTTTTTATGTTTTTTTCTTTCAAACCTCAAAAAGTGTTTCTACTGACCAGAGCTCGGTTTGCTAAAACCAATTTAGAGTTACTTGATGCTCCCAACATGATGCCAATACTTATCAACAAGATCCATCATATAATAGAGATTGCAAACTAAAATAAGAAGTGCAAAAAGTAAAAGATGAGACTTCTCATTAATATTCAATAAAGGCACTCACACAAAGGGATACATAGGCAATCAACTAAAGGAGATATACTTCCACATGCAAACCAAACTATAAGATAACCTCTCTACCATAGGTATGAATCCACTGAAAAGGTAAAAGGTGAAAGATAATGGTGGTGATACCGCGACACTCCCCCAAGCTTGGAACAAGCCAAGGGGATGCCAAACCTGATGATGAATTACTCCTTCGGTGGTGGTGGTGTTCTCTTATCATCAGTAAGAAAGTCCTCTAGCATCTTACGGAGTCTGTTGTTCTCCTCTTGAAGCATCTCCACCTTTACCCTCAAAGCTCGGTACTTATCACAAAGCTCGTCAGTAGTTCTAAGGGCTTCCGCTGCCTCGGGGCAATATCTAAAATCTGGACCAAAGGCTATGATTCCCTACATGTTACGAGAAAAAGCATCCCCAGTGTTAATTTCTCCAACAAAAGTAGGTTTCCTTGCCCTTGTCCCTGCGGCGGCTTGTTCTTCCAACTTTATATCCTCACGGGCTTCTTGCCTTTATCGTTAGCGGAGGCCATGGCTCTCTAAACTTGAGAAGATTTCCTGACAGAAACAGATCGAAACAAAAACACGACGAGAACACGATGCACAAACCTCAAGGGATCCGGGGGGGTATATATTACGAAGTTTTAATGCATAAGGAAGGTTTTGATATGAAAACGAGGCGGAGTCGGAGCTCAGGGGTGGCACACCCCCTCCAGGCGCGGCCAGCTGGGGCCCGCACCTGGGGTGGGTTTGGCCACCCCGGCCTCCGGTTCCTCCTATGTTCCGTCTCGTAACTTCCCTTATGTATTAAAAACATAAAAAATATAAAAATATTGGAGTTTCACGAACCTTCTGTTTTCACCACTTTTACCTATTCAAAGACGAACTCTGCAGATTCCTCTTCTCCTCCTCCTGAAAATTTCCTTCTTATAAAACCCTTGCACAAACTCAATGACAATATTAGTGTAAGAAAAAACAATAACCTTTAGGTACACACTTCAACTGAAAACCCATCAACACAAAAGCTTCTATAAGAGGCAAATGCAAATGATGGCAGAAATCTGTCAAAACAGACCAGCAGGTAAAGATTGATTTTTTCGAAAACCTTCTGTTGCTCAAATAAAAAGTGCAGAACTAATGAAAGTTGGGTAACAACCTGGAGAACAAGCTCAGAAAAATTCAGATCCATCTGACGTACTGAGATCCTTCACGAATTTTTACAATGCAGCACAAAAAATCTGTCTCAGGACAGCCACTTTTCACAACTCCTCTACTTCACGAAAGTTGTTGAACTTGACACAAAAACCAAAACAAAAAGGATAAGGAGAGGTTATTACTGAATTAATAACTTCCAAGACTCTACAAAACTCTTAGGTTATCTCCCAACAAGTACTTTTCTTTAATGCCTTTAAGTTAGGCTTGAAACTTTCAAGGATGCTCACATAGGAGATAAATATTTGAAGTGAAAGAGAGCATCAAGAAGCAAATAACCAACACATTTGAGTCTAACCCACTTCCTATGCATGGGAGTATCATGAGAAAGTGAATTTTTGAAAAAAAAACCACAAGCATAGGAAGAAAAAACAAATGCAACTTCAAAGATTTCAACATTAAACAGGGAAACTTAACATCATTGAGATGCATAAAACCATGTTTCCCTCTCTCAAAATAACTTTCAGTAGAACTATGAATAAAGTTGACAATATAACTTTCATTGGAAACAACATTATCATTAGAATAAGCATACTTACAGTCACCAAAAAGAGGTCCAAGGTCATAGACTGGATCAATAGAAGCAAGTTGTTTCATCCTGAAATCTTTATTAGGCAAGCTATTTTCACAAGGAGCTTTAGCAAATTTGGAAAATTTAAACTCATAAGAATCTCCATCAAACTTAGTCAAAACTTTTTCCTTCTTACAATCAATAATAGCTCCAGAAGTGTTCAAGAAAGGTCTACCAAAAATGATAGGACAAGTTTTGCTAGCTGCTGAATTAAGCACTAGAAAATCAGCACGATATTTAATCTTACCACAAAGAACTTCCACGTCTCTTACAATGCCAATGGGGCAAATAGTTTCCTTATTAGCAAGGTGAATAACCACATCAATGTCCTCAAGCTCACAAGGACCAATCTCATGCATAATTTCCTTGTAAAGCTCATAAGGAATATCACTAGAACTAGCACCAATATCACATAAACCATAATAGCAATGATCACCAATTTTAACAGAAATCACGGGAACACTAGCTTTTATAGCTTTACTAGGATGAGAGATAATATTAGAAGTGTCTTCATAGAAGACAATGTGCTCGTCCTCTATATTTCTAGTGACAGTGTCTTTCACAATAGCTACCACAAGTTCATCATTAATTTTCTCACCAGGCTCCACAGTTTTTATTGTACCTTTGTTATTTGTACTAATAATCATAGAATACTCCTTTACCTTAGCTGGGAAAGGTATTTTCTCAACATAAGGTCCAGGCACAATATGATCAATAGTACAAACTTCAGTACTTCTAACAGGAACATGACTAACAACATCTTTATAAGGCACATGGTACTTATTCCACTTCTTCTTGGGAATTTCTATGTAAGAGGCAAATGCCTTAAAACAGTTGGAAATACTTTGAGAATCAAGACCAAACTCATTACTAATATCACGGAAGCCATCAGTTCCCATAAAGGATTTAATGCATTCATAATCATAGTTTATACCTGACTTTCTTCCTTTGTCATTCTCCCAAGCTTCAGTGTTTTCTTGAATACGGTTTAGTAAATCCCATTTAGCTTCTTCCTTCATACGTGTGAATGATCCAGCACAAGAAGCATTTAGTAAATCTTTATCATAAAGAGAAAGCCTAGCATAAAAGTTATTGATAATAATATTGTGAGGGAGTTCATGAATAGGACATTTAAGGATTAGTAACTTCGATCTCCCCCAAGCTTGAGCTGTAATCTCTCCATCAAGTGGCCAAAAGTTATATATAAGATTTCTATCCTTATGAATTTCACTAGGAGGATAAAATTTAGAGTAAAAGAGAGATGACATCTCCTACCATTCCATGGATTGTCCATTCTTCAGCTCTCCCTTTCAAGGATATGGAGAGTAACTTCTTCACCTATTCAGTTGTGATACCTGCACACTTAAAAAACCCGCATAATTCATGGATAAATAGCAAATGATCACCAGGATGGACAGTTCCATCCCCTAAATAATAATTATCCATAACACGATCAACAATACTTGTAGGTATCTTAAAAGGGTCTATCTCAATAGGTGGTGGTTCCTCTACTACCCTTTCAGTGGTAGTAGTTCTCCCAAACAGAAAACCAAGTGGGTTACTGATGACCCGCAAGTGTAGGGGATCACAACAGTCTTCGCGGGTAGTATTACCCAATTTATTGATTCGACACAGGGGAGCCGAAGAATACTTGCAAGCCTTAACAACTGAGTTGTCAGTTCAGCTACACCTAGAAATAGTTCTTGATCATAGAAGTTTATCAGTAGCAATAGTTTGGTAGTAGCAACAACAAAGCAACAGCAGCAGTAACAACAATAGTGGACAGTAGCAATAGTAACAGTAACGGTAACAGTAGGATTAGAGTGCGGTAGGCATAGGGATGGATGGAAAGTCGTTGCATGGACGAGTCTAAACATGTAACTTCAAGATCTTGGGCATTGCAGATAAAAAATAACAAGCATCCAAGTACTAAACAATCCTAGGCATGTGCTCCAAATATAGTCATACGTGCTCGCAATGAGAACTTGCACAACATCTTCTGTTCAGCCAGCCCGTGGCAGCGGGGCCTATAGGGAACTACTGGCAATTAAGGTGCTCCTTTTAATAAAGCACCAGAGCAAAGCATTAACACTCCGTGAAAAGATGTGATCCTCACACCACAGCCATCCCCTCCGGTTGTCCCAATTATTGTCACTTTGGGGCCTTTGGATCCGAACAATGATATGTGTACACAAATTGAAGATAAGATCACAAACAATACTATCATAATGATACAATAATAAGTTCAGATATGAGATCATGGCACTCGGGCCCTAGTGACAACATTAAGCACAAAAAGTTGCAACAAAGTCAAATAGCACTAATAGAGATAGTAGGCACTATGCCCTAACAGATCTTAATCGATTACATGATAGAACTCATCCAATACCTACCATCCCCAAGCCTACAACGGGGGATTACTCACTCATGGATGAGGGAAACATCGGTGGTTGATGGAGATGCGTTGGTGATGACGATGGCGATGATCCTCTCCAAATTCCCCGTCCCGGTAGGGTGCCAGAACGGAGTTTCTGGATCCGAATCTTGGTTTTTGGTGGCGGCGTTGGAGCGGAACTCTTTCTGGAAAACTATCGAACCCCCCTCAGCTTTTAGATCGAAAGGCAACTTATAGGCGCAGAGGGAGGCCGAGGAGCTGCCTGGGGAGGTTGCACCCCCTCCAGGCGCGGCCAGTGGTGGGCCCACGTCTAGGGTGGGTCTGGGCCCCCCTAGGCCCCCTCTCCGTCTCTCCTTCTGGCTTCGTGGATCTTCTGGTGAAATATAGTTTTTGGCATATTTTTCGGGATTTTTCCTGATAGTTGATTTTCTACACAAAAACAAGACACCAAAGTAATTCTGCTGAAAACAACGTCAGTCCGTGTTAGTTGCATCAAAATCACGCAAGTTTAGAGGAGAAACAATAACAAAGTGTTCAAGAAAGTAGATACATTTTGGACGTATCAACTCCCCCCAAGCTTAGCTTATTGCTTGTCCTCAAGCAATTCAGTTGAAAACTGAGTGCGATAAAAGAACTTGCACGAACACATTGCTTCATATGATGTAAATATTCTCAGCACAGGAGTAGATGCCTAGACAATTCATAATAAAAAGTATGCAACTAAGTCTACTCACTAGTCAATTCAAGCTATGAAGAGAAACCAACTCAAGAATAATAAGTAGCATGAAACATAAACATAAGCAACATTGCAATGCTCATAATAAGGTATGCTAGAGTGGTATCTTGCTTGCCTTTGTTTGAAGAGCACAATATAAATGCCAAGGCACCTCTGAAGTTCACATGAAGACTAGAGATAAAGATATCAGAGATACAAGCATCAAAGTCATGACATAATTAACCAAGTTTTGAGACAAACACAAGAATGACAACTATGCTCTCAAGAAGGTGCTCATAGAATAAGTGGTGACTCTACAAGGTGGTGAAAACGGTTTTGAAAGGTTTGAAAGGCTTCCAAATGCTGAAAGGAAGGTACTCATTAGCTTTGAGCTCTCATTGCCCCTATCATAAGCATCTTTACGTGGTTAAGGTGAAAGTGAGGTCCACTCTGAATCATATGCTTGACAGACCATAGACTGGAAATCCCAAGTCCCTTGAGTGCGGGGGCCATTCCTCATACTACTCAACTTTGGGTCCAGCCAAGTTCTTGTCATTGTAAGTATTTGCATGTCATCGAGAACCGCCAAATCGGTACCCCTTGCACATGGTATAGGAGCTTTCCCATAACCAAAATGACAAGGCAAGTAGACAATGAGCATTTCATCAATCTTTTTATTTACTATATGCATAGTTTTTTATTGAGGATGCTTCATAGATGACTCACTATGATGATGATGCAAGTTTCCACCATGATTAGGCATGGCTTAGGCTAGTGGCCCAGGCGTTTCTCTAACACAGAATACAAACTCCATTTCGCATCGTTGACATCCGCAAACAAAAGAGCAAAGTATCAACTAGATATAAATATATCTAAAAGGTGTTGAAAACGTTCCCCGTGACACCACGGTTCTGCTGACTCCTAGCATATAATTTGCAAGCATATAACTTTCATGGACTAGTCACAATGGTTCAAGATTATTAAGTGCAAGGAATAAAGTGTGCCATCAAGTTCATGAGATCTTTACTAACTAACTTTCTCAAAACAGACAAACATTTTATTTTGTAAGAAAAGACGGCATATAAAATATGCACTGAGGTAGAAAATGATGCTAATAGGTAGGTATGGTGGACACAACTGGCAATATTGGTTTTGGGGAGTTGGAAGAACATGTAGAGCACATACTCAGTGCAAGTGAAGGCTAGCAATAGAGAGGGAGCGACAAACGAGAGAGGAATAGCTGTCATAATCATGATTGCAACAAAACAAGACTAATTATGGCATGAAAGTGATACAAGAACTCTGAGGAAAAATAAATCATCGAGGCTTATTGACTATTGATTAGTCATGTGCATTCGTGAGCATTGCGGTGACCCAGCATACCACTGCATGTGTAGTACACTATAGTCGTTGACATGCATTCACAGAACACCGTTCCGTAAATATCACATCCCTCAGAGTGGTACAACAGAAACATTGCGGGTCCATATTACAAAAGTACACATATTATTATTATTACAATACCGGAAGTTCAAGACTTCCTAAAGATCCAATTTACAAACCAAAATATAAAGTGTTCAGCGGAATTTAAAAGTAGCAACTCCGACTAGGAGTTGAGCTCAGCAGCCTATTCTATAGAGTTCATGCTGCTCGGCTTCGTAGTTACTACTAACTAGGTACTTAGTTGGACTCGTTCTCATCGACACCGTAGCGGATAGAGTAATTCACTCCTTTAACTCCTCCGGACAGATCAGGTTCCTCATAGAACACATCTTCTTGGCATTCGGCTGCATACATTGGCACGTCTTCGGGATCCTCAGAGTCTAAGCAAGGGATCAAAGGAAAGAATGAGTAACAACGTTACCCAACAAGTTCATTATATGCAAGGTGGGAAGTTTGATGCTCTAACTACCACCTCGGATTATAAATCCTTGGTACAATGCAGTTTTTGTAAATCTTTCTTCAAAGATTGATTTTATTATGAAAAACTATGACAATCAGCCTTCACAGGTTGACCAAAACTTTCATGGAGTTCCTTTCCTGCCGCGTTCGTAGCTCCTTCCCGGAACTGTCGTGGGAATGGTCACGGCAGATGCTGCAGTCGGCAGCGAGTAGTAGAACGAGGGGCAAGGGCGACCAGCCATCTGCGGTGCGAGATGAGGGCGGAGACACAAGGTTTTACACAGGTCCGGCCCCCCGGAGGGTAAAGACCTACTCCTGCTAGATTGTATTATGATGGTGGTACAATGGGCGAGCTAGGCGGCTAGGCGGCGAGTCGCTTGGGTGTATGATGGAACGTCTTTCTACACGCCCTGTAGGGAGGTTTATATAGACTTACCTCCCCTAGGGTTTACATATCTCAACCGAATCAGTTAAGGCTTCGGTAATCGTTTAACCTAACCCGACTGGGCCTATCTACTCGCCTAGGCCTTCAGCTTCCAGTCGCTTGGATCTACACCGGGCCTTGATCCAGTCGCCGTCTTGCAGGCCCATTCGCCAGTTCCTGGGCCAGTCGGAAACGTCCTGCTGGGTATACCCCGGTAGGCATATCCCCATCAGGAACAGGGAGTAACAAGTTACAATTCTTACACTCTGTAGAGGTGCATTACTTTACCCATGAGAGATCAATCCCTTGTTGCACAACCAGGCGTACTTTCCCGTCCACAATTCCATGATGCGGGGCCCAATAGTTGGCCCAAGCCAATCACTACCCACTTCGCGACCCTGCATGCCTCCTTGGTGTACACTCAGTCACTGTCGTAGTGATCGGGTCGGCGAGCCGAGTGGCTGAAGTTGGACCGTTAAACGTGGTCAAACTAGCCGTTGGGGTAATCCAACGGTAACTTTTAGCGTAATCACCGCGTAGTAATGGCTCCCTGATTTGGCGGGTAACAACCGCTATATAAGGGGAATGGCAGGCGATCGGAGAACCACCTCCTCGTCATTTCCTCCGATTGCGTGCACTTTCGCCTTCCTCCGCATCGCGATCCAGCCGACCCGAAATCTCCTGACCCCCCACGAATCCTTCCGCAAATGGCCCCCTCCACCGAGCCTTGGGGTAGATCTAAGAGTACGAGGGCGCAACTGACGTCCTTCGAGGAGGCCGGGATCCTGCGCGCCGGCAGGTGGCGCATCCCCGCGGCCGGAGAGGTGACCCCGAACCCGCGCGAGGGAGAGTTCATCTGCTTCACCAGCCACCTAGAGCGGGGGCTGGGATTCCCAACATCTCTCTTCTTCCGGCGCTTCTGCGCCTTCTACGGGATCCAACCGTCAGACCTGGTCCCGCACAACATCGAGCAGCTCGCCATTTTCGTGGCGTTCTGTGAGTGCTATCTGGGCTGCAAGCCCTACTTCCCCCTGTGGCAAGATCTATTCCACGGGCGGATCAGTCGCGAGGAAGCGGGTGGCCCAATGCTCGCCGCGGGTGGCCTGACGTTCCAGCTGAAATCGAAGGCTTCTTTCTTCGATCTGATGCTACCCGCCAAGGCGGCAAGACAATGGAAGAACTCTTGGTTCTACGTCACCGAGGCGACTCCAGACGGCGAGGTGGCGATCCCAAGATACTCCGCCGACCGGCCCGAACCACGCCGACTTCAAGTCGGCAAACTTCCAACAGACCAGCGAATGGTCGTGGACGAAATGCTTCAGACCATTCGCGGCCTGAAGAAGCGGGGTCTCCTGCCCATCAACCTGTAAAACTGTTGGCTCGGGCGGCAGCTCGTCCCCCTGGCCCGCCGCGACCACTATATGTACGAGTACGCGGGCCGGGAGGACTCGACGAAGTCCTGCCTCGACGAGTGGCAGCTCGAGGATTACCTCCTGGCGTTGAAGAAGATCACCCAGGCGACGTACCTCGACGTGAAAGCCGGGGTTGCCCCCTACACCGCGAAGCATCCAGCCCCAACGGTAAGTCATCCTTTCGTCATTTGCAGTCACAGTTAAATGCAGTCGCGGTCATACTGATGTTGTTTATGCCTATTGTAGCTATTTCAAGTAGTTGAAGGGTGTCTCCCGCCCGCGGACGACGAGAATTCGAGTTCATCCGTCCGGGAGGTAGGCGAATCGCCTCCAGCGAGGGGAGGCGTCGAGAGCGACGGGAGTGGCGACGACGACGAATCCAAAGAAGAGGTCGCCCCGCTAGTCCAGAAAACGCGCGGGCAGCGGCAACGTGAGCTTGAGGCGAGCAGAAGCCTCGAGCGTCATGACGATGATGACGACGAGCTCCCCGAGCACACCTCGCGTCGCGAGGCCACTCCATCTAAGAAGAAGAAGAAGAAGGAGAAGGAGGTTAAGGCCCCTCCAAATAAGAAGACGAAGCCAGCGAAACACGCGTCTCCGCCTCACTCGCCAAGCAGCTCTGACGCCACCAGCCTGGCCGGGGGCGAAGCCCCACAGGTGGCGACGGCACCGGATACCACAACCGTCCTGAACGAGGTGCCTCTAGCCTCGATGCCTCCGCCGTTCGCCCCAATCTCTGGGTCGGGGACCGCTCTAGTCGCGGTAGCTTCGCCGCCCAAGGGTGCTCCTGCGGAAGATGTTTCGGAGGCTCCAGCCGCAGCCTCGACAACGAAGAAACAGTCCGTGTCTTGGGCACGCGACGTCCTGGAGATGGGCCTCAGTCTTCGACTGGGCCCCGAGCTGGAGAAGCCGGCCGGCATCCGCACGGGGCTACGCTTCATTCCAGTCGCCAAGTGAGTTTGCTCACCTACTTTTGTCTTTTATTATGCTTGGATTATCTTGCTCACGCGATCACTTTGTAGAACTGGAGCGAAGAAGATAGGCCATCCGACCGTGGCTAAGGTGCCACCCGTCGTCAGCGAGGAGGATCCCTCCTGGAAGAGGAAGGCGGACGAGGTCGTCGTCCCCGCAGATAGCGCCAAGAAGGCCAAGGGCGACGAAGTCGTCATAGTATCCGACGACACGGCGATCGCGCCGAGCGAACCCGTAGCGGAGGCGGCCTTACCCGCCAAGGAGGGTGCTCCCTCGCCTGGGGCAGCCGAGCCGGACTCCTTTGGTGTCGGTGCCTCCATCGCAATGTTCCCGCGCTTCATGGCCAAAGTGGCTACAGCGAGTGGTACCTCGCCCTCGAGCCATGCAGCTGGGGTCGCCGATACGAAGGCCGAGCAGCATCGCGGGCACACGCCGGCTCTCCTCGCGTCCGTGGATGCGATACAACTTCATGGCATGCTTGGCGCAGCCATCCAGGTATGTCCAGTCCCCGAGGATCAGTCCGGTGTGTTGCAGCGGTCTGATTCTTTTAGTGTCGTGTTGTTATTTTTCGCGTCCAGTCCCCGAGTGCGCACTCGCTGAATTTCAGCGGGTGGGCGCTTAGGATTTTTTGATTGCCAGTCCCCGAGTGCGCACTCGCTGAATTTCAGCGGGTGGGCACTTAGGATTTTTGATTGCCAGTCCCCGAGTGCACACTCGCTGAATTTCAGCGGGTGGGCACTCAGGATTTTTTTTGGTTGCCAGTCCCCGAGTGCGCACTCGCTGAATTTCAGCGGGTGGGCACTTAGGATTTTTGATTGCCAGTCCCCGAGTGCGCACTCGCTGAATTTCAGCGGGTGGGCACTTAGGATTTTTGATTGCCAGTCCCCGAGTGCGCACTCGCTGAATTTTAGCGGGTGGGCACTTTGGATTCCGCTTTGGTTAACTGTTTGAATTGTGTGCAGGGTCTAAAACGTGAGTCAGCTGACCGTCTTGCTGCGACACGCCGCGCTGAGAAGGAACTAGCCACCGTCCAAGAGGCGAATAAGGGGCTTCAGGCAATTGCCGCGAAGGCAGAGGAGGCCCGCCAGGGACTTGTCCCAGAGAGTGAGTTGGCAGCGGCTCAATCGGCGTTGAGCTCTGCTAAGAAGCGGATCGCCGACCTCGAGCGTGAGCTAAAGGAGGCGAAAGAGGAAGCGAGTTCGGCGGATGGTCGAGCCAAAGCCGCCGTTACGGCCGCCGTGGAAGAACGTAAAGTTTCTGATGCCCTTGTTGCTGGGCTTCAGGATGATTACACTTCTCTTCAGAGCTTCATCACGGATCTCTCCCGTCCCTTGATTGGTAAGTGTGTCTGCCCCTTCTTGTTGCGTGTGCCTTTTTGTAATATTCTATGTACTCACTGTTTTCTTCTATCCGCAGGTCGCATCCTTGATAGCGCGGAAGAGGCGAGCTCGTTCGACGCGCGGCAATGTGTGGCCACGCTCGTCGATTGGGCGACGTTGTCGGCGACGTGCATCCGGGCCTACCTCCAGGAGATGTCGCCCACTGAAGTAATTCCTGGCGACCTCGTCGAGGTGTGGCGGTACTTGGAGAAGGCGCCGTCGGTCGTCGAGTTTATGACGCGATCGGCATTCCGACGTGGAGCAGCGACGACACTTAGCCTTGGGCTCGCCCACTTCCCGGAGGACTTCGACCTGGACGACGTGACGAGTGGCTACCCGTCGTCGACTGGCTCGGTGGAGATCTCTGAGGTGCTCAAGTTGACGGATCGTGCCGCGCTGCACTCCGAGCGCATCTGGGCGATGGGCGATCTCCTTCCTTACCAAGAGACGGTCGTCGCATCTAACGACCCCGAGCCGCAGCACCGGGACTTCAAGGTCGAGCAACCCTTCCGTGCGGCGATGGCGGGTGAGCTGACGACGTACCCATCAAACCCGTACACGCCCTTCATTCGCAGTCGCAAGGGTGTTGGCGAGTCGTCTTCGAAGCCTGCAGAGTAGAATAGTTTGCCCTGGGGCGTTAGTAGTAGTTCTGCCGTTGGGGATATTTTGTAATTTGTGACGGTTGCAACATGATGTTAATGTGATATCGTGTTGTTTTGTGATTTGTCGTGTGTTTTTCGATTGAGGGTTGAACGAGTCCCCGAGCGCGTCCGCCCTTTTTATGGGGTTTACCTCGTTTGTTACGTGTTTGCGGTTTTTTGAATGTTTTGTTATTGTGGTCGACTCGCCCGGACTCGGAGAGCCAGTCGCAAGGCGACTCCCTTAAGCGCTCTGTACTTAACCGTTTTCCCTTGCGCGAACGAGGTCGGGTGGCCGAGTCCCCGAGCGTGGTACTTGGTTTTTCTAGGCGCGACTCGAGGGTGGGTGAGGACTTGGCGCGTTAATTTGAGCTAATCGCTCCTGCCTGGCCCGTTGGGTCAGTCGTATGGCGAGTCCTGGGCATGCTCTCATACTTGGCGTTTTCCCTAGCCGCTCGCGCTGAACTGGTCATCAGTCCCCGAGCGTGGTACTTGGCCGTTCGAGTCGCTATGTCGAGGATGCGGAGGATCATGGTCGCTGTGAGAAGCGAAGGCAGTTGTCTTGGCTCATAGAGCCAGTCGGGCTAGGCGACTCCAATGGGGCTCCGGGTAGGCGTTTTTCGTGGACGTTGCAAGACCTGAGGTGACCCAGTGCTCTTGCACCGCACTACTTGGCCGTGCCGATCGCTGTACCAAAGGTTGACTTCTGCGGTTAGCTTGACGCTGTTATTACGAGTGCGAGTGGCACAAGACACGGAGAGTAGGCGCAATTTGCGGTAACCAATTCTTTTTTTTATTTCATAGCGACTGGGGGGTGCATATGAGGGGTTCTAGGAATAGAACTTCCGTAGGAGGTTTACATTCCACGGTCGCTTGACGTCGAGTTTTCCGTCCCCGCGGACGTCGATGCGGTAGTAGGCATCGTTGCCGAGTACGCGCCCGATGGCGAATGGTCCCTCCCATGGAGGGTAAAGCTTGTGCATGCCCTTCTTGTCCTGGATGAGGCGCAGCACCAGGTCGTCTTCTTGGAAGGTGCGAGTTTTCACCCGCCGGCTGTGATAGCGGCGGAGTCCTTGTTGGTAGATGGCGGTGCGTGATCGAGCGAGGTCACGTGCCTTGTCAAATTGATAGACTCCATCCTGGCGGGCAAGTTCGTTCGTAGCCTCCGTGTAGTGGACGACCCGTGGCGAGTCGTGCTCGAGGTCGATGGGCATGACTGCCTCGGCGCCGTACACCATGAAGAAGGGGGTGAACCCTGTTGACCTACTGACCGAGGTGCGGATGCCCTAGATGACGGAGGGTAGCTCCTTGACCCAGCACCTGGCGGTGCGCTCGAGCGGTACTTGGAGCCGCGGCTTTAGGCCGTGGAGGATGCTCTGGTTGGCCCGTTTCGCCTGGCCGTTGGATTCCGGGTGGGCGACTGACGTGAGGTCGAGCCGGATGTGGTGTTCCTCGCAGAACTCGGCCATGGATCCTTTGGCGAAATTGGTGCCGTTGTCCGTGATGATGCTGTTCGGGAACCCGTAGCGATATATGAGCTCGCGTAGGAATTTAGTGGCGGTCTTCCCGTCGCATTTCCGGACTGGTTTGGCCTCCACCCACTTTGTGAATTTGTCGACCGCGACCAGGAGGTGGGTGTAGCCAGACGGAGCCTTTTTGAAGGGGCCTACCATGTCCATACCCCACATGGCGAATGGCCAGGTGATGGGGATTGTCTTGAGCGCGGAGCTCGGCACATGCGTCTGGTTGGCGTACTTCTGGCAGCCGACGCACCGCTGGACAATGTCGACGGCATCGACGTGTGCGGTGGGCCAGTAGAAGCCATGCCGCATGGCCTTGGCGACCTGGGAGCGGGCGCCGGCGTGGTGGCCGCAGTCGCCGGAGTGGATGTCGTGGAGGATCTTGCGTCCTTCGGCGGGTTGGACGCAGCGTTGGAACACGCCGGTGACGCTGCGCTTGTGGAGCTCGCCATCAATGATGGTGAAGGATTTGCATCGGAGTGCGATCATCCGGGCGTCCGTCTCGTCTGCCGGCAAGGTGCCGACCTCCAGGTAGGCGACGTAGGGCTTGGTCCAATCATCTGGCTCGGTGACGAGTGCGGCCAGGGCTGCCTCTGGCTGCAGCGGGACTCCGAGGTCGATCTCCCTTGGGGGAGAGACTGATGGCTTGGTGATCGTGTCGAGGAATACGCCGGCGGGTGGTGCGAGTCGAGCCGACCCAATGCGAGAGAGTGCGTCGACCTCCTCGTTCTTCCGCCTGTCAATCCACTCGACGGTGTAGCCTGCGAAGTGTCCGCCCAGCTTGTCCACTGCTTGGCGGTATGCCGCCATGGTGGGGGAGACGGCGTCGCACGTGCCAGCGACTTGCCCAGCGACGAGGTCGGAGTCTCCGTAGCAGCGTAGGCGGTTGACGTTCATCTCCTTGGCAGCTCGCATGCCGTGGAGTAGTGCCTCGTACTCGGCCATGTTGTTGGTGCAGGGGGTGAAGTCGAGGCAGAGGACGTAGCGGAGCTTGTCGCCGTTCGGTGAAGTCAGCACGATCCCTGCTCCTGCGCCGTCCGTGTTCTTGGAGCCGTCGAAGTGCAGGCTCTAGTAATGGAGGTATGGCAGCTTTTCTGGCTTCTCGGCCTCTTCCCAGTCGGCGATGAAGTCCGCTAGAGCCTGCGACTTGATCGCTTTTCATGGCTCGTACTTGATATTATGGACGCCGATTTCGACGGCCCACTTAGTGACTCGCCCAGTCGCCTCACGGTTGCGGATGATGTCCTGCAATGGTGCTGAGGAGACGACCGTGATCGGGTGCTCCTGAAAGTAGTGCGGCAGGCGCCACTGTGCTCTGAAGACCGCGTATACCAGTTTCTGGTACTGCGGGTATCGTTGGCGTGATTGGGTGAGGACCTCGCTGATGTAGTACACCGATCGCTGTACCGGGCACTCCTTTCCTTCCTCTGGTCGCTCGACGACCATGATGGCGCTGACGACACGCTCAGAAGCCGCGACGTAGACCAGCATGGGTTCTTTGTCGATGGGGGCGGCGAGTAATGGTGCTGCGAGTAGCACCTTCTTGAGGTCGCGGAGTGCGTCGTCCGCCTCCTTGTCCCACTGGAAAGTGGGGTTCTTGCGCATCAGGGGTATAGAGGCATTGCCTTTTCGCCCAGGCGGGGGATGAAGCGACTGAGAGCCGCTACTCGCCCTGCAAGCTTCTGGACGTTGCGCAGGCACTCGGGTTTTCCGAGTCGAGCGATCGTGTCGATCTTCGTGGGGTTCGCCTCGATCCCACGCTTGGAGACGACGTACCCCAGTAGTTGCCCTGCTGGTACACCGAAGGTGCATTTGCTTGGGTTGAGTTTTATTTTGTACTTCCGCAGGTTGGAGAATGTTTCCGCCAGGTCAGCGAGTAGATCGCCCTGTCGAGCGGATTTCACGACCACGTCGTCGATGTAGACGTGGATGTTGCGGCCAATTTGGCTCGGGAGGCACTCCTGCATGCACCGTTGGTAGGTCGTCCCTGCGTTCTTGAGGCCGAACGTCATGGCGGTGTAGCAGAAGGCTCCGAATGGCGTGATGAACGCCGTCTTCTCCTCGTCCTCAAAAGCCATTTTGATCTGGTTGTACCCAGAGTAGGCGTCAAGGAAACACAGCGACTCCAAGCCCGCGGTGGAGTCGATTATTTGGTCGATCCGCGGGAGGACGAACTGCTCCTTCGGGTAGGCGCTGTTTAGGTTTGTGTAGTCGATACACATCCTCCAGGTCCCGTTCTTCTTCTCGACCAGGACTGGGTTTGCCAGCCACTTGGAGTACTTGATTGGCCGGATGAAGCCTGCAGCGAGTAGACGCTGCACCTCCTCGGCGATGGCTCGGCGGCGCTCTTCATTGAAGGGCCGCAGCGACTGTTTGACGGGTCGCACTTTGGGGTCGGCGTTTAGTTTGTGCTCAGCGAGCTCCCTAGGCACACCAGGCATGTCAGAGGGCTTCCATGCGAAGATGTCCCTGTTCTCACGGAGGAACTCGATGAGCGCGCCTTCCTAGGCTGGGCTCATCCCTGTTCCGATCGTCACCGTCTGGCTGGAGTCGCCTGGGACCAGCTCGACGGTGCGGGTGTGCGTCGTTGCCTCGAAGGCTGAGGTGTTTGTACCCTCAGAATTGGGCTTCTTGAGTATGGTGGGGTCGTCATTGTTCATCCCGCTCGCGTACTTGGCGAGCTCGTCAGCGTGGTTGGCCTCTGCCGCGATGACGGCATCGGCGAGTTCGGCTCCTTTGGCCTCGCACTCAGCGGCCATGTCGGGGTCGCCGTTGATGGTGATGACGCCGCACGGCCCGGGGAGCTTCATCGTGTTGTACGCGTAGTGTGGCGCTGCCATGAACTTGGTGAACGCCTGGCGCCCCAGGACGCAGTGGTAGGGGCTGTCGAAGGGTACCAGCTTGAAGACGATCCGCTCGGTGCGGAACTTTGCTGGTGTGCCGAAGGTGACTGGCAGCGTGACCTTGCCGATTGGGTACGCCTTCCGACCGGGGACGATGCCGTGGAACATGGTGTGGGTTGTCTCGATCATCGACTGCGGGAGCCGCAGCCGCCTGAAGGTGTCCAGGTACAGGATGTTGATGGAGCTGCCGCCGTCCATCAATGTCTTGGGGAGCCAGTAGTCGCCCACCTTTGGCTTGACCACTAGGGCGACTCGGCCTGGGTACTCGATGGGAGGCGAGTGGTCCTGGCGGCTCCAGGTGATGGGCTGCTCTGACCAGTTGAGGAACTGGGGAACGTCCTCCTGGGCCACCGCGTTGACGGCGACGGCACGGGTGATGACCTTCTTCTCGCGCTTCGTGTTGAAGCCTGTGAAGGTATGGAGCGAGCCGGCCACGTTGCCAAATTTTCCGCCGTTTGGCGGGTTGTTGTCGGGGTCCTCCCGTGCTCGCCGTGCCTTCTCAATCTCCATGAGGGTGTGGCAGTCGGTGGTCGTGTGCGTTGCGGGTTTGCCTTCCCTGCTATGAACACAAGGTTGGTTAAGAAGGGCCACGGGGTCGAACCTTGGCTTGGCCTTGTAGTTGCCGCCGTCGCGGCGTTGTCCTCCGTCGCGGCGGAAGCTCTTGGGCTCGCGTTGCGCGTGCCCGGCGTTGGCGATGAAGTCGACTCGCTCGTCGCTGCGTCGTTTGCCAGTGAGGCGAGTGTTGCTGTAGCGTAGGTTGGACCGTAGTCCGTTGTCGTTGCCGCTCGTGCGGCGTTGGCCTCCCGACTCGTCGTCGGTTTCCTGGTTTGGATCTTCCTCCGTGTAGCGTTTGGCGATCTCGAGGAGGTCCGGTATGTTGTCGAGTGTGCGAGAATGTCGCTTGAGCTTGGCGACCAAGGCCTCGTAGCGGCACGAGGTCTTGAAGCAATGGATCGCGGTGTCCGGGTGGATGCCGACCGCATTGTACCAGATTTCTTGCCACCGCTGGAACCAGTTGCGGGTCGACCCGCGGGGTCCCTGGACGCATCGCTCCAGGTCCTCGATGGTGGTGGCGCGGGTGTAGGAGCCCTCGAAGTGCCTGACGAAGGCATCGCGCATCTCCTCCCAGGAGTCGATGCTATCCTGGGGGAGGGTGTTGATCCACTGCATGCACGTCCCCTCCATCATCAAGGGGAGGTAACAGGCGGCTAGCAGGTCGGTGTGGCCCGCGATCCCCATCGCCATGAGGTACGTATCGATCCACACGGAGGGGTCGTACGAAGGGTTGTACTTTTCTATTTCCTTCGGCGCTTTGAAGTTCGCCGGGTACTTTTCGCCTCGGATCATCGGTCCGAAGCACCTGGGACCGAGTCGACTTAGCGACCCCATCGGCTCGCCGTCGCGGCGATTGGTTAGGGTGTGTCGCAGGTCGTTGGGCTGGCGTGCGCGCCAGCTTTGGTTGTTCATGATGTGGGTGCGGGCGTCGATGGGTTGACCGTTGGCGGCGACGAAGTTGGTCGCTGGCCTGGGGTCGTTGGTGGAGAGTGCCGTGTTCGCGGGTCAGTGTTGGAGCTGCAATGGCTCTGGTGGCGGGCAGTTGAGGGTGTTTGCCGCCATTGGGAGGCCACTTGAGGCTGCTCTGCTTCCCGAAGAACGCGAGTACACTCGACCCTGCGAGTCGGCGCCTGCATTTTGCTGCTCGACGGCCTTTGCAAGCAAGGCCCTGACATACTGGATCTGTAGGGCGCCGTCGCCGGTGGACGTTATGTTGTCGGCTGCTACTCGGCCCGCCACGAGGTTGTCCATCGGGGTGGAGAACAGTGGGAGGCCGTTCGCGTCTTGCTCCCGTGAGGAGACTACTATCCGCGGCTGATCCCTGGGGGGTGTGCGGTTGGGTGGAGGTGGGCGCCCATTGCCGTCGACCCTGGCAGGGGCCGGGCGCTTCCTCCTGGTGGCGCGTTCTCACAAATCGCGTGCTCGGCCGCGCGGGCCGGGTCGTTTTTGCCGTCGAAGTTCAGGGCGCGCCCCTGAACGGTGGGGTTCAGGCGCGACCTGATTCGCTGCTGGTGGTAGCGTGATAGCTCCTGCGCCGTCACCTGCTCGAGGCGAAATTTTTTGCGCTCGGCTTGTTCCTTGCGGACTGCCTCCGCCAGCTTCAGGCGGAGTTTCTCGACCTCCTTTGCCGTGGCGTTAGGAGGGATCGGTGTGGAGAAGGGATCCTCCGGCGGATCGGTGCCTGTCGCCATGTAGGTCGCGGCGTGGCGACCGGTCCCGTCGCGGAGGTCGGCGGAATTTTCCGACCCAGAGTCGAAGTCGAAGATTCCGAGGATGGAGGGATCCTCGAAGTCTCCCACGTTGGAGACCTGGGTGATGGAGCCCGCGGGTGAAGCCGCAGTGATGGATCTGGCGAGTGACGCCGGGGTCGCCGAGTCAGCGTCGTCGTTGAGGGCCGCGTCTTCTGTGACCGCGGAGTTTTCGGCCACGTTGCTGTGAGCCGAGTTGTACTCGGAGGCGAGGCGATGGATCGTGCGGACCTGGCTCTCGGAGAGCCGATCACGTGGCGGCGACTCGCGGATGCGAGCCGAATCCTCCGAGATGATGACGTCGGTGAGGCCGACGAAGAGGCTGATCGTGCCGACCGGCAGGATCATGCTTTGCGTGACGGGCCGCACCGCCGGGACGTAGCTGCTTGGCAAGATCTGGAGCATCTCGCCGATCGCTATCATGCGGCTGGTGGCGACCGTCTCGTTGATGGGCAGATTGGATCTCGCCGCAGAACACCGGCCGGACCGGCCAGGCCCCACGGTGGGCGCCACTGTCGTGGGAATGGTCACGACAGATGCTGCAATCGGCAGCGAGTAGTAGAACGAGGGGCAAGGGCGGCCAGCCATCTGCGGTGCGAGATGAGGGCGGAGACACAAGGTTTTACCCAGGTTCGCCCCCCCGGAGGGTAAATACCTACTCCTGCTAGATTGTATTATGATGGTGGTACAATGGACGAGCTCGGAGGCTAGGCGGCGAGTCGCTTGGGTGTATGATGGAACGTCTTTCTACACGCCCTGTAGGGAGGTTTATATAGACTTACCTCCCCTAGGGTTTACATATCTCAACCGAATCAGTTAAGGCTTCGGTAATCGTTTAAACTAACCCGACTGGGCCTATCTACTCACCTGGGCCTTCAGCTTCCAATCGCTTGGATCCATACCGGGCCTTGATCCAGTCGCCGTCTTGCAGGCCCACTCGCCAGTTCCTGGTCCAGTCGGAAACGTCCTGCTGGGTATACCCCGGTAGGCATATCCCCATCAGGAACAGGGAGTAACAAGTTACAATTCTTACACTCTGTAGAGGTGCGTTACTTACCAATGAGAGATCAACCCCTTGTTGCACAACCAGGCGTACTTTCCCGTCCACAATTCCATGATGTGGGGCCCAATAGTTGGCCCAAGCCAATCACTGCCCCCTTCGCGACCCTGCATGCCTCCTTGGTGTACACCATGCCCACATAACGAATTACGACAATGGTTTGTACAAACCGTTAGATGCTAGAACTATCGTGGGACATTGAGGGTTCCTACCCATATGCTGCATATCCTCTATGAATTACCAATTAATATGCACGCTACGAGGATAACAACCACGACCTTCACATCCGGCTTCATGCGAGAGGAACAAGATACATGTGACTTCTCTGTCCCATTCCAAATCTCATGGCTAATGTGTAATATACGACGCTAGAATCACTGATGTTAGGGGTTATTAAGTCCCTACTTGATCATCATTGTTGCAATTAGAACTCTAAGTTCTATTTCTCCATTATATCATCACTTAGGATGATATCTATGATTTATTTATTTGTGAAAATACTATTTTCTTTCTTTTATAGCATATATGATAACACACAATTTGCAAATACTTTGATAAAGACTCTTCAAAGGACATGAGCAAGTGATGAACTTGCCTTGTGATGGCAAGGTAGTGAAGTCTGATGCTTGCACTGGACCTTGAGGTTCTAGTTCTACAAAAACATCATTATTGCTCGGTAAGGACAATATTTAAAGAAGCAAAATGATTATGCAATAATGTAATGCATTATTTAATTATATATGCATTTATCCCAAGAAGTGCCTTTTTAGTACAAAGGATTTATAAATATTATTTTTAATATTTATAACATATTTTGAATTTTATTTTATTTCATTTACCTTTTATTTGACTTTATTGATTTAATAATTCTTTTAGGAATTATTAATTATACATTAAAAATGGTGATTAAATATTTATTTAGTATTTTTCTAAAATACTACAATATTAATACATAATGAAAGTGAATTTTAATTAATTTTATCACTTTTCAATAATTTTGTAAATTCCATAAGGAATATATAATTTACAAAATTCCTAATAAAATTTAAATGTCTAAAATTTTATATTTTAATTTATTTGGGTAGTTTGGATTTTTGTGAATCCAAAAATATTTTATTTATAATTTTTGGACTTTTATATTATTTTCTAAAATTTTATTAAGTCTAGGGGTATTTTGGTCTTTTCCTTTTTATTAAAACAGGCCTGTAAATGTTTCTGGGCTGGTTATTCCAATTGGGCCTTGGTAGCCCATTTTTCCTGGACAAAAGAATCACCTCGAAGGGTTTTGGCCCAGCTCGTCCCACTCCTCACTGCCTCTCTCTCTCTCGTTCATCTTCCTCCTCTGACCCCGACCCTGTGGCCGGCGATGCCGCCACCGCCGATTCCCGCCGCCGTCGATCGTCCTGGACACTGCCGTGGTGCAAAAGGGGGTTATCGATGATGCTCGTTCGTTCTATCCAATTGGATTCAAGCCTAGTGCTCTCCTGTGATGGATCGATGCCATCCCGAACCCTAGGGTTTGGGGGTTGGCATGGATTCAAGTGCTGTTGTGGTCGTCATGCGTCGAGGTGATGCTCTGCTCCTCCAGGTGTGATCAAGGTCGCTGCCGTGGAGCCGTGCGGGTTGCAGCGCCCCCTCTGGGGTGCTCCCCGTGCCGCCATGGTCGTCGGCCCCTCTGCTTCCTCTTCTATTCTTCAGCGAGGACCTACGGTGAGTTTGATTTCTGTCCCCTGGTGCTCTCTGTGCTTGCTGATTTGGTGCTAGATGTTGGCAGTGTCCTTTCTGGCTACTGTCCGATTTATATTGGAATGATTATCCAGTTAGGGTTCCTGTTATGTACTTGATCGTGTACTGGACGAATTGATTCATGTTTGGATGGTGTGTACACATGCTAAATGATTATTGGTCTGAGGCTTATTGCTTCAGATGATATATACTATTTCTGGTGGCTTCTTAGATGATTTGATGCTTGGATTGCATCTGATTCAGATGATGTAGTTGTTTGGGAAATATGCTTGGTAAAGCCAATGACTTGATAAATTTCCACTTTTTATTTGATTCATGGTCATGATTATGATAAGATATAGCTACTGCCTTAGTGCTGTTAGCTTGGGAATTAACATGTAAACAGTGAAGTGTAACATAGGAATATCCTAGTTATGATTCCTGTGTTAATCAGGAAAATGATTAGTTAGTTGATTGTGTGAATCTATGATGATTTACTGTCTTTCCTAATTCACATTGAATTGCTCTTGTGACACCATCATGTATGGCACACAAGTTTGATTCTGAACCATGGATTTGGTTAGTTTATGCTTAAGACAATCTTGGCTTTGAAAGATAAATAGAAATGCTCTTATCTGAATTCCCTAAGACCAGTGATGTTGGTCTGGGGCTTAGGGATTCAGATCTTATCTAATTTGTTCATCTAGATAGTCTTGGTAGTGGTACCAGCTATTCTTTGTTGAATCAAAGCTTGGAAAAATGATAGTGAGCTTGCTCAATCTATGGATCCTAAAGATTTGTTTCTAAGGTGCTACCCTTCCTTTAGGGATGTGCCTAGAATAAATCATAGGTATATGTATGATTGAATTGAAAAATATTTTTGGACAACCAGAGCAAGGATGTTGCTCTGAGCTCTGGTTGGACCTTGGTACTTTGTTGTTTGCCTTTAGAGTTTCAGAAATCGCTATGATGGATTCACCCCACTTGGGTGCTTTCTGAGGATTTGTTTTATAGAACAACACATGCTTCTCTCTGGATAAGATGATTAGATCATGTGAAGGTTTTATGAAACTCACCACAAAATCTTGTTGTGTGTGGAATAAGTTGGTGATGATCTTGATCTTGATCTGCTGGATTCCTGTGCTTGCTCTTGAGCTAGACTGCTCCTCCTAGCTTCTGGGCTTGGCCTTGCTGTCCACCTGATTCTTCCCCCTCCTTATGTCACCATCCTGGTGATGTTTGGTTGATCTGGGGTGGTTTGGTTTGGCTGCTGTTCTTGGTTTAGCTGCTGTCTACACTAGCTGTTCTTGTGTGCTGTGTAGTGGAGAGATGCACTAGTGTGCTCCTCCATGGTTGTGCTTGTGGTTTTGTGAGATTGGGCTACTCTGTGAGCTTGACAACACACCACTTGCATGCTGATGTGTGCCCTGCCTGTGTGCTTGCTATGCACTTGTGGATATGTTCAGAATTTTTGAACTTACTCTTACCAGATTACTTTCACCTGGCTGGTGAATTTGTCCCTCTTGGCTGTCATTTGACTTCTAGCTTTGAATTTATGAAAGATGGATTCTTTCATATTGGTGAAACTTGCCCCTTTTATACATTTCTCAATGATGAATTTGTCAAGTGCATTTCACTAACATGTCTAAGAGAAATATTACTAACACTAACCCTCTTTTATTTTTATTTTAGTCTTTGTTTTGCAGGTACAGATATATGGATGAAGATTTAGTTTAGGTTTAGATATAGGTTAGTTAAAGAATAATCCAATGTAATTTTCTTATTCTTTTTTAATTTTTCATTTTATTATTTTGTAATTTTCATTTTCTTTAATTGTAGTAAAGATTATATTATTATTAACAAAGAATATTCTTATTCTTTATTCTTTTGTAAATTTTGAAGTTTGAAAATAATTTCAATAAGTTACATTCTTTGTAACTTGTTTATATATTGATAATATGAAATAAGTTTCATATTCATTATTGATTTTCTTTGGATAGAATTTAAGTGGTAATATTTATCTCTTAATTAAATTAAGATTCAAACTTATATCTAATTCATTTGAATTATAATTCAAATACTCAAGTTTTAAAATTCAAACTCATTTCAAAACACACATAATTCCTTAAAGATCATATCAAAGTTTATAGCAATCCTCCTTTAAGACAGAACCTAATCTCAAAGTAAGAAAGAAACATTGATCACTTAAGGTTTTTATTTGGCAAAAATTTTACCCACATTTTATCAGATGAATGCATGCATCAATCCATATTCCTAATTCTACCCTTCGTTAGTTCCTAAATGTTGGGATCTTACAAACTTCCCCCCTTAAATTAAACTTCGTCCCGAAGTTTGTGGAGATGTACCTGAATAGTTCTGGATAAGCCTTTCTTAAATCCTCTTCCTTCTCCCATGTGGCTTCCCTCTCAGCGTGATGTTCCCACTGTACCTTGCAATATTTGATTTCTCCGTTCCTTAATCTTTTCCAGTTTTCTTCCAAGATCTTACAAGGCCTTTCAATATAGGTCAAGTCTACTTGTAGTTCTATCTCTTGATGTGTGATTGCATCGTCTGGAACTTTTAAACATTTACGAAGTTGCGACACATGAAAAACATTATGCACTTGAGCCAATCTTGATGGTAACTCTAAAGCATAAGCTATAGTTCTGTTTTGACTCAGCACCTTAAATGGTCCGATATATCTTGGACTCAATTTCCCTTTAACTCCGAATCTTTTCAATCCTTTCATTGGACTTACTTTCAGATAGACCATATCTCCTACTTTTGGATGCCATGATCTTCGACTTTGATCCGCATAACTTTTCTTCCTGCTCTGGGCTATTTTCAGTCTATCCCTGATCTTATCAACGATGTCTTGTCTTTCCTTGATATAATATGGCGCAAACTCTTTGCTGCTTCCAAGTTCATACCAACATATTGGTGATCTACACTTCCTTCCATATAGAACCTGATATGGAGCTGCCTTCAGACTACTCTGATAGCTATTATTATAAGAAAATCCTGCTAACGGTAGATGATCTTCCCATGTTCCTCCAAAATCTAGTGCACAAGATCTTAACATGTCTTTTAGTATTTGATTTGTTCTTTCAGTTTGACCTCCTGTCTTAGGATGATATGTCGTGCTGAAATCTAACTTTGAACCAAGTGCTTCATGCAATTGCTTCCAAAATGCTGAAGTAAACACTGATCCCCTATTAGTTATGATCTTTTTGGGTACTCCATGCTTACTTACTATCTCTTTGACATATACTTCAACTAACTTCTCGGCATTATCCTTTTGATTCACCGGAATAAAATGTGCACTCTTTGTGAGTCTGTCCACAATTACCCATATCATATCTTTCCTTTTTGGTGTCATAGGCAATCCTGTAATGAAGTCCATACCTATTTTCTCCCACTTCCATTCAGGAATTTCTAAGGGTTGTAATGGTCCTGCTGGACTTTGATGTTCAGCTTTCACCCGTTGACAAGTATGGCATTCAGATACATATTTGGCAATATCTATTTTCATGTTATTCCACCAGAATAGTTCTTTCAAATCCATATACATCTTAGTACTCCCTGGATGTATGGAATATGGTGTATCAAGTGCCTCTTTGAGTATGATATTTCTAATCTCCGTCACATCTGGAACACAAAGACGGTCTTGAAACCATAAAGACCCATAATCTCCAAGGCAAAAAACTGATTTTTTCCCTTGAGATATCCTCTGAATTTCCTCAGCAATAAAAGGATCTTCTTCTTGATGTCTAAAAATTTCTTGCTTAAGATCACTGTCCTGCTCTGCAACTACTTGCATAGTAGCTAATCCTCCAAGAACCTCTGTTATGATGAATTGCAGTTCTAATCTTTCTAAATCCATTTGTAACTCTTTTGGTAGCTCCCTATTGCCAGGCTGAATATCTGCACTCTTTCTGCTTAAAGCATCTGCCACAACATTTGCTTTCCCTAGAGTGTAGTTGATTGTTAAATCATAATCCTTGATTAGTTCAAACCAACGCTTTTGTCTCGTGTTCAATTCCATTTGAGTGAAGAAATATTTGAAATTTTATGGTCAATGTATAACTCACATCAGGCTCCATAAAGAAAATGCCTCCATCCTTTCAGTGCAAAGACTACTGCTGCTAACTCTAAATCATGAGTTGGATAGTTGACTTCATGTGGTTTCAATTGTATTGAACCATAAGCAATCACTTTCCAATCTTGCATTAATACACAACCCAAACCTTCTTTAGATGCATCATAGTATACGGTGAAGTCCTTCCCTATTTTAGGAACTGCTAAGATTGGAGCTGTGGTTAATCTAGTCTTCAACTCTTGGAAACTTGCTTCACATTTATCATCCCACTTAAATGGTGTATTCTTCCTTAATAATTTGGTCATTGGTCCGGCTATTTTGGAGAAACCTTCAATGAATCTCCGGTAATAACCCGCCATTCCTAAAAAACCTCGAATTTGCTTCACATTGGTCAGTGCAGTCCACTCTAGTACTGACTGAACTTTAGATGGATTCATGGCAATTCCATCCTTACTGATCACATGACCGAGGAATTCTACCTCATCAAGCCAAAATTCACATTTACCGAACTTAGCATAAAGCTTATGTTCTCTTAAGGTCTGCAATCCTATTCTTAAATGATCAGCATGCTCTTCCTTATCCTGGGAATATATCAAAATATCATCAATAAAGACTATGACGAACTTGTCCAAATATGGCATGAAGATCTTTTTCATCAGATTCATAAATATTGTTGGTGCATTGGTCAAACCAAATGGTACTACCAGATACTCATGGTGTCCGTACCTTGAGACAAATGCTGTTTTTAGAACATCTTCCGGCTTGATTTTTATTTGATGGTATCCAGATCTTAAATCGATCTTTGAAAATATTCCAGCTCCTTTCACTCTGATCAAACAAATCTTGAATGGATTATGCCTACATGTAGTGTATGTCGTCTAACTGACCATGATGCGCGAAACTGTCCTATTAGGCTAGCAAATCCAGAGAAATATCCACTATTATCTTTATTCCAGTGATTCTAGTTTTGTTACATTTTTCGACAACATGTATCTATTGTGTACTCAAGAGGGTAATTTTTTTTGTCATATCAGACTCTGTTACATTCTGTTTCCTATTCATGTAAAATATAATGCATGAGGTCACTACATGTTCTGTGTACCTGCTATGTTTCTCCCTAAACATGGAGGTTCCATTCCGCTTTGTTCCCTGAATTAACCACTTCTCCATGTAAAGCTTCCTGATGTTTGGCATATCTTTTTGCGTGAAAGTTGGCGGTTTCCTACCCTGCCTCTCTTCTAAATTTTTTAGCATGAAGAAGCCGTAATCATACCTGCACGACACATAAAAAACAGAGACAAAACAGGTAGACAACATGTTAGAAGAGAGAAAAGCATGCCGTGTTGAGAAAAAAAGGAAAAGCACTAACAGAAGAATAAAAACAGACTAAATGAAAAAAAAGGAAGACAACATTTTCTTACGTATTGTTTTGAGCTGGTGTTCCAATTACATCAATGGGCCAATCATTGATCTGCACTTTTGACTTCCCGTATTCTCTATCCCATTTTTTTTATTGACGCAATTAAGTAGTGGCATGAATCCATCAACAATGCTTCTCCGTTTGTTGCTAGGGAGTCATAAATCTTGAACCGTTGTGCTTTTATGTTTAGAAAAACGAGCCAGTAGTGACCTGTTGGTTCTTTTGAAGATCCAGTGAACTTTTCCAATGTGGTAAAGCAAACCTGTTTTTTTGTTTTCATTTTAAGTAGAAAGTCTTAAGTACATGAACGTAGAAATATAACTAGAGAAAAAGAAATCATGAACAAAACAGGATGGATATGATAGTAAAAATAATGGTGAATGCCCAAATTATAACTTACTTCTTCTTTACAATCGAGCCTGTTTTTTGGACTGTTTTCAAAGCACCGTGTTACATCTTTTAGGTTGAACCGACAATCAATTAGGTATCTCTGCAGAAAAATATAGTAAAAGAAGACACATTAGTAAAAGCAAATTTTTTTTTTAAAGACATGGTATACTTATTTGCATTTTTTACGGGGCGCAAAAAATGAGAGTTGTACTTACAGATATGCGTGAGGCATGATGTACTTCTTTGCATTTCGATTCTCGTCCCTGATTATGTTAATGGCAACCTCAGCAACTGCATTTACTAGTTTCTTCCTTGGTGCCACGGAATCTGCGAGGTGCCCTAGATCAACAAAGAATTTGTCCCTGTCGATGATGACCTTCTCATTGTTTGGATTCTGAGGAGAATTTACCCAGCGATGCCCGCACACCATTCTGTATACATCCTCCACTGCCTTGCTCACATAATATGTCTTCTGCGTCTCAAGATTGACAAAAGGCGATCTTGCAAACTTTCCTTCTTTTGGAACCCTTTTGTCATATTCGTGTGCGACTGGGGTAATGCTGTCAGATGTTGGGTCTTAGGTTGATTCCCTTTTCTCTACCTGTTTGATTTTTTCCTCGATAACTTCTTTGTTTTGGTCAAGGTCTTCTGGAGGTGTATCGAGATCAAAAGAAGGAGGGTCTGGAGCCAACTTTAAAGCATCTCTAAGCCTCTTTTCCATCTCGGCACTGTCAAAGTTCAACTTCCTATTTTTTGGGTCATTTTGTGTCGAGATAGGGGCATTGGTAGTTGTTGCTTCTGTTTCAGAAATGTGCTCAGCAATAAAGGTGCCATCACAATCCTTCTCTGCTATAGTTACATCGTCTACTTGTATTATTTCTCTGTAAATAACATTATCTGTTATTGTGTTCACTAGGCCATCTTTCAACTTGTCTTCACTGTTTTGAATTCCATCATCAGTTTTTTCTGCGGATGTATCATCTCTCGTAGTATCAGCCTTGCTTGTACTTGCAATGAGTTCATGGCGAACTACAGAACGAGTTCTGTACCTCCCAGGGGATGGTGAGTTTGTCAGAGCTCCCAGTTTTACTTTCTTGTATTTGTTGCCTTCAATTGGCCCACATTTTATTTTATTTTCAATAGGTTTAGGTTCCATTTCTGCCAATATTTTTTGGCACTCAGCTCCTAATGCCACTGATGCTTTGTAGTCCTTCATCGTCCAGTTTCTTGGGTACCAATAACTGCATGAGTTCATGTGTTTCCTCTTTGGGCTGCACTGTATTATCCATATCAAATGTTTCATAGATTTCGAGGAGGGGTATACTGAACTTTTGAATGGTTGGGGAAGTAACCACGAGATCAATAAGTTCTTTTCTCTCTGTATTTTCAGACATATCAGACATAGTTTCTACGTCTTCACTATCGCCTCTGCTGTGGCTCATAGTCCTCACTTCCACCTCATGGACTTGTGCTGACTCCAATCTTGCATCATATTTACCCTTGCACTTTGACGGTGTTACTACATTTTCTTTGGCATCCATCGCTAAAGAAATACTTTTCCCCTTGCCTCTCGTTGCTTTGCATCATATTTAACACTACACTTTGCCAGTGTTGCTACATTTTCTTTGGCATCCATCGCCAAAGAAACACTTTTCCCCTTTGCCTCTTGCTTTTTTGCCAAAAATTCTTTGAAACGAGCTTCACACTTATCTGATCTGGCTTTGCTCATGTGTATGAAAATTTTGTTAGTAGCTTCATCAGTTCCAGTAACTACGTCTTGCATTGGAGATTGGTTGTCCTTCTGTACTGCCGTTATTTCTTTTGGTTCCATCTTTTCCATATTTGCCACTTTTTCCCTTACATGTTCATTGTCAGTTACACTTGTGTCCCATGTAACTCCCCTTTTCGTGGAGGCATCTGTTCCTAGTGATGGCAGAGCCAAAACAGCTGATGTGTCTTCTTCATGTACCTTTGGGATTGATGTTACTCCGTCTTGTGTGGTGACATGAAGATTTTGTAAGTTGGATTCTGAATTTGCTCCCATATCTATGACACTCTCTTGAATTGGGGAATTGTTGTCCTCCTGTACTACTGTTGTGGCTTCAGGTTCCATCTCTTCTATAGTTGCATCTTTTCCCTTTTGGTTGACAATGTCTTACTTGTCAGTTACGCTTCTGTCCCATGTAACACCCTTTTGATTCGTTACATTTTTCCGTAGTAACTGTGGAGCCAAAACATCTGATATGTCTGAGTCATCAACCTTAGGGAGTATTGTTACTACATTTTGTACCAATGATTCACCTTCTAACACTGGTGCTCCACTATATGCTGGCAATGTGTCCCGTAGGGCGACACCTTTACCTTCTGCATGCATGGATTTCCGCTTCTGATTTCTGTCTCTGCTAATTTCACCAATAATGGTGGCTGCCTCCTTTGTTTATTTTGTTTCCATTTCTTTACATTCCATCACAAATTTCTCCTTGCACTTTGAAGAGTTGGTAAGGTGATTTTTCTGTAGAATTTGCCTCATTATGTGTAACCTTGGTAAAATTTCTCACTAAGATTTGTAGAGAAGCTTTGAAACCATGGCAGGCATACTCGATTGCTTCTTTGTATCTATCCATTTCTTGTTACATTTTTAAAGAGGATAGTTTAGTTTGAAGAAGAAAACATTGCTAACAGTACAATATGCATTTGCTACACTTTTGAATTAAAAGGATGACAAAAAAATGGAAAAAATGTACAAAAGACAGCTATGAAAGAGAAGGTGGACTGTTTGTCTTAACGTACATCTGCTGCAACTTTAGTTTGTGCATGCTTCTTAATAAACTTCACAATCTTCCCAGGGTTTGAAAAAAGTATGATCTGCTCCTCTTGATCTCTAGAAGCTTCTGAATCAGACTGGACATCATTATTGCTCTCTTGCTTTCCCCTGGACATGCTTTCTCCAGAAATTCCCGCCGTCTCTCTTGCACTTTCTGAATCGTCGTTGGTCCTTTCCTTGGCTGAGATGGTTTGTTCATGACTATCCCTTGAGTTCTTTCTTATGCAAATTCAGCTTTGAGCTGTATGAAAACAAACAAAAAACAAAAGTGAGACCATCCAGTTGATGGAAAAACATCATTTTTGAAAAAAGGAAAAAATGTAGTTACGCTGTCAAAAATGTAGTTACAGTACCGGTGCTGCGCCAAACGAGCCATCGCTCTTGGTATCTTGTTTAATTGCTTCCTTAATCATGGCATTTGTCCAAACAGCTACTCTTGCTCCTTCATCAGTAACTTCCATGTCCTGTAGCTGCACTGAATCCACATATTTCACATGCATACAAAACAAAAAGAGAGGTAGTGTGAATGTTCAGTAAAAAAATGAAAATGTCTCATATGAGGATATAGAAAATGTGAGATAGACACACAGGAATGAACATTAAAAAAACAAAAGTTACCATAAGGTATAACATGTAGGGCATGACTTGCTCATTATCTCCATCACTGTTCAGTGACTTTGCGTATAATAGTGATCACAAATGTACATATATTGAGATGCTTGGTTTCTTTAATATTAATCATAGATGGGTACACCCTTGGACTGACACGGACCCCTGTTGTTGGTGCCAGTACTGAACACATTGCATATATGATGTAAAATCTCAGAAACTTGCTATTTGCTAGTCGTATTGATGCTATTTTATCAGCCAAAGCAGTCATGTTTGATTGTGCCCTGCTGGCAGTGCCATATTGGTCCCTCATAAAAGCTGATGCATATTTTTCACGTTTAAACACAACTTCCAAATGACTGCTAGCGACTCCGAGAACTTCATGAACAGATCCTTCAGTCAATGGAATTGAGCCACGCCCAGGAAAAACCATACTGCACGTTGATGGATCGAAGCTATCCATCAAGTACTGGCAAAACTCGGGATACAACATTGAACACTTAATGTCCAGCAAACCTCCATACTTCGCCCTTCGTATCAATATCCGTTAGTCTTCAGTTAACTTCTCTACTGCCAAAAAGGAAAGTTGTGTTCGGTTGTCGACGATACGTCTCGCACCTTCGTCCGCTCCCTCACGGCCGCAAAACCAATCCAGTTTTTTCCCCAAACATCGCGTTGGCGCGGCCCTGCAAGCTTGAATCTCTCCTCAAACCTCGTCGCCGCCCTTAACTCTAATCACGTACCGCTGCGTCCCTCACACTCAGCCCCCTTGTGGACGTGCTCCTCCACGAGCAGGACCGATGCCCGCAATCGCCCCAGCCACCGCCATCGAAACCTCCCGGCTCATGGGGATCTCGCTTCTTACCCCACAAGCTCCAACCCTACCTACTCAAGCTGCTCCACGACCAAGACCAAGCCCACCCTCATGGGTGCCTCCGCTACTCAATCACCACGCGAAGATATGGATTGACCGCCATCACCTACGCCAGAGAAGTAGTAGATCAAGGCCAGAGGAGCAACCGACACCGATAATCGTGGCTACCGCCCATGCCAAGGTACACATCGTGCTCATCGAGGGGCTCCTTGCTGGTGCCCCGTATCCTAGATGACACACGCCTCTACTGCTTGCTCGCACGCGCTGGATTTGCTGGAGAGGATGAGCACAGCGGCGTGGCCTACATGGAGTGCTAGGAGGTTGTGGGCATCTAGCGGAGGCATGTGGCATGCAAGGCTTATACATCATCCTCTACTTCGTCGACAGCGTTCACAAGGATTATACCAGTGAGCGTACCAAGTATGTAGCCGCCTTCTCCACTATGTGTTAGCTACTTCTGTACTGTTCAATCATTGGGGATTTGTTTCTCCTCATAATATGAAATCGCCACTTAGATCAACAAGAGGCTGGAGCATTGTGTGCAGAATGTCGCCACCGTCTACGAGGCCGAGAGGACAGACATTCTCGCCTTCCTTGACTCCCACTCGGTGTATACACACATTCTCTGGTCGACCGAGTTAACCCAATTGGAAAATAGTACTATGTAAATTTAGCTTCCGGTATATATCAAAGCAAACTGAGACAGACAGTGCCAGATTCAGACCACCCCAAGTCACTCTCCTCCACTTCCTACAGGACATAAGAAAGAAGTCTATATAACCCCCATAAGTATCCAAGTTTGGACGCAACACCCCCTCAAGTTTAAACTAGCACATTTAACCCCCGCAACTATTGAAAACCATGTAAATTACCCCCTAACTCGTTCCAAGCTGTTTTACAAGCCTGTTTTGCTTACATGGATCCGGTTTTGCGTCAGTGGGACGACTAACCATTGACTTCTGCAACATGTTCCCTGAGCTTTTTATTTCTTCGTGTTCTTTGGTCCTTCCATGCCACGTGAAATAAAAAGGTACCCGAGGCTAAGTTCTGAACGCAGTTCATCTTCGTGTACTGCACGCCCACGCGAATGTTTAGCAGTAGCTCCATCTTTCGTGCCTCGCCCTACCGATGGCTTCGACTGCACGAGGGTGCCGAGCCACTTGACGTTGGAGTTCACATATAGCTTGCTCCGGACTGTTCTGAATGCTGATCTCAAGCGCCGCTCGGTTGCCGAGAACACTGTGGACATACACGCACCTAACCTGTTTGATGCAATGCAACAAGAACAAATGCATGACAGTTCTTCCAGACAACAAATGCTTAGATCAACGCGTCACTTCGTAAGATACTCGATCAACGTGGCATGTCCCTGGCAGCGGCAAGCAGCAAGCGCGAGCCCTGTAGTCAATGGGTGTGGCGAGCTTGCCACCACGATGGACAGTTTCAGAAGCACACACAGGGCATCATACTGCCCTAGCTCGGTGGCCGCTGCCTCAAACGCACGCACAAGGAAAGGGGCGGCCCGGATATGCCGATGATGGGCTTGTTTGTTTAGCGCTTGTCCCTAGATCCGAGTCCATGCGTTTGGCTGTCATGTCAGGAGCTGCCTGAGGTGTGAACCTTCCCTATCCTAGTATGCACCTGGAGTGCGCATGAACAAGTGTCGACAACAATTTAGTGTTCGCGGACCGTCCGTGTGATCCAGCGTACGGCAGTGCGCGGCAAACTGCGTACACGTCATATCTAAGATGAGATGATGTGTGCATTGCCATTGGGGCTAATGCGTGCATGCTAGATGGACGCGAGGCGTGCATGCTAGTAGCTAATGGTGAATGCAAGTAGCAGGGCTGCTAGCGCAGCTAGCTTGGGTGGTATACAGGAAAATCGCCCCGCTTGAACAAAACCAGCTCCAGGTCAGCAAAACCGGCTTGCAAAACAGCTTAGAGTGGGGTTAGGGGGTCATTTGCATGGTTTTCAATAGTTGTGGGGGTAAAGTGTGCTAGTTTAGACTTAAGGGGGTGTTGTGTCCAAACTCTCATACTTGTGGGGGTTATATAGACTTCTTTCCAGGACATAATAGTGTCAAAATCAGCAGTGCACACAGATAGACATACATAGAACCAATTTCTGCTTGATCAGATGTTACGGGCATAGCTGATTTATTAGGTGTTTATATATGAATTCAACATGATTGGAGAACACAAGAGTTGAGATCAGGGGTGACTTGCCTTTCGAGTGGAACAGGTGAGCCATCGCACAACCAGTCCATCGTAGTCACATCCCCAACTCTGCTTTCCTGTATTGAGTTATTGATTAAACTAAAAGAGTGGATGTATTACTTAGTGCCACGGTCATCGATTATCATGCCAGGGGAAGAAAATTTCCATGCCGTCTATTGTTATTTCCCGCACCATGGATGGAAAATCATCTGCTGTTGTTTCTCCACACCGACGACGCAAGGGTCTCCGATGTTGGCCCAAGAGGAGGCACAGAATCTGCAAAATCCGTTTATCCGCGTGGAGGACATATGTGGACGACGCTCCGTCAGGTGGAGCCTGCCGGTATGTATTTTTTCAATGAAAACTGTGTTCAGTTAGAATACTTCAAATCCTTTCGCAACTGAGATGCCACGGGTTCTGATATTCTAAGGCATTTTCTTCCAACTATGTTTTCTCTTTGCAATTAGTTTCATTGGAAGGCAATGCTGACTCTTTCTCAGATTCTTTCATAGCTTCAGATTCTTTCTCACTCCCAACCAGCAAGTGCAAGTACGAAAGGAGGTAGGAGAAGGAATCCAGAATAGCTCATGCGTGCAGTAAGTTGATGTGTAAGAGAATTGGGTCGTTAGGTTTATTTTTTTCTGTTTTGGAAATGCAATTTTGGATTTATTTATGCGATTCAATTTTTTTTCTAAGAAAGGTTTTCTTGAGCCTAGAACTCTGCCCAGAAGTATTTTGCACTTCTACAGATTATTTCGGTCCAAATATTTACATTAGAAAGCCAATTTTATTTCGGTCCAAATAATTTTTTCTGTGTTATTCAGTGCTCATTTCTTAGCATTTTTCTATGTTTATATGACCCTGGTGTCTTCGTACATTTTCTATTGCAGTCTGACAGTGAATAGCAATCATGTTTCTTTCACATGCCCATTGGCAATATTAATATGGTGTGCTTTAAGAGATATTGATGAGAGTGATCTTTATATTTCTTCATCTTTTTTGTCTTTCAGTATCTGCGCACTAGAGACCAACTCCATCCATGACTCCAACCTGCTATACCAGTACTGCTCCTCTCCACTCCCCTCAGCTGCCAAAGTCTCCTCACGGGTCAGTGTCTGTAGATCAACAAATGAAAAAGAGGTACACAATCATCAATCTTATGTTCTTCAGATAAACAAGTCATTGTAACTCAACATGGTATATCTGTATCACAGGAAGCATTTCTCTCCGAACAGCACGAACAATTCTCATCGCGTCTATCTACCTACTTCTAGCAAGCATTCGGGGCTTCTAAATATCAGCTACATCTGGAGCTTCACGATATGGTTTAACCCACTGGAGTTGTCAGTTCAGACTAGATTATTTTACTCCATTATACATTTTATAATGTTACTATTGTTTTCTATTGGGCGTTTCACCTCAGGGGAAAGGATATGGGATGGATGGGTGTTCTCATTTCAAGTTTGCATAGCTATTCCTGACATTCTTTTCACTGGATTATAGTCTCCCTGAGCAGTTTATACTACAAAATAGCTATGAATGAGCACAACAGTCTTTACAGATCCTCAGTAGAGTTGCATGATAGCCATACAAAAGCTGCAGAAGAAAGGGAACAAATCCAAGAATGCTTAAAATCCAGGCAAGACAACCGTAGGGCAGTACACAAGGTGATTGCAAGGTTTCAATGGGCATCTAATGAGATTTACGTTGAATTAGATAAGGTATCTCCCAGAAGGTGCGAAAGCATCAACAGGATACAAATGGAACTTTTGAGACATAGTGGAGTTTAAATTTAGTTTGAGCTTATCCTCACTTTGTCTTTTACAGGAGCTTGGAGTGGACAACTTTCAGATTCAAGGCTTATCATTACTTTTCCTAATTTTAGTAAACCATTTGATGAGTGAAGACAGATAACAAAATTGCAATATTTGTGCCCCTGAAGTCTGCACAGAACAGATCTTTATATTCCTCAGATTATTTGACAAAAAAAATCATTCCGTCTTAGTTATGTTCGGATGACTTGCAACAGTTCAAGTATATTGTCTCATGATCAAAGTCTATGTACACGTTCTGGTACGTGAATGATCTTGAAAAATTATTTCAATATGAATGGTAGAAAGTGAATCAGTAAGTTGAGAATATAGGCTCGCCTCGGTTATATGATGTTGACGTTGATGAAGCAGAAGACAATATTCCTAACATAGGAGAATATCTAAAGGACATCATGAAGTAGATCTTAGTAAATAATAAATAAGCCTTTGCTTTCTATACGATGTTGAATTAGCTTTTATCAAGATACATTTTAAAGTGAGTTGAATATGTCCATACAATATTATGTAGCTATTTTTTCTATACACATAATTTTTCAAATTTATCTACCCTAATGGAAGCCATGTGTGCATGGTGCTTGAGTTTCATGGTGATAACTTGCTCACCTTAATAATGTACACGGACTATCGTTGGACTCCACTTCCAATGGTTAAGGAGATATGCCAACAAGTGCTCATTGCCTTGAATACTTCCACAACTTGCTTCTTGACCTGTTCCAGTTCTAAGAATTTTAGTGTGAGCGAGAGAGGCGGATATACCTTGTGAGATGGCCTTAGCTTTTTGACCCCTTATACAATTGTTAACTTTTTTACTACACGCAGTAGCTGAAAAGATGAACTGATAGGTGATCATTATATTTTTTTACCCCTTCAAGGAATTTCATTGTGCGTGAGAGCGGCAGAGGTACTTGTGAGATGGCCTCAACTTTTATATTCGTTTCAAAGGCGAAGGTTTTGGGAATATTTTCCAGGTAGTGTGCAACCTCTGATAAAAATTGACATTTCAAACAATTGTAATCTTTGACCATGTGCTGTAGTATGCATTTTGTATGATAATTTTTTGCTATGCTTGTTTTAGTTGTATAGTGGCATATTTGGAGCAATTTCTAGACGGTAGATATACAAGTTTTTTTACACGGTCACAAATTGTGAGCATGCCTTACTCAAAAAGCACGTTGTGAAATGATATTATGCCTTTACTCAAAACTTGACAATGGTACTTAAGGTACACAAGAATCTAAAATTACATGTTTAACACAATTAGTGTTGAACCACTTAAATATTTATTATCCCGTTGCAGCGCACGGGCACCTTACTAGTTGAATATAATTTCACAAGCTTCATAGGTGAGGCCCTTTGGAACAGTTTCTTTGTCCTAAGATTCTGCATGCACAAAAAGAAAAAAATATAGTCAAAGTACATAATTGGGCATAAAAACATTAGTAAAAATGGAACATAAAAAAGCTAGGAGAAAACAGACCTCACTGTTTTCTGCTCCATCATGTTTCTATTTTACAGTTTGTCACTCTTCTGCCACACTATTACCCATTTCCAGATGTTCATCTTCTTCACTGTCCTCCACCTCATCATGTATAGGTAATACTCGAGGCTTTAGGGTAAGCCTCTCCCGCATGACGCTAAGTTTTGAATGCTTCCATGCTTTCCTATTCTTCTTGCTACTGCTTGATCTCGTCATTTCAACTAAATTTTTTTATAAACAGATGTTGACACAATAAAAATAGGCCTCGCTTATGAACTGCTAAAAAAGATTAAGGATTGTGTTATTTTTCATTATACTACAAACTACATTCTCCCGAGAGAAATTTTTTGTACATAACTATATTGCACATCTAAAATATGCTTTCACACCCCCTCGTGTTACATCTACAGATACATTTTCTACACAAAATTTTTGTGTAAAAGAGCACACAAAAATGAACTGAAAAAACATTAAACATTTACATTTTAGCTAAAAAAACATTTACCCATCCCCCTGTTACATTTGTTGCACACTTAAAACTGAACTGAAATTTTTTGTACATAAGTGTGTTGCACATATGTTTTCGCAGCCCCCTCCTGTTGCATCTACAGATACACTCCCCTGTTACATTATGTATACCAAAAAAACTGAACTGAAAAAACATTAAACACATACATTTTAGCTAGAAAAAATTACCCCTCTCCCCCACCCCTGTTACATTTGTGTACTCGATTTTAGCTACATTTTATCAAAATTAAATCAAAATGGGACTAAAACATTTTAGCTACATTCTACTCGGGTAGAGCATGACTAAAATGGAACTAAAACAAAGAATATAACAGAACAACCATGAGATTATTTGACTACTGCTAACATCTATGCAAAATCTGTGACTATGCACAGAAAAAAAGATGCAGACGATGTACTAAGAGACCTGTGAGCGGAGATCTAAAGAAGATGTAGCAGCGGGGTCTCGAAAAAAATGTAACACTAGATCTTTGCTTGTGGTTGGCGACGAGCAAAATTCATGGCCGAAAAGAGCAGGCGATGGGGATGGTTGCGGGAATATAGCCGGATGCGGTCATAAAAATAATTGCCGGAGAATCAACTGACGGCAAACACCCCCCCCCCCCCCCCCCCCACCACCACCCTCCCTCCGTAGGAAGCTCTCAAGGAGGAGGACGACGACGGTAGAACCTGCGTGGTGACGAAAAAATGTAACTGGAAACGCTCTCATGGAGGAAGATCAGAGTGGCGAGACGGGCAAACCTATGCGGAGACGAACAAATGTAGCTGGAAACACCGGTCGGGGTCCGAGATGTGTTCGTCGGAGATGTCCGAGAAAACACCGGTCGGTGTTCGTCGCAGTAGCCAACGAACTGCAGCGATTCGTCAAGAAATGAAGCAACAAAGCCGAATCTAAGGTGTGGTGAGCTTGCCGGGGATGTAGCGAGGCGTCTGCACTGTGAGACGCCGACGAATTCGTACGAAATCGATGAGCAATCGCCGGCGGTCTCGCTGCTGAGAGGATAGAGCGAGACAAGAAGGGGATCTCTCTCTCTCCGACCAGGGTGCGGGCACGGCTCCCCAAATTCGAAAACGAATTGTTACGGGTACTCAAGGGAAACGCAAGCGTAAGCAAAAGGTAGTCCGTCCCTCACCATCGATCACGCATCGTGCGATCCGGGAACATGACCTTGCTAAACGTTATCTCTAGGTCGACTTCTAGATAGAAATCACGTTTAACAAAACTTACGTGTACCGCTAGAATCATAGTTCGTAGATTGTCGTGCAGCCTGCTGCGCGCGGAAGCGCATACGGTGGCCTCGTCTCCGTGGGATCTTGGCAGGCAGAGGACGAACGTGTTGGTCCCTGTTTCGCGGTAGGCAAAGAATGAACTGTCGTCTAGGTCCTCGGTCAACTGCGTTTCTTACCAGGGTGACCGGCGTCCACGCAGATTGCCGGCGTCACTAGAGGAAAAAGGGCCATCCGTTCGCGACCCCTCGAAGCATTAGTCCCGGTTGCGCCACCAACCGGGACTAATGCTGGCACGCGTCCCGGTTGGAGCGGGCACGGGGCCAGGGGCATGTGTCCCGGTTGGTAAGGGGAATACGTCCCGGTTGGAGCCACCAACCGGGACTAAAGGTTTGGCCACAGCCACGTGGCGTGGCACGCACCTTTAGTCCCGGTTGCTGGCTCCAACCGGGACTAAAGACCCCTGCCCTCTATAAATGCAACGCCCCAGCCCCCTCTGCCTCCACTCTGTTTTTTCGAATGGTGTAAGGTGTGAGGGGGTGTGCTAGTTTTTTCTCATGCATGCATTGAAGGTGTTTGTTGAAATGTTTGAGTGAAAAATCCCGTTGAATTTCTCATAGAACAAAAATATAGAAGGTGTCCGAGACGCACTTGAGCTTTCTCCTCTTTATTTCCCTCGATCGAGGTTAGCAATCTTATCTTTTCTAGGTCATTGATACAATTCATGTGTCGGTGTGAATTGGTTATTTCACTATTTATGATGTCCTGTTTTTTGATAAACTTACTTATATGATGCAGATGAACGGTCGGGAATGGATGTACGGTGACCGGCGGGTAGCCGGGTATATCAAAGGCGTGGATAAATTTATCGATGTGGCTACGACAAACAAAGAGAATGGATTTATACGTTGTCCATGTGTTCAATGTCGGAACAACAAGGAGTACTCTTCCTCGAAAATCATTCGCGGCCACCTGATTATGAAAGATTTCATGCCCAACTATAATTGCTGGACCAAGCACGGGGAAAGAGGGGTTATGATGGAAGATGGTGAAGAAGAAGATGATGATAACAACTATCATCATATGTTTCCTGAATACAGTGATACTGCAATGGAAGACAAGGAGAGGAAAAAGGTGAAGAACGGGCATCAGATGAGCCGGCTGATGAACTTGGTAGGGTCATTTATGATGCAAAGCGAGACTGTGAAACAGAAAATGAGAAGTTGAAGTTAGAGGGCATGTTAGAAGATCACAAGAAATTGTTGTACCAAAATTGTGAAGATGGCAGCACAAAGCTCGGTACCACACTGGAATTATTGCGATGGAAGGCAGAGTGTGGTCTAACTGACTCCTCATTTGAAAAGATGCTGAAAATAATGAAGCCGAAGTTTCCAAAACATAACGAACTTCCCGAGAGTACCTACGAAGCAAAGAAGACTCTCTGTCCTCTGGGATTAGATGTGCAAAAGATACATGAATGCATTAATGACTGCATCCTCTACCGCGGTAAGGAGTATGAGAATTTAGATAAATGCCCGGTATGCAACGCGTTGCGGTATAAGATCAGACGAGATGACCCTGGTGATGTTGAGGGAGAGCCCTTCCGGAAGAGGGTTCCTGCTAAGGTTATGTGGTATGCTCCTATAATACCAAGGTTGAAACGCATGTTCAGAAACAAAGAGCATGCCAGGTTGTTGCGATGGCACAAAGAAGACGTAAGTAAGAAAGATGGAAGTTGAGACACCCTGCTGATGGGTCACAGTGGAGAAAAAATCGAGAGAGACTTTCCAGACTTTGCAGGTGACGCAAGGAACTTATGGTTTGGTCTAAGTACGGATGGCATGAATCCTTTTGGGGAGCAGAGCTGCAGTCACAGCACCTGGCCCGTGACTCTATGTATCTACAACCTGCCTCCTTGGTTGTGCATGAAGCGTAAGTTCATTATGATGCCAGTGCTCATCCAAGGCCCGAAGCAACCGGGCAACGACATTGATGTGTACCTTAGGCCATTAGTTGAAGAACTCTTACAGTTGTGGGGCAAACCAGGTGTACGTGCGTGGGATGAGAACAAACAGGAGCCATTTAATCTACGAGGGTTGTTATTCATAACCATCAATGATTGGCCTGCTCTTAGTAACCTTTCCAGGACAGACAAACAAAGGATATAAGGCATGCACCCACTGTTTAGATAAGACCGAAGGTACATATTTGCATAAATGCAAGAAGGGTTGTGTACCTGGCGAATCGACGATTTCTTCCGACCAATCATCCCGTAAGAAAGAAAGGCAAGCATTTCAAAGGTGAGGCAGATCACCGGAAGAAGTCTGAACTCCCTGCTGGTGATGATGTATTTGGTATGGTCAAGGACATAGAAGTAATCTTTGGAAAGGGTCCCGGCGGTCAATCAGTTCCGAACGACGTCGCTACATGACACGCACCCATGTGGAAGAAGAAATCTATATTTTGGGAGCTGCCATATTGGAAAGTCCTGCGTGTCCGCTCTTCAATCGACGTGATGCACGTGACGAAGAATCTCTGCGTGAACCTGCTAGGATTCCTAGGCGTGTATGGGAAGACAAAAGATACACCTGAAGCACGGGAGGACCAACAAATATGAAAGACCCAAAGAAACATGCATACAGATAACAAGACGGATAAAGGGCGTCACTTAAGTCGTGCCAGCTATGCTCTTACCAAAGCAGAGAAGAAATCTTTTTTGAAGTCCTTTACAGTATCAAGGTGCCGTCGGGCTTCTCATCTAATATAAAGGGGATAATAAATATGGCAGAGAAAAAGTTCAAAACCTGAAGTCTCATGACTGTCACGTGATTATGACGCAGTTGCTTCCGATTGCATTGAGGGGGCTTCTACCGAAAAATATTGGAGTACCCATTGTGAAGCTGTGTGCATTCCTCAATGCAATATCTCAGAAGGTAATCAATCCAGATATTTTGCCAAGGTTACAGAAGGATGTGGTACAATGTCTTGTTAGTTTTGAATTGGTGTTCCCACCATCCTTCTTCAATATTATGATGCATCTCTCCTGTTCATCTAGTGGAAGAGATTGCCATTCTCGGTCCGGTATTTCTGCACAATATGTTCCCCTTTGAAGGTTCATGGGAGTCTTAAAGAAATATGTTCATAACCGTGCTAGACCAGAAGGAAGCATCTCCAAGGGATAGGAACAGAGGAGGTCATTGAGTTTGTGTTGACTTTATTCCTGACCTTAAGCCGATTGGTGTTTCTGACTCGCGGCATGAGGGAAGACTAAGTGGAAAAGGCACGCTGGGAAAGAAAGCAATGATATGTAGGGACGGGGATTCTTTCACTAAAGCACACTACACAGTTCTACATAATTCCACCTTGGCAGCTCCGTATATGGAGGAACACAAGAATATTGTACGCTCCAAAAACCCGGGGAAGCCTGAATCATGGATTACAGATGAACACATGAAGTCTTTCGGTGGTTGGATGCGGACACATCTCTTGAATGACACCACTGTTGGAGATCAGCTATACTTGTTGGCCGCGTCACCATCTTCTACTGTATTGAATTTCCAAGGGTACGAAATAAATGGGAATACTCTACACGATCACCCAAGATAAAAAGAGCACCAACCAAAATAGTGGTGTCCGCTTTGATGCAATAGACGAGAATGGACAAAAGGACACATATTATGGTTATAGAGGAGATATGGGAACTAGATATGGAGTCTCTTTTAAGGTCCCTTTGTTTCGCTACAAATGGGTCAACCTGAATGGGGAGGGGTAAAGATAGACCAGTTGTACGGAATGACAACAGTGGATCTCAACAATCTTGGTTATAGAGATGAACCATTCGTCCTAGCCAATGATGTGTCTCAGGTTTTCTATGTGAAGGACATGTCCTCCAGACCGAAAAAAAGAAAAAATATGCAAACGAATACATCATATGATGAGCCAAAGCGTCACATAGTTCTTTCAGGGAAAAGAAACATCGTGGAATCGAGGACAAGACAGACATGTCAGAAGATTATAATAAGTTTGATGAAATTCCGCCCTTCACAGTGAAAACTGACCCAAGCATTCCGTTAAGTAAAGAAGATGCTCCATGGTTACGTCTGAAGCGGTCATAAGGAATGACATATGCCAAAGTTCATGCTCATATTATGTAACTCTAGTTCATGTCTTTCGCGGGTTGTGGCTTGACCGAAGGATATCTTTCGCGGTTTGTGGCCTTTAGTCCGGTTTTGTAGTCTCAGTTTTTAATATTAATAAATGTCTTGAGTGTTAGTCCCATTTTGTGGCTGGACCGGGAGTGCCTCTATGACCAGTTTCTCGAGATGCCGGAGGACTGGGCTCCGTCGGCATCTCCCTGAAACTGGCCGCAGTGGTGTCCCTGCTCTCGAAAACCATCTTGCAGCTTGTAACTTACTAACTAGATCAATACGCCTCGGAGCTAACTAATTTCACATATTAGGGAGTGCCTCTATGACCAGTTTCTCGGAGATGCCGGAGGACTGGGCTCCGTCGGCATCTCCCTGAAACTGGCCGCAGTGGTGTCCCTGCTCTCGAAAACCATCTTGCAGCTTGTAACTCACAACTAGATCAATACGCCTCGGAGCTAACTAATTTCACATATTAGGGAGTGCCTCTATGACCAGTTTCTCGGAGATGCCGGAGGACTGGGCTCCGTCGGCATCTCCCTGAAACTGGCCGTAGTGGTGTCCCTGCTCTCGAAAACCATCTTGCAGCTTGTAACTTCACTAACTAGATCAATACGCCTCGGAGCTAACTAATTTCACATATTAGGGAGTGCCTCTATGACCAGTTTCTTGGAGATGCCGGAGGACTGGGCTCCGTCGGCATCTCCCTGAAACTGGTCGTAGTGGTGTCCCTGCTCTCTAAAACCATCTTGGAGATGCCTCAAACTGGCTGGAGGACTGGACTCACAAGGATGCATATTTATAGTACAAGCAGCTCGGCATAATGTCGACACTCACGACATAATGTCGACACTCACCCCTATTATTAGTGCTGACTCATCTTTAGTCCCGGTTGGTGTCTCCAACCGGGACTAAAGGTTCATCTTAGTCCGGTTGGTGACACCATCCGGGACAAGGTACAAGCCGCACGACATAATGTCGACACTCACCCCTATTATTAGTGTTGTCTGGCCCACTCTGCCGCAATCCCTTCATTCGCGGTTGGTTTCTCCAATCGAGACTAAATATGAACCCTCTCTTTATATAGGCATTTCCCTCTATTTATTAGGTAACACTTAAGACATTTATTAATATTAAAAACCGGGACAAATCGGACTAGCTAACACTCAGGCCTAAAGCCGCCCCCTTTAGTCATAATCATGCCTAGTCCTATAGTACGCAGCTTCAGGGTCTTCATCGTCGTCGTCATCATCATCGTCATCGTCACCTGCCACTCCGGGGATCCTCAGCCCATCCATGGCATATACCAGGGGCCATTCCAGCCTCGGATTCACCGGCGGGTGGGAGAGGGGTCTCCTGGAAGACGATGCCGCTACCACCGGGACAGTGTGGGGCCTGTGGCGGGTGGACTCGTGGGCACCGTAGGCGAGGATGGTCTCCCCCGGCGATGCGCGCATCACTTCGATGATAGTACGGTTCTCCCACCACAGACGACGGCCGACTTCGTTGTAGTTCACCGGTGGCGGGCCATCACCCTCGTACCTGGCGAGCTCCCTTTCACGCCTATTAGCGAAGAAGGCATTCCAGGTGTCATAGTTGTCGGGATCCCACTGGGGATCCATCCGCTGCTCCGGCGTGAGCTCGTGGTAGAAGTGGTTTGTGATGGCCGCCTGACGTGCGGAACCTTGAGGGACAGGAGGGACAGGAACCCCTCCAGCGCTCAGCATCCAGCCGGCGGGCGGGCGGTACCCCGGTGGACAAGGGTAGTTGGAGGCGCACAGCGCCTCGGTCTCCTCGAGGGTCAGAATGGCCCAGTAGGCGTTGTCCATTGTTCTAAGAGAGAGGAAGGTGTGGATGTGTGGATAGCATTACACGATCACCCTAATATAGAGGGAAAGGGCGGGAAAACTTGGCGTGAAGCTTTGGGAAATGGCGGGAAATATCTTTAGTCCCGGTTAGTGACTACATCCGGGACTAAAAGCTCTAGTAGAAAGGAAAGGGCGGGAAAACTTGGCGGGAAGAGGTGTGGAAATGGCGGAAAATATTTTTAGTCCCGGTTTCAGAATACATCCGGGACTAAATTTGTGCCGAACAATGATCATGTTTCGAAAAAACCCTTTTCCATTTCCGAGCGCAAAAAACGGGTCGTTTTGTGAAGTAACCACCAAAATGCCGTTTCACAATGCTACCGTCCCATTTTCCTAAAATACTAGACCACCTTACATGGAGTATCTCCCAACCGTACATCTCAAACCTTTTCGTCCATCCCGGTAAAAAGGACAAATGTCTGCCGAATCGGTAGGAAGTGGGTCGGTTTGTACTACAGGTAATGATCTATCGCCCGTGATTTTTTGAAAAAATCATTTTTAGACTCGCAATATGTGGTTTCTTCAGAGATCCAATGCAAGTTCTAACGATGCCCGTCCCCTATCTTCATGCACACCGGTTCGACCATAGTTAGAAATTCAGATAATTCAAACGGGCATAATAAATTCAAAAAAATCCAAACAATGAAAATACTTCGCGTGGTGTCATATTATGTTACATAGTTGAAAGGAAAAATACCAGACTTGGTATATTGATCATGTTTCGAAAAAAACCTTCACAAAATGACCTATCATGTTCGAGGTTTCATGGCTTTCGGTCCAAATGACCGATGTTATGTGCTGAATCATGGCATAGTTTGTGATGTTGTGCCCATATTATGCATGTGTGTGGACATTGGTATGGAGAACAATGTGCAGGAGGAAGTTTTCTTTTTTGGTCGCACGGAAAAGCCCTTTTCCATTTTCCGAGCGCAAAAAAAAAGAGTCGTTTTGTGAAGTAACCACCAAAATGCCGTTTCACAATGCTACCGTCCCATTTTCCTAAAATACTAGACCACCTTACATGGACTATCTCCCAACCGGTACATCTCAAACCTTTTCGTCCACCCGGGTAAAAAAAGGACAAATGTTTGCCGAATCGGCAGGAAGTGGGTCCGGTTTGTACTACAGTACATGATCTATCGCCCGTGATTTTTTTGAAAAATCATTTTAGACTCGCAATATGTGGTTTCTTCAGAGATCCAATGCAAGTTCTAACGATGCTCGTCCCCTATCTTCATGCACACCGGTTCGACCATTAGTTAGAAATTCAGATAATCCAAACGGGCTATAATAAATCAAAAAAATCCGAACAATGAAATGAACATACTTCGCGTGGTGTTCATATTATGTTACATAGTTGAAAGGAAAAATACCAGACTTGGTATATTGATCATGTTTCGAAAAAACCTTCACAAAATGACCTATCATGTTCGAGGTTTCATGGCTTTGGGTCCAAATGACCGAGTTATGTGCTGAATCACGGCATAGTTTGTGATG